>JAHEWK010000003.1:2626860-3940290 GCA_020740775.1 Ilyonectria destructans
CCACTCTGCACACAGATGCGTGACGGTAACGTTGTCCGTGGCCTCCTTCTTTGTCTTTACCGACCTTCCAAGCCAGTGACCGAACGGCGAGCCTCGCCGGGGCTAACCTGATAACACGCTCGCCCAAGGGAACAGGATTCCGTCTACTCCGTATTTAGGAGGATTCCGTGCAGAATAGCCAGAATCCTCGCGGTCCACCGGCCGTCGAAACCGCGGCTGTTCCCACCTTCCTAAAGCCCTGGTTGGAACCTGTTTCGCATCCGCAACGTGGTTCCTCACGCTGGGTAGAGCGGCCAGAAGAAACGACCCGCCAAGCTGGCCAAGGGACCAGCGAGAGCTGAAAGAAATTGACTTCTCAGCAAGGCGCAGCTCGCTTGAAGCCTCAGGAGCTGACGTGATCCCACCAGGCGCTTTGGTGTCGCAAACTACCTACGTTTGTGCATTTGTGTGTGTGTGTGTGTGTGTGTGTTGCCTACATTGGATCAAGGCGGGCACTTCCCGTCCAAAGGTACCGCCCGCGTCGTACACCCGCTACCCCAAGCGGACAAGCAAATAGCCGTCTGGGGCAAGCGGGCGTGGTGTAATGTGTGGCTTCGCGTTCTCTATTGATCCTGGGGGAGCTGAGCCACCCCCCAACGGGGCTGTCGTCGGTGGCCTTTCCCCAGGATGATGGGGGTTTTTTGTCACTTTTTTTCTTTTTTTTATCTTTTCTTTTTTCCTTCATTGTGCCGGCCGCCAGTGCAGCCAGTGCGCAGCCCAAGACGGCAAGGGACTTGACATGCAGTCCTTTTCCCGCAGATATACTGGTTGCATCGCCCGATAAACTTGTATGCACAACCGAGCCAGGGACACGAGGCGCCCCCAGCGCCGGCGCGGCAACTGTTGCACGACGGCACCAACCCAAGCCCCTCCAGCGTTTGGCTACCTGGTACCGAGCACGCTATCTCGTAGATGGTAGTTGCATGTTGACGCCGACGGAAGCCAAATCCCGCCAATGCCCACCCATTCCAGGAGAGCGTGTGCCGTGGCCGGGAGAGGTTGCCTATGTTCCCTGACCCCCCTACACAAGTTGTTCTCTCACGGGTTATCTCCCTGAGGTCGTCTGGGCACTTCCATGTGACGACGGGGCGAACATCTGACTTTTGGGGGGCCACCCCTGGCGGCATCGAGGGCTGCTCGTCACCTCAGCCATCATGTGGGGTGGATGGGGGGACAGACTGGGGGGATGCTTCTGTGAGCGGGAGGGGTGTGAAATGCCCTACAACCTGGTGGAATTGACTCACTGGCCCCGCGTACAGCGTCTGGGGCGAGCAAAAATCGCATTCCCTACAGGCCCTGGCGCGCTGTGCCGTGCGCTGTGCAAACTCGTGCGTAGCGCGTACCCCGTCAATTCCATGGAACATGACGGAATTACGTCTCCGGGGCTTTTTCCCCCGGGGCGTTGCACTGGCTAAGCTGAGCTGAGTTGTTGAGGCCAGCCCCAAAGCATAGTCCCCAGGTGCTATGACTTACCTGGCGACACTAGTGCATCGATATCGTCGTCTGCTGCGGTTCCGCTCAAGAAATTCCTGGCCTTAGCAGATAGCGTCATTTGGGGACCAAGACATTCAATCCAGCCCCCTCCATCACAGGTCGCCACGGGGCCTCCGTGTCACTTGAGGCTCGGTGAGTTGTGCAGGTAGCACATTGTAAATCACAAGGCGGAGTGGAGGCCAAAAGTAATTTGAAATAGAGATTATTCGTTGCCTGATTCATATTTCGTCTCATATCTGTGTCTATCGCAAAAGTAGAGAATTGCCCCGCCCCGCCCCGCCCCATCTGCCATTGCGGTCCCTGCAGAATAATGCACCGCTGAGGGGCATACAAAGAAAAAAAAGACGGCAAGTGTGAAGTGAAGCATAGTAGACATAATAATAGTAGCTTTCATAACAAAAGAGTCGAGTTTTCACGAAATAAAAAAACCTGGTATATCAAATATACTTTGCTTTTCCGGCCAAGGTATGGTGGCCCCGACAGCCCCGAGGCAAGCCCGAGGGAAAATCCAAGTGCTCCGCAATTCGACAAGTCTAGTCCACCATCCCCTCCGAGAAAGAAAAAAAAAGCCCCCCAAGGACGGGTTCAGGCCTGATGTCCTATCAGCCCGCCCACCCAGTCATCTGGGCCGCTTCACAAGTGCCGCCCAAGTCCTCGCCGATTGCTCAACTCATGAGGAGAAATTCGATTGCCATGTAGTAACCCATAAACGCCGTCTCCGTCTAAACCTCTATAGCCCAAGTTCGTCATCAAGTCGTAGGAAGTGCCAAGCCATGGATGTGGTCTGCCCTACATCCTATCCATGAGATCGCCGCCAGCCAGACTTCCAGCCGCAGAACTCCTGCCGCTGTGGCTGAATCCGTTGTCCGACAACAGGTCCTGGACAGCCACCTTGGGGACCTGGGGAACGGGGAGCTTCCTCTGAGATCCGTCAGGTCGGCTGATAATGTCGGTCAGCGACATTCCAGTGGACCTGGGGGCCGTGGTAGGCGGGGGAGTCTGGAACTGGCTGTGCTCCAGGTGCGGCTCCATCGGTGCGAGCGCAGGCGTGGTGTTGTGCTGGAGAGACAGGTTCCGGAGGCTGGGGAGCTCGTAACCGGAGAAAGGTCGCAGGCGAGGAGAATGGGCAGGCGTAGCGATGGGGGTGTGGTCTGGGGTAGGAGACAAAGAGTCATGGGAAAAGGTGGGCGATGAGGGAGCCGTCGAGTTGGGGGAGTTGGGCCTTGATCTCTTGGCGTGTCGAAGAGCACCGTTGTAGTGGTCATCGTTGGGCTCGTCGCCGGAGTGAGTTCGCGACATGTGGTAGGCGGACAGGGTCGGGAGGTGACCTCGCGAGCTGTGCATGCCATGGCTGTAGTACGGGTGGTGGCGCGAGTTGTGGTGAGGGGGAGCAGTGAAGCTCTCTCGCTCGACCTGGGCAACCTGGGTGGCCGCCTTGGCCAGCATGGAAATGTCACCGCCGCGGTTGTAGTGAATAGCGGAGTGGGGAAGAGCAAAAGTCGAGTAGGAGTGGGGAGGAGAGACATTGGGTGAAGCCAAAGTCGAGGTAGGAGCCGAGCGGATCGTCTTGGGAGCGGGAGGAGGGGCCATCATTCCCTCGGAGTGCATGTGAGGCGGGAGGCCCTGATGCTGGTGCTGGTGCTGGTGCTGCTGGTGCTGCTGGGCCTTGTTGCCTCTCCTGGAGTTGGGGTTGTTGTGAATGCGAGAGTGGCGGGTGAGCTCATCGGAGCGAGAAAACTTCTTGCTGCAGCCAGGGAACTGGCAGGCGTGCGGCTTCTCGCCCGTGTGGGTGCGGATGTGGCGAGTCTGGTGCTCCAGGCGGTGGAAGGCCTTGTCGCAAAGAGGGCACTTGTAGGGTCGAGGCAACTCGTTAGAGCTCTCTGAGGCCTGGGCGCCGGGGAGAGGCCCATTGGGCTTGATGACGGTGACTGCTGCGGTTGCCATCTCGACGTCACCCTGTTGGGGGTTTTCGAAATCCTTCTCTGCCGATGCTGTGGGATTCAGGAGATTGGAGAAATCCACGGCGGACTGTGCTCGCTGCATGTGAAGCGGCTGTTGTCGACCCGTGGCTTACACAAAGGGTGCTAGGTTATAGTCGTAGATAAAGAGTCCGGGGGAGGACCGTTGACAAGTCGATGGCAGTGAGCGTTGTTCAAGTCTTGGTGTGGTGGATATTGTCGACCGAAGAGGCGAAGGAGTCCTTGGGCGTCTTCGGGAAGGTGAGTGAGTGTGCAGGTTGCAAAAGCTGGGGAAGTCCGGAGGGATCTGGTAGTTGGCAGTTTGGAGGACGGGAATCTTTGGACGAGGGAGGGGACGGGGGGATCAAATGGTTATAAACGACGCCGGGCTCGGCCGGGTCGGTACCCACGCAGCACAGCACAGCATAGCGCAGCGCATGTAGCGAGGGTTGGGTACCTGAACCCGCTGCAGGCAGCGGTAAAACAGGAGCATTCAGGGCAGGTCGCTGGGGGGGTCCGGCGTACCGCTACGACGTGCTACGTACCTACAGTCCACGGCTGCAGGGAATGGCTAGTGGGTGCCAAGGTGCGTGCGATGGGGAGAGGAGAGGAGCGGGTGGGTGAGAGGGCCCCAAGGCCGGGCCCCCAGGGTCCAAGGGGGTGGGGATAGGGCGGAGCGTGGGTTGGGTTGTGTGTGGGCGTGAGACGTGGGGCGAAGCCGTGGGGCAATGGGGCGTGGGTGTCAAGGTGTGACTGACTGATTGAGCAGAATGACTGACTGAGGCACTGGGCGACTGAGTTTTGGGAGGGAGAGGGTGTGGGCGTGTGGGTTTTGGAGGGAGTGGAGGGCTGGTGGTGGTCGGCGCCAGCACCCCAGGCGGGAGAAGCAGGAGGCTCCGAAGCTACGAGATTTGGCGCCCCCATCCCCATCCCCATCCGATGGCCGCTCGCTCGGGGAGATAGAGGATATCTACAGCGTATCCTGGGCACCACCGCTAAGGTAGCCAGATACCGCAACAGACTGCGCCGAGCCGCGCCGTGCCTTGGTACAGCGACCTGCTCTAGGCCATGGCCGAGAGGAGAGTTCCCCCCCTTCCAGAGTGCCAGAGGGACCGAGTGACGACACGTATCCGCAACACACGGCGCACTGCCGGCGAGTGCGATAGACGGGAAACATGACGACAGCTGGGTCGAGGGCCGCGGGTCGACTGTCATCAACTGGGGATGTGATGCTGCTGCAGCGACCCCCCCGAGACATTGGCTTTCTCCCAGGCGGAGAGCCGGAGTCCACACCCCGACACCCCGACTCTCTCCATCTCTCGCTCGTCCTCTCGTCCTCTCGTCCTCTCTTATCCCTTCTCCACGCTCCACGCCCCCGGCGCCGGCGGCTCCAATGCTTCTGGGGGCGCCAAGAGGGGTGGACGGGCGAACCTCCAGCGTTCGAGTGGGGACGGTGCGCTCCAGCTTGCCCTTTCGCTCGCCCGCTTCGCCGCTCGACGGTGAGATTTTTCCCCCTTCCCACCTCGCTCCACCACCGCTCGCCCAAGGCCGGCCCGGGGCGTGGGGCGCAGGCGTGTACTGTCGTGTACTGTCGTGCTCGACTGATTGGTCTCCATTCCATCCAGTGGCTACGGGGCCCTGCCCTCTGCTTGACTCGTCTCGAAGGCCTGGCCGTCGTGTCCATTGTCGCCGAGCGCTGAAATGCCCTTTGCCTTGCGCCCGCCACGTCGGCTGTTCTTCGCTTTGTCAGTCGGCGCGTCGGCAGAGCTAAGGGTTTGCAGCATTTGCGACCATGACGCCCAAGGCCTTTGGTCCTTTTACCCTAGTCTCCGTTGACCTTGTGCCTCGGTGGCTTGGGGGAAATTTAGACCTTGGATGTCGCAATAGTCAGTTTGTATTTCTCCCCTTCCGCTCGGTGACCCGCCCGAAGATTCTCCATCCGTCCTGTCATTGTCATTGTCATGCTCTTGCGCTGGACATCGTCCGAACCTGGCTTCGCTATTAGCCCAGCCGCCGACCCAAGCACGTATTTCATTAACTAAACTAAACTACCTCGATCCTGCAAAGTAAAACAAAAGCGAGCTGCCACGTACGTAATGGCTCACCCTCAAGGTCCAACTTGTGCCCATCATCCATCATGCGATGCCCTGCCAATGCCCATCCCCATGCCATGCTCCATCCATCCCCTCCATCCATCCGCCGCTGATGCTAGACATGGTGGGGGGCTGCCCTGGCCCTGCTTGTGGGCTCTTGACTCGCTTGTTGGGCGTGGATTCCTTCCACCTAGGGACTTCACGATGCCTCACGAGGGCGCCATTTCCATCCATCCCAGACCCAATTTGCACTGGCTCATCATTGTCAATCGCTCCGTTTTGCTTTTTTCCGTCGGCAGTCTTGTGTTCTGACTATCCGAAACTAGCTTCCCGCATTCAACCTACCCTTTACCCCAGCTTCCACACACCCCAGATTAGAGGAAACTCTCTCAAGCAAACCCCATCTCACTCGGGTGCGAATCCGAGAATATTCGCAATCTTTCCGAGATGGACCAGGAACAGTTGGAAATCCCCTAGTAGAAGACGCAAGTAGGAAAATAGTCGAGCGACATCGCAGCACGCGGCCCCGGAGCCAAGACCGGCTGTGGGGATTCTCACCAGACTCAGGGCCGGTCATCTCTCCAGGCCGACCCACGTCAAAGCCCATGATAAGACAGATTGGCCATCACCAGACACATCTTTAGATCCATATAGCCGGTCCTACGATATTGTCTCCAGATTCTCTTTCCCCTCGTCTAGACTCTGTCCTAGGTCGTCTGGGGGGCACTAGGACGCTCAAGCCAGGACTAGTTGCTATCGTCATTTTCGCTCCGGCGTGGTCCAGCCATTCAACGCGATAAGCGCGCACCCCAGAGTTCCGCCCGCTTCAGCCCGCCTCGGGGTCTCTCCGGGTCTCTGGGGGATCGTGCCAAGTACACCATCCGCCTGGTTACTATCGTCAGTCTTTGTCTCTGCCCCCGTGTGGATGCGTCTCGCTGGTATTTTCGGGGCGAGACCACACCAAGACAGACATACCCCGGCTCCTAGGATTTGCCTCCCCAGCTTCCTCATGTCCGCCCCATCTCCGGACGATATCCTCGGCCCAAAACTGGATCAAATGAGCAGTGGCCCTGACCTCTCGATGGAGTCTATCTCTGGGGTCCAAAGGCCTAGGTCGACCTTGGGACCATCACGAGGGCCTCCAAATGCATCCAGACTCTGGTCTCTATCTCACCCCCATCTTGACCCTCTTGATTGACCCTCTTGGCTTCTTTCCCCAGCGGCTCCCAAGCACAGCAGGCGGATCCGCGGGCTACCTTTCCCCAGACTTCCCTTTTTGCAAATGATCAGCGAGGCTTCAGGCTGGCCGGGTCAATTGTGCACAATGCGGCCAGGGGTGCGGGAACCTTCCAACCTAGCGTGGGGGTGATAAGCCATTTTGGCTGATATCACGCCTGAGGTACCTCGAGGCTCTAGAAGATGGTAGGGATTTGCAAGCCACAGGCGTCCCTCCCCCTGCCTAGAAGCCGCCCAAACTCTCCCCTTTCCAACAAAACACCCTGTCGTCCTTCACCCCAGAGCCAGTGGGTGCGCAGATAAGGAAACTGTAACCGGGGCACGGCCAAGAGGCTCTGTTCGCTCTCCAACTTCTCCAGCTTCCCCTTGTGCGATGGCGCCCCCCAGGTACCCAGAACCTAGTGCCTGTCGCAACCACTGCGCTAGCTCCATCAGGAATTTCCGGGGCAAATGATCTCAGATCTTATCCTAGGAATCGGTGGTTCGGAACGGCGATGTCCGCAAGCTTGGGTGTGTGGCGGAACTACTCAACTCAAAGTCCGACCCAGATAGCATCACATCATTCATGGCTGAACGGCCGCCAAATCTTCCGGCGCTCTCGGACCGACAAGGCGAGCGGACCGACGACCATCGTCCCCAGATTCCATGGGTCAACAAATATTGCCACTGGCGCATGGAGATTTGTTGATCAACAGAACATTGCTAACGATTAGTTCGAATTGATGCGTCGTGGCGGTTCCAGGGTGAACTCTGCCTGTCCCTGCACTATGACGGACTCCCTCTCGAGAGAGCCTCCATATCAGGCGCCTGTCCATGTATTTCTCCTCAATGAAGCCCCGATAATAGTGCGCTGATGGCATGGGGATGCGGGAAACCATGTCCAGCCAAGTCAGCCAATGCGCCCGCCCTGAATCCGAGGACCTGGTTAGGACTCGGTCGGCTTCCCGGTGAATGGGCGATTGTTCACTCCCAACCCAAGACAACCTCCAAACTCGTAGCTCTTACCGAGAAACTCCCCTCTACACCCAGGTAAATTCTATACTACCACATGCATTCCTATTGACCTTCTCTCCGCTTCCGTCAAGCTCGTCATCAGACGATTCTCAACGCAACGGCGCTGCTAGGACCCTTGACACAGGCGATGGCATGTTGCTCCTGACTGGGTCGCTTCCACCTTGACACCCCCGTCAAGTGTCAAGCCTGGGCCCCTGGGCATGGCTCGCCCAGCTTGGATTTTCATGGCAGGATGCATCAATTGTGTTTTTCATGTGTCAATTCCGGTGACTTGATTTGGGACCTGGTTGTGGAGTAGCCGTACAAGGTCCCAGATGCGTAAGAGGCTCAAGGGCATGTCATCTCGGCTGAGCGCAGTGGATGAATCGCTCCGGAGAGCTCATTGTTCTCCGCTCAGAGCGACATCCCCCACGTGGTATTAGAAACCGGGGGCGGTTGCGGCCATCAGTGCCGCACTAACTTCCCGAGGCCCGTCGGCTCCACGGCGATAGAAAATGCCCTGTGGACAACACCGAAATTAACCCAGAAGGTGGCGACCAAAGAACATAGCCTCGGCACCCTTTGAGCGTCGAAAAACTCAAGCCAACCCGTCAGAAACGTGTATCCCTTGCTGGTCGGCTCTTTCGTTCCCAGCGCAGCGTTTGGTGGCTTGCGGACGTCCCTCGCCGCAGATCCTAGGGTCTGGATCTTCGACAAGCTTCGTGGGGCTCCAGCTTTTTTTTATGCACAATGCAGCAACCAGCAATGATCCCCCTGCAGGCAGGGTGCGGCTCAGCTATTGTTGATCCCTTCAGGCGTTGCGAAGGGATTGCTAAGAGAAAGGGGCGTGCGGATCTCGACGCCATGCTACGTCCGCGGGTCCGTCAACAGGTAGCGACTCGGCGTATCTCTGTGCGAGCCATGTTGGAAGAGATTGATGACGCCCCCGGACCCGTTACGGGCACAGCTCGGAGGTGCGGCGGAGCGCATAAAGACGACATGTGGGGGTCAAACAACGAAGTGGATGATTGACTGCCACCAAGTGCCACTGTTTGTGAGAAAAAAAAACTCTTCCCCGTTTTTCCGCGCAATGTCCCGATATTGGCCGAGCCGTACTAGCACTGTGAACCAGCGCCAAATTACACAGTATCCGCACAGTTGCACTCCCTCTAGGCGAATCGTGACATGTCGCTGTCGGTGTGGAGGCCGAGCCTCAGGTGAGATGACCTGTCGCGCCGAAATCAGCTGTCTCCGCACTCAGCTACCAGGCCTCTACAAGCACTGTCGTTTGCTCCAGCCAGGTAGGAGATACCTCCTGTGACCTTTGGCCAGACCGGCCCGGTGCTCTCACCGAGAGCAAGCTCGGTCCTCGTAGGAACTCCTGGGTTTCATGGACTCAGAGCCTCCTAGGGATCCAGGATCCAGGTCCCAGGGTCCTGTCATCCATCCATCCATCCACTCACAACCAAGCTCCCCGACGCCGCCCCGTCATGGAGTGTCACCGTATTCGGTACCTTGCAGCCGCCGCATCTAGCCGGGTGAGGGTTTTAGAGACTCGCCGCACGAGCTTTCCTCTAAGCCTCATTGTTGACTACTAAACTCCACCAACTAGAGCCACGGGTCCTTGGCATGTGCAATGAGCATTAAAACCGCCGCACAGGTCAATACCCAGGTAGCCGCGCTAAATAGGAAGCCGCGTTGATACCACGTTGATCTGCATTACTATTGGTGTGGGGCAATAGCTGGGGGAGGCTGAAGCGCTCCAGCTCGCCTTGGAAGAGGAGGTTCAGAAACAGGGAGGTTAGCTACCCAGACATTGAATCTCCTGATCCAGCAGCGGCTGAGCCAAGGCCGATCACGGCGATGGCAGCTGTGGCAGCTGTGGCCAGTATCGTGATCCGGTAAAAGGCAAACACTCGCCGCATCATATGCGACTTGTTACGAATCGACGCCCAAGGGGTAACTCATGCGAGGCACGAGCTTGGCCGTAGTGTAACTCAAGCTTCGAAGGATCCCCGTCGCCAGTCGACAGTTTTGGAAGCTGGAAGACAAAGTCCGTTGCCGACCAACCCTGTAGTCCTCCTTGCGCTCCTGTCGCGCGGTCCCGACCAAGGTCATGCTCGGTTTCTTATCTTTGCTTGGCTGGGGCAGATTAGCCCCTATCACGACCCCAGACTGTCAATCCTGTGACTCGAAATCTCTTCCGTCTTCTGCCGGGGTTCGGGGTAATGGGGAATGGGGTAGGCTCATCTTCCCCACAGACTTCCTTCCTCCCGTCTCAAGGGGGTGTAACATAATTAACCAGAGTCAGTATCAGTGGGCTCGATCATGCGCTGGCGACAGAAAGTTTCAAATCCAACTCGGGAGATGACCTCGCAAATAGTCCTCCGTGACTCCGCGAACCCGCGACTCCGCAGACGCACGGATAATACAAGACCCCTGACTACCTATTGATAGTTTGGAACATCATGCTCAGCCCGGTTCTGCTAGAGGCCACCTGCTCGCCTCGGGAGTCGGTTGTGTGGCCAATACTTGCTGGGATCATCCGAGATGGTGTTCTACAAGTGCCGGACTGGCAACCGAGGCTTAATGAAACGTGATAAATTAGGTACTCAGTCTCTTGCATCTTTTGTTCCCCAGACTTTGTCTATGGAGCCTCGCGCAAAGCGATGGCCGTTCTGTACCAAAGACCAACCGGGGACATGTATTCTCAGTATTCTCTTGGAACACGAAGCCTCAAAAAAAGAGGACCATCTGATGATAAATCGCCTGCCCGGCTTCAACTGGCAAACTGGGGAGCGGTTTGCCACGGTGGTTAAACTGCCCATGCCCCATGCTGGGGTAGCGGAGTGGACCGCCTTATCGAGATTCATGGCTCGAAACGGGCTCAACAGGGGGGGGATGTAGTTCACCGGGGGGTATGGGGAAAGGATAATGGCCACCGGGAGACGCGGAGTGGCTGGCTCAGGTGAGCTTCGGTGGGCTGATACGCCGTCAAATCGAATGTTCCATCGAAGTTGGGTTTCGTCGCTGTTCAATATCCACTGACTGAGAGGAGATGGGCGGCCCGGACTTCCTAACCTGGACACAGCAAGCTGGTATTTTTGGTGTCACGTGAATGCGTGTCCCCTCCAGCACGTGCGATGCCGCCACACGGTGTTGACCACTCACGACAGCTTCATTGACTGGCCAGAGTACTCCACGCCAGCGGAATGACGGTGGAGGATGGACAATTATCATGCGATTCACGGTCATGACAGAGCTAGCTTTGACACACCTGGTACCCGTCAGTCTCACGATGCATCCCACGACACGGGCCAAAGCTAACCCGTGAGGCAGACCGACTACCAACCGTCTCGGCATCTCAGGCTCTAGACGAGCTACGAGACGACACTTCGAGTCTCATACCGACAGGCTTGGATGATCTAGATCAAGCACTGCTTGGTGCGGTATCGATTGATGCCCAGGGCTCTCCTCAGCACGGTGGTGTGAAACGGGGCCAAGTGACAGAGATATGGGGACCCCCAGGAACAGGCAAGACAGCCTTGGGGTAAGAGGTTGAGTTATTTGATAAGTATGGACCCTCGACTGACACTTTCGAAAGTCTACAGCTTGCCGCAAATACACTGTGTGATGGCGACGCCGTGGTCTGGGTAGGTCTGTTAATCAAACGCATCCTCAACTTTCTATGCATGTCTAACCCGACTATTTTTGCATAGACTGCTTCCAGGCAGTACGTAGTCATAGGGTCAAGGCAGTGGTCGACGGGGTAAGGAAGTCTCATGTCTGTGACGCCCCTGAAGGAGAACAGGAGAGCGACTCGAGCCGATTCTTTCACTACTCCTGTCTCACTCTGCCTCACTTCATCGCTCTCGTTTCACGCCCAACACCCAAATCAATAGCGGCCAATTGCTCTTTATTGGTTATCAGTTCCCTGTCTGCGCTGATAAATTCGGCTTTGCCCAAGAGCCATGATGCAAAGGCGGCTCCTAAGCTTAGCAAGGGTATGTGCATAATCGAGCCACTGCAAGCCACTTATTGATATCTACCCAGGACCAACCCCCTCCGCAAAAAGAGTGCAGGCGCTTCAATCCATAATGAACGCTCTTCAGAAACTAGCTGCAACCAGGAATTGCGCAGTTGTGATCCTGTCGCAGTGTGCGACAAAAGTGCATTCAGAGAGGGGCGCAACCCTGACTGCCGCTGTGAACGCAACAGTCTGGGAACAAGGCGTGTCAACTCGATTGGTTCTGTTCCGAGATTGGATCTGGCAAGGGAACAAACTAGCCAGTGTCTTTTTGGCAGGCCTGCAAAAACTCGATGGGAAGGCGACCCATGAGGCCGTGGAAAGTATTGTCGCATTTAAAGTGGAACCAGTATGTCGGCATGATCTGTGAACGCTGCGGGGGTTTGCTCACATCACACCAGGACGGCTTGGCCAAGGTGCCCTACGATGCGACTCAATCAATCGATATGCCAGGCCAGAAGCGGAAACGGGGACACACAGGACTCGAAGTGCCTGATAGCGAGGATGATGAAAATTACGGATGGGGGGATGGCGATGAGGCGGCAATGCCGGCCCCGCCACCTCAGTGGCAAGGAAGTGAAGATATTCTCCTGGGACAGGAGGTCGGGCGAAGCGATGAGGAATACAGTGGTGATGGCTACGGCGACAGCGACGGCGGCAGAGAGGGACTGTACGAAAGCGACTGAAGAGCGACCGAGCAATATTGATGGATGACGACCCCGGAGCAGTCTCTCCCTCTCGGCGCCGGTGAAGCGCCGAGTAGGTACACCGAGCTCCACGAGCGAAACGGCTCACCGGGCAAACCCCACAGAGCGAAGGAGTCGAACAGCAGAGCGCATTGATTTGAGCCCCTTACTAGGCGACGGATCCGCCATGACGAAAAGCTGGGCAGTGGGGAGGCGGCCGTTTCTACCGGTCAAATGTCGGCTTGTCTGGGCATCGGTCAAGTCCGGCCGAACACCGATAGTGGCAGGCCGTGGAGGCGGCGTGGAGGCGTAGAAGCCGTGGGGAGGGCTTCGTCAGATTTAACCGGGCCTCCCAGAAGATGGCATGCTTCTGGAAGGAAAAGAATTTTCCAAAATGGCATCATTAGCGTGACTTAGCTAAGAGACTCCACCACAAGTGAGGCGGAAACAGCTAGCGGCACTTGGTACTCCACCGGGCCGGTCGTGTCGTCGCTGTGGCTGTGGGGAAAAGATACCTGGAGGGTGAACGTGGAGGACATCCTTTGGACAAGAGCGTCTCTGGGGATTTGTAGGGACACACCACACTCCCTGGAATGATGGTGCTCAGCCCTGCGTCATTGAGGGGTGGCGATTCGACAGAGGGAGACGGCTTGGCGGACAAGCAATCCTCGGCATACGGACGGGCATAACATGGAGGCAATGAGGCAAGGCGGACGACGCAGAGGGACACTGAGAGGGCCGGAAGGCAAGGAGGGCCATGAAGAGCAGGGAGCTAGGTTAGGGCGCAAAGGCGTAGGATTGGCTGCCAAAATAGGCCGATTGTCGCCAGTCTGTGACTCTGTGCGGGACGGACGGGAGATTCGCACCTGTGGAGAAAGTTCCGATGTGCTTGGATGCTTGAACTTGGGTACTTGGTGCTCGGAAGTGGTCTTGCGCGCATCACTGGGCACTGGCTCAGTTGCAACTCGTCCAGTCCTAGCGGCTTCATGCAGGCCTCTTGCTGCCCTGTCTATACGATTTCCCAACGTCATCGTCGGCTGTGGAGAAGAGACTCGGCGATAATCCGATGGCGAGGGATTCATGTCTCACTGGTGCAGGACAAAGTGTGGGGGGTGGAAAGCCCTATTTCGATTTACCGTATTTTGCTGTACGCACTCGGTCCGAGACGAACGAACAACGCAGATAAGCAAGGCCCAATGAATTCAGGCGGCGATACACCCCGTACAGACCGACAAGATCGAGCTGCTCCAGCCATTGGGTGCGGTTGAGCTTGTGAAAGATTTTTTCCTGCTGGGTCGTTGTTGGGCTGCCACTATGAATGCACACCGCCGGGGTGGCTTTTTTTTTTCTTTTACCCCGGCCTCTTCAACACCAGCAAGCAGCGCCGTACCCATCTTTGCGTTTTATGGCGGCACGCTCCAGGCGCCAGATCTCACGATCTGGGACACGCAGCTGGATAAGAAGCCACTAGCGTCACTGCCCTGCCTGCATTGGACTGGATGGACTAGACTGCGTTGGTGCTCAGTCCAAGTGGTTGCACCGCCTTGGGAAGACGCTCTGTGATACAGCTCTGTGTGACGCGGGCAGTAGCACGGGAATGTCGCTGCCACCGATTTTCAAGCTAAAGGACGATCCGGAGTGATGTCCTCAGTCCGCGAATGGGCATCAATTGGCTTCGAAGGTCGGGCCTGCTTGGGTCGACACACCGCTGACCTTGAGGTAATGTACAGACATGACTAGGTGAAGCTATCAGTGGCCGACAATGCCTCCAGGCCGATGCTTCAAGCCGACGCTTCACGCCGATGATGGCCCTCTCTCGTCCAACCAACTCCCGCCGTCAACTTTTGCCTTCTCGGGTGCTAGATTGCTACTCCAACTTGTGCTACAATCTCAGTACCACTGCATACATACTTGTGAGACCGCCCGGCCGTCAGTCACATCCGCATCGTACGTGAGCTCCAGGCCGTCCCGGGCGGCGCAAAGCGCATCTGCAGGCCGCTCAGGCGATTCCCCATCGACATGGGCCGATCGCACCTCACACTCATGGGCGAAGGCCGGCCCCGACAACGCTGCCTTGCCCCGCCACATCCTCCCCTCGGCGCGGCGGAGAAGGACCTTGAGGCGTCTGGGGTGTGTTCCCGTTCGGCAGCGGGACGAGGTGCAATGTACTCCTTCTCATCGGGGGATCGATGTCGGATGCGGGAAAGGGCGGAGAGAGCCAAGCTGGGGCACGAGGTGTCGCGCGACCAGCGGACAAGGACGTCCAGCGAGTGCTACAAGGGATACAGCAAATGCACAGCAAGATGGTGGGTGGACTGTTGAAGCACGCGCCAGGACCGTCTTCTGGCCTGATCGCGGTACCATCCCCTCCAATCACGGCGCCTGGTTCATTAGCCGGGTGTGTCCTTTCGGATACCTCATCGGCATATGCACGGCAGATGGGCGACGATCCTGTTACGTTGACACCTTTGCGGGATGTATCCCCCCCTTTTGTTGCTTTTCCCCGACGAGACGGCCGTCTGGGGTTGGTTTTTGCGACGACGGGAATAGCACATGGGGGAGTTGTATCGATTAATCGTTCGATGACGGGTTCGTGCTGCGTCCTCGGATCACGGCCCTCGGCACTCGACACTCGTGGAGGGTACCAGTGCGACTCTATTGGGAAGAGCCGGGGGCCAGGCTGCGGGAGGTTGGCGGTGGGCAGAGCAAACGCCTGATGAATACAGGATACGTCCGGACTACATGTTGCGGTGGACAGCCGGCTCATCGAGATCTGGGGTTGAGGTTGCGCGTCCGGCAAGTGTCGAGGCCAAGGCCATCGAAAACCTGGAGCAGCTCCCGCACATCCGCTGCGCAGAGAAGCTGGGGGAGTGGCTGTAGCATGTTACTCGACTCCCCGTGAGAGAAACACTGAGGTCATCCCCTTGTCTATTCGTATTTCTCGGCCATTGATACGGACGGTTGCGGCATCAGCAAGATGACCCTGCCCCCGTTTGTAACTGGACGCTGCTGTTAACGGCGGAGAGGCTTCGTCCGAGGGCCGTCGCCTATTCTTGGTCCCTGTCGCGTATCAGGATGCCGTCTCCGGAGAAAGCCGCCGCTGGTCCCTCGTTTCATCGTCATATCGCCGGTCCACGTTCCAATTATCCATTGGTTTGCTAATCACAAGCAAATAACTCCTTGATAGCCGCCGCTATGGCCATGTTTCTGCCCGCTCCCCCATGCCTATATGTGCCTGTTGGCGGGGAATAAGAGTGTGTGGATACGGTACAATAGCATGAGTCAAGAGTAATATGGTTTTTTACGGTACAATGCAACTTCTATTTGGCTTCGCCACTGGCGGCCTTGACTCGCAACGACTCCCAAAACAATACACGTCAACTTGTGTGGCTAGCAGTTTGATAGCGGGCCGCATCCGGGCAGGGAGGTTCCTGGGAGAAGTGAGAAGATTCACACCAGGCCGCACAGAGGGATGTCCGCACAGAGGGAATGTAACAGAGAGAGTCGGTGTGGAACTAGCACCCGGGTTCGGCAACTCTTCGCGCAGAAGATTCGAGATAGATGAAGTGGATGTGGTTGCCTGCATCTCGTCTCGAAGTCATAGCCCCATAACCGCGCTGTTGCGGGTATGTCCTTTGTCATAAATGAGATATGCTTTGCGTCTGCATGTCATTCGATGCTTGGCGGTGTCAGGTTACAACTTCTATTAGTGTAAAGATACTCCAATTGTGAGCTGAAATGCGAGATAACTAGATAATAGATACTGTGTGTCTCACCGACACAGCAATTATGTGCAGTACACGCAGCCAATTGACCTGCACATATGCACAAACTGAATAGCGCCGTGCGTCTCCCAATGGACGCAGCTAGTTTCAATGACCTGCAGGATACGATAAGCCACCAGTTTCCACGATTCCATAGGATTGGTTAGATCATATGCAAACCCAATGAGGGACACATAAGACCGCTTGAGGTCCGAGAGTGGTATAGGGTATGCAGATTGGTTCGGCGACCCCGAGTTGGTCCTGCGATAGGAAAGACCAAGCACTCACTCTACGAGAGCGAAGCAACTTGATTCAGAGAAGATGAGAACTCTAGGCACAGGCAACCGTGTCGTTTATTGTTGTTTGTACTTTGTTTTTTTGGTTGCGTAAATAATATAAAGATTTACTCAGCATGAGGCGAGTGTTATGCACGCTGTTCTTGTGAAGCCCCCAGAGACAGGAAAGGATGGCAAACATCTAGGTCTCACGAACAGCCCTAACCCATCACTAATTCAGTCGTCTCTAATGTAATTGAGCTCCCAAGGGGAAGCGGATTTCCTTCCTCTTACTTGTGGGTTTAGATCCCAGTCGTGGAGACTCATACTTAATCAATGAGCTAGAGATGTAGTCATGAGGGAGCACCTCTATATACGTCCATACCATTTTCTTGGTTACAAACAATTAAGAAACCAATCTGTGTACTTTTCCTTTAGTTAACACTTTGCATTACGCGAATCTGACGAAATTTGAGACTCCAAGTCCAAGGTATTATCGAATATCTGTGCTTAGGAAGGCATTCCTCTGAATGATAACCGAGCAGTAGAAACGCATGTTATCTTGCACCTTCGAACAAACCCGAGACCATAGAGTCATTAGGGCTTGTCTAGCTTGCTAAACCTCTCATATAAAGGTTCGGCGAGAAGTCACGTTTCTGGCGGAGTGGGCTGAAGAGGCGCGCCGCAGATAGCCAAGAGGAAGGGAGCAAGTTGGGGATAAGGGACATAACTTGATTATAAGAATACGCCATTAAATCAGGAATCCAGTCATACATTGTGTGCTGGGGCTGGCGATCAGCACCCGCGCTTGCCTATTCAATGGGATGAAAGAAAAGCCACCCATGAGTGGTTTAATGCGGTTCTTCCTCCGTCACCTACCTCCATTGTTTTTCTTAACTATGACTACTTCCAGACCAACCACATTTTTCCTGTTTAAGAATGGTTAATTTGCTGGAGCCGTGGATTGAGGTGCTAACCTTGCTCCCGCTCTTTCTAGGTTGAACTGGCGTGTAAACCCATCACGTCCTTGTGCGTCTTGGAATAGACGTTGAGAATAGTAGAGGCGCAATATGATGTAGAGCCCGCCCCCAGGCAAATTCGATGGATTTGACAGGAAATCCCGTTAGCAGAGGTCATTCCAAACAAGTTCCCAGTTTTGGCATGCCAATTTCTCCGTGGTGGTATTCACCTGGCTATACGCCGAACATCAGACTATCGACAATAGTTTTTTCAACAATGATCATGATGCTTCACATGACCGTAACTTAGTTGTATAAGTAATGCGGTCTACCAAGACGTAAAATTCATCGCTAACTTCTACGTTGTCTGGAAAATACTTAAGCAATGCTGGAGTGATCAAAGGGAGCTCGAGTCCAGTTCGATGGATGGCTGTAGGGTAAGCCCAAAAGGAAACATGGACGGAAGCGGACAATCTCCGGGACCGTCGTTCCTTCCAATCACGAACGCGCCACACAGGCAAGTCGACGTCTCTTATTGGCCCACAATCTCAACACAGTTACTGCTTCACGCTGCCTGCTCAGACGACCAGCATCACGATCATCGCGATTCATCGTAGTTGAGCACCATTCACCGTGTGACGAGCATTGCCGAGAAATTCTCAAACCAACGTCACCGCCAAATGAGTTACGATTGAGACTGCCGACAAACGCGAGCCGAACCCGATCAACCCCGTAAGACGGGCAGCGAGCGGCTGGTGGTTCCGTCGAGGTTGAATCGAGCTACCAGGCTATACAAAGCAGAAGCATCGCCAAATACAATGTAAGTCTATCTACATCTTCCCCTGTGAACCAGCCGTGATTCATGGCTTGAAAAATTATCGACGAGCGACAATACGAACGTGGTCTATTGTGACGAGGGATTGAGTACGAGGCCTTCAGTGACAATGATTCACATCGTGAAGAGACGTCGTCTTATCTTAAACACAGCACCCTTCCTATGCTTTCATGGAACTCACCATTCCTGACATTGATCTGCAGTACCGATATGTCAGAACGTCCAAACGGAGGGGACTCCCCGGTCACCAAGGCCAATATCAATGTCCAAGAGAAGCGGCCATTCTCATGGCTGTATGACACGCCCTTCTTTACGTCAATGACTTCAAGACAATACTGATAAAAACCACAGCGAACCTCACCCGATTTTCGTCATCATACTCATCGGTCCCGACGAGCAACCCTTCGGAATCCAAAAGGACTTTCTGTGCGACCGATCTGAGTTTTTCCAGAAACACTTCTCCGAGGCCGCCATCGAAGACAAGGTCGAGCACGTTGTGCGACTCCCAGACGCAACACAAGAGGTCTTTGGGTTGGCTCAAAGTTTTCTCTACACCGACGCGGTCATTTCCGATGTGTCCAACGTGCCGTCATACGAGGCGCTCGTCGGCTTGTGGAACCTGGGGCACAAGCTGGGTATCCGGGGACTGTGTGACAAGACGCTCGAAGCCATGGTCGACTGCCGGCGTATCACGGAGCGAATCCCAGCCACGCCCCTGCTCATTCAGGTCTGGAAGGATACCCCCGAGGGCTCATCGATCAGGAAGCTTCTCTTGTCGTGGACGGCGGAGTACATGCGTTCTTCCGATGCTAGAGCAGAGTTTGCAAAGTCGTTGCCACAGGAGGTGCTCAGCGAGCTCGTCGTAGCCATGAGCTCCTTTGATACAATCACGGCGGCGGCAGATACGTCCGTCATCTCAGCTGCGACCCCTCGCAAGAACGTGCACTATCTGGAAGAAGAGAGTGAAGATGAGGTTCTCAAAAACACTAAAAAGAACCGGCGATCTTTGGGCACACCTGGCGGGCTTCTGCCATCTGTCGACCAGAAGCTGGCCAACAAAAACAAGCCGCCCCGGCCTTCTCTCCCCAAGCCAGTACCAAAACGCCGAACAAGTGCCGGCTATGTGGACAGCCGCACATTTACAACAGCGCAGAAGTTGGACTTTTGCACAGATCTCCTGACTAGAATGCTCTCAGGACCCGGTATGTGATCATCTTCCGCCAGGGGCTAGTGTCTTGTGTTCTAATCAATCCATAGGTTTCTGGACACGTCTTGTCGGCCCCTTCCGTGACCCGGTCGAGCCGGTCGAAGACGGCGTGCCTGACTACTTTGACAAGGTCAAGCGGCCAATGGACCTTAGCACGATCAAGGCCAAGATGGACCGCAAGGACTACAGCAACGACGAGGAGTTTGCGGCAGATGTGCGGCAGATCTTCGAGAACTGCTTCAAGTACTGGAAGAAGGGAGACCCTATGTGGAATGCTGGAGAGAAGCTGCAGAAGACGTTTGAAGACAAGTTCTCGCACATGAACAAGTGGATCGCCAAGATGGGCGGTGAGGAAGGCGAGTAGGGCGCTTGAACGGGATGGTGCACGAATGTTGGTGCGGGAAGCTGGCTGGGTCATTGTTCCGTGGGGCGCATTCTGGGGTTTACAGAGGCGCCATGTGCAAATGGATTTGCAATGGTGACCGAGGGCTGGGTTTATTCTTCCATTGGCAATGTAATTATTATGAGTTTGAGAGCGACTGTCTTTGGGAGGCGCTTGGAGATGTGATTGGGCTCGTTGAGGACGCGAGCAGAGAGCCAGGGAAGGATTCTGAGTCGGAACACCGTCCCACGGATCTTGAGATTGCCACAAGGATGGGACCAAAAAGCAACCAGGGCTTATAATTAATCATCTTGCTCTTTCATCGTCACATTGGCGGCATTAACTGCCATGCGGGTCTCGAACCAAGTGATGAGCGACGATCGCAAGTTAGTGAAGGCCCGGTTTCCGCAGCAATGGGCCACCGGATCGCCGTAGAAAATGGGGTTACGCAAAGAAGCCGGCGAGAGTGAAGCGCTAGAACGGGCGGGCGGCCTAGGTCGCGGCGGGTGGTTGTTCTAGAGCAGCGTGACGGACGGGTGGTGGTGTAGCAATTTACTATACGACGGGGCGAGTTTGTCGGAGCAATTTAAGGAGGTAATTTGGCTATACGTCGAGTCACTATCGTGGTGTCGCTAAGGAACATTCGGCCGGGCCTTCTGGCTGATATGGGAGACGACGAGGGAGGAGGACGGCAGAGTACGGAATAGTAGCTATCAACCGGGATTGGATGTCTCTTCTTCCAGGATGGCCAGTGACGCACTGGGGAAAGGCTGAGAGGAGATTTGCTTTTCCTCTGCACTGGTGGTTTTACAGTCGGGCTTTTTTCCCTGGTTGAACCAAGACGTGGGACTAGAGCAAGGGAGAGAGAGACCCGGAGGGAAAGCGGAACAGTCCATCAGACCACCCCGCATCGTGAGCGCACGAGTGAGTGAGCATTGGGCATCGTGACGGCGATAGTGGTCAAAGAGGGCGAGAGAGGGAGGGAGCAATCTTGAGTCGAGTCATCGACACGTAGGCCAGCCACGTCACAGTGGGCAGAAGGATATTTATGCGCCTTTGGTATTCTTGGATCATCGTGAGGGATTCGCGCTTTGTTCGCTGGCCTTGCATCGTTGGCCTTGCAGATCGCCCAAGTGGTTGCATGCCGTGTTGCTAACACATGGATCGCGCATCTGCCGTCGCGCAGTAGATCGGGAGTAATAAGAGGTGGGTGACACCGCGGCAATGCCCTTCGAGAGTCTTTTGCTTCCCTGGTAGTTTGTCTTCCAGTCAGTCGGTCTGTCGGTCTCGCCCGCTGAATGCTGAATGGAGGGACCTGAATGGAGGAGCGCGTGTGAGGTGAGTGACAATCCCCTGCGGTTGGAAGAAAAGCCGCCCGGGCCTGTCACAGTAACCTGAAACCCAGTCGAGTCCTCCCCCGGTCCCTGGTCCCATGACGCAGGGCTAAAGATTCCTGGCCATACGCCGGCGAATCAGACGTCGCGATCGGGCCGAGTGGAGATGCAGCTTCCTGCCAGGATTGGGTTTTGGTTCCTGGTTCCTGCGTCCACATGGACGCCACTTGGCCACCTCCAGCGTAGTACAGGCTCGCCTAGCGCCTGGATCTGCCCCCCAGACCACTACAGCGCGCCGCCCACCACTCAGCGTCGGCTGATGCCATGTCCGGTAGCAGGTGTGGTAGGGGGTCTGGAGGGGACCTGCTGCAAAGGGAAGTTGAGCCATTGGACCCCGGTGTTATTGGGCTATGCGCGCTTTCGAGCCGTTGCGTTACGCGGTTGGATGGGGATTCAATTTAATCCAGCACTCAGGGTCCCCGGGCGCAAAGTGGGCGGGCCAACAAACAAACGTAGGGGAAGCATACGTACGACGTGCAGTTTTGGCGGGGAGAGCCCTCGGTGAATGGATCATCATATTGTTTAAATGACATGTTTAAAGCTGCTCTGTTGCTTGATGCTTGCCGGAAGAGGGGCAGAGCGGGCAAGATTGCGCTTCGACACCGTTCGACGCGCCATAACCAAGGTTGGCTTGGTCTGGGGTCGGCTTTACCTGGGGCCGGCTGAGGAAGAGAGTGGGTGTCGGCGAGGCGCCTAAGTATGTAGGTGCTACGTAGTACCATCTGCTCTGCCTCTGCTCTGCTCTGTGACCATTGGTCATTCCTGCTGTACTACGTAGAAACACACGAGCCCAACCCAAGGCAGAGAGAACAAGGCCGTCGGTTCGTTGTCTTGGGTTTCGAAACGAGCACGCGCATGAAACGGCCGCGAGCCCAGACCACACATACCATGCCATGCCCTGCGCACAGTACTACATAGTAGGTTCTTCCTCGGCTCTTTTGCTTGGGTCTCGCCCGTGCCCACGCCGCCCTCTCTTCCTGCTCCCTCAGTCCCAGCTCCTCAGTCCCAAACACCCAGCGTAGCAACTTCGTCAGTTGGGAAAGGGGCGGTGCCTGGTGTTGATCGAGGCGCCGCTCCGCACCAACGGCCCCGAACGGGCAAGGCGCGGTCCTTTTTCCCCCGTCGTCTCTCGGTGGTGAAAGACCCAAGGCCCGTCTTTTGCGGTGCGGGAGCTAATAAGGCGCGCGACGAACCCAGAGTTGAATCCACCCACTCGCCAGTTGCCACCCGCCGGCCGAGATTCCTTAATTAATTAATTACAGCAAGCGGAGGGGAGCGGAGGAGGCCACGGGATAGGTCCAACGGTTGGGCGGTAGGGGTTTGCGATATGCGGAATGGGGGGAAAGGATCTTCCCTTCAGGGATTGTTTGACGCCGCACACGCATTCTCCCGCTCGCAGTCGCCCTCAGTCGCCCCCAGTTGCCCACCCACACGTATACACAGACCGCGCGCCCCTGCTTCTCTCTTCTCCTTCTCTCCTCTACTGCCCCGTCCGACGCCTTTCTAGGCCTAAGCCTAGACCTGCTGTTTCCATGGATATTGGGCGCTGGTGGCCACCTTTCCTACAACCTCCTAGGGCCCCCCGTCCTCTCCGTCCCCCCCCCCCCCCCCCATCCCCCGTGCTACAGTCCGATACCATACCCTGACCTAATTATCTGCAATCTGTACCACGTCTTAATTACGTAGCGTCGTCAACTCAGTAGCGCACCTGCTGTAGCCGGAGCCCTGTAGTCGTAGTCCCCTTTGGGTGGTTTGGCCTTCCTGCCCATCCTTTTGGCTTGGCGCGGGCCTCTGCCCATTTCCATTTACACCTCATATTGCCCATCCCCGTCCTCCTCTCTCCCTCTCTCACACCTCCATCCTACCTCTCCTCTGCTTCGCCCGTCGCCGCCGTCGTTATCCTTTTTTCCATCGCAAACCTCAGAGTACCAAGTGACTCTAGCCATTCTTTCAGCAAACCTACGCGAATATCTCTATCGCTCGCTTGACAGCACCCTCGTTGAAATCTCCGCCAGCAATCCCCACCGCCATCGTACAAACCCTGTCCGTGGCTCTGCGTTCCCTGTCGCACCAGATCGTACATCGCAAAATCTCTTCAATCTTCGAAATCAGAAATCTTCAGTCAAGATGCTCTTCCGCTCTGCCGTCTCCATCGCCCTCGTGGCCTGCGTTTCCCACGTCGCCGCCCAGCCCGAGCCTTACAAGCTGGTCAAGGGCCCCGTCCTGGGTCTCAGCTTCGCTCGTCGCGACACCAACGGGTACCAACCCGAGCAGTCTGTCTGTGGTGACGGCGACACCTGCGCCGAGGCCTGTGGTACCGGCTATGAGACTTGCACTTCCAACGACTCTTCCACTCACTGCTACAACCCTGCTGATGCGCAAATCTGCTGCTCCGACGGCTCCGGAAGTAAGTCCCCTGGCGATGTGAAGGATGCCTTACACGCGCTCTTCTAACATGATGTTATTCGTTGTGCTTGACGCTAACTGGTTCTCTCAGACTCTTGTGATGATGGTTACTACTGCAGTCACGACACCGCCGCTAACACCTGGTGCTGCCCTGACAGCATGAACCTGGTCGAGTGCGCCGCGGCTTACAACGTTGATGGTGCTCTCGTGTCCGACGCCCCCTTCACCAGCTCCGCTGAGCCCACGACGACTTCCACCACTTCCGTTAAGCCTACCACTACCTCTACTGAGCCTGAGACCACCTCCACTGAGGCCGAGATCACCTCCACTGAGGCCGAGACCACCACCACTCCCGAGTCCACCTCGACTCCCGTCTCCACCACCTCCAAGAAGGCCTCCACCAAGTCCGTCGTCACCAAGACTGAAGTCGACGATGAGACCACCACCATCTGCCCTACTCCCAGTGCCGGCTATAGCACTGCTTGGACCGGTTCCAACAGCACCGTCACCAGCGTTGCCCCGACCCAGCCCTACGAGACCCCCGCCGCCAGCGGTTCCTCGTCCGCCTCGGTCCCTGCCGTCACCACCAACGTGAACGGCGCCGCCGCCACCGGTGCGAGCGCCCTGCTCATCGTCGCCGCCGGCTTCTTCGCCCTCCTCTAAGCCAAGACCCTCTGAAATCAGGCAAGCTCTGTCCAGTGGAAACGTTAGCACTTTCGAGTAGCCCCTAGGACACGACACGCTCATCGTCGCCACGATTTAACGAGTTTCATGATGAAGAGAGCGATGGAGGCTTTAATGGGGATCCGCCAAACCGAAGAAAGAACCTAAAAAAACCTGTTGTGCAATGTTGAACCACACGTGCCCTTCTCACGACATATTTGACTTACAAAGAGATTCCCCTTCAGTTTGCGACCCCCTTCAACCGGAGTTGATCGGCTTGGTGTTTTTTGGGAGGAAAAGGAGCACAGGGGGAGGATGGAAGATGAATGAACCGCTCCAAGGGCTTGGAATTTAATAGGTACATGCCTGCCACGTACCTTTACTTACACATTAGTTTCTATTCTATGCGGCGACGCCAGAGCTTGTCTCGAGCTCGTCTGCAAATACTTTTTATCCTAGTAATTGCCCCGGTAGACAATTTTACTCAACATTGCACCACACATATATACATACACTGCTTTCCCGAACCTGGTGCCATCCGCCGACGTGACGTTGAGATTGGATTTGAACGTTGTCCGTTACTTAAGCCAGCCGCGCCGCAGGGAACATCTGTGGGGACGCAGCCGCTAAGGCTGGAGCTGTCAACGGCTGTCAGCACAACGGGAATGAACCCTGCGATGGCGGGATGATGTGCATGCGGCCCGTACCCACCACAGGGCGTAAGCCACCGACAGGGAAGAAAGGGAGACGCGGCATTCATAAATCTTAATACGAGGAAGGGGGTCATAAAGTTGCATAGTGGATGGATGTGGTCATTACTTTCGAGATGGCTTGGCTGATGAGTTGAGGACTGTGGTTGGCGCCTGGTTGCTGGGTGTACAGTGGGCGTGTAAAAGTTCCGACAATATGCAGATACAGTAGCTGAACAATAAGGTTGTTGCACACTGGTCTTTGTCTTAAGCTTCAATTCAGCCCTTCTGATTTCAACCCTGCTGTCTGCAGTCAACGACCTTACTGTCTGTAGGTAACAACCTTGAGACAGGAACCCTATTCCGAGCAATGAGATATAAGAGAGACTGACGTCTCCCGTCGTTGAGAGACCAACTTCCCTTCCAACAATCAGCCAATTTCTTCAACATTCATCATGACGACAATTTGGGTCAACATGGGCGTTGAGGATGAATCTTGGGGCGTTCTGGAAGTTGGATCGTGGGATTTGTGAGTAGAAAAAAAGGGTATAATGGCTACAGGGCGAAAAAGTAAGACAGGATTCCGGCAGATAGAAAAAAGGCAGCTTGAAAGCCAAACTTGGGCCTTGGCAACTGTGACGTGCACAACGAAAATGCAGTAAATGCAAACATTAAAGTTCTCTCATCGAGTGAAACCGGCAGGGTATGATTGTTTCTCTCCCTCATCTAAAGATGTTCCGTGCAAGAAAAATACAACGGACAAAGGCCCCATCCTCTTGCTACTCGTCACCTATCATTACTCGATCTCAGTCCTGACCAACAGTCTCGGGCACCTTCTCCGCATCGTAACCGAGCTCCGCCTTGAGCTTCTCGACGAGGACGACGTAGCGTTCTTGGGCGGTCTCGGCAGAGACACCCTCATCAACGAGCTCCTTCCAGGCGCGGTACTTGTACTTGCCCTGTAGGTTCATCATTGTAATTAGTTTCTGCTTCCCTCGAGCCGACCGTAAGCGAATGACGTACCTTGAAGTCGAACGCGCCGGGAGCGTTGACAGTTGAGATGTCCTCGCCGCATCCGACCTTGAAGAGGGCTGTAGAGCGAGTTCTGGTTAGCAGGAGGGAAACGGATGGGAGGGGCAAGGTGGGAGTGGGGGAGTGCGAACCGTAGAGCTCGAGGAGCTGGTCGTTGCTGGGCTTCGCGGTCAACTTCTTGGAGTCGACGACGGCCGTCTTGAAAGCTTCGCTCTGGGTAGCCATTGTGAATGGATTGCTGGCTGGGGGATAGCTGGGTGGATGGTGTTTCTGTGAAATGAGACGGAGAATAGAGAGATGGAAGCTGAGCTGTGTTGGGATGGAGATGGAAGATGGAGAAGCGAACGGGGGGGGAGGATTATTGTTGAGGGACGAGTACCTGAGGTGGCGGTTAGCGGGGTCCAACTTAGGCAAGTCACAAGCGATTTCGACGGTGGAGGGGGAGGGGTTGCGGGCAGGAGCGAGTGTGACGTCGTGGGTCACGATTGGCCCAGAACGAGACGGCAGGTGGGCTTAGCAGCCGGAGGGGATTTATGGATTTATGGATTTAGGCCCAGAGGGGCTTCGTTCACGCTGGCTTCGGGATGCGTGCGTACTAACACTACATAACTTCATCACCGACGAGAAGGGGGGGAAATGGGAGGGAAAATAGAGAGGGTACTCGCATAATCTCCATACAAACACATACAAGACACATATAAAGCACATGCCGCGGTTGATGCTGACTATCTGATCAAGTGACGTAAGGCGGTGGTGGCAGTGGTGGTGTCATGAGCAAGACTCTTCGAGGCATCACCAGTACGGCCAACTACCGAGCTAGATTAAGAGACGCACGTAAACAGACCACGCGCAGTGAGGCCACTTCCTATTCGGTCGAATACAGACCATAAACGATCCAGATACTTGTCCAGTAGCCTTTCCGACACCTTCCCACTCACACGGACATGACAGGTCCTCGTCATACAAGCTACAGCGCACCACCTTCTCCGCCATCGGTCTCGCTCCGAGACTCCGGACCGCACGCTCGGCTTTACCCAACATCCCTCAACTCCATTCCCTCCCAGCACACCACAATACAGTAAAAAGTCCAGCCTGACATCAAACCAGCAAAATTACACTTTCCGGTCCTTATCGGCTTCCGCTGGTTTTCTTTTTTGCAACGAGTTGGAATATACAAAACAGGTCTCATGGGGAAAACAGTCGTCGTGTTGGGCGGCTCCCTCGGCGGTCTGGCCGTCACACATCGCCTGCTCAAGTATACCCAACCACATGAGGAGGACTTGAAAGTCATTCTTGTCTCAAAGGTACGCAAGCCTGAATATTTCCTATTTGAGTTTACCATACTCTGTTTTCATAATACCTCCAGCACAAGACTAACATCCCACAGAATAGTCACTTCTACTGGAACCTTGCCTCCGTTAGGGCAATCGTGCCCAACCTGATCAAAGACGACCAGATCATTGCCCCGATCCGGCCCGGTCTAGCGCAATATCCTGCTGGAAGTGTTGAATTCATCGTCGGCGCCGCTATGGCTGTTGATGTCGCATCCCGTACCGTGCAGGTCGACACTGGCGCCGACGGGTTGTGCGTGCTCACCTACGACCACCTCGTTCTTGCAACCGGCGCCAACGCCGCAGACACAGACCTCCCATGGAAGGCCTGCGGCTCACACGACGAGCTAGTAACCAACCTCCATCGCACAGCTGAACAGGTTGGTGCCGCAAAGCACATCGTCATCGCCGGCGCAGGATCAACAGGCGTTGAGGTGGCAGGAGAAATCCGCTTCGCATTCCCCTCCACAACCGTCATCCTCGTGTCCTCTGGTTCAAGCCTCGTCGGCGGGGACTCCATCGCGTCAAATGCAGAGCGAGAACTCCGACGCCTCGGTGTCGAGATTCGAAAGGGAGTACGAGCGGAAGAGGCAACGCCGACGCCCGATGGTAAGACCCGGGTGGTGTTGTCGGACGGCGAAGAGTTGACGACGGACTTGTACCTGCCGACTATGGGGTTGGTGCCGAATACCGACTTCTTGCCGTCCGAGTGGCTGAATGAGCATCGTTATGTGGATGTGGACGATGAGATGCGCGTGAAAGGGGCGGAGAATGTGTGGGCTGTTGGCGATGTCATCTCGAAGCCGCGAGCGAGTGTGATATGGACTGAAGCACAAGTAAGGGCAACCTCCCCTCCTTTCTTTTTCAGTTAAGAAACCATCCAAGGACTAACAAGTGCCCAGGCGGCCGGTGTGGCAAACAACATCAACCTCATGTTCAAGGGCGAGCCTCTTGAGTATGTCAAGGGCCCAGCAGTGGACGCTTTCCTTTGCTCGATAGGCCGATCACGCGGAGCCGGTCGACTCGGCCCCGTACCTGTCCCATCCTTTGCGGTATGGGCCATCAAGGGCCGCACCTTGGGTATGGAACGTACATCCAAGTACGTGGACGGGAGCATGTGGTGATACCCCCTTTATGACTAGAGCAACGCCCGATATACCATTAAAAAAGCGCCGTATTATTCCTACAAGCCATGCAGCAAAACCACGCCACCACTCCAAAGATGCACGTTTCGTCTATCCTCGCCTCTCGTCCTCAATCTCCCGTCGGACCTGTTCCAGGATCTGCTCCCGCGACCGCAGGTGTCCCTCCAGGCCATCCACCTGCTCCTGGACCGTCTGCAAATCCTCCGATACGCTCTTTAGGCTCCCGCCCACGGCGCTCTTGCCTGTGCCCTCCTCCAGTTCCTTCAGTTCCCTCCGCTTGTAATCCAGCAGCTGGTCTAACTCCTTCTTGACGAGGGCGGGCTTGGAGTCGCGCTTGCCTCCTTTTCGACGCTCCGCAATCTCCTCCACCTTCTTCATCTTATCCTCGAGCTCCTGGAGCTTGCGCTTCAGCCGGACCTCCTCCCAATCCTCCGTCTTCTCTGTTGAAAAGTCCGTGCCCGCTGACTTGAAGCCACTGCGACCCAACCGTGTCAGGTATTGGTCGCCAAACTTGGCCTTGCGGCCGGTGCTCGTCGTCTCGTCGGCCTTTGTGGCCCATCGGGAGTTGGCGCCTGTTCGCTGGTTATCGACTTGGTAGTCGATCTGGTTGCGCTCGAAGCTCGAGCGGAGAGATGCAGGTACGGTGCGGGGAATGCGGAAGCCCTCGTGACGGTAGTTGAGAATATGCAGGAAGGCAAGGCATGCGTCCTTGTTGATTGTCGACCCGGCGGAGGGGTTAATCAGGTTCCAGGCAGAACGGACATCAGTGTCGGGGACGTCGAGCGATTCGTAGAGACTCTCAAGAGTGTTAACTGTCACATGTTAGCCAAATCGGTGGTAGGACAGGTCTCGGGGCACAAACAGGCAACCTCGCCGCGCATGTCCCGGTTCTCCTGGTAGATCTGTTCATATTTAGACTTGTCCTGAGGCTTCATGTACCACTCGAACCCGTCCTTGAGCCCGAGGGCTTCGTCATCATCCTCCACTTGCTCAAATTGAACTTGCTTCCCCGTGATTGCTCGGCTCGCTTGTACGAGATGGGCCTTGGATTCGGGCACCAACCAGTCGGGTAACGTCGTCGGTACGTCGGCGTATTCCTACTTTCAGTCAGCCGCTGTGTGACATTCGTTCATGCAGCGTCTCATTGCGTCCATACCCCGTTGAGAATGTCAAAAATCACTCGCATCGCAACGCAGAACTCCTCAAAGTCGAGGTTGCCATCGTTGTCCACATCCGCCAGGTCCCACACCCGCTCAAGCTGGTCATCGCGCAGTCCGCTGTTCTTGAGCACGGGGGCGGCCTGCTCGCCGGTCAGAAACTTGCCGCCGCCTGTCCGAGTGGAGAAGATGTTCCAGTAGGTCTCGATTTCTGCCGCCTCGATCTTGGGAGCCATAGTTGCGGTGGGCCAGCTCGCGGCGATGCCAACGACGCTGGAAGAGGCGGGTTGTTGATGAATTCGACGTCCGGGAGTCGCGGTCGCTTTCAGTGAGCTATCGCAAACTATTGTACGTCCGGCGGCCGCGTAATGTCGGACACTGGAGAGGGATGTCGGTGGCGATGGGCGTAAGGTTGTTAATGACGAAGCTCCCCAGCCTCGCTTGGGCTGATTCCCCTGATAGCAAGGAGAGCAGCTCCACGAACCCCGCTTGCGGAATATCCGATTTAGCGCATAATCTCGTATGCTCACCACCATCGATGTACCACCCACTCGGGTCATAATCATCTTCTATCACACTTCTTTACTCTTATCAACAGATCCTAACATGGGCTTTTCGTTTTCAACGGGGGTCTCATCTCGTTGGTGAAGTGCAGTTGCTTCCTCCCCAGTACTGGCCACCCTCACGCTACCACCTGGTCTCGGTTGTACCTGTCTCGTTTCGATTTCAACTCGATGCACTCGCAAGGCGAGGTAATCCGTTGATATTGCAGAGGCTTCCGGAAGAATCGGGTCAGCATGGTGCTGCGGTGGTAGTGGGGTTTACTCTCGGCCATCTACCAGTCTAGCCACGACTACGATATTTCCAGAAGCCGAAAACGAATGTCACATTGCGAGTGCGATATGACATTGGATGCAAGGTGCGTCTACCAACACCACAACTGATGGAGGCAGATTGTGGGGTTGGATGGTCCAGTACCGTTCTTTACAGGGTGCAAGATCGGGCTCAATACAGCGATTCATGCCGTCGCGTCTCTCGGATCGAGTGTTGATAAGTGCCCGGAGCCTGCGCGACCGGAAGCCGCCGGGAGTTGGCGTCTCAGCTCGGGAATGCTGGCTTGGATATCCCGAACACTGCACAGTGACAACCCCACCGACAGAACGATTATGCAAGGCATTGATTTTTTGCTTCCGAATACGCAGGCGACGAGGCTTGCTTTTGTTGTCCCTAGGGCCAAGGCACCCCTCTGCAGCCAGGATGCGTCCATTGGAGACCCAGCCCAGACTGAGATGTCATGATGCCAGAGCAGTGAACGACCTATTCCCAGGCCAGCTTCACCGAGGTGGCTGACTAACCAGCAGGGATCAGTGTTGGGCCCCACTACCTGTTAGGGACGAAGTGCCCCCAGAGGTCCAGGAACGGGACCCCAGTGGACGGTTTCAGTGGAGCCCCAGTGGGCGCTGGGCGGCTGGCGGCGATGGAGGGGCAACCCGCCTTCGACTTTGGAGGGGTCCCAAATGACTTTAAATTGAGCCTTCGAGACAGACCGACTAGCCTCTCCTCTCCTGGACCCATTGCTCGCACTGCATCGCACTACTACCCCTTTGCGACGTACTCCTCCGCTTCTCTCGCTCTCTACGTCCTGCAGAACCTCTGCCTCTATCGCAATGTCGACCACCACCACTACCACCGAGGCCCAGCCCATCACGGCTGAGGCCATGCTCCGCCTCTTCCCCGACATTGACGCCAGCTCGGAGCCCCTGTCCGGCCACGATGAGGAGCAGATCCGCCTTATGGACGAGGTCTGCATCGTTCTCGACGAGAACGACAAGCCAATCGGCACCGCTAGCAAGAAGATCTGTACGTGCAGCCGCGTCCGTCCGCAGCCTCGCAAAAGCCATATCGCCGCGTCCATCGCAGTCGGTTGCTAACATGCCTCGGACTAGGCCATCTCATGACCAACATCGACAAGGGTCTCCTCCACCGCGCATTCTCCGTCTTCCTCTTCAACGACAAGAACGAGCTGCTTCTGCAGCAGCGCGCCACTGAGAAGATCACCTTCCCCGACATGTGGACAAACACGTGCTGCTCCCACCCCCTTCACATCCCCACGGAGACCGGCTCGACCCTCGCCGACTCCGTTGACGGGGTCAAGCGTGCTGCCCAGCGCAAGCTTGACCACGAGCTTGGCATCAAGAAGGAGCAGGTCCCCTTTGAGGACTTCAAGTTCCTGACCCGAATCCACTACAAGGCTCCCAGTGACGGCAAATGGGGCGAGCACGAAGGTACGTCTATGGCCTATGTCTACATCGCTGCGCAGTGAATTGGTCAACTAACTAACTCGCCCAGTGGACTACATCCTCTTCATCAAGGCGAATGTTGACCTTGATGTCAACGTCAACGAGGTCCAGGCCACCCAGTACGTCAGCGCGGACAAGTTGAAGCAGCTCTTCGAGGACCCCACCCTCAAGTTCACCCCCTGGTTCAAGCTCATCTGCAACTCGATGCTCTTCGAGTGGTGGGAGAGCCTCGACTCGGGTCTCGACAAGTACATGAACGAGCAGGAGATTCGACGCATGCTGTAAGCCAAATACGAATTGATGAAATTAAAAAGTCGGAACAATGAGGACGGCAGACAGGATGGTTCCGTAGGTGTAAGAGGAGAGACGCATGTGGTTGATAGTTTGTTCGCGGTTGATCTGCATAGATATCCACTCTCATGGCCCTCGAGAGATTCCCTTGGACGGAGAGCCGCTTTCTTAAATCTGACGTCGTCCACCCGCTGCCCGCCCCACCCGCTCAATGACTTGAAGATCAGCCGGTGAGACATGCCTGACGAGGGTCGCCGGACTCGCCGAAGTCCTATCACCACCGGCATCCGAGGGAATGATGCGGCCTCATGCCGAAGATCCGCCTCTCAACTCCGCTCAGTCCCATTCCCACATACGAGGTGCAGTAACCTACCGGGCCGTGGCGAGCCGTCGACATGCAACCGGAGCAGAGTAGCGCCATGACCTGAATCCTTGCAGACGCCGAGCGCTGCAATCGACAATCACCACGGCTCCGCTAGCTTGCCGGGCCTCGATGATAGGCGACCGGGAACCCTTGGCGCCGCGAAGTCTGTCTCACGGCTTCCCGTCGTCTCGGTGGCTTGCGCTTCTCTTTGTGCGTCTGCCGCCCAACCTCTCAACCCCACAGTTTGGACGAGTCGTTGCCTTCCCATCACGCCCATCCGCCCACGTCAACGGGAGCCACGTCCATTCGCTTCCCATTCTGTGACTAGCTACATACGCTGCGGGGGGTGAAGCCCTGGGACCGGCTTCACGAATGGCTCGCCTGACCTGTCAACCCGTCCAACACGGTGACGCCGCAGCGCAACCCCCACCGGTCATGCGTGCCCAGGCCTTGTTCTCACCAAAACCATGTCTTACAGCAAATCCCCCAACCGTGTGCTTCTGCAACCCTGACTCGCAAAGGCAGCTTCACCCCACGAATGGCCGCCCCAGTGACTGGCCAATCGTGCTCGCAGCCATGTCTAAGCGTGCCGTATCTAGGCGCGGGACCTCCCGGCACTTCCATCGACTACTTAACCCTTCGGCCCCGGGTTGCCTATCTCCGCCTCTTTCTTCCCTCCGTCACCTGTCTCGACACTCAACAGTCCCTGGTTTCACTAAGCATCCTCAAAGGAAATCTCCCAAAGCCACCCTTTCAGCCGGGAACGCTTGAGAGAACCTCCAGCTCTGTGTCTTGCTACTGTTCCCACTTGCCTGATTGCTACCCCAACGCCGCTCCGCTCCAGCTTCGTCCCGTCTCACCGTCTCTCCGTCTCTGTGCCCAAACCTGCTTCCCACGACTCTACAATCTGCGATCCTGAACACGCATCGCTAGGTATCCCGTCGAGCCTTCGAACCCTACCACCTAAGCCCGCCTTCGAGAGCCTGGCCCGCTCCCACACCACATTGATGTCGGTTGAACTCCGCGCCAGCCTTAATTGCCTGCGTCATCCTTCAAGGTTTACGCCTCTCTCCAGAAGTCAGCTCTCGCAAGTCCATACGGGCGATAGTATCCAGAATATACAATGTGAGTCTAGGCCTCTAGTTGCGAGCCGCTTGCTTAACACGCCGCGCGGCTCTTAGACCGTTCAAGTACCGAGTAAAGCATCCGGCCCACCATGGAGAATTTAAATGGTAAGACGGCCCTTGCCGACTGGCGACGTCACTCTCTCGTGCCGCCATCCTGGGAAGACACTGTCCGGGTTGTCGGCATTGACGAGAGTGCTGCGGCCGGGCGGTCGTTGGCCCACTCGTTTGCTACGGATGCAATGAGCCGCTATGTCCTCGATGGAGATGACATGGCGGGTTACTCGGATGAGCACAAATGGAAGCTTCACGTCGACATCATGACTTACATGGTCGCTGGTCACGTCTACAAGGGCGTCGTCACGGCCATCGGGCCTGACTATGATGCCGTAGCTCTGTGGTATGTAGCTATCCGTCCCTTCTAAGTGGCGAGGAACATTCCATGCTCACACTCAATGCTCTCGAGATAGGCTGCCTCCGGGTAAAAACATGGAAGACTGGTGGACCGTCTTCCGGAGTGGCATGTGGAGGCTGTGGTATCAGCTCTCGCCCGAGGGTCGCAGACGCTACTTCGACGAGATGATCCCCGTCCTGAACCACACCAAGGAAGAGGTCATGGCGGATCGGGATAGTGAGTGCTACTATCTTGTCTACCTCGGCACGAAGCCCAACGCGAGAGGCAAGGGCTATGCCGGAAAGCTCATCCGCGCCATGATTGAAAAGGTTGATTTTCCACAGCGTCCCCCATGAACAACATCCACCTCGTCTCCCTTTATGCAATGCCTTGGCAAATCACACAAGGAGTGATATGAATTCGTCACTAACGCATCCCGTCTGTAGGCCGACGCTGAGAACCGCCCGGTGTATCTGGAGTCCAGCAATGAACGCACCAACGCGTACTACGCCAAGTTTGGCTTCGAGGTCAAGCGGATCGTAGTGTTTAAGCGCGGCCGTGACCCTGTCCAGCTGTACATCATGGTTCGTGAGCCACAGGCTCCGAAGCCAGCGTACTCTGCCGCGCCAGTCCTCCTCCCCACCTTCGGCGGAGTGAAGGTCTAGCAGCGAGGGGTCGGAGAGGCTTAAAGTTTGAAGAGGAGTAGTTTGGTGGGAAGGAAGATTGAAAGGAAGATTGAAAGGAAGATTGAAAGGAAGATTGAACAGAAGCTATGTGGAAATGTGTGCGATGGCCTGGGTGAGCTGGCCATGACTTGATCGACTGACCATATTCATTCACTTCGAACGGTTATTGATTTTGAACGACGAAAGACGTGCGGAAGCTATTAGGCTTAGACACGTACGCCGATGACAGTCTTTACCACTGCAATATCTCTATTCGTGCTGCATTCGGCAGTACACTGACTAGCTCCAGTCATTCATTAGCAGAAAATAAATTGTCATTCCCTCATAAGCTGGACCGCCTATATCCTTGAACACCTTTTAACCAGCTTTGTACCCTGTAACAGTTGACACGTCCCATGCTCACTGCCTTCTCTTCAAGACCTCGACCGCGCCGCTCAGTATTCCAGAATCGCCCACGTCTCGTCGTCGACAGTTGTGTAGATTAGACCCTGTCCGAGCAACTCGTCGGCACCAGTCAGGACATCCCTCACAGACATGCCAGTCGAGTTGGTGATGACGTTGAGATGAATGCCTTCATTGCCGCCAGGTGTGTCGTTCATGAAGTTGAACATCTTCTTGGCCGGGGCGGAGCAGCCGGACAATTTGCTGTTTGCTTGGCTAGCGTTACCGCCAGTTTGGTCATTGTAGCCGCCACCATCGACGAACATGCTGTCTCCCTCGCCGTTGGCACCGTTCGCGCCACCAAGAGGTCCCTTGGTGAAGTAGAGGTGGACGTAGGTGGCCTCGAGGAGGTGGTAGTTGACCTCATTGGGGTCGGACACGGGGCGGATAACGTGGGCACCAACGTGACGCTTGTTGAAGGACTTGAGGCGGCCCCAGATGCGAACATGGGAGTCGACCTCGTATCCAGGGTCAGCATCATCCTGCTTGTCGGCATCTATCCACTTCTTGACCTCGATCTGGCCGGTGCCGTCATCGATCTTGAGGGTGATGGTTGTGGGTTGCGGGTTCACGTTACGGACTTGGCCAACGAAGGTGATCTGGGTGACGGGGGAGCCGTCGATGCGGAAATCGGCGCCGGCGTAGGCCTCCTCGGCGTCGAGGATTTGCTTGATTGTGACGGGGCGCAGAGACTCATCTTGGTAAGACTGGATGTATGGGGGATCTTGTCAGCAACTGAACGCTCTCTTGGTCGATGCGTCTGAGAGGGGATCATGGCATTCGACATACCTTGCCACCACCGCCACCTTGGCTGCCCTGCTGTGAACCACCTGCGAAGAAGCCGCCAGAGTCGTCACCGCCCTGAGCACCGTATGCGGGTTTTGAGAATCCTCCGTATGCAGCTGTCCGGTTTAGGTCAGTAGATATCCATGGGGTGGTTCGGGAGGGGTGGTATGCATACACATTGTGGTGGTTGTCGGAGGTTTTGGTAGATGTGAAAGCAGTCAGTGTCACACAACGAGGGAGACGCGTGAGGTCGCGACTTGGTTTAATGGATGGTTGCCCCGCGATTCGCGTCCGAACAGTGGGGCATGGACTCGGGAGCCTTAGTCATCTCAGTCGCCGCCGCCTGGAGCTCCAAGCCGAAGGTGCTTGAGCACGTGCGCTTTTCAGTCTCGGGGCAGTCTTCCTCAGCTAACTACGGCCCGGACATGCTCCCGGCGGCGGGTAAGTAGTTAGTCCACTCTGAGATGCTCACATGAACGACTGTGCGGAGCAGCCTCAACAGAGAGCAGCAAGCTGAACGCAGTAATTAAGCTGCATGGTGCGTCAGTCTCGGATCAGGCTGATGATTCGATTTATCAATCGTTATGCAATGCGCTCCTGCACGTCTCCAACGGCGCGGGTGGGCTTGCATCCCGTGAACGGAACGGACGGGATCGATTCGCGAGTCCTGGATCAACGGCCATGGTCCCATGGAACATGGTAGCATCTGGGAGAAATCCTGGGGCAATTCCGATCCCGAACCAGAATGCCGAAGTCGGTTCTGGTGCGACTTTCGCCGGGTCCTGGGTCTGGACTGTATTTGTTTATGCGTAATTACGTCTGTCGATAGCTGTGCTGCTGTCGCAATGCACAATTAGCCTCGGCAGCGAAGTGGAACGAGGTACTGTAGCGCTGCACCCCGGCTTCGGCCTCGATCCCCGTGTTTCCAGCTTTCCCGCGACCGGCCGCCGTCAACTTGACATCTGACATCAACCTCCTCCACCTTGTTTGCTGTGCCCCATCCAAACAGCATTCCCCATCCATCTCAAGTACTTCTGCCCGTGCATCCCGCAAGTTCTTGTCTTCTGCCTTTTCTTGCTCATTTCCCTCTGCATCGCTGTCCTTCCTATAAGCCTTGATTCCGTCATGGGGAGATCTCAGACCGCGACGCTTCCCCTGATCCCGCTCGCGCGCGGCACCATCCTCCTCCCCGGCCTCGTCCAGCGCATTGCAGTCAACTCCAGCCGTCCCGATATCCCCGCTCTCCTCGCCCACGTCTACGAGCGCGCTGCTACCAAGGGCCCCGATGGCCGCATCGATGGCGTACCGATCGCCTGCGTCCCCGTCTCCTCGCCCCTAGTCGGCCCCAACGGCCAGCTCCTCATCGGCGATGCTGAGGACATCGACAGCTCACAGATCGAGAATATAAACCCAGGTAGTGCCAAGGAGAAGGATCTCTACAACTTTGGTGTTGCCGCCAAGATCATTGGCATCGATGGAAGGGGCACCGGAGAGTTCGCCCTGCGCGTCGAAGGCACCTCTCGCATCCGTGTCGATAACATCACTCGGGAGCGGCCCTTCTTCGAGGCAAAGGTCACATACTTTACCGATGATAGTATGTCCAAGTCAACACGGCCCGGTCTTCGTCGGAACTAACTAACCGTCTCGTAGTGGCATCCCCTCCCGACAAGCAGCTTCAAGACCTCTTCGCCCTCCTAAAAACCCGATCGCGAGAACTCGTCACCATTCTGAGGATTTCGTCCCTCCTACCTCGAACTAAGGGCGGCCCCGTCCTGTCGCCGTTGATAACCAAACGATTGGATATGCTCATTATGAGGAAGGAAATAAAGGATGCTGGACTGCTGGCCGACTTCATGGCCAACCTAGTTGAGACTTCGCACGAGGAGAAGCTCGAGGTCCTCGCCGCGCTAGATGTTAAGGTACGCCTGACCAAGGTCATTGAGCTGCTTGAACGCCAAGTCGGAGGCATCAAGAACAACTTCAAGATCACCACATTCGCCGCCATGCCCGTTACGATCTTGGATCGGTTGAACGAGAACCAAAACCGAAAGGGCAACTCGCTACCCCAAATTCCGGGCATGTCATTTGTTCCTCCGTCTGGACAGTTCCCTCCCAACAATGATCAAAATGACGATCAAGAAGCCAACGAACTAGACGAACTCAAGCGGAAGCTTCAGAATGCCAAGCTCCCTCAAGAGGCTGCCAAGACCGTAGACAGAGAGATGCGGCGATTACAAAAGATGATGCCAATGAACCAAGAGTACCAAGTTACCAGAAATTGGTTAGAAACCCTGTCGGAAATTCCCTGGTCGACCCTCACCGATGATCGTCTTGGCCCGGAAACCCTGCACAAGGCCAAGAAGCAGCTTGACGAAGACCACTATGGCCTTGAGAGCGTCAAGAAGAGGCTGATCGAGTATTTGGCGGTTTTGAGACTGAAGCAGTCCATCAATGACGAAGTGGATGAGAAGATCAAGAAGGCCGAGGAACACATGGACAAGCCCAAGGAAGGAGAGGATGGGAATGCTGATGCGAACCCAGCTGCCGAGGACACAAGCCGGCCAGAAATCGCCAAGCTCCAGATCCTCAAGTCCCAGCGCCAGGTGGACAGGTCCCCCATCATGCTCCTGGCGGGACCCCCTGGTGTTGGCAAGACCAGTCTGGCTAGGTCCGTGGCGACGGCCTTGGGACGCAAATTCCACCGCATCTCTCTTGGTGGTGTCAGAGACGAGGCTGAGATTCGTGGCCACCGAAGAACCTACGTTGCGGCCATGCCTGGCCTCATCGTCCAGGGTCTGAGGAAGGTCGGTGTTGCCAACCCTGTCTTCTTGCTTGATGAGATCGACAAGATTGGGCAAGCCAGTATTCACGGCGACCCCTCGGCGGCCATGCTCGAGGTTCTCGACCCCGAGCAGAATAACAACTTCCAGGATCACTACGTTGGAATGCCCATTGACCTTTCCAAAATCCTATTTATCGCCACAGCCAACAGCTTGGACACAATCCCAGCTCCTCTCCTGGATCGAATGGAGACCATCTACATTCCTGGCTACACTACTCTCGAGAAGCGTCACATTGCGATGCAGCACCTGATCCCCAAGCAAATCAGGGTTAACGGACTGGCCGAAAGCCAAGTCGCTTTCAACCAGGATGTTGTGTCCAAGATTATCGAGTCCTACACTCGTGAATCTGGTGTCCGTAACCTTGAGCGTGAGATCGGCTCGGTCTGTCGTGCCAAGGCTGTTGAGTTTTCAGAAGCAAAGGACGGCGGACATGCCAACGACTATCAGCCGGCCCTTACTGTGGATGACATTGAGAACATATTGGGTATCGAGAAGTACGAGGAGGAGATTGCTGAGACGACGAGTCGTCCCGGTATCGTGACTGGCCTCGTCGCCTACAGCTCTGGGGGTAACGGTAGCATTCTGTTCATCGAAGTTGCTGACATGCCTGGCAACGGACGTGTCCAGCTCACCGGCAAGCTCGGTGATGTTCTGAAAGAGAGTGTTGAGGTGGCCCTGACTTGGGTCAAGGCCCATGCGTTTGAGCTTGGCCTTACGCCGGAACCAACTACCGACATCATGAAGGAGCGCAGCATCCACGTCCATTGTCCCTCAGGCGCCATTCCCAAGGATGGCCCCAGCAGTGGCATCGGCCAGGCTGTGGCCCTGATTTCTCTATTCTCAGGCAAGCCAGTGCCGCCGTCCATGGCCATGACGGTAAGTTTTTGGTGGATTCCTTGGCAAACGACATGTCGATGTGCTAACACTTGTTGTGCTACAGGGCGAGATTTCTCTCCGGGGCCGAGTTACAGCCGTCGGAGGTATCAAGGAAAAGCTCATCGGCGCCCTTCGAGCGGGCGTCAAGACGGTGCTACTCCCCGCCCAGAACCGCAAGGATGTCAAGGATCTACCGCAGGAGGTCAAGGATGGACTCGAGATCCTCCACGTTAGGTGAGCACACATCCCCTGTCCCTTACAGCTTCGGCACCGGCGCCCTTGTGGCACCGCCCTCCCGCCGATGTTCGTCATACCCCGAGCACGGAACTGGTGTTACTGACACATGTCTCGCACAGCCATATCTGGGAGGCGATACGCCTCGTCTGGCCAGATTCGCATTGGGCGGACGACAGCAACTTCCGGGGCATCGAGCCTCGGCTGTGATGAAGCCTGCAGCAACCCCTCATCCGGGCGCCTGCGCCTGCGTCTTGCCTGCCGACGCCTCGCCCATGTTCCAGCCTCCGATGTTTCAATATCTTGTCGATACGCCGAACCTGTTCCGCAGCGTTGAAACGTCTCGTGGCGACAACACAACGCAACGAACCCCCGTTCCAGGGAAGATGGCAACAGCCCCCAGCATGGCCCAATTCAGCCCGTTTTGCGACGCATCCAGCCGGGGACGCGGCTTCCCGTCGTACAAGGGCTTCCGGTGATCCCACGTTGTCCTTCCCTCGGTGCCAAGGGCGCCTCACACATGCACAGACACACACTCTCCTCTCTCTCTCTCATTTAATCTGCGACCTGCAGCATCGAGACAGCAGGCGTGGCGTTCCGGATCAATTTGTGTCGAGGAAAGCACCGACTCGTCTATCTCCTGCGCGGGGACTACGGAGCGTGTACAGCAAGGTGACGGCAAGCGAGCAGGGAGCCCTCGTGTCACGCCGAGTCGTCTCAGTTCGACAGTGGACGGGGAAACGAATGGGAGTATGTCTTGTCTCTCTGTGCGAGAGCCGGGGGAGGAAACCTCGTTGCACATGCGCTGGGTGAGTCGCGTCGGAGAGGGCGCGTGGTGCGAGTGTCCTCTTGCACGAGAGGGCACAACCTATGCCAGGCACCAGAGACTCGGCACGCGGGTAGCAGGGTCACGGCGTGGATTAGCGAGGGCAGGTGTTTTGGTTTGACGCAGAGGGACTTGAGGATATTTCGGGGGCGTTTTGTGTATTTCCTCGTCATGATGGCCTCTTCTCAACGGCCTCGTCTCGAGTCCATTACCCTATAGCATGCCATTTAATACGGAGCATAAATATCTCCCCAAGTATATTGAAAATGCACATTTTTGGGGGCTCGCAGCATCGACGAGCATGCCACGATTGCCACCTGTTAGACGTGTCTTTAGAATCGATGATGCGGTAGCTGCAGAGCCCCTATTAACGCCGACATCAACGTGTCCGAATCAAGCAAGGCTGGGCATGTTAGTCAAGGTTGGTCTCATTAGGCGTCAGCCGCGCTCAATCCCTAGATCCAGTTCTCACGACGCCATCCCCCTGACTTTCACGGCCTCGACCAAGATCGACGCCAAATGCCAATCACATCACCTTTCGGTCCCGTCGATGACACCCCGGCGGCTCGATAGTCTGCCTTCGGTCCTTCAGCGAACGCCTTCCCACGGACTGAGACAGGCAAGGTGGAGCAAGGAGATGGCATCGGAGAAGGGCAGTTTTGCTTTTTGCTTCCACCTGTCATATTGCTTAAGGAAAGGTCTCGACTGGGGCAAGCGGAGCTAGCTCGGCTCTCTCCACTGTGTCAAGCTGCACTGCACTCTCGGTGCTACTTTCGTGATAATTACGTACCCAGGGAGAGAGAGAGAGAGAGAGAAAGAGAGAAACTGCACGACATGGCCGGACCGTTTCGTCGGGGTCCAGAGAATGGCCCCCTTTCCCTTTTCACTATCAAGTGTGGGAAACAAGAAACACGCACATACGTAGTACCTTGGCGGAGGTCTCAGCTGAAGGCACATCGACGATCCATGTGGTTTCTCGCCCGTTGTTTCTGCGAGAGTCAAGCTAATGTGGCCGAGAGACATGTAAAATGGACGAGAAGAGACTTTGCTTTTGGGGGGTGGGGGCATTATGGACAAAGCCGGGCAAGGCTGGACATAACTGGCAGTGATTGCTGAGCCGCCACTACAGAAATGACATGTACCGTACTTCCATGATGGGGATCGTCATCACAAGCGAGGCTTGTTTGAGATATCTCGTAGGTTTGCAGTGGCTAGGCGGCGGTGTGGTGTAGGGTAGTCTGCGGTGTTGACTGAGACTCTGTGTTCAGATTTGAGATAGTGACGGTGATTGGGATGTCTGGGATGTTTTCCGGGGCTGGTAGCGTGTGTAGCCTCCCTAGTGTGGCTTCTTTACGGGCGAGTCGGGTGAGAGCCCAGTCGCCTTTGAGCTGCGACCCTGCGACCCTGCGGCAGAGCTCTCGCAGCTCGTCAATCTCATGGCTCCCACGAGCACATCTCCACGACTCATGGCTAGCCAAAAGTAACTGTCACCAAGGCCACATCACATGGACGCCACCCAGCCTCAATATGACAGAGACGGGGAAATCTCGTCAACCTTGCCGGCGGCACAGGGAATGTTCGGAGGAATCAAAGACGCCCCCATCATTGTCTCCGCGTTTGAAGGTAAATCAATCCACGAGTAAGCACCATCGTAGGAACCGTAAGAGCCTATCCCAAACAGAGCTGGAGAGCCGGCTCTAAAATACTTGCCTTCTCGTATTTCTTATCGCCATCGCCGAAAGTCAACAAGCGAGACTCACAAGCGGCCTCAACTTTGCTTCACTAGAACCCCTCGGACACTTCGATGGGACATTACAGGTTCATCGTGGCTCCGTGCACGGGGATACGGCGATACCTAATCGTGACTCGGACCTTGCCTATAGCATGCATCGGCCTGTCACTTATACCGCACACCAGTAGGCATCATGATCGGCCCTAGCCCTATCACCCGCCTCTCAACAGCCGGTTCGTCTCATCTGTCACAAAGTCTGTGTCTCTGGTTCTTGGCCCAATCGTCCGTAGCTGAGCATCGCGCCTCGGCGACCCGGCCAACGAAGGAGCATGCAGGAGACTACTGATGCTGGCGCCCGGTTCCATCTGCAAGCACACAGGCGCGTCCCAAAACTCCGGGCCCTTGATCGTCGTCCGATTATCCTGTGTAGCACATGTCTCGGGCGCGTCATCTGCCGTTGTTGACCATGCGTCACCGCATCAGACCGGTACGTAATGGTGTCTGGGCGAAGGGGAAATCTGCCACGCCGAGAGTAACTCCCATACCGCACATACCAACAGAGTCGCAAGCCGGACCACTTCTGATAGATTCGTGGTAGCATCGAAAGGTTTGCCCCCTGCCGGAGAATAATCGAGACCTCTGCAACGAAATGAGAGCGATCATCCTCCAGGGCCCGACGGGAAAAAAATCTCCGTCTGGCCAGTAAGCGAGCGGACAAGGGGCCGCACTTGATGTGCTGGAGGGAATGGAGGGGCGTGAGAAAGGGATCCCCAGGTGCACTGGCGGAGGCCCTGGCGGAGGTCTTGGCGGAAGGCCCTGGCGGAGTTGGGTGTGATCGCGTGCAGCAAAAAGTGATCGCATTGAGGCCTGTGGCAGGGACGCACTACCGAATCAAGGAGAGATGAACCTTCTCCAGTGATGCCGGGAGTGAGCTGCGCTTCAAGTTAATGACGGTTGGGGGCCCTGCCCCTGTCGACAACACTCGCATGCGCAGGGGACGAAGCATATTTTGGGACACGGCCTCGTCTCTGCTGGGAAATTTCGTCCGCTCTCTGCCGTTTTGTCGTTGCCAAGCCATCAGCAACAGTGGTGAGAATGGCTGCATCAATAGACCCTGCCCAGACTCAAGCTCGATGCGAGGTGACGTTGGGCCGCCGGTGAATTTGCAAAGGTGGAACCTTGCCTATGACGAGACCTTTGAACCCCAAAGCCCATCCTCACAACTAGTGATAGTATCGTCATGTCATATCATGGTGTTCCGGGGGCCCCATGTCCCGGAAATTTACCTACTAAGTTATGGAGTTTACCAATAGCGCTTCCCGTATCGGAACGGCAAAACGGCCTCAGCCGTCACGGCCAAGGCTGCAGCACGGGCCGAGAATAGACTTTGCAGTTGTTCATAACCGTCATTGATGAGGCTGGGAAGCAATCCTGGAAGGTCACCGGGCCGTCAGAAAGTTCATCATAATCAGGTTCTTTTCAGCTCACCACCCATCTTTTCCAAGTTGGGAGGATTTTAAGATTTTCGAGACCCTCAGCGCGTAGGTTTGATTAGATGAAGTGACATCGTGAATGATCGAAGGGCTGGTCCTGGCTTGCAGGGAATCGACCCCCCTCGAGACTATGTGCTTGGATGTCCCCAAAGTCATATTCCAAATCAGCGAATGACCCCGCTCGTCTCTAAAGAGTTGACCTTATGTCAAATCTGGAGGGTGAGCAACGGGCGGCGAGGTCCAGGCGGCGGCCGCTTACATGGCTGGTCCATGCTGTTTCGCCCTCGCCGTTCCCTTCCGTCGTATCGGGTAATTGGTTGTGCTGCGATCCCAACCGGCGATGATGGATGTACAGTTTTGAACTGTTTTACACAGAGGGATTGAAAGGCCTCGACCAAGACACAGCTCTTGGCTAGGCGCTCGTACGATACCCACGGCGTCTTCCCATTGGTACTGGGAATAGTAGGGAGATCCAGGCGGAAGGATGGCGATGCTTTGTCTCTAAATTACATCCCACGCCGCAACTGAATTTCTCATCTCGCTCTCGGGTTTGCGAGGGCTGTGAAGACCCCGGCCCGCAGTTCTCGGCGACTGACAGCGACGCAGGTCACTGGTTTGACAGGCGGCGATTAACCTAACAAGGAAGCCTGGGAAACTGGGACCCTGGGAGCCCGGGACAAGTGAGAGGCCCTTCTGGATCGGGTGTTCTGGACAGCTTGGTTGGTAATGGGAGGCCCGTTGTCGACGATGTCAGGCTGCATGTGGAGAGACAGGCGAGGGTCCACTGCCATGTGCCATGTGTCCGTGTGCCCGTCCATGGATGATGGTTGTCCCAGGCGGCGCTTGGGGGAACAAGGAGGAACCCTGTATATCCCTCGTTGAGGGTGTGAAGTCGGGGGTGCTAGCATCGGTGCTGCTCCAGGATTTGTGTCTGTGCGATGCCCGATGGTACAGGCGACGACCTTGGAGGAAGACAGTATGAAGTACAGATTACAGTACCGCCCTGCGCTTTGCGCTCATGGGACAGGAATCAGAGACAATTGGAGGCGCTGGTGTTGGGTGTAGTGCTGGGTCCCCAAGAAAACCACAAGCGGCGGCCCGAGTATTTCGTGGCGGCACTGGCTGTCTGCAAGTAAGGGATGACGCCCTAGCCTGGTGCGAAATATCCCCGGTGGATGGCTGATATTGGGACTAGCCACGGAGAATGCCGTCCCGGGGAGTGATCGGCGGGTGAATCTCGTGATGTGAGGCTAACAGAGGAGACGAAGGTTGGAGCATGGTGATAACGCAAAGAGCGGTCGAGAGGCATGGGCTGGTCGGGAGGCGCGAGGAGGCGTGGAGGCGTGGAGGCGCGAGCAGGCGTGGAGGAGTCGCGGAGGCGTGAGAATTAGCACATGGCCGTTGGCTCGGTTGGGCTGAACCCGGAGCTGGCCTTTGCTTCACCCTCCCTTTCCTCCACCCACGGGACTACTGGAACTAGTCAGTCACAAACCCGCCGTTGGCAGCGTCGATCATCAGGTGTCATTGGTGTCGCTAAGGCCAAGCTTTGGGCAGGCGGTTTGCTGGGAGCACCGGCGGAGAAATTCACCATCGCGACTCCGGCGGTAGCAGATTGGCGGAGTGGTGGAGTAGTAGCGCAGCTTGCGTCGTGAGGCGTAAGGAGATTCAGGTTGGACCTGATCTGTGCAGGACCGAGAACATCGGCGTCGTCGTCGTCGTCGTTGGCGTCGTACCCCAGGCAGGTGTTGGATGTTAAGTCCGTTGAGAGTTGGCGGGAGTTGCCACCCGCTCCTTGCACCTTCCTCGTATACGGAACACCCATGCTGGCAGGCCTTGCTGGTTGTTGTTGGCTTTTACCTGCCCCCCGGACCCTTTGTAAGCTGTTAACCGTTAGGCCAACGTCAAAGACCTGGTCCGTGGGAACCTTGGAGCCTCGGACCCGAAATGAATGGGCACAAGCTACGGCATTGAGTGGTGTCTTCTCTGAAGCTTCGAGGGTCCCAACCGTCGGACCGCGAAAGCTCCTTCTACCATGTTCGTCCTTGCCGGCCGAGGCAGCGTGCGCATCGGGGCCTCGCCTCGCTCTTCATGACCGTGCCCATGACCGTGCTCGCGCTCTCTCCATGTTGGGGCCCATGCTGGGGCCCAATGCACGTCTATGCACGTCTATGCTTTGCAATAGTACAGTAGTCTTATTCTTGAATGAGGAGAATCAGCCGCGCCGCACATGCCTGCATTCCCGTCAACCTAAAGCAGATGAGGTCATCCGAGGGCCTGGCGAGTTCCGATGGGGGTTGCGGTCGCCCCTGGAGCCTCACGCCTCACGATGCTGTGCAACCATTCATCGTGTGTCTCGCATCATCCACCCCTTTTGAAGTCTAGCTAGGTTACACATCAACCAAGGGTGGACAAAGTTGGCTGTGCCAATCGACTTCGATTTCGAGAATTTCACCTTGTAACTTGTCTTGATACGTCCATAGTCCATCCTCAACTCCAACCTCAACCTCTAATTGCTCTTCAGCAAGATTGACTTTCACCACTTACATCATGCCGTTTGCGCCCCCCACACTGATCTCGTCTGTAAACTTGCACTTCCAAACCTACGTTGAGATGCTTTGTATCGAAGAATATCATCACCTGATATGTCTCAGACTCAGCGCCACATCCGCCTGCGTGTCCAACGACACGCGAATCATGAAACCCTATGTTTTTTTTGGCTCCACCCGGCAGCAAAGCCGGTTACTCTGTCTCAGGCCCCTTTGACGGGATTATTCGCGAGGTATCGCCGTTGATTCATGGCTCGGAAGGCCCTAGTTCATCGTGGTAAAAATAAAAATAAACAATAAACAATAATAATCTGGCGCTGATTGAGTCAGTCTGGGGTTGATTCTGTTCTTCATTCTTCGACTTCTACGATGCGAAATATATTGACGTTGTAGCGTCTAGAAAATATGACAGCCACTACACTAGCGGCGAGGCGTTGGTGCTGATACCCACCCTGAACCGTCCAACTGGAGCCGAGGCGTTTGCCACCTCAGCCGTCTTAATGTACGTACTATTATCCAAGGCTCAGCCCGCAAGAATCCGTCGAGGTCTGCGGGAACTTGCACTTCACTCTTCAAGTACCGGTATTCTTCGTGGCGTCCTGGCTTCGTCCCAAGCCATGTGTCCATAAGCCTCACCAACGTCCCTAGTAGTATCGCAGCCCTACCCCGTCTGCTGGGTGCAATAGGTATGTGTTGGACGCCTCAAGTTTCCCTATATCACTAGGGAATGAGGAGAGCTGAACGGACAGCTAGTCAATTGGCGGCGGATCTGCTCACGTATCATGCAAGGGCTCTCTAGCCCATGGATCTACATAGCAAATCTGAAACGTCCCAATTCGACCTTTGCCCTGGGCGATCAGTCTTTTGGACGAGCACCTGACTCAATGTACACGGACGGCCAGGATCCCGAGGGATGGCGTTGAGCAGCGATGACACTAGGCCGGTTTAGCCAACCGCCACGGCCATGTGCCACGATGAGGATGTCGTTAATTAAAGTTGGCTGACATTGGCCACGCCAAAGCCGGGGCAAGGGCTGGACCACGGGGGGTGAGGGCAGATTGACAGGGGTCACTCGGTGTGGTGGGAGCGGGCGATGGCGTAGAGGGAAGTTCGGAAGCGCAGGGAGAAGAGGTGTTGTGGTGGGGAGCCTGGAGCGCGTGTCTTCCTCATGGCTGTGGCATCATTTCTGTGTGTGTCTCAGGTGGGTGAGGAAGCTTGACAGGCGGGATGGGTTCGAGGGCTTGATCTACGTGCAGTGCCGTGGCGTGCTATGACTATCTTGGTTCAACGGCTCTGCAAGCTAAGGGCCTTTGGTGGTCCATTGGGGCCATAGTACCGAAGAAGCAAGTAACGGCGTCGAGGCGCATCCAGACCTGCCCGTCAGTGGAAGCTCAGACCCGGTCCAAGAACGGTGGCTTGTTGCCAGGGGGTGCGTGGGCGGTGCGGTGCCTATGCGTGTGTGCGTGTGTGCGCTGTGCAGGCTTGGACCACGTCGTCGAATTCGAGATGTCAGCCGAAGAGCCCGGTGATGCGCCCAGATCTCGAGGCTCAGGCCCCTCCGCGAGTCGGAGGATGCATGGACCTGAATGCTAGATGAGATGAGCAAGGAACGCCGCAGAACCCGGGATACCAGCCTCCGGCGACCGTCAAAAAACCCCCGTGGTACGGTACGCATCGGTAATTAGGCCCATTAATCCTAGGGCGAGCGTGGGGTGTTGGGGTGTGAGGGTCTGGATGCAACTCATCACGAAGGGCCAAGCGTGTGTATGTGCATCGATTGATCACGCCAGGCAGTCCATCTAGACCTGGCGAGAACCGCATCTCCAGCCCTTCTGTGCACGGGATGTCTCATCCTGCGTGATATCATGGCCCGACGCTTTCTGCTGTGCATGCATGCTGCGACGACATGTTTGGCAATTCACTTGTAGGCTTGACGAGGTGTCCAGTAAGAGAGAGATGCTGCGTAGATAGATACGTGGTAAACCACCACCAAGAATGCTCGATTAGCCGATTCCACAGGTCGCGTGCAGAATCCAAAATGTGTGAGGTAGCATTCTAGCTGGAGGGGTGTCCCACGGTGGAGGGTGAGGTGTGTCTGGGCACCACTAGGAGCTTCCTTTCATCCCATGATCCATCCCATCTGTCTGGCCTAGGGTCGCAATCATCCATTGCCTATCAGCTCATTTGCGCGGTTCACCCGTCACCCAGAAAGCAGGCGGGCAAGGCGGGGCGGTAAATGGTACAGTTACAGTACCTCTCGTGAATAAGGTTCCCAAGGTTCTGGAGCATCCAGGAGCTGAAGCAAGGGACATCGGGCGACCCGCGCACCGGCTCGGGATATTTAGCCATCGGGTTAGAGCTGAGGCTAGCTAACGGTCGCGACTGATCTGTACATAGTAGGTTTCGATAGACACGGTCCAAAAGCCTTGATTAGAAAGCCTGGAATTTCCTTGGCTCACCATTGTGACGATGTGGACTCGGCCATGGTTGACCGAGGACGCCACCGAGTCCCCAGAGAGCCCAAGGCGGGAAACTAACCGCTCATTGTTGAGATGGGAAAATGAAGGAGGCGTTGAAAAAAACCAAATACGCCGACGCCCATGTTTTTCTCGGGTATGCTAGATTAGCATTCATCGGGATCAGATGCCAGACACTCGAAGACTCGGAACCTCAGACACCGGAGTCGGCGCCGAGCCTTTGAGATTACGGAAGGGAGACGGCATGCTACCACCCCCGAGTGACGATCATTAACGGGGGGGCAAGGACCTCATTGTGGGCTGGGCCGGGCTTGTCCGTGTGTCGACGATACGCAAGTGGCCGTTTCATCGTCCTCGGACTTGCAAGGCTGGAGGGCGCTTGGCCCGGTGGGGATGGACAAGCGGCCGCCCAAAGGACAGGGTAGCGTAGCAGAGCCAGCGGCTGATCCGGGATCGTGATGTCGGCGCTCTCATGGGCAGAATATAACATGGCATTATCGGATCGGAAGGTGCGAAGAATTTCACACCTCTAACAGGGCTGTAGAAGAACGTGAAGGCAAAAAAAGTAACGATAGCGAGGTCATCAACACATATCGTGATTTGTATCCGTCGACAGGGACAAGGATGAAGGGTAAGGCTGGGGGCGGTTACATGGGGCAGGCTGATCCTGGACAGGAACTGAACGCAGGGGATCGGTGATGACGTCCAAGGCGCCCAAAGAACCAGGCCGAGCAACTTAGACGCGAGTCGAGGATCACCCTAGTTCACGGTAGTATTGGGCAGTCTGATGGCACATATCCCGGCCGCCAGGTGGGCGGTTGTTGAGAGTAGCCATGGGCGGTGTCGATGAGATGAAGTTAGGAGGGGGGGGGGGGAGGATGGAGAATTCTTGGGACCCATGTGTCGAGGTCTCGTCCCGGGATGGCACTGTTGCATCAGCCATGCGATCTGGCCCGTCCTCCCTTGGCTGATTACGGAGTCTCTGGGACTCGATCGGGCGGAGAGGATGGCATTCGGAGTGGCTGTGGTCTTGAATATTAGTTAGCATGGCTAGCATGGTTAGCAGACGGCACTGCGGCATTGCGGCACTGTGGCGCTAGGTCGACAAGGACCGTTCTTCAGGGACGACCTCCCAACGGGCCACATTTGCCACTTCTGGAGCACTAATGTTCACTTCTGAGACCCGTGCGGGTGACCATGTGTGCGGCGCAAGGAGGTTGATAAGTTGGCGATTATTGCATTTAGCATTTAGGAATAAGGAAGTATGGACAATTCGGGTTGGAGGAACTGGAGGTTGAGGACAAGGCGACACCCCCACCTCCCACCTAGGGCGCACCTAAGGTAGGAAGAAAGACCCCGACAATGGCAGGTGCGGTACTCGGGACCCCCGAACAAATGACATCCCTTCATCACATCAACGATCCACGGGTTGGACGGAATTCGGAACTAACGCCAAGCACATCCTCAGCGGAGATATTCCTATCTGGCAGCCCTCCATCTTTCTCCGCCGTTGTCGTATTTCCCATTTGCCCATGTCGCCATCGTGACAATGGCCTGGCAACAGCGAGTCCGGCCAGAGGCTAAGCGAGCGCCAGGCTACTCAGCACCTTGCAGTGACAGCCGCCCAGCGGGGAAACGGCCCACAACCCACTATGCCCGGGGGACGCTAGGGTGACGCCCAGCCGGGATGGCCAACCACGCCAACCACTCCAACCAGCCCGAGCCAGCCAAAAGCCGGGCGCTATTCACAGCGGCGTCACCGTCCGCGGGAGGGTTTTCGCAACGCGAACGAGGTCCAGCCTAGGGCCATTTTAAGGGGGGAGAGTTAACGAACGTATTTGCCGGGATGGCTCAAGCTTGGGGCCGCGCACGCGTCGTCGTGTCAAGCATAAGGCCGGAGCGTAATGGAAGACAGAATTGGGTGTGATGCTGTATTACGGCGAGTCGTTCATCGCCACGGGACGGTCACGGAACGGTGCTTCACCTCCGGACACGAGCGCTGCACCCGGCGCCAGGCCCGCCAAGATGGCCATCCAGGGTGAGGGTTCTTTTCCCTTCTTCTGAGGGTGGGTTCCTGGACCCTGGGACTCGCAGATTCTCGCCGCCAGCGCAAGCCATGGATGGCCCCGGCCGGGTCCATTCTGTACGCCTGAGCTGCCTGCAGGGAAGCGGCGGCCCCAAGAGGTGGGAGCCGATGCTGCATGTTGTGCCGCATGTTGTGTGCTGCCGAGTCGAGCCTCGAGACAAGAAAGGTCTGGGTCGGTCTGATCGAGGCACTGAGGCACGAAGGGACTGATCGAGGGACGAGGGACCAGGCATGTAGTACCCCTATACCTCCCTTACCCTGGGACCAGATCTTGCGGCATCGTACATTAGTTTCCCAGGTTGTATCACCCGTCTGCAAGGAGGAGGCTCCTGACGGTTCATTAGCTACCACCTGCATCCGTAACCTAATATCCCAAACGATGGGAAGCTGGCGATGGGACGGACAGCGTCTCTTTGCGTGGCAACAACCAACTGAGTCTCGACAAAGTGCCTGGGCTCCCTGGTAGTGTCGTAGCTGAGAGGTGTTGGACAATTGTGTGGACGTTGAAAGGGGAATTCACTGCTTCTGGAATAATGTCCTTCGAGGGCGAAATAGAAAGCGAGTCCCGATGGCCGTACTCAGTGTCTCGATCAAGCATCGGCATCAATCATCACCATCACCATCCTCATCATCATGGACTCCTGGTCCACCAGACCCATCCCATGTCTCAACCCTGCTGCAAGTCGCCAAGTCGCCCACCGGCAGGCTCACCATGCTCATACCCGAGCTCCGGGGTATAGGGAGGGAGGAAGCGCAGCGGCGTTGGACGTTGCCGGCCGGGCACCCCCCATAGCAAGCCTGAGCCCATCACCACGCGCCAGCCAACGAGCCTAAACCCAACTACGAGGTACCTGCCGCAGAGGCGGGCTAAGGCATGTATGTGACCAAGGACGGGAAGGTGAGCTGCGAGCCCTTGAGCCCTGGAGTCCAGCCCTGGAGCCCGGGAGCCCTGGAGCCCTGCATGGAGCCCTGTCTCTCTTCCGCTGCCAGCATTTTCGGCCAGCATTTTTTCTTGTCCCATTCATCCCATCTCAGCGTCCACAGCCACTTCAACGGTCCACAATCACGGACCATCCCTTCTTCAATCAATTCTCAACCATCGTCTCTTGCATCATCCACCCTCGAATATCCCAGCCCCCCCGGTCCTGGGCCAGACGTACCCCGGGCACCAGGGCGTCTAGGTGCCCCCGCTTTTTCATCCCATGATTTCTCGGTCTTCTTCAGTGACCTTCTGCTACGTGGTAGTTGAATTGCAGTCCTCTTTGGCCCCTTCCCGCTCCCGCTCCCAAACGATGGTCAATTCGTAGTCGATGACCGACCAACCGACCGACCGACACGGAGCATGCCGCAAGAACCAGGGACCCAGCCGCAGAGCCAGAAGGGGGACTAAAGACTCCACCGTGGCCGCCCCAAGAGCCCGCTCCCTAACGCCAAAAACGCCCACTTCCAGGACCACGCCAGTGCCAATGCCAATGCCAAGGCCAACGCCCACGCTGGACACTCGGCGCTGGCGCTGGGAGCCCATGCTCGATGTAGATGTCTGGACACCCCCACCCCGGAACTCAACGGGCACACCCTTCCTCTTGCACCAGTTCAGCAGGCTTTCGAGGCCCCGGCCTAGCTGGGACCAAGGGCTTCCCAGCTAGGTACTATGTTAGGGACACGATCCTCTCTTCCAACTAGGTTGCTAGGGTTTGAGGCGTCGTCCAAATCTCAAGCTCCGGCTGTTGGGTGCTGCACGCTCTCGCCGATCTTGGTCGTCCCGGTCATGACGGCACCAGGACGCGAACCAGCCCTACTACTCACCCGGCTTGTCTGGCTGGTCCGGCTTGGCTGGCTTGATTTGATCGTTTTGACTGTCTTGACTGCCTTGACTGTCTTAGGCAAAATCTAGAACAGAGAGATGAACCCCTTGACGGGCGGTTTCTTCCCTCTTGAGGCTAAAGCTCCATGCCACGCGCGCCGGCTGCCATGCCGTGCGAGACCTCTCCGTGGCTGGCCTGGTGTCTGCGTCTGTCCATCCATCATCACCACCACGCTCTTGGTTTGGCACCTGGCCCATGCTCCAGCTCTAGTTTGCGCATTGTCTTTGTCTCTGCCTCCATCTTCCATCTCCCATCTCCCGTCTCCCGTCTGGAGCTTCTCGTGTCTTGTGTCGTTCTCCACGCCCCCCTGCCGACCCCCCCCACTTCCTCCCTTTCCCCATCATGTGCCTTCTTCATCATCATCATCGTAGTCTCGTCCTTGATACTGCAGGGTTGCGGGTAACTTAACACTAGCTGCTTGGTTAGCTGGCTTCGTCCCCGTCGTCCCTCGTCTCGTCTCGTCGCTGACCACACGCCCCCCCGTCGCCCCCAGCACAACCACCACAAACCTCCTCCACAACCACCTCCACCTCCACCACTTACTACGTCCGACTACGTAGGTACCTCAATACCTGCCCGCCAACTACGGACCAAGGAAGCAGCAACCTGCATCCTCCGCTCTTCTGAGCCTGCGTTTGGGGCCTGCCCTGTCTAGTTAACTACTGGCTGCTGCTGCTGCTGCTGCTGCTGCTCCTTCTCCATTTGCTGCTAGTTTTCCTACCTGCCGTTGTCTCGCTTGCTGTCATCCCATCTTTTCGGGCCTGCCGACTTTCATCCCCAGCCAGTCGGCGTTCGTCCGTCTCATTCTGCCCATCATCTTGACACTCCCCTTTTTCATCCAGTTGCGTCAACCGTCCGTTGCTGATTCGGCCTCGACTCGCTGCGAACAAGACGACGGCATCACATGAGACGTTCCCAGTCCTCGTAGTAGATAACTCCCACACGAGACGAGACACTGCCCCTCTCCCTCCTGCTCGCTGGGCCCATTCACCTCCACCACGCCCCCAATCATTGCCGCCCGTGGTGTCTTATTGCACCTGCAAGACTAACACAGGCAAAACGCCTTGGGCCCCAAGACACGCGGAGAATTCTCGTCAGTTATGGACCGCTGACTGGGGATCGTCATGGCATAACCCTCTACCGGAATCCTTGATTAGCAGCCACTCTAAAATCCGAACAAGGGTCGTCCCCGATGCCCTGTTGCCAACCCTGAACCACCCCCGGCTGCATCTCAATTGCGCCGCCCCCCTCCAGTAGCCCGATAGTCACACAAAAACCGACCGCGAGCCACCATCTAGCTTCCGTCCACAATCCGCCTTTTGTGCTTGCGACTTGCCGGCCAGGAAGGGCCCGACGAATTCTCCCATCACGACCAACGTCCTCCGAGTCCGCTTCGCAGGTCCTGGTCCCTGGGCATCTCTGTAGTGGCCCGAACACTTCTCGACATCCCACCAGCACGGCTTCATGCTGTATTACCAGGACGCCCCAAGATCCATCTTCCTAGTATCACAGTGCAGCATCTCGTCCCACAGAGACTCGCCTTCGTCTGTCGCTGTCGTCGACACTTAACTCGCAGTCTCGCAGCCACGGCTTGACGTTGTTGGCACCTTCTCAACACCCACCTGTTAGGCAGTCTTCGTATCTGGCAACGCTTTCGTGCCGATAAACCTGCGCGGGGCAACTATCCTAGCCATCCCCAAGTCGACCTCGACAACCTCCTAACACAGGGAACTGAATAGCCTGTTCGCTCCTGAGCTGGACGAAGCTACTCGCCACTCGACGATTGCGTCTTCGACAAACCGGCTTCCCACCAAGGGCAACTGCGCCAACTCTGATTGCTGCTCGTACTGGGTGGAAGGGGATGCTAACAGCGAAGGAAGTCTTCACGACGTGTTGAAATCTCCATACCGAGACCACCCTCTGGCACTAGGCCTAGGGGACTCGGTGATTGTTGGATCGAGCATACGGACGCCTCTCCGTCCGGCCAACTGAACCAGCACAATCGCTCCCCCCATGCTCCCCAGAAGTCTTCTCGTCGACGAAACGCCTGTTCCGCTCGGCCAGCGCCGAGGAGCCTCAGATCTGGCGCGAATCGCCTTAGACCTGACCTGGGCACCCAAGAGAGCAGAGTTCGACAACTCTGCCCGGTCTCGGGCATACCCCTCGCCGCCCATGTCAGGGTCTCCGCCTCTTCCCACGAAGCCATTTCAAGGGGCAGGCGAACGTGGTCAAGCCCCGGGTGGCTATCCAACTGTCAATCCCCAAGATGGCTACCGCGGAACTCCGAACCAGCAGTCTCCAATCGATCCCCGAGGACCACCCAGCATGCCTCCATCGCTACCCAGGTTATTCCAGCAAGAACAACAGGAGGCAATGCCCTACCCATACCGCCGGCCTGAGGAAACCCTAGCCAGGCCGGGCCAGTATCCTCAACCCGGAGTTCTGGGCATGCCCCAACAACCTGGCTATCTGTCTGCAGCCGGTCCCAGTGCACCAGCACCGTATCCTGTGCCCAGCCGGCCACTAGTTGCGGAAAGCCAGCAGATGACTTCTCCCAAATCCCAAAGGAAGACTAAGGGCCATGTGGCCTCCGCCTGTGTTCCATGCAAGCGGGCCCATCTCCGGTAAGAACTCCTGTAGGGATGGACATCCTGTGTACAGTTGCTGACCATATGATAGATGTGACGGTACGTATTCCAGATGACATTCTTGCCCCTCCATTTCTTTCCATGCATCGCACACAATGCCCGAGTCCTGCAGCAAATCGACAGGGTGGCAGCGCCTACAGCCCGACCCAATTTGTCTGTGAAAGCAGAGTTTCACCAATGTCGATGACTCTTGGGGGATAGGGGCAGCGCCACTGCCCTGTAAGGGGTGCAACCTGTCGAGGAGCCTGTTTCGGACCTGAAACCTCGACTTGGACGTGATGGGCAACTGGTCCGTCGACTAGAGCTGAAGAGCTGGCCGAGAATATGGCCTTGGAAGACTTGGACTCGAAAAGAAAGAGCCTGGCTTCAAGGGCCAGATGTTGTGCCTGTTGACATGCCTGCACGGCAATTGCCACGACTCGGAACTGCCGATGACTTCGTCTCTGGATATTGGTGCTAATTCTCATTGCAGCTCAACGACCTTGCTCGAGATGCATCACAAACGGAAAAGAAGACTCTTGTGTCGATGTACAACATAAGAAACGAGGCCGACCGCGCCTGAGAGACGACCGAGATACACGATATGACCCGTCACGGTTTCCACACCCTCAAGACGCAGCTGCGAGACGACCGTTGAGTATATACCCATCTGGTGGTGCAATGGGCTCAGGGTAAGGACTCAGTCCGGACTTGTCGTTGTGTTAGGTGCTAATGTGTCGAGTAAGGGAGCCGATGCCACCCAGATACCTTGAACGGGCCCCGGCCGCGGATGCAAATGCTTATGCGGTACCCTCGATTGCGGCTCGGGTACCAGAGCCCGTGGCCTTCTTGAACATGAAGATGGAGTTTGCCAAAGTGTCGCCAGTGTTTGCGGATGCGATAGGCGGCGCCAATATCCAAGGACGAAATTTAGGCGACGTTGTGGTGCCGACGGAACGAGACAGGGTCTTGGCAATTCGAAGCCAGCTCCTCGAGGAGCAAACGAGAAAAGAGCCGAACTACCTACCTCCAATCCTAGCCAGGCTCGACCACATAATACAGGGACTTGGGTTCAGCGCGGAGGAAATCGGGCGGTTCCAACTGGAGCGTCAGGAGTATCTGACTTTTCGAACGTTTGATGGACAGGCTAGGCAATATCCAGTGCGCTTGGGTCTTGCGAAGGAAGGGTCCATCTATTTTGTGGTGATGGTGTTGAGCCATACTGCACGACACTCCTACCCACAGGCGCCCTCACCCCTTTACGCTCAAGGGTACAACCCACAGCCGCAGACACCCCAAGCGACCTACGGCCAACGTGCCCCTGTCTCTGCGACGTTCGATCCTGCGCGTCAGCGGTTCAACGAGGGCCCGCTCGGATCTCGGCCGCCTCCAGGTCCATCTGGGCAGCTGCCGCCAAACCCAAACCCGGGGATGGGGGCCGGAGCACCGTCGTATGCTGCGTCGCCGAGCCGTCAAGAATACCCGGGACCGACGTCGTATCACATCCCCCGAAGCGAATTGACGACGACGATTCGCCCTCGACCTCAACCGTCATTCCAGCTACCCCCGATTCGAGCACAGCAGGATCACGCGGAGCATCCTGGAGAGCGGACCTGGTCTCGGGAGGAACGCCCGGGCAGAGTCGATATCGGAGGGCTGATTGAGAAGCCAGACGCGTCAGGACGGCCACGATAGTACCGCGATCGTCCGATTTCTGGGCTCTCTATCCAGTAACGGGGCAAATGACAACAAACCCACACTCTAAACACGACAAAAACCTGCTTCTATTGGGAACAAGCGCTTGATTCGTCCATCTTTTGGGGTCGTACGCTGAATTGCGCGTCTTTTTCTAACGATAATGCTTGTATAATAACCCTCTTTGGGGAGGCATCGCATATTTTATGTCCCCCTTTTGTGGGACAAAGGGCAGCGACTGAGAAGTTTGTTGCCGGGGAGGATGGTTTTGGGCATTTCAGCCGATGGCGTTGGTCGAGGATGTGGCCGTGGATGCTGCTTTTAAGGGCCGGGTGGGCAGGATAGATGGATCCGAATCGACTAAAATGACCGGATCTGTACGATAATATGTGGCTTGGCGCCGATCAGATGCCCAAGTTGGCAGCGCGCGTGGTGGGCATAATTGTTGAGCGAGGGCCAAATGCGGCGCGGGCAATGCCGTCTGATGGATGCTGATGGATGATATGGCGGGGAGTGGTGAACGAGAAGATGGATACAACAGGACAAGAGACGCCACGGCAATGGGTAATGCGAGACAAGAAAGAGACGAGGATGAAAAGAAGGAGAACAGAGGTGGTAGGAGATGTCCGTGGGCGCAAAGGGGTTGATATGTGAACAGGGAAGCCCAAAGCGAGTTGGGCGAATAGCAGAGGTGTTTTGGGAACATGGCAATATACCACAACCGAATGTATAATGCGATTCATATATGATTTAATTTCCATTTTCTGGCATGGATGGACAATTAATGGTGAATGCATCCGATAGGTGGTGAGAGGTTGGTTTCTGGGGGGGGGACCAGGGAGACGTTTGCCGTCAATGGCTGAACGACTTTGGGAGCGTCCCACGTGGCCATGTTCGAAGCAGCAACGGCGGAGAAGGCGTGAGCATGGGGGTGTGACGGCGGGAACGTTTGGAGCAAGATGGAAAATGAGATGGAACAGAAATGAAAGTGAGAGCAGCCCACGAGGGAAACGGAGCCTCGTGCCCGAGTTTGTGATACCAGGGCTCTGTACAGGTTCTGCGCAGGCTCAGTGCGCAGCGCTCCACGTTCATGCTCATGCGCATGCCCAGAGTTCCTGCACTAATATGACATGCCACATCATATGGCCGGGCTACTAACTAATGGCCGGGGGGGCTGTAGCATTGGCATTATTCTCCGATGCCCTACCGAGCCCCGGTTCGCGATCGGGACTTTGGGCCGGGAGACGGGAGTGGACTTTGTACGTAGTAGCGGAGCCTGAGTCTGTCCACCCAAGTCTGTCCACCCAGGTCTGTCCACCTAATTAGCCTGTCTACCTAATGCACATATAAGCACGAAGAGCAAGTACAAGAGAAGTCTCACTAGTATGCCGTCGGGATGATTTTTAGTGGACAGCACTTATTCACCTAAGGAGGTGTCCTCATTGGATTGTGAGTTAATGAGTATCACCAAAAAGTAAAATGAACGGAAATGACCGTGTTTTGATCGCACACTGCTACCGATTAGCAGAAACCGGATAAGTATGGTACGTGCCACAGCCGTCGGAAAACAAAAGCAATCATCGACAAGTCCGGGTGTCGAAGCCACAATCCGGATTAACAGGAGCTGGCTCATTGTTCAAGAGCCACCTCAACCCAGGAGTAATTTTGCAAGTGGAAACCGCGTCCTCGATAGGTAAGTAGATATCCAAGTCGCCCATATCCAATGACAGGCTAGAGTTATGGTTGCTCCTTGGCAATGCGCAGTTAGGCGTTGCCACGCAGCATCGCCACTCTCCTCGCCTGATCTGATGTTCGGATAACATGTGGTGCTAGTACAGCAGGAATGAAAACCGCCTATCCGGTTCCGTTGATACGAGACTCCTTGCCCAGATTTATTAATGGACCTAAGCCTCAGTCTAAACCCGACAGGTGTGAGGCTGGTACTGGCCCAGCTGGCACCTGTCAGGAGGTCCCGAAAGAGAATTATTAGGAAACAAACCAATATTTATCACTTGGGGGTGCTGGCGACTACAAATAGGCCATAGTATGGAGATACCTTGTGGTAAATTCAATTTCAGCTCTTAATTCGTACCATGGCTATTTAAGCGCAGCTGAGCGGTTCGATACTGTCTACTGGGACCTTGATGGACTCATCTGCCCGTTCTGGAGTAACACGACACCTGGCACGACCCCCACTTGACCTTGAGGCTATTGAGATACCTTAAGCACCACCCGGTTGTCTAATCAAAGAGCCAATGCCATTCTACCAAGGCCATTCCGAGTGTCTTTACGTAACCACGTGGCTAGAAAATATTTTCCATTACCTTTTTGGGGCGTGTCTGTCTGTTGTACCGCTTTGATATTTGCAAACTTTGTTTTGAGGCTCAGATATATAAAGTCGTCTCCTACCCATGACGAGCCAGAGCAATTCGGACCTCGACACATTCCAAACCCAATCGAACAAGACGATGGTCAACAACAACAACAACAACATCACGCCTACTCCCGACATGGTCCTCTACATTGAAGAACCAGGGGGGCATCACCAACAACGCCATAACCTCGACTCCATAATCATCACAGGCAACGGTCTTTCTCCCAAGACGTTCCTGAAAAGCCCCCCTAGCGGGGCTAGTCAACTTAGCCGTATTCGGCTGCAACTCGCTCCTCGATAACCAGTCTATTCATTGTGAGGCCCCTTTCGGTACTTCACAATGTTAGAAGACTGGACATCCAGCATAATGATCTGTTGTCCCTCACCAGAGTGGCGGATTGCCAATATTGCTGCCCATTCTTGTAAAATTTGTACTACATTACAGCATCTTTATGATCGTCTCCCGTTGAGTTGGGAGAACAGCGCTTCATCACAGGGAAAGAACACCTTCCAAAACAACACCCAAATACATCAACCAAATCAAGACATGGCACCTTCCACAATAGTTACCTCGATCATCCGCTGGGTAGGCAGGTACACTCCAGAGGGTCACATAGACCTTTCTTTTCCTTTTTTCTTTTGGCTACGGCTCAACAAATACAACATGTCAAGATGACGACAAATATGACACCACTCTTCCGCCTTGTTTCCTGTGCACAGCTGCAAATGGCAGATGCAGCGGGTAGAACTGGCCACCTCCGATCTCAGAGAACAAAAGCTTCCAACACATCATGACCTCCATGATGCCTATCAATACCATCCCAAGTTCTTGTACACCGTGGATTGCAGCGTGCAAAACTACTCTGAATACGAGAAGACTTGTCGTCACCATATCGGATATCCTCACGACATTAAAGGCGAACTAGGATCGAAAAGTACACTGCACGTTTGCGATTCCTTCGATGAAACAGGCTACTATGCCCCGCCGAGCATTTGTCTAAATACAAGCCAAAGGATCGCATTGTCCATTTTCGGCGGCGACCTGATACTGGATGACGACGATGACAAGCTGATCTCTCCAAGCCCGTGGGTAAAGCGGACCGTTGAGGCAGACGACTATGGCCAAGGGGAACACTCGCTTGATCCCACCGGAAGCTACGAGTTCACTGCAAACCACCAGCGAGACCGCTACTACATCCTCCAACCCTGAACCAGAAGTTCCATCTACGACTCGACTTCGCAGCGACCAAGAAGCGACCCCGTTTCACACTTCCGGCAGCGGTTGGGGACGGCTGCAACTACAAAATCCCAAGTGCAGTGAAAAGTCATGGACGGACTTGCACGTCTTTCTTACAGACCTCCGAGCTCAATAGTAAGAAAAAAACACCAACAATAGGATCAACAATGCAGACCACATACCCAGTCCACTCAAAAGTCAACAGTTTACTCAGACAGACTGAGGTTTCTAGCCCAACTGGTTAGCTTTCGCGATGCGTTGATGAGCTGCAGCAGCAGCTACATCTTGAAAAAGCTAGATCTGCTGGAAAAGCTAGATCTTGGAAAAGGCAAATCATGATGGATATAAAAGCTCTGCAAGCCTCACCTCTTGCATTCCAGCCATCCTTCCATCCTTATACACACCTCGACTAACCACCACACCAACCGAATAAGATGGCTTTCCGTCTCACACTCCAGACCGATGTGGTCTCTCCCAATCGTAGCTATACTCATAGCTTTCATTTCGATCTACATCACTTAATCCTAAGCGACCCAACTCTTATTTCGAAGCTGCAAATTGCAGCTCAAAAGTCCGGACTTGAAGACGTCAAAAAAGTCCAAATCGATCAACCCGGCGAGCTGTATCTAGCGCAGTTACTGGCCTTGGGCTGTTACACAATTCGAGAGCTGGCGGGTCTAGATATAGCTCTACGACTCTGGATTACCGCAGAGCTAGGCTGTCTTAAGACCCTAGTTCGATTTGACCTATATAATCTGATCCAGGCTGATCCGAGTCTGATTCCAAAGCTGCAAATTGCAACTCGAAAGTCCGGCCTCAAGGACCTCAAAGAAGTCCAAATTGACCGACCCAACGACACACAGCTAGCTCAGTTACTGGTCTTTGGCTGCCACACCATTCAAGAGCTAGCTGATCCAGACCTAGCTTTACGACTCCGGATTGCTACAGGGATAGAGGAAGTAACAACGAGGGCGCGACGGAGACATTCGCATTGACTCTACTATATTCGGTGAGAGAAGGCTGCGTTGATGGACCTGGGGGGAGCCGTGGAAGTCGAGTATTACTACAAGTTAGAAAAGAAAGAAAAAAAGGTATAAAAAAGCAAAAATATCCCAACAAATTTGAAACACATCGCATGTTCCCTCGGCTTTACCTAGTCAATGTGTGTTTTCGCGTGTCCTCGAGTGCCATGGTCCAGCCAGCTTACCCGTCCGCCCGCTGGAGTTGGCTGGGGTGGGAGTGACATGTTACTGCCGACGGCCGTTGCGAAGCTATGGTACATCAAGCCACCAGAGCAGATGCGCCATTTTCCTTCTCTCGTACTCGCCTTGTGGCAAAAGCGCAGCCACGGTTGCTGGCTATCATGAGCTGATTGGGGAGATACCTAGCTCCCGTCTGAAGGAGGCCCCGGATGTCCAGTGGGCTTGTAGCGGCGGTAGCGCAGGTACAGCAGGTAGCCCTAGCGCCTACTTGGGCCTTCAGGTTACCGGCACCCGGGTCAGCGGGCTGGCTTCAGGCTTGCAGTTACAGGGCACGTTTTCTGGGGAGACGCATGCATAAGAATTGGATCACGGCCGACAAATGCCAGATCGACGGCACGGCTTCTTCTCACTTATCGTCGATATCGAATGAATCACCTCTCGACGTCACCATTGCTCCCCGGCCGTGATTGATTGACTCCTGGATCCCTCTCGAGAATTCCTCACTCGCACATGACCTGCTCCGGCTCACTCAGTACTCAGTGAACCTGTGTCTCGCAATTGACTCGAGCCTTCTACCTTTATCCTGACATTGGGCTACCAGCTCGCCCAGAGTCAATATCCCCTCATCACATCGGCTTCCGCATCCTCTACACGTAAGCCGCAGCCGGGACACGCACCTACACACCGTGGCCTGTCACTGACTGATAAGCACCGCAGGCAGACTCCCGCGCCAGCTCTTAGCCGCTGTGTCAGACCGTGGCAGAGGCACAAGCACACGCAGCGCTGACAGACTCTGGCAATCGTCGACTGTTGGGTCTATTCACAGCAGATCTTGTGGAGCAAATCCGTCAATTCACCTCTCTGTCTCGCTTCTCACCAAAAGCCTCATCATGTCCGACTCGGGAACCGTGGCTCTCTTTTCCCCGGCCCAGCATGGCCACCTCATCCCCTACCTCGCCGCCATCCATGCCTCCTGCATCACCCACGACCGCACAATCGCCACTTTTCTGCCACCCCTGTCCCACGAGAAGCTTCTCGCCTGGTGGAAGGAGCGCATTGCCGAGGTCAACGATGGCAAGCGTCTGATCTTCATCCTGCTCAACGAGTCTGAGCCTGGGGCCCGCGCCAAGGGTGGTGAGGTTATGGGTGTTGTGATGCTCTCCATGCCCTACTCCGAGACGGGGCCCTTTCGTGGCTTTGTCGAGAAGCTCCTCGTTCACAAAAACTTCCGGGGTAGGGGTGGTGCCAGTGCCCTCCTTGGCTCTCTCGAAATCGAGGCAGTCAAGCGCGGCAGGTCCATGTTGGTGAGTCACAGATGCTTGATTCCAGCCGATTTTATTTATTCTATTTGAAGTGGTTCGCTGACATGAATACTCGCAATGTGTAGCTCCTTGATACCGAGTCCGGTAGTGCAGCAGAGGAAGTGTTTAAGAAATTCGGATACGTGGAGCTAGGCCGGATCCCAAAGTACGGCCTGAGCCCGGCGGGGGAGCTGAAAGACGGCACCTTTTTCTACAAGCAACTGCAATGAGTGGCTCCCCCGCAGGTGTAAGGGGTCATTCTGACGAGGGCTGCTCGTCACGAGCCATGTTCCATCTGTTTCGATATCTAGATTCTTCACAAAAAAAGTTAGGCGGGAGGGGAGCGAGGCGACTCGATTTTGCTGCTGTTCTGATGATGGGTTCTGGCTTGCGAGGAGCTGCGGGTTGCTTTTTCTAGATCTCGAAAGAATCGACGTGATATGATATCAACCGGCCCTTGATGCGTGCATGTGGGTGGCTGTTCTCATAGAGCCATTGTTGTTCCCGACGGCTTGCCTCAATGGCTACATCGCTAGATCGCTTGTTCTACCATTACGGGTTGTTCTAAATGGCAGAGAAGTAAGCTTATCTAGAGTACACAGTTAACCTAATTAAGACATTCAGGGATGCATTTCATCACACTCAAGCCTTACGATAACAGAATAACACAACCAAAGGCTAAGCCGGATGTTGTGTAACACAATATTTAGTATTACCTGCTGACATACAGCCCCATTTACTATCCCTAAACTGCAGATACTCCCTTGAAATGTTGGTACAATTCCCAAACGCCACTGATCCATCAACACTGACTTTTGCACACCATCCATCTACTCGTCGTCCGACAACTCCTCTACCCTCGGCGCCGAATATGGGCGCTTCTCAAGCCCGGCAGTAGTCACCTGAGTATCAGTGCCGGTGGTCGTTGCAAGAGCGGGAGCAACCTGACCAGTGGCCGCAGCCAACACGGGGTTAGCACTGGTGGGTGCGGCCTTCGACTTCTTCTTCTTGGGCTTCACAGTCTAATCCTGGTTAGCTCAAGTATCAAGTAAAAGATAAAAAGCGGCTCACCTCATGCCAGGCCCAAACAGGCTTGAAGCTGTCCATGAATGAGACATCCTCCCACAGGTTAGGGAAAAGCCAAAGACCAGGAGCCGCAACGAAGTAGGTGATGCAGAACAGAATAACACGGAAAATCGCCATCAAAAAGAACAAGCCCAGGAGACCCAGCAATCCCCAGCTCAGGTAGTAGACTCCCTGGCGCAGCACCAAAGGCCAGAGGGGGTAGAGAACAATGGCGAAGATGGCAACAAGGGCAAGGCCAGCATAGACCTTTCGCATGATCTGACTGCCCTCCCAGAGCCAGGCATAGTACATCTCATCCTTGGCCTCCTGTTGCTGCTCGATCTTGACATTCCACTGGCCCTTGACGCGCTTGGGCTTCTTGCCGTTGCCGGCGGCCTGGGGCTCAATCTTGGTGACTCGGAGGGCGAGCATGCTCAGAGGAAGGAGCTTGAAGGTGTTTTCTAGGGAAGCTCGGTCGGTGATTTCGGGCAGAAGAGGGTTCTTCTTGCGGGCCTTCTCATACGCGGGAGACTGAAGGGCTCGGAGAGCTCGTTTGACTATGGTGTGTTAGCGGCTGGCAGCTTCTGAGTCGGAGCAAACATACCCTTGAACATGTCCTTGCGCTCGCCATTGAGGATACACGTGCGGGGCTTGAGCTCCTGGCCTCGCAGGAAGTTGGCAACGGCCAAAGCCTTTGGGTTCGGGGGCCCAGGAGTGATGGGCTGGGCGCGACCTTGGCCCTCTTGGGGAGGGTGTGGGTGTTGGTGATCGTGTCCAGGAGCTTGACCGGCAGCCTGCTGTTGCGCTTGTGCTTGGCGCATTCGCATCTGCTGAGCCTGAGCCTGCTTCTTGATGTGCTCGATAAACTCCGGGACGGTCATGCCGTTTTTCTCGGCATCGATGGCCAGTTGCCGCTGCATCGCTTGGATCTGCTCGGGAGTTGGGCGCTGACCCCCAGGCATCTGCATTCGGATCTGGCCTGGACCAGGCATCTGGCCGGGACCAGGCATCTGGCCGGGTTGAGGTGGAGGAGTGGCCATTTTGATCGCAAGGTTCGCAAAGAGTGTCGAGAAGGATTAGAATTATAAGACGAAGAAGAATAGGAAACGGCGTGCGGAAGTGGACCGTTGCGGGCTGCCCTGCGGACTTTATGAAAGAGTGTAGATGGAGATGCGTTCTGGCCTTATTAGCTTCTGACGTCGCGCCAGGTGTTCACTTCCCTCCCGCATCAGCCCAAAATTTCCAGCTGCATCAGAGTCCCGCTTATCTCCACGTGACGCATGACCACAAGGTCCCGGCGCCCCAATGACCCTGGAGCGACCGTCACTTTAGTATTGGCCGCTTTCGTGGGGTTGCCTCCATTTTACAATCGCGAGGCTCGTCAGCCTTGTTTGCGACAGCTTCCAACTATCACCATGGGCGACCGCTTGACCCAACTGCAGGATGCTGCCGACCAGGTACGTTCCCGTGCTCGGCGATGCGTAGATACACGCAATCTGACAGATTCACACAGCTGGCGCAGCAATTTGTTGCGTGCTTGCACTACGTCCACAGGCGACACGATCTGGAGACCCTCGGGCCCAACGACAAAGTCCGCGATGTGAAGCAAGAAGAGAACCAGAGAGAGGGTGCGAATGACACTGGAATTTGCCACGTTATAGCAGAGGTGCTTACTATTGTGTAGTCGATCCTCTCCCCGCGGATGAGTTCCGCGCAGGCATGGTCGAATTGTCCCGAGACCTCATCATCAAAGAACAGCAGATCGAGGTCCTCATCTCGTCACTTCCGGGTCTGGACAACAGCGAAAAGGACCAAGAGCGATATATCAAGGAGCTGGAAGATGACCTAAAGATTGCCGAGGCCCAGCGGCAGGAGGCCATCAAGGAGAAAGATCAGATCCTGGCCGAGCTCGATACCGTGATTCGAAGCATCCGACGACCTTGAGGAACTCTTTTTTTGAACGAAGGACGGTGGAAATGGATTGAGGCATGCATAGCGTGGAGTTTGGGTAATGGATGGGCCGCCGAGGACTAAGGTTCACGGATCATGGAGTCCCTGGACTCTTATTATCTATTCGTATTTGTTTAAATGGTATCTCTCTCACTGCGCGCCCAAAACCCGTCAAACATCTAGTCTCGCTTTACACCAGCCATCTCATGGCGGCGTTGTCATTCATGCGCAGAAAATCATGGTGTTGTAAATATCTAATTATCCTGATCGGTCTCCTCTATCCCGTGGAGTGCTTAAGCGGACTTGGATTTAAAGAATTGAGGGTAGACGTCGCGGAGTTCAAGCAGATGCTGGATCTGGAACTGCGATGCGGGGGTCTCGGGAACCTTGAGCCCCTCTTCCACCAGGTGGGTGGCCGTCCACCCGTACTCCTTCGCGTTTACGCAGTTTTGATAAGAGTCATCTGGAAAATGTTTAGATATGACTGGGTAAATCGGGGACCAGAAAAATCGTGCTTACCAACGAAAAAACAGTTCTCTGGCTGTTCTATGCCGGCCTCCCGCATGGCTTTCTCGTACATTCGCGGATCAGGCTTGCAGATCAATGGCTGCTGTCCATAGTCGCAGAAAGTGAGTCCGTCAAAGAGATCGTCGATGCCCAAAAGTCGAACTACCCGCTTGCCATGCGTCTTGTAAGCATTGGTGAAGAGCCACATGGTGACCTTGCTCTTGTCAATGTCCTCAAGCAGTGCCCGAAGCTCAGGATTGGGTTGGATAATTCCCTCCAGGGGGAGAGCATCGTCCACCTTGGTGTTGTAGTCAAGGGGGTCAATCTTGTGGTGTCGCATGAGGCCCTCGATGGCGAGCCCATAGCTTTTGTAGTACTCCTGGTGCAGCGTGACAGCCTCCTCAAATGGAATCTCAAGGTGCTTGGTGAAGTACTCGTCAATGAGCTGGGCCATCAAATCATGGACTTTGGTACCTGAGGAAAAGAGGTTAGTATGTGACACTCGTGTTATGCGTGGTCGTCTCACTTCTTGGGTACAAGCAGTTGTCGATGTCGCTGCGATCTGGTTAGTCAAGGACGGGTCTGGAAAGGGTGGTATCGACGCACAAGAAGAGAACCGGCTTGCCGGCGGTCAGCCCATTGGTGCTCCCCATGATTGTTCTGGTGTGGGTTTTGGTGTTGAGGTGAGTGGTGGTGTTGAGGATCTGAGAGAGCGGTGTCAAGTTCGAGACACGAGCGAAGGGAGGGAGGGTAGCTTTGAAGGCGCGACTGAGTGATGGTAATGTAGACGCACGTGGTCCTGGCGGGTGCATTGAACGGTTGCTAGAAGATTGGATACTTGAGAGAGTTTAACGACAAAAAGATCCACCGCTAAATCTAGTTATTTGCCACGTTGATATAGTTGGAGCTTGCTGGTGTGTGAGTTGGAAAGCGGCGAACGCCGCCCAATGACTCCTCCGGCGTGGGTGCTGAATAATAACCTCAGATATGTACAGAGCTCCGATGACGGCAAATTCAATTCAGTTTGATACTAGCAGACTGCACATCCGAGAAGAAAAAAAACCTTTCTCATGTATGTGCAACGTCCCGTTTACAGCTGATTTCGATGAGCCACGATGACAGGGATTTTACATCCCTTTTGTCTCTTGCATGTATGCCTTGTCATACCGGGGTGCAGAGTCGGGCCAGGCCGAACGTAAGGCAACTCCCTCCATGTAGGGAAATCGGAACTCGGATTATCCAGAAACGGCCCGCAACGTGCTCATGACTCCTAGAGCCATCCACTCAACAATGATTGTAAGTCACATCCACTTTGGTCGATCATCGAGGATGACGGGCTTTTTTGGCTGGTTAATATCCTGCAAAGCAGTTGTCGATGATTGCACACCAGAATCCCAGTTCCAATCAGAGAACGCAAAACAGGACGGCTTTAGGAAGCCACCTCTTCATTCTGTGTACTATTCGAAAGCCATATTCGAGGAAGGAAATATGCCGTCCATGTCTCAAGAAAGTCCGATCGATGAAATGAGGAGCTCTTTGATCACGATGAACTGTACCGTTCTTATCGGCCCTAACTGATCGCCTGCACCTAGGTGGTAGGTACCTCTAGGCCCTGGCCCCGAAATTCTGCCAGTCACACCGCCTAATTATTCCCCAAAGCCACCTCGAGCTTGTGTTAATCCCCTGCCCTCTTGGACGAAAACATCAACTTTGCCTCCAGCACAACCGCCATCTGAACAACCCCGACCCACGCCTTTACAGGTTTGGCAGAAAGAATCATCTAGATCTCGCTGTTTGGCGTTATCGTTCTTTCCCATCTCCTGTATCGCTAGCTCGCAAGTAACCTTCGGTGCTCGAGCTCTGCCAGAGCACCAGGTGACGCGACGAGCATTTGCTACTTGTTGCCGTCATGGCGCAGGGTCGTGTTGTTCAGGGGCATGCCAATGGTGAGAACGTTCCCTTAGGCCTGGCAGAACGCCAAGGCCGCGAGATTCAACAGTACGAAAGGATTGTGCGGTTCCAAGAAGCCGTCCTCTCTGGTAACCACCCAAACATCAAACTTTCTCCCCATCTGATTGCATCGGCGCAATCATCCGTCCATCCCATAGATGGTACGATCAAATCTACTGCGCGTGCCCGCCAGCTTGGGAACTCGCGCTCGTTTTCTGCCAATGCGCAGCAGCCAGGCGTGCCCGTGGGCGCAGCCCAGCCTGTTTTGGGCTCTGAGAATTCAGCCGCATCCAAGCCGTTTTCCACAGGCAACACTGAAATCAACCCCATTCTACTAGAAAAGTCAGACGATCTCATCAAGGCCGAGTTGCAATTGCAGAGGCAGCGACTAGAGCGAGGTTTGAGGGAGGAGATTGACCAGCGTCGTGCAGCGACGAAGAATACAACACAGGGAGAGCCTCTTGCTGACTTCGACCTTTCTGATGTTCTGTCAAAAGCTCTGACGCTCGTCCAAGCCAGCTCCGCTCCGGTTCCTGCTGATGAGAACGTGGGTGCTACTAATCACGATACTTCAAGTGATTCCTTCGACGACAACACGTTCTACTCGTCACAACATAATACTCCCGAGTCGGTTTTAATTTCTCGCGTCAGAAACGAGTCCGAGGAGGCGAGAGCCCCCGCTGCCCCCGAGTCCCAAAAGCCTCCCAGCGTGCGGAATGATCCTGCTAGACGCAATCGCACGACAGATGCCGTACCAGATTCGAACGTTTACCGACCATACCCGCCCTATCCCCAAACCGCTGCTCATGACGATAGACCCCGAATCGGTCAGGTCCCTGGGCTAAATCGCCACGTCGATGAGAGGGTTGTGCCACATGGGCCGGTTCAGAATAATAGTACGGGCCAAAGCCAATCTGATGACTCTGGAAACATGGAGGTGGATCAGCAGGATGTGAACTACAGAGCGGCTCCTCGCCAACATCTCAGTAACTCCTACCTTGACAGCCACCCCCCTTCTCCCCTCATGCGAAGGCACGAGCGGTCGCCTCCCCCTCAAACCGCACACATCTCTCCATTGACAGCTGCCAGACGACCTGTGCCGCCCGTTGAGCATGTATCGATTTCATCTACAGGGACACCAGCACAAATTGCTGCGCTCAGAAGTGAGCCTGCTGCGGTCACGAGCCCAGAAAGCTCACCACAAGGCGGGAAAGCATCGGAGAAGAAGAAGGGGAAGAAGAAGAAGAGAAAGGCAGACAGGCAAGCGCCAGAGGCCGAAGCGACTCCGTACATCAAGCCAGAACCCCGATCTCCATCACCTATGAATGCTCCATCCTACATCCGCCCCAACAAACGCCAGAGATACGCCCAGCGCCCAGAAAATGAAACTGGCCTTGAAGCACCGCAGACCGGCAGTGCTCCTTACGAGCCTTACCCAGGCCGGTTGCATAGGGATGATCGCATCCCGGTAGGCTATGAAAGGACGGCTATCTATCCCCAACGCGCAGCGAGCGCTGCCGGGGCTGGTGGCCCAGTTTACGGGAGAGAGTATACAGACGACCGATATGTCTCCGGAGTCCCATATTTCATGGCGCAACCCTCACTTGTTCCAGCTTCCCACCCGGACCATCACCAAGCGCAACTGAGTTCTCAAATGAGGCCTAGTGAAGCATACCCACGCTCTTCATGGCCTTATCAGGGCGCCTACGATACCCCTCCGATGAGTGTTCGGCCAGAGAGTGAAGCTTTCTTAGCCCCACCACGCCCACCACCAACTCGAATCGTTGTAGATGCTTTTGGACGTGAGTACATTGAGCCACAGCGCCCCACAGTTGTCCGACATTCTGTTGCTCCTCCCATGCGAGCTGGAGACCCTGAGGTCATCTACGAGCGAACAGCACCTAGGGCTGTGTCTAGACATACCGGAGTCGAGCCGTACGAGCAAGGAGGGGCGATATATCGGAGGGCGTCACCCTCCTACATGCCTAGGAGGGTTGTGACACAGCCTGAGTATATCTCCCAAGATTACAGAGACAGTCGGCAGCGGGAATACTCAACACGGCCAATAGCGCCGTCCAACGAATTTGTCGAGGTGATGGCGCCGCCAGAGAGGAGACATGTGGAGGACGGACCGAGGGAGTTTATTAGCCGGGCGACGAGCGTCCGGCCAGCAGAGCCTGTGCGATATGAGGTCTCTCGTGACTATGCACGGGTCCAGAGCGTACGCCCTGAGGGGCCAGTTCGCCAGTATCCGGCGAGTGTCCACCCAGAGGCCCGTCGCGAGGCTGCGCAGCCTTACATGCGAGACTACGGTTCTCGCCCGGTGGAGGCAGCCGTGGTGCGACAGGAGTATAGTATGCGGCCTGTAGAGCGGTATTACGACCAGGCGATGCGAGGAGGTGAGGAGATTGCATTTATTGAGAGGCCAAGAGGGGCGACGCAGGAGATCGTGTACGCAGACGATGCGAGGAGAGAAGTGTATCGTTGAGACGCAACTAGGACAAGCGAAAAGGAAAACGGAACAACAGCGGATTGAGTACAATTGTAGAATCGGGCTCGATGAATAATGATAATTCCCAAGGGACTTTACACTGTACTGCTCTACACCAAGCGCCTTGATGGGCATGACCATGATCGACCCTGGGAGAGTGACCGTTGAAAAGCGAAACCTTCGATATGTAGGTGGCCTGACCCTACCATTACTGACCACCGACCACACTTCTGTAACTCTAGTCCTTAATGGGTTATCTGGCAACATCCAGAGCTGTCGTATCTTGAACGCCCTTTGGTCAAAATTTTCTGTCATGCCAACACCGCCTCGACAGTGGGTTATTTCAAACCTTGGATTGCAACACTGGCTAGATGTGTTCTGTCTGGTCTTCTTCTTTAGTTGCCAGTGTCAACTGCATGGTACTTCTTGGAGAGCGCTCTCACTTGCATTGTCTATATTTGGCCAGGGATGAAGGTCTTGGGGTCTGGTCCCAATGTCACATTTTGCAACGTTGGATGAAACCGAAGGCATTCCATAGCGGTTGTAGGGGATAATCTAACCGCGGATCATTCCGTGTACTGGCGTTCATTCGTCGAGCATAGTAGCATCGGGGCAATGGAATGCGAGCGCCTGGGGGCTGTGTGATGGGCTGGATGGGACTTGGCAGGTAAGCCGAGGCGTTTGATACCACTTCTAAGCCACCATTATATCATGTCCTGTTTGACCCGTGAAGTTGGAACATATTAGGGAGCTAAATTAAGAACCCGAGGCAAGGTAAAGCAAACAAAGGCACGACAGAATACGGCCGTTGTGAAGGACCAGGGCTAGTTACTCCTATTGACCACCCAAGCTACGTCGATCATACAGGGACGCGTGGGCAGAAGCAACCCTCATTCTACAAGCCCGTACACTGGCCGTATCAAACTGGGCAAGAACCCTTGCTTCTTGTATTATCCCTTGACCCTGGACCGGCTGAGACGGAGCCCGCAAACACCGGGTATGGAGCCGCAGGGGAGACACGACAAAGAAGCGATTGCAAGCGGGACGAAGTTAATCAATGAGGTCATCGGTGGGCGCGGGTCCAGAGCCGAGCAGGGGGACCACAAGCTTTCAGCGACACAGCCCGACTACTAAGGATGGGGCAGCAGTGGAGAGAGATTTGATGCTAGCGAGCCAGGTATTAATATATTGTGAGGGGAGGGGTGTTTTGTCGACGGATGAGAAGCGAGAAGTTGGAGGGATTGGGGAGATCAGGGACTTCATGGTCTGAGCGGCAATCGTGGTAAAGTTCCGGCTGTGAAAACAGCCTGTGGCAGGGGAGTTTGACGGCTGACGGTCGTGCATATACCGGTTGCGCCGCCGTCTGATAAGGGCGCCAACGAGCCGTTGATGTGGATATGTGGATTGGTAGTGGATGGTTGTAGTGGTGGTGGGAGTGGTAGTGGTTGTGGGGATTGTACTGAGGACAACATTTGGCATGAGATGTTCGTGAGAGAGAGAGAGAGAGAGAGAGAGAGAAAGAAAGGTGAGATGAAATCGTCTAAGACATATTTCCTAAAGTGGAAACACGCAACGGTCCCGTGGACAGCTAGCAACCCCCCATAGGCGGGCTCATGGTCAAGTGGTATATAAGGCCAAACTGACCCCGTGAATAGGCCGGGGCCTCTTGATGACTGACTGACTGACTGACGGACTACGTTTGGTGGGAAGCGGAGACGCTCCCGAGCGACAGCGCCGGGTCTAGATGGGCCAGTCGGATTGCGCGAGAGTCAACTGGGCTTGTTGGATGGTGCAGCACCAAGGGGCTTGTCACCTTGGACCTTCGGAGCTTGGGAGTCGGAATAGAATGGCCGATCTGAGACATGGTGTACGTTGAGTACGGCATTGCAGGGACTCGAGGGCAGGCTCTGCTCTTCTGCATTGAGCTGGACAGGGAGTGAGCATGTCTGTTTTTCAAATCGGCAGACTCGCGCATAGCGACCGCGTCTTTGGCCAAGTGTCGTTTACTCTCCGCTTGGATAGGCTAGAAAGAAGAAAGGTTATCCCCAAGGTCGAGACTTGTTGGGAAAGGCAACGCAGGGTAACAAAATATGCTTCGAACCACGCGACGAGCCGCGCATGGGGGGCAAAGGAAGTGAGTGAGTGGGAGTGGCGTGGGTTGGCTCGTGATACTGGAATTTTGGCGCTCCGAGTCGAGACCCGTCAAAGCACCCAAAGACATGACAGCGTATCGAAACGAAAGAAGAAAAAAATGGCACGATTTGAAAGGATGATGAGGCTCCCAGGCTCGGCCACATCGGGGAAATGGCAGGGCCTTGTTCTCACATTGGGATCACGAATGTACGAATACTGGGCCCTCGAACTGAGAACTGAGAACTGAGGCTGGCAAGCTGGCTGGCTCCGGTAGTGGTTGGCGTGGTGGTGGTGGTCGGCGGTCGACTGGTGGTGTTGGCGCTGATGGTCCACTACGACGTAGTCCACCGTGTCACCCCGGCCGGAGGCTTTCTGGCTGACAGCACAGACACACCGATTCCTTGCTAGCAGGCGTTCCCTTGGTATGCTGCCGTGTCGCAAATACAGGAAATTCCGTGCATCTCGTCGTCGTGTTGTGCAAGGAACGGCCTCTCCGTACGACCAGATGGACGCAGGCGAAGGGGATGGAAGTCCTTTCCCCCATGCCATGCGGCCATGCGGACCCACCGTGCTAAAGCATCCGTCACCCAAGGGACTCAAGAGGGTTAACATGGCGCCGGTATTGTACAGTCTAGGTGAGAGGTGGTGCTGGACTGTTCGCTGCCGCACATACGCCTGCATGACGATACTGGGCGCGGATGAAGGAGGCTGCCCCGGCGGATCCACCCGAGCCCTTGAGCCTGCCACTAAACGCGCTGGAACGCAGCTCAGCGGGCTCCGTCCCAGCAGCCTTCCACTCATGGTACAGCACTGGGCCACCGCGCAGTACCGTGCACTGCATCCCACACGCAGCGAGAATGGGCTGGACTGGATGGGGGCGAGGCGTGGCGTGGGCGGGCCTTGTGCTTTCGAAGCTGGTCGAAGGGGTTGAGGATTGTGCGGAGGGAGGGATCGAGGGATCGAGGGATGAGGAGACTGTCTCTCCCGTCTCCTGTCTCGCTCCATGGCTCCGGGAATTTGAGCGGAGAGGGCGCGGTGAGAGCAGAGAGACAGAACAGGCTGAACTCGCTGTATTTTGGCCCGTCCATTGTGGATTGTGGGTGGACGACGACGGGCTGAACAAGTACCCCGAAAGTGTGACTGCCGTCCTTATCCATCCATGTCCCCCAATCCTGGTCCACCCACACGCATGGACAGAACCTGGAAGGTACCTCCTCCGTCCTATACAGTACGAATACACCCGTCACCCACTGGACCACACCCACTGCACCGCACCTGCTGGCTGTTCTTCCAACCCTCCTCCAGGTACCTCTTCCTTGCCTGACCTCGTACTGCTGACTGAGGGCCTCCGCTTCCCAATCCCTCCTCGTCAGACCTGGAAAGAGCTCACCACCATCATTCTTGCTCTTCTCCCCGCTCCTCTCATCCCCATCCCCATCCCCATCCCCCTCCCCTTTCCGTTCTTGCTTCAACTTACGACACTTCGCTTCTCTCGACCTCGTCTTTCCCCCCCTCCGTCCTTTTCCTCCCCCTCCGTTCCCTCCCTCTCCCTCCCCCCTCTGCCTCATCGTCCAACCCGCCGACCGTCGTCGAGGTCGCCCACACCGAGGACATGAATAAGCTGGCAAACATGCGTCACTGGTCGGAGAGGATGAGCCCCAACTTCGGAATGGGCCGTCCCAACATGCCTATGAATGCCCTCAATGCCCACCCCAAGAACGCCGCCCAACCGGGGCAGCCCATAAGCTCACCCCAGGCTGCCGATGCCACCATCCACTACTCGTTCAACGTGCCATTTGCTTCCGATCTGGTCGGGCCCGACACCGAGGACATCCTTCACGCCACCACCGACGCCGTCCTGCGATGGACACACCCCGAGGACGCGCCCGACGATGTCGAAATCCACGAGCTACCCGTTCACGCCCAGAACCTGGCCAACCTCAGGAGGTTATGTCGCGAACTCTCCAACGGACCGCTACCCATCGAAGCCCACGTCCTGTCTGCGACGCCCAAGAACGGAAAAGGCCTGCAGGTCACCACCGTCTGTCTATCAGGCTCTCCAGAGCTGGTCCACAAGAGCCGAGAGACCATTTTGAATGATACCCCCATCTCGCTCGTATGTCCCGTTCCGCACCTCCCTCGATCCGCCCTGTTCAGCGTATCCCATGTCGCCCGTTCTGACCAATCTTCTAGCGCTGCACAACGATCGACGTCGATGGCCAACTGGTCTGTGATATTAACGGCGGAATCCTCAAGAAGTCCGTGACGGACAACCTCGACTACATTTCCAGCTACTGCGGTGTCGACATCTTCCTCCTTGGCCCCAAGCTGACCCCGATGGTCGACGGAATGACTGGTGAGGCTGAGATGCGAATGGATCAGCGATGGAGGGTTGCCATCTACGGCGACATCTTGTCGTCTGAGCACGCAAAGGCCCGAGTCCTGATCCACATTGATACCTTGGTAAAGGGCTTCCACGCTTTACGTTCTGGTCACGATCCTAACTTCTTCCTAGCTCGGCCGCGTTGTCGACGGTACGAAACTCGAATTGTCTTGTCACCAGCTCGTTTGTGGTCGCCACCGCAAGAATATCAAGTTGATCGAGTCATCCACCGGGACTGCTATTTACTTCCCGCCCCCGTTCTCGCAGATGTACCGCTACTGCCCCCCGAAAGCAACTCGCCGTGATCCCGCCGATATCTTCATCACTGGCGAGACCCCTCAGGCCATTGAGCTCGCCAAGCAGAAGCTCCACGAAACCGTCCAGCGAATTAGGCTCTACGTTAAGGACGTGACGATTCCTGCCGCCAAGATCGATAGCATCCTCCTTGGTCGCTTGGACAAGGTCCGCAAAATCCTTGAAGCAAATGGAACCTACATCATGTTCCCCCCGTTGGCAAGTCAGCGCAATATGGTTCGAGTCCAGGGCAGCGAGGGTCTCCACGTGGAGCGAACCGTTCGAGAAATCATGTCACTGGCAGGCCAGTTCTACAGCGCAGGATGGTACATTCAGCAGCCTGAGTCTCGACAGCTTCCAGGCCCCGCCGATATTCGCACCATGCTGGGTGACATCTGCGCCAACTCGGAGGCGGACCTATCTTTCGACAAGATGACCTTTACCGTCACTGGATCTGATGATGCTGTCAAGTCCGCTCTTATGGTCATCTCGGAGATCAAATTTGTGGCTCAGTCTCAGTACCAGATTCGAGTCAAGATCGAGCTTGCCAATGAGCACAAGGAGTTTGTCAGTGGCAAGAAGAACGGCAAGATCAACAAGATTATGGGCCAAAGTATGCAGGACCCCGCCTTACCATTCTCACGTCACTAACCCATTTAAAGGCAACGTTCAGATCATTTTCGACGGATTCAACGAGTACAACTTCAACATTGACGTCATGGCTGCTGGTTACGAGTCGATGAAGCAGGGCCTGACCCTTGTCGAACAGGAGATGCCCGCCTCAATCTCTTTCCATGTCCCTGACCAGTACCACAAGCGAATCATCGGTATTGGTGGGCAGCACATTCAGCGAATCATGAAGAAGCACTCCGTCTTCGTCAAGTTTTCTAATGCTATGGACAGAGGTATGTTTTGGCAGTTGGCTTTCATCTGCACTACTAACATGCGCTATAGGTGGCATGGGACGTGAGGATGATGATATCAAGGTCGATAACGTCATTTGCCGAACCCCCGCCCGCAACGCCCAGAACCTCGATGCAGTCAAGAACGAGATTCTGGAGATGGTTGATCGTGCTGTAAGTGTGCCCTATGGTGTACAATTACTCGACCCCTAACTGAACGTTCTTAGGACTCTGAGTACACCTCTCAGATTGTCAGCGTTGATCGCCTGTACCACCGCCAGCTCATTGCTCGCCTTCCTGAGATCGACGAACTCGAGCAGAAGTACAACTGCAAGATCAACTTCCCCAGCACCGAGCAGGCTAGCGACGAGGTGACTGTCAATGGACCTCAGTGGCAGGTCCCTCACTGTGTTGACGAGTTCTTGGGAATGGTCCCCGACAAGCACGAACTCATCCTTGCCCGCAGCCCCGAGTTGATCAAATTCCTCGAGTCTCCCGAGTTCGCTCACGATCTTGTTCCCAAGCTGAAGAACCAGCATGAGGTCGAGGTGACCGTTCACCAGAACCCTGACGAGGTTACTGAGGACGGCTCTCCAACCGTGGCCCTTCTCTGGGGCTTTACTCGAAACAACGCCGGTGGTCTTCGTGATGCTATGGATTTCCTCCAGTCTCAGTTTGCGACTTCCGGGGCCGAGATTAACATTGTTAAGGGCGCCCTCCCCCGACCCAAGTCCGACTCGTTCGAAGACTCGCTTCAGTACTTCGACTCAAAGCTCCTTCAACATGCCCCTGCTTCGGTGGCCACCGACTCCCCCGTCAAGGTTGCCTTTGGCGACGAAGTTGCTCGTGAGCGAAGCAGCATCCTCGACCGTCTCCGAAAGCCCGGCAGCATGACCTCGATCTCGTCCTTCTTGGACCGCAGAAAGAACAGCTCTCACTCAGCCCATGCCAACTTCTTCAAGGGCTCGAGCAACGTGTCCAAGTCCTCGCTCATCTCCATCGAATCGACCCGCAGCTTCAATGCTGACCGAAACCCCTGGAACGACAGCGGCGTGAACCTCCCAGAGGACGATAACCCCTGGGCCCCACGCCCTTTCAGCACCCATGCCGACAACAAGTTGGCTATTCCCCAACCTGGCGACGTTACACCTCGCCACAGCGCCCGCGCCTCCGGCGACAGCGGACGCCCCTCGACCTCTCATTCTATGAATTCAGGATACCCCGCCCCTATTGGGCCTTTCCGTTAGATTCCCCCGTGTTAGAACCTCTACATGCAAATACCCCGGCTGGATATACCCTGGCGTAAAATACCCTGGAACGTCTCCTTCTGCATCGGCCGGTTTATGCCTCGCTCTGTTTGTTTTCTCTTCGTTGTCTTTGTGTGTTTTACTGTTTTTCCTATTGCTGGTTTTGTTTTGGTTATCGGGATCGGGGGTCTTTTTTGACGACTTGACGTCCACTCATTATACCCAGTCACGCAACGAAAAGCTGAGGACAAAAAAATGAAGAATACCCCTGGTGCCGAGCGAGATGATCTTTGGGACATGGTGGATTGATTTGGGGAGAAAGATACCAACATCAACGAAAACAAGAAGAAACATGAAGAGTCTATGTCTGGAGAAAGACGATGACTATACACGGAGTCGAAGTTGGGCATTGGTTTGTTCCCATTCTTATGACAGACTTATCTTGTTTATGGAAGGATGTGTTCGCAATGGATATTGCTCGCTACGGTTCCAAAATGTCTCTACGGCTTCTGGATGGACTCTAAGCGAGTCTACCGGGCGAGAACGAAAAGTTAGAGAATCACTATACTGCTATGTGAGTTCAAGAAACTCAATGATACCCGCGGTTTCGCGATTGCTCTGCACAAATTTTATTCCATTCTTGCAGTGACGTAAATGTCGTAATATTGCGTTTTGGCATCCTCGTACTCAACTTGGCCCGCCCTAGGGCGCCAGGTTTATCTCCTAAGGATCTCCTTGCATTTGTACTAGTGCATCTTCTTTTTTGCGGATTCCTGGAACTGACTGCTTGAAATGTGGGAAGATATCGGTCCAAGCTAGAGTGTCATAGGCTCCAGCTGGGAGGTCCCTGGTGCTCACATACGGCTCGACAATAACACATACACGAGCCATTATGAGAGAAATGGCGCAAATGAAGACAAAAGTACCATTGCCAAGGTTCTCGACCCATGCATTTTCGCCCTCAGTCCACTTTTCCCAGAAGGCGTCCAAGGTATCCCAGCGGGCGACGGTGAGATTGAGTGCAAAACATAGGCCGCCTCAGAAGCCAATGTACGAAGAAGGCATCCGCCACAGCCACTTCTCAACGGAGGAGACAAATTGGTTATTATCCGCTGCATTTGCCCCGGCGTCTCGTACCCAGGATTTCGCCGTCAACATCTAATACCTTTGCGTTGTGAGTGAGAGTTGACAGGAGTTGATAGAGAAGCATGGATTGTGCCCAACACCTTTCGCATATAACTAAGACGTATGTCGATCGTCACATATTGTATCAGTCTCGAATCTCCGAGACAGAACATATCTTACAGATATAATTAACTGTAGGATGCAGACGTATTAAACACAATATTAGGAGCCTAACCATCTTGCCTTCCACGCTGTCAACAATGCCGCTCTGTGTGCGCTGCAAATCGCCCATGAAACACATTATCTGTAAGTGAAAAGACAAGACTGGGTTTACCTGCAAGGCTTTCCGACCAACTCCACACTGTCGCTGCGCTTCTACAACCACTAGACACATCTAGAACGACCTCCCGTTCATCATCCGCTCTCGAACAATCCTCACATCTTCCTTTGCAACCTCTTTCATTGCTCTCTTCATCGCTTCCATTATCTCCCCCAGTCGCTTCTCGGGCGATTCGTCTTCGGGGGGACTCTCCTCAGACGAGAGATGACACATGCTACAGAATCGCTCTACTTTCGGGGCGTCTGGGCCAGAGCGGCATTTCCACTAGCCGCCGCTCTTTTTCCGGACCGCAGTATCCCAAAGGGAGCTTGGGTCGTGCCATTCCTTGTCCCATCGTTGACGTTTCGTCAGCGAGACCTGGCACTGCAATTCGAGGGTGCGGATGGTGTTGAGGAGCTGGGTGAAGCGAGATGGCGTAGAACCAGGCCAGAGGTCGAGAATGTTGTAGGTCATGAAGATGAAAAACCAGTCGGGGACAAGGACAGTTGGCAGATTTGAGGAACAGGTGTTGGGTTTCGGGACTGGAGTTGATTCGGGTTCGGGCCCTGTTGTGGATCCTGGTGCTTGTTGCCAGTGCCTCCAAAATGCCCTGTTGTATGCATTCCTATTCTTAGACCTGATCTTATCGAGGTTCTCTTGGTAGGCGCTTTGGCTCAGTGGTTTGGTCATGCCCTCTAGATAGGAATGCTCGCCGACTTCAGGATGGGCGACGATCGGCACTCGTAGGAGTCGCTTATCAAGTCCTCCCGACTCAAACAGGAGCTCACGGTGACTCTCTGGGGGCTGCTGGTCGGCTCCATCCCACTTGAAGGTGAAGAACCCAGCTATTGCACCTTCTGACTCGGCGTGGTTGATCGAGACATCCTTCATATTATCCACCAACTCACTTTCGACCTGGCGGATCACTTGTTGCTGGGCTGGGGCCAGGGGCGGCGGCGAGAGAGGTCGTCGGCGAGCTACGCGCCCCCTGGCCCTCGCCTCTGCAGCTCGTGCAGCATCGGATTTCTGGCGCTGTTCACGCAGGAAGTTTGCTAAGATTGAGTCGGCCTTCTCCCGTGCTTCGATAACAGGACCGTAAGTCTCCTCGCGAGCTTGCTCTTGACTGGCAAGGAACTCCACCAGTTGCGCGCCCTCCTCGGAGTATTTCTCTAATAGTTTCTCGACTTCGATACTGTTCGCAGTGTTCATCGGCTGGAACAGCCTTTCGCCAGCCTTTGGGTATAGATCGCGAGAAGGGGGTGGGAACTCCAAACGGAAAGACTGCGACTTAGTGAGGACAGGGTCGCCAACAGGTCGGAGGCTGTCAAAGTGGTGTCGCGATATATTGATCGGCGTATCGCCGCATGACTTGGTAGGTTTACCGCGTGTATCGCCGCATGATTTGGTAGCTTTCCCGCGTGCATCTCGAGACGCGAGGGTGGTCGCAAACGAAGAGTGGCTGGGCAGAGGACGGTCGAACGAGGGGCGCAACGCCGACGGCTCGGATGGGCGCCGCGCCGGAGATGTGGGCGACGATTCTGGCAAGTCGCATTCTTGTTGCGCCTCGGCAGCGCGTTCTGAAGTTAAGGGCGAGGGCGGGTTGCGCTCGATGAGGAGCGACGACGGCGGTCGCGAACAGGTAGAGTCTGGAGACCTCGGACTTCCCGCTGTGCTCTTGTCGGAACAAGCATCCTCGCCATCGCGCAGCTCAACCGCCGCGCCTTCTTGAGCCAACATGGTCGATGGATGTGTTGATGACGAGTGGCGGTTGGAAATGGTGGGCGTAAGTGCGAGACGCGAAGATGTAGAGGGGAAAGTTAACAGAGGGTGAGAAGGAAGTAAACACAACTCAACAGACAAGGCGCAAGAATTCTGTCAAGTTCAGCAAACGGCGTCAAGGAGACAACGAAGCTATGACTTGATTTCACGGAGCGAGATCTCGAGGAGAAATACGAGCAAAGAAATATGAGAGTTGAGAGTTGAGAGCTGCAATCAGTAATACGCTCTCGTTTGTTGATGCGGCACCTGCCTTATCCTTATAGGTAGGTACCTACCTCCTTGGGTAGATACCTTGGTACCTTAGGTATCTAGATACCACCTTAGGTTGCGTTGGAAAGAAATCGGTGAGTTGGCGCTGCCGCCTCTTCGTCAGTGAATCATGGTCATCGTGACGAACTGCGAGGCATACGTCAACAGCTGGTACACACACCATGGCCGTTTCCTCCTAATCAGTTTGCTACGCACGTACAAACCAGGCATAAGCCAAGCCCTTGGCTGTGAGTTTTGCCAGACACAAAACATTCATTGACGCAATGCGAAGTAAAGGTGGCCATTTGCAAGTAAAAGCGTCCAAAAAACATGAACGTTGTTGTTGAAACTCATCTTCGGGTTTGTCCAAGATTACATCCATGGAAAACATGGCTAGGGTATACAGATCCACACCAGGGAAGCCGAGTCGACTCTCTCCCTCCCTTCTAGAAGCCATTTTCCCGAACCCGCTCAATGACGCATATCCAGCGCTTGCCCCAACGCCGTCCTACCCCGTTGTTGTTGTTGTTGTTGTTGTACAGGTTATACAGCTTGTTACACGCTCAGCGGCGACAGCCACACGTGAAGCTTCATCCCACCAAAGGTCCCACCTTGACGCGCTCCCGGAGTTGCCTTGACTCTACAACTGCACTTTGTCTTTCCCGTCGCTTTTGCTCCGCCTCGATTTTAGCAAAGTGACCGCGGGCACCGTGTTTCAGCTTTGTGATCATGTCGGTGGCTCTGCCCTTGTCCAGGCCCTTGATGGTCAGGGGGTTTGCCTTCCCGCGTAGCTTGTTGATAAAGTCCACCTGGCCTTGGGTAGGCGGCAGTGATCGCCATCTTTGGTACCGATGAATAAATGTATGAGGGAATGCGTTGGCTGCGTAGCTGTCCGCTCCATGCACCGCATCAGGGAAGGTGGCTGCAGTGAGAATCTCTCGGGGGACTGCGTATGGTGACTTGGCCAAGCCAGCTGGAAGCGCTCGCACCTCCACCGCTCGGTATATGGGGGACGAGGTTCCAAGTTCCTCGCTGATCTTTTCAATCCTGATGTATGAACCGCTCGGAGCGGAGAGGATGAATTTTTCTTGCCCGACTTGCACCCAAGAGTACTTGCTAATGGATCGAATATGCTTCTCCCCTGAAGTATCAGCGATTAGGTCGAGGACGGACGAGTAGTCTGTGAACGTGACTGTGTCAGGAGAGCCTGGGCCAGAAGTTGTGTGGAACGACAGAGCACTCTGCGCAATGTCCTCCCCCCGATCCTCAGCCGCCTTGATCTTCCGCATCTCTTTGACCGACGCATTCTCCACCAACACGTTGGGGTCCAGGCCGAAAAGTGTTGGCGTAGTAACAATCCCAGTATCTAAACTTGACACTAAATCGATTACGTAGCAGTCCTTTTTCCCTGGGTGAAGTCTCATGCCTCTTCCAATCATCTGCACAAGTAGGTTTCGCGACCTCGTCGGCCTTCCGAGGACAATGCAGTCGATGTTGGGGATGTCGGTGCCCTCGGTAAATACACCGCAGTTAACAAGAACTGGGAATTCTCCCCTCTTGAAAGCGTCGAGAGTTTGGCTTCTCTCGACTCTCGGCGTATCTCCCGTTACGTATCTTGCTTCGAATCCGTGCTTGCGGAATGTCTGGGTGAGTTCAATGACGTGTGCTACGTCAACGCAAAACACAAGTGTCGACTTCCTTCCTTGGGCTTTGGCCATCCAACTTCGAACCGTAATGTCGTTGATCTCGTCGGTGTTGACAATTTTGGAGAGCTCTCCAGGCTGGAAATCGCCAAAATTATTGCTTTTAACTTGTTTGAGGTTGGCGGTCGATTCAACAGTTGTGAAGATGACATCTGAAAGCCACTTTTCGGCAATCATGTCGACATAGTCCTTGTGGTAGACAATCTCGTCAATAGCTGCGCCGAGTTTCACACCATCGAATCGGGAGAAGGTGGCAGATACACCGATCAAGTTCGGGGAGCCTTCTCGCTTCTCGTCGAGACCAAAATGTTGGAGGGTTTTCAAGTATCCTGGCGCAACGATGTGGTGTGCTTCGTCAACTAGCACAAGCTTGAACCGGGAAGGGTCAAACTTGGCCAACCGACCCTTAGACGTGATACTCCGGACACTTGCAATAGTGATATCGGCGGTCCCCGTTGCATGCACGTTTCCCATTTCAATCTCAATGCTCTTCTTTGGATATGCAAGCTGACAGTGGTTTGCGGCTTGTTCAACCAACTCTCGCCGATGGGCCAGGATAAGGGTGCGGTCAGCGTCCTCTGCAGTTGACGGCATTCTGTCAATGAGTTGTGTGAAAATGACCTATGACAAATGAGCTTGATGGCCAATGCAGGACCTCAAAATCCATACCGTCTTGCCACTTCCGGTTGCTAGTGAGATTCCGACTCGTTTATGGCCCCGCTTGAGCGATTCCAAGACGGATGTGATGCATTCTCGTTGATAGTCGCGAAGTTGAAGCTGTCTCTTAGGGGCCACGGTGGATGCGTAGGCTCTGAACGCCCAGGGCTTGAGCGCCGGTGCGCCCAGCCTGGCATTCGGCCTGAGTAAACATTTAGCCACCGTTCGTAGCATTGCACATGATGAGATGCGCAATACAAATAATCACAATGCACATGGTTTGAGATGAAGCTTTGACAGGTATTCGAGGCGCTTGGAGTGCAAAGTTGCTAGCGTCTGTGTTAGTCAGCAAGCGTTTAATGGCGGTTGGCTCTTCAATCATCGACTGCCGGGGCTTCTAGAAATTTGAGACGGTGAACCCTGTGAACCAAGTGCCGAGCATCTCCCGCTTCTCTATAACTCAAGCCTTTTGTATTCGCAGGGCTCAATCATCATTCTGTTGGTCGAGCTTCGACTTTTTCCCCGCCTCTGCTACCATGTTTTCGCCTGCTCGGAGCATTCTTGACGTCGTCAGCAACAAAGGAGCATGGACTCGGACGCCGACTATCCGTTCGGCGAGGAGGAAAGCCTGCCTCGTCACTCTTCGCCTTCAGACATGAAAAGCCTAAAAATTGCAGAATATTCTCAACATATCGACCCAGTGGAAGACTCCTACCTGTCGGGAAGCGTATATGCCGAAAGCGAAGACAGTGCAAATCCCTCCGCCAACGGGGAGGAGGAGGATGATGAGCGCTTCTCTCTCAAACGACCAGCAGAAGAAGCTCTAATACTGCATGCTTTCAAAAGACACAAAGGTGTCTTAAACACCGACTACCTCGACTTACTCAACAGCGACATCGAAGATGCAGCTCACCGAGTCTGTATCTCCGGCGAGGAAGATAATGAACCAAGCCAACTTGGCGTCACTTCCTGGTCGCCTCCGGAGAAGCAATTATTTTTTGAAGCCATGGCACGCTTAGGGCAAGACGATCTGCCTGGTATCGCGTCTCGCATAGGAAGCAAGAGTGAGATCGAAGTCAATCACTACCTCAGCGTCCTCAAGAGGGTTCACCTTATGCGACAACGGGAAGGATTGCGCCCAGCAATTGAGTTCTCGGAGTATCCCGCCGCCGTCGAGCTCAGCCAGCCTCTGTGCCACGCCCTAGACGAAGCTGCAGATGCAGTCTCCGTCAGACAGGAGCGCAAGGAAGAGCTGCGGGAGGAGAACAAATGGGGAGAGTGCTGGGACATTACACCAAGACTCGCCCGGAAGCTCGACAAGGGTGAACCGATTACAGAAGGCCAAGATGTGGCGTTTGCTGGAGTCTTGAACGTCCACAACTGGCTGAGACTTTCAGAACGCATATTCATGAACTCTTCCATTCCAAGTGATAACTGGAGCTATATCGAAAACCACCCGCCATCCATGTGGGCAACCACATTTGAGGATTTCCACTCTTTGGCTGTGTCCATCACGAGGAGGCTTGTTCAAACAACCATCTTTCTCAGCATGTCAAGGATTAGAGCCAAGAAAGAACTCATTCCTTCAACCAGGGACATTGTGAGGCGGCAAGATGTCGAGGCAGCCATTGCGTCCTTGGGCATGACGTCAAACTCGCGCGGATTTTGGCTCAAGTGCGCCCGGAGACTTCGCCTTGAGGTTTATGAGGAACCCCCAGACCGAGATGACGAAGTCGAACAGGAAGCTCTCACGTATGACCAAGTCGAAGAGGCTCTCGAGAGAGACGAAGACCAACCTCTTTCGTCAGTATTAGAGCCAACGCCCGCATTTGTCAAAGAAGAATCCATCGAATACCACAGCCTGGGTGAATCTGAATCTGAGTTTGAGACGCCATTTACCCTCTCTGATGACGAAGAAGCCGCCATTAACAAGGAAGCCAACGAGGTGCTTCAATATTCTGCGGCGGACTTCCCTGAGACCTATCGCACCAAGGAATCATTAAGAAACCGCATTACCACAGAACGACGACAAGAAGAGTACGCGGAGGGCTGTGATCAATACGCAAGCGGCCAGGCAGAAGCCGAGATGTGGGAGTTGCTCCAGAAGAAGCCTCCTATGGGGTTACCCAAGGTGCATGAGCCAGGGCCAATACAACGCTCGAAGCTGGATGTGGAAAGCATCTTCCCCATAGGTCGGGACTGGAGAAGCAAGATCACGTATCACAGCGAGTGGGAAACAGAAAAGGAGCGGAAGAGCTAAAGGAGACGTGAGGCTACTATCTCATGATGGTGCATGATATTTCCACGACAACTATGACTACCTATTCAACTCCAAAACTGGAAGTTGACGAATATTGACTCTTGAAGAGGTCGGGTTGATTAGAATAATATTAATTTTGGGGTATCTAAGCTGTGAGCTCGATACTGCAATGCAGTCATCATGGCTCCGTGTCATTTTTCACCGTCTAGTTCTCCTCCCTCTTGCCCGCGTTCTCGCCGCTGTCGCCGTCGCCGCACCCCGGCTTTTATTGGCATTCGCATTCGCACCCCTCGTCGTCCTTGACACTGGAGTACCACTCTCCTCAGCACTTCCCTCTTCCTCGTCACTCGATCCACTCTCATCTCCGTCGCCCGCTTCCTCTTCTTCTTCCTCTTCCTCTTCCTCCTCGGTCGTCTCAGCCTTCTCCTGCTTCTCGGCCTTCTCCTGTTTCTCTTGCTTTTCCAACTTGTCTTGCTTCTCTTGCTTTTCTAGTTTTTCCTGCTTCTCAGCCTTCTCCTGTTTTTCTTGCTTCTCGGCCTTATCCTGTTTGTCTTGTTTCTCCTGCTTCTCAGTCTTGGCTTGACTGGCTGCGCGCTTCCGTCGACTTGAGCTTCTCTTGCCCTTTGGAGCTGGCGATTGCGCATCCGTGCCCTCCTCTGTATCCTCAACCGAGGTGCCCCTTGTCTTGGAAACCGTGTCACCTCGCTTGCGTTTCTTGGGGGGCGAAGGTGCCGGGGACAGCTCGAGCTGCGGGGGAGACGAAGGAGCCTCGCTCGGGTCCGCGATGGCGCGCTGCATCATGGACTCGAGGAACTGATCCCTGGGCAGCGAAAATTCGACATATCGGTCTTCGGTTTCGTCTTCGTCAAAGTTCTCCCGTTCGTCGATGACTTCGAGGTTGTAGTACGTGCGCAACTTCTGCCAGATGTAGGGAATGCGCGTGTGCGGGTACAGGTCGGGATCGAAGCCGTGGTTTCGAAGGTGTTCTGAAATCGCAATCATTCGGAAATGCCTATGCATGCCTGCGAGTGGTCAGAAGGGAAGTCGCACGAGTAGCTAGGGCATGCGACTGACCTGCTGGTTTCCATCGAATGACGCCCTTAAAGAGCGAGGCGACCTGGTCATCGGTCCATAGCTCGTTGAAGTTATTCTCAGGTTCTTTTGTCTCGCCGGCGTCATCGGCGTTGTCACCGGCCGGGGGAGTATCGACGTCCATGGCATCGTCGTCGCGAACCGGAGTTGGCGTGGCAGCGGCTTGGCTCCCACGAGCGCGCTTCCGGGGAGGCATTTCGACACTGTGGCGGTTGGATTAGGTGTGAGGCGTATTTGGTGCGGCCTAGAAGAGGGTTCTCGGCGCGATTGGCGGTGGTGGACGTGAAGATGGTTGTTGGATCGAAGTGTTAAAAAAGTTCAAATCTCGAGCTTGTAGCAATGGATCAATCATGAGACGGATGTGGTCATGGGCGGAAGCCTGCAAGGGCCACTGCAAGCTACTCCCGGTACCTCTAGGCCGGCCGTCTAGCGCGAGTGGAGGGGTCGCTGGCGGGAAACGCGCCCTGAAGAGCCCCAATCGTGGCGCGTCGCGGGGATCAAACCTCCACTGACGTCGGGGAAATTCACCAACTTGGCAACGTTGATACTACGGTCCAATTACGCCGCCTTTCAGACCGATGCATGACATCCTACGCGGTGCGCAACTACAGCTATGGCTGGCAATGAGGACAAAGCAGGTGTCTTCGCCATCCCCGACCTATGGCAGACCCCCAAGTGGCTTGACCAGCTAGGTCAAGTCGACGAGCCTCCGTACTTTGCGACGGAGCTCAAAGGTACGGATCCTCAACTCACCGCTTTGTTGTTCGCCGTGCTAAGTCTTGGATTCAAGATAGCCTCGATTGCAGTCTGCTACAGCTTGCGCCCGTTGCAGTCGAGCAGCATGGCTTCTTCAAGCTCCCATCTCTCGAAGCCTCTACAGTCGTCGAACCCGACGCCAACGCAGCCTCCGACGATACAGAGACGACGGTGGAGAGCACGCCAGACATCGAACCTACCGACGATATGTGGATGGGCCTAGAGAAAGCGCCAGAAAAGACCGCTGAGCACAGGACTTGGGATGCGTTCCTCAACGCGACTTCTGCGACGACCCAACCGCCGCTGATCACCGAAGCTGGCCCTACTACCTACGACGCCTTACTGTGCTGGTCAATCGATCCCTTGCGACTCGACAACTCTGACGTGCCCGTTGTGGAAGCAAAGACATACATTTCTTCATTGCTGGCGCTTGCGATTGGTCAGGAGTCAGTATTCTTCTTACGAGACGACAAGAGTCGGAGATTCACCTCCGCTCTACCGAAGATGCGGATTTCGGGATATTCAAGACATGTGCTGCAGGGCCTAGAGAAGCAATGCTTTCGCTGCGGCTCGATCTTCTTGGAGCTCCGGGCATTTGTTCAGTTGACCTACTCCAAGCGTTCGACGCGATGCGGCGTCGCTCTAGCCAGCGCCCTCGAGCAGATTCTAAAAGATTCTCAAGAGCATGTAGCGGTCCACGGACACAACCCGCGATCACTTCTAAGCCTTCAATCGACAATCAAGGGCTTGTTGGCTATCCTGGAGCCGTTCCACAGGCTCACGTCGAAACTTCGCCGAGGTTATGCTGATGAAGATGTTCTCTCCATCGTTTTCCACGAAGCATACTCGGTCGACCATCGCGAAGAGCAGCTACGTGAAATCATGCGGGAGGTGTTGCAGCGAGTTTCTCGACCCTGGATTGAATTCCTCGAGGAGTGGATTGGCACCAGACGAGAAGAGGGGATACCATTGACAAAGTCCAGTGTTGGTGAGAGCAAGGGCTTTGTCAAGGTCGACGTAGAAACCTACATGGATGACTTTGGCCTGGAAGTGGAGGATATCGACTTCCGCTTGGACGATGCCAAGATGCCCCATTTCATGCCTCACGATATTGCCAAGTCCATTTTTGAGACGGGCAAGAACCTCCGCTTCATCAGAAGCTGCCATCCAGAACACCCATTGGCAAACCATGAAATCCTCGCTTTGACACACCCCCCGAGGACTGAGTGGCTTTACGACTGGGATGCCATATTGCAGTTAGAGAATCGGGTTTCTGAATATCGGGACAACCTACTTGGTGCCATCCAGAAGAGCCGCTCGGACACACAGTCCTCCCCTCCAGCAAGGGGAAGCTTGCTTCCCCCATGGCCTCAGACTGAACTGCAGTTCTTTGGTGTGGAAGAACAGAAGATTGAAGAACGCTTACTGGCATCCATCGACCAGTTTAATCAACCCCTTGCGGATGCTGGTGCTGACGATTCGCTCAGCCTTGTGGTTCGTCAACGTCTTTCTGGCCGATATCAGTCTCCCTCAAACTCCTCCAACTTTGCGCCACATTGGTCCTTGCTTCCTGTCCTATCCTTTGGGGGTATCACTTCTGCTCAGTCTCAAGTCGTTAACCAGGAGAGCTTAAGACTTCTCTTTACGCATCATGACTTAAGGAGTCATCTCAAGATGCATCGTGATTTCCACCTGTTTGGAAATGGTCTATTTTCGAGCCGTCTCTCTCATGCTTTGTTCGATCCAGACTTGGAAACCGCCGAGAGACAGGCTGGAGTTGCACGCCAGGGAGGCGTCATGGGTCTCCGACTAGGAGGCCGAGACAGCTGGCCTCCCGCAAGCTCCGAGCTTCGGCTGGCCCTTATGGGGGTGCTCGTAGAAAGCTTCGGATCAGAAAACGGGTTCTCAAAAGAGATGCTAAGCAGCATATCTAGGGACTCGTCAGAATTGCCTGGAGAGCTGAGCTTTGCTGTCCGTGACTTGTCGGAGGAAGAGATTGAGAAGTGCATGAACCCGGATTCATTGGAGGCGCTGGACTTTCTCCGCCTATCATACAAGGCTCCAGTCCCCTTGTCAAGTATCATCACTCCAGTGCTTCTAACGCAGTACGATCGCATTTTTAAGCTCTTGTTGCGAATTCTGCGAGTGCTCTACGTCGTCAACCAGCTATTTCGGGACGTCAATGCAAGAACAAGTCGATGGGACGATCCGGAGAACGCCTCTTATCGATTTGCTCGAGAAGCACATCACTTCATCTCGGGTATCACCTCGTATTTCTTAGATGCAGGGGTTGCGATCCCATGGCAAGCATTCGAGGCGAAGCTGGATCAGATCCAATCCGACCTGAACAAGCCCAGTTCTAAAGGCTCACAAGAAAAAATGGAGAGCCCTGATAGGCTTAGGGAACTTCATTCTCAAGCCCTGGACCGGATTATGCTTTCCCTTTTCCTAAGGAAGCGGCAGCAACCAGTGCTCAACTTGCTCGAGGAAATCTTCGCGGCGGTGCTCCAGTATGCCAAGTACTCCAGAATGCAAGCCTTAGGAAGGGCCACAAGCAGTGATAAATCTACAAAGCCGGAAGAGCTATATCGGAAATTCAAGAAGAAGGTTCAGATATTCATTACTGTCTGCCGAGGACTGACGGAGAAGAGTCGGTTTGGTAGCAGCAAGGGGGGAGACGACTTGGGCCTGAAGCAGGATGGCATTGGCGAAGATCACCTAGTTGCACAGCTGCTGATGAAGCTGGACGCAAACGAGTACTACTCTAAACACTAGTAGATAGTTTAAATTTAAACTCAAAAGAAAACAAAGAAAAAACACAGTCATTTCCCAGCCGCCTCTTAGCGATGGTGATGTTGAATCTCCAGTGCTTAAGTGAAGCAGTGACCAATACCCCGCCATATTGGGCGGAATGTGGGTGGGCTGCCCCTCATCGCGTCTCCACGCGTTTACATCGTCACCATCAGCAAATCCCCGACCCAGCGACCGTCCGCCGTTAGGAAGCCAGCACCATGTCCCGATCAAGCGCCGCAGCGCGTAATCTGAGCCTCACGGAGGAGCTGGAGAGGCTCGAACAGTCCATCACGCTGACTCTACAAGGTACCGCGCCCTTCGCCTCTTTTGCTGTGGCTTTGGCTCACCGGCAATCCAGAAATCGACCATAACTTCAGCAAGTCGCACCGAATCGTCACAACAAACATCCTACCTTTAGTCGAACAATATGGAGATCATTCCCGCGCCGTCTGGGAGGCGTCTAAGGCGAGCGCTCCATGGTGAGCCGACGAGTCGAAATCGCTAACAATGGTCCAGTTCTGGAAGCAATTCTTCGAAGCCTCTGCCAATGTATCACTTTCCGGCTACGAGGAGCTAGCCAACGACGAAGAAGAAACAATGACGGTCGAAGAAAGCACAGCGATGAGGGACGAGACGACGGCAGACTATACGGCTCAGCATGGGGAGGAGGATGTAACAGCCACAACCGGCGCGGAGCAGTCGACCTACCACATCGACGAATCGCTGCTCGACGATGCCGAGCTCTCCGGGAGCACTCCTCGCCCGCCTTCGACAAAGACCTCAAGGACGCAGTTCTCACACCTCCAGTCGCCGTACGAGACCATGAAGCGGGAGATGCAGGACGAGGAGGGCCACACGACCGTGCTCGAAGACAACGAGGACTCCACTGTGTTGTTCGCCCAGCACACTGCGAGGTTGCCAGACATGTCAATGACACCGGGCGGCCGTTTCGATGAAGATGAGGACCAAACCATTGAACAATCGGTACACCGCAACAAAGACCCTCTGTTGCATCGGATTCTGGACAAGAACTACCGCATCCAGGCCACACCGCATAAGCCGGCATTCCGCATATCCCCCCTGAAAAGCACCCAAGCCAAGAAGGAGACCCCTGCGTGGCAAGATTCTCCAATGTCGTCACCTGAAATGGCGGTTCCAAAATTGCGCAGCGAGGCCTTTATGTCGCCCATGAAGACCAAAGCCCGGGAGCGTTTGGCGGCGGCCACTCAGGGACCGAGAACGCCCGGCGTCAGCGTGCAGACGCCTGCGACGGCGAGGAAGACCCGGGATGTGTTCGCTGCGGATGATAGCACCATGGCGAGCGGGAAGCAAAAGTATGAGATTGATTGGGAGAGCGACGAGGAGGATGACGATATTGACCTGTACGCCGGCATGAGCCCGCCAAAGACGATCCAATTCGCCCTGCCCCCGTCCAAGTTGCTGCAGACCCCTGGTGAGTTGTCACGCTGGTAAAGTTGGTGGGTCACGAGAGCTAATGATTTTTCAAGCACGAGAGGCAAGCCAGAGGATTGTCGGTGACATCCTCCTCGATGCGGGCGCAGACCCAAACTCGTCCGAGTACAGTCCGAGCATGGTCAAGATGAACGAGGACATTCTCAACGACAGCTTCTAGGGACGTATATGGTACAGAACGAGAAAGCCAAATATCGAAATTATTTATTTGCCTCTAGGCAGTTTATCAATACAGTAAGAAAGATACCCCTGGGACATGTCTTATCCCTGGTCCAGTTCCTGTCATTCCATAACTCGTCAATAAATCCGTTTGGTCGCCGATTGACCAATGTTTGCCAACGTGTCTGACAAACCCACTCTCATATACAAAAGAAACCCTCCATTTTCTATCCCCGTGTATTCATGTCGTGCATCACATTCGACCCATACCATACAACACCGGGGCGCGGACGGCTCGCGGAGGAGCCTCAGTAACCTTAAACCATAAACACGTTAATACGAGAATCCAAGCACCGAGTCAGGAAAGCCTCTGGGATGTTGGCTTAGACGCTAAAGCGCACCTGTGACTTGAGAGCCTGTTCCTGCAACTTCTTGGCATCGACGGCGGGCGCCTTGGGCTCCGCCTTGGGTTGTCTCTTGAACTTGCTGAGCAGACCTGAGGTCGAAGAGTAGGAGGCGACAGATGCCGTCTCGGGGTCTACGGCCGGAGAAGCTGCGTTCTTCTCTTGCTCACTGGTGTAGAGGATGCTGTTGAGCATGGAGTTGGTTTGTTTCCGGCCGAAGGAGGCGCTGGAGCTGGTGTTGGTGAAGTTACCGACGCCCGACATTTTGAAAGTGAGATTGTTGGTAAGTTGGTTGTTGAATTGGTTGGTTATTGTGAAAGGGATGGGAATAGACAGCGAAGAGCTGAGACTAATAAGATGATGAGATCGTTTGAGCGGTGGCTTAAAGAAGACTTGGGAGTGTTTGATCCTTGTTATGGAAGTGTCTGCCTGGTGTCTGCCTGATGTTCAAGTCCACTATCTGTCACATCCTCATCTCTTTATACTTGAGGCCTGGACCCATGGGCCAGGTAGATGACGAATGATGGCAGATTTCAGGCAGCCAAAAACAAGGTCGTCCAGACTGACGCTGCCCATGCAAGCATTGTCTTGCGTAGCATCATGTTCAGTCACCAGCAACGCTTGCGTGAGTCATGACGCAAAGCCCCAGCAGCAATTTAGTTCAGCCTCGCAAGGCGACTAGGATTGAAGAGATCCCGGAACAAAGGAAACAATGGCTGTGCTGGCGACTACGCGTTTAGGCTGACGAAAAGGGTGCAGGTGCTGGGTCAGTGCGACACGCAAGGCAACTTAATTGGGATTAAGGCGAGCATGCAGCTGCTAGTGGAGAGTACGACACAATGACACCAGGGCGGGGAATCGGGATGCAATAAGATTTTGCCTCGTACAGCCCGCCATTCATCTGGCTTACTGGGCCGCTCTGGCCTTGTGGGAGCAATTCGGCTCCGAGCAGCTCTAAGCCCGGATAGACAACCGTCCGGTTGACTCACACATGGTCTTCTGGAGTGTGGAGAAGACCAGCGCGGCGTGCTCAAACGGGAATAGGGAATTAGGATTCCATGCGGGCGAGACCTGATATCACGGCCGGATTGATCAGCGAGTGCCAGCTTTGAAGCCGACTGGATCTAGTTAGCCAGCAGTCGACTGTCGCGGACGGCCACGACAGCTTCTACGTAAGGTAGTAAGCTGTGCATTCTCATCTTGGAAAGTGCTGACGTTTGGTGATGCTCGGCTTGCGTAGTCGCAGAGTCGCAATGGACGATTGATCACGACGTCGACGAAGCGGCCAATCTCGGAATTCCCCTCAGACTGTCTTTCAGGGATGAAACACACCACAGTCACCGAAAGACTCATAATCATTGCGCCCTGCTGGTGTTCCCTACAGACAACCATGGCTGTGTCCACGTTACTCACAAGGTTATCCCAAAGCGGAAGTGTGGGTGTATTGAGCGTGCCGTGTACTCCGAGGCAGGCTCCGTTATGTTTCTCATTGAGCGACCTAAACCTGGGACGTCCGCTTAGCTGTGCCGCAGGTACCATTGGTTCATCCAGGCACACCGCAATTAAGACGGCTATTGCCTTACACACACACGGTTTTGGTGCTGGTTCTGACGGTGAGGAGTGTTCGTCACACTCTCCAATTGCGGTCCCAAGAAATCAGTCAGAAGACAATTGAAGCTCGCGTAGTCATGTATACGTCACCCCGACGAACATGCGTGTTTGACTCTGTCGGTATGTAAGCGATTCGAGGATCTATGCTCGAACAGGAAGCTCGTAAGACGTCCGCTCAATTGGAGTGAAGTTCGAGTTAGAGGGGTTTGCCATAGCCGCGCGAGAGTGGCTGGAAGTGGCTTGTGTGGTGGCTAGTGACCTCGGTCTCCAGTGGCTCAGTTCACAACCAGCCCAACTCGCACCAGCCAATAATGGTCCCCAAATAAGCTTAACGCCCCGCAGTCTATCGATAAGGCTACGCGCATGGCTTATCGCTTATCCGACAAATTTTCCCACCCAGTAAGTGGGAAATTTTTGGAAGATTGATTGCTGGTGATCGGTCCTGCAGATGCTGGAGACGACGCGCAACCATGGAGCAGCAATTGCATAAGCCGCATCGCAAGTCCAAGGACAGGAAGGACAAGAAGGACAAGAAGGAGCATACTGGGGGTACGTGTCCTTACGCTTTGCGCGCCTTTCCCGGCCAGAATGCATGCTAACGTCGACCAGAGCGCAATCCAAAGGCCTTCGCCTTCGCCAGACCCGGAAAGCTTCAACGACAGGCAGCGAGATCGCAAGACGTATGACGGCCCTCTGCCTTCCCTACCCATGCCTCCTCGATACTGACAGCCTTCAAACAGGTCAGGGAAAAGCGACTCCATGTCCCGCTCGTCGATCGACTGCCCGAGGAGGCCCCTCCTCGCCTCGTCACCATCGTTGGCCCTCCCGGTGTAGGCAAGACGACCCTGCTCAAGTCCCTGGTCCGACGATATGCCAAGGAGACCATCTCCGACCCTCAGGGTCCCATCACTGTTGTCACCTCCAAGAAGCAGCGCCTGACCTTTGTCGAATGCCCCAACGAACTCGAGGCCATGGTCGACATCGCCAAGGTGGCCGACATTGTCCTCCTGATGATTGACGGCAACTTTGGCTTTGAGATGGAGACTATGGAGTTCCTCAACGTCCTCGCCGCGACGGGTATGCCCGGTAACGTCTTTGGCATTCTGACCCATCTCGATCTGTTCAGGAAGCCCCAGGCGCTCAAGGATGCCAAGAAGAGACTGAAGCGCAGACTGTGGACAGAGCTGTACCAGGGCGCCCACCTGTTCTATCTCTCTGGTGTCATCAACGGCCGATACCCTGATCGCGAGATTCACAACCTATCTCGTTTCCTCTCAGTCATGAAGAACCCTCGTCCGCTCATCTGGCGCAACTCACACCCTTACTCCATTGTCGACAGCTTCCGAGACATCACCCACCCCACCAAGATCGAGGAGGATCCCAACTGCGACCGGTCGATTGTTCTGTCTGGATATCTACGAGGCACCAACTTCGCGTCACAGGGGCAGCGGGTACACGTTCCCGGTTTGGGCGACTTCACTGTCTCAAGCATGGAGGTTCTGCCAGACCCGTGTCCGACGCCATCCATGGAGCAAGCAATGGCGAAGATCACTGGAAAGACTGGGCGGCGAAGACTCGACGAGAAGGAGAAGAAGATGCATGCGCCAATGTCCGATCGCAGTGGCCTGAAGATTGATGGCGACGCCATCTGGATTACCCGTGAAAAGGGCTTCAGCTTTGACCAGGAGGATGAGGATGGCGAGCGCGGTGAGGGTGAGGAGATGATTGTCGGTCTTCAGGCTGAACGAAAACTCCTCGGTCAAACCGAAGACGGTGTGCAGCTCTTCAGAGGCGGCGAACAGATCAAGGAAGTGCCCGAGGAAGAGGACACTGGACGAAAGTCACAACGCAAGGCCCGCTTTGCGGAGCGAGAGGATGACGACGAAGAGCAAGGCGAGGATGATGAGGGATTCGTTAGCGGAAGCGACGAGGGCGATTCTGATGCCGAGGTCGAGTTCAACGAGGGTAAGCTTGGCAAGATGTTCCGGAAAGATGCCGACAAGGAGGGTAATGAGGAGGATGTTGCCTTTGCGGACAGCGACTCGGATCTGGGATCAATGTCCGAACAGGACGATGCAGACTCAGATGAAGAATACGACTCCGACGAAGAGGCTGCTGCTTTAAGATGGAAGGACAACCTAACTGGCACAGCCTCAAAGCTCCATGGCAGGAGACGCTCATACCACACCGGCGACCTGGCGAGGTTAATGTACGAAGAGTCGTTGAGCCCCGAAGAGGCATTAAACCGATGGAGGGGCGATGACGGTCAGGAGGAGAACATTGAGGACGATTCGGATGACGAGGAATTCTTCAAGAAGTCAAAACAGGAGAAGGATGATGCTCTGGAGGACAGGTCGATACCCGAATTTGACTACGAGGACCTGGCAACAAAGTGGGCAGAGCAGGACAACATTGAGGCACTGCGAAAGAGGTTCACGAGTGCCTTTGGCAGAGGTGACGATGAGGAGGGAGGCGACGATGATATGGAGGGAGGAGGCGATGACAGTGAAGGAGACGGAGAATTCCAGGATCTCGAAGCCGAGGATGAGGGCAAGACCAAGGATGAAGAGCCACCCCAACAGACGGCCGAGGACATCGAGGCGGAGCGAGAAAAGAATGCCAAGCGCAAGGAAGAGCTCAAGCAACGGTTCGAAGAGGAGGATCGAGATGGTTTCCTCAACGACAAGGCCAATTCCCGGCGAGACGGCGGCGATGTGCAGGAGTTTGGCGAGGACCAGTGGTACGAGTCGCAAAAGGCCATGATCCAGAAGCAACTCGACATCAACAAGGAGGAGTTTGAGACTCTGGACGAGCGACAGCGCGCAGCCGTCGAGGGCTACCGCGCCGGCAAGTACGCCAAGGTGGTGCTCGAGGGCGTCCCGGCCGAGTTCGTCAACAAGTTCAACGCGCGACTCCCCATCGTCATCGGCGGACTGTCGCCGACCGAGGACCGCTTCGGCTTCCTCCAGGTGCGCGTCAAGCGTCACCGCTGGCACAAGCGCATCCTCAAAACCAACGACCCGCTGATCTTCTCGCTCGGCTGGCGACGCTTCCAGACGCTGCCCATCTACAGCACCACCGACTCGCGCACGCGCAACCGCATGCTCAAGTACACGCCCGAGCATATGCACTGCTTCGGTACCATCTACGGCCCTCTGATCGCCCCCAACACGGGCTTCGTGTGCTTCAACTCCTTCTCCTCCAGCAACGCCGGCTTCCGCATCGCCGCCACGGGCACCATCCTCAGCGTCGACGAGTCGACCGAGATCGTCAAGAAGCTCAAGCTGACCGGTCACCCCGCCAAGATCTACAAGAACACGGCCTTCATCAAGGACATGTTCAACTCGTCGCTCGAGATTGCCAAGTTCGAGGGCGCCTCCATCAAGACCGTCTCGGGCATCCGCGGCCAGATCAAGCGCGCGCTGTCCAAGCCCGAGGGCCACTTCCGCGCCACCTTCGAGGACAAGATCCTAGCCAGCGACATCGTCTTCTTGCGCGCCTGGTACCCGATCAAGCCGCGCCGCTTCTACAACCCCGTCACCAACCTGGTCGGCTGGCAGCCCATGCGCCTCACCGGCGAAGTACGCCGCGACCAGAACGTCGCCACACCCCAGCCCAAGAACAGCCAGTACCGCGCCATCGAGCGCGAGACCCGCCACTTCAACCCGCTGCGCGTGCCGCGCGCCCTCGCCGCCGACCTGCCCTTCCGCTCGCAGATCGTCCAGACCAAGAAGCAGAAGAAGGAGACGTACATGCAGAAGCGCGCCGTCGTGCTGGCCCCCGGCTCCGAGGAGAAGAAAGCCCGCGCCCTCATGCAGCAGCTGCTCACCATCCGCAACGACGCCGCCGCCAAGCGCCGCGCCAAGAAGGACGAGAACCGCGCCGCCTTCAAGAAGAAGCTCGCCGTCGAGGAGGAGAAGAAGGAGGCCCGCGAAAAGCGCGAGTCCAAGGAGTACTGGCGCAAGAACGGCCGCAAGCGCAGCGCTGCCGAGGACGGTGCTGGCGGTGGTGGAGGTGGCAACAAGCGCAGGAAGTGAGCATGAGATGGAGATTGTGCCCGCGCGTTTGTGTAGATGCGTGGCCAAGGATAGTAAAAAAGATAGATGTGTATACCTTGTTGGGTTGGCGTTGGTGAGAACAGAAAATCAATACAGTTATTCAAGAAGCTCTACAGTTCCCGCGCCATGCTACAGGGAGTCTATCATGATTTCCAGATTCACTCACTCATCATGCCAACATTCACATGCACGGGGTCGTTCAGATAAGAGAAAAATACAAGTTGTAATTGTGCAATCTCAACTAAAGGGAACCAAGCAAGAAATGCCCAAGCCCCTCGCAAGCGCACACAATGTACAGTCCGTCAACACCAAGCTTCAAGAACCAGGGTAGCAAAAAAACGAGCCTCGAACCAAATACGTCCACCAACAATCGACGCAGTAATTAAAAGGTTAAAGCCTCGCACTCCTTTCCTCATCAGCATGAAGTTCATCCTCCCCGCCTCCACATCATTCTTGCCCGCGGGCGCGGCCTGGAGACTCACTCCTCGATGACCATATTGTCATCTCTCCTCCCCATAATTTTTTTCATCCTCATGGCAATCAACCCGAGTCATTGTCGCATTGCAGGTTAAGGAATGCTCCGAAAAAGCAGTTCACGCCGAATTCCAATCTGACAAGTCCCTTGCCCTCGATCAAAGAAAGACACACGCTCCGAAATGCCGTCAAACATGTCATTGCCTAGGCCAGCTATGCCCTTCCTCAAGTCGTGTACACGTGGAAATCGCTTCGTATCGGCCGTTTAGGCAGTAGAGACGGGGACCTTCTCGTTGATGGGGTCCTCCTTGGGAACCTCGGGGAAGTCAACCTCCTCGGCCTGAGAGGGGTCCTCAGTGGGAGGGCTGGGAAACTCGGGCGCAGGCTTGATGATGACCTGGCGCGAGGCAGTCTTGCCAGACAGAAGAGCCTGGACCTTGTCGGTGTAGTCGCCAGCATACTGCTTGCCGAGAGCGGAGACCTGGTCGAGCTGCTTCTGGGCAACATCCTTGACCTGGGCGGTCTGGGAGTTAATCAGGTCGGAGGCGTTCTGGATTTGCGCATCGATAAGCTCCTGGTTGCTGGTGTAGACCAGGGGAACAAAGAAGACGACGGTGGTGCCGATGACGGCAAGACCCCAGTAGGGGACGAGCTTGACGAGGAAGTAGGAGATGAAGGCAGCAACCCAAGCCTAGGGGGGCCTATTAGCTTCAAAAAGGATGGTATGGTTCTGGAGTTTGGACTTACGGCGCAAGAAGCGGCAATGTTCTCGGCGAAGAGGATGCGCTGAGCCTCAATGACGAAGAAGTTGATAAGCTCGTGGACATCCCCGATAAGGGTGTCGAGAGTGTCGCGGGGAACGGTGTAGTATCGGCGGGGTCGGAGATGGGTGGCCAGGCCGTGGTTGAGGACGGTCTTGCCAACAACCTCGGCGAGAACGGTCACACCCAGGACCATCCAGGAGAGCTTAAAGCCCCATCGAAGGATATCGAGGTATCTAGCCGAGAAGATGAGAGCGACGATGGTGACGTAGGCGATAGCAGAGGCACCTGGGCGAGCGATTGCGTTAGCGAATGGGCTTGTAGGGAGGTCGAGAGTGGTCTACTCACGAGGGTTGTTCCATGACAGGAGCTCGGAGAAGAAAGAGTGGTAGTGGGTGAGAGGCTGGCCGGTGGCAGCAGGGTTAGCCGGCGTGCGACGAGCAGCAGCCAGGTTGGAGAACTCGTTGGAGGTCTTCTGTGTGTGATCCATGACGTTCTGAGCCACGGGGCCTAAAAGGAGCGGAAGGGCTGATGTTAGCAACGGTGATCGAGATAGTAGCAAGGGGGTTTGTCGCCTGGGCTGCGAATGGGATCACGAACCGTTAGCGACAGTGTTGTACGCAGCGGCGGCGTCTAAGATAGAGAGTTAGTCGGTCGGTTTATAGCAAAAGGATTCGATGGGGGATCGGGTTGGGACTGGGGAACTATGCAGCACATGTTAGCAGGAGGCCTGGATCCGAATTGTCCGGGAGGAAGCGCAAGAGACGAGACAGCGCAGCATTGCAATACGTACCCCACTGGACTTTGTTGTTTCGTAGAGAGAGGCTCCGTTGACGGCCGGGGCGGAATCAGCCATGGCGAGTATCGAGATGCGAGTATGCGTAGTGTACAAAGGAGGATCGGGAGGTCGGAGGAGGAGAGAAGCAAGTCTCAGGTAGCGTCCAGGAGAGATAGGAGGTCTGCAAGAGAAGAGCGAAAGGCGGCGTGAGCAAAAAGTGGCCCGAGGACTTGGTGGTGGTTGTGTCTCGCGCAGTGTCTTCCGATAAGGGGCGGAGGAGAGAAACGGGCAAGGCAAGCGAGCCAGTCCAGGAAAGGGAAGGGAAATTTAGAAGGAGACGTACCTTGCAGAGGCAGCAGAGCGGAATCGGCAGGGGAGGGTTGTGCAGGAGGAAAGCTGTAGGCGATGGATGTGGATGTGACGATGATTCTGGAGGAGGACGATGACGGGGTAGGCGGCGAGTTAAGTGGAAGAGAGAAAGAAGGACAGGTTGTCGATGGTGACGAAACTTGACGCCTTTGTTGCCGGAAACAGGTCACCACCACCCACCACCTCCAGACCTCAGGCACCGCGATAGTGGCCACGGCGACCAAGACGCAAGAAGACGGGACACGCAACCTAACACAACCCGGCTGTCGACAGCACTAACACGACCCCTACAGCGGCCTGTCCACAGGGCAGTTGGTGGGTAGGTACCTAGCTCCCAGGTGCCTTGTGGAGCTTGGGCCGCCCCGGAACCAAGATTTTTCTTCGACGCAATGGAACCTGGGAAGCCTCCTTTGGCCGCACGCAGAGAGCTAAGGTGGGAAGCAGCTAACTTAGCCCCCCGACAGTGGAGGTATCATAGCTGAGGTGGATGACGCAGTTTCAGGACTCCGGCGGTACCTGTGTTTTGGTGGTGACACTACCGGATAGCAGGTACTCTCTAGGTTGAAGGGCCCATACATGTAGTAAAACCAACACGCCTCCTTCGTGCTCCGGTCGACCCGCCGCCGTCCCTCTGGAATGAGCCGAAACAAGGCCATTCCGAACTTGACACACAAGACCCGGAGGAGGTCTATCTTTGCTTCACGTGTCAGATCTGAGAGTGCCTGTCGCCTCAGATAAGAAAGATGATTTAACACTGAAAGACGGCAACCTAAATATCTGCCTCCCTCCCTCCATCCAGGCACCCGCCAGAAGGTAGCAGCGGCAAACAACACAAAACCCCCTTACATCAAGCCTCCGGGCCCCTCCCGGCTGCAAAATGGATGATGCTTTGACGTGAGATGATCTGGTCATTTTCCAAAGCGGAGCCCGCAGTGCCCGCCGCAACCTGTCTGGTCCATGTCCATGCATGTGATAATCCCTCCCGGCGGCGGCCCTTATTTAGCGCTAAAATAAGGGCCGCCGGGATGGACAGAAAAACAAGACAACGAAGCAATAGGTAATAAGTCGGGAAGAAAGCACAGGCCTCTTTGTGATTTACTTTCTTCTTTCTTCTTTCTTCTGCCATTTGATTTCTTCGGATTGGATGGCCCCTCCCATCTAAACAAAAATAAAAGTGACTGTGCACCCGGCAACTATCAACGGTCGACGGGTTCCTGAAGGTATCCACTTAAGTTAGGATTGCGATGCGACAAGTTGTTCCATGGTCCATTCTCCCATAGCGAACATATCTAAACAAACTCGGCTCTATGATTCTCAAAGTCTCAGCAGTGCTTTTGGCTCAGGTTGCTCTTCCACTGCAACCAACTCGCGTATGTAAGGAGTACAGCGATTCCCCCTTAAGGTGCAGTACATGCAGTGCATGATGCATGCATGCCATGGCAGCACGGGGCAGCTCTTGTGTGGGCCGGCACCTTGTTGTACATGTCACCGTTGGATGGATGGAAGGATGGATGGATGAATGGGCGGATGGACAGACGTCCGGATAGGCCGATGCCTCCGGTGCCGTGAAAGGTCCAGCCCGCAAGGATCATTATATGTGGGTTTGCGACATCGCCATTTACAGCTTGCGTGCCATATTAGGTTCTTTGAAGAAGCTATAAGTAAAGAAACATGTACTCATCAATTTTTTGGAAGCACACCTAATATTATTGCAGTCGAACATTACTGTGTTGCTCCGACTGCCAGAACGAAGGGGGACACCCCCAAGAATACACACATTTATTAATCCTTGTGACATGCACTTCGTTCGGCATCGCATCCATGCATCATCACAACGTGTCAATGCTGAGTGGTCCAATCCCGAAGGAGATGCCTACTGTGCTGTACTGAGAGTAACGCCTCATCACCCCGGACTTCTCTCCCAACCTCCGCCTAAAGCTCCTCCCAGATTCCCGTCCTTCCCGACATCCCCTATCTTCCCCAGAAACCATCCTAGTGTGCCGAATACATTAAGGTCCAGCTATACGCATACTGTTTCCCCTCCCACCACCACTGGCGTCCCATCCCTCGGTTCCATGCTCACCTCGGCATGTCTTACTATTGGCCGGAACCAACTCATATTTATCTATCATCCAAACTTCCTTCCGTCACGCTCCGGTTGTAAACTCCAAAATTAGATTGTAGATGACTGTCTGACTGGAGAAATATGCTTTGATTATAGGCTCTGCGGCTCTATCCCGCCGCGCCCGCCCTTAAAGTCTGCCTTTTGATGCAGAGAAAGACCATATCCGAACTCCCTTGCTAAACTAAACAAACGCCCGAGCCATGATATGATATGATGATGGAGGAAAATGAGAAGAGAACAAAATCAACAACGGCGCGTGCAATGCCAATCCGCACAGTCCATAGGACACGCAAATGCCACATGAATTTCAGTTCCCATCATAGGTTTGTCCCAACACAAACGCTCGCCAATGTGAGGGGTTCAATGCCCAATATATACATAGAAGCATCATTGAAAAGAAAAAAGAGCCCAGCATTGCCTACAGTGTCGCGTAGCCATCATGACGCCACTAAACTGCAGGTGCTTGTCGTCGTACGGGCGGTTCAACCCCGTTACCTTCGCCAACCCCAAAATCCGCCCCCGGATGAAGGAGATCCCGCTGCGTTCGACGCCGGCTTTGTGGGCGTCTCGGTGGAAGGCGACGTCCCGTGTCCAGTGAGCAGGCCAAACACCCCCATCGCCCCCGATTGAGATGGTGATGACGAGTGCGACAGCTCGCTGTGGCTTAACCCATGGGCCTTGCGCAGAGACTCCAGCTTCTGCCTGGTCTCTTCGGCTTCCTGTTTAGCCATGGCCTCGGCTGTCTTGGCCTGCACAAGCTCCAACAGCAACGCCTCGTTCTCGGTCGGGGGAGGCCCCGGGGCCGTCGTCGTCACCGTCGGCACGTTCGGTTCGCGGGGACGGGGGAGGGATGAGATCCTCTTATTGAACACATTGCCACCATTCCCGCCCTTTGCTTGCGATGGTGTCGACTTGCTCCGCCCCAGCTTGAATTCCCTCAGGCCTGCGCCGTTGCCCCTGTTCCACTCGGGTTCTGGTTCTCGGGTCGGTTCGTGCGCTGAGTAGGCTGATGCGCGCGCCTTCAGTGTGTGCATTTGTTTCTCTAGCCGCTGCTTGTCTTGGTGGAGAGTCCTAACATGCGCGTGGCTCTCCCGGAGCTGCTCCTTGACTGTCCCCATCTCTTGGTTTAAGTCGTTGATTTGGCGATTATATTCTTGTGATTGAGACATCGCACTGGCCAGTTGATCTTTGGTGTGCCCCAGTTCCTCGCGCAACTGCACCTTCGACTGGAGCATTGACGACCGTCGCTCGTTCTCATCAACCTGGAACCGACGCTCGACCAGGTCAAGCAGTTTTGACAAATCTTCAGTCGATGGGGATTTTGGGTTGTCGTCATCCTCCTCCTCCTCCTCTTCATTTAGTGCATCGGTTGCACTGTTTGGTCCATCGGTGGTATCAGTTGACTTCCTGCGCTCAGCGCCTTCATCATTCCGGCTCACTTTGTCCGCCGTCTCTTCGTCTATAGTCTCCATGCCCGGTTTCTCTTCATCGTCGCCATCCATTGTCGAGATTTTGACCTCGGGGTTGCTCAATTCTGTTGACGTCGACTCCCTGCTCGCCTTTTGTCTCAGTCCGCTGAGGAGCGATTGGACGGCCTTACGGTCCTCTTGTCGCTCCTCTTGTTCGCGCTGGAGCTGGTTCGATAGCAGCGCATGATTTCGCTGCAACTCACTCAATGCGGTCAGCAGATCCTCGATTTGGCTGTGCAAGTGTCGCTCGTCGCTGTTCTTGTGGGCCGCCGCCGACTTGGCTCCAACAGGCGTTGACTCGCGAGTCAAAGCACTGTCCTCAGCGTTTGACGAGTCTCGCGTCAAACTCGTGGCATCCGTGGACGTGGAGCTGGTGACGCTTGCTGAGCTAGCTTCCATCGAGTTCAATGTCGATGCGAGGCTCTGCTTCGACGTACTGCGGCGCAACATGCTCAATGGTCGTGATGGCGCGCTGTTGCCAGGGCTGAGATTGGCAGATCTGGGCGACAAGCTGGTGGTAGATGAGGCCCAGATGCGACCCAGAAAGCGGCTGGCTGCTGTGGTGATTTCGGATCCTCTCCCGGGCGTGGTGGCAGCTGTCTTAGATTCCTTGTAGCTCTGTTCCAGTTGTTGCATGCTCTCTCGCGTAACAACACCCGTCAATCCAACAAAGTCTTGGACAAATTCATCTGCGTTGTAATGGTAACAATCCCAGAGGCCCCGGGAGAGGAGGAGGGTCATTATATCCTCCATCTCAGTGCAAGCCAATAGTCGCGCCTCGTTCTTCCGCATCAGGGATAGCGCAACTCGCATGATTGTTTCTGATGCACCTTCGGCAAAGATGACATCGTAGATGCGAAACAGCATTGGCAGGGGGCACGTCACAGCAAAGAAGCTGAGAAACCACTGCGAGACATATGCAGGGTCGACCTGGAGATCCTCCAGGTGGTTCGATAATACCGGCAGACTCTGTCGCAACAGCTCCCTGAACTGATAGATGCGCACATGAAGCCCAGAGAGATCCGGGAGGAAGCATGCCCGGAGATCGTATCGCTCCATGAGACTAGGTTTCTTGTCAACACGCCACATCAGCCGGATTCAGAAAAGGTGTAACTCTTACCGGACCAGGACGCAAAAGGCCTGTTTATCGGGCATATGCATCAGTAATGGGCCAACCAGAAAGGCCAGCCCTTGGCAGTAGCCAATCTTGGTGTCGTAGAGACTGAAGCACTTGAGGACTCGACCCAACATACGTTGCCCATCTCCTTCCGGATCCCGGAACATGTCCACACCCGGAAAGCTCCGTCCCAAATCCTTACCGATGATGACCTCGTACGGGCTAGACTCGCCTGACAATCGCTCATACTGTTCCTCCAACACCGCGTCCCGCGCACCAGACATACTCTGCCAAACAACCCCTCGGAGCGGAGGAGGAATGCCTTTGCGGATCTTGTTGGACAAAAGCGTCGGTAGTCGGGCGGCTGTTTGTTGATAGTCCTTTACAAGCGCAGCGTAGAATTCAAGATCAGTCATCGGCGGAGGGGGAAGCATCGAGTATCGCAGGGCAGGGGGTGTCGGGCCCTGAACCATTTGTCGAAGCTGTGCCATTGAAGGCGGACGAGGCTTGCTGACGGCGCTGCGTTCCACGGTAGCACGGTCGACGCCTTGTACTTTGACGCTTTTCGGGTTCGTAGCCAGTTTGGCATTTTCCTGTTCAAGTCGTGCCAGCAAGAGAGCGGTTGACTTCTCCGGTCAGCATGTTTGCTCCTTCAACCCCATAAAAAGGAGGGGAGTAGGTACGTACATTGTCTGTCTCTTCATCCTTGGTCTGCTCATCTTCGGTCTTTTCTAGCTGCTCCCAATTGACCTCCTCCTGGTCGTCTGAGGAGTGGTCATCGTACAGCAGCTCATCCTGAAGAGTTCGAGTAACGATAGGGGGCGGCATGGTCGCTTTCGAGTCACGAGGGGTCGCCGTATTTGCTGCCTCTCCTGTACTCGAAGCATCCACTGCCCCTTCTTCACTGTTGTCCTTGTCGTCGTCTTCGCCAACCTTGGTATTGTCCTTTTGGTCGTCCGTCACGTCTTCCGTCACGTCGATCGTCACGCCGTGCTTCACGTCGTCAACAACGCTATCGTGCCCGTGATCCTTGGTCGGGGTCGATTGGGCCGTGTCAACATCGAAGCTGGTCGTGGAAGTGTCGAGGAGGAGAGACTCGGGTTCGGAGAGTCGAACCGTAACCATGGAGTCGTGTGCCATCTTGGGGGTCTCGGGACTTTGGTCTCGGTCCATCATGGAAGCTCGTTCAGCAGGCGCGGTCGAAGGGAGAGACTCATGGTCGCTCTTTGTGACGTCTGTGTCCATGCCTGTCTCCCAGTCGGGTGGATGCGTGTATCGTTAGGACTGGGACTGGAACGGAGAGTGTCAGACACAATCCAGTGTTGACGGAGGGACCCTCTCGGCGAGGCGCTCTGGGAGCGTCCGGACCCAGTGTCGCGTGCTCGAAATTTTGGATATCAAACAGAGTGAAGCCGAAGTCGGTATCAGGCTAAACGAGAGACTGAGCGATAGCCAGCCTAGTGAGAACGCGCCTGGGCTGTTGCATCGAGGGGTGCTTCCACGGAGGCTGAAACGGGGAGGAGCTGCCGCGATCTCGGACTCGGGGGCTCGGGATCACGGGGGGCCTCACGGGACTGGAGCTGGGAGAGAGCACGTAGGATTCGGGGGTACGGAAATCGAGAGACGGACGAAGGTCAGAAAAGAGAGGCTATCTCGGTAGACGAGGCAAGACCATCGACACGGTAGAGAATGATTGTGGGGATTGTTTGGAATCGAGGGATCGTCTAGGCGTTGGCAATCTGACTCTCCAAAACTCGACCTTCTAGGGGGGAAGCATGTCTAGGGGGGTGATAACCGGCGAAGGCCCAGTGAGCCTATTCCATCCCCTGACGACCGCGTTTTTAGGGAGTTGCTAATTAACCGCCGTTCCAGTGCAGGCCAACCCGCTGCCCACTGAATGTGCCCACTGAGTGGCCACTGGGGTTCGCCCCCCAGGCGGTGTCCACAGGGCTACAGTACCGGGGGACTGGCGGGGGTCCTGGTGGGCAGCCACAGGACAGGGGTCGTAGGAGCAACACTGCGCCGGCGATAACCTGGGTCAGTCAGGTCGCTTTTTTCATAATCTCCAGTACCCGGCTTTGGTGTCTGTGATTCAAGACACCATTATCGCAAATGAGGGGGATTCATGCCGTATCGGGCTGGTCGGGACGATGACGGGCATGTTGAGCATAATTGAGCATTTCGGAGGCCCTGAACAACAAAGGCCCGGGGCCCGTTGGATACGAAGGCCCACGATTCGGAGAACTCCTACGGCCGTCGTTGCAAACTCCGCAAGCCCTGGACCCTGGGCGGATTTGGCTGTCATTGGCGAAGGTCCCAGGCCGATCCCTTCCTAAGATTCAGTAGCGTCCTTGTCAGTCAATGCCCGTGGACAGGACCAGAGTTGCAGAGGCCGTGGCCTTGAGCCCTTGACGGCCCATCCGCGTAGACCGCCCATTAGCTTTTTGGCGCGGCCCAGAAATCCAGGGGTAAAGTTGAGAGTCCCCACGCGGGAAATGCAGGGACCCTGCACTCGTGGTTCCTGTGGCGTGCGGTCAGTGCACCAGTCACACCGCGTCGTCTGGCTTTGTTCATGCGGTTCATCTCGAGTGCATCCTACCCTGGACTAATCACCACATGCTGCATGAAATGCTGCACCAGCTTTTCATGTCAAGCGATTACTGTCAGCCGGCAAAATAGGATCTTCAACACGCATATATTTGGTTCGTCAATTCGATATTCAGCAAGGGAAGACTTATCAGCTTCAGTCTTGCCCAGATCGACGTTAGTGGCTGCCGTTGCAGCCCTCCACCGCCATCCCAGTTGGTGATCTGATGGCATCCTGATCCTCCCATCACACTTCCTGCTCGGTCTTACCCCGTCGTAATGCCCAAGACACCCGATCACACGCCGGTTGAACCCCAGGGGTAAAAGTGCCATCTCCAATCGCATAACTTTGGCAGATTGTATCTAGTCAACCGAGCCTAGCCGCCCAGCATTGCACCTATTTTCCTCATTCCGCTCCCTGCGTCATGTTCTTCCCATCAAACTGGGTTGAACTCTGTGTCGATGATTCCCTATTGCTCCCAAGGGTAAGATGCGTTCCTCGGACTCAAGATGGGTGCAGCTCATCGACCCTGAATATGAAGAAAATGTTGTTGTACCGTAAAAGTAGCACTCACCGCAGGATACAGGTGACAGTGTAAATCTCAGAAGCGGCGGTGCCTCAGGTATTTTTGCCATCACAGACAGCGCAACCAAAAATTATCCGAGAGATGCATCACCCACACGCTGCGAGGCGGTTACTAACTCCCTACGCGAAGGATGGGGATATAGAGGTATTGACGTGATGGGGGTGAGTAAGTTCGGTCTACTGATCTTTCCAATACGTGAAGGTGTGTGATACATGACAATTGACTTTAAGAAATCTATCATCGAAGCGTTTTATGTTGCTAGCTCCACTGTGAAGTTCTCAACTCCTGTCCCTATACTTCAATATAGTGTTTCCGAGTGAGCTTCAAAGCGGGTATGACTTTAGGGTAACAATAAGATGGAAATAATTCGGATTGGAATGTCTCTTATTTATTGACAACAAGTCCAAGGAAACACCTTATTATATTCTAGTTTATCTCTTTCCAGAGTCAAGAGGTGCAGTGTTACCGTGATCAAACGACACGCACATTGCCCGGTTGATTATCATTTCATCCCCAACTAGCATCCACCAGAAGGCAGGATCCCTATATACCTGTCTCGACGCTGCTACCGATCACACCCGCTGAAAGCTGAACCCTCTTCTACTGTGCGAGGAGTAACTGGGTGATTCAATATACGAGAGACCTACAGAGTCCTACGATGGTGGTTAGTTGCCAGGCAATCCGATCTCAATAAGTTTAGTCTTCTCTAGTCTTTAGGCTCTGAAACTAACTAGGAGTATTCACTCTACGTTTAGAATCCCCGTTCTGATTTAAGAAATGGTAACGACCCAGCGGGTTTGGGCCACTGGGTAGTGTGCGGTTCTTCGTAGTACCCTTGTCCTCGCTGACCTCATGGCCTCATCGTTAGCACGGGGATCCAACTCACGATCGATCGCAACGACATTATTATTTTGCTCTGTATGCTTGATAACTAATTTATTTTATGTCTTATATCTTGACATATCCCGTTGTTCCAGAGCACAAGCCCAGTGGTCAGACTATCTTTCCGCAGGAGTCGCCAGCAATATCCATTGCACAGATATGTCTTGGATAGGAAGATCACCACCACTTCTTGTTGAACATGTGATGAAGAGAGTTACTCGAAAGAATACGCCGAAAGCATTCACCCAACCAAGCGAGAGGTTTATGGTAGAACACATGAGCCCAAACCTGGGAAATGTCTGGTGGGCCCAGAGGAAGATGAGGGCCTGCCGCCCATTATATGCGACTTAGACAGCATGGGATCAAGTGCTTTCACATGCACTTGGAATTGAAGCTAGATTTGAAGCTGACCTAGATGAATTTAACAATTTGGCCTTATTTCCACCCCTCTCACGTTCGCCTTGCTGGTCGAATCAGACGTGTGCTTTCCGCGAACCAAAGGCCCAAGCACCAACATTTCCAGGGCGGGAATCACTCTCATCCCATCCACAACATCACATCCCGAACAAGACAGAAACACCATGTATGCGATAGTGGTGAGACCTCCCTGCCGATGTGCGACTGGTGGTATGGGAGCAGTTGGCTCATTCTCTTGGTGTTAGTGAAGAGCACTCCTGGGAGGACCGCACTCGTCGACGCGAGAGCATGGTGGAATATGCCTTTGTTGACCCGGAAGGGCAGGTCTTGTTCGAGAAGAAGATTTCACGACGTCTTGCGATGCGCCCATGCCACATTGGAAAGCTCATATGCCTCAGCGGTTGAAGCACTTCGTTGAGCATGTGTGTTTTTGAATCGAGCTGACGCCTTCTGAGTGCTCCGCTTACACGGGTTATCCAACCTGTCGTGCTAGAGAAGTGGATTGTCAGTACTTTTAAAGCGACGTTCGGAAGCTCTTTTATGAATTGAGCACTTGGGATGAGAATGCCGGCCGAGGACTGCATCTGAAGATCAGCCACTACTCCCCAAGTGACTCGGATCTTGAGGCTGACTGGTTTTGCGGACAACGAATGCGCCGAGCGGAGTACGACTAAATGCACAACATCTTAGGAGTCGATCTTGTCTTTACCAGTAAATGTCAGCTCCTTCATGTCAATGCCGTGAAATTCATGACGATGCGGCGACAATTCTGGCGCGTGTTTAGCTTGCCATGGTTAACACGCATCCTTGAGAAGCTTCCAAAGCTCCGGTATCTTCATTACGAGCCGTGGAAGGACCTGAACGAGCTTTAACATCGACAATGGGCACGAGAACCTGTGTTCGATATGTCTATTATACATAAAATACAGTGTAGCTAGAGTGAGTCGCTATGCTTTACTATGAAGACTTACTAGAAATGCTCGATACGGGCTTGCCTAAACGCTCAAGAGGCTACACATATTCGCGGCTGTGACAGAGGTCAAGTATTTACACCCGCAGTATTGACCTTTCATGGAGCGAGCACCCAGTCACGACATCGCAGCTGTCCTCTCTGAAATAAGCTTCAACTTCGAGCATCTCTTTGCATCGTTTATGATTGATACGCAAGGCGTCATACGGTATCGTCCGGATCGTATTCGGAGGGAGCTCAAGACCGTGGCCATGACGTCGCGAGCGCTCAAGCCCAATGCCAACCCGATTGAGAGAGAGAAGCTGAGGTTGGCAACAACAGTAGCAGCGGGGAACATGCCTAAGCCTGAGGTGATGGAGATATGGTGGGGTGATACGCACAGAGTTTCTGTGTTTCGTTACGACACAACGACCTCAACCAAGATCTCGTGGCGAGGAACATGGACAATAGAGTTCGGCCCCCTGTTCGTGGTGGCTTGACAGATGGCGGCAGCTAGTCGCGGCGGCGGAAAGGTTGTGCGCGGAACCAGGCGATATGATAGATCGGAGTCTGGTCATCTCGTATGGCGCCGCTATTGACGAGCTGAAGCTAAATACCCAGGTTGTCCACCTGGTGACCTCTGAGACAGATTCGGCGTGAGAGTAAGTGATCGTCGCTTGGCTTATTAAGTTGGATGTCTATATGGAGATATTGTGGCGGTGATGATTTTGATACTAGCGACGATGATGCTCTACGGAGACTTATCATGTTACCCCAAGCATCCGATGCCTAAGACAAACATGGTGGCGACGTCAGACTGGGTTCACAGCCATCACTTTTGGAAAGGCGCACCTCCATATGCGGTTGCGCTCAGCTCCGATGTCTCACCTGCAAGCCGAACTGCAGCCAGTGGACTGACAGTCTGACGCGGCGGCGGCGGCGGCGGCGACGACGGCGACTTTCGGCGCCCAAAAGGATCACCACCGTCGTCTACGGGAAAGAATGTGCTCCGTTGTGGCGTCTGGGCGGAAAGCCATGTCTAATCTGCTCCCTGGCGCACCCGAGAGAGTCTTGGTCCCGTTTGGGATGCCGCCTGGAGGCGAGCCAAATTACCAGCGGGGCGATTCACTCCTCCAGTCCGGGGTCGAGCAGAGGCAGAAGGAAACAAGACATTGGCGCCCGTCTCCCCGGAAAGGGGACTTGGGGAGCAGCTACGGAGCGTTTCCAGGGCACGATGAAGAATTCCAGTTGCACGATGCGGTGAGAGGTGCGCCCACGGCATTGGATGAGGTGAGTCGAGGTGAGGCGAGGAAAGGGATGGGCGCGTTCCGCGGACATGGATGATAATACTTAGCGTGGGCTGCCATCGCCTCACATCGCCTCACATCGCCTCCAGAGTCACTACCGAGCCATCGTACATAGTGCGTAGTGCGTACATACATGGGACGCTTGACAGAGCCCCGTCCGGCCCTCGCAACATGCCGGGTGGACGCATGACACTCGCTGATGGAGTCGCTGGCTGCACGGGGGCGGCGACGGGGTGGGCGACCACATGCCGGCCTGGGCCAGCTCATTGGAGCGGCGGCCATCTGGAGGTGTGTAGACATGCAAGCCGGTGTTAGCAGGGCGCCGCATGGAAAGCCGGAGAGGCCATCGTGATTGGGGGCATGGCGGCGGCGAGACACGGCCCAGCTGTTGCGAACCGCTGGTTCTCAGGTACTTAGACCTCGTTAAGGCCGGCGAGGGATGCACCGGCATGACAGACCGCCGGTATTTGGTGTTTGTTATCGCGACATGGCGGGGTGGCTGCGATCTGGAGCTGTCCAGGTGCAGGTAATGTGTGCGCAAGTGCGTGTGAGGTGCGTGTGGGAGCAGCGTGCCATTGGTGGTGTCGTGATCCAAAAGGATGCCCCCCCGGTGTCCGTTGTCCGTTCTCGCACTCCCTCCGCGACTACTGTCCCCTAAAGATGCGATCGTCTGTGCTCTCTGATGGATCGGCAATTGGAGCCAAGATCAAATAGCTCTCATGATGCCGAGATAAAATTGCAAGTCGATGCCGAATTGGCTCGTGCTCGCCGCTTGAACGATGGCCCGTGAACGACGGACTGGATGTGTAAATCCTGCGTACATGTGTGTATATATCCGCAAAGGGGGGGATCGGACACCGCGATGGACCCCCCCATTCTCACCCACGATGCAGGCCTGGCCTTATCTTTTGGTGTTGTTGATCATGGGGTCGCCTCTAGTTTTCGACACCAAGGCCGGCCTGGGTCGGGGCGGGCCAGGGCTTGGGTTGCATGGGCCAGACTGATGGGTGGGCTACTAAATACGTACGAGTCTGGAGTAGCGGTTTGCTAGCCACCACGGATGCGGAAACAGGACGAGAAATCCTGCATCGTACGTCCGCGATTCGATCCAGACCGGTTCATGTCCGTCATCGCAGGCCGCGCTGCTCATGATGCCTTCTTTATGCACTGCAGGCCAGCCTAGGCGGTTGAGCTGATGTCACTCAACTTCCCCTGTCAGCCATGGTAGCACGACACGGACAGTTTTCAACCACCAACACCGACCGAGTCATGGTGTTTAGGGATTCCATGTCAACTTCCTGGAGCAACCTGCAAGAGGACATCCAGTACACACCATCAGTAACACCGCCGCTACCACCACCAACATTGTATTTCCATGCACCCATGCCACCCAAAGAGACTCCCTTCACCGATTGTTCTTGATTCCGATTTTCGCAATGTCTTGATGGACCACCTTCTTTCATGGCATGGCTATGGCTAATTTGCCTGCTGCTCCACACCACTCTGATCCTCGCCTGTGCTGTTTTCTCCTGAGGCGGGCGGGGGTAGGCATGAGAGGAGAGGACCTAACAGACAATGCTGCTACCCCTCCCGTCTACAACAAACAGGCTGGTGCCACAAAGTACTTTGGGATCTGTACTACTAGGTATGTATGCAAACCATTTTGCCAATCCCTGGAGGTTCGCTTCCATGTCGACAGTGCAGGCGAGGAGTTTACGTGAGATGAGCAGGCAGCGCTGGAAAAAGCAGTGTCTCCGATGCGATGGCGTTAGACGCGCTACGGCAGCCCCCCATGCTCACGTCTCCAGACCTGTTTTGTTAGTCCCGCCTTGGTCTTCCAGGTCTGATTTCCCTGGCATAGTGCGTAGTCGTACTACGTAGTAATAGTGCGCGCTGCGTCAGTCGACAGTTCGTTGGGTGGGGGCAGCCACTGACCATCCTTGTCCACTGGCGTTACACCGTGTCGGCCACTAGCGTGTTAGCGCTCTAGGTGCTCTGTGCAGCGTCCACGGCCGCTGGCCTTAGCCTCTCTCACACTTGGCTCCTTTGGCTAGGCAGGTCCTTTGGCTCCTTTGGCTCTCCTTGGAAGTCGGTTGGATCCCACTCGAGCCTCGAAGCCTCGACGCCCACGACGTTCCCTTCCCTTGCCTCTCCTTCTTGCGTCCCCTTCCCTTTTCCTTGTTCTTCTCTATTCGCAACCCGTTTGTGTTTTCTTCTTCGAGGGCGCCTCTCTCTCGTTCGCTCCTTTCTCCCCGCTTCACCCCCATGGCGCGTTGAGACCCATTGGCGAGGCGGCACGCTTGCTCCCACAGGAGACCTCCCCCAACACCATGTTCTCCTCGACGCTTCGTCCCGGGGCTGGCTCCCGTCGCGTCAACCGCCGTCCCGACTCGACCGGCTCGCTGTCGCCGCATCCGACACGCCGCGAATACACTCTCCGGAGACACGCCACGGCCGACTTCACAGAGGCCGACGAGGACGAGGCTGACGATTCCCACGAGGAGGGCCCGGCCCCCCGGTTCCCCAACGACCGCCATGTTGACGACGAGGGCGAGGACGACGACGGGGACGACAACGACAACGGGGTTATCGACGAGGACGGCCGACATGGAGCTCTACCCGTCCTCCCTCTCTTCTCTGCCAGCCACTTGGGTGCGTTGCCCCGATTATCCAATTGAAATATTCAAACCGAGAATAACAGTTCTGACCATCGACCCACAGACTCCTTGCCCATCTACAGTCTAACTCATGCCATCCGAATCATCGTATCCGCCCGAACCGAGACGACACTCACCTGGGATCAGCTCCGGTCTCCACAAGTCTCACAGTTTCTCGTCAAGCCCATGCAACAGCAGATCCGCACCCAGCACTTCTCTCGCGCGACCCTATATGCCTTGATGGCCAACTGCCTCCAGTTCTGCAAGGAGGGCCAGCGGTATCCAAGCAACGCGGGGATCAGCAGCACCCGGGCCAAGGTCTGTGAGCTGCTCACCCTCAAGCTTCTCAAGGAGTACAACACCCGTGAGCTCATTGATGCCCTCGCCTATGACTTTTACCCCCTGCAGGGGCTTCCTGGCTCGCAGTCTCCCAATGCCGTCCGCAGAACCCCTCCCGGCTCCAAGATGCCGTTGACTGCTTCCCGCACGTCCACCCTCGAGGTTGCAATCCGAGCCTCAGCCAAACACTTCCTTGCCCACCCCGTTGTTGTGCAACAGCTGGATGCCATCTGGAGCGGTGCCATCACCTTTCACTCGTCTGCAGATAGCTTGCACCGTGAAGCCCATGAACGCAATGTCAACGGCCAGATTGGCAAGCCCGATGCCAGAACCCCGTTGCTTGGAACCCTTCCTGTCAAGGAATCCTTCTCCCATCATCCAATGGGCAGACGGACCGTGACGCTCTACGATCCTCGACAGGCGTCCCTCCTCAAGCTCTCCCGTCTCCGAGTGCCTCGATATAGATCATTCCTCTCCACTCTGTCCCTTGCAGTATTGATTGGTCTCTTCCTCGCTGTCCTCGCCCAACGATCCGTCCAGATCACAGGCCTTGAGCTGATATTCTGGTTCTGGAGTGCAGGTTTTATGTTGGACGAGCTTGTGGGTTTCAACGAACAAGGCTTTGCGCTTTACATAATGAGTTTTTGGAACATCTTCGATCTCGGCATTCTCATGCTCCTCATCGTCTACTACGGCATGCGTGCCTATGGCGTCTTCTTGGTGGATCCTCATCACTGGAACGACATGGCGTACGATGTGCTTGCGGCGAATGCCATTCTGCTCTTGCCACGCATCTTTAGTATTCTTGATCACTATCAGTACTTTTCTCAGCTTCTCATCGCCTTCCGGATGATGGCTGCTGATTTGTTTGCGGTGCTCATACTTATCGGGATCATGTGCAGTGGATTCTTTGTCTTCTTCACTCTGTCGAAGAACTCGTTCGAGGCATCCGAGGTCGCCTACAAGATATTCCAGCTACTCATGGGATTTACACCCGCGGCTTGGGATGTGTAAGTCAACGTCAAACCCTCGCAAGGATGAAAAGCTAATCAGAATTAGGTGGCCTACGTACAATTGGCTGGGGAGAGCTTTGCTCGTCTTCTTCCTCATTATTTGTCACTTTTTAGTCGTGTAAGTTACACTTTAGACTACTCAAACTTACTTGGCTAACCTGGTCTCAAGCACAATCCTCATCACTGTCCTGACCAACTCATTCATGACAATTGCATCTAATGCCAATGAGGAACACCAGTAAGTCCAAGAGCGTTGCACACTTGAGCGCATGTCTGATCGTATTCCAGGTTTTTGTTCGCCATCAACACCATCACTATGGTAAAGAACGATGCCTTGTTCTCCTATATTGCCCCCAGCAACATTTTCGCTTGGTTACTCATGCCACTTCGATACTTCATGCCGTTAAGGCATTTCGTGTGGCTGAACCGGACCATCATCAAGGTGACACACTTCCCTGTGCTGTTCTGCATCTATCTGTATGAGAAGTTTTGGCTGGCTCCGTCTATGTATGAGCCAACGGACCTGGTGGAACACCCAGAACGTGGGAGATCCATCTCGTTTGCAGACCCCGTATCCAGAGCAATATTCAGCCCGAGTATCCGAGTTCGCGAGGAGTCCGTTGCAGGATACCAGAAAGACCGGGCTCTCGAAGAAGTCTTTCGACGTGTGCCAGATCCCCTCACCCTGAGGACGCAGAGACGCCATGAGAGGAGGAAGACTCAAACCGCCATTCGCAACTGGATGGACCAGCATGACGAAACAGGCGAGTCACCGGGTAATTGGCCCACGCTGGAAAGCGGCGCTGTTCCCAACTGGCAGAGAAGGTTGAGTGTGGGATGGGAACGCAGCCCCAACCTCAGACGTGTTTCAGATGTAAGATCAGCTGCTAGCGATCCCGCTGATCTGCTGTCTAATAACGGACACCCGTTACGGCACGAGCATTTCCTGAGAACTCGTGTGACTCCCGAGGCACCGGAGTACAAAGATCAAACCGACGCGGATGGTGATGACGAGCTCGTCACCAACGACGAGGATGAGGATGATAACGGCACAAACGCCGAGATGAGTCGGGCTGGTATTAATGAGCGCATTTCCGAGGAACCAGAGGATGGCTACTTTTCTTCACGCATGGCTTCGGGCTTCGGCAAATTGGCATCCTCGGTGAGTTCATCTGGCAAGGATGTGCCTCCAACTCCGCGACCGAGACGGGGTGGACACACGCGGACATTGTCGACCAACACCATTCTCTTCAACCCTCAGGAGATGAAGCAACCCCAGGGTGCTTCTCCGGTCTCGCCCCCTCACGCCGGACAACCTCGGCCGCGAACTAGCGGACGCACAACTGGAGGAGAGAAGACCCCGACCCACGCCGGACGCCGTAGCTCACCACGACGGTCGTTATATGTGGCCGGATCTAAGGCCCGACCCGTGATGGCTCCACGGGCAGAAACGGGTGCCGTCAGCCGGTCCGCGCTTCTCAGCATCGAACCTCGAAACAGACCCCGAGAAGTCAGGAGGCTGTCGTCGTTGGATCTAAGCGTCATGTCGGATCAGATGCCATTCGGAGGTGATGATCCCCATGCAGTCATGCCTGGAAGCTTCCAGACGCAGATGGCCATGGCGATGATGAAGGACAACCGGCTGCGGGCAGCTGGTAGTATGGATGCCGGAGATCGGGACAGAATTGGAAGATTGGTGCTGGCTAGGATGAAGACGCTGGAGGAGAGCTTCGCAGACGTGATCCGGGATCTACGGGATCTAAAACATTCGTCGACAGCCCCCACGACTCGACGGAACTCGTCAGGTGATGAGGCCAGAACGTCACCCATGATCGAAGTTGCTGGGCGAGATCGGCTCCGCAAGGCCAAGCTCGAGGCCGCGTCGAAAAAGGTGCCGCCTCCTTCAAAGAGACCCGTCAGCCGGAGGAGCCTAAAGGAGCCAAAGGCAATGTGGGACGTCAAAGGAAAAGGCAAGGAGGTGGTATACTCGTCGGATGACGAGGCCGAAACGGACGACGACTTGTTTCAGAAGGGCGGCTCATTGTAAAAAGGCACTTGGTGGGAGTTGACGGCGTCGGCATTACGCCTATGTGTGTGTGCTTATGCGTTTTCTGGGTGCATTGGCCCGGCGTTGGTGGGTGCTTTTTGGATTGAGGACGGACGATCGGGACTGAAGCATGTTCCGACATGTAGGGAGAGACCGGAGTAATGGTGGTTGTAATTGTGTGAATAGAATCGAACCTGACGTGACCGCAACCTGTAACCCTAGTTTCTGTCTGTATGTATATCCAGTTACTCTGAAAATGATCTTCATTGGAAGACTTCATTCATGCATTCGTCCGAGTCTTGTATGTTCATCCTTGGTATTATTCGTCCCGTCCGCCGCCATCACCATCCTTTCCTTGTATTCCTGGAAACGCCCCTTGTGTCAAACCGACCCTAGCCGTTGATGATTGTCCATGACTACCCCGTTCGCTGCTGACGATCAATCGATCAAATTCCGCCGCCGCTGCGGTCGACAGACACGTATCCATGCGGTGCCTTTCGAGTGCGCTGCTCCACGTCGTTGTGGCTCATTGAAGCGGCCTGGTATTTGAAGGCAACGGCAGTGGCGGTTGCGGCGGCAGCGAAGACGAACACGGCCTTGTGTCGGCTGGAGACGAGGAAAATTAAACTTGGCTCTGCGACGCGGGTGCGGGAATGCGCTTGCTGGTAGACTTACAGGAAGGGACGGGTGGAGATGGAGGAGATGGAGGGCTTGGTGGTTTCCATTGTGGCGTGAGACGAGAATGTGAGACAAGAGAGGGTGGATTCACGAGCTGTCACTTGGTATGTGTGAAGCTGGGAAGATGAAGCTGGGTGTGTGTGGCGAGGATACGATCAGGTGAAGGAGAGAAGGCAATTGATTTGTGTTGGACGGATGGGGGACAGATAAGGGGAGGACGAAAGTCTAAAGCCGAGGCGGCGAGAGGAGGGAGGAGGAAGGAGGAAGGAGCTAGGTTAGGGATTACCTCCTTACATAGGTAAGGTACCAGGTAGCTAGGTGGGTAGCTTCTTGGTGACGGGAGGCGGTAGACATCCATTACGTACCTACCTAAGGTAGTCAGCAGCTACCCATGACTACCTACCTACCCATGATGCCTTTCCCTTCTGCCCGAGTATGCCATGCCGGGACACTCCCGAGATGCTTCCCAGGGCGCCCAGGCCTTAGACCAGTTTGGGTGGCAAATGGGTGGACGCGGTTTTGTTGGGAACACACACACACACACACACACACCGACGCGTTGCGGTGACAGGTGAGGAGGTGGTGAGTGGCGTGGTGTCGCGTGTAGTAGTTCCTATTCATGCCGACTGCATGCAACCTAGATGGCGGAGGAGGAGGGGCACGCGACACTGGGCGCTCGGCGGGGAGTGCGGGGAGAAGGGCCCAGGTATGACAAGGTATGACAAGGTAAGGAGTTCAAACGGATGGGATTGGGTACTGCATGCATGCCTCGGTCTGCGGATGCTAGCCCGGGACTTGGTTGGTGCTGGTTCCGGCGCATCGGTCTAGAACTGAGATGGGGGCGATAGGTGCAGTAGTCCTAGTGGGAGCTTGTACCGCGCCTAACAATCTTGGCTCGGCAGCTTGGCTTGGTTGCTCATGGGTATGGGGTAGACGGGGTGTGTTTTCCCTCGCCCTTCGGCAATAATTGTCATAAATCATTTATATGTCTTTGATGTACCTAACGGATGACGAAACTGGGCATGAAAAGTTTGAGGTGCACACCATACGTGCTCCGAGGTACAGACCGCCAGTGCATTTCTCAGGCCAACAGAACTACCCTAGAGCCAGGACTGCTTGTTTGGCCAATACTCCACACTCTCTAACTTACTTGTCTCCTTTCTTTTGCCGGATAGAGTAGAGACGGCATTCATGCATTCACTGACCTTGCTCTGACCATTCAGCCACTTCTAACAATCACATGGTAGACTAAGGAACCTGATTGGATGTGACTCTGTCGCCTCGGGGGGAGTCATCTAACCCCCGCAGATCCTAACGGACGATGGCTACATACCTCAGGATGCGGCGACAAACATTTGCGAGCTGTTGACTCAATCGCAATCAACTAGAGTTATGTACACACCGGGTCTGGTCACCAAGCGGCTAACCTAGTTGACTATGTTTTATTTGGTACGTCATATGGACCTGACATGGCCAGGCAGACGCAAATGTAAGGTAAGTTACCTGCTGCAACCGAGGTACCGCAGTCAACCAAACCTGGAATGCGGCTCACCTGCAGGCTGACCAGAACAGGCCTTGAGCCCTCAAGGCAACCATCGCTCAGGCATCAACTTGGCAGATTTGCTACCGATTTCCTCTCTCTTTGCTCTTCGCCAATAGCGACTCCTCTATCTACCTCGTCTCGCTTTCGTCCGCATCCTGTTCCACTTCAGACCTTGCTCCGGCCTATGGTGACCGCTACCATCCACTCACTGCCCACTGCACCGCCACGACCGGCATTTGCATCCCACCCAGCCCTCGAGGTTGGTTGCCTGCGCCAGGGTCAGCAGCCCTGGATCGTGGTGGTATTGTCGCATAGTTTATTATCATCAGGCTGCGACGGACCACCTGAAAGCTTCTAGGCTTCTGAGTTCTCTTCCTTTCATCTTCAACTCCCTCTTGCTGTCGTCTCCTCCGCTGCCGCTACAGTAAGTCAGCATCGCATCGCATCAACCGCCATTAAACACTCTCGGAACATCGTGACACATACGTTTTCGGATCCGGATCCCGATATCATCTTGCGCATCTATCCATAGGCTGTACCCGATATGGATTTGGGTCACATCTGGAATAGCGACAACGGGCACACTGTGCTCGACGTCTGGTCCGACTCCATGGAAGATGTTGACGTGACCGAGGGCGAGGCCGACAATGTCCTCGACACCGCTACCCTGGACGAGATGGTTGAGATTACCTCTGCAAGGGCGAGAGGCATCTCTGACTTTACTGAGACGATCAGGCCAGTGTTACTAGGCAATGTAGCGACTCCAGTGACTGCAGTCTCCCAGGCTGACATAGGCGTCGAAGCCGCAAGCATGTCAAGATGGAATGGTCCTCATTTCAACAAACCCGCCGGCATGCATGACAAGAAGCCGCCAAGGCTAATGGGACCTCATAATATCGAATCAGCTCGCAGATTTGAGCTCTACCACCTTCACTCCGTCGGCTTTGAGATGAACACAGGAGACACTCTTGTTATCATCGACTTTCCAAACCGCTCGACGGCCAATCAGAACCAAGCCGACTGCAATGGAATCGCATACAGGTCCCAGCAGTTCCGCGTCCATTCTCAAAACCTGCTCGATACCAATTCCGCCAAGTTTGCCGAGATGCTCGCGCCTACGCACCAGTTTAGGACCCTGAGGCGTCGCAAGCTGGTCAACAAACTGCCGGAAGACGTCAAGTATGTGTTGGACCTGACACCGCCGTCCGAAGGCGACGAGCTCGTCTTCCAAATGACCGAACTGTCTCTGACACCGGGAATCATCAAGTGGTGGAGCTCCTGGATGCTCCAAGATGTGGATTCTTGGCTTGTCTGCGGTCACGACGACATCTGCACGTGTGACCGAAAACCCCCTCGATCTCCCACAGACGAGACATCCATGGGGGAGAACTCCTCAGAACCCGGGTCGCCAACGCGCGCGACAAGGCCTCAGATAAGGTTCAGAGCAGATGCTTCGTCGACGCTGCTCCCCGTGGACCCCGACATGCTCCTCCAGATGAAGGCGAGGCAAGAAAATGACCTCTTTGAAACACCCGACTTTCGACGCCTTCCAGACTATTGCCCTGTTCGTCACCGCAACGGTATCATCCGACTGCTGATGATAATTGAGGAAAAGCGTGTCGTCTTGGATTCAGCTCCCCGAGTATGGACTTTGGTGAAGCTCAGCAAGATGTTTGACTGTGGTTCGGTTATGAGAGACCTAGCGGCACAATGGATCATGCACGGTCCCAACACTCGCTTCGTTGAGGTGTTGCCTGAAGAAGCTCTCCAGATTGCCTTTACTTTGGAGCTTCCAGGAGTGGCTCAGTCCGCTTTTCGGATTCTTGTCAACGAACTCGCCCTCGAAGAGGCAGGCGGCAATACTGCCAATAAGAAGCCAGCGCAGACTACCGTGTTTGGAAGAAAGCTGGGGGATTTACCAGATGAGCTGAGCAACCTCGTCCAACATGCTGCGCGGGCATTTATCGAACGCTTGACGGATATGGATGCCGTTCTCAGAAACCCAGACATGTTCGACTATTGGAACATCGAGGAATGGAAACGACTGCGAGTGCTTGAGCAGCTTCTTGCTCAGGAGGAAGGCTCGACCGCTGCTAAGGCCCTTTTTAAGATCCAAGATCTCATGAAAGCCCTTGTTTACGAAATCACCGAAGCGTATCGCATGGCAACTTCGAAGGCCCTTTCCCCCAGCGTTGCCGCCTACCACAGCATAGACCAAGACCGAGCTACCTACGTGGAGCCAAAAGACTACGATACGATAATCCCAATCATGACGAAGTTGAATCCCATCCAGATGATTCTCTGTTCCCTCACCTACAACGAATTCGGAACAGCCCTGGATTCGAAACTGTACATCGGAAAGACGGTCAAACTGCAAGGCCAATCCAGAATATCCTTTTTCAAAACAGTGGAAAACGCGGGGTTGGCGGTCCAGGCAGTTGTCGATGCGAACCCGATGCTGTCCTACTCAGAGGCATGGCTGCCATACTTTGATCGAAACGTCGGGGGCAAGCCACGCCCAGTTCGGAGACCACTGGTGAATTTGATGGACCTTGAAATCAGTATCAAGGACCGGCTGCGACCAATCACCTTGTCATGGCTCCGTCACGACATCGAACCGCCGCTCAACATAACCCGCCATCTGCTGCTTACGCTCACTAACGATGAGATGAAGTTCTTACCCCTCTGGGCAGGAGGTTGTGATGATGGAACGGGGGGTGTCTTTGAGACTCAGATTCCCCCCGCTGTCATGGGTCCCAATGGTCCGGGACCTTCGTACCATACTGGTATCACAATCCCATCTCAGCCATCAAGTGAAGGATCAATGATCGAAGACTTGGCCGAGATGAGGCTGCGCGGCAGCACAACAGATGGGTCCGTCGATGTCCATGACAGCATCTCAACAGTCTTCCGCCCAGACCGAGTCATTGCGGACGACGTCTCCATGGAGTCAGAAGCTTTCACCGCAGGCGGGGCTGAATATGAAGCTGCCAAGTTCGAAGTCCCAGCTGACCACCAGAGCATGGGATCGGTGGTGGACATGCTCGTGGACATGGTCGTTGAGGAGACTGACTCGGAGGCCCAGTTCACGGCTGCTGATCGAGAGTTGACGCCCACAGGTGACGCTGACATGGAGTTTTGGAACGACGAAAGTGACAGCGACGACAGTGTCGTCTTGATTGAAAAGGAACAGACCAAAGGTTGATTGAGTAATGGTTTCTTATGTCTGGGGTAATGTACACGAAAGAAAGAAGGGGGGAGCCAACAAGCTCCCTACGTAATGTGAGAAGGCAGCTTGAGCTAGGAAGGTTGGATACGAGTACCTACTCAAGATATACATGAAGACACACGAATAGTTATGACCGTAACGAAAACAAAAAAGTTGGGGGTATCAATCGATTTTCCATTTCCTGCTCTACAAGCTGTTTCGGTTTGGATTTCTCATGTTGTCGTTCTTCCGTCCCGATTAAACGCCAATAATGTTCACCATGCATGCCATACCCAACAAGATCTATTCCCATCCTCCATATCATCCTCATGATAAGAAAAAACAACGGAAAACCGTAACAAGAAAATCCTAAATATTCAACCTTACCCCCGGTTGAGCGTGTTGCCCGCGCCCTTGGGGTTGTGGTCGGTAAACTCATCCCACGCGCGCGCCTTGTACGTGGCCTGGTCCGCGGCCTCCATGTCGTCCTCGTCCACCACGGGCTTTTCTTCCACGCCGCCCTGCAGGATGTTTCCGCGGCGCTTCTCCTCGTCGAGGTACTCGTCGATGGACATGGTCGGCAGGTTGTGGCCGGAGCGGAACACGCCGCGCGTCCGGTCGGTCCGGGAGCCGACGAGCGTGAAGGGCTGCAGCGGCTTGCCCTGCGTGGACAGGAGAGGCCCACCGCGGTTCGTGAGACTGCCCAGCGGCTGGTCGAGGCGCGTGTCGTTGTTGTCGGGCTTGGCTGCGACGCTGTCGGACTCGGGGTCGGGCTGCGGCGCCTGGGCGATCATGTCGAACTCGCGATTGAGCGAGTCGAGGGCCTGCATGGTCGTGTGGACGGCAAAGGTGAGGTGGGTGAGGTGCAGCTCGCGGACAATCTCCTCGTCGCCGTGGTCGAGGTAGCGCGGGTTGCGGCGCAGCACCTCGAGCTTCTCCTTGAGCTGCTTCTCAGCCTTGTAGTTTGCAATCTTGCCCTCGCGGCGGGCGGCCATGTCGCTGCCGGCGACGACGGCGAAGGCATTTCGGGTCGTCGCGGTAGCGCCCGACCAGGCGATCGTAGGGCGCACTGACGAGGGAGTACCCGTCGACGAGGGCCAGGAAGCGCTCGTAGGCGGCGCGGGAGGAGGCGAGGACGTCGGCGCGCTCGTCGAGCTTGAGACCGGGCGTGCGCTGGACGAGCTCGGCGTAGTGGAAGTCGAGCAGCAGGTAGGGCAGGTCGGCGGTGGCGATGTCCTCGGCGGCCTCGTTGGGCGAGAAGATGGCGACGCGGGAGAGCTGGTCGCGGGCGCGGGCGTAGAGCGCAAGGGCGTCGTCGAGCTCGCTGCGGTAGGCGGGTGAGGTGGCGGGGAGGGTAGTGATCTCCAGCACGCGGCGCTGGTCCTCGGCGGCCTGGAAGATGGACTTGAGAGACTGGGGCTCGTCGGAGGAGGCCATTGCGGTTGTTGGGGAAGGATGAGCGGGGAGGAGAAGAGGAGGAAGAGGAAGAGGAAGATCGACAGATATGGCAAAGTGTAGGTAGAGAAGATGCTGGATGGTGGTTTGTAAATCCCACGACTTCCAAAGACAACCCCGCGCTAGCCACCATGAAGCTTCCTTATCGATAAGCCGCCACCACATCCAAGTGGGGGCCTATCCTGACTCCTCTCGAGCTAGGATTAGGATAACAACAAGACAACACAAGACAACACAAGACAACACAGACAACAAGATCAAGGCCATCAACTGCACACAGCAACAGAACATTCATATTTCAGAGTTGGATATCAATTGCGATAATAAAGCTCGGTTCCGGAAGCAAGAGACCACGTCCTTGACGCCTCAACGCATAACCCCCAAGATGTATCTCATATCATGCCCGAGCCTGTGGCTGCAAGGGGCTCTTACAGGAAAGCGCAAAGGAAAAGTAAAACTAACAAGGCCAAACAATGTAACTGACAATATCATGGGAAGTGCCGCAGACAATACTCTTGTCCATCGACTTGACGAATCTAGTCCTCATCATCATCCACCTCAAATGGATCTTCGCTCTCGTCGTCATTCTGCTGGTCCTCCATCATCGACGAGTCCTCGTCGTCAATCACAACTGGCCGTCTCGCAGCCGCTGCTCGACCTGGCCGCGCCCTTGCAGCCGGTCGGGGAGGAGGCGATGAAAGTTCTTCCATTTCCTCGTCCGAATCATCATCCAGGACAGTCTTCTTTACGGCCTTTCGGGCCGCGTATGCCTTTGCCGCTGGGGAGAGAGTGCTGGCCTTTGACACTGCCTTGGCTCTGCTCTTCGGCGCTGCCTTGGGCTTTGGCTCAGGCTTGGCATCGTCCTTGGCCTTGGCCTTCGCTCCAGCAGGACGACCTCGGGGTTTCTTGACACTGGCAAGGCCTGCTACCGTAGAGCTGAGTGAAGTGGCCTTGGAAACAGCCGGCTTGGCTGGAGAAGGAACCGGGTCATCATCAGACAGGAAGCTGTCGATGTGGTCTCCCTTTGTCGCAGTCTTGTGAGGGGAAGACTTGGCCAACATCTCGTAGTTGGTGTCGTCAGGGCTGTCAAAGTCAAATGACTTTGCCGACTTAGTCTTCGGTTTTGGAAGGCCACCGGAGCTGCCATTGCCGTGGCTTGAATCGGGGCGGTTCATGGCATACAAACTAAGTCTGCCGCCGGATGACTCGCCCGCCGGCTTGTCGATTCCCTTGACAAGCGCGCCGACGTCGCCGAGCATCTGGTCGTCGTCACTCTCCGAGTCTTCGTCATCGAAAATGGTCCTCGCCTTGGATGCAGCAGCCCGCTTGGTGCGAACAGGAACAGCTTCAACTTCTGACTGCGGCTGCGACTGCGAGGCCTTGGCTGCTGATTTGCCCTTGCCGAGTGCCGCAAAGTCATCATCGGAGAAGTTGTCAGATAGCTCTACAACATCAGACTCCTTCTCCTCCTTGACCTTGGGCTTGGAACCGAACTTCTCCACAAACCTCTGGGCACTCTTCGTCTCCTTGGCAGGCGCGGCCTTGGGCGCGGCCTTGGCTGCTGCAGCCTTGGGTCTGCCACGGGCCTTCTTCTCAGGCTCATAATCGTCTTCATCCTTGACCTTGCGGCCACGGCCAGCACCAATCTTCTTCGACACTCGGCGGCCCAGGCGGCGAATGTTCGTTTTGATCTCGGCAGCAAGCGCGAGCTGGTTGTCCCACTCGGCCATGAACTCGTCAAGGTCTCTGCACCACAGGTCCTTCTCGTTCAAGGCGAGAAGGTCGTCGTGCTCAGTCTTCTTCTTGGCAATGGCATCCATGAGCTTCTCGAGACGCTCGGCCGTGAGAGACCAAATGGGCATCTAGTCCGCGTTAGTAATTGAATCAGCTGCACTTATCATTGTTCTTACCGAAAGTAGGTAGTCGTAATCGCGAGCGCCGCCATCTACAGCGTCAACTTCCTCTTCTGCTTCTTCTTCGTCGTCGTTCGACTTCTTTTCTTTTCCTGGTGGGAATGCCTCATATTTGCGTTCTCGAAGCTCCTCCACAAGCAAGCTCTTCTTCTTTCTGCCAACGACAAGCTCGCCATCAATGATCTCCTTGATGAAGCGGGCCTGGTTCTTCAACTTGCGGTAGTCGGCATGGTACACACCGAGCCAATATTTCTGGGGACAAGTTAGCAACATATTTGGACATCTAGAGCAGTGCACAAACCTTTCGCTGCAGGTACATGTCCATTCGATGGCAATAGTACTCCTCCATAATTTCCTCAACCTTCTCATACTTGCGGATTCGGCCCCGAGAGTCAAAGGCTACCAGGTTGGATGTTGCTACTTGCTTCAATAGCTTGAAACGCTCGAGAATGCCCTCCTCGAGAACCTTGGGCATGAACTTCTCGTCAACCATAATCTCAAAACGGACAGTGTTGTGATCGTTGAACTCCTTGTAATCCTTGATCCAGGTTGGACCGTCACCGCCGCTGATAATTTTCTCAAGTTTGGCCTTGAAGTCGTCTGTCCACACTCGGATGGGCAGTTCGGTGATGATAACCTCGTTCGGGTTTTGATCGTCTCGGGTGGCAATGCCATTGAACTTGTAGCGATCAGGTCCAGCCACCTCGGGTTCACCCTTCCAGCCACGGAACCAAGGTGTCATGGTCTCGAAAGGCTTTTCTTCGTCGTCATTGTCGTCAAGGCGACCCATTCGGCGCTTCAGGTTCTTGACGATTTCCGCAGGATGGTAGTTGGGAATCGACGTGCTCCAACCGGTACCAATACCGTCAGCACCGTTGACAAGGACCATGGGAATGACCGGCGAATAGACCAAGGGCTCGATCGGTTTTCCATCGTCAAATTGAGCCTCCAGGTTAGGCTCATCTAGAGGGGAAAAGATCTTTCGGGCAAATGGTGAAAGGCGAGTGAAGGTGTAACGAGGGCTAGCAGCATCTGAACCACCGGCAAGTCGAGAACCGAAGTTTCCACTTGGCTCTAGACAGTTGATGTTGTTGGAGCCGACAAAATTCTGAGCCAAGCCAATGATCGTCTGCTGAAGAGACATTTCACCGTGGTGGTATGCTGTTTGCTCGGAAACGTAACCAGCCAATTCGACCACCTTCTTATCCTTTACAAGGTTTCTCTTGAAGCAGGCATAGATGACCTTGCGTTGACCAGGTTTTAGGCCATCGAGTACGGAAGGAATTGAGCGCATATTGTCAGCCATGCTGAACAGGATCAGTTCTCTGTTAACGAAGTCGCCGTAAGTGATCGACTTGGTTGAGTGGTCCAAGAAAGTACCCGGAATAAAATTGCCGAGCCATTCCTTTCGCGCGTCTGCCTTCTTCTTGGAAAAAGCAAGTTCGAAGAGTTCCGCCTCGTCTGGTTTCATGACTTGGAACTCCTTCAGATGCTCGTCGAGGTTGGTGAAGTAGACTTGGGCATCCTCGTTGGTACTGGATCCCAGACCCTTGAGGTACTTGGCCTGCCATCTGGACTGCTCGCTGGCATGGGTCTCTTTCCATTCTGTGTACTGGGGTTGTGTGAAGAAGGTCTTCAACTTCTTGGGCTTCTTCGGATCAGGTCCTTGCCAGACCTTGACAATGGGCGTGATAAACTCACGGAAGAAGTCGGGAACTTGTAGGAGCGATGGGAACTGCACTTGAAGGAAGTTGATGAGAAGACCCTTGATATGACTTCCGTCATGATCCTGATCGGCCATGATCATCAAGTGGCCATATCTGAGACTCTTGGTATCGGTGTAAACCTGCTTGTGTTTGAGACCCAGGAATTGCTTGATGTTCTGGATTTCCTGATTCTTTGTTATTTGATCAATGGATGCATCGCGTACATTGAGCATCTTTCCGCGAAGTGGGAAAACACCAATACGGTCGGGATCAAGGATGGCTCGGCCAGACACGGCTAAACCCTTGGCGGAGTCACCTTCTGTCAAGATCAGAGTGCATTCGTGGCCACGTCGTGTGCCAGCCAAGTTGGCCTCGACCAGCTTGGCGTTGCTGACACGGGAACGTTTGCTTCCGTCACTCTTGGCCATCAGCTTGTCGGCTTTCCGCTCCGCGAATTCCATGATGTTTTGGATAGCATCTGATTTCGCGATCTTCTTGAGAAAGTCTTCCCCAAGAACACACTTGCTACCAAACTGGCTCGTCTTGGTCGTCATTTGTTCCTTGGTCTGGGATGTGAATGCCGGGTTGTTGACAAGACAGTTGACAAAGATGAAAATGTGATTACGGAGATGGCTTTGTTTCAAGGTATGGCCCTTCTTCCTCTTGTTAAGAGTCTTGAGCAGGAAAGCCGTGACCTGATCAGCGACGTAGTTGACGTGGGTGCCACCAGTTGTCGTAGCAATGGAGTTGACGAATGAAACTTGTTGGAAGGTACCGTCAGAAACAGCGAAGCCAACCTCCCAGCGAGGATGGCCCTTGTCCTTGTCCATCTCGACGGTGCACGTTGGAGTGCCACCCTCCTCGTCGGTTCTATCCTTGGCAATCGACTTGGCGTACAGATCGCAGTAGGCCTTGAAGTCCTTGATCTTGATCTGTTCACCATTGAGGTGGACTTTGATGCCTCGGACCGTTCCGACCATATCGTAGACTCGCCGGAACAGCAGGCATTCTAGGTCATCGTCGATGCCTTCTGACATACCAAACCGTTCGTAGTCCGGCTTGAATGTGATGCGAGTGAAGTCAGATGACTTGCTGGATGTGATTTTGGCCTTTTGCATCTTCTGCATGTTGTCCGTCCACGTTTGCTTGTAGCGCTTTCCATGCTCGCTATCCTGACATTCAAGATTGAATTCAGTGCTGAAGACGTTACAGAGCTTGGCTCCATAACCGTTTCGACCACCAACCGTCTTCTTCTCGTCATCGTCGAAGTTGGAACCAGCCAGGAGATGGCCGAAAATGAGCTCGGGGATGTAGATCTTCTCCTTCTCGTGGATCACAACAGGAATACCTTTGCCGTTGTTTTCCACGCTGATGGTACCATTCGCACGATCGATGTTGATCTTCATGTAGGTCATGGTGCCGTCACGTTGCTTGTTGTCGGCGGCGTTGACGAGGATTTCGTCGAAGATCTTGTAAAGACCAGGCACGAAGGTCACGGCTCGGTATTCCATGAGGGAGGTTTCCTTGTTGAAAACCCACATCTGCTGTTCCGTCTTCTCTACTGATCCGATGTAGGTATCGGGACGCTTGATGATGTGCTCGAGCTGAGTCAACTTTTGGTATGTTTCGGTGGCGGTCTTCTTTGTCTTGGCCTTGGGAGGGCTGTCGATGATCATGCTGTCATTTTCGAGCTCCGCCAAGGGAACTCCAGAAGACTTCTTGGGTGGCGGGTCCTTCTTTAGTTTCTTGGAGTTGGGAGGGGTGTTTGAGAAGCCAGAACCGTCGCTCATAGCATCGTCATTGTCGCTCTCGGGCTTGGGGCGCTTCTTGGTGGCGGCGGGTTTGGTCTTCAGAGTGGTTTGGACCGTCTTCTTCACTGCTGGTTTCGCGGCGGCTTTCTTTGGGGCTGCCTTGAGCTTAGGTTTCTGCGACGGCGACGTTAGCAGCGAGTTCGAGGGGGTTGTTGTTCGCGAGGGCTCCATTGCGGCAGGTGTTTCTTGCAAGTGCATGCGCTGGTGAGGAGGAGCTGAGATGTGAAAGAAGGCAAAGAACAAGGCAGTGGTGGAAGCAGAAAAAGTAGCAGAAAAGGTGCCAGCTGTGAGGCGGCTGTGCGCCCGTTGCAGCCACTGCGCAATTCACCGTTGGTTGAACAAAGAAGCAAAGGCAAACACTCACAGGTTCAATGACAAAGCCATCAGAATCGTCGAGACTGAAAATCGAGGCATCAGAGGCGTCGGAATCCATTTTCGTGGTAGATTTGGGCACTGCCCTGGCTTTGGTGGCCAAAGTGGATGTTGTCGACAGAGAGAGTAGAGGCAACAGTGGCCGACAAGGAAGAACAGTCAATGGGGCAGAGCAGCTCAGGCGAGCAAAAGGTGAAGCTCGCGCGCAGATTCGCGACAACAAAAGAGAGGGGACGAGATGGGCCAGCCTGACGACTTTTACCATCAACCAACTACAACGAGCGAATGTTGTTGTGGCAATCAGTGTCCCGCGCGTAAACAAATCCCGGACGCGACCCCTGCGGCCCTGCGACATCCCGGATGCCGATAGTGGAGACCGTGTTTCGACGCCTCAGGCCACTGTGACTGCCCAGGACGGATGACCCACTTGGGCGCGCTTGCACCTGACTCAGCAGCCTAGCTTCAAGGGCGAGCGTTACCTGCACAGCCGGCTGTGCAAATAACGTCACGTGATAAATCGCACAGCCGGCTGTGCGAATAACATCTGCTAATATAAGCAGCATATATGTGACTGTAAGGTATTTGTGGACTTTGCAGAGGGGTAACATACTGCAATTGGCATCTAATTTAACGATTGATAGCTTCTACTAAATCAATTCAACTTGCTGCATCTTTCTTCAGCTACAATAGACCTAATTAATATTCCCTGTTGCTTCTCTGACGATATCCTTCCTTCTGAGGACGAATTTAACTTACGGGAGGAACTATATAGAGCAATTAATACTTGGGCAGCACCATAAGGCTATGCCTTTATAGTGAAAAGCTCTTAGAAGACCCCTAATGGAAGAACTGGGGTTATCTTTAACTGTAACTGTAGGGCAGGGCGTACCCCTCCTCCCTCTTTATAGAAATAGCAGCAGTATACTATATTATGTCGTATGGGATGTATCTTCTCTATTACAGCAAAGGAAAGTCTGTATAAGACTATATAGAGTCTAAAGTATTGTTCTGGAGCTGGATTTAATTAATATAATTATAAACCAAGCTTCAGTTAATAGGTATATCTAATACTTTATTACCTATTAAGCCCAGCGGAATTAATAGTCTAATAACTCTCTAATGCTGGTATTGCACTAAAGGAGATTAGATCCTTTTTATATATAACCTCAGATATACTTACTATACAGTAAGATATCTTTAATTATATTATATAAGGTAAGTAGGATCTTACTTAAGGTTAAAGTAATATATATACCCTTACTGACCAGCTTAAAAGTAAGGGCTTCTAAAGTTAAATTCACCTTAATATAAGTAGTAGAGTAGTAGCAGTATTATTTATATATCTAAAGTCACTAGAATATCTTAAATTATATCCTGAAGTGCTTATCTTAGACTGTATATATAAGACTAATAAGTATAAGATGCTGCTTTTTAATATAGTTAGTATTAATGCTTATTAATGATCCTTCTATATTATATTTGTATTTCTAAGTGGCGAGGAAGAGAATAACTTTATCTGGGCTCTTAAATATTTATAGAGTATATATAAGCTTTATAAAGTATTCCTTCTGTTAGTAATACTAATAGATTGCTATCTTATTTATATAAATACTATTTCCTCTCTTTCTTATTTCCCTAAGTTAATCTTAATATTATATTTATAGTATATTAATAAAGCAGTCCTAAGCTATTACTTACTGGTATTTACTTAAGATAAGAATAATCCTTAAGGATATAAAGAGTAAGAGGAGTTCTATAGCTTTTAGTATAAGATTGTAGTCTTACTGACTGAGGATATCTATAATAAGAGACTTAAGAAGTTTAAGAAATATTATATCCCTACCTATATCAATAAGGTGGGCTATATTATGGACACCTGGCTAGATCTATATAAAAAGAGGTTTATTAAGATGTAGGTTAATTAATATCTGTATTTTAATTAATATATTATATTATAGAGTGAAGGTATTTATTAGCTTATTAAATCTTATTTAAGAACCTTACAAGCTGACCTTTTTGAGGCCTGGAGGATTATTAAGCTTATTCTATTAAATTAGCTTGCTGAACTTAAGGCAAGCTAAGCCAAGCAGTATATTAGTATACCTCTTTAGTTATCTGGGGTATTATATAGTAATATCTGTAGTTGGGTCTTATATAAAGCCCTGCTAAAAGTTAAGAATTAATAGTAATAACTATTAACTAATTATCCTATATATATAGGGGTCTTTACTAAGACTCTTAGTCTGCCTTATACTTATTTACTTCAGCCTTTACTGGAGTAAAACCAGCCCCTTTAACTATATTATTTCCATTTATATTAGTATCTCCAATACTTAGGAATCCCCTAGCTTATTATTAAGCCTTATATACAGTTTAATCGTCTAGTAGCTTATTTAATACTGCTACTAATAAGCATATAGCGGGAGCCCTATATATTTAAACAGGTTGAGAAGGCAGTATAACTAAAGGCTCTGCTAATATATTCAAGATATCATAAGAAAGGCTATATAATAAGGTCTAAAGTATGCCCCTTATGCTATAAATATCTATTGTAAGCTCCTGCCCAAACCACTATAATAATATATATAATAATATATATATCTACTCACTCTATAACCTGCTTACTATCCTTATTATCTCCAGCAGGATCCTCTATAGTATCTGAGACTGTAGCCTATATAATAATATATATAATAATATATATAACAACTTATATAATACTCCCTTTAGTAGCTAGACTAATAACTGTTATAATAGCAGAGATAGTAGCAGTATCCGGATTACAAGCTGATAACCTCTATACTATCTTCCAACAATATAAAGAGGTATAAGAGGCCTGGTTTACTATATTGTATTGTAGAGCCTATAAGACTAATTAATAATACCGGAAGGCTATAGGGCTACCTCTATATTACAGTAAAGCAGACTATAACTGGTGTTTTAACTTCAAGCAGATAGGCAGTTATTATAGGGTGGGAAGTAGTATTAGAGACTGAACTAAGAAGGAGATAATGAGTTATCTTAATTGGGATAAAGCTGAGAATGAGAGGGTTGAATGAGATGTAGGGATAGAGATAGTAGAGCAGCTATTCTTAGGGCAGCAAGGTATATAATATATTTAGGATGTAGCTAAGAGAGATCTTTAAGTACAGGAGAGATTGTATAGCAATAAGAATCCCCCCTGCTAATAGTTATAAGAGTAATAGAAAATGCAATTAGTATATATTATTTAAAAGAGAAAGAAAAGGAGAATCTCCAAGTATAGTTATAGTAATCTAATAGCTTAATTTGATAGAGCTGTGGCCGAGTTTCAATATAGGGTTAAGTAGGCTTAGTAGTTACTTATAAAATAACCAGAGATATTATAAAAATAATATAATAGTAGATTTATTAAACTATTAAGTAGTAGGTAGAGATAAGAGATACTAGAAATATATAACCCACCTAAAAGGCAGCTTTAGTAATAACTGAAGGAGTGATATATCTGCTATAGCAGATAGAGGTTAGAATTAAGGGCGGAAAAAACAGATTAAATGAATAGGACTAATAACTACTGTATTCAGTACTATTTAATTAAACGGTTTACTAAAAGAGACTGAAGAAAATAGACTAGAAAGACTGTAAATTAAGCTGAAGACTGATCATAACTGAGGATATCGCCAGATAGCTATCTTTCTTCTAATAATCTTGTAAGAGGGATATATCTTACCTACTTCTATCTATACATTTAAAGCTCTTTTATAGGCCCTAATAGGTCAGGCCATTAATCCCTATACTGTATAGCCTTTCCTGTTAAAGGAAGCTGCAGCAGTTTTAGCCCCAGCTGCAGCAAGAATCTAATTAAATAACTAACATCCCTAAAGACAGTAAATCCCCTACTTACTATTTAATAATATTACTATATTCCCTACTATATCTACTAAATATACCTATTTAGATTAATATTCTAAATATAAATCCCTAATCCCTCTATTGCCTGGAGATTGGATAAGTTTGAGGTTATCTCTATAGTAGCTATTAGCTATACTATACCTAGAACTATAATATTTATATTGCAATATAAATTATTAAGAGTCTAAAATCAACTTTAAGTCTATATAGAAGTTATATTAGGATAAATATAATGCTGCCGGTTATAAATAACATTATTAAGATACCCAATATACCACTCTCCCCTGACCTAATATCTAAATAGATATAACTCTATAATAATAGATAATCCTTAAGGAGGATATTAAGTAGCTTAAGCTCTTATAAGTACTTAGGGGTCTGTATAGAGTGTAGTAGGAGAGGTTAGATCTATTAGTAAGGTTGTAGTAGACCTTTAAAACTCAATAGGGAATAGAGCTATTAATATATAAGGGAGGCAGACTGGTAACTGCCCTTATTGATTATTCGCAATAGGCCGTAGAATAAACTGGTTGTTATTATTTACAGGGAAAGGCCCTATTAGTGTTGCTATATTATCCACCCAGATGGGGATATCTGGAGTGTTCTGATACAGGCTTTAGTTGCAATTATATATCTTTAGAATAATATTTGATGTAGGAAAAGAAAGCTTCTTCTAAGAGGTAAAGCCCTACTCTATATATTATACGATGTAAAGTAATTTATTTCTACTGTAATAGCTGTAATGATATGAGGAGGCATTATGCATTCATTACGGTCTCGGGCAGACTGGTCTGTTGTCAAGAGATCACATATTGTATATTAAATAGCTATATATACAATACATCAGCTCTCTCTTTAATTGAACGAAGAAATACTGTGATATATATGTGCAAGAGATATTACATATATGCTGCTTATATTAGCAGACGTTATTCGCACAGCCGGCTGTGCGATTTATCACGTGACGTTATTTGCACAGCCGGCTGTGCAGGTAACGCTCGCCAGCTTCAAGCTTGGCCCGAGCAGCGCTTCGTGCCGGGCATGCATCTTCAACTCATCTTGTCAATTCAGACGGTGTTTGTACGCCCCAAGATCGACCCGTCTTTCCAGGGCAGCTGTATATGCTGTGGCGCTCACTTGGAATCGGCCGATATTGAATCGAGATACTCAACAGCCTGGAATTCGAGGCCTTCCTGTTCCACAAAATGTTGTTCCTGGATGCAGCAGCCACTTACACGTCGTCACCAGCGAGCGCAATGCGTTGGAGTCAGGCATCACAAATGATCTAAACATCCGCCGCAACGAGGTATCGCAGGCTTCTACAACACACCCAGAGGTATCGCATGCCTCTACAACACCCAGAGGTCCAGAATGTCGGCTTCATGCTAGAGCCCGGTCCATTCGCTTCCTAGACACGCACTTGTCGCACAAGTTTGACAGAACCGGGCACTCCCCAATCCGGGCAGCCGACCGCTACGCGAGGACTGACAGCTGTCTGGTTGTCGAGAATCCACTCTTGCCGTCTGCCTTCTGGCCAACCCTGTCGATTCTCGAAGTCAGACATGCACGGCTCCAGTTTTGACCGGTGGGCCGAGTCTGGACGTACAACAGTCTGTGAAGAGGCACCCTCTCTCACCCAGGTCTGTGTCGCCCCAAGCCCGGACGCAAGGCCTGGTCTATACTCTCCGTTCCACCGTCTTCGAGACCAGCGTGGCTGATGTTGGCCGTATCACTTGCGTGAAACTCACGAACTTTTCCTCGTTACGCTCCCAGGCTATTCCGTCACGATTGGCTGATTCCACTGACACAGGAGCTATGAATCGTATCTGTTCACTCTTATTGCCCCCGTATCGCGCTGAATCCTGTTTAGGCTATCGAGGTCGAAGTCGACCTGCGATAGCTCCTGCCATCCAATCTCAATCTCAAGCTATCCCGGAATACTTAGGCCCAGCCATGCTTCGCTTGGGAAAGTCGCTGGTGATGGTTTATGCAGCCTCAGCGCCCACTGGGTTGGGGGAATGACCATCTCCTCGCTCACTCCACGCTCACTCCACGCTCACTCCTCGCGGCCACTCGCAAAACGGGTAGCCATACCAACACGTCTCTTCAGGGGCCTGTCCAACGCGGCATGCCGGGCGACACCAGCCCATGCGGCGTGCGCCTTGAGCTCCACAACTTCAGAAAATTAGGATAAAAGGCAGGCTGCTCCGAAGTCGATGCAGGGAGCCGTCTGGATGACCAAGGTTGCACTCCGCGTGAGGCAGTGACAGCTCCTCGCCTTGGTCCTCCCGCCGTCCCACACTAGATATTGTACAATCATCTGAAACTATCCCTTGAGTATCAGAGATTTTATCTCCGTTCTCTGTCTGGCTCTAAGCGTGGAAGTAGGCACTCTGAATACGCTCACAGCTCGGCCTGACGGACTCATGAAGAGAACCAAACAAGACGCCTGCCTTGGACGGATGGGTGGTGGAGTTCTCATTTATGACAGACGACCAAGACTAAGCAGTCTAAGCCTGAATCTAGCGTGTGCCCAAGTTACCAGCCGTAACAGTGGTCTAGTAGGGTGTCTTGGCTCTCCAAGTGTCTGACATTCGCACTCAGTTAACGCCTCCGAATTTAGCACAGAGCCTGAAAAGAAATCGCGACATCATTCGCTGAGAATCATTTTATCTCTAGCGTGAACGTTGGACGCTTGGATGTGTTGGTGCCCGACCCGTCGGTTGGTTGCAGCAAATGTGATCAACCTCATCAAAGCTTCTGTCTACATATCCGCCAGAGGATATTGACTCGAAGGCCAAGGGATGGCACTCTACAAACACAGTGCTTTCTGGGAGATTGCATGGGTACCGAAAAGTTGTTCAATTGGACGCCCTTCGTGGGATACAGAGACAGTTGTACCGATCTACCTAGCGACGGCCAGGGGCCACTCGAGTGATTGCCCAAGCACCATGCGAGTTGGCGAATCCCGGCATTAGGGGGAACTTATGCCCTGGCCGGCACTGTACGGCAATCAGAAGGCTTCTCAAGAGTTTGAGCAGGTGTCCCTATCGGGCGTAGGCTTGTACTCCCTCGGACATTTTTCTTGTACCTGTGCGCCAGCAAGCCCGCGTGAGTAACAAGAGCCGGCAGCATGACAGCTGTGATCTCCAGCGCCTTCGAAAGAGAAGAGAGGAAGAGAGAGTCAGCTATCCTTGTTTCTAGAAATCTTCATCGAACGTTCTTGGGCAGCAGAGGATGAGTGGAGGAGGATGAGTGGAGGAGGAGGCAGCAGACATGCACACTTTGGCTCTTGCGGACCAACATAAAACTTGGACTTCTTTTTACGGCATGATCAAAAAGGAACACTAAAACATTCTCCAAGTTCTGTTTGCTGGGGTCAAGGATCCTGGAAGGTGTCTTCACTCACATCAAACACCACACCGTCTAGCCGGCTCTACCCAAGTCGGTGTCACTTCTCATCTGCCATAGGGGCACGTGGAGCGACTCGAGCGAGTTCTGGACAATATCAGAGCATGAATTGCTTTCACGATCTGGCAGACAACTGAAGGCTTTTGTTGTCCTGTCTTCACCGAGCGGACCGGGGTGGGAGGCCCCTGGCGATGGGTGATGCAAATACCCGTTGGCGCTTTAGTTCGCCCAAAGCTTCCTGAGGTGGCTTCAAATAGTGAGACATCAAGGATTAAACGCCAAAGGGCTTGCATTTGCGATCGGCAGATTCAGGTGTCGCCCCCGCGACTTGCGGGACGTCCCATCCAGCTGCAGGATATTGTTAACGAGCAACTCCCGTTCTGGCCGGCGGGTTTCCGATGTTGGAAGCACCTGCAGTCGGAAACGGCTAGGTTGTTATTGGGCCTGGTTTGGGGGATACACACCACGGGAGTGTGACGGAAAACGGAGAGCAGAGCAGCAAGGGGCGACGGATGAGGGCCGCGCTCTCCACTCCCAGCGGCTTCGGCCTGCACGCCCCTGTTGCGGTTCTCTGCCTTTCGGTCTTGATGCGGAGAAGACAGCATGAAAGCACATGGCGAAGTTGTTTGATACACTGGGACTCCAAAATTGTAGGTGTGGCCATTCCGGTGCGCGGAGGCTCCGAGGCGACATGTACCGTCGAGGCTGTGGGACACGCCGCGTCTCTACTCATCAAACTACCTTGGCCCCCTCGTCCTGGCTTCCGGTCCAAAGGTTACAGGCTGAGTCGACTTCCTTCATTTAGAAGTTTCGCACCCGCCCAACCACGTCGTCTGGTCATCTATCACTTGGTGGCTTATGCTAGGCTTCGCCAACGCAGAGCGGTGGGAGTTTGCAAACGAGCCCGTCTCATTTTAGGCATCCTGCCAGAGGAAGGAGACAAAGAAAAAGACACCGAGAATATCGGTCAAGCCAACAGACGTCGCTTCTAGCTGCCGGAGTTGCAGCCTCCGTCCGCAAGTGACTCAAGCCTCCGGGCGAAAGCGATCCAGGGTTCCTTGTCCTTGACGCGTCGGGGCAAGAGGACACCGCCTGGAAGACTGTCCTGCCCCGAGTTGTTTGTCAAGCTTGAGAGTGACTTGAGTGGGAAGAGTTTCCACTCACTGTTACGCTGTCTGTCCTTCCCTGCAGTCTCGGGGTTGGGCTATATCACGGGCGCCGCCCGCCGCCCCATCCAAACCATCTGGTTCATCCCCCCAACAGCAACGAGGCTTCTTTATCCCTCCCAGATCACGTTGAGGACCTTACCTGAAAGAAATTCTGCTTTTGGCCCCTGGCAGACGCCGCCGTTCGCCATGCTGTCTCTCAAGACCCTTCTTAACCCAGCCTCTCCCCGGCGAGAGACTGCCCCCTCCTTTCATCCCATTCCTGCATCTTCCTCTCTCATCCTCTCTGCCAACACGAGTGCCTCCGCCTTAGCGATGGACCGACCGATTATGCCTCCTAACCGGAACAGCACGGGGCGAACCAACTTGGCCAAGTCGAAGATCCGTGCCCCCATCAACTACCCCCCATTCGAGAACCTCGATGAGGGGTCTGTCATGGAGATCAGGAGGTTTGGGATCCAAACGTTTGGGTCCATCCAACAATCTTGCTCGCACATCCCCTACAACAGCGGCAAGAAGGGCTTCTTCGAGAAGACGGGGCGAGAGAGTTTCGAAGGTACGTGACTCGGTATTGCCCCCGACCATGTGGCACTAACAACGACGCAGTGTTTCGATACGAGTTCACGCTCCCTGGACAAACTATTGAATACACCGTCATGTGGGACTACAATGTTGGGCTTGTCCGCATGACCCCCTTCTTCAAGTGCTGTCGATATGGAAAAGTAAGCAATCAGTTGTCGCATTTCGTCGTGACGGTGTGGCGCTAATAGTGGAAAAGACCGTTCCGGCCAAGATGTTGGGTCTCAACCCGGGCCTCAAAGAAATCTCGCACAGCATTACTGGAGGCTCGATCGCCGCTCAAGGTGACTTGGTCTCTCCCTCTGGATCTGCAAAGTCCTTACTAACTCGCTTGCTAGGTTATTGGATGCCATATTCCTGTGCCAAAGCAGTCTGCGCGACGTTCTGCTATCACATTGCCGGGGCGCTGACCCCCCTTTTTGGGGCATCCTTTCCTTCTGAGTGCTTCCATCCCGACTCGCCAGAGTTTGGCCGTATGACTATCGACCCGCAACTGGTCATTGAGGCTACTCATGAGGCTGAGTTTTCTCGACGTCAGCACATGAACAATATCGCTTCAGGCTTCAGTGGTGCTACTAGCTTCCCTCGAACCGTCCGCCCAGCCACCCTCAGTCCTTTTGATCAGGAAGAGCGCAGGTTCCAACTCAGACCTCGCCTTACCTGTGACTCTTCGTGGATGCTGGAAGATACGGAGAGCCACTACCATTCGGTACCTAACTCTGCGTCGAGCATAGGATCTGGGCTTCAGGGGTACACGTTACCATCGCGCCCCAGCTCGAGCTGGACTCCTGCCAACCATCCCAGCCCACAGTACGACTTATACCCTGATCCCAGCCCCTATCTCAGTGCTGTGCCAAGCATCCCGTCGCTCCAGCCTCGCAACACATCCTCGCCACCTGGATGGAGTCCCAAACGACGACTGGACTACGAAGATTCAGACCACGGCTACAGAGCCAGCGCGAGCCCGATCATGAGCAACATGGCCAACACGAGCCATGTAAACGTCACAAGCAACATGGTCAATACGAACAATATGAGACTCAGTTCTATTCTGGCGACTGGATCCCCCGAGCCGACTCTAGCACGAGAGAGAACAAGACCGGTGGATGAAAAGGCTGAGGATGCCGCTGCGGTGCTATTGCTCCTGGGCGGTAGGGAACAAAGCCGCGGGTCTTATACGGCGGCCGGGCCCCCTGCCGTCGCCCCAACCGGATTGATATCGTCTGGGCCATGGCTCGACGATGAGCATCCGAGAAAGAGGCAGCGGACAAACTCGTTTTAGCTTCGAGGCCGCGCTGCAGCCCGTAGCGGCGTCGACTTGGCTAGGAGGGTATCTGGGCTGAGAGGAGTTGGGAGCATTTGGAAAAGTCCTTGGTCCAAGGCAGCTAGTATTGGGTAGACGATTCATCTCTGACAGGTGTTTTCTTTGGGGAATCTCTTTTTGTTTGCTTTCAAATTTGTTTGGACCAGATGTTGCACGTTTTATACCACTAGCAAATCACAACACCACGGGTAGTCTATTAGCCGGGTCTATCATCAAATCATCAAATCACTTTTCCGTTATTGCCTTTGCCGTCCCGTTCCCACTTAGTTCGCCTGCTCCTCCTCGCCCTTCTCTCTCGCCCTCTTAGCCTTGTGCTCCTTTACCCACGCCTCGGCCTTCGCCCGCGGCACCACAAAGATGCGCACCACCTCGTCTACAACCTCGACCTTGCCCGTTCCTAGCACCTTCAGGAGCGACACGCGCTTGCCCATCTTGAGCAGGCCGCCCTCGCGAGTCTCGACGTAGCATTCGACTCCGGCGGGAGTGTACTCACGCTCGCGGTCCCAGGGCAGTGGGAACACGTACGACAGGTGGTCGTCGAGCGCCTGCGTCTCGTTGAAGGCCTTGATGAAGTCCGACTCGAGGTGCAGCGGGTACAGCAGCACGGCGGGGAACGACAGCGTGCTGCGCGGGTCGTCCTGGTCCGGGACCAGCTCCAGCTTGGCGTCCTCCATCTCCGGCGGCTGGGCCGTCGTGCGGGTCGGGATGCCGCGCGCACGCAGCGCGGCCTTGAGGAGCAGCGCGCGGCGCTTCACGCGGGCCTCGCGCTCGGCGACAATCTTGCGCTGCGAGTCGAGCTGCTTGGCGCGCTTGACGAGGTCCTCAGCCACGGCCTTCAGGCCTGCGTTGTTCTCGTCCAGGGCTAGGCCCCGCGCGCACACGTCGTCAGCCTCCGCGATGCGGTCCACGGCCAGCAGCGCGCGGGCGCTGCGGTAGTGTGCCTTGACATTGCGCGGGTTGAGGCGGATGGCGGCGGCGCAGTCGGTCCAGCAGCTGCGATAGTTGCTGAGGGCGAGATGGCAGGCGGCGCGGTTGACGTAGAGGGCCTCGAGCATCTCGCGCTGCTTGGCGATCTCGTCGTCCGAGTCGGGCTCGCCCTCGAGGTTGGTCGTCACCTCGCCGCGCGTGCGCTTGCGCTCCTCGAGGAAGAGGATGTTGATGCCCTTGGTGTAGAACTCTTTGGCGTCCCCGTAGCCCTTGGTCTTGAAACACTCGTTCCCGCGATCCTTGAAGTCGCTGCCGTTCTCCAGCGGCGTTCCCTCGTAGGCGAGGGCCTGCAGCGCCGCGATGTCGTCGTTGTCGGGATCCGCGTCGTCCAGATCCGTCATGAAGAGCGGCGTCCTCTTGATTTCCGCCACGACTTCGTCAACCGTCATTCCCTGGCTCGTCTTGGCGATAGCATGAGCCAGCGGCAGCTCAGGCATCGTCGCCTCGCTCTGCGGCTGTGACTCGGAGGCATCCGGCTTGGACACCTTCATGGCCTGGCCTACTTGGTCGACGAGCGCTTCCATATCCATTTTTCTTGTGTTTTAGAGCCTCGTACGAGAGCAGCTCCTTTGATGTTGAGAAATGGGAGCGACTTGGTTGGGTGGACTCTGTCGTCCCCCGTCGTCAATGAGTGACTAACTCGCCGACTAAAATTTGACAATCTTTCTCCAACTTTCGGTGCGTGTCCAAAATCCTATTGGGCGACCCATCTCGAATACAAATCTTCAATATGACGTCGAAATCCGAAAACAATAGCCTCCATTTTACTTAGAATTAATTTATTTACACTGCGAATTGTTGCATCGTCCATTTAAACATTACTGATTCTTCGTACCGCAACTTGTGGGAGACAGCACACTTTGACGTAGGCCTGGGTCGATCAAGCTCTACTGCCTTCTATGAGTATCCATTAATGTTGACGCTGATCTATAAAATAAATAAGGAAAAGATTCAAGCAATAATAGGCAACAATAGACTCCCATGCTCCAATTCCAACGCTCTCCTCCGCTGACCCAAAACATGCAAGCAAAAAAAAGCCAACGGCTTAAACCAAGACAATACCGAAGGGTGCCAAAAACAAATAACGCTTTTTTTTTTGCCAACGCTGGAAAACAACCCCAAACTCCAAGACACTGATTCAATCCAAACATACATGTAAATCGTACATGTTGGCTGATTTCTCGGTTAAAGGTCCATCTCTCAAAAAGAAAGTATCCAGTCACCGGATCTCCCTGGGCAGGTCTCCCAAATCATACCCTTTGACCTACCTTGCCAAGACCACGTTAATCGGAGTCGTAGAACGGTACTTCAGCGACAGTGACAGTGACATTTTGTTTGCGGCGTACAATTCCGTGCTCTTCGGAGTGCTCGTCGTTCCACGCTCGCGGTACCCAAAAGCACTGGACGGCACCGACAACTGCGACGCCAGCACTGCCATACCATGACAATGCGGAACAATCAGCCTTGGTGCCAAGAGTGTACAGGAAGCCTGCAATGGGGGGCGAAATCATGCGGCATGCAGCGGCCGCGCTGGCAGCCAGGCCATTGACCTTGCCCAAGGCGCTTGGGTAGGGAGTTGCTTCCTTGATGAGAATCATGAGGAGAGGGTAGAGGACGATGGTGAGAAGGTTGCGAACGGCGAGACAGAAGTAAATGGCAGGATAGAGGAGAGACTGGGGCACGAGAAGGAGCATGGGCATGATGATGTAGGCGATAGGATGCATCACTGCAACGACGAGGAAGAGCCGATATGTGCCGAGCTTGTTTGCTGCCCATGGAAAGATGAAACCCTGCACGATCAAGGCGATGCCACCGTTGACCGCCATGATCACCCCCACGTTGCGGAGAGATAGGCCTAGCCCGCCGGGGGAGTAGAACGGGAACACCGTATGTGCCTTGGCCGCCTGGAAAGCCGAAACACGATCGTCTTCGAAGAAGATGGGCAACAGATGATCATAGGTCATGGAGTGGTATGTGAAGATGCACAGGGATACAATGAGTCCGACAAGCCGCTTGTTCCAGATCTTGACGAGCGGGGGAGGTGTGTCCTTTTCTGTCAGAGACATATCCCAGTCCTCTCCCACACCTTCGATAGCGCCGTACGTCTCGACTTGGGAGTCGGTTGTTGAAGTGCATTTTCGTGGGTCCGAGGATAGAATCAACGGAGTTTCTTCCGAGGCACAGCATTCAGTGGGTTGAACCGTCAGTGGTCGTAGATCTGGGTGGGTCTCCTCGAGGAGAATGAATCCCAGAACAATGCTCATGAGCAACATGGCAGCGCAGAGAAGATTGGGCAGCAGGTAGGGGAAACGCTCGAACAAGCTGCCGACAGGGAACGTCCGAGGCCAAGACTCATGCGGATTAGCAAACATACCACCGATCGAAGGGCCGATAATTGTGCCAACGCTCCAAACAAAAGGCATTATGGAGAATGCTCGTGCTATATCATGTCAGCTGGTCCATGGGAAGAAGGCGAGATCCGCATTGCCGGAGCAAACTTACGTTCGTGCTCTGGCCGGGTGACTATTTCGCCAACCATGGTCTGGATAACACCAATATTTCCGTTGAGCATACCACCCAGCGCCCTGCCGAACAAGGCAACCCAGAAGTTGGGAGCGATTCCCACCATGATCATGCTGAGCATGGTACCGACGCATCCCAGCATCAAAACTGGTTTGCGACCGATCCGATCAGACAAGCCACCCCAGTACATGCCCATGGCAGCCTCGGCAAGCGAGAACGCTGAGATGAGGAGACCGGAGTAGAAGGAGGCATTGTTTTCGTCTCCAATGTGGTAGTCCTTAACCAATGCCCACGCATATGGAAAGATTGACGTTAGGGCAACGGGCTCCGCCAATCGAACAATAGCTTTGAAATTATAAGGTTAGTCAATTTCGCTAAGTCGCTGCTGAAGGGATTTGAGGAAAAAATTTACCGAGGAGGAAGAGCTGCATTGCCGGAAAACTATCCGGGTCTCGGGCGCGTGACTGGCTAAGAAGAGCCATTGTGTCTTCGCCTGACAAAGGCAAACCGCGACAAATGCAATTCTTCGAGAGGTCAAGAAATTGGGACAGTAGGATGAGACGGTGGATAAAAGTGTCGCCGTCTTATGATGGAGGGTTATGGCTGTGCGGTGATGGGATTACGGGCCGAGGATGGCGTTCAAAGGTACTGGTGTTGGTCTTTCGAGGAGGGGGCGGAAGCTGTCAAGTACAGCAAGGCAATAGATAAAGTGGCTGTAAAAAGCGTCGAGAATGCCCTAGGGAAGGCAAAAAGATAGAGGGTGACTGAAGCTAGAGAGGAAAGATGGTGGGAAGCTTTGGGGAGGAGAGAGACGGAGGGTGGGAGGCCATATTTGAACCGCGGTAGTTGGAACAATGTAAGTGCAGTAGCGATTCTGGAGTGGAGCTTTCCGGCTCTGCCAGGCCGGGGACACTCTGATAAGAGTATTGAGATAAGAAGTATGCATTGTTTGCGGAAGGAGGGCGGCGGCGACAGCACGGCGGTATTCTATCTATGTACATAGTATGGCCATGGAGAACTAACATGCTGGGACCTGGACTGGGCGCAGCCAGACACGCGACACAGCTGAGCCGAGATGTGGCTGGACGAAAGCAGCTGGGAGTGTTGGTAGAGGGGAGAGAAGGGATCGGATGAACCGGGCGGACGCATTCACTAGATTCATTGATAACCCGAATTCCTACCAGGCTGAAAGAGGGGGAGGAAGAGGGGTGGGAGGAGGAGGAGGGGTTGTCGCAACATTTTTCGAGGCGGCTCCAGAGATCAGAAGGGAGCGAGACCGCTTAGGAGCATACCCTCCCCTCCTCCACACCTTGACTCACCTCAAACTCCGTGCGAACTGAAGAAGCCGAACTTTTGGAAGCTGACTTAATCGCATGCTGCAAGACGCCTCGTGATATGGATTTTTTTCTATATACCCTAGCGACATCCTTCGGAGCATCGCTAGCACGGGTGGTCGGAGTCGGTCAGACAGTCGGGCGAGGCCCTCGTCGGACTAGATCAACCAGGCTGTTCTTCCCACAGTTCCGCAAAACTACCCTTGACATTAGCCGCCTGTGGGAAGCAGGCAATGCAAGCGGCTCCCGGCCCCCGGCTTTTCGAGAGATGGCTCGCCAGACCTGCATGGGCTTGGTCTGGATTCTGCATGCAGCTACTCTGTTGAAAACGGTGAAATATGATTGGTTGGCAACGGATGATAATGCTCGTGTTCAAGTGGCCTGTGCGCAGCTGGTTTGCCGATTCGAGGTGGGGCTCTGCGCTAGAATATGCTTGTATCCAATATCAGCAAAGAGCGACGGGTTGTGATTGGCCAAGTGTGGCCGGCTAACAATCGCTACCCTGGATGAAAATTCGCCTGGACGCGCTAGCAACCGGAGCCGACAACGGGCTGCCCGCCTTATCCATCCTCATCTTCGGCATTCATCTCGTAACATCAACCTCGACAGTGTCCGCCTTACCCACCTTGGAAAGCTGACCGCGACCGAAGCTTGGTGGTGCCATATGGGTTCGCTGTCCCCTGGCCTCGTGCGGCGCACAACAGCGACTCAGGAATCTGTAGTCTTGGCCTGCTCAGATCGGCCCATGGCCAGCCCATCGCTTCTGCAGATGCAACAAGCACTGGGGACGAAATCACGTCACTGCCGCAGTCCCGTTAATTTGACCGGAAATCTGCTCCGCTGAGACATCAAATCGCCGTTACTAGCTTCCAATGATGAATGCGGCTCGGCAGAGTCAGAGGCATTCATTGGCTCTGTCTCAGATGCATGCGGGGCACGCCCATGTCTTGGAGTCGCAGATGGTTACCTAGCAGAGACGTTTCCCTCCAATGCTACCACTCACAAGTCGCAACACCTAATTTCTGCACTTTTCTCTTGCTAACGCTACTGCCCGAAGACCGGAACCCAATGACATGAACTAGACCTGGTTGGGGTTGAGACCGCCGTTGCAACGTTAGCTAGGGGCTTAGCTGGTGGTTGTCTGTGCGCCCGCGCATATGCATAGTTTGCTGCCTTGCATTCTGGCCTGCTCCATCAACCTTCCGGATCCCTCCTTTGCTCCCCCTCCCTCCGTCCCTCCTCGTCCCACTGTGCTCTCCCCTCTCGCCCATCAAGACACCATTGAGAATCGGTTCCTTGATCGACTGCCGATCGCTTTGTACCGGAAAATTCGCACCGGCGGCATTACTGCCCCTCCTCTTCCGGATAGGTGGATTGGATGGAAACGTCGACGCTGGACCAAAGCAATTCTTATCGCCCGCTTATCTCGCAGTTCGCCTCGGCTTGGGTGTGACCCACCTGGCCCTCGACCTCCATGTTGTACTAGGGGTTTCATGGAACTTCGTCAAAGCCTGAGAGCTCGGCGCCAAGCAAGGTTCGTTTTCTCTACTCCTCTAGTCCTAGCTCTGAGCAGACACCGCCGGCATGCAAATCTCCGGCGACACCACCGGGCACCTGTGGGCATGTCGTCCTCCTTTGAGTCTGGTTGTCCTCGTGCCTCCAGAATGACCATGTCTGGCCCGCCATCCGCTCAGCTGGCCCCCGTCGTCATGCATCTACCGAAGTCCGCTAGCGGGGCTTGCACTAGTTCCCGCATTGGAGTTGACGGGGATCAGCCATAGGTTGTGGGGTCATTCAACGACACACCATCAGCGCGGCTGGGCATCAAGTCAGACCGTCGCATTTCTTTCTGCTTTTCTCATGGTGAGTCGGCTTCAGCCGATTTCGAAACTTGGCTCGCGAAAGATGGCAAACAAGCCAAGGTGCGATATAAACACCTGAACTCCGATACTATTCGGGGTTGCTGTCTACATTTGCCTTCCAACATCACCTTTACAGCAGGCGACCGATGCTGCTCCGCTGAGCCGCACTGACTCGCGCTCGGAACGACAGTTCCATTTATGGTCCGGACACCAACTCCGCTCACCGCAACAGCCCCGGTATCCCCCTTACCTACATACCTCCAACGATGGCGCATACGCTACCATGCTCGCCAAATTAACCCACGGGATGCTCTGCCTTGAACACCACGACAAATCACTCGTGATTCGCGGGGTAACAGCCGTGGTTCATTGCCAATCTCAGTGCTTCGGAACCCAAATATTTTTGAAGGCTTACGTGGGGCTCCAGCCAGCCCGCACCGTCCATCTCCTTCCTTAATTTTCGACGTCACCACTTTCAAAAACTGCCAGCTTCGCATTCTAGTTGGCAGTAGCGGATAGCCCGGGTGCGGGATGTTGAGATGCACAGATTACGACTTTGTGGTGTCTATTTGCGAGCCAATGAGAACCACGCCAGCTGCCCTCCGATGGAACGCTGGCTGCTATGTCATCAATAATTCTACAGGTTCCTAGTGATGCTAGAAAAGTTCTGGGCCTTAAATAACTCACCGTGCTCTCTAGCATATTCCCTGCTACCATTTCTCTGATATCTTGCCGCTTTTATCAATTGGACTTGCTGTTTCTTGTGTGACCAGCAGACACCACAGCTTTATCATGGTGTCCAATTCGACTCGACTGGATGTCTTCGGTAATTTGGAAACGCGCATGGCCTGGCCATCCCGGATTGATATCTTCTGTAAAGGGTAAAGTTGGAAAGTCAAGAACTCAACGGAAACCTTGCTATGTTGCCTGACTGATCCATGGCAGGTAGGGCTAAGGGGGTGGATGCATTGATATGCAATAAATCTTGGTTGTGGACCAATTGTAACCCAACGTGTGCCCAGTTTGCATATGCGTTGGCGAAGTCAACCCACAATCAGTAGATCCGATTGCTGGACCCTTTGACATAAGTCACCCGAGGCGCATCTTCAAGCCCGGCAACACCGGGGGTGACGTTCTAGTTCCTCACTTTGTTCCTTGCTGGCGTGTCGTCGGGGCTTGACATTGACATGTGTTTCCGACTCTTATCAAGCCAGCACCTCTGATTGCTTATTATTGGTTTGGCGCCGTAGATGACGTGTAATCAATGGACCAGGATGCAAGTTATCCACTGAGCTGAAACGTGCTTGACTTGAGAGTACTGTATTGAGTCAACCGTAACGATGTCATTTTTCTACTGGGCCTAATGATATGGCTGCTGGCACCTAGGCACTGAAATTCTTAAGCTCATTACGCAATATTCGAGGTGCAACGTCCCGTCGGAACGTCCCGTCGGCACATCCCGTCTATACCAGACTCTCACTCAACCCCCATCTCTCTCAGAAGCGCCCTGTACCTCTCCGTCTCCTCCATCATCTCCTTCTCAGTCCTCGGGCGTCGATCCTCGTCATCCACCCTCGGCATGCTTCCTCCCGGCACAGGCCGCCGCCGCACCTCCTGATCCCATAGCGCGCCACCCACGTTGCCGTCCTCGCCCGCCATCTTAACGTACACGACGTCGGGCGTCCCCAGGTCGCCGGCTTGTCGCGGGATGACGTGCACGTGCACATGGGGCACCGTCTGGCCCGCCGCCGCGCCGTCCTGCACGGCCACGGAGAAGCTGCCGGCGTCCGGGTCCGGGGTGGGGAAGTACGCCCGGGCTAGGAGCCGCTGCATGAGCTGCACCGTCGTGAAGAGGTCCGCCATCTCCTCCGCGCTCAGGTCGGTGAGGCGGCGGTGCGGCGCGTGTGGGCAGACGAGGATGTGGCCGGGGATGAGGGGTTTGAGGTTGACGAGGGCAAATGAGTAGGGGGTTGAAAGGAAGACCTGTGGTTGTGTAAGCGATGTAGCTACAAAGGAGGTGATGATGAGTTCCAGATGCAGATGAGTGATGACAAAAGGACGCGTCGTGGGACAGTCTCCATGCCGTTTCACTCCTCTTGAGTGAACTTCATTGGATCCACCAACGCAAACCCAGCTACTCACTTGTTTCGTCACCTCAAATGGCCCAAACTTGATGATCCTACCGCTCGCGCCGGTGGACGTCATGATGCCTTTCACGCTGCGACCCGCTGCGAAAGATGTTGTCGCTGTCCACACCCTCGACATGAACATGCTCCAATGGCGACACCAGCGACTCCTCAAACCTTCGGGTCTCTTGTGGCGGATTGGTAGGTTCAATTGGGCCAGAGTTCGTGAGGTGTTGATGCAGCTTGAGCGGATATGATGGAGCAGCGTGGTTCTGGGTGACGCTGATGTCATTTGCGTGTCGCGTCTACCCGAGTCAAGCTACGGCCCCACCCGAACGAGATGGTGGGCTTCCGTCACAACGGCATGATCTGATTGCGTATGTGGCATGGTTGGCGCATTTGCTCTAGGACGGATTGGATTTACTGATAACGTCTAGTGTATATATGATTTATAATAATAAAATTGTTCCGTGTGGCTGAGAGGTTTATACAGAAAATGTGTACCAGCCCTCCCGTATGTGCATCCAATCACACGCCTAACGCTTGCCTCTGTCCGCCGTGAACTCCGATAGTTATTCCCACAACACAGGCCCTCTTCAATAGATATGTCTAAAACCGCAACCATTTACAAAAAGCGGATCTGGTCTTCGTCGTCGACGAGATCCGGTCCGGGATTTAGTGGCTCCCGCTCCTCCTCGGGCTCCTCTTCCCAATGAACTACAAAGTTGGTTAGCATGTCCACAAATAGCTATACAGAGATGAGCAACTTACCATGAGGCTTCAAGATGAAGCTAGACGTCAAGGCAACGCAAAATATGATTGTCAACAGCACAAAGATGGCCTGGGGGAAGAACCCGACCGTTGCAGCATACAGTCCGTTGAACAAGACGGGCCCAAGCACCCTGGCCAAGGCCTGAAGCATGCCAACGGCGCCAAGAAGTTGGCCAACCCGTTGGGCTGGCACATGCTTGGTTACCATGGCCTGGCAGGTAGCACCGCCGAGCCCGCCGAGGGCTGTCACCATACCACATGCAAAAAAGACACGGTCCGACTTTGCCATTGCGTATCCAATAGATCCCAAGACGTCGGATATCAGAGCAACTCGGAGGATCCATACATCGAGGTTGTCCGCTCCTGTATGCTTTTCTGATACTATCTCACCGGCCTTCCTCCGGCGTGCGGCCGGACGTGTGCGTCCATAGTAGTTGATGATGGGGAAAATGACCAAAAGCACCACCACCCGGACAAACGACAACGCAGACACGAATTGTGAGGCCTCGAAATTACCCCAATCAAAAATGTATCCGCTGTACAGGACGATGACGGCGCCCGCAGCCATGGAGGATCCCAAGATGATGGTGTCGTTGATAGCTAGCGCCACCAAGTTGCGACGGAGGGCGGGAGACGTGCCTGGGCCCTTTGGCCAGAGGATCTTCAGGGGCTCGAATGGATTGATGGTCCGGATGGTAGTCAGCCAAGAAGTGCTCGTCACCTGGACTCGCATCTCCTGCTCCTTTTCCCACTTCTCTCGGGCTGCCAGCTGCCTCTGCTTGGAGAGCGATTCGGGGATAACAAAGCCGACGACCAACATGAAACAAACATGAAATACTATCACGGCGTAGAAGATGGAAACGAGGTTGCCCGTCCACTTGGCGAAGTACCCGGCCAGGATAGGACCAAATGCCAGTCCGGAGAATAAGCATGCGTGCATGTAGCCCATATACACTGCTCGCTTCGAGGGCGGCGTACAGTCGCTAGTGTACGATTGACTCATAATGCTCCCAGCTGTGAATGAACCGGTCATGCCGTCGAAAACGCTGCCGAGGAGCAACCAGCGATAGTTGATGGAATTCGGAAATTGGACAGCCAAGACGGTGATGATCTCGGCGAGCACTCCACCAACCGATGACAGCGCCATAAGGCGGGTTCGGCCGTACCTGTCAGACAGGTGACCGATGCGCGGTGCCACAATAGCACTCAAGATCCCGGTGACAAGGTTCATGACGAGCATAAAGGTCGCCACATTCCTCTGGACCTCGGGGATCTTGCATTGCGGGTTATCGCTTCCCAGCAACACGGGGTTGAAGTCGATATCCGGATTCTGGAGTTTCTTGTCGGCAAAGTATTGTTTACACACGAGATCGAGGATACTATTTTCAGCCTGGGTCAGCAACGCAAATGATGGTGCTCCGGGAGGAGCGCTGATTGGGAGTCCTCACAGATTTAGTCTCGGCACCATGACACCTCCAAAGGCAAGTGTGAAGATGGCAAAGGGGCCGAGCAGCCAGTAGACCTATATGCGGTCAGAACTGAGATGCGAATAGTGTTTCCACAACGGGCCATCGCACAGAAGGTCGGCGCCACCACGGCATGCCCTCAAAGTCTTTATAACCATCCCAAACGCCATCGGAGGCATCCTCGGCTTGAGCGCCTTGGGCGCCATGGCTCAACAGGCTAGTCGTCTCCGAATCGTCCATGGTGGGGTTCGCTGTCGCAATCGCCGTTGATGTCGCAATACCGTCAGATCGTCTCGCTCTCGCCATGGTGAAGCGAATGCGCGCGCAACGTGTTCACGCGCGCAGGTGAGATGGGAGGAACAGTCTTTCGGATCAATCGAGGGGTTGAGGCGTGGAGGTGATGCAATCGCAAAGCGGTTCGGCCGTCGGTGGGCGGTATCGGCTCGGTTGGAAGCTATCGCATGGCACTCGGAATAGTTTGGACAGCTTGGATAGCTTTAGACAAGTTGCGACCAGAATCGAGAGAGCATCAACGATGGGGGAACTGCGCAGCCATATCGCAGGACACGCGGGATGTCAGCTCGGACAGGGAGATACGAAACACAGCACGGGCGAGAAGGGAGGACCTGGATTAATAATGGACCCAAGCGAGCGGACGCCGACCCCAAGATACGTCGGAGTTCTGTCATGGTGGTGGAGTCGAGCTACCCAGACTGAGCCAAGCCAACTGGCACGGCGGAGTTCACAACTCGGACTCCGGGACGGGTGGGCCCGAACCGAAGGCCAACAAGATAGTCAACACTTGCTGTGTTGGCTACATCAGCGCTGCCCACGATGAAGACGCCCACGATACAGGGATCCGTCAACATGGGTCAGCCAGTGACTGCTCTCCTTCGCGCCCGGGATCCAAGCATCCCGCACCCCGAATAAGCAGTTGCGCCAGGGCCCCAGCCAACCGGGCTGTGAGGCCATTGCCAGCGAATAAATGGATGACGCGCTCAACTGCTCCGCCCGCACCAAGTCGGCGACTGTCATGCTGCTATGCCGCTACTGCACTGCAAAAGGAATCACTGATAAGGCCAGTTAGCATGACGAGATAATCCGAGAACATCAAGGTTGGGTGCTCCCGGCTACTGCGAGCAGTCGGTGTTCGGAAGCTTGGTCAGGCCGTAGCCGTCATTTCGCCGTGCAACTGCCGAGCCATGACGCCGATGCTGCTAATTGCGCGCCATCAGTCGTTTGAGATTCGTCATAATGTTACATTTCCCCATGTTTGCGATAGCCAAATATGATGAAGCTTCCACAACCCAATGTTATCGGACTCAGGTATTGACTTTGACTTACCACTTGGTTGGATGTAATGTGATGTGAGCATGATGAGAGTCGCTCAGACAAGCCACGGTGCGCATGCTGACGGCAGTACAGTGAGTAAGGCGCCAAAATATGACAAGATGATCTGAAACGAGAAAATAAGCTCCCGACTCTTATCCCCTTTCTTCAGCTTGTAACTTAATCAGGGTGGAATTAACCGTCGATGATTGCCACTCCCCATGCTGGTGTACTGCATGCAACAGAGTTAGGTATGAGTTTAGAGCCCGAGATTAGAGGTGGATCTCAACTGATCTCAACTGATTTCCTTATTTGGCAAGGCACAGTGGTCGCGCGCCGTCTCATCACTCAACCAATAAAACGCCACAAAATCATGACTCAGCAAATTCGTCTCAAGCTCTTCGTGACGCCTGCAGGCCCTTGCATATTTTCAGGAAGGCGTGTCGTGAAGCCTAGCACTGGCACGATCGCATCCAACGCCCCGACAGCGCGACCGCGAAACCACCGTCACGATGCCCGTCGTCAAGGGAGGAGTCTGGACCAACATCGAGGATGAAATCCTCAAGGCCTCCGTCTCCAAGTATGGCCTCAACCAATGGGCGCGCGTCTCGTCGCTGCTGGCTCGCAAGACCCCCAAGCAGTGCAAGGCGCGATGGAACGAATGGCTCGACCCCAGCATCAAGAAGATCGAATGGAGCAAGGACGAGGATGAGAAGCTTCTGCACCTTGCCAAGATTATGCCCACGCAGTGGCGCACCATCGCTCCTATTGTCGGCCGAACCGCGAACCAGTGCCTCGAGCGATACCAGAAGCTCCTCGACGAGGCTGAGGCGCGAGAATCCTCTGGTCTTGGCCTCACCGGCCCTGAGGGTGGAGAGACCCAGGCGCCGAGCGCTGACGATGTGAGGAGGTTACGCCCCGGCGAACTCGATCCAGACCCCGAGACCAAGCCAGCGCGACCCGACACGATCGATCTCGATGAGGACGAAAAGGAGATGCTGAGCGAGGCTCGTGCCCGTTTGGCGAATACACAGGGAAAAAAGGCGAAGCGAAAGGCTCGAGAGCGCCAGCAGGAGGAGTCGCGCCGTCTGGCTGCTCTGCAGAAGCGGAGAGAGCTCAAGACTGCCGGCATCAACGTGAAGGTCACGTCAAGGAAGAAGGGCGAGATGGACTACAACGCAGACATTCCCTTCGAGAGAAAGGCATTGACTGGCTTCTACGACACCTCCGAAGAGTTGGTGCTGAACGAGCGTCAACGCGAGGCCTTCGACCCCCGCAAGCAGCAGCTCGCCGCCAACAAGCGCAAGGGCGATGAGGACGAGGAGAACAACCGAAAGCGAAGAAAGAACGAAAAGGACGGTGGCGCGTCTGAATCACACAAGGCAGCGCTGAAGGCTGGTCAGTTGCAGAAGATTCGAGAGGCTGAACAGAGCAGCAAACGACGCGGCTTAGTTCTGCCGGCGCCGCAGGTCAGCGAGGGAGAGCTGGAGGACATCGTCAAGATGGGTAAGATGGGCGAGGCCGCCAACATTCGAGCTCGAGAAAGCGAGAACGATGCCACCCGGGGACTCGTCAGTACATACTCGACCCTCAACTCGAGTGCTCCTATCCGAACACCGAAAGCCCCCGAACAAGACGACCACATCGCCAACGAGATTCGAAACATTCGAGCCCTCAACGATACTCAGTCGGCCTTGCTGGGAGGTGAAAATACTCCTCTTCACCAGGGAAGTGCCTCGACAGGCTTCGATGGCATTGCTCCCCGGAAGCAGACCATGGCAACACCCAACCCCATGGCCACCCCCTTTCGAGGAGCCAACGGCGTTGGTGCAACGCCCCATCAGCCCGGACAGACCCCGATGCGAACTCCCCGAGATACCTTTGCGCTGAACCAGGATGACGGCATGTCAATGGTTTCGGCTACCCCCCGAGATATGAAAATGCGAGATCTTGCGGTGCGGAATCAGCTGCGGTCGGGTCTTTCGTCGCTCCCCAAGCCCAAAGATACGGAATGGGAGTTTGATATTCCCGACGAGCAGAAGGAGGCGATGCAACTCGAGGATGTGGTTGAAGAGGATGCCGAGGAGCGTGATCGTCGGGATCGCGAGATACGAGAGGCTCAAGAAGCCCTAGAATTCCGACGGCGAACTCAAGTGATGCAGCGCAATCTGCCGCGACCAGTTGTTGTGGACCTGGCCGATTTATTAAAAAAGGCGAGCAAGTTGACCGACGCCGCCGAAGCCCTTATTGCCAAGGAGTCGGCGGCACTAATGGCCAACGACGCCATGAAGTACCCTCTCCCCGGTGCGCAAGTCAAGGGTGCGCCCAAGGTTCTACCCCAGCTCGACGACGATTCCCTTGCGGAAGCTCGCCTTTTGATCCTGTCGGAAACGAAGCCTCTGCCCAGGCTAGAGGATATCCAATCTGCCTTCGAGGCTCGGGCGAGCAGCTCATTGCTCCTCGGCCTCGGCTGCTATAATGACGACGAGGAAGAGGAGGGTGTAGCCATGAAGGCTGCTTTCGGTGTAAGTCTATTTTGAAACACGCTCCAAAGTCCCGATCGCCAAAATACTAACTATCGAGTAGTCTGTTCAAGATTCCATCATGGCCTCTGCCGAACAAGGAGCCAAGCTAGAGAAGAAGTTGTCTCTGCACCTCGGCGGCTACCAGAAGCGACAGAAGATGCTCAAGGACAAGATCGGCGGCGCCTCTGAGGCCCTCGAGAAGGCCCGTGTGGCGCTCAGCGGATTCAAGACGCTGGCCATTTCGGAAGACGTTGCCATTGGACGACGCCTGGCCGCTTTGCGAGAGGAGGTGGGCTTCGTCAACCGACGCGAGAGAGAGGCGCAGGAGGAATACAGGAAGGCCAAGGAGGAGCTGGATGCTCTGATGGCAGGCGGCGTGAATGGGTTTCATTAGAGGGACAAAATGGATGTACGATTAATTTGGCGCCAACAAAGCGTGGGGGGTTACTTGATATCAATTGATCCTAACTATCCAGACTACCGAGGCTAACTTATGCTGTTCTGTATTTTGTTCCCTAAGCATTACTTATCTATTCATACTCTTCATTATAGCAGTTTGTGGTATCTGAGAAGGAAGTTGCTGATCTATCTCTTGCGAACACCGAGACGAGGCAGCTTTATCGGCAGGGTCAAGAACACCGAGACGATGGCAAACACGACACAAGTGAGAAACGTCAAACGAAGCGCGGACTCATAGCTCAGGACAACCTGCTCTTGGTAATGGGGCTCCAGGTTGATGATCTCCTCGACGGAGCTGCGCACGAGGCGGATGACTTCGTCACGCTGGTCGCCCTGGACGAACTTGTTCAAGTAGTGCAGCAAGGCATTCTGCAGGACAAGGCTACTGCTGGCGATGCCGAGGACCTGGCCCAGACTACGCCACAGCATGAGGGTGCTGGTGACGACGGCCTGCTCGCTCTGCGGGGACGCGGCGAGGATGGCCAAGAAGGTGCCCGGGAACTGGAAGCCTTGGCCGATGGACGAGGGGAGCAGGATGAACAGGTAGGCTTGCTTCGGGAGGTCACGGCGGAGACAGGAGAGGGTGATGGTGCCGAAGAAGAGGAAGATGGAGCCGGTCAGGACGGGCCACTTGAGGCGGCGCGTGTAAGTCACTGCAAACCCAACCAACGTGCCCGTCATGGAGCCGGCGACGGTGGGGATAACGAGCCGGAGGCCAGACGAGGTGGCGGAGGTAAGGAGGACGGCCTGGAAGTACAGCGGGCTATTGGTGGTTAGCCGCCGCGGAACGACGAAGAAACTCGGCGCATTGACAGATTTGCTCACATGTTGAAAAGAATCGAATTGCCCACCACGGACGCGATGAAGTTGCTGAAGATGAGGTTGGCGCGGGGACTGTGGCGGATCAGATGCAGCGGCATGATGGGCTTGTGCACCCACGACTCAACCCAGATGAAGAGCGGAAACACGACGGCAAAGATGACGAGCGAGGCAATGACGAACGGATGCGACCCTGGAGAGCGTCAGTTGCTAAAGGTCAAAGGATGACGGCTCGTGGTTGTGGTGACTTACATGGCAAGACGTTGCCTCCGAAGTTCTACACGACATGGTTAGCACGGACGTGCGACTTATACAATCTACTCTTCGCAACTGGACTCACCAAACCCAGGATCCCAAACGTGATGGCCGTCGTCAGCAACAACGAGCCCTTTGCGTCAAACTCCCTGAGCGCCTGCCACACGCTCTTGCGCTCGCCCTGTATGCCCAAGTCGTCCGGGATGGCCACGGTGGAAATGGCCATGCACAGCAGCAGTGGCGGCACCTGGACGCCAAACTCCCAGCGCCAGCCAAAGTAGTCGGCCATGGCGCCTCCCGTGGCGGCACCGAGCGCCGAGGCGACGCCATAGTTCGCGTTCATGATGGATTGGTACGTGCCACGGTCCCTAGATAGCCGCCCGTGTTAGCCAAGCCAGTTCGCTGCGTGTCTCACTTACCGTTGTCTCACCCCAGAAGAGTGGGTGGCGTGCAGCGGCCGCAGGCATGGCGCAACAGAGGCAAGGGTGAGTTGGGGAGGGGGGGAGCAGGTGACTCACTCAATCGGGACGAGATCGCTGATGATGATGCTACCCAGAGTTATGACACCGCCGGCGCCGATACCGCACGCGGCCCGGGCGAGGATGAAGCTCTTGATGCTGCCGGCCAGCGCGCACCAGGTCGTGGCGAGCGCGAAGACGCCCAGGGAGCCGACGAAGAGCGGCTTGCGGCCGATGGCGTCGGACAGGCGGCCCAGCAGCGGCTGGAATGCCGACGAGGTGAGCAGGAAGGCCGTGGACAGCCACGAGGCCGAGTTGGAGGCGTGGAAGTAGGACGTGATGACGGGGTGCGACGACGCCATGATGGTGCCGTCGAAGGCGGAGATGAAGTACAACGTGAGGATCTGCGAGAAGATGAACCAGAACCGTGTCACCGAGATGTCGTTGAGGTACGGCGTCATCACCACCGTCGCCGCCGACGCCTCTGAGCGCGCCTTGGACGGAGCCCGCGAGCGACGCAGCAGCGGAGATTCCTCATCGGGATCGCAGTCATCGTCGAGCGAGTTCCCGTCGTCAACGGCCTCTTCGTCATCTCTTCGAGGGTTAGGGTTAAGCACAGACGGCCGCAGCATCGAGTTCTCAAACGACTCGGGCTGCAAAAAGTTGCCGCCTGTCGTCAGCGACTTTGAAAGAGCCTCGAACTCGGCAACGTCGATTTCAACATCGGAGTCGTCGTCGTTCCCGCGGGCCCTCCGGCGACTCATCGGGACCGCTACCGGCACCGGACCGGAGAAGTTGCTTGGCGGCGCAAGCGAAGCGCCTGTGCTCGCAGCGGAGTTGCCTGAGCGCCCGGGGCGCCCATCTGTCGAAGAGGAGATCATTTCGACACAACAACCCGGTGCTTACAAGTTCGTGAGGAGGCAGGTTCAAAAGGATAACAAGGTGAGGCTGAGCGGGTTAATAATAGGCGTGGAACCGGTGGATCCCCCGGGGGGTTGTCGTGATCGCAGACTTTTCGGGGAGCTTGCACTTGCAGTAGTCTTGGCCACCCGCCCCGCAATGAATCCTGTCGGTGCAAACGTCGGCCGTCTTATATGAGTCTTCACATGTTGTGCAGCGGCCAGGGAGTCAACATAAGCGGTGTGGCCTCACAAACAGTGTCCGGGGCGTATTAAACAGTGTAAGCGCTCGAGACATATACCTGGCGGGGTACGTCAAGACTGAACACTTGCTTCTATGAATCACTGGCAACCATGCCTCGAGTCCTAGACTCCAGCAGTCCTAACCCGGCTACCACTGTCTCACAGCCTTCCCAACCACGTCGCCGTAAACCGCCTCAAGTCGCCGTAAACCGCCCCAAAGCGCCGTATTTGCCGTAACAATTGCCGAAGCGGTCCGACTGCCCATGCGTCCAAGTTCCTCAACATCTATCTATTTCACGCCGTTTTGGGTTGACAAGGCCGCAGCCGCCACGAGGATGCCCGCGCCCGTGATACCTCCGTCATGGCAAGGACTCAAATCCACCTCTAACAAACGCTCATTACCAAATCGCTTCTCTAGCAATTGGTCCAAAAATTGCTGGCAATCCGATAAATAGTCCTGGAAGTGGACGATGCAACCGCCCGTGTAACCAACGCCCAACTTGCAAGCCCGATCCACGACAGGCGACCCCTCCGGAGGAACGTCCCCAGCCAGAGTAAGAAGAGCCAGCGTCGCCGCAGCCACGATACCAGCGGCGCGAACCTCGATCGCTTTGGCGATATGGTAGAGTGCGGCAGCAAGGCCCTCCGTCCAGTTAAAATTTTGCGACCCTGATGACTCCGGAAACTCTGTCTTCAAGCGAGATAGGAGATCTGGCGACTGAAGAGGCCTAAAGTGACTCAAGAAGGTCGTCGTGAGACCGTGCCTCTGCAGAAGTTTCGCTGGCAACGTTTCTGCGGCAATTCCTAGGTTACTCGTCATGTAGTCGACCAGCATGATGCGTCCGAGCTCGCCCAGGTATCTCCCGGCAGTCATGTACTCCAGAGGTTGGAAGCCAGGCGACTCGTTTTGTGAGTCCAGCACCTTGTCCCACCGGCTCATTAAACCCAGTTCCCGTAACGGAGGAGCCGTTCCATTAATGCTCCATTCGGTGTTTATCGTGATCTTGATGTCGTCGATATGTTCCCCAACACCAACGGGGACCTGCTGGGGGCGTTTGCTAGGATGTAGCTGGCTCAGTTTCAAAGGTATCGTGGCATTGCAGCCAGTGCCGAGAATTAAGCCCATGGTGCCTCGCTTGGTTGTGGATTCGTCATACGTGAAGACGAACGACACCAGGGTCGACACCGAATCGTTTGCGATGGCCTCGACTCGAATAGGTGGAAGGTCGGGTGACTTGGCGCGGTTGTATCCATCCAATAGACGAGCGCCGAGGTCAAGATTGGAGGATATAGCGAAGCCTTTGCCCATTGTCATGAGTGTCGCCTCTGATAACGAATGTTGTACCATCGGGAAACTGAAGGTCACACCGAGTGGGATTTCCTGGTCGGCCGGAAGACGCAACTCGGTGCATCCGTCCAAGATGACCTCAGCAATGCATTTTCCAATCCACAAGAAGAGGCTGTCAGAGTTCTCGTTCTTCAGGTGATCATCAATAGGCCAGGACCTTTCCATACGCCGTCGCATGCGTTCGGTAGTCTCTGGGATGTGACCGTTCTCAGCCTTGCCGTCAAGCTGAGAGGCTGCTGGGAGCTTGGGCCGGAGCTCAACGAACCCAACCCTGAGGTTCGTACCCCCACTGGGAAGTCATTAATACCAAATATAACGTTAAGAGCCAGTATCGATGCAAAGCGATGATGCAGGTGCGCAAGTGACTTACATGTCTATGGCTAGGTGGCTGGAAATCGTCATCAGTCATTGGATACCAGAAACAGGGATGTGGCACTCGATCCCGTGAGGTCCACCAGGAGAACGGGAACTCACCATCCTTGGCTACCATGATGCGTGGGCCGCAGAATGGACTCGGTGATGGGGGTAGGCAGGAATTGGTTCTGCGACTCGAGAGCGAGCTTTTCAAAAGTCCGCAGGAACGACTGAGACAGCAGGTGGACTTTGGCGAGGTCGATGTGGAGCGGCTCCAAGAAGTCCTGGATGTCAGATGTTGGGGAAGTCATATCGAACGGAGTTTGTGTTGGGATGGTGTTTCAGCTGGAGGAGGAGTGATGTTGGCCGTCTCGGGATGCTAGAGCATTGTCACCGGCAGGGCTGAGGAAGGAGGGCTCTTGTAGCAAGCGGCAGGTTCCAGCGGGCCGGGGTAGCAGGAGCAGGAGCAGGGGCAGGAGCGATGAGCGATGAGAAATATGCCAGTAATTTGTTGGAACCAGAGACGTGGCGGAGTGGTCCGTTTTTGTATCAGGCAACGAGGCGGCCCGTCAGTGATAGTGGGTGCAGTGTATCCTGTGCGAGTTCGAGAGTGAGAAGGGACAAACGAGCGAAGGGAGGAAAGAGGTTGAGTTGGTGACCAACCAATGATCATGTAGCTACGGTCAGGGCCAATGGCAAGCTGCAACCGGTCCTGGCGTCAATCAACGAGGAAGCTGTCCTCAATTCAACGGCAGGTTGGGGGAAATCAACCTAGACTCTGGGGGATTCGATATCAGGAGCTAAGCTGGTCTCGGGCCGGTATAAGTATCCATTTCGAAGTCGCCCCAGGTCCAGTAATAATTAATGCTGCAACCGAGTGGAGGAGGAGGCGCAAGCTCACGCCTCTTCAGTCCGTTCGGTCGGTCAGTCGGGGACTTTTCCACGATGCGCAGCGTGCCAGCAGCGAGTGCCCTGGGGATCCATGGATGTACACACTGATGCACCGCTGCACTGCTGCACTGCTGCACTGATCAACTGCTGCGCTGGGATACGCGCTCCCCAGCTCCGTCATGCACCGTTGCATTCCATGGATGCGCTACAACCGTTGGTCGCTACAGAGGGGCGCGGGGATGCCATCCAGCACCAACACCCACCAAATGCTCCCCCGGCCCCTTGAGAAGCCCCGACAGCGACAGGCGGTTATGGGGGACTCGGTGCTGCACTCCACCACATAAACCTCTGAGGCACAGCGGTCGGGCCGTCCATCTGTGAGTCTCTATTCGCAGTCGCTGCGGCCCAGGCCCGGTCCTTGCCGCCGCCTCACGGGCCGAACAGTCCCCTGGAACTTTGGGGCTTTGAGGCTGCCCGACCCAACTGAAGGGAACGTGCCATTCTCTCCACTGGCCGCCCAGGTCTGCCCCAACCAGCTAGGTACCTAGCTAGCCACACACTCCGCGCTTCCATCCATGATCCGTCATCAGCGAATCAGCCATTCAGCCATTCAGCCATCCAGCCAGTCATTCTACCGTTCTCGCCCCTGGTACTACCGCCGCAACGCCATCCGCAAGAGCCTCCATCTAATCTCGCTGTAATCGTCATCGCTCCCGCTGCAGCATGACTCGGAACCCAGCCAAAACACTATTCAGTAGTCCACCTCCACCACCGCCCTGTGCTGCGTCGGCCCATCTTCCAGCATCACCCTCACTCCCTGCAACCGCCTCCGCTACTCACCCACTCGTCATCGCCATCCCCGTCGCCATGGACGAGAAGCGAGCCATGTCCCCTCCGCGAGCTCTCCGTCGCAACCGACCCGTCGCAACTGTCCTCTTCTGCCTTGTCGTCCTCTACACCTTCTGGCAGTTCCAGCCCTTCGCAACACATCACTTGGACGTCGCCGCCGTTCTCGGCGACCCTCTCGACGAGACCATCACCGCCGGCCTCGTTCCCCTCGAAGCGCACATCATCAGCAAATGCCCTGACACCAGAGTACGCGCCAAGCCATCTGCTCTCCCCACCCGCCCTCGCTGACCTTGTGCGCCTGCAGGATGCTATGCGACAACTGATCTTGCCCGTCATGCAGCGTGTTCATGACCGGGTCAACTTCACACTCTCCTACATCGGCCGGTACGTACAATCTCAATAACACCGTCACTCTTCAATCGACTGCCCTTTTACAATGCTAACATGCCCCTGCTATCCAGCCCGACCGCCAACGATGGTGTCGAATGCATGCACGGCCCCGAGGAGTGCATGGGCAACATCATCGAACTTTGCGCCCGCGAGCTCTACCCCGACCCCAAGATCAGCCTCGGTTTCGTCATGTGCCTGACGCGCGAGTACCAGGAAATCCCCGATCGCTCTCTCATTGAAGATTGCGCCCTTGAGCACGCCATCGACTTCCAGGCCCTGAACGAATGCGCGACCAAGGACGATGGTGCATATGGCCTTGGTCTCCTTCGCAGCAGCATCCAGAGAACTACCGAGGTACGTTGCTAAGGCAGTATACGGGAAAGGGTATATTATGCAAGCGGTGAAGAATCATGTGTGCTAACCGTACCAATCCAGGCCGGTGTTACCAAGAGTTGCACCATCCGTCTCAACAACGAGATCTACTGTATCCGCGATGACGAACAGTGGATCGACTGCCCCAACGGCCCCGGCGTCAACGACCTCATCATCGCTATTGAGAGGCTCCGCCGCGCTTGAGCGGCTCGAAGACCTCTGTCCAAATTTCGCTTGCCTCTCCTAGCGTGTAGCTCATTGAGATGCCGTCCATGCCCGCCTCGTCGCCTCCGGCCATCGCCCCAAGTGTCTCGATGATGCTCTCTAGTCCCACCGCCTTGCCCGTCGCCTGCGTCCCCCCGGCCTCGAGAGCAACATGTACGATATGGATGTGGAGGTGGTAGTACGTCGGCTGGTAATGCACGTACAACTTGAGCTGGTCGGGCTCGATGGAAGGGTATGTCTCGACCGTGGCCGCGATGAGCTTGACCTTCATGTGCTCCAGCCAGGGGATGTGCTTCTTTCGAAGGTCCCGCAGCGACCAGATGTCCCGTCGCTCTACGAGCGCCAGTAAGTGCAAGGCGTCGAGAGTCTTGCGGTCCCAGTTCAGGTCGGGCAGGAGGAGGAAGCCCTCGTCGCCCGCTTCTCCCAACTTGGTCCTGTATATAACGTCTTCCACTTCCTTCCTGCCCTCGATAATGTTGAATACCCAGTTGAGCCGCCCCTGCTCCCGCTGGCTGAGCATGTACGGCCGGATCTTGTCCTTGTAGATCTCCGGTGTCTCCGTCACGAACCGCACTCCCTGCTTGCTGTACTTCTTGATGTGCTTTTCCGTGCACGGGTAGATGAGATTAATCTTGAGGTCGGCGACGAAGTCGTCGCCTGCCAGCGTGCCCTTCTCCACGCCGCTGCGCGCCATGTACCAGTGATAAATGTCATTCGCGCCCAAGTTCTGCAGCCGAGCCAGCGTGGCCGGCACGTCGACGAGGTAGTCGGGTTTAGCGGGGAACGGGGCGCGTTCGAGAATGAGCAGCGCGGGCTGCTCGTCGATTTGTCCGTAGAGCGAGGTACGGCGGCCGGCCTGGTCTGCAAAGAATAAACATAATCAGCACTTCGATCTCCCACAATAGACAGAGGAGGCTAGTGAAGGGAGACGGAATGAGGGTGAGATACGTTACCTTGGTTGAGAATGCGGTCAAGCTTGAATTTGGGGACCAGGGCCTCCGCGTTCGCCTTGACGTCGGCCATTGCGCACTGACCGGGTGTTGATTCAGAAACGGGTGTGCAGTACGAAGATTCAGACACAAGGTAGAGAACAATTCAAACTCGTGGCGTCCCGGAATGTTTCCAGAGACAAGATAGTGGCCAGGCTGGATTCTTTTGCCCCTCCAGCGACATGCAGCACCCCGCGGTGGGGCTAGCCATGCCCGCTTCAACCACGCTGATCGACAACACGGGGTGCTCCGTACCCACACAGCTAGTTTCAGTACACAAGAGTAATCAGCCTTATGAAGAATGGAGACAGCACATGGCAAGGGTACAGGTAATCCAAGGACAGCTCATTTGCATTTCAACTAAGTAATCGGTGGAGTGGTTTCCCATGACGGTCGAGGGCTCTCTATCTGTATCAATGCCATCTAGAGCAGCATCAGGAATAATACGATGCCTCACCTAGGCCATCAATATGCTTTCCAAACCTCCTGCTAGCATACCCTTATCCCAACCACTCCCCGCCCAAGACCGTCTAGATCTACACATAAACCTCCCCCTCTCAATACCGTTCCCTCTACTAAAATCACAAAATTACTTGGTCGGCAACCCTCCTCGGCCTCCACGATATTGAAACTCCTTGCATCTCCGGGTATATAGAATAAACACGTGAAATGAATCGAGGAGGGTCCTTCCACTGGTCGTGATATTATCTGAATCGCGTCCCCTTCGCCGCATATGAACTGCTCACGCAGTTGATGCAGCGCGGGCTGGCCCCGTGGAGCTGGGAGACCACCTCGTTGTTATTGTTGTGACGCGATGTCTGTCGAATATTATGTCGGTCGTCGAAGGTAAAAAATAGAAGGGCGTTAAGCGTATCGTGCGGATGCAATTCTTGCTGTCATATCCTTGCAGAGGGAGTCAGAATACCCCTTTGGAACGCCAAGGATTGACGGGTGATCGTCGCGATGCGTGTGACGCGAAATGTGTATGAGGCAGTGCTATGTATGCCAACCAGAAACGCCCAAGACCAAAACGCCATAGCCAATGCGCCAACAACGAATGCCTTCGTGGGGCCATATTCAAGAGTATAGACGTCGTGACTGTGAGTTAAGTTCATGAGAGAGTCGAGTGAGCGTTGAAGCCGTTGGAGCCAGATTCGGTAGATCCGTCTCCCTCGATGGTCTTTCTCCAATGCTCAGGGAGGCAGACGCACACCAATGGGAAGGCTTTGATCTCGCCATCGCCAATGGGGGAGCTATCACGACGACCAGAGGTATTGGATACACCGCTGTCTCGTTGAGATGCTCGTCGTACCTCCCATTCTTCGGCCCGCTCATTCAGAATGATACCGGTTGCCCATCCATCGTCCCAGATACCCACAACCTTGAGCATATCTCCACGCTCCAAGGTGAACTCGTCGGTAGCACGGGGCTGGTATGCCCAGAGAACAGCAACCCGGTCGCCAGGGTGAATATCCTCTGAGGAGTAGTAGTCCTTGAAGAAAGGAAGCTGCTCAGACTGCTGGCTGGTCATCCCTGGTGGAGATGAGAATCCTCCAGCGCTGGTGGGGGACTGCGGGACGGAGCTTCCTAGGACGGAACCACTAGAGAGGGAGCCGTTTCTCCTAGGATTCGGTGGTGGCGCTCGAAGGATACCGACACGAGTGTCTGACATCGGGCTCTCACCAAACTCAGAAGATGAAGAGTTGTCAGGCCCTCTTCGTCGGGCAGGGATGTATCCAACTCCTCCAGTATTTGATGAATCATCCCGATGATGAGAAGGAGAGTTCCCAGAGTGGCCCTCCAAGGCCGACATGCGAGCGATACGCCCTCCTGGAAGCACCTCGTATCCTTTGGGTGCACTCGGGACTGCTGGGGCTGCGGCGGCCATCGCTGGGCCCTTCCTTGCTGGGGATGGCTGGTTGAAAATGCTGCCCTTGGGACTAACTGGCCTTCTCTGCCTCTTCTTCACACAGAAGAACAGAGCAACGGCAAGCAAGGCAATTCCAGCGAGAGCGCCAATCACAATGCCAGCAATCGCACCGCCTCCCAATCCATTGTCACTGCTGCTGTCGTCATCCTTGTCGCTGTCGCTGTTGGTGTCGTTGGAAGAACCGGAGCCTCCGGAGCCCGACGTCGTCGAGGCAGTTGGCGCTGTGAAAGTCATTGTTGCAGTGAGCGAGGGCAAGACGACGTCCTTGCAACGATCCTCTGCGCCTGCGCCGTAGCAGCAGGTGTCGGTCGAGTTAATACCTCCTTGAGCGCAGTACGAGCAAAGTCCAATGGTGCTATTTCCATAGCCACAGTTGTTCGACTCATTTTCTATGCCCGAGATACAGGTAGAACTATCAAGGGCACCCTCAGGAAGAGCACAAATGGTGAAGTCGGATCTGATCAAGCCAACCAGGTCGGCTCGTGGGTTAGAGCAGAGACCATCGTCGGAGGTGACGTAAACTTCACTCTGGGCGTATTCGGCGCAGGTTTCGGCGCATAGGGGACGAGACTGGTCGTCAGACAGGCCACAGACGCTTATCGAATTCTGAACAATGGCATTGCACAACACCGTGGTTGTGAATCGGGCGTACATGTCGCTTGAATTTGTCAGGTCAACACCTCCACATCCAAAGACATCCTCGTATCTAAACGTATATAAGTAACCGGTCAAGTAGCATGGTTGCATTATTGACTCACTTCTTTTCAACGTAGGTTGTCTTGACGTAGGTAGCGAGCTGAGAGTCAAAGTTTTCTCTGTCAGAAACGTACAGCAGGAATGGACTGATCTTTTGTTAGCCTATGCTCCTCAGGAAGAACTACTGAACTCACAAATCAGTGGACGAGGAGTTGATCGAAATGGAGGCGGATTCAAAGGCAGGGCAGGTGGTGGAGCCTTTAAGTGAAATGCACGTCTCAGCCGCCACGAGTGCTGGTGAAGCGGAGAGGAGAGTCAAGATGGCATTCTTCGCGCTGAGCGTGGGGCGTTTCGTTGATCGGGACTGGTCCTTGGCTGATGAGCGACGGCTGTGCGCCTTGAGCTGGGGCGTGGGTAAAGACATGGCGATATCTCGGCCCGCAGACGGAAGCAGAACACAGTAGATGTTGTTTACCGAGGAATCTCCACGTTCATTGTCGTCGGGGGAGGAGGATCTCTGGTCGGGGGCCTTCAGCATAGGCTGTCGTCGGTCCGGTAGTCGTGGATGGGCGGATTTCGAAGCAACTGACGGTGAACGAGATGCCGCAGATAAGGTCGTCGAGTAATAGCCGCAACTGAAAGACGGTTCCGTTGAACGAAAGATCGGACCGGTGATGCGGAGTTGAAGCAGACTATAGACGCAAAGGTCTCGATTCGGATGCGTCGAAAGAACGAACGATTGCAGTTGGCGTTAATTAAGTTTAGAATTAGATGAGCGAAGAGAGCGTCGTGAAGCGATATGTAAAGGAAGGTGGCACTGGACACCGGCCTTTGAGGAGGAGCTTGCTGGCTCGTTCCTGGCGATTGTCGTCGGGCTGGACGTGCAGTTGAGAGGAGCCAGCACACAACGCTGGCCAGGCACGGATGGGGGAGGGAAAAAGAAGAGACGAGACGAAGCCCAGACAGGGTGAAGAGAGGTGAGAAGGGGCACCGAGCCCAGGAGTTCGGACCAACTTGGGACCAGGATATTAGGGGGTGGTAGCGCCTAGTATGGACGGGGGTGGACGACGCAGCCAGGTAGCGCGCGACTGTGGGAACGAGGCTTTGAAACTCCGTCGCGAACGAGGCGGCGAGAGGCGTCGAGTGTGCTAAAGAGAGCAGCAGGGCCCAGCGGGGAGCCTGTGCGTGAAGCGTCGTAGGAGAGTTGCAGAGAGGTAAGAGAAGAGTCCAGGATTGTGCGAGGGCATGAAATGCAGAAAGTGGGCGATAGTGGTGTTGGCGTCTGGTGTTTGGGCCCAATGCTCATGCACCACCACAACCGCACTGAGAAGGAAATGGCGATTGCCGGGGGGGTGCCTGCCCGCATTAGTCTCGGAAGAGGATGAGCAAGTCCCGTTTGCGACGACGAGACAACGGTGCTGCTCTGCGACAAGTATCTCGGCGCCGGTTTTACGCCCATTTTAGCCCAAGACGATACCTGGTCTCACTGCGGGTCCCTCTGGGGCGTTTTAATTTTGGGTAACAGGGGTGGTGCGGATGCGGACTGGGGGCGTACTTGGCGCCCCGAAGCCAGGGACTAGCGCCTAGCCAGGTGCCGTCATCACTAACGGACCTTAAGGCTTAACGGACCTACTCTATAGCATCTATCGCTTAAATGCAGCAGCCACGGGGCGGCGAGAGGTACCTACGGAGCCAAAACACCACCACCGAGCCCGCGACCGTAACCGCTGTGGAGGAGCTGCGAAGAGCCGAGTTGGAGCTGTATCCATCCAGCGGTAGGGTGCCATCCAAACAACCACGTTTCCCTCCGCCTGCCGTCTGTCCCTTGCCGCGCACCGCTTCGTACAGGTGACCTGGATGCATCCGACCTGTCAGTGACACCCTCAATTGCCTCACTGCCCCAATCATGTCGCACCGGGCGGAATCTGTTCCTGCAGGTCATGACCTCCCCTACCTCCGAGAGGGCCTCTTGACGCCCTCCTCGCATTGCCCTGACTCCTCCCGCCAGGTCTCGACTCCGTTCTAATGGTCCTTCGCCCGCAATCTGTTCCGTTTCCACGACACCCTCTTATGCCCACGTGGACTAGACCACTAGAACCATTGTCGCTGAGACTCGGTCCCAGTCATGTCCCAGTCACGTCCCAGTCATGTCCCAGAATCCATCAATGGCTTGCAATCCGGATCGTAAGCCGGCGCCTCTGCCCGCACAACCCGCGAGTCAACGCCCTGCCGAGTGGCTGTCCTTCTGTTTCTGGCTACGCATCAGCCCGAAAAAGAAAACAGGCCGCTAAACGCTTGCTTCGGCCTGTTTAGCGTCTGCGCCGGTCATCTCGGCTGTTTCTCTTTTGCGCGGACGCTCGATTGATGAGGGAGCAAGACGGGCCATCTGCCACAGCCCACAACCCAGAAACGCCAACCTGTGTTTGTCAGTCCCCGATCGATCCACCGATGATCCCACCAAACACGGGCTCGAAATGCACAAGCAACCCCCAAACAAGCTTGTGCAAGCCGACTATCCAAATATGCGGCCTGGGTGGTTGTGTTGGTTTGCATGCAAAATTGCTGCAATTACTCGCTGTGCACCCACCACTTTTTTAGCTTGGCTGCTTCGTCGCCCAGCGAGCACCAGCTTCCACGACTAAGGATCACATTGGACGAGGCAACCGACTGAGACATTGTTTAAGCTCCAGCTGAGCTCCCTTGTTCTACTAGCTGCATCTCTAGGACGCCTTGGTAGAGATGGCTTTTCTCCTCACCACCAGAATTCATCAGCACCTCTTGCCCTTCCTGTGTTCGCCCGCGGCTTGTCGCTGACCGGCGGCGATAGCATCTCGCCGTCCCGCCGCTCCCTCTGACCCAAAGCGGTAGGTAGCTACCTATGTAGCTAAGTACACCGTTAGCTAAACCGCCGGCTGAAACTGACCGTGGATACCATGTACCATGCCACCGCTGCGCAGTGTAACATCGCGACCCCAGCATATCCACGACACACATGTTTCTTCAGGAACAGATCGAGGTGCTCTTCGTTCTAGCGGGGGCTTGCGGGAAACGCGGCCTCGCCATCCCATTGGCCCGTCTCTGATTTCGTTGGTGCAGCTGGGAGATGACGATTCACCGGCAGAACACGACGCGATCTACAACCCGGGAAAGCAAGACACTGCTGCCGATGATAATACCGCCATCATCTTTCCCTCGCTACCCAACAAACAAAGAAACTTCTGTTACCTCATCCCCACGGGTACGAACCGCGGAGGATGTCTGCCGTTAATTTAGGCGGGGTCTTGTGGCCTCAATACTACGTGTTGTGATCGCAAGTTCGCGACTGGTCGACGCGGAGCCAAAAGAAAAACACGCCAACCACAAGACGACGGACTTGTGAGCCCTAAACATTGGGTTGTTGATCACAATTGCAATGAAGGGCGAAATCCCTCATCGCACCCGAATTTATACACGAGCACGATAACAACGGCATACTCCCTGTTGCACAAACAGCAGAACAAGGTTATTCAGTTCCCACAGGTGTAATTTCCCATCCATCATGGGTCCCCTGCTTGACCAGGTGCTCGTTTCACTTTGAGCCAGGGAAAGAGACTGAGCAGGGTTTCTCCGTTCTCAGACTCTATGCAGGCTTGCAGTGAGCTCGTATCAGCAGAGTCCTCGGTGGTCGGTCGAACCGAGTTGTCCTCGCAGCATTCGCAAAGTCAATCGCGAACCATTGTGGGGACGATAGTTGAGGGACTTACACCGCGCAGGTCCCTAGCAATCAGGGCGACGGGAAACACGGGCCATACGATGTAAAATGGCGCCAGACTATCCGTTATCGCCAGAAAAGGAGAGGCAGTGCTGCCTTCATGGCTGGCGTCGCCTAGTTGCCGAGTTCGCTCGGGCGCGTGAGTGAACAACGGCGATCGGGTCGGGCCTCAGCCGGAGCTTCTAGCAGGTGGGGCCGCTCTCAGCGTAAGCTCCGCAGGCCCAAAGCAGCCTCGTGCTATAACCACGAAGTCCACATTGAAGGTGCCAACGTCAAATCTTAACCTTATAAAGTTGTGTTTATAAATGGCGTCTAGCTTCATGCAATGGCCAGCGCTTATCGTTGACTGCATTCAATTCCTTGGGATCCTACTCAGTACAATAGTTCAAAATCGAAGATTGAGACAAACGCCTGAGTCAAAGTCAAACATCACAGCATCCTCCTTGGTCGAGCCCAACTATGAACCAGGAACAACAGACCATGCCTCCGGGGTAAACAACAGAGCAATGCCCTCTAACAACACAGGATCCATGTATATCTTCAACCCAACAGACTGCTTGTCCACATTAAAGACTCGAAATATGACATATATCTCCTTTCCACCACTGCGATGATGATCATGCATCTATCATTGCGAGTCAGCTTCAGCGGGTTCGCGACGTCAAGGTTAGGAATATGGAGTAATTACTCGTTTGTACTGGCTTTTGCTCATATAGAACGGCGTGTTGCATGGTCCTGTTGTAGTTTTCACTTGAACAAAATAGGTTGGGGTCCTAGCTTCCCATCTGGAACCCAGGTAGCCGCGTTCGATGAGCAAGCGGGTAAATGCTCCGTCTGTGTCATGATATGTGATATCAGAAGCCTCTCTGCCCTGCGTCGGTTGTATATCAGCATAGTCTGGAAGGACCGCTGCGTAGCTGCGGATCGTGCTTTGCCAGTTTGCCGTCGAAAGGGCCGGCAAGGTGGGTTCGAGAGATTTCAGAAGTTCAAAAACCTGCGACTGTCCGTTAGTGTGTGCGATACTCGAAAGTCTACATCAACTAACATAAAGTTCTCCAGCTGCTCCAATCACCTTGTTCCGTTCCAGTTGCGAGGTGTCACGATACCGAATTGGTCCCTCGAGCCCGTCGTAGCTAGACTCTCTGTCGTCGACAGAGGGTAAAGCATCTTGCATGCCAAGCATGTCATATATTCTCAGGCTTGGGAATCTGGCTCCTCGGGCGGCTTCGAGGACTTGGCCCATCAGGGCTTGGCTCTCGACGGTTTCCACATCTGCAGCCACAGGGCTTTCTGATAAATCAGGATTTCGTCTAGGACCGCTTGTGCTGGGCGTCATAGGCTCTGAATGACTCTGATAAATCCTATCAGCGGCTCTAAATATTGGTTCAATTTGCGATTCGACCTCCGAGATCTCCTGGTCTTCCGAATACTCATCCTCAGCCTCGACTGAAACAATCCCTTCTTCGTCGAGAATCTTCGAAATCACGTGTCGGCTGGCGTTAAGAATATTGGTGGTGATTCGAATTCCTTTTTCATCAATTGTGCGATTTCCAGTAACGGGGTCTGTCATCATCCATTCGAAGAGGCGGCGAGGGAGTTTGCTTGTGAAGCAAAACGCCTTGTCCTCCTTGTTGCGCGGGATGAATATGTCCGGCGGTACTGTCCTGTCATCGAAATGGAGGTCACTCCTGATCCGTTCGTGGGTATATGTTTCTCCATCCTGTGACAGATAAAATTCAGAGGTAATTCCGTCAACTTCGTAGATTTGGATATGTCTCAGGACATCGTAGAGGTTGCCATCATGTTCCAACCGGGGACTGTTGAAATGGGCAGCAACACTATGCACCTTGGTCAGCGAAATTGAAGGGGATTTGTGGAGATGAGTGCAATAATACCGGTATAATGCATGCGCCCTTGGCGGAATGGTGTATTCCGGAGAAAAGACCTGCCACTTCGCTGATCCTTTGAAACTGGAGAGTTCCTTGGCCAGGTTTGATAAGAACCTTCCTTCCAGTCCAAGCCACTGGAAAAATGGATGGAGTCTGTGTGTCTCATCCAAAGTGAAGTCGAGTGATTTAACTCGGGTTGCGAAGAAATCTTCCAGGTGCGTTCTGTCGATGATGGCAAAGTTCGTCTCCATTGTAGTGAGCTCAATTCGACCATCCGGATGCCTTACGGGAAATATCCGTAACCTGTTGAATCGTACTTTAGCAAGGTAGCGGTTAGAGTTCGCCAGAAATGAGTTCAAAGCCCAGATCTGCTGCTTCACTTGCTCGACTGAGGATGTTGACGATCCCAGCCGTACCAACTCGTCGCACACCAGCTCAAGACTTAGAGTTTCAGTCCCAAGAATGTCGACGAAGAATTCCTGTAGATTTGCGTAATGACTTCCTGAGATCTTTTTCCCTTGGATCTCAGTTTCGCTTGACCATACGCAGTCTGACACACGGTGCCAGCCTTTGTACTCGTTCTGTTCAACGTAAATGGGGGCATCAGTTGCAAAAGCATTTCTGTTATTCAACGCATGTTAGCATCATTTCAGTCGCCTAGGACTCCCTAAGTGTGTTCGGTGACCTACCTGAGAAGGGTCTTATCGGAATCGTTCAGATTGGTGGTCAAGCCGTGGAGATGCACGTATATGTCACGAATTGTTCCCAAGTCCTCACACCTCTGTTCCTTCAGGTACTTGAGCTCATCGACTATGTTGGACCAAGTGCAATTTGGGATTCCGAGCACTTCGGTAAAAAGGGTCGTGATAGCTTGCAGATCATTTGGCCGGTCGGCAAGCATCTCCTCGTACCTCCGTTTCAGGGGGTATTTGCTCTCCATGGTAGGCGGTGCATCCCACAAACACTGGCGAGGGTCACCCCACTGGGGCTCTTGATTGTCTTGCGGGGGCACATATACCCTTGAGTTGTTGGCGAACACATTCCTAAAAGGGTAAAGGGTTAGTTAAGAGCATGGCTGTGGGAGGTTGGACTGACTGGAGGTACTCCTGCTCGGCCGTCCTGGACGTCGATTGTTCAAGTTTTCTGAGCAAAACTGTGTACAAGTCAATGATTCGACTTCCGTCTGTTTCTTTTACAACATCCCCGTTACAAATTTGACATAAAATTGTCAGGTAGAAGACCACATCCGGGTTGACACCTACTCCAAGGCATCTTTCAAGAAACCCCCACTTGGCATATGTTCCACGTTCCACGAGGCCATCAAGCTTCAGAAATGGAAATGGCTCTTCCTCTTTCAGAAACCTGGTGCGTTGCTCCTCAAGATCGGGAAATGGAAGATACGTAGCTGAGAGCGGCACTATGTCATCGCCCTGGCACAGAACCCTGATGCCTCCCAGCTTGCCCTGCAGCTCAGGGGAGAGCTCAATGGGTGACCCTCCGGAGGGCCAATGGCTGCGTAGAAAACCAAGGAACTTTTCCGGGCGGTGCTTCGCGATGTAGTAGCATGCTTCGGAAAGATCGCAAGGACCTGAACGTGTGACCAGTCTCAAATGGCGCCGTGCCCCTGCGTAACGGCACAACCATGCTTGCCAACTCAAAGAGGTCGGATGCGGTTTGTTGGGGATATCTGAAAAGTAGGAGGAGTGGACAAAGTCCACCGTCATTCCTGGTGCATTTTGGCCATACTCATTCCCAGCATCCGTTTTCTTCAATAATTCCTGCGGCCCCAGTGAGCAATCATCGGGGATGTACATATCCCGCACGTGTGCAGAGAAACGTTTGAATTCTTGATTAACCAGCACAAGCACAGCGTTTCTATCCATTCTGCTTGAGGAAAGGTGATGGGTCTTGTAGAGAAACTGCAGCTCCTTGGCGTTACCCCAAAAAAAGGTCGTGGCTTGTGACAATATGTCTCCTTGCTTCTGGAGAATCAGTTGGCGCACAGTGTTGATATCTGCGGTACAGACACCGAGGTGCTTGAATAATTCTGAGCGCCGACTATTCGCCATTGCACTGTCTTTGATCAAATTAAGGGGAAGGCTGGAAGGAATCCGGACCCCTTCAACTTCAGAGAAGTATACCTCGCCTTCGTCGTTCTGCGCTCGCCACCGGCCAGTTTCCAGTGGAAGTAGACGCATCTTCTGTACCCTCTCGCGTGAGGCCTTATATCCCGTATTTTTGAATGGTATTAAAAGGAGCTCTGCCACTTTGGTGTGCCAATTTTCACTTGTCATGTTACCACACATCGTTGATCCCATGGCACTGAGATCTTTTTGTACCCTGTCAAGGACCTCTGTCCAGCGAAGTTTTTTCATCCCAAATTTCAGGAGTATATCGACATCTTCAGACTCATAGCCTGTAGATAGATAAATATCCGGTGTAAGGTCTCTGAATAGAGGGGCTTGATGGCAGTCAAGAAATGTAGGGGGGAGAGGTCGAAGTTCGTTGACCTGTCGCCAAGGACCTCCACTTTGGGGCTGCAATACTGCCATGGCGACGATCTTGTTTTCAATGGCTGTAACCAACTTTGACCAGAATCCATCGTACGCAAATTTGTCTTTGTTGGGGAGATATCTCATCCAGGTATAAAGGAGACCTGAATGATGGCAGAATTTCTGGACGGCTCTGCCGAATGCATCGGCAATGACGTCGAGAATTTTTAGGTTCCGCACCGATGTCTTCGCGATATCGTGTGGGTTGCCTTCTGTGACGAAGTCACTCTGTATGAGGAACTTGTGAATATTAGCGCCGAACTCCACGACTCTGCTTCAGCGTCTTACTGAAAATCCCATATGTCCAATAGGAAGAGATGTAAAAACATCCTGCGGTTCGACTATAGGCTGGGAGGTTGTGGAGAGGGGGAAACCTAGAACTACTTCGACTGCCGCATGTTCTTCGGATCTCTCGAGCTCGGAGGAGGGTCGAGTTTCGCTTTCAGCCATGTTGGTATTCACAATGTGCCTAGTAATGTGGTAAATTTTGGATGTCGTCATGGTGTCTCCGCCTTCACTAACACTTTTAGTCAAAGTGACCCGATCTGAATCGGTCGCTGTTGCAGACAAGACTGTTGACTTCTGGACTTTTTCTTGACTGTCGAAGATAGAGATTCGAATCTCACGTAAGTTTCGCATAAACAACAGGGCGCTTTCCCGAATTTCGCTGAACTGCTGATGAATTGCGTCTTGCTTCATTACGAAAGGTTCTCCTTTAGCAGGGTCGTGCAGCAGCAAAGTCATCCTAGTCAGAGGGTGCGGTAGTTGAATTTCTGGCTCTTGCCAAGTAGGAGAGATCATTCCAAGTCCCGAGTCCCCTGGTTGGTGCTTGAAATGGAAGGAATAGTCGCCGGACTGGATGTGGACTTTCCATGCTGCCATGAACACGGACCTGAAGCCAATGCCCTTCTCACCGAAATACCGGGTGAGCCCCGTCTTAGAATTCCCGTTGATATTACAAATCGCTTTGAGATTCTCTGGCGTAAAGCCATCTTCGTTGCAGTCAATGATTATTCGGTCCTCGTAGACTTCAAAGGCGATTGATGGACGTTCGCCTCGATCCCGTGCCTTGGTAAAGTGGCTGTCTTCAGCATTCTGAAGAAGTTCGAAAATGAACCGCGTGTTGCTTGTGTAGAGACTTTTCGCCAGACTATGGGGATATCAGTCGTGTGCTCCACGAGCGTGGGGAGTTGACTTACACAGCGACTTCCGGAAGAACGCCCCCATTCAGCTCCTTGATCACACGTTGGAGTCTCTCCCTCGAATATTGGCTGGAGACCCCCTGCCAAATCTCGTCTGGAACATAACCATTTTCGTCTGCGATGGATTCCACGAGTCTGCGGGCTTGTGCCACTCCTATTGGTACTAGTGCCATGGTTCGCGGAGTTGGGTAGACACTGGGAGGGAAATCTGGAACGTTAAGATGAGAGGGAGAAAGGGCAAGGATGATCAATATTCGAGGCTGACACAGTACTTGTAGGTAGATTAACTCTGAAACACTGTAATAAAGTTGGGCGGTTTGGGCAGCCAGCTCATTCGCCCATCGGGGTTCACAACCAACAGGCCAATTGTGTTGGCCATTTTGGTGTCGGCGGTTAGCATGCGGCCTCCAGGCTGCTAGGACGGGCTAACGTTGCGTGACTACTCGTTTAAATTGTCATGCTTAGTTAGGTACTGTGAGATTAGAAAAGCGCTTTCGATAATGCTATATGCCCCCATCCCACAATAACAGTCGCTGATCTGGGGAATGACTAGAATAGCCGGGTGGGTTTAGTTCATGCATGTTAGTTGTGGTGGGCCGAGGTTCGGCCCCTCTCCTGGTTGGAGGTGGTTTGTAATTACATGGCCAACCTTGCGTAGAGTTCCCCAGCTAGCGGCAGCACGATATCTTTCACCTACCAACATACACGAAAATCCTACACAATGAGTAGTTCGCAATCAACCAAGCTCTTCGCTTCGACAAAGGTCGGTGCACTGGATCTCCAGCACCGAGTCGTGATGGCGCCGTTGACTCGGAACCGTGCCGAGGCGGGGACGGCCATCCCGGCCGACTTTGCAGCCGACTACTATGCCCAACGTGCCTCACGTAAGTCGTACCGCTGTAGCAATGCATTGCGGGAGCTGTCATGGTTCAGGTCACTTAGATTACTGACTCTGTGGATATTTAGCGGGTGGCTTGCTCATCTCCGAAGGAACCTTCATTGCTGAGGAGGCTGGTGGCTACAAACACGTCCCAGGTGCGTAGTTGAGCAACCGACTCGGAAGACATCGATGGCTCACTCGGTTCCTTTTTCAACGTCATAGGAATCTACTCTCCCAGTCAAATCAAGGCCTGGAAGCACATTACGGATGCTGTCCACGCCAAAGGCGGGTACATCTTCTGCCAGCTCTGGGCTCTAGGGTAAGTCAGCCACCGCCTGCTCTTTGAATCCCTCAATCGTCTCCTATAACTTCACATGCCGCTTCTAACAGTAACTACCTAGCCGAGTTGCTGACTCGAATATGGTTCCTGTTGTATGGAGCGCCGGATCGAAGCCCTTTGTGACAAAGGGTCCTCACCCGATGCGTAGCGATGACTCTTCGCTCGTCAAGTTGACAGTCATGGAACCGGCCGATATCGACCGGTTTGTTGGCCATTATCGACAAGCAGCATTGAACGCGATCGAGGCAGGCTTCGATGGAGTAGAAATCCATGGGGCCAATGGCTACGTGAGTGTTTATACCATCGAAAACTCTTGTGGCATATTGACTGACGCGGCATAATATGCAGCTCATTGACCAGTTTGTGAGTCGTATGCATCAATGTTGTATACGTAATACGGCCGGACTAACTATCTCACAGCTCCATAGTTCGTCCAATGACCGTACGGATTCATATGGAGGTAGCATCGAGAACCGCTTACGCTTCCCCCTTAGAGTTCTGACGGCCGTCTGCGAGGCGATTGGCCCCGACCGCGTCGGCATTCGGATGTCACCCTTCTCCTTTTTCCAGGGTATGCGAGAAGAGAACCCCCTTTCTCTATTCGTTCCCTGGGCGGAAGCTATTACTAAGACTCAACCGTCTCTCGCATTTGTACACGCTGTCGGACCCAGAGCCCTGGGGTCGATGGACACACCAGAGCACTTGCAAAAGTCCGACGATTGTCTTGACGTGATCCGGGAAGTGGTCGGCGAGGCCGGAGTAAAGCTCATCACCGCCGGGGGCTTTCTTCCCGATACGGCGATGCAGCACGCACTTGAAACCGATGACCTTGTTGCATTTGGGAGATACTTTATCTGTAGGCGCGCCAGCTTGGTGGTCGTGGTGGTGGCTGATGGGCTAACTTGCAATAGCGAACCCCGACCTTCCGGCTAGGATCAAGAATGGATGGCCTCTTCGGAAGTACGACCGATCAACATTTTACACTCAGACTACAGAAGGATACACCGAGTACGTGATGACGAGTGTGATTTTGTTGGTACATTGCATGCTGACCAGGTTGCAGCCTCTCTGCTTACAACGCGAGACTTTGAGATATGAAGGTTTGAGGGTACATAGACTCAGTGTTCCGCAAAATAGACATGCCTGTTATAGATCACGAGGGCCGAAGTGAAATAGAGGAATACGACTGGTCTTGGGTCAGGTTACCGAGGCTTTGGAGAAGTTTCAAGCCATGAGCTGGCGGACTTCCAAGCTCCTTCTACGTGTGACAGCTTCCCTAAGGTTCAACGCCTTAGGCTGTATTGGAGTCCTTCTAATAGAGCAGGCCCGAGGACCTTGTTGACTGCGCACCTACCGTTTTGTACGAACTTGAGGCCAAAGTGAACTCTATTAAACAGGCAGACTTTTGGCCATGCAGCCCACCACAAGGGTGACACCGCGCTTTAACGAAGCACAAAAGTCATCCAACCTCTCTCCCAAACTACCTCCACAACCACCTAACTCGTCTGCCGCCCAACCTCACGTTGCCGCAAGATCAAGATGGACTTCTTCCGCAAGACTTTTCTGAATCTATTCGGTGCGGCCCAAGTCGCGTTTGACCAAAACGAGGCCGCCTTTTTCGCTGCAAACGAAGCTTGGAAGGCAAATCAAGTGGCACTAGTAGCCGATGGTTGGGAAAAGCTCCAGAGAGAGGCCCCTTGGAGTAAGACGGCTACGAAAAGACGTGCAAACAAGGCAGCCCTCAAGACCAATATACCAGTATCAAGAGGATTTCCGGCCGAAATATTCCTCCAGGACCAGGACAAGGCATTCGCCCAAGCGTCCTTGGCATGCAACATGCCGGACGAAACATCGCAGCTCATCCTTTGGACGGATGCTTCGGCAGGGTCTCGAAGGTACTTTACTTTTACTGGCCATGCCGTTGTGTTCAAACGAACCGGGAGCTGGGTTCGGATCTCAAGACGCTACGTGGCACCGGATCAGTCAATTTTAGCTGCAGAACTTCTGGCCATCGAGCTCGCACTGGATTTCGCTGTGCAGTTGATCCAACACAACGTTAAGACGGAGAAACCGCATGTGGTAAAAATATTCACCGACTCACAGCCGTCACTCCGAGAAATCGCCTGGTTACAGGCGTCACGCAAGGTGCGTCGCAAGTCGCGTCGTCGCAAACTGCGAAGAGGACAACCGGCAATGGTCGAACTGTTGCAAGTGATGACGCAGAGGGCTCAACTGTTAGAAAAGGCTCGCGTCCAGTTGGAGCTGCACTGGGTGCCGAGAAACCGAGTTGAGGGCAACATCGTGGCGGATAAAGCTGCAGGAATGGTTAAGCATGCCGCGAACTCGGCGTCCAATGACCTTGTGCATATGGATTGGGACTTTCAAGCTGAAGGGCCCAACCACAACCCAAAGGAAACAAGGTGAGTCAATTACCCGGTGGATTGATGCTGACTTGGACTGAGCTGACGAGCCTGGCAGAGGACTCCGGCGGCGGCTTTTGGTCTCGAAGACGGCCATGGCGGAACAGGTTGTTTTGTATCTGCCGTCGGGTGTTGTTGGCCCAGTGTATTATGGGCCCATTTACGAACCAGGCCAAGACGAAAGTCGGGATCCAAGACAGAACCAGGAGCAGCTCCAGGCACAACAGCCTCAACCAGAGACTGAGCCAGAGCCACAGTCGGGGACAGAACCAACTCAGCCAGGCCACAACCAGGACGAATACGATGAACGCGACTCCAGTCATCTTGATGTGGAATTATAAAGAAACCGACCACCGTACCTCCGAGCTTATCTCATCTGCATCCCATCGTGCGCAGATACAAATGCCCGAGGCCGAGATGACAGGGGGTTTGGTCCCCGGATTGGCCCTGGATGAAAGGTGGTGCAATCATTCTCCGCTCGGAGCAACAGCTTGATGGCAGCGCGGACTTCGGTCTTCTGAGCAGAGCGGTGGTAATTTGTGTGGTCATTCAGCATGATTTATCTGACAACGGGCGTCAGGGTCCAAAGGAGCCCCAGCTTGTTGGCAAACAGCCCAATTACAGGCGGCGGTTTTAATCACAGAACCCATAACTCCGCGCGTTGGCGTCTTCCGAAGCGCGTGTTGCAGCGATTTGGACCCCAGTCGGCGATGCTCCCGCGTCTCGCGCCGACGCGAAGCTCCGACCTCCGACTTTGCGCTAACAGCCTATTTCCTAAAACGGCAAACGCTTGTGGGTTTGGGGAGCTCCCTCGCTCGCTGGACCCTTGGCGCGAGGCCGACCACCGATGCCTACGCTATTGCTCGTTGTTCATGGGGAGCAAATGAGCGGCATGACTTTTGTATTATATTAGGTGGCTTGCGCTGCGTGATCAATGACGACGTTCTCCTTGTTGTATAGATTCGCTCAGCCCTACAACAAGTCTCTGAAAGCTCTTGCATCGGGAGCTTCATCGTCGCCAAGAGGTTCACCCTCGACGTCTCAAGCATAACATAACAACACCAGGCTTATTCCCGCCGGCGCACTACGAAGTACAACAGCAATATCTCGAGTTTCCGACTCATACACCATCGTCATGTCGTCACAATCGGGTCAAGCCCAGGCAGTGAGTTTCCCTTGATCCAATAACACCACAACACCACAACACGCAGTCAACTAATCAATCATCTCTCTGCAGGGCCCTCCCTACCTCCCCACAAACGCTGGCCTCGGTGGCCGCCCAACCGTCTCCGTCGATGATCCCATCTCCGGCGTGCTGCTGGCCTTCTTCGTTGGCGGCGCCGTCCTCAACATGACCATCTTCCAGCTTAACAAACGTCGCTCTCACAAGTTCATCCTGTCCGGCCTCCTTTTCGGCTTCTGCATGGCCCGAATCTCTGCCAACGTCCTCCGCATCGTCTGGGCCTCGTACCCGGGCAACGCCCGTGTCGCCATCGCCGCTCAGGTCTTCGTCAATGCCGGTGTCGTTCTTCTATTCCTTGTCAACCTCATCTTCGCGCAGCGCATCCTCCGCGCCTTTCACCCGCAGATCGGCTGGAGCAAGCCCGCCACGCTCGTTTTCCGCTTCCTGTTCTTCAGCATTCTCGCCAACCTCTTCATGGTCATCATTGCCGTTGTGTACAGCTTTTACACTCTTGACACGACTATCCGTTCTCAACTCCGCAAAATACAGCTTACTGCTGTTACCTACCTTGCAGTCCTGGCCTTCTTGCCCCTGCTCGTCACTGCTGTTAGCATTCTGCTCCCGCGCAAGGCTCCCATGGACAAGTTTGGCCAAGGTCGCATGCGCACCAAGGTCTTCCTCCTTGTCTTCACCGCGAGCCTTCTCACTCTTGGCGCAGCCTTCCGTGCTGGCGTCGCTTATCAGATCCGCCCAATCACCCACCCAGCCTGGTTCCACCACAAGGCTTGTTTCTATGTTTTCAACTATGTCATTGAGCTCATCGTCGTCTACTCCTATGCTCTGTCGCGTTTCGACCGTCGCTTCCACATTCCCAATGGCAGCAGTGGCCCCGGCGCCTACTCCAGCGGCGACTCTTCCAACGACCGTATCTACCGTGTCAACACCGAGTCTGAGGTCTTTGGCGACGACGAGCGACCTCGAGCTCACCGGGCGCAACCGAAGGAGGAGCCCCAGAACGAATCCGTATAATTTCTCGGCTTGCCACATTCACGCAGCTAGTACAGCGGTGTTTATTGTCTGTTTATACCGCCCGGCAAAGGGCAATCGAGCTTCAGCTATGGAGATTTAACCATCAGCAACCTGTATCGGAGATGGCCATCTCTCGACTCAAACTGTATCAATTCATTTATAGAAGATGGCCTATGGGATGCCACCAAGATAGACGGATGACTTATGAAATGACCTAATTGGACGACCTCGCGGTTGTCGTAGTCAGATAGACTGTAATATATCATCACAACTTTAAAATACATGGCCCCCACGATGCGAAACCCCAATGATAGTGATGCAAAGTAGAACAATGATTAATTAAAGAGGCGTCGGGCAAATGATGCGATTCTTCAATACTGAGTGAAGGATGAGGCTTATTCCAAGGCTAAGCCATGCGAGATCAACGACTAGAATAGCCTTGGTGCTTCAAAAGGAAACTATTCACAAGCACGGACAGCAAACAAAACACAAACAGGTCTCTGGTATACACAGCTTCATTCATACGACATTCTTCTTTCTTTCTCTTGTAGCGTGGACTTGATAAGGGCATATCTAAGCATTCATAGGGGGAAGGGCCATGTATGCATTGGGAAAAAGAAAGAACCCTCTCCTCCAACCAGGGATGGTCATGTGCGTCTGAGAAAGTCTCCCCGGATTTTTGCCTATTTTTTATTCCCACAATGTTTAATGACTCGCCACAAGCGATGATGCAGGTCCGTACATCCTGCACCAGGGACTTTCTAGTCTGGGAGGAATTTTTGCGTAAAATTGTACAAGAACAAGCACAGCTCTCGGCGCCGCTGCGTTGCTGGTCGCGAACGGGGTCGGGAGTTTGAGCTTGGTTGGACATGGGTATACGGGCAAGATTAGAGGAAGTAGTCGGGAGTCCCTGCGAGAAATTAGCAAATTGGATCTACGAGTATTGCTGCTCGTGTGCGACTTACGCCTTGAGACCATCGGCTCTCCTGCTCTGGGGCAAGGGTCGAATTGCAAGCTGTGCTTTGATTAGTCTTCTGCAGGACAATGTGAAGGAGGAATAGACATACAAGGTGTACTTCAGGTGCTCATCGATCTCCATGATGGCGGCCTGGTTACCACATCGGTAGCAGTAGTTGGGCGCTGTTGGTATATGTTAGTCCAAGTCCGAGGAGAAGCGTGGTTGTACAGGCAGGGTAGCGTACCTGAGAAGATGGTCACGACATTTCGGTCTTGGGACCAGTTATAACCCTCCATGACGAGCTGATGGGCTCGTGCAATCAACGTCAAGCCGTTGTTGTGATTGAACGCCTCTGAAATATCTTGTCCGAAGGTATACCCCGCACCGCGGGGAGAGATTCCCCAACCGCATCGGTCATCGGGATCTGACCACAGAAGGTCACACATGGGACCCTCGTGGGGAACCTCCTGGATCCGGTCTAGGGCTCGGATGTTATCGAGCGTGTCAATACTGGGGGACAGGCCGCCGTGGAGACAGAAGATCTGGTTGTCGATGAGGGCGGTGAGGGGGAGGTAGTCGAACAGGTCGGTGAAGTACTTCCACACGTTGGCATTGCCGTACTTTCGGAGGCACTCGTCGTAGAAGCCGTAGACTTGAGTGATCTGACGGGACTCATGGTTTCCACGGAGGATGGTAATGCGCTGGGGGTATCGGATCTTGAGGGCGACGAGGAGAGTAACGGTCTCAACCGAATAGTAACCTCTGTCGACATAATCACCTGGAAGCTGGGTCAATCTCTAGCGTCGCAATATGTCACCTCAGAGTGGCGTACCCATGAAGAGGTAGTTGGTGTCGGGGTTGGGACCACCAATCTTGAACAGCTCCATCAGGTCGTGGAACTGGCCGTGGATATCACCGCAGACGGTGACGGGGCATTTCTGGCGAGTGAGGTCAGATCCAGCACCTTGCTGACGGGGGCGCATAATCAACATACCACTGGCTGCACATTTGACTCCTCCTGCAAGACTTCTCGCGCCTGTATCGAAGAGTTAGCAGGGCGCCCTCGTGGATCACGCGAGAGCCCGTCACAGCAAGTCGCCCGACGACGCGACGAGGCCATCATGCATGAAAGCTCAACAACATCGACGCGGCCCTCGGGCAGCTGCAGCACGGCGCGCGAGTTTCGGTTCCCGTCTCACCTTGTCGCAAAGTCTCTGGACATCGGACTCGGCCAGCTGCTTGCAGGACATCAAGCTCTCAATCCAGCCATCGAGGGTGGGGATGGTGGTGGGCTCGAGGTTGAGGACGGGCGAAGCTTCGGCGGGTGCTCGCCCGACGTCTTCCATATTGGTGTCCATGGTTCTCGGGCGCGGTTAGGAGGCGGTAGGCGGAGGGAAGAGCTGGAGGAGAATGACGTTGCGTTGGCGTTGACGTTGACGTTGCGGTCACGCCTGAATCGCGAGCGGTGGGGCACGGGGCACAAAGGCGGCGTCAGGGGGCGGAGAATGCGGGCGGGAAGTAAAAAGGGCGTGGAGGAGGCAAGCGTGGGACGCTGTCGGGCGCTGGGAGGGATTTGCGTTTGGGTCGTGGGACGCACACAACCTGTTTGTTGGCGGATGGATTCGGTGGTGGGCAGAGATGAGGGAGAGAGGGAGGGATGTCGATAGTTGGGGGGGCTCCAGGTTCAGCCTTGGGCTCAGGATTGCTCCTCCACGCCTTCGCTTAATCTCACTGTGGTAGTGTGGCGGGAGCACAGTGGCACAAGTGGCACGAGTGGCGACATCACTGGCTGTGGCGGGAGCACAATCTCCCCGCTCTCGGCCTTTTTGGTGTGGCGTTGGCACCATTGAAATGCTTGCTCATCCTAACGAGCAATCTTGGATTGATTTGGAGATGATGAAGTAAAGATACGGGAGAATAACATGGGTTTTTTTATTCCTTCGAAACTGTGGCATCTGTCAAAGCGCATCTGGCGTTGAGCTTCTTCTCCACGGATTTCGCCTTCAATTGAACATCTTGGTGGACTCAGCTGCACTCCAACATTCCACATACCAAATCATCCCCTCATCAACGTCAATTAATCTGCGACAGGGCGGGCCATTGTCTATGTTACGGCAAAGTGGTCAACCACAGCCATAGGGAGTCACAACATTGACGCACTGAACAATCTCTGTCAAAGCACCTCTGTCTAATAACTCCAACTCCCTCTGCCTCATTCAGCCACTGTCTCAACTCATATATAGCTTAACTCAGGTTGCTCATTCCCTCAAGACAGGCCCAGCCCGACCGGAGGGGTCTCCTGTTCCTTAGGTATATGCTCCAGGTCCTGTCCGACCAGGTTCATAAAGTCCAGCCCAACCTCGGACAGCTTCTTGGCGTGCTCCTTGGCCCTCTCCATACATTGCGTCCACACGGGACCGCCAGGCTCTGTGCTGCTCAATTGTCTCGCCAAAATCACATTGAATGCCTCCACCTCCTCCTTGGCCCATTTGACACACACGCTCATCATGGGCGGTGGGAAACATGATTGGAAGCATTGTACCGTGTTGTGAATGACCATAAAGTAGACAAAGGACACCTCCCAAATATACAGGTGTAGATCACCCTGGAAAATGCACTGTCTGTAACTGCCGTGTTAGCATCATCTCTGGGTGATATTCTGCACAATTTCACTGACCTGGATCGTTTGTGGATCTTGTCGCTCCTGGCGGCCAAGTACGACTCCCTGGCCTTGTCCTCAAAGCCCAGCCTTGTCAACCAGCTGACGTTGCGTCGTGTCTTGTTTTGCTCATTGTGCGTCAACTCTAAGCCGCGAACGATCATGCCTGCTAGCTTGGCACATCGCTCCTCGACCTTGAAGTTGATAAAATCCTGAGCGACAGCGTTGTTCTTCAGCCCTCGAGCCAGTCCTTTCAGTTTCTCGACGCGGGCAACTGCAGGTTCAAAACGCTGCAGGGCGATGTCAATATCGAGCTCATCCATTTGACTCTCGACCCAGCGGAGGTTCTGCTGATTGCCGTCCACCTCGATGAGCATGTCCTTGATATCCGACAGGGTGGCCAGTAGCTCCGTTTTCTGAAGGAGACCAGGGTCTCGGGACGCAAAGTAGTTGATGGTCTCTCGGGCCTTGTTGTTGGCCTCCATCTCGGATCGAAGCCCCTTACGGAGCTCTTCCACAGCCTTGCGAACATTCAGCAGCAGCGTCTTCTTCTCGGGGTCTTCTGGTTTCTCCGTCCGGTAGATGAAAGATTCCTGGCCAACTCCTCGAACCATGATTGCGTCGGCCAGCTTGTTCCGGCTTCCGCTCGACGACTCTCCAGTGCTCAACATGTCCACAACCTCTACATCCAACAATGGCCAGCAGCGATCAGCCACCATCTTCATCATTGGCCCTCGAGCGTCAGCATTTACCCCGTCCGTCTTTCGCTTCTTACGCGATGCGATGAGGAGGTGGTCGTTGAGCAAGAATATTTGCATAGCCCGACGGGACTTGTAGGTCGCATTGTCCAACTCAATCCAGGGACCAGCGTTCTGGGCCACATGCCGCCCGGCTGCGTTGGGCAGGAACTTCTGCGACCCCTCAACGTTCTTGTACAGAGCTTGCATTTGCGAGTTCCAGAGCGCGCTTCTATCGGCAACTGAGCTTCGTTTGTCCCGCTTCGACAAGGTTGTCATTTGGTCATCTTCGCCCTTCATCGATGCCGCCCGTAGAGCAGTCGTATTGACCTTGAGATCTGACATGAGGTTCTTGAGGGCCCTCATCTCGCTCTTGAGCTTCTCTGCTTCCTTGCTGATCTTGATAAACTGGGTCCGGTTCTGCATGACGCTCTGCTGTAGGTCGCTCGCGGCCCGGGCCTTGAGCATGCGTAGCGAGTCCTCGAACTCGCGGATCTGGTCTTCGGTCGCATCGCTCAAGATTTTGGAGACGTATTGGTCGGGGATGAGGGCGGGGTCTCGCAATGCTTTGACATCAACGACCGGCGCAGCTCCTCCGCCTCGCGAGGGAGGTGGTCGATCATTACCGCGGTCTCTGGGTTCGAAGTTGGCAAGCGAGGCTACCGGAGGCATAGGCGGAGCTCCATCGTAGCCGGCAGGCACGTTGTTGAACCGAGTCGAGTAACGTCGCTTCACGAGATCGGATGTCTGGGTGGTTCAGTAAGCATGGGGGATCCTCAAGAGCTACGGGACGAAGAGCGCACCTTGCCGCCAGCTACCGGGGGTGGACGGGGCCGAGGCCGCGAAGCTGGTTCTGACGGCACCGGTCCCTTGGGCGAGCCATCCTGGATGATGGGGCTGGATATTTGTCGGGGAGCGCTGATGGTAGGGCGCTTCTTCCGCTTGCCGCTACGAAGCGATATCTTGCTACGTTCCTCGGACATGGTGGGCGGGCGTTCAAGCTGTCGTGGAGGATACTGGAGGATTCGGTGGAAATAAGAAACAAGGCGGAACTCGAGTCGGAACTGAGGCGAGGATAAAGAGACCGTCAAGGCCGCCGTCGAGAAACCCAGTCACGCCGAGTCGCGAAGGAGGAGGTGGTTGTGGTTGATGTTTCACTCAAGCATGCCTGGCCATGGCGCGAGTACGCAGTCGTTGAGCTCCCTCAGCCTCTCTCCATACGGAGCACAGTCTAACTTACACAGTACGTGGAATCCCCAATGCAGCAGCGAGGCACGCAGCGGTACGTACCTGGACAGCTCTCCTCATTGTCCTCGAGCTCCGAGGCGGCTCGGCCGGGGTTTATCCGGCTTGGGCATCATGGGCTGCCCAATCAATGCTCCGAGCCCGCTGTCCCCTCTGGGGCTAGCGCATCATGTGCGGTGCGGCGGTTGGACATGGTCCTAAAAAATTGGTTTCCCAATCGCGACGTCTTGAAAGCTCCCGCTTGATTCTGCTGGCCATCATTGACGACGTAATCCTCTCTCCGCCCCGTCACCACCCCCCTTGCGTGCCGGGCCTCTATCGCAATCGACCACAACCTCACTTGCTTCAGTAGCTGCTACACACACCAATCAATCCGCCAATATGGTCCAGAACAACGCCATGGTGACGGCATCCGTCGCAACCGTTGCCGCTGTTGTCGTCGGTAAGCTTCCATGAGGGCATCCCGCACCGCCGCCGCTAGGGCCCAAGCCGCCGAGCCATTGCTAACTCTGAGCCCCCCTGGAAGGATACGTCGTCTACTTCGACTACCAGCGACGCAACCAGGCCGAATTCCGCCGCAACCTGAGGAGGAACGAGCGCAAGCAGGCGCGGGCTGAGAAGGAGGAGGCCGATGCCTCGACCCAGCGACAACGCGGCTCGATCCGGGCCAAGGTTGAGGAGGCCAAGGAGGAGGGCTTCCCCAGCGGCGTGGAGGAGCGTGAGGCCTTCTTCAACGAGCAGGTCATGGCAGGCGAGGTTCTGAGCCAAGATCGTACGAGAGCCCCTCCATCGATAACGCAATTATGAACGGCATACTGACTCTGTATCTACAGCTACCAAGGCTCTCGAGTCTGCTCTGGCCTTTTACAAGGGCCTCAAGGTCTACCCTGCACCCGGTGACCTTATCCGCATCTACGACAGCACCGTTCCCAAGGTAAGCAGACACCCGAGCAACTTATATCTCAACTCCCACGAGACTAACAATTCCGCAGCCTATATTAGACATCCTCGCCGAGATGATCGCTTACGACTCATCTCTCGATATTCGGGCACCCGCTGCCCCAGCTGGCATCAACCTGGCCGACATCCCCAATGTCGGTCTCGATTAAAGGGAGACAACAAGTGTCTCTTAAATTCTGGTTCTCCCCGCTCCTCGCACACCAGATACGAAAAAACACCCAACCCCAAAACTGAACTAGAAGCTCGGAAATCCCCGGGCCCTAAAATCTGATATGGAGACCTGACGGCCTTCGATGTACCATAGTCTCGCTCTTCCAACTCCATAGAGCTTTGTGTAAACAGGTGTACGTTGAACGAATCCCGGATGGACCTAGGAACGGTAATGCTGGCAGCGTTTCCGCAACACATCATGATGTTTAATTCTTTCTTTTACTACTCTTCCGTGGGCTCTATGAGGCCTCAATTTTTCGCCCCTTCCTGTCCACTCTGTCGTCACGCGGGTCAAAACCCCCGTTGCCCCAGGTAGCCCACTCCGGAGTCGCCTCTCCCATGTAGTCCTCAGGTCTCCAATCACCATCGACGCCCCGCTCTTCCAGGAGCTCAAAGAATTTCTTGTAGTCGATGGTTGTGTGCCACTTGCCGTCCACCTTGAATCGGTCACTCGCTAGCAGGATGCAGCAGCTGTGGGCATGCTCAGCCGCAATGCCATAGTTCAGGCCCTTTTCCTGCAGTCTCTTCTCCAGAGCTTTGACAAAGTCACAGACTTCCCAGTAGAATGGGACATTTGACATGCTCAATCCGGCGTTGGAGGATGTAGACGTGCCACAGTACGTGACACCCTTTACCTCGACGAAGCAGGGGAGACCTTTCTCGACGAGTCTGGCATAGCCCTCAGCTTCTTCGTCCACATTGAAGCCCTTGACCAGCGTCAACCTGAATACTGTTCGGTGGTGGAAGCGCTTCTCGCGGAGGATATCAAGGCACCGCTGGAATCTCTCCCAGAAGTCTCGGTGGAGGGGTCTGTCGATCTTGCGCAACGACTCCTTGTCAGCCGCATCGATGGACACGTACAATTGCGTGACAGCCTTCAACGCCGCCAATTGGTCGGGGTGCTGTGCATTGCAGACCAAGAAGGAAGAAATTCGCTCCTTGTGCAGCATCTCCAGAAACTCGTTGATGTAGGGGTAGAAGATGGGCTCTCCCACAAGCGACAGTGCACAGTGGCGGATCTGCATGGCTTCCGCGAAACGTTCGGCTCGAACACCCGGCATTCCACGCAGCATCTTGATTTTCTTGTAGTGGTTCATCTTGACGCCGTCAAAGATCAGGTCGGGAGGGTCCACCACCCATCGCCAGGTTGTTCCAACTGGATTGGTACCGTGGCGCCAGCAGAAGACACATTTGTTGGAGCAAGAGAGAGAAGGCGTCGTCTCCATACATTGGTGAGAGTTGATGCCATAGAAGGAGAACTTGTAGCAGGAGCCTCTGCCGCGTAGGGCCGACTTGGTCCATCGACATGTCTTGACTCCGGAGTGGGAGCCAACGATGGCATATCCTTGCTTGGTCAGAGCGGCGTATGTGGGCGAATTCTTGGCCACCATCTCCTTGGGACCTCGGACAGGGGTCTTCTTGTTGGTAGATGAGCCGTATGAGGTGAAGTCAATCGCGAGAGGGGCTTTCTGAGCACCAGTTGAGCCGTCATCCTTTCGGATCATGCGACCAAGGTCCTCCACGTCGTCTAGAGCTTTTCCTGTGTTTTTCTTCTTGTTGTCGTTTGGCGCGTCATCGAACAGCACTTCACCATCGTCCTCATCTTCCGCCTCCTCCTCAACGTCACTCTCATCGGGCGCTCCACTGCCAGGAAGCCCTTCGCCGAGGTTTCCAGTGCGAGCGACGTGTTCAACCACTTCCTGAACACCTTTTGCCCACTCTTCAAGTCTCTCGACATGATCGCTGCCCATATCTCCCATTCCAACTGGGTAAGCCCTCTTTCGTCCAGTCAACTTGGCCATCCACTTGTCAATATCCTTGGCCTGGAAGCAGAAGCCCTCAGGTTCCGTAGGCCAGTTCTCCTTGTCGCCATATCCGAATACCGAGTATCCCAATAAAGGTGAAAGAGGGGCAGTATCGATGCGGAAGTCATGATGCGTCTCCTGTAGGTGCTCAAGGAAAGTGTCGTTGATGGAATCGATATTGTAACTTGGGATGAGGAAGAGGTAAACCTGATCGACATCGCCGTGGACCTTGGACGGGGAAATGAAATAATCGTCAAAATCAATCTCTGTCAAATCCAGCAGTTCCGGCTTCAGGAATGATCGACCAGACTGTTTTGCCAATTCATCAACGGTCGCCTCGAGTGTCTTGACATACTCCCTCGCGAGCTTCTCGGTCTTGGTGGTAACGGATGAGAAGAATACCAGGATAAGAACCGGTCGGGCCATATCCATCTCATTTTCGTTGGTTTTGGTAGGCTTCTTGGCCAACCCTCCCTTAATTCTTCGGGGTCCCTGCGATTTGACATCCTTCTTTGGTGGTTCGGGCTCCGCCTCTACGATTGCAGTCTTCTCTTCGATGACGACTTTTTCAGGCTCCTGGTAGATTTTCGGCAACACAACCAACTCCGTCTTTTCGACATTGAGGTGGAGGTAGATTCGTGCGGCGCCGAGAACTGCGAGAATGGCGAGGATAATCGGGGTACGGTGGATGTGCCAAGCTTCGACCAGGTCTACAGTCCAGGTTAGAGATGCGACAGGCGACAGGAGGGTGCTACAAACTCACCATCGACAAAAGAGTCGAGCCGAAGAGGCGACGAATGGTTTGCCCAGTCCATCTTGGGCGTGCGATTGCTGCGGTAGGATCACAGCACGCTGACGAGACGTTGAATCTGTGGTCTTCGCTTCCCACGCCTGGGGAAAAGGTTTGCCCCGCTACTAACAATTTTGGTGGGGTCGTTTTCTCGTTCGTCATTGCGCATCGCCAATCGAATGGCAGCGATTTGATCAGCGAACCACACACTGTGAAAGTCCTCGCACGGCTTCTCATTCGACCCGTCTCCAAATATTCTCCGATTCGACTTGCAACACCACAACTCGAAAACACGATGCAGAAAATTGAAAGTTTTGTTGGAACGACGGCCTGATAGTACCAACAACACCGATGTTATGAATTAAAAACTTCGCTTCTATGCTCCTTACCCATCCTCCCACGAAATCAGACGAGGGTGATGCTGCCAAGTCGAGATGCAGCGCTATGTACGTTGAGAATAAAATATAAAACAAGTTGTTGAAAATGATACAGATACAGCCATTCAAAATTAGGCAGAGAGTCACCTAGACCCTTCTGTCAGACCCTGCTGCTTCAGACTTGTCTCTCAAATCCTTCAAGCAAGGCGCATGGAACATCTCGCCTGTGATGGCCAGCTTCACGGTCCTGGTTGCGACAACAATCCATAGCAGTAAAACCGAAAGCGAAAGGATCTAATGAATCGTTATAATTAATTTTCCCCAAAACAATAGAGAAAGGAATGTGAACCAGGGGTCTTACCATTGTAGACACCTTGAAGAAGTCACTATCAAGGTTCTCCGCCAGGGCGCTTGTGCATGTTGCCAATACGCCTAGCGGGAATGTAAATCCCCACCAGCCCATATTGAATGGGAGGCTCTGCATGGTAGCAATGCTGATAAGTGCAAATGATAACCAGACCAAAGCAAACCCCCACATCATAATCGCTAGGAACACGCCCAAGACATACAGGATCTCACCGCCACGCAGGGCCAGGGATCCAAACGCAGTGGACTCGGGGAGCAGCTTCATAGCCACCTTCCCCAGCTGCTGAATCCCAAATCCGCCCTGGCCCAGGGGACCGATAGGCAGGAAGACGGAGACAATGACCTCCTTGGGCGGGATGGAGTGGATGGTAAGCCGGTGGAAGTACAGGGCCAGCACACAGGCGGAGAAGGACTCGCCAATTCCCCAAAGAACGTAAGACGTGATGACTGTAGTCATGGCATGGGCTCGGTTAGGGAGTGCCTCGGCGACAATGCCTCCCGATGCGGCCGCGACAACTGCGGGGACGATGGGGAGAAGAAGAGCAGCGGTGATGTTTTGCAATCCCGGTCGGTGCCGGTGCATAACGATAAACGGCATGCTTATGCATGTTGCAACTGACAACCACACATCAATCCACCAGAACGCCCATGCCAGGTAGATGAACCCATCACCCCACTGTTTGCAGCATAAGACCATCATGTTGATGATTGCTGCTCTCACGTCAGCGTCCTGCGCCGCCCCAGCGTCACGGTCCAAACTTACTGGCAAAAGCCATGGGGAAACATCCCAAGAACAAAGACTGACCGGGGTGAGAGATCATAGCCCCCCAGATCTCAGGGTACAGCGTGTAGCGGGCTATGGATAACCCCAGGAAGGTGACGAATAAGATCACATTGAGGCCGAAGAAGGCGTATGAGACACGCTGCAGCCACTCTGCATTGTAAGGGAGGTTGTGTAAGAGAATTGAGACGATGCCTGTCCCCATGCAAACTGCAAACCATCTATTGAGTTATCAACACACCTGGTCAGAGTAGTTCGCTATGATTTGATGCTGGGTGTAGGGCAAGGATGGTTGTTGGTTGGGTGGTGGTGGTGGGTGTGGATGATGTGTGTGGATGGATGGGACTTACGACGGTGTGAAATTCCGCACAACCCGACGCCACCCGACGTTCTCCTTACATGGCAGTGTTGATTCGCAAGGTCGTGGAGGAGTGCCGCATGTCGGCTGGCCGTTGGAACACGGAGTGATAGTCTTGTCAGACATATTGGTGTACACGACCGATCACGCGAGGCTCTTGGTGAAAGTGAGCAGTGACACAAAAGTGGTGGTGGATCAGGTGGTAAGGGAAAAGAGAGAGCTCGCCCGAAAGTTCAACTAAAGGGCTTTGACTCTGTGACTCAGGGTCCACGGTGGCAACTTGGCATTCCAAAGGTTTGTCACAAGAAAGAATTTCGAGGAAAAACTCCGCCTTTTCTTGCCAAAGAGAGTAATTTTGACATCATGCATCAAAACACGAGAGCGGAATGACAAAAAGCGCCGACGGGAATCGGTAACGGCCCATGTGGATTCCATCGGATACGTACCCAGGCCTAGTGCCGACTCGAGGGCCGGTGCGCCGAAAAAATTACCAGCAAGTCCCCGACTATGTAAATGGAAGGCCGCTTTACACGGTTGGTTTCTGGAGAGAAAAACACATCAAGAAAGAGCGCATTTGACAATGGAAACCTGTCGTTTCTTCGGCCGTGCTCAATGCCCGCAATCGCCGTGTAATTCTCCTCTAGCAACTCGCAGGCGCCCATCCGCACCGTGCCCACAATTAACGCTATTCCGCGCAACACGCACGACGAAAGATCCAGCCACTTCCCAGTAATCTTAGCGTCATGGCAGCCGAGCGTCCAACCAGAAGCGGCAAACTGGCTCACCGGACCCTGTGGCTCGCCGACTAAGCCCGTCAAATGATGTCGGTATCAATCAAAGACCCACAGCCAGATGTCGGTGTTACTATCTGCCGGCTTGGTCGTTCCCGGTCCTGACCGACGACAGGGTATCGGAGCATGGCCGCGCAAGTAGTCGTCGTAGATCCCCGCTCGCAATCCCACAAGTCGGTGTGTTGTCCTCTCCTACTTCAGACTTGTGTCAACCCAAGACAACCCATCAACCATCCAGTCGACAACCATTCAGTCATATAGCATCCAACCACACATCCCATATCCCGTCAAGTATCCCACAACGCAACCATGGCAGTCGGCATCCTCTCCAACACCATCGGCCTCGGGGTCTCTCCCAGCGTGGGTACGTTCCCGCAGGACCGTTTCGAGGAACTCGTAATGGGGTTGAAGGAAGCACTTGGTCCGTCGTCGGGTCTGACTTGTGACGATGTCAACATCAACTTCCTGACTCGCCTCATGGAGGACTATGATGGCTCCGACAACCAGTGGAGCAAGTATGCGTTTGGTGACCACAGCCGGGGCTACACCAGGAACCTGGTTGATGAAGGCAACGGCAAGAGCAACCTGGTGAGTCAATCGAGGTCGACTTGACCTAGTCCAACAGAGGCTAACGGCATGCATAGCTTGTCCTTGTTTGGTCTCCCGGCAAGGGCAGCCCTATCCACGACCACGGCAAGGCTCATTGCCTGATGAAGATCCTGCGAGGGAACCTGACCGAGACGCGTTTCGCCTTCCCCGAGAAGGAGGGTGAGGGACCACTAGAGTTGATATCCGAGAAGGTATATAAGGAAAATGCTGTCGCCTATATGGCTGACGAGCTTGGACTCCACCGAGTGTCCAATAAGGGCAGCGACTTCGCTGTCTCCCTACACTGTAGGAACCCCTCCCTAGTCACCGACACTTGTCGCGCAACTAACCCGCAACTTTGCAGTGTACACTCCCCCCAACGTAGCCAAGAAGGGGTGCCACATCTTTGATGAGAAGACAGGAAGAAAGAGCCACGTGCCAGGTTGTCATTACTTCTCAGCATACGGCCGGCTACTCAAGGAGTAGACAATGCGGCGTCTTGGGCCTCCAAGGCCGTGACGAGACATGACTTTGCTGGATTAGCGTTTGCGAGATTGCGTATCGAGATTGATCGCTGCTTTGTCTGCTTTTGTATGTTGGCGTGCACTTTTGTATGTTGTCGGTCCTGTCGCGACCCAGCTTGATGTGGTGTGGCCTGGTTGAGTAGTGTTGAGTAGGAAGGCCTCTCATGTACCTCCAGTATAGCAATATTAGCAAGGAATACACTGCTCAGGCCAATGAAGACCCTAACAGACTCAAATTCGATGTGAAAGAAGGTAGAATGAAGGAAAGGAGAAAAAGGCTGCTGGCCCTCTATTCCATCATTGCTCTCCTCATCACGACACCAGGGAAACTGAAGCACGCAATTCCAGCTAAGCTGAAAACGGCATCGGAAGTCGCTTCCATCGCACAAATGCCTTCCGAGCCGGCCGATTTCCGTGAGCCATCGATGGCAACATTGGCTGCATTATAATGATATACCCGTTTTGAAAGATTTAATCGTTACTTCAGGAGTAGTGGTATAACAGGTCCTCAACAAGAGCATTTTACTGGCTAAAATTTGTGGCTAGTGGGTCTTGGCCCGTTTTATTTGGCTGCACACACCTATCATATTTCAGCATTGCCATGAGCCAGGAAAATTCAGATAAATGGCATTATCATAATAACCCCCCCGGCGGCGCAGGAGAGCGTGATTTTAACCATAATTGCCGACATCCGGCTCCATCCGGGCCACGGCGATGATGCCATGTCTGGTCTCGAGTCGCGTGAGCTCTCTCGGAGCTCCCTCAAGAGTCATGCAAGTCGACGCTCTATTGCTCACTCGGTCCTTTCTTGAAGGTGCACTTGTCATTACTTTCTCTATCTCGTCAAACAATGGCGCTACACATGTTGTGTCACTCTACTCCGGTCCTTCTGTGGTTCTGAGGCTGTGCCTGGCGTACCACCGACCCGACTTCCGTCAATGTCGTCTTGACGCGTATGCCCCAGTCACTACTCGGACATTGACCCTTGATTGCCTGACTTTCAAGCAACCCATGTGGAACTTGCGTTGTTCTTCTTAACGTGAGCTGATCGGGACAGTTCTAATTGCGGCCAAAAGTGCCTCTGGGCGAATATCGAGCTATTCTGTTGAACAGCATCGATGCGCATTTCATGATCCTCATCAGGTATCAATTGCAATATCCTGTTGTAATCCTCCGAGTATATCAGCAAGTAGTTGGTGATGCAGGATGCCTGGTACGGCGCATGGTCCGATCGTATGCAGATGAGACCGTTTACCCGGTTGCAATTGCCCGTCCTAAAATCTCACGCCTGGTAGATCCTACAAGCAATACCTTGCGCCTTTCCGTAGACGAATGACAGTCTTCACCGACAAGGAGTCGTGACAGGCCAGCTTAGCCCAGGCTCCCAAGCAGATGAGAGCCTCGCTCGGCACCAACTCCCGATAATCCAACATCGTGGCGTTCAAGTGGCGGTACATGCTTACTCTCATGCAAGCCGAAACTGGCCCTTGCCGTTTAGGGAAGGGCTCATTGCTGATTTAGAAGCTCAGTGTCCCGTTGCAACGGTTCTCATGTCTGAATCCCCGGGGATAGTGACGGGTGTGATCAGCTTTGCATTAACTCCGGCCTGAACTCCGAGAACTGAACTACCACCAGACCAGCACAGATGCACATGCATATCCAACCTGATAGCTCTTCGTGGAAAAATGACTTGACGATAGTCAAATGGCACGAATAATTGATGACATGATTGATGAAGCTTGCGTAATGCTTGGAAGTGATGTCGTCGAGGGCAGTGTGATCAGATGTATAAGAACTAGAGAATCAGCAACTGTCAGCGGTTCGGCAGGTCAATTATTCGTTGTCAATAAGGCTCAGTTGACTAAAATGAGCGCATCTTTCAGTCAAGCTTTCCCACCTCGACCGGTGTTCACAGAAAAGAACCTGCCGGATCTAACTGGCAAGGTACGGCTCCCACACCGCCAGTGCATTCCTCCTCTTCGTCAAGGCAGTAATTAATACGCTCTATCTTAGGTTTATTTCATCACGGGACCCACGTCCGGTATTGGACTCCAGCTTTCTGCTCTTCTTTACTCCAAGGACGCGACCGTTTTCCTCGCCGCTCGATCTCGGTCTAAGCTCGATACAGCCGTCGAGAAGATCAAGTCTCTTCATCCATCGTCGAAGGGGTTATTATATCCTCTAGATCTAGACCTTGGTTCGTACGATTCGATCAAGGCCGGTGCTTCTGAGTTCCTTTCCAAGTCGCGACGACTAGATGTCCTCTTCCACAATGCCGGTGTCCTGGCCCCTCCTAAAGGCAGTGAGAATAGCCATGGGGTTGAATTACAGATGGGTGTCCATTGCCTAGGACCCTATCTATTAACAGATCTTCTTGAAGAATCACTCAAATATACAGCTCGTCTGCCCGACGTGGGCATAGGGGAGACGAGGGTTGTATGGGTAGGCAGCTCAGGAGCAATGCTAACTCCGAAAGGAGGTGTAGACGTGGAAGAGCTCAGAAACGGGAAATTCCACGATCACCCGCCAACCACACGGTACTGCATTAGCAAGGCGGGGGAATATTTTCTCAGTGGGAAATTCAACAGAATTCTGAAGGATCATGGTGTTCTCAGCGTTGTGAGTTTCTTCCCGTTAGCAGTTCGCATGGACGCCGAATGCAGCGTGTTCGAGTGGACGAAGAAAACGAACAGTAACTGACATTCCAATCAGTACCTCGATCCAGGAAATATCAAGACTGATCTTCAGAGAACATTTTCCACAGAGGTGTCTTGGATTGGGTCATTCATCTTAAATATGTTCCTCCACAGGGCCATCCAAGGCGCATACACGGAATTGTTCGCGGGTCTTTCTCCGGACCTCAATTTGGAGACGTTGAAGGACATGGATACCTGGGTCATTCCGTTCGGTAGGCTTGGAAAGGTCCGCGCAGACTTGGTTTCTGCATGCAGAACTGGCGTTGATGAACAGTCGGGGAATGTTGTTGAGTTTTTTGCCTGGTGTGATGAGCAGTTAAAGGGCTATCTTTGATTTCAATTCACGTTTAGTAAAAGTATCAGAACTCGGATATGGGCGTGTGTGCCGAGTTGGAACAGGCAGTCATGGGTACAGAATGAATTAGTTGCAAGTAGCTGCGGAATAATACTCAAGTTGAAGACTGCCATGGGTAAGAGACCAACCAATGTAAGGGAAGCAATCATTATATAATAGTAATTAACTCTGAGGTTTACGACATGTCAGACAGCCTGATAGGAAAAGTCAGCTTTGCGTAGGACCGGATCCGCACCGTGATTTCCTTTGAACCTAGATAGAGACTTTGAACCTAGTCCACCCTCAACAACCTAGATCATCGGCTAGTGACGGCTTCATCGGATCAAGGGCATCTGGATCCACCGGATCCCTAGGTATAAATAGCTAGCTTTCTTCCTTCCTAGACTAAAAGACAAGATCATCCATCGTCACCAAGCTGTCTCAACCAATCCATCTTGACTGATACCATGTAGGGGGTTGTTTGAAGAAGTTAATGGTTATTTTGAGACCCAGAGAGGGGTCTAATGCCCATACGGGCCAATCTCTCTATTCATTTTGGCCCTTTTTTGTCCATCATTGGCCTTGTTCTTCCAACCTTTTCTGTCTTTGTTATTTGGTCTCCTTCTCGCCATGATCCTTGCACGACTCTTAAGGGTGATGAACCATAGTAAACTGATACATAGTCCTGCAACGCAGCACACGAGGGGCTCACGTTCGTATCTCGAGCTTAACTTAGGTGTCGGGGGACAAGTAACAAGTTTGGTTCTTTTTCGATAAATCTCAAAGAGCACTTGCTACGTAGTCACAAATTTGTGTACTTGCTCAGGTCCCAATCTTATATCCATATTGGATGTCATGTATCACTAAACTCTATATTGAGGAGCAGTAGGACGCAAAAAAAGTCTGCTTATTACAGCTTGTACATGAAGGCCATAACTGTTCCGAAGTAATTCATCCTCTTTTGCACTAATAATCTCTGGCTAAATCTCACAGAGGTTTCCTCGCGAAAAAGGTCTGGCTGTAATACGGATGACGTTGCCAAGACGATTAGGATTCATTGAGGAGAAAATTATTAGTTAGTTCTTCGTTCGGCAGAGCTTGGTTTTGTGAACGGGTCGGATTAAGCCCTTGGCTAAAGTGTAAAGTCATTCGAGAAGTCTCACTTCATAGTGGGCCAGTTGACATGACACGTCAGAGTCCTCTGGAAAAGTTAAATTCGGATCAAGTTTCTAATTCCATGTCTAGGATCCAAGAGTAACTATAGCAACAGGCAACGTGTCTGCCGGTAGTCTCCGTAAATGAGTGTCCAGAGATATCTTGGGTGGAGATGCTCATGTAGGAACCCGGCGAGCAGCGGGTTCACATACTTCATTTCCGTTGACCTCCGTTCACCAACTCGGCGCTGCATATATTTTCTTTTGTCACCAATGAGCCCCGTCTGTACTCCATCGAGACTCCATCAAGACTCCATAGAGGCTCCTTTGCCAATTGTCTATAGAGAGCACGTGCTTTTTCTTAGTTTAACGCGCAATTGAGCGTGTCAAACTCCGTACGAGAGCTGAAGTTGAAATTGCCCAATGTGACAGGGCCACACACCAGATAGATCCCTACCCAAGCCTAAGCGATCGGGAGATTCATGCGGCTGAGCAAGCGCCCTGAAGATTTGGCTGTGCTCCGTAATTATACTACGTACTACGGAGGCATCTGGACGAGCGATCCTACCTGCAACTCGCAGACCCGCTCTCAGCTGGTTCAGCTGACTCCGCTGGACTCCTGGAGGGGCCGGCAAAGGGCAGAGGAAGAAGGCCTCCAGGCGGCAAGGATACGAGTTTGCGGCAATTTGCGACCGAGATGACGTTCTCGACTGCCTCATATCTTCTTGGCAGAGCTGATTCTCGCGGCCGGACCGACATGCACTTGTCAACTTGCTTTTGAGACAGGATGATGCGAGCGGGATTAGACGGGTTCATGGTCGGGCGTTGAGCAATGCGCCTCTCAACAGTCCGATCCGACGCCCTTGCTGATTCTAGAACCCCGGTGCCGGTGCCTTACGAGGCTTATTAGACATGGGTCTGCATCGCAGCGCATCATCTGACAGCTAGCGCATGGGGTAAAGAACCTAGTCCCTGCAACGTCCGGACAGGCACATGGCCGGTGAGCTTGGCGGCTCCGGAGTTGTCTGGGGAAATCGACATGGCCGTTGCCAATCGTGGCCGGTGATGCCAGGGTGATAGATGCTAGTAGATGTTGGTAGATGCCATGTTGCATTCCATGTTACATTTCATGTATGTATCAAGTAGCTGGTTGCCTGTACCGGCCCCCAGCCATCACATCCGTTCACATCAATTCTCAGCCCATCACACCGGCATCGTGACCGATCTAGTTCGAGCAGCAAGAGATCGTGCCGTGGTAAGCGCCGGAAAGGAACTTGCAGATGAGTTGTTGCTCCGGACTTGGTTCCCCCGATGCCCGAATCCCCTGTCGAATCCGGGGTTCCAACTTTTTGCGTTTCAAGACGCGGAGACGACTATCCAGGTCGCGTGAGGGTTGGCTGCCACATAGTATTGGCGCTTTCATCCTGAATCTCCCCGATGGATTCGCCTTAACGTAGTGTGGTGGGTTGTTAAACTTGACCGACCACCTTCGCCCCACCCTTCAGCTCGGCAGTGTCGACGGCAAGCGGATGAAAGGACGATCACGGAGCACCTTTGCCCTTTCAAATTGAACGAAAAGTCGAAAATGCATGTCTTGGAATCGGCCCAGTGAGGCTGCCGCTGTGTGAGCACGCCAGTCACCACCCATGCTTACTGCAGATCAGTTGATGCAACCTGAAATGCAACCTCCGAAACCCTGTCCTCTCGATATAACCGAGATTTTTGTTATTAATTACCGGCTGCTGCGGTTAGGTTGCTGCGGTTATGTTACCCGGGCCAACTGACTGGGATGTTCATCGCGAGATCGCTTCAATAATCTGGGGAACGGGACGGGAGATCAGGGTTAAGATAATTTATTTTCAGAATTAACCCTTGTAGCTTGACGCAAAAGAGACAAGCAAATGTTATGTATGCCCATCCATCAAACGCCTGATATCAATATGCCAATCCAATGCCCGATGCCCTTGTAACCCATCCATATCAAGCCGTAGCGTCCTCTACATATGGTTTCTTGTACATGTCATTATCCGACCCGTTCGACACGCTGGCAGTGTCGTGATTCCTACCCGAGACGGAGCTGGCAGCTGTGACGGAGCTACTGTCGCCATCGGCGGCCTTTCTAGCAGCCGACCAAACAGAGTAGTCGTTCGTAGCCACGCTAGGAGCGTGTGATTGAGCGTGTGACTTGGAAATAGAGACATTGTCCAGAGTGAGGCCGAGGCGGCGCATCCCTTCGCTCAGAGCCTCGAGTTTCTGCTTCTTCTCTTCGGAAGTGGGTTCGGCTGCAGCAGCAGGGGGCTGAGTAGGCTGCGTGGGCTGCGTAGGCTGCGTGGGCTCGGCGGGCGCAGCGGCAGGGTTGCCAGTGGCGAGGAAGGCTTCCCGGTCCACTTCCTGCTCCTGAGTCTGCGCCTTGTGTTGCTTCCACTTCTCTTCGAGAGTCGTGGGCGCCCCGGCATCAGGCTCTGGCTTGGGCTCCTTCTTCTCGCGTCTCGTGAGTTCGACCTCGAGGACTCTGGTGCCGAAGGGGACTTTGTTCTTAAGGCCATTATCGTCGCGGTCGTAAAAGAGGGCCCAGATGCCGGGGAGTTCCTCTACTGCGCAGAAGCCCTCCCAACCCTCAAGGGTCATGCGTCGGTCCTGCTTAGTGCAGTCGAATGGGCCCGTGATGTTCTCCTGGGCGTCTGTGCGGATACCATACTTGACCTCATATGTGTTCTTGTCGATGTAGATCCAGTTGAGCTGGGGAGGGTCGTCGCTGATTGTACTGACCAGGCCTTCGTATTCCGAATCAGGGTAGGGGAGGAAGTATCCCGAGAAAGGGTAACCCTTGCTGACATTGTTTTTGGGGTCATGGTTGTATAAGGGGTGTTCGTTGGCGATGTAGAGCTGAAAGGGAATTGAGCGTCAGTTATGTTCATGTCCTGCTGAGCCAAGGGCTGGGGGTAGCTAGCTACCTTTGAATCTTTTAGGACAATCAACTTGTTGTTGATGTCGCGGCTTCGAATCGAAGGCTTCACACAAGACACGATCAAGTTGCATCGGCGAGAACGATGCTCCTCTCGCTTAGTCTTGGATTGACTTTGACGGATAGCCTCTTGGGTGCCCAGCATGGCCGGGCAGATGGTGAGGGCGAGCAGCATAGGGATAGACATGATGACTTCTTGTGGATCGTCCTTTTCGATGGCGGCTTTGAGTTTGTCAACTTCTTCGAGCAGCTTTTGCTTGCAGAGAGTGCCAAAGAGTTCTTGGAGAGCGCTCTGGGGTGTGGACGTCGACGTGGAAGAGGACGAGGACGAGGATGAGGATGAAGAGGACGAGGCCGACATTGATGTCGCTAATTCAACCACCACAACAATGACAACAACGAACCATTCAAGAAGAACCACACGATGACGCAGGAGAGAGGGCGGGAGGGGATTCAACTTCCGGGATACACAACAAGATTTCCAAAAACGGTACACTATTTAAGGATTGTTCGCCCCAGATCCTCGACACCAAAAGTTTTGCAGCGCAGGTAGACGTGCAGATACCAGGATAGACCGTGTAATGAAATCCAATCAAGCGTCGGGTTGCCGGTGTTTCCCGACAAAATCATGTCATCCCAAGACCCGAACCGGAGCCGTCAAGCTGGAGGGAAAATTCTCTAGAAGCCTGACCCTGGCCGAACGCCAACTTCCCCCAGCGATGAGCCTATAGAGGACCTACGATGCGCTTGTGGAGAGCCGGCCGAGGGCGCAAGGGCGGCGTTGTTTTCCGCCAACACGCATATGCGAAACACGGCGGCTGCGGCGTCGCGGGCGTATCCCTGCACCCGCATCGTCGGGGTATATGGGTATATGTGAGTGGGTTTGGCGGAGGCTAGATGCGGGAAATCGACGCCGCGTAGTCGGAAGTGCCGCGGGCCATCGAGGAATCGACGCCGGGGGGTCACTCGGAGGTCCGGAGGCAGGGGTTACAACGCCACAGCGCATGCCAACATCGGATGATATCGCAAGATACGTGTCAACGAAGAAGTGCCCCCTGACGCCCCGTACAGACGTGTCAATTCGGCTGCGACGCTGCACCTTTGTTCTGCAGCCGCTGCGTGCAGCCTGTGATAGCTGGTGTGGAGTCGAGCCCCCCTGCCGTCGGCTCTGGCTTGCTGCGGCGGCCGATGATGTGGACGATGTGGACGATGGGGGCGATGTGGATGAGGCGGCAAAGGATAGATGGAGGTTATCGAAGCCATTGGGGGCCATGCATCGCAGAGCGCTTCTGCGGAGTCCTTCTGTACCTACCGGGGCCATCGGTGCCCGGCAGGGGCCCAGCCGGCTCTCACACCATCCCCAGGAAAACCAAAGAGCCGCGAGACCTCTAGCGTGCCTCATGGTGAGACAGCATTGACAACTCATCAAACTGCGAGGTTGGAGGTGCTAGGATGTGCTGGGGTAGCTCGGTGATGTACGGGGTCCATCGCGCTCACGGTGGCCGGAGCCGCAGCCCGGTGTGGGTTCGCGATGTGCCTTGGAGAGGTTTTCGGCATGTCGTCTGAGATCGCTTCGGGATCTTTCGCGGAAACGGGGGCTGCCTCGTGAAGAAGCAATGGGCCTGATGGGCCCCGAATTGTCTATATAAGCACGCCGGTCGATCGTCGTTGGACCAAACTCTCTCTCATCATCAACTCTCACATCTTCTCAACAATCATCACTCGAGCCCCAGCTCCGATCACCATCAATCCTCCCCTCTTTAAACCAACGACTTTCGTCCACCCCCCAAACAATCAACATGTCTGCTCCTGCGTAAGAAACCCACTCAACCAAGAACCTGTCCTCTTCACTCGCTTGGGAGTCAAGTGGCATCCAGAGTCTAACACTGTTCAGCACCACCACTTCTCCCACCACCACTTCCACTCCTGCCCTTCCCAAGCCCCCCGTCACGTAAGCGCTCTGCAGCTTGCTTGCTACTCAAGCATCCAGAGGAACACAGGCTGACTCGTCTAGCTCATCCAGCCTCGCCAAGACCAACCCTTACCAGTCCGACTCCGACTCTGATGGCCAGGCCCGTGGCGGACGCCGTGGCGCCAAGCAGCAGTTCGTTGTTCCTCTGCCCACCTCCACCGGTCTCTCTCAGCCTGCCGGTAAGTCACAGGAACTTCCCTGCACCCTCGAGAACCACTGCTAACGAACTCCCTGCAGGCCAGCTCCTCAAGGGTGCCACCGATGAGAACGGCAACCAAAAGTCCGCTGCCCTCCTCGTCGGCATCAAGCTCGACCTCGAGGCCGAGGTCCACTTGACTGCCCGCATCAAGGGAGACATCTGCGTCGGCCTTTACTAAGCCACTCGTCTTTGTCTAATTCCGATGGTGATTGGGTCTTAGCATGGGGATATGAGATGATGATACACGAGAATCATGACAGCCCTGCCTGTGCTCTACGCTTCTGATGAGTAGCAACGCCGCAACCTCTTGAGGTGGCACAGGGTGTCAAACGTTGGGGATTTCCTTTGTTCGAAACTGGCATATATAAAACATAGTTCAGTAGCAGAGTAACAATAAAGCGCATGACTACTACCTCTTCATCTCGCACGATGCATTCTATAACAGGACTTGACTTGATCCAGACAGTGCCATATCAACTCTTCACCTGATTGGAAGAGCCATCCCGATTTTTAATCCCACTCGCGACGTTCAATTAAGGCTGGACTGCTTCAATTGCGCCACGTCTGATTAGCCTATTGTATCGGCCTTAGTGCCGCCATTTAGCCCACGGTTCGGTACCAGAAGTGAATATGGCAAAAGTCAACGAACACAAGGGTCAATAATTAGTGCCCAAGCTTTTATCCAATCGCGTGTTATTCTGATGGAATTTTTTGCGAGGCAGAAGGCAATAGATAAGGATGACACAAGCCGTTGTTCCAAGACAGCAATGATGATTATCAGCTCTAGGATCTGGTACTCGGTGCTTTACACTTGACATGGTTCGAGACCATTGATTTATTGACGTGAGATAATGCAGATGATTAAGTGTTTGTCTCTATCCAGGTTTTCGATTCGATCATCTTGGTGATCTAGCGACGTTTTATTGTTTGATTTCTTAGGCCTGGATTCGAGCGATACGGCCGGTTCTGCGTTTCCACTGCGTTCCTAGTGATGTACCATCTTCATATCGGCTGTCTGAATTCGCGATACTCGATTATTCATTTATCCTTCATCATTTGATGATGAACCATGCTATCTAAACCATAGTTCAATTAACTAAACTTACTAAATATCAATAGACTAACCCTCGAGTACTGAGCTTAAGGTAAAGGCTAATAATTATAATGAATTATTCCTTATAGCACTTAGGGTTATACTCCGTATACAAAAAGGGGTTATCTTCAATCCCTTAGGGCTAATGATTTCCTGCAAAAACCTTAGCTTTCATATGGTAGCATTAACTTAGCTGCGGGGAACAAGTGAAAGAGCAAGCCTATAGTTTCAACAACTCAAAACATCAACTTTCAACATGGCCATCCAACTAATTCCACGCATCATACCCAGTAGAGCATCAGGAATTCCGATTCAAGAATCGGGGATACTAAGTAGCTATCAGAGAGACGCGATATCGTAGCCTGTGCTACCCTGGAGGTGCGAGTCTTCGTAGCCAGACCAACTGAGCACGGACACTTCAAACGATGGGCGCCCAAAGAACCCCTTGATCCCGGCACTGAATGTACCCGTGATTGCGTGAGAGTCTTTCAGTTCCGCAATTGCGCGTACCTTTTTGCGGGAAGTGGCGGGGACATTGCTGATACGCAAATGAGCCCATTTTCGCCTGTACAATATCATGCCTTTATCATACATGACAATGCGACATGGCAATCAGGCGATAAGAGAAGAACTGATTCATTAATTGCAACACTCGTGTAGCATCGTTTAGACCCTAGACCGCCAGTTGAGGTTTTGAGATCAACCCAAGCGTGGGCAAAGAGGTAGCCATGGGGCATCCATGATACAGGGGCACGAGTACATTGTTGTAGCTACACATGGATACCCTAGGCTTACTTGCACCGGGCGACCCATGATAATGCATCCCAACCCAAAAGCCTTAGCTGGCGTGTTATACCCGTACCCAATGGTTTGGATGCACGCAACACGATATTGCATCGGGTGGGGGACTGCGGGTGGTGCCGGAGTTAAAGCCAACCACATAATTAAGCACGGCGAAGGCCAACAGGAAAAATGTCCAGGTGACTAGTGTAACCTTTATCTGAACTATGCATGAGTTAATTGTACGTGGCCGTGAACAACACGGTGTGTGAGAAAGCCACCTTGGCATGAAGGATTTCTGTAGGTGAGGGAACGCAGGCTGGTGGAGATGATGGCAGGCGATCAATGGCGGAACAACCGGATGATCCGCCGCCGGTCCGACCGAAGAAGCAAGTTTATGGTTTAAGTAAGTTATGTTACAGCTGTCGACGGCCCGACGCGTCTACACGCGACGAAAGGCTTTAGAGTGAATCATCTAGAGGAGGAAGCAAAGGAAACAAAGACACAAATCCCCCGCTTCTGTAGAAGCCGTCAATTGCTCACCGCCGCACCATCACGATGCCTCGGCCAGCGAAACGCACCCACGAATTCATCGACCTGACGGGCGATGATAGTGACACGGGCACGAATGAATCGCACGGCAAGCGGCCCGCTTTCGCGCAGCACCCCCAGCGAAATGAGCGCAATGCCAGAGAAACACCAGTTTATCCACCTGGATTAGGTGGCACAAGCGTGTACAGCACTGCTCCACAGAGCTCGAACGCCCTCGCCGCCTCGTCTCAGCTGGTGCCCGTTATTGAACCAGACGTTCTGGACCTTACGCAGGACAGCGATGAACCGGATCGCGAGCTGTACGGGACTTTTGGTGCGTGTTTCGTGACTGAATGCCGCTCCTGCATAACCTGACGCGCCATAGCGGGGAAGATTGTCGGAATCAGATACTACAGAGGTTATGCGTCGCCGGGAGAAACTGTTCTCTGCAGAAGGGAGCCCCAAAATCAGGTTCGTGGCTTTGCTGTGAACTAGGCATCTAATCCCAGACATTGTGTCTCAGGCGGTTGCTGCAGTTCGGAGACATGGAGAAACTAATAGCTCAAGCAGTATGATCGAAACGCGATCCGAGTGGACAACGTCGTGAACGACCAGATTGGCCATCTTCCCCGCAAAATCGCCGAGAAGATCGCACCATACATGGTACATAATACCTTAGAACCTGTCCTATTGCATTCTAACATCGCCCCAGGATCGCGGTGATGTTACCCTTGAGGCCCAGCTCACAGGCGAGAAGGGCTTTTACGACTGTCCCGTCAAGCTCTTCTTTTTTGGCCCAAGCGACCCAACTGAGCGTGCCAGGGTCGAGGACTTGCTTAAGAAGGACAAACTCGTCAAGCCCACCGAGCTCAAGAACACTAGAAAGGATGCTGAGGCTCGGAGGGCCTTGATGGGGCTGACCGGTGCCAGCACTGTGAACGGCCTTAATCAGGATGGTGCTATCCAGACGGAGCCGGAGGTGTCGTTGGAAGCTCTCCTGAAGACCAGTGAAGCTGTGGAGATGCGCAAGGGGGGTGACGCCATCAAGATCCTTGCGATAGGGGAGGATCAGTTGGAGCAGATGCCAAAGGCTGACCAGCCTTCCCGGCTGAAGTCGCAGCTTCTGCCATACCAGCGTCAGGTATGTCTACGCGAGAGGTGGATGTAAGTGCAACTGCTGACCACTATATAGGGATTGGCTTGGATGACCTCCAAAGAGAACCCCCAACTTCCCCAAAAAGGCTCCAACAATGTCGTTCAGCTGTGGAAACTCGACAGCAGAGGTCGATACTGGAACATTGCATCCGACTTTGTCACTTCGGCCGCACCGAAACTTCTTTCTGGAGGAATCCTCGCCGATGACATGGGCTTGGGCAAGACGCTCCAGATCATCAGTCTCATCCTGACAGGCGGGCCCGGATCTACTTTGATCGTTGCCCCCGTCAGCGTCATGAGCAACTGGGAGCAGCAGATTCAGCGACACGTCCAGGCTGACCAGTTGCCCAGTGTCTTCATCTACCACGGTGACAAGAGGGCGACGGCTCAGGAGCTGATGAAGTATGACGTTGTTATCACTAGCTACGGGAAACTGTCCCGGGAGCGCGAGGATGGTGTCAGCAAGGTATTGCTGTCGCCGTCCATCGAGTGGCGCAGAGTCGTCTTGGATGAAGGCCACACGATTCGCAACGCTAGAACTAAAGCCGCACTCGCTGCGTGTGACCTCAAAGCCAAGTCTCGATGGGTTCTGACCGGAACTCCAATGTAGGTCGCCTGTGCAACCCGCCTGTTGAGTCATCGCTAATGCAACGCAGTATCAACTCCGTCAAAGACTTGCACTCGCTCGTCAAGTTCCTCCACATCACTGGAGGCATCGAGCAGATCGAGATCTTCAACGCCAAAATTACTCGCCGTCTAGGTTCCAACGATAGAAGCGCCCAGATCCTACTCCAGGCGCTGATGCAGGATCTGTGCCTCCGGCGTAAGAAGGACATGAAGTTTGTGGATCTCAAACTGCCCGAGAAGAAGGAGTTCATCCACCGAATCCAGTTCCGACAGGACGAAAAGCACAAGTACGACGCTCTGCTGTACGTGTAAATCCCGTTGTTCGGCTTGGAATGATAGCTTACAATATTACAGATCGGAAGCTAGGGGTGTCTTGCAAGAATACCAGGCGAATTCTGCAGCGGGACAGAAGGGCCGCTTCCAGAAGGGCCGCTTCCAGAATGTCCTCGAACGTCTGCTTCGTCTCCGACAAACGTATGCATACCCCTTTCTCATAGTCGGTATATTGGATCGCTGATAATCATCTAGCTGCAACCACTGGACTCTTTGCAAACAGCGTATTAACGATATTCTCAAACTGCTCGAAGATCAAGACGTCGTTGTTCTCAATGATAAGAACCGAGGTTTGCTTCAAGAGGCGCTGCGCCTCTACATCGAGACTCAAGAGGACTGCGCCATCTGTTACGATACGCCCTCCTCACCAGTCATTACCGTTTGTCGCCACGTATTTTGCCAAAATTGTATAACCCGCGCCATTGAGATCCAGGGCAAGTGTCCGATGTGCCGCAACCCGCTCACCACGGAGTCGCTGCTCGAACCCGCGCCCGAGACTGCCGGCGACGAGGCACCCGAGTTCGACTCGGAGACGCAGAGCTCCAAGACGGAGGCAATGCTGCAGATCGTGCAGGCCACGCTGCGCAACGACGGGTCCAAGGTCATCCTGTTCTCGCAGTGGACGTCGTTCCTCAACATCCTGCAGAGCCAGCTCGATGCGGCGGGAATCAAGTATACTCGCGTCGACGGGAGCATGAAGGCAGACCATCGCGACCGCGCCATCGACGCCCTGGACAACGACCCAGAGACGCGCGTCATGCTTGCCAGCCTCGCCGTGTGCAGCGTGGGTCTTAACCTTGTCTCTGCCGACACCGTCATTCTCTCTGATAGTTGTAAGCCAGCCTACTTCCCCTCTTTTACACGCCGTCGAGAACTCTCCTCTAACCGTTACTTTCTACTCGCAGGGTGGGCTCCGGCCATCGAAGATCAGGCCATAGATCGTGTCCACCGGCTGGGCCAGACGCGCCCGACAACGGTGTGGCGCCTCGTTATGGAGGGCTCCGTCGAAGAGCGCGTGCTGGACATCCAGCAGGAGAAGCGGGAGTTGGTCACCAAGGCCTTCCAGGAGAAGACGGGCCGGGGTAAGAAGGCCAAGGATACCCGCATGGCAGATATCCTCAAGCTGCTTGGTTGATTTGTGACGGGGCGTCATTGGGTTCGATGGAATTACAAGGAGTTATTATGCCTCAGCCAGACAGCCATTTAAGATTTCGTGGTTGCTGGAGGTGGAAAAGTTTGACGTTAATATCGATAAATAGCGGCCCATAGCCTCGGGGCTTAACTTTGCTACATCAACGAGTTTGATGAAAACACTTGATTGTCATTGACATGTCATGTCATTATTGATTTGTTTTTTCTGCAATCTACGGATCTTTTTACACCGGGTAGGTTCTGTTTTCACCCCTTCCTTGGGATACTATACAAGTCGGAGCTGGAGGCTCAACGACCGTAAATTTACTTCAGCCACTTGCCGTAGGCCCATCGGATGCGCTCGAGGGCCCGGGCCTGCAGCTGGATGCCCTTCATATTGGAGAGATCGTCAAGGTCCTCGAGGAATTCCCTTCCAATGTCGCGGGGCATCAACCGATCGACTAAGTTGCGTAAGACATGTACTTCGCACAACAAGAGACCATGGTCCTTGTACGACAGGAGGTTGCTCTCTGTGGGACGAGCCTCGGAGAGGATACGATCGATGTTTCGGAGGACGCGCACGGCCTTGCCGGCCTTGGCCGAGTTGCGCTGGCCAGATCGTCCACCGAAGATGCCGCGAAGGTACTGGAAGAGGCCGACCGAAACGATGACACCAGGAGTGAGACCGACGAAGCCGAATACCAATTCCTGACTCTTGAGGAGGGAGTCGATGCCTGTCATGGCAACCTCTAGATCAACCTTTGTCTTCTGAACTTGGATCAGAAGTGACCGAACCAGGTCGCCCCGAATCGCGCCCATAAGAGGGCTTTGCAGGTCCTGCTCGAACGCTCGAAGCACTGGGGTCACATCACCCTCAGCGACCTTGGTTCGAATCTCGGCAATTTGAGAGTCGGATAGAGGCATTCCGCTCGTCGAGGCGAAATGGGGTTTGTCAAGGGCGAAGTCAACAACCATGCGTTCGAGACTTTCGCGATCGGCCTTGAGACTGTCCCGACTCATGATGGCGATTTCACTCGTCTTATCATGTCGGATTGTTTGGATGACCTTCCCCGTCGGTTCCACAACCCAGTTGAACCAAAAATCTTGGACCGTCGCCCCAAAGTCGAGGAACCACTGGACGATATCGGCCTTTCGGTTGAGTAGAATCCGCAAGATGGTGGTTGACGAGAGCAGACCGACACTGGCAATGAGCCAATACCGCACTAAGGGAGAAGGGGGGCCGTTTTCATTTGCTAGGCCCTTCATAACAGTAAGGTGTTCAGGGAGAGTCTTGTCAATGATTTGGAGTAGTCGTCGGGCGAGGATTGCCGGTCGTTCAGTTGCGTTGCTATCCTCGAGGTGAACTGAGAGCTCGGGGTCCTCTTCCACGCCAGCAAACACCTTATCTTCGAAGTCGTTAATGTTAACATCCAGAGTGCAGACCTCCTTGAGTACCATGTCGATCAGGGCAACGCTACGCTCAACGACGCCCTTGAGGTCGTGGTGGTCCTGCATCTCAGCCTTTTCGTCGTCGGGACCAAACTGCAAGCCCTCATCCATCAAAACGCCAAGTCCGCTAGCGGTGATCTCTCTCAATTTCTTCAGCTGAGCTTGCTTCCGTCTAGCCTCCGCACGGCAGAGAGCCACCGGAGACAGGACCTTACGCTGGATGTTGGCAAAGGAACGCTCGCGTATACTGTCCTGAACGATGCCATAGAACTGTTTCCACTGCTGCGAGAGTCCGGTCCTCGTCGAGTCTACGAGGTCGGCCGGAGCGTCTCGCACGGAACTGGATCGAAGCCGCAGCTTGGTCGTGTTGTAGACTTCTTGGGACCAGGCCCATAGGCGAACCGGGGAGGTTTGAACAGTGTACAGACTGCTGTAGGTGTATGAGCTGAGGACATCGTCCCAATACCAAATGTCGTCACTGAGCGGGATAATTTGTTCCAGCAGGGTGTCGAGAACAACGCCATGAATATGGATGGTGGCTTTGCTGACGAGGAGCCACTCGATCTCATTTTCATAAGGACTCTTCAGGGCATCAACATGAGAAGGCCTCACAATAGCACCGGGTGGAGCAGGGATTCCAGACTGAGTGAGAAGGCTCCGGATGCGCCATGATGGGAGGAGAGGGTGAGAGGATGAGGTGCTGAGGGACTGGACGATGCGGAGCAGGTGGTCGAGGCGAGGAGAAGAGAAGGCATTGGCGACGGTGAAGCCCCGGTCATCAGTTTCAGAGCGTCCATCCTCGGACGAGTCTTCGGAGAGGACGGGGAGACGATCCAGATAGGCGTCGAGACGCCGCACCTGGCTGTTGGCAAAGTTAGTATTACCAGGACAAAAGTCGGCCCAGCCAAGGCCAAAGGGAGAGACATGGGGACTGGAAATGTCGGGTGTGGCATGGCTAAGTAGTCAGGGGTGGGCGGACGAACTCGGAGACAAGAGTCATGATGGGCAGAGCAAGAACCCAGACTTTGACAACGCAACCAGTGTCAGGCTCGGCGGGCACAGCATCAGCCAGCAGCCGCAGCTCGCAGGGGGCTGTTCAGGGCTGTTCAGGGTCGTCCAGGAACTGACTGGTCAATGGCAGATCCCCGTGCAGCCACCGGAAGGTCGGACGGAGCGAGGGCACCACAGTCGGGACGGAGGTGCAGGTAGCGGCAGACTGGAGACGGCAGACGGGCAGAGGAAGAGCCGCAAATCAACTCGGCCGAGGGCGCGGAAGCACGGGACCACGGGCGGCAGATCGGGCTGGAATGGGTGGTGGCCCTGGTGGGTTTACCGGGAGTGGTGTGTGCGTGACTGGAGGCTGGTGGCGACGTGACTGGAGGCTGGTGGCGACGTGACTGAGGCCAGTCCCAGACTTTCACATTCACAGTGTGCAGCTCGCAGCGAGTATTGTGCTTACTACGTCAGCGTGGGCGTTGGCTCAGGCTTAGGCTTAGGGCGCGTGTGTGCTGTGCGTGTGCTCTGCTGTGTGTGTGCGCTGTGTGCTGGGCAACGGAGCGGAGGCGGGTTGTGCGTTGTGGGGTAATACTCGCCATCAGCCCAGACCGACGGTACGGATACGGAGATCAATTACGTCGGCACAGCACGGGCGATGGCATCACACCACACGGACAGGCCCGGAAGCTTGAGAGCCGAGAGAGCGGCGCGATGTGGCCGGGGCGGAGGTCGCCAACGGCCTAGCGATAAGTCGAGACGTCTGCCCGGCCGGCGAGGGTGAAACTGTAATAAGAGACGGGGCCGTGTTAGTGAGGGCGTGGATTGGGGTGGCTTGTGCGAGATGAGCAGCGCGCATGTGAATGAGTGAGTGGCAAGGGGGGCTTTCACCAACACCACCTGTGAGTGAATGCGAGTGTGTGCGGGCGGAGCAACTGAGATGCATTGCCCCGGCTTGATTCGACGTCTCACACTGTTCGAGCGAGGCGTAGGATAGACGGTGGACGGTTGTGGTTGGGCGGTTCGGTGGATGACGGATCGTAGGACGCGGAGGACGACTGTGGAGGGTGTCACGGTATTAGTATTCGTATTCGGGTTACGAACCCGATTGCAACCAAAGCAACCACCAAGAGCCAGAGCCACGAGGCCGTCGACCACAGCCGGAAGAGGACGTATTGTCTGCCTGGATGAAATCTCAAATGCAAGGGCCTGGATTGGGTGGTCGGATGAAACAAGGTCGAAAAGCAACAAGGTTAAAAGGCAAAGTATTCGGATACCGGGCAGGCTGATGAAGCGCTGTAACACGAAGGCGAAGGCGAAGACGAAGACGACGGGTCCGATCGATGAGATCATCAGCCGGCGCCAGGGCGAGGGGACCAACGGCGCGCATGATAAGGCGATACTTGGTGGACCACGCGCAATTGGCTGCAATGCTACGTAGCTCATCATCTCCCGCGACCATCCCTGGGTGTGGCGGCGGGCGGCAGCGTCCATACGCCAGCACCTCAAGCTGTCAGAACCCAAAAGACCACACCACTTTCCCCCAATGTTTGCAATAGTTTGCTGATGAACCGCTGCTCGGGAGCTCTCTGGGCCGGGCGGGGGTCATCCACAAACTGCTGAATGAGGGTCGGCAGTACAGAGCAAACAACATCGATCCATCGTCATCAACCCCTGGACACTTCATTTTCGTTCTCGCCACTGGTCCATCCAGGGGACGCGCAAATGTCAGAATCAGCTGTCACGGACAGGACCAGATCCGGGGACAGGGGGGACAGAGAGATGCCGAGGGCGCCTGGAAGTACAGTTTTTTGTGCTGAATCGGTCGCTCAACTTCAATGCCTCTGGAAAAAAGGACTGACGCCTGGTAACAGCTGGCGAAGGTCGTGTCTCAGGCCAGTTCGTAAATCATCGTCCTTGACCGCCGTCAATTGCCGCCTCTGTCTCATCTCCCAAGTCGGGGTCGGAAAGTGATGTTGATGATGGTTATCACTGGGGCCACTGAGTGGCCCATGTGGTCGGTCCCCTGAATAAAATTCCCGTTAGATCCCCGTACCTCTCGGGGCGGTGACGGCACTCGAGGGGGCGTTTACAGCGTCGTCGACCGTTGATGGCCCTGGAGCAGCCCGTACGATCCCCATGAATGCCCTGCGCCTGCATCCGGAAGCCGGAAAGAACAATTTGGGGTGGGCTCATCTCTGGAACCATATGCCCATTTGCCATTTGCCTTGAGATTTCTTGCCGACCTGCACGGACCTATGGTGCCAGGGGCTGCGTATCGTGGGTGGTAGGTTCCGTCCCGGCGACGGTGGGAAGGACCCCTGTGGTCCCCTCCTCCTTCCCATTCCTTGGGTGCGGCTGCCCTGTGACTGGCCAAATTGGCATACACAAGTGGGCGTGTGGGTGTGCCCGCCAAGCCGCCGCCCCAATTGGATCTGGCGCGCGGCGGGCAGTCGAGGAAATGATAAAACCTCCCCAACAGCCACTACCCGTTTTCCTTCCCATCACCGCCATCGCCGACCTCTTCAAGAGCCGCCCTCTTCGACGACTTGGAATCGTTGAACGCTCGGTGTTTGCTGGTCTTTCCTTCAAAGACCTCCGTCTCCTATTTCCCTTTTACACAGTACTAGTTGCAAAGTCTCCATCGGAGTCGACCGCAACCATGGACATGCTGTGAGTTTGCCCCTGATGCGACCCTCTGCGCGCGTCAATGTTCTCCCCCCAAATCGTCGCAGCACTCCTAACACTGATTCCTCTCGCAGCAACTCGACCATCAGCTTGTCTAATCAGACTAGCGACTACCTCTCCGTCCTCGAGGAGGTTTCCAAGTACAATATCCAACTCAACTTCCTCGAGAAGCTCTGGGCCGTACGTCCACCGCGATCCCTATTCCCGACTTGACACAACCAGACTAACACGCTGTCTCTAGGCTTGGTACATTTACATGCAAAATGACACCCTCGCCACCGGCCTCATGAGCTTTGTTCTCCACGAACTCGTCTACTTCGGTCGCTGCATCCCCTACATGCTCATGGACTGGATCCCCTTCTTCAACCGCTACAAGATCCAGGCCCAGAAGATCCCCACCGTCAAGGAGCAGTGGGATTGCGCCGTCATCGTCCTCGTCAGCCACTTCACCGCCGAGCTTCCTCAGATCTGGTTCTTCCATCCTATCGCTACCTGGTTCGGCATGGACTACGGAGTTCCCTTCCCTCCTATGTGGAAGATGGCTGTCCAAATCACCATCTGCTTCATTATGGAGGATGCTTGGCACTACTGGTTCCACCGCGCCCTGCACTACGGTCCCCTCTACAAGGCCATCCACAAGATGCACCACACCTACGCCGCTCCCTTTGGTCTTGCTGCTGAGTACGCCTCGCCCATTGAGACTGCTCTCCTCGGTATCGGCGTCGTCGGCGCTCCCATCCTCCTCATGGCCTTCACTGGCGAGCTCCACCTCTTCACCATGTACGTCTGGATCACGCTCCGTCTCTTCCAGGCCATCGACGCCCACAGCGGCTACGACTTCCCCTGGAGTCTGCGCCACTTCCTCCCCGTTTGGGCTGGCGCCGAGCACCACGACCTGCACCACGAGAAGTTTATTGGCAACTACGCTTCCAGCTTCCGCTGGTGGGACTACTGCCTGGACACCGAGGCCGGTGCTGAGGCTAACAAGCGCCGCCGTGAGAAGAAGGTCGCTTTGCTCAAGGCTCAGAAACAGCAATAAGCGACTGTAGCGACTTCAATGGGCAGCACATCTTGATTGCGGTGAATCAAGGCTGCTCTAGAGGCAAAAGGAATGAAGGAGAAAACGTTCAGTTCATGATTGAATCAAGACTGAATGTCATGTGTGGCACATAACCAGTCCGTTGCCCGAGCGGCGGTACGAGCATTCGCACGGCGTTGGGGGATGTTGATCGAGAACGACTTTTTACGCTTGTATATACAAAAAAACCGCATAAGCCCGGGAGAGGCTCTAGACATACGTACTTAATACTCAGCGTCGTTCGTTGACCTAGGAAAATAACACCGTTTTGATTATAGTAACCATCAAGTGCCAATTTAAGTGACAAGATGAATATACTGGATATTCGACCGGATATACTTCGACGATAGATATCTTACAACCGGATCCTCATAGGCAAAACAGCTGGATTATTTTTTGGTTCTCCTACAGCCGTTGTTATCCTCACCCCTCACTTCTTCTTGGGCGTGCAACAATCCCCTGCCGCAGTGGCGGCCTGATCAGCCAGATTCTTGATACTGCAGCTCTGATCGGCCTCGGACTCCGGGGCTAACTCGCCCAGCTCGGCGGCCAGCGTGTCACACGCGGCGGCCATGACGACGTCCTTCTCCGAGAGGCCGGCCGGGTTGTGGGTTGTCCAGCGGATGAATGCCGTGTTGTAGACCTTGGATTGTTAGATTGAGGAATTATAAGCGATATGAATGAAGAGAGGTGTACGTTGGACCATTCGGGATGATGGTTCTTGATCTTGCACTGTAAAGAGACGCCGGTCATGAAGTCCTGTGTATATCTCATCAGAATCCGCATGTAATCATGCCAGACACACAATCTCATTTTGATCAAAGCCGCGGGACCCAAACGTAGAACCAAGAGCGCCAAAGGGACGGAACAAACCCAAGTCTTTGCGAACGTCTTAAACCGGAACCTGCGCTCTAGCGCGGCGCCTTCGTTGGTGAGCGCCCACCGGCCGCCCTCGGAGACCAACAGGGGCGTCAGCGCCGGCGTGAGGCTCGCGGCGTCGGTGCCGGCGGAGAATCGCGGCTGGGCAGCCATGGCGGAAGTGGAAGATGAGAAGGGTCGGAGGAGGGAAGGGATGCGGGATGATGGCCGCAGGAGGCGCATTGCGGAGCGGGAGGAGGGTGGCGTTGGTGTTGATGAGGCTGCGTGGACGTTGGCTGTGAGTGGGTGGATGGAGGATTGTGAGTGGTGAGGGATGGAGGGATGGGAAATACTTTTCGGTTGGTGGGGTTGTTGTGCTTGGTGAAGTAGTTTTCAACATCCATCACTTACTGTCAACTGTAACATTTACAAAACGATGAACTTCATCTGACGTCTCTTGAGGGTTGAAATAATAAATTCCAGAAAATAATATGGTATTCATCGAAAACATCTAGACGGCTTGGTAAAACTGCTGGCTGGTACGGGTCATGATATGACACCACAAACTCAACACAAAGAGCGTATAGGCATCTGACTAACAACCTAATATTATCTTCCTAGGTTGTGTCGAATATGTGGTGATTTTTGTCAACGACTTTTGTGCTCTGTTAGTTTACTTTAGGATCAACCTCAAGCTCGAACTTCTTCTTGTCTCGCAGGATTGTGTCTGGACTGCATTTTTATACGTTGTAATGCAAGTCTAGATTGAGTGCTTTAGAAGGAACGAGTTTTTGATCCCGGGTCTTCATCTGCACAAATTCTTTTTGGAAAGAAGGTCATAAACAATGCCATATTGTGGCTTTCTGGCTTAGATGTAGTTAGATAGGCTGCTACACAATCCGCCATGGCCTGCCTAGTCGAGCATGTCGTATTTCGTGCTGCGGTGTCATCTCAGATAAGTTGATGACGGCATGCGTAGCAGTGAGATCGGGGTGATACTCTATTGGCAGGAGGTATGATTTATCGGGAGCTTCGGGTTTGTGGCAGGGATATGTGGCTGGCCGCCTCGAATCAGGCAACTGTTGGGCTAGAAGGCTACTTGCCTACTCGCTCCTGTGGTGAGCACCTCATGTCATGAGCTGACATGGCGGTGACCGAGACTTTGTTCTCGCGAAATTTCCGGCAACCATGAATTGAAAGGGCGCGCCCATCGTCATGTGCCGAATTTAGGGAGTGTGTGACGACCAGGATGTAGTTGAGGAGCGTGCATTACAATTCGTTCGAGCTGCACGGTGCTTAGTCAAGCGAAGACCTCGATGACTATCAAGTCATGAACGGGAAGCGAGCCCACTCTCCACCACGCGAGTGGGAGCTGCTGAGCTGTCACGGCGCAAGTGATTGGGAAAAGTTGGCGCTATAGCTGCGCTTCACTTTATCGGCAATGCATACATGACTTCCCATAAATACGGGCCAATATGGCCATACACACCGCCATTATAAGGATGGGTATGACGCTCTTGCTGGCCATCGAATGGACTGTACTTGACAGGCTGGATCTGCTTGGGGGCTTTGGTGGGTAGTTTTAGACTTGGATCGATTGCGATGAGAGAGGAAACTTTTGATATCCGTGTATTGAAGAGGCCGGAGAGCTTTGCTGATGGGCGAATAGGAGAAAAGAATCTCAACAGTAGTATAGTCGACGGTTAAAACATGAGAGCCACATGGAACCTGCGCCGAAATCCAATTAGTTCGTTTGGGTTCCCGAGCTGCCTAGCTCGGCATTTCGTGGAGGTCCCCGGAATGCTCGGGAGGGGTCGAGGTCATCATTGGGTGACTCCGGGTAAAATACAGAGGATGAACTGGCTGACCTCGATGGGGTTGTTAGCATTGGGGCGGGGAAGCGAAGCAAAATCTTTCAATCACAGACTCGGGGAGACAAGAGGAAATGTGATCGTGTTGCCCGGCAGGCACGGTTTCTGGACAAACTTGGCTGGCCCACTGGATGAGACTCATTGAGGGTGAACTGTTGGCTTATTCCGAGCGAAGGCCGAGCGGATGACGATACCCATGTATGTTTGTCATCCGTTGTAGCTGACCGGGACGTGGATCGTAAAAGGTCCGAACATCACAACAAGATGCCTCCATGCTCTGGAGGCGTGTTGGGCGATTCCAAGAGCGGAATCATCTTGTGTGGTGGTGGAATGAATCTAGCTAGGCTGGGCTGCTGGGAGTGTTGGTCGTCCCGAGCAGTCCCCACCTCGAAGAATTGGGAGAGAGGGGTGCAGGTTGACGGATGGAGTCTGGCATCAATCGAGCACAAGTGAAGTGATATTCATTATGTTCGGGGGGTTTTGCCATGCCGATATACCCGAGTATGCATTTGGCCATCTCTGCGTTAATGCCAAGATGCCGAACTTGATGATCCAATGTCACGAGTATTACTGAAGAGCTGCACGGAAGAATGGAAGAAGGTATGACGGAGTGAGCCAGCGGATCGTGCAGTTGGCGGCAAGTGGTCCAAGCTCCTGCGCCCCACTCCGGGCACTTTCGAGGCGCGGGCCTGGCGGGGGTCTTTGTTTACTCTCGCGCATTCTGCTGACAAACCCATTTAACTTCCTTGTTGCACCGACACCACCCCCCTCATCTAGCGATTGCGAAAGCGCCCTTCGCTGCTACGGTTGCCGCAGTCTGCTGGCTCGTTTCGTCTCGCGCGTGTGGAATCAATCGAGTCGCGTCCGGCATCTCTCCCGCGAGGTCAAAGCAATTGAGACCCCGTTACGCGGCGTCGCAGAGAGCTGTCCCTCCTGCTCCGCGAGGCTGAAGCCCAAGGTGTCGGACGAACCAGGCTGAGACAGAAGCACAGAAGACCCAGCAAGCAAGACAGTGACGATTCGGCTGCCTGCTTTGCCGCAACCCGGCGCTCGTGAACGAACCTGTCACCAAGGCACAATCTCCAAGAAAAGCGCGAGCGAGCGAGCACGGCTCCGAGGGTCCGAGCCTCCGCGTCTAAGCCCACCTGCCATACGCCAAGCAAAAAGCGGAGGAGCAAGGCGAGCAGAGCAAAGCCCGCCAGTTTGCCTCCGGCCCAGCCACGCCATTTTCCGACCTGATCACCTCGGCGGGTTACATAATCCCTCCCATCGAACGTATCACGATTCACCAGCCCTCCCGTTCTTGTTCACGTCAGCGCCTCGCTCGCCTGCCCCGTAGTAATAATCCTCGCTCGCCCGCCGCTCTATTTGAATGCTGAGTCAGACCCTCCTCTCCCAAAGCTCAAGCATGCAGACCTCGTCCGCCAACGGCGCCAGCACTCAAGGTCAGTCAATTAATCCTCCCCTTGTCTTCATCTTGGTCGCCAGCTTGCTGCCGGAATCCCCCCTCACCACCTTTCCGGCGATCCGACTCCAGCTCCCCATCTCCTCTTCCTTCACCCAAACATCGTCGCTTCGTCGCAACGCTCGCGCCGGTCCCCCTCCATCTTCGTCTTTACATCATCCCTGTCGCGCACCTCGGCGCATGTCCATGTTCCGACCGCTTCACCCTTTCCTTACCTTCGCACTGCCCTGACGATCCTTGCTGGTTGCGCCCACATCTCATCCGGCTTAATCATTGTCGCAATTGCTCTGCCCAGTCTCCCACTGACATGAACTATATCAGCAGAGCAGCATCTGCGCGCACAGCTTGAACTCCTCAAGAACCACGACGTCACCTCCTCGTCCTCGTCGACCCCTCCCACGCGCGACCCGAGGAACGCGCCCCTTCAGCCGGCTCCAGCGCGGCCAGCGAATGGATACGACCCTTTGACTGCTGCTGCTCAAGACGTCGCTCGCGCTCTCACTACTAAGTCCGAGGCCGAAGCTCACATTCACCCCGATCTTCGCGCCCGACCCAACCAAGTACCCACCGCCAATATGATGCCCATCGCTCCCCCTTCGGGGCATAGCCCTGGAGCTTCTGCCGGCCCCTCAGCTGCATCTATAGCTCCTGCGCCAGCCTTGTCCATGCTGCCCGATGATGGCTCCAATGATGGGAGGAAAGCTAAGCGCGAGCTGTCCCAGTCAAAGCGCGCCGCGCAGAACCGAGCTGCCCAAGTAAGTCCATGTCACCCTTTGTTATCAAGCGTGGGATGTTTTGCCAGAGAATCCAGGAGGCTAATTACCGTTACTGTAGAGAGCTTTCCGCCAGCGCAAAGAGGGATACATTAAGAAATTGGAGCAGCAGGTACGCGAGTACCTCGACATGGAGCAGTCCTTCAAATCCATGCAGTCGGAAAACTATGCGCTCCGTGAATATGTAATCCACCTACAATCCCGTCTGCTGGATGTTCAGGGTGAATTCCCACCACCGCCCCCAAACGTCAACCTGTCTCAACCTCCGCCAACCACACCTGGACCTCCTACAAACGTTCCTGAGCCGGCCCCAAGTAATCCTGCCGGACCGCTCGAGGCCGTTGCCCAGGCAGTCGCGGGCTTGGCCGCCCAAGAGCAAATGGTGGTTGACCGACAACAGTACCCTAGCCCTCAATTCAAGCCCGACGACGTGACTGAGGATACGCGAACAGCAGATGAGATCAACAGACAGCTACAGCAACCAGATGAGGCCCATACGGCGGCATCAGCGGTTTAGGACGCCGATGGTCTCGCTGACCCTTTAGCTTTCCATTTATACCGGCGTTGAGGATGCGTGTTGGTTACGTTAAACAAGATAGTCGGATTACTGTGGCGTTCCGGGACTCTGCTTACTATGGGCGAAGGGCTCTTTCACGTCCTTTGCTACCAAATTCTTTTCCCTTGAAGCCTATATTATTGGTGCGTCGGCGCTGTTGCGACTTGGCCGTCGCCACGGACCTGGAAATGGGACTTAGCTGGTTGGCTGGCAGGCTAGCTTGCGGGCGTTGGGCAACACGCCTTGGAAGAGATGATGTGTTGATGAAGGAGGTGGAATTATTATGCGATATCCTCGTAAGTGAGAGACGTCAGCATGTCGACACAGACCAGGATGCATTTTGTAGCTGTCTTTTTCGCATGGGATGTAGAAACCAAAGAAGCACCAAAGAAGAACCTTCATTAACGCAGACCTGAATAGCAAAACAACCATATCTACCCGTACATGAACCCGCCCGCTTTTGACTCCCTGGTGCCCCCAACAACATTGCACAGTCTACGCGTACGAATTGCCCATGTCGTGTTCCTAGAAAGAGGGTTAGCGAAGCCGTCGATAAAACCTTGATGTGATTAGGTTGGAAAAACGCTGGAACGTGCCTTGATATACTCCGGTCCCTTTTCTTGGTACTCCTCCCTCGAAATCTTGGATGTCTTCCAGCCAGCCGATCCAGCCCAGCCAGCAGCGCCCTTCCAGGCATCTAGCAGAGCATCCTCGGCACGGCGCACAGCTAGCGGCGAGTCGGCGGGGAGCAGAGAGCGCAGGCCGTCGCGGACGCGGTCGTCGAAGTTGCTGAAGAGGGTGTTGCCGCCGGTGAGGAAGACGTCGCGCAGGAAGTCGTCGCGGGTCGGCATGCCGGCGAGGCGCTGCGTCAGGATATCGCCGGCGATCTCGACGATGCCGGCCTGGTCGACGCCGGCGATGGACGGGCGGAAGACCACCTCCGGGGCGCGGATGCGCTCGATATTGAGATGGATCTGGTTCAGCTCGGCCTGCGACGCCGGGTCGAAGGGGCGCGGCCCGCGAGCGAAGGCGTGGAGCAGCGACTTGGACCAGTCGGACTGGGCCTCATGGGTGTTCTCGTAGTCAAAGTCCGGATCATACCTAAGCAAGTCCTGCTCGAGCGTCTTGAGGCTGGACATGAGGTCCTCCTCCTCCTGCTCGTCGTCGCTGTTGTCGCCGACGGCGATCTGGCGATACACACCCCAGTCGTCGTCGTTGGCGCCAAAGTCGTCGTCGTCGCCGCCGCGCCGGCGCTTCTTGGTCGGCGTGTCCGAGGCTAGGTTGGCGATGCTCTTCATGCGGATCTGCGAGGCGAGCGACTTGCGGTTGCCTAGGTCCTGCTTGAGGCGGTCGCGCTCCTTCATCTTCTGGAGCGTCTTGGCGCGTCGCTGTCGCTTCTCGTCGAGCCAGCCCTCGAGGTCGTTGTCGCGGCGCTCGTTGTCGAGGCGCACCTCCTCGGCGAGGCGGGCCTTTTCGGCCTCCTTTTCGGCCTTTGCGCGGGCGCGGGCCTCGTGGTTGGCCTTCATGAGCCGCTGCTGGCGTTTCTGCTTGAGCTGGGCCTCGTCGAGTTGGTCGTCGGGGACCTCGACGAGATCGAAGTTGGGCTGTTCCTGCTCTTCCTCCGGATCGCCGCCGACATCCTTGGTTCGTGCCTTTTTGATGGTCTTCTCCAGGTCCTTGACGATCTTCTCCAGCTGGTTTTCATCCTTAACGTCAGCGCTGTCGAGGATGCGGCGAGTCTCCTTCTTGGTCTGATCCGTGATGCGCCGTTGGACATCCTTGTAATACTCCAGGTCCTGCTCCTTCTTAATGAGCTTTTCGAGACGCATCTTGGCTGCCTGCTCTTGCAATCGTCGTCCACTCTCCTTCTTGCGCTCAGCTACCCGGGCCAGCTCCTCTTCGCTCTTCTGAACAATCACTTCCTCGGTGAACGGGTACTGGATGACAATGTCACGGTCCTCTAGGCCGGTCCAATCAAGGTAGTCTCGAATCTCTACGTCGTAGTCCTTGGAAACGTAGCCGTGATCCTTGAGCATATGCTCCGCCTGGGACACGTTCATCTTGCCAGTGAATGCAGGGTATTTTAGGCGGATTAGCTTGAGAAGGTACTCGGCATTGTGGTAGCCGCCCCAGTTCAATCTGATCGCCTGACCAAGCATCGCCTTGGAGTTGTAGACCGGTATTACGTGGGTCGAGGTGTATGAGGATGAGACGACGAGACCAGTCTTGCCCTTGTTGTGCCTGTATGAGAAGAGGGAGTCGATGCCGTAGGCCAGAGAAGGAGCGCCATAGCACTCGAAAACTATCTCCGTCATAGCTGTGATGCATCGCGTCAGCATGGAACGCGCCCAGGTGAGAACTTATACGTACACTTCCGCGAGTACGGGAGGTTGGCCACCGCCTCCGTCATGACGATAGGAACGTCAATGCCGCGCTCAGTTTCGTTCATTCCCAGCTTGAGGAAAATATAATCCAGGACATGCTCCGTCACGTCCCAGTTGCTGACGATTCCGGTACCTGCCTCGAAGGCGTTTCGAATGTGACCTCGAGCTGTCGTATCGGCGTAGCAGTCGGAACCGGCGAAGGAGAAAGTCTTGCCGATCTTTCGGTCGCGATACTTGGCCATGATCGGGGGGATGCTGAACCTGGGCTTCTTCTCGAAAGACCATCCGGCCCTGACGGAAGAAGAACCTGGGAGTGAGGTTAGCCAACGGATGTCGCAGCTCCCTGGCGAGCATCATGTGCTCACCATAGTCGATGACGATGGCCGAGCTGCCCGGCTGCTCCAGCGCCCGCTTGCGGCCGTCGCTCTGGGGCTCGATGTAGTCCTGGAAGCGATTCTCCTTGACGGGGAAGATCTTTGCGGGCGAGTAGGTCTTGGCCACGGGCGCCGCGATGGCGGGCACGTCGATGGCGGAGGGCGCCATGGTGGTGTCGGAGATTCGAGTACGGCAGGAGGATTAGGAAGAAGGAGGGCGTGGAAGCATTATGAGGCCAGAAGGGAAAGGTGAAAATTCAATGCCGGGAGCGGCCTGGCTTCCGGTCGCCAATTGGGGGGGAATGGATGGTTTTTGGAGCTTGGTCGTGGCGAGCAAGATGAATGCGAGGCTGCGAGGCTGATGATGGGACGTGACATGCGCTGCGCTCTTAGTGGATCCACCGCCAGTGCATTATGCGCCAGTCCGCCGCGGCAGCGGTCAGGCCAGTGCCTTTCAATGAAGCCCAAAGGATACCACTTTGGTAAGTATTGGTTGTACTAATTGGAAATCGGGAAGTGACAAATGGATTTTCCACAGTCTTCTCAATACAGTTACTTGAAGGTTGACCAACCTAAGAACTTAACTGGTTGCATCACCAACTCTACATGACACTACATCAAGCATCCCTGGAGGTTAACGACGCAAGGTCACAGTTTTCTATATGTGCAAAGGGAAAAGAGAGGATAGTACATTCGGTATCACAGGGCATCGCGAAATTCGAATCACATAGCGAGTTTGAAAGATATAAACGTAGACAAGGTTCGTCAATTCATGGGTATTCATTCACTTCCAACACCTACACGTCGAGCATCCAGTTCCTACTCATTGAGTATCGACTCAGTTTGGAGGCTTCAAGTTATCCGTCGCTGCGAGAAATCGTTAGCAACAGATTCTGCGACCGAATGAAGAATACTCATTACCTTCAAGATGGAACAGAACATTGGACTGGTAGTTCTTGAACATCTGCGCTACCAGTTCCACGTTCATGTTTTGGATGTTTATATCCTACGCAGTACCGAGTCAGCATATCAGAACGAGAAATGGAATGAAAGCGAAGACGAACTTGGAGGCTCTTGTTCATAACAACGACGGCCTCGTTGAGTTTTTCCTGTATATTATCAGCTATTTGCCGTCCACTGGCTCAGAGTGAAGCGATCTCCGTACCACATTGGTGATGATGCGGGACAGCAGGAGGTTCTGCTGGTGCTCGTGTGGGCTCTCCTGCGCGCATCGTCAGCGGATGATTTAGCTTATCGACGTCCAAACTGCGCCGTCTGCTTCGGAGATTTTTACCATCTTCAAATTGGTTCGCAGGATGATGAACGTGGTTGATCACTAGGTAGGTGTGAGTACGCGCGCGACAGTGGAGGGGCAGTCCAGTGTTTACGTCTCGGTGGGCCTGTGTACCAGTGACCAGTGACACCCAGTGCGCAAGCAGCGACTGACACGTGCGGTGAAGCGCGGCAGAACCCAGGCCCGTTCCAAGCTGGGCCAGCTCCCAGCCGCTCAACCTCCAGAGCACCGCCGACGAATTGCTCCTCTCCCGGCACTACAGCGCTATCCTCGACACGATCTCCGAAACATTACCAAAGCAACACCTACGAATTCTCCCCCCGAAGCCATGGCCGCCCCTACCGAGGCGCAGATTGCGCATCTGGAGCTCATCGAGAAGCTTGATATCCACTCAATCCACAAGACCTTCCGCAGCTCAACCTGGAAGCCGAACCAGCGCCGAAACAAGAACCTCAAGGCCATTGTTGGTGATGCTTCCCGACGAGAGGCCTCTGCAATGGGCACGCCCATGGACGTCAGCGGCAACGTGACTCCGGGAGCCGACGATGGCTTGTCGACGAGCGGCACCACGACGCCTGCGACAGAAAGCGGCAGCCAGGCCCCCAACCTTGCGCAGGCCTCGCGGAGTCTGTCAAAACTGGTCCTAGAGAAGACCCTGAAGCCTACCGGAGGAATTGTGTCGGCCCCGAATGCGACGTACACCAACATCGAGTCAGCGCCCTCGATGGCACACTCCAAGCACTACTGCGACATCACGGGACTGCCAGCGCCGTACGTCGACCCCAAGACCCGGTTGAGGTACCACAACAAGGAGGTGTTTGGTCTTATCAGAACGCTTCCTCAGGGTGCAGCCGAGCAATACCTCGAGGCTCGTGGCGCCCACACGGTCCTTAAGTGAACATCGACCGGACAACTATTACTAATATGGATTGCTACGGATGGTCGGCAGCAAGACGGGGGTGGGAGATGGAGGCCATACAAGGGCGTCCTACGAGGATTCAGAGCATTCATCACATGTTGAAGGTGTACGAGAAGTGACTGTCCGACCAACAAAGTCAAACCCCAACTATGCACCCTAAGCCTCTCGGCAAAGGGATGGCAATTGACGCTCCGGCTTAATCGTGATCCAGTGGGCTTTGTTCTCTGCCTAGGTCGACAGACTACCGAGAACGTATGGAGTAGACGATCTCAGTGGCCAAGGCGAAAAACGCCTTGGCCGTCGCGGCAGGTGCAGATAGGATGAATAGAGGCCATCTCTATCTGTCTTGGTTTGATTGAAAGGGGATATTGAGTTGTGATTTGAGAAAGAGCCGGGTCAATCGCCCATGGCTCATGGATAGCATGAGGGCTCAGGAGGAATTCCGATGCCCCGTCAGGTGTTTGCAAATACTGTACCGATAGAGATGGACGTAATGATTGTCCGAATACCAATTCATATCATGAATGCCACATCAGCTAGAGGCGTGAGCTTCTACGTCCTGTGGTGCGCTTCTTGATCTGAAAGATTATGAGAGAGCGATGAAGGATGAAGGAGACAGATGCTCTCGAAACCCACGACTGTCGTAAAATTTCATTACATGCCGCGGATACCCACTGTGGCCCCAAGACAGCCAATGGTCACGCGCCGAGCTCCAGGGGACGTCCAACACGAGCCTTTAGCCACTCTCGCAGCGCCTGTCAACCGCTATCAGTACCGCGCCCCGCCCGTAGCCACTGGCGCCGTCGCAGCATAGCACAGTACAGCACAGCACAGCGCAACGTATTCGTAACGCGGGCCGGGAGGCACCAGAGGTAAGCCCCTGGAACGAACAATCGATGTGCCAGTTCGCTCCTTGCGCCTGCAACCACGTGTAACCTGGACCTCGACCGAAAACTCGAAACGTTGAACTTGGTCAATCGCCGGCTCGAGCTCGACTTCATCACTCGCAATCCTGATACTCAAGGCGCCGCTGGCCTCCCGATAGTTCCGATCCCCTCGTTTTCTATCAACCGTCGCCAATATGTCCATGTGGCTGTCTGATACCCAAAGTACGTCGCCCATTTGCGCGTCCATCCCTCGTGACCACGGTGTTGCCTCCGCGGTGCCCGCACAGCCGCGGTGCCTATCTGCGCTTGGTTGCCATGAAGAAACCGATAAAGACTTCAAAAGCTAACGGGTGTTTGTCTACAGAGATTGGGGTTGTCTTCTGCTCTGGCGGTAGGTACGCGCGAGTTCCGAAGCTTCGGCGCATGGGCGGGATGGCGACTGACGACATGGACTCGTGTAGGAGGCTTCTTCCTCATCGGAGGCGTCATGCTGTTTTTTGATCGGGCCATGTATGTTGGGAACACTTGTTCTCCCCCAATTTTCCCGTGCTTCATTTGCTAACGACGGTGGTTTACGCAGGCTTGCCATGGGAAATGTACGAGATACCCTGGCCCTCGACGAACCTCGATCGAACGAACCCGAACTGACGTATATATAACTGTAGATTCTTTTCCTCATCGGCTTGACCATCATCATCGGACCGCAGAAGACACTGCTCTTCTTCGCGCGCAAACAGAAGGCTAAAGGCACGGGCGCCTTCTTCCTCGGCCTGGTGCTCATACTCATGAAATGGACCTTTGTCGGCTTCCTTATAGAAGCATACGGCATAGTGGTGCTATTTGGTGACTTCCTGGGCACCATCGCAGGCTTCGCGCGGGGCTTACCAGTCGTGGGACCCTACATTGGCATCGTCGTGGACAGGCTAGGCCTGGGACGCCGAAACAGCGAACTCCCCGTCTAAATGGTAAACAAGGTTCAGTGAGAATCATAACGATGGGACCCCTTGGTTGGGCCAAGCTTGGTCTACATGGGGACTCGAGCTCGTTATTTGTATGGACTATCCGGAGTACCGCCTTGTCTTGATATGCTGTGGAGTTCAGGGAGGAATAGATTGGCTTGGAATCCGGGGATTGGCGTTATCTGAATCAATTTCCCTGGGGCCGGTGGAATGAATGGGGCCCACGATCAGTGTACATCACCCGAAGCTGTCATGCCGGGCAGAGCTGGGAGCTGGGAGCTGGGACGGGGCAGCAGAGGATACGGCCAGTCGTGCTGTAGCTAATATGGGTGGGAGTCGAGAGTGTTTCACGAGACGGCGCTCGGACGGACACATCTGGGGGGGCATTTGGATTGCCTATATGCAGAATCGTGTAGAAACAGAGACTCTTTTGGACGATTCATGGCCAAACAGATGATTTCCTCCTCGCCTCGACGAGGCTCAAGCTGACCGCCCGGGTGCTCTAAAGAAAAGAAATAAGGCCTCCTCTCAATATGCTCAGTTCGCTAATCGTAGGCTGACTCTGACCGTTAATTCCCCAGTGCACATCCATAGCTATTCCAGTTTATTCCTTGGGGTTCTTCCTGCCGCATCCCACAATCCGGATTCTGAGCCTAGTAACCGACACCGATGAGGTAGTCGGCGAGGGCCTCGACGGTCTGGGTGGTGCTGCCAGCAACCTGGGCCTCGCCGTGGTGGGCGACGACGATGGCCTGGCCGGTCTTGGCGATGGCGACACCCTCGCGACCCTTTCGGGCGTAGATGCTTCGGTCCTCGGCCCTGGCCATGACATATCGCTCGCCACTGATGTAGAGGCCATCGGCAAAGGCCTTGTCCTTGGCTGCGGCATCGCCCGAGACGATGGAGGCCACCACCTTCATCTCGGCGGGCTTGAGCTACATTGGGCACAAGAAGTTAGCTCTGGTGCAGGTGCTGTACGGCAGATAAGCCAGTTGAGAGGGGCAGTCGGTACCGAGAGGCCGGGGGAGGTGGCCCAGACGCTGTCGCCGGCAGCGCTGATGAGGGCGGCCTGGTCGACATGGCCGGTAGCGATGAGGCTATCAGAGCATCAGCATCCCGCACTTGTGAGAAAAATATCGGCCGTATCGGTCTGGCTGAGAAGGGCTCGCAGGTTTACCTAGTGTCAACGTATGCTGTTGGGCAGAAGAGCCATCGGTTAGCTGTCTGGACTGTATTCGCGCGAGGAGCGAGGAGGAGGTGGGGTTGTTTATTCAGACAGCGGCTGCCGAGAGGGGACGCCGGGATAGAGGCGGAGGGGATGGGAGGGCGACTGACCTTGCCACGACATGGTGAAGGTATGTGAGAGAGCAACGAAGCGTGTGTGGCGGACTGCGGAAGACGAGGCGGCGGCAAAGCGATGGACGAGGAAGCGTTGAGGCGGAAGCGGTAACAGGAGGGAGAGGTTGTGAGTCTGTCGAGAGTTGCCCCTCCGTCCGTTGTCACTCAAATTGTTATCGAGCTTTCAACACCGACCAATGCTATCCGCCCATTGGCAGTTCCCCCGCCGAGGGGTAGTGGGTACTTGGGCACACCGCTGGCAACGGGCGCGGCCACATGTACCGGACACTTGCTCCGTTTCACGGGCGAGCAAGCATGATCAGCGGCCAAGTTTCGGATGCGCGCGTGTGTCATGTCACGCATTTTTTTCCTGCAATGATTCAACCACACAAGTTGTTGGGCTCGGTGCATATAACTATTGAATGTATGCACCTATGCAGCCCGTGCCGTGTTCGCATGCTCAATGACGCTGCGGCCGATCTGTGTGCGTCTGCATCCCTTTGCCTCTTTTTCGGAAGAATAGCTGGGCTTACTCAAGGTTGACATATACGTCCAATCTGGCCAGGCCCATGTTTGGGCGCAGGCGAGTAACACCTCACCAACACCATCCAAAATTATCACAATGCATCGCTACCTAGCTGGGCAATGAGACCCAGTACTCTGGTCCGACGGTCCGAGCTGTCACGGAGCTTTCTCGCGTCCCTTGCGGCGGCAGGGCTGGACCGTGGAACATTGTATGGTACCTGGCACAGTATCCTACACTCAAGGGCGACACCGAGATGCGCCCGTGCTCTGGCCCCTAGAGACATTTAAGCCTAGCTATTCCAGAAAGCTGTTACATGTCGCAATGTGAAGGCTATCCTATCTTCTACGCTGCGATTTTGCTTTAGCCATGTAGCTGGCACGCGTACAGTTTTTTCAGAAGAGATGCACTATAAATATCCACCGCCCTCTTCGGCGTCACTGTAGAACGCGCTCTTTGCAGGACCGATCATCTCAATCTACCAGATCTACGGCAGTTCTGAAACTCGCTCTCGATATGTCTGTTCTGCCCGAGTCCAAACACCATCCTTTTCACGGTCCCGCAGTTGCAAAAGACTGGGGAGAAGTAAGCCGGCATACTCATCGCTTGCCTCGCGAGCAATCATGGTGGGGAGATGATCAATGGCAATGATGCGCAGCTCAGGTCCGTCTAGTGTTCCCGATGCCAAAATGGTCGGATTGTCAAAGGAGCTGTATCCGGAATAGACGGGAAGTGGGTTGTTCTCGCTGTTCGGGTCACAGCTCACATCGCATATCACGCGAAGCCGCCTCTCCGGCGTCGACAACGATTCGAGTGTGGTGAAAGGCGGGACCCGGTGTGCCCCCAGATAGACACAGTTCAGGAGGGCATCAACGCCGACAATTTCGGGAAAGGGTCCGCCACGGCTGGTCTCAGCCATGTCCCATTTGAGAACCGATTTCTCGGGGATTCCCACAGCACGGCAACATTCAGCTGCCCCTTTTCCGCAACGACCCAGGGCTCCAATGATCATGAGACGGGGGTACTCGCCATCATTCAGTGGCAGTGCTTCCGTAATGGAAGATCGAACGAGTTCTACCAAATCAGAGGCAGAGTCGAATGCTGGCACTGCGCCTTGGGGAACTCCAGGGTGAAGAACTTGGTGCGCCCAGGATAACAAGACCAGCGCAGCACCAGAAAAGCCCGCGCTGAAGCCGAATGCTGCTATGCGCGTACCTCTATCATCCACTAAAAATTCGAGGTCGTAGAGCAGACCCCCGGCCTTGGCAAAGCGCGAGAGCTCGGTGGCCCATCCATCCTGCTTCTTGAAACAGTGGGCAAAGTGAATGTATGTATGCGGCAAGGGTGCTAGGAACGGTGTTAGCGACTACATCCACCCTCTAGGCATGATCGTACGTACTGCCGTTTGCCGGAAGCTCTTTCAAGCCCAAGATCACGTTGTCCACGGGGGCATCGACCCACGACCCAGTAGGGACAATCTCAGCGCCGACGGCCTTAAATTCGCTATCATGATAGATGCGATCTGGTGACACTTCGACTCGCACAACGTACCCGGCGCTTATGAGAGCCTTGGCCGTCTCGGGCGATACTGGTCGATTTTGTCAGCCTCATCTTTGTGAATATCGGACTCGGGGGTAGTCAATATGCGTACGTGGAGAACGCCGCTCAAAGGGCTTGGTCTCAGCCCTCAGGTGAATAAGAGCTGTCATGATGGTGTGCAACGAATTGGCGGCTGTTCGACTTGCAAGAACGAAGGTGAAGGTCTATTTCCGCATTGAGTCACAACCTAGGTAGGTACCTAGTAATCGAGGAGTCACCTCCAGGGTGGGGTCCACACCCTGGAGATCACGTGAGAGTACTGCCCGGCTTTCCCTTTCGCACTGTGAAGCTCAGACTAACAGCCCCCACCTCCCAGTGCTTGTTTTCGCTTTGTTAACGCACCGCGCTCTCGTCGGGTGACTCGCTCAGTCATGAACATCTGAGATCTTTCCATCCTTTCTGCAAACATGTCTGCTTCGGAAGGCGAAATACCTATTTCGTGCATTAGAAACTTTCTCTCTGGCAGATCAAACGTCGCAAGTTCCATCAGTCATTGGGACATATGCCTTATGGGGACGACGTCATGACCAAATGACGTTAAGCCGCGACATGGTTTACTTATATTGGTCAAGCGGGGAGCCTGTCCGGTACGACCAATATTGGGATACAACGTCGGGCCGGGGACCATTGGAATCATATTTTGCGACGAAAGAAACTACAACACCAGATTCATCAGAACACGAAGCGTAATCCCAACGACTTTTGGGTATATCACCGCATTTCTCATGTTGACATCTACAAAGCTTTCACGCCGAGCTGCTGTTGGGTCAAGAAGTTCTGCTGCAAGGTCTGCTGGCAGGATGTCCAGTCTCTCAAGGCGACGTCCATACCACCTCTTGTTGTGACGCGCTTGTGGTGATTCCTCATCGGGGAAATGCGATCCAGGCTGACCCTGATATAAGCGGAAAGTAGTTATCGTGATGTTGATCAGTGCAGACTCCAGTCTGTCGCAAATGAACCTCATTGAAACCTCCACACTCTTGCCGTCCACTCGTGCGCTGTGATGCGCCGTTGGGATATGTTCGGTCGCCTCTGCCGCAAAGTCAGACTGTTTACCCTCTGGATATTGCCTGCATGCTCTGCGTGTATTGATATCTATATTGTCTCGTATATCTGGATTCTCTACCTTCTCTCATAGTATCAGGATGACCCTTTCGTCGCTTCGGCTTCCCGCCATGCAAGGGCAAAGAGTCAACAGGGCGCTTTTGAAGGCAGCGGTCTCCATCCATTATTGGCCTGCCACACACAGACTTAGTAAGACGAGTTGTGGATGAGCTCGCCTCTCGGGTGTCGTGTGCGATCTCTTCTATGCGAGTGGGAAGATCGCCCTCATAAGGGCAATTTGGGTATGAATGACGTGAAAAAGCGGTCGAAGGCGTTTTGTGGAACCGCTCCCTAGCCTGCTTGATGCGCCAGTCAGTGCGTGATGTCGCGTAACAATAGTGATGAACTTGCCTGTAGCGTCAGGTGAACTCGTACAAGGCCTCCATGTAGTTGCAAGGAGGGAAGAGTCGAGAGTCTCAGACGCTGGCAACTCACACTTGACCGCGTGTCTGCATTACATCTGACAGCCATCTTCTAATCCACCCAAGACATCTCACAATGTTTCAAGTGCAGGCCAAGGTCAGTGAGTCTGCACAGCTGCATATGAAAAGGACAAGGCCAACCAAGAGGGCCAGCTGATGGTCCAAGATAGTATCACCCGAAACGCAAATGCACCAACACATCTAATCCATGCAGACAGACTTGATCTATCAGCAGTCCTAGAATATTCTAGCAGAAGATAAGAATCAGGCGTAGTTGACACATTCCATCCTACGGCAAAGCGAGGACCCAAAGCCCATATTCCACTATAACTTAATCCAGCGTGCCGAATTCCCAAGTCCTAGATACCGGAGTCGTTGCTGTCTATATAATAATTCACTCACTTTATCGCGAGTTCGCAATCGTATAGACACGAGAGGGAGTCGAATACAAACAGAGGACAATGGGTGTATGTGGCAATATTGTAATAGTCTAGCCCAGAAACATAGTCCAAGACAGCCACCGACTTACCGGGAGATGAACTTATCCATGGTCACCAAATTATCAACAAGAGTGAGGATACAATTCGACAGGTGAAGTATCGAGCCCATTGGGGGCGGTCCTAGGAGTGTTTGCGGACTTGACGATGAAGTCCAAACGTGGATCAAGCTACAGCTAGCATGTGAAGGATATCGACTCATTGAATGAAGCAGTAGATTTCACTGAGGAGAAGGCGATGTAGATAATCACACGTACTTCCTTGGGCTGTCAATGCAAAGCCATCGCCATCGGTGCGATTACATTGAGTGTGCGACACGATCGGTTGTTGCAGCTTGACCGGTATTTTATCTGACAAACCCACTCTAATACTGTTATGTGCCGACTTGGTCACATCGCGAGACGATATGGGACCAGATCAGAAAACGGGACCGTCGCCCCCAATACATGGATTACAGATGCGCAGGCAAAATCTAAAATACTAATATAACAACTCGGCTAGACCAATCACCGTGCAAGTTTTTGCGTATATGTTATCGCTCTTTTTGCGTTTTTTTGCACCTACAGCTACAGCAGCTACAGCAGCCACAGCAGCTATAGCGCTCTAAACCTCCAGCAGCTACAGCAGCTATAATACCTTAAGCCTTTAGTAGCTATAGCAGCTATAGTATTTTAAGTTTAAATAGATATAATATTTTAAACTTAAAGTAATTATAATATTATAAAATTAATAAAAAGAATTTTTAAAAAGAATTTTATTAAATACTATTAAGAAAATAAAAAATAAATAGAATAAATAGAATAAATAGAATAAATAGAATAAATAGAATAAATAGAATAAATAGAATAAATAGAATAAATAGATAGATTTTTTTATTTTTTTTTTATTTTTAAAAAGGCCTTTAATAAATAACTAGCTAGCTTTCTTAAGAATCTCTAACTGCCTATTATATAAAGTCCGCATCGCGGGCATTTACAAACTAGTAGAGTACAGAGACGCCCTTCCGGAGGAGACGGCATCATGCGGGAACCCACCGCCCCCGCCTTTTCGCACGAGACTATTGTATGAGTCGGCAGAGCGAGTTAATTTAAAAGTGAATTGGGTCCGATGCGGGAAAAATGACCGCAAGAATAGGGACTCGGGGACGGATGCGATGGGTAAAGCTGGAGTCGAAGAAGCCAACAAAGGTACACACAACTGCCTAGCCTAGTTGAGCCCTGTTTGCCATCCGACGTCACCATAGACGGAGGCGCCGTTTGAGTTCGGCGCCAGAGCAAAGGGAAGTCGTACGGTTGCCGGCACTATGAGACAAGGTACGGCTCTTAGTCCGGACCTTATGTTTGTGTGAAGAGTGCCACTTGTAATCCAACACCAAACAGGAAAGCTCAAAGCATATAGGCGAGAGGCAATCAGGAGGTGTTTTGAGTGCATGGCCATGATCCGAGGCCACCGCGGGAGAGCATCTTGGCGCCGTGATGTCGGGACCTGTCACTCGCTGAAACATGGACGTGGCTCTATTGTGCTTTGTCCTCTTGACGCGCAGCAGAGATGATCCCTGGAGCGAGGAGAAGCAGAAACAGTGACGGGGAGAAATCGACGGGGCGACCGCGAAGTTGATGACGACCATGGCTAACCCTGTCCTCTAACCCTGACATGTCATTCCGTGTTTGGAGATGAAAACCCACTCGGTAGAGCTGCCGAGCCTTGTCGATGTGAATCATGGGAATGTCAACTGCGCAATCGCAAGCTGAGGTCTTCAGGAGGCGCTAGATCAGTCGGTTTGTCGTCGTCACCTGGTCCGCTCATCCACCTACACGCTGACCGACTCTTTCGCACCCACGCCCACAAGAACGAAACCCGGCGATTATTCATTCCGGCTGTTGGCATTGCCGCTATGACCTATAGCCAGACAGCGGTATTGCCCGCTGTCGGCCGTGTTTCCGGCCTCTTCAGCCTTGATGCGCGGTTGTGGCGCCTGATGGCAGCCTCCCGATGTTACTTTGTACGATGCGACGTTGATCCTTGGACTGGGAGGCCTTTTGAGTGAGTTGAGTGACATGAGATGGCCAAACACCCCCAGCTTCCCATTGTGGGGCGCGTGCGATTGGAATATCCTGGAAATTGGCAATCTGAGACGTAGCAGTGCAGGCCATTTCTTGGAAGGGTGACAACTTGAAACAAGCCGGGGATTGAGTGCCCCCTGACGGCCGGGATGAATAATTAACGATGATGAGTTGCAAGGTTGAGGCCTGGGACGGCTTCCCGATTTGGAACCGCGGGCATGTTCATTGTCTTCACCTTGGTCAACCAGTTTGGGATGGTGGCAATTGGGTCGGCATACGCACATCCACAGCTCCATTACGGAGTAGGACGGTGTTGAATAATAATCACGGATATAGGTTTGGGACGAAGGATTCGAGCTGGCTCCGGTCAGATCGGTCAACCGCCAGACCATCGACGGCGAGGATCAAGGACAAGGCGTCCATGGCCACCTGAGAGACTGAGACGAACCACTGGACTCCCGGGAGCCGCTTTGACACTCCAGCCGTATGTGACTCTGTTCTATGTTTGTCTCTGACCAGCCGCGGCTGGAAACGGCGGTCGTGTGCTCGGTCGCCGGCCAGACGGTGAGCAACCGGTACCGAAGCTGGCGGTCTAGATATTAGCCTGCGCTTACTCACAACTGCCGTCCTGTGCCGTACTGGAAGCGTTCGTGGGCTTCGCCGTGGATTGGTGGCGGTGGGTAATATGAGATTTGACGCGCGTGCCTCCAATTTAACAATCGACGCCCCGTTGTCAGAGGAGACATGCAAGTGCACTGCGGCGCAGACAAAAATAAAACAATCCAGCGCTTGACTGGGCCGGCGCGAGCGCGTGCGCGTGCTTGCAGCTTTCCAGAACGCTTCCCGAGACCTGGGATGACGAGGCAGGCAAAAGCAAGGAGCTTCATATGTTCCATGTGGCTTGATGTGGAAGTATGGAAGTATGGAAGTGTGCAAGTGCCGCGCCGTTGGACCGCTAGCCCGTCCGGCCGTCTGCCCACCGAGGATCCTGATCAGGAACCAAGCCGCTTTCTGATAATCGCTGCGACGCCTGAAGATTGACGATGCGATTCGGTGTTACATTTGCCATTGAGGCGGACCAGGGACCCGGCACGTCTGGGGGACTAGCAGCAGATTGCCACCCGTTGTTCGGGGCGCGGGAGCATCACCGTGGCAATCTGCTCCGGCAAGGCCGTAATCATGACAGCAAGCAGCTCAACCACTCAACCGCTCAACCACGCCGCCTCGACACGATGGGACCGTGATAAATTTACTTTGGCTACGCTGGGCTCTGGCCAACTGGAAATGATGGCCAATCTGCCCTCGACGGGCCCGTTCCCCGCCGCGCTGCTCATCTCCGACAGCGGCAGTTCTCGTCAGATGCTGTCCAACGACGCGACGCACCCGCTCTCTTCAACATGCACATGTCGCCAGGTGGCTTGTTACTTGTTACACATGACAACCAACAAGAGCCAACATGCCAGTTATCAGCGCAAGCGCCAGCGGCGCAGTCTGTGCTGCTGTGTACCACTGCTGGAATGCGCGCTGAGTCCTGGCACACGAAACCCGCCAGTCAACCTGCTCCACCATCCATGATGCCGCCGTGATCCATCCCTCTCCCGCCGACAAGGGTTCTCGAGGCCGGAACCCAGCCTGCGGAACCCAGCTCTTGGCTCCAAAACAAGGCTCGCCAGCGTTGGCGCGGATCTACTACGTTAGGCTACGCCCAAGAGGAACCGTCCCATCAACCTCAAACATGCGACGAGTGTCGCCTGGCCCGTGATCCCAACCAGGCCCCGCGCGAGGGTTCACGGAATAGATGAAAGCCCCTGGGTTCCCGCATGATGCCGTCTCCTCTGGAAGGGCGTCTCTGTATTCTCTTTTGCCTGCGCATCTGTCATTCTTGTTTGTTGGTTGCGAGTGTAAGCTGGTCTTTCATCCCGCGTCTTATTCTTAATTCAGTTGTGTGTGCCAGCAAACCGCCTCTGTTTGGCTCCTTCGACTCCAGCTTTGCCCATCGCTTACCACCATCCTTGCTCACATCCTCCGTCCACCCCGGGTCCCTGTTCTTGCGGTCATTTTTCCCGCATCGGACCCCGTTCACTTTTGAATTAACTCGCTCTGCCGACTCATACAATAGGCTCGCGCGAAAAGGCGGGGGTGGTGTCCTGTGAGACGAGAGGGGAAAGTGCCTTTCATCGACGCTCTAGGAAAGGATCCCCGGTCCTGGCGGCTTTTCTGTGGGTGAACCACAAGCTGTATCAGACCCTGTCATCTAAGCCAGGCGGTCTATCTATACGACACTCTTAACTCAAGACGATCCCCGCCGCTCCCACAACTCCTCCCGTATACTACCGACGACCTCCCGTTCCTCGCTGCCAAAGCGAGTGTCTGACTTCATCATGCCTCGATCAAGAGCAGAGACTGTGACGGCTCCATCTGTGTCAGAACGGCCCAGCACCAGCGGAGGACCTACAGGAACCAATCACTTCGGAAAGACCGACTTCAACAACCGCGTATCGAGAGACGACCTTACTCTCGCCTTAAAGAACTCAGGGAGGGGCAACGTCAAGGCGTATCATGTTCCGATTCGTGGCCGACTACCCTCACCGGAAACCAGCCCTCGAGGAGAATCACCAGACCGTGTGACCATGGTGCGAACTGCAACTCCGGAGTCCATGGTGGAAGCGGGCGAGACTGGGGTCATCGCCATCGGCATGGCGCTGGGAAGCCCAGCCCAAGCTACTGTTTTCGAAAACCATGTCCCGGCCACCCAAAGAACGCGGAGGGCCATGACCACTGCAGCCGACTTCCCAGAACCCGCTGAAGATCTGCAAGCGGTACCGCAAAAGCCTAAGAAATGGAACCTGTTCCGATCGAGATCATCGAAGCGAACCCGGCCCACAGAGCCCCAGCGATCTTTGACAGACAACTCCAACGCATCAAGCGTCTCGCTCACATCCCGAGGACAACCGCCTTCAAGGACTGGATCGCAACAAGATTCTTCAAAGAAGAACCCCCCAAAGCACAAGCCCATCGTCATCCGATCTCAGACGGACCCCTCCGCGATCGAGCGGGTTGAATCAATAGAACCAGTTCCCGAGTTGAAGCTCGTCAAGGAAACCAAGCCAGCAAAGGAGCCCAAGTCCGGTGGTTTGGGTCGCAAGGTGTCACTAAGAGCTCTCCGTGGAGATTCGAGAGCCCGAAGGGCAGCAGAGAAGTTGGAGCCTATGCCATCGCCTCCAAGTCCTCCCCCCGCGATGCCCCAGTTGAGCGGACCCCTCCTGAATGTCGAGATCCCCAGCATCAAGATGGAGCGATACAGTGTCATGTTCGGCGGAGTCTTGGGAACGCAGAATTCGTCCTCTTCACTCCTCGCTCGACGACAGGCGACGCTCGATCGGCTCAAGACCCTCAACGACGAGCTCCTTCAGAACGGCGAAGAGGAGCTTCTTCGGCCACGGCGAGCGACATCGCCTCAACCCAAGGCCTCGCCCGCATTCTCCCTGTTCCCAGGAGTTCCCAAGCCTAGCCCAATCCAGCCCTCCCCCAGGCTGCGCTCAAGCACATCACCCGCCTTGTTGCATTCTCCCGTCGCGGCGACATTTGAAGCCGTTTCCAATAAAGGCAAGGAACACGCTGTAGGAGAGACACTCAAGCCCAAGGTCTTCCTGCCTGCGACACCAAAGGATACCCAACGCGACAAGAAGCCGGCTGCAACGACGGGCGATTCTCCTCCTCAACTAGTCTCCAAGTTCAGCAAACAGCCTAAACGATCAGGCGCACCTAAACCCGACCCGTCCACCATCCGCCCTAGTCGAACGCCCTCACCGGTGACCCTCGAGGTGCAAGCTCAAGCACGCGGCAGACAGCCTTCTCCTTTTACACCTGACACATCCAGTCTGATCCTCGATTCCCCCGAGGACAGCGAGTTCGGGGACGAAGTTGACGTCCACATCACCGACAAGCTCCGGCCCACGTTCACCGAGCCTACGTGGCAGATGGTCTCCCCTCCAGGCTCGACTACGTCTTCCAGCCCCGAGGTGACTCGCAAAGCCCCCGAGGCAACCCAGAAGGTCTCCCCGCCCTCATCCCTGAAGTCCCCCGAGCAAATCACCGTCATCAAGTCGCCGCCTCTCCAGGTCGACCCCGATGAGGCCCTCCGCAACGCCGTCGAGATCTCCATCGCGCGCCAGATCAGCGTCTCGCACCAGCAGCGCAAGATGCTGCACCCACTCCAGAGCAACCCCAGCCTGCGACACCACAACGATGGCACCGGTTCAAACTACGGCATCCCCGTCGGGAAGAACGAGCGGTTGGCTGAGACGAAGTCGGCCCAGCCGCGGCTTGTACGTCCCCAGGACATTAACGTGTGGGAGATGCACCGCAAGAGCTCGCGAGTTATCGTCGAGGGGGAACCCTAAAGCGAAAACATACACAAGATGAAGCCCAGCGATGCATACTACGTAGTATATAGAACGGCGGTTGGCATAGGCGGTCGGTTTTTTTTTTTTCTATCCTATCTTCTTCACTCATACCCACTTTATACTGTTGCTTCAAAAGAAGCAACGAGCAGGGACCTCACTGGTTGAGTTGTTTCTGTCGTCGTTGGAGGGCAACACCTCCCTCCATATCTTTTTTTTCTTTTGTCATTTTCATACACGAAGCCTTGATGGTAGGAAAGGGATACCATGGGTCATCTAGCAAGGCGCAGGAGCAGAATCGGACAGGGAGAACGGAGCGTGCACAGCCCTGGAGCAGGTCGCTGGTTCACAAAGGGGGTTTCACGCACGTCAACATTATCATCATCATCATCATTTGGAATAGAAAAAGCCCCATCATTAAGTGCTACTTTCATCCCAGCATATTTCCACGTGTACTTCAGTACTTCATGTACATACGCTGTTCCCCTCTACCCCAATAAGTCTAAACTGCTCCAACGACATGGCCTGCGAGTGAATGGTTGGACAAAACGATTGTAAGTATTTGCGCCGCACCAGTAACCAATCTCAATAAGCGACATCCCATATATGCTGAAACGAAGTCGCGTCCCAACGCCGAAACGAAATGTTCCATTACATCAAAACACAGCACGAGTTCTGCTTCTTAGCTTGCTCTGCGGGAGAGTAAGGGGTTAGCTCGGGCGTTCTCCACCATGCGTTTCGGAGAGGGGGGTACATACGGTAGAACATCTTGCTCTGGTTGCTGAGGCCATCACTCTTGGCCACCAGGTCGTCAATCTTCTCGCCACGCTGTAGCACGCTCTCAATAGTCTTGTGGAGAACAATCTTGGTCTCGTCAAGCTCCTTCTGAATCTTGAGGATGCTGTCGGCCTGCTGAGGGTCCTGGTATTTGGCGAGGTACTCGGTAAGCTCAGGGAAGGGCAGGATGGGCTGGCCGGTTGCCCAGGAGGAGCGCGGGTGCTTAATGAGGAACTCGTCGACGATCTTGCTGAGGAGCTGGTGGGCAACGAGAGCCGGGTACTGGTGATCGGACATTATGATACCGCAGATGCCCTCGGTACGGCTGTAGGCGTGGAAAGTGTAGTCTGGGAGGTTTCGGTGTGAGCTTGTGGACTGGATATCGATGGCGCGGATGTGGAGAGCGGCAGCCTACCTTGTTCCTCAACATCCTGTCGCTGGCCGGGACGAGTGCGCTCGGCGACGGTCTTTGAGAAGAGAGTCATGAACTCGCCATAGCTGGAGGGGGGGAAGCGGCCTGGTCAGCAACGGCGGTCAGGGGAGTTTGGGAGGGGAGGCGGACTTGTTGCGGGTGAATCGCGAGTAGGAGCTCAGTTCCTTCTCGGCGCAAATCTCGTGGGCGGGCTTTTCCTCGTTGCGAATGATCTAGATCCAGCAAGAAGAGTCTTTAGCCAACTGTCGGGATTGGATATTTGGGGGGGCATGTCGGTGAGGGGCAAGGGGGGGCATACGCCGATGTAGTGCAACTTCATGATGGCGGCAGGATGGAAGACGGCGTCGATGCGATTGTGCGGATTGTCGTCGAGGGGCGGTACGGAGGAGGCGAAAGCGCAGGTTGCGTGCGAGATTGTAGGATGCAAGATCAGGATGTTGGCGGATTGGAGTCTGAACCCGGAGAGCGCTGCTCCCTGAGTCCCCGTAGGTCGTCCATAGGTCGTCACATGTTCCGCTATGACGGGGGGTCTGCTGGGCTGGTCTGGGCTGGCGATTAGGCCCCCGAATTTCCAGTGCAGGCTGCAACAAGCTTCAGCACTAGAGCGCTAAGCCTTCCGCGGTGGGCTTCCCTGCGTTCCCAGCTGCTACAGCCTCCTGCAGGTAACTACACTGTGGCCTGGCCGCCTGGGGTTTGCTGTGGCGGCGGCTAGTGGCGGAGGCTGATGGTGGGGTGGGTGTCGTTTTCAGAACCAAGTCACAGCGCAGCGGTGTATGACTCCGCGACGAGGCACTCTAGGACTATAGAACCCACGACAGGCGCAAAGCAACTCAGCTCTGCAACGCCACAAACCACCAGCTCTCTCAACTCTTCCCCGGAAGACCACGCCAAGGAGCACATCAAACACTAGCAAAAGAAACCGCATCATCCAAGCCAACAGCGTCATGGCTTCGAGCGGGCTAAGTGCCGCAGAGGCCCAGTGGAGGGAGCAGTTCGCTGCTATGCAAGCCGCCATTGCCGAACTAAAGATCCCTCAAGACACCAACATCGAGAGCGATCTCGAAGACGATGACTTTGAAGGATACTCTTCCGGGAACAGCGGGCAGGATGTCTGGCAATTCATCTCGGACGATGACCAGGACGACTTCAGCAGCGACTTTGCTGAAGCAGCCGCCGTTGGTGGCTCTGCTGCCGACTATGGCGCGCAATGGTTCACCACCAAATGTTCAGCTATAGCAGCTAAGAACGGCCTCTCCCCTGATGTGTTTGAAACGCAGGTCATGAGTGTCCTCAGCTCTGGTCAATCCGAGGATGAGCTCCAGGCACACCTGGCTGATCTGGTTGGTTTTGACGATTTTGATTTCATCATCGACGTCTTGGGACATAAGGATGAAATCGTTGCCGCAGTCACTGCCAACGACCAAAAAGCCCAACAAGCATCGTCTGGACCTCGACTCCTGACCAGGGCTGAGAGGGAGGAAGCTCTACGTCGCCAGGACCTGGAGCATAAATCTGCTTCTCTTGCCACCGCATCATCTCGAGAGCCCCAGTATCCGCACGTCTACAAGTCGTACAGCGCCGGCAACACCCTCAGCTCCACCGGAAAGAAGTACGGTCTTCCGGTGGGAAGTGAGCGGAAGATTTTTGACAAGTATGAAGAGTACTCTATTCCAGCTGGAAAGAAGGGAGTTCTTGGTCCTGGTCAGAGGCTCATCAAGATCTCCGAACTTGACGGACTTTGCCGTACCACTTTCAAGGGCTACAAGACGCTCAATCGAATGCAGAGTCTTGTGTACCCCGTTGCACACAAAACCAGTGAGAATATGCTTATTTGTGCACCCACTGGTGCGGTAAGTTTGTCACCTCTCAAGTCTAAATTCCGGTGCTAAGTGTTCCAGGGTAAAACGGACGCAGCTATGCTCACAATCCTCCACACCATCGCCCAGAATGTGACCCCCAACCCTTTTGAGGATCTCGCTGCCACCGAATTCGCCGTTAATACGGATGACTTCAAGATTGTCTATGTCGCCCCCATGAAGGCACTCGCTGCTGAAGTCACGGATAAACTTGGCAAGCGCCTTGCCTGGCTTGGTATCAAGTGCCGAGAGTACACCGGAGATATGCAGCTTACCAAGTCTGAGATTGTTCAGACCCAGATCATTGTTACCACTCCTGAGAAGTGGGATGTCGTTACCCGAAAAGGCACTGGCGATACTGAGCTCGTCCAAAAGGTCCGCCTTCTCATCATTGATGAGGTCCACATGCTTCACGATGAACGAGGTGCCGTCCTAGAGTCACTTGTAGCTCGAACTGAGAGACAAGTGGAGAGCACACAGTCGATGATTCGAATTATTGGTCTGAGTGCAACGCTACCCAACTATGTTGACGTTGCGGACTTCCTCAAGGTCAACAAGTACGCTGGTATGTTTTACTTCGACGCCTCATTCCGTCCTGTTCCCCTGGAGCAGCATTTCATTGGTGTCAAGGGGAAGGCCGGCTCCAAGCAAGCCAGAGAAAACCTTGACAATATTGCTTTTGACAAAGTCAAAGAAATGCTAGAGCTTGATCATCAAGTCATGGTCTTCGTACACTCGCGACGAGATACAATGGCGACAGCCCGAACACTTCACCAGAAAGCCGTCGAAGATTTTTGTGTGGACCTGTTCGACCCATCATACCATCCCAAATATGAGCAGGCTTGTCGAGACATGAAGTCTTCAAGATCAAAGGACATTCGCGAGTTGCTCTCCAAGGGAATTGGAATTCATCACGCTGGTATGGCAAGATCCGATAGGAACCTGATGGAGAGATTCTTCGCCGAAGGTGTTCTCAAGGTTCTTTGCTGTACTGCTACCCTCGCCTGGGGTGTCAACTTGCCAGCTGCTGCGGTCGTCATCAAGGGAACTCAAGTCTACAGTGCCCAGGAGGGTAAATTTGTTGACTTGGGTATTCTTGATGTGCTTCAGATCTTCGGTCGTGCTGGTCGTCCTCAATTTGAAGACACTGGTATCGGCATGATCTGTACTACTCACGATAGGCTTGCGCACTATTTGACCGCAATCACGGAGCAGCAGCCCATTGAGTCCAAGTTCTCGACCAAGTTGGTTGACAACCTCAATGCTGAGATTTCACTTGGTACCGTCACTTCAATCCCTGACGCGGTGCAATGGATCGGATATTCCTACTTGTTTGTTCGTATGCAACGAAGTCCCATGACCTATGGTATCGAGTGGTCAGAGATCCGTGATGACCCGACCCTGGTTCAGAGGCGACGCCAACTGGCGATTCAAGCAGCCAGGACCCTGCAACGATGCCAGATGATCATCTTCAACGAGACGACCGAGGAGCTTCGCAGCAAGGATATTGGCCGAATTGCTAGCCAGTTCTACATCCTTCATACCAGCATCCAAGTCTTCAACACCATGATGCGGCCGCAGGCTACTGAGGCTGATATTCTGAAGATGATCAGTATGAGTGGAGAATTCGACAATATCCAATCCAGAGACAGTGAAGAGAAGGAGTTGACGCACCTCAGGAAGGACATTGTCCCTTGTGATGTGGAAGGGGGCATCGACACGCCGCAGGCCAAGACAAACATTCTGCTTCAGTCTTATATCTCGAGGGCACAACCCGAAGATTTCGCTTTGACTAATGACATGAATTACGTTGCGCAACAATCCGGGCGAATCTGTCGAGCACTGTTTATGCTTGCTCTGAACCGGCGATGGGGTCATCAATGCTTGGTGCTCCTCACCCTGGCCAAGTCGATCGAGAAGCGCATCTGGCCGTTCCAGCATCCCCTTGCTCAGTTTGATCTCACCAAGACTATCCTCAACCAGCTTGAATCTAAGGACAACCTGACGATTGAGATCATGAAGGAAATGGAATCGGCAGAAATAGGGGCCTTGGTCCACAACCAGAGCGCCGGCAAGAACATTGCCAGGATGCTTACCAACTTCCCCACGGTGCACGTTGAGGCCGAAATCGCTCCCCTCAACCGAGATGTCTTGAGGATCAAGCTCTATGTGATCCCCGACTTCCGATGGCATGACCATGTCCATGGAACGTCTGAGTCGTTCTACATCTGGGTTGAGAACTCTGAAACTTCTCAGATTTACCATCACGAGTTCTTCATTCTTAACAGGAGGAAGTTGAACGATGACCACGAGCTCAACTTTACAATTCCCCTCTCGGATCCTCTGCCGAAGCAGATCTACGTTCGTGCCGTCTCAGACAGATGGTTAGGAGCAGAAACGGTGACTCCGGTTTCCTTCCAACATCTCATCCGCCCGGACACGGAGAGCGTATACACAGAGTTGCTGAACTTGCAGCCGCTGCACATCTCGGCTCTGAAGAACCCCGGTCTAGAGGAGATTTATGCAAAGCGGTTCCAGTACTTCAACCCCATGCAGACTCAGATCTTCCACACGCTATACAACACCCCTGCCAACGTCCTGCTGGGTTCTCCCACCGGAAGTGGAAAGACTGTTGCCGCTGAGCTTGCCATGTGGTGGGCATTCCGTGACAGACCCAAGTCCAAGGTGGTTTACATTGCGCCTATGAAGGCTCTTGTTCGCGAACGAGTCAAGGATTGGGGAGCCCGACTAGCCCGACCTCTGGGACTGAAGCTCGTCGAGTTGACTGGCGACAACACTCCCGATACCCGCACAATTCAAGATGCCGACGTCATCATTACCACGCCCGAAAAATGGGACGGTATCTCACGTTCATGGCAGACGAGAGGATATGTACGACAAGTCAGCCTCGTTATCATCGATGAAATCCATCTCTTGGCAGGAGACCGAGGTCCTATTCTGGAAATCATTGTTTCTCGTAGGTCAAGACCAGCTTCCTCAAATTTGCAAATATTAATGCGTCTAGGTATGAACTACATTGCGTCCTCGACCAAGAACGCCGTCCGACTCCTGGGAATGTCAACAGCTTGTGCAAACGCGACAGATCTTGGCAACTGGCTCGGCGTCAAGGAGGGTCTCTTTAACTTCAAGCACTCGGTCCGTCCGGTTCCATTGGAGCTCTTCATCGATGGCTTCCCCGAAGTCAGGGGCTTCTGCCCTCTGATGCAGTCCATGAACCGGCCAACCTTCCTAGCCGTCAAGAACCACAGCCCCGAAAAGCCCGTCATCGTCTTCGTACCTTCCCGACGACAGACCCGTCTCACTGCCAAGGATCTCATCAACTTTTGCGGAATGGAGGATAATCCTCGCCGGTTCTTGCATATGGACGAAGATGACCTCCAGCTCAACCTTGCCCGAGTCAAGGACGATGCGCTCAAGGAGGCCATCAACTTTGGCATCGGCCTGCATCATGCAGGTCTTGTCGAGTCGGATCGTCAGCTAGCCGAAGAGCTCTTCCTGAATAACAAAATCCAGATCCTCGTGGCCACCAGCACCCTCGCGTGGGGTGTCAACCTTCCCGCGCATTTGGTCGTCGTCAAAGGCACCCAGTTCTACGACGCCAAGATTGAGGCTTACAAGGACATGGACCTGACGGACGTGCTGCAGATGCTTGGACGAGCAGGACGCCCGCAGTTCGACAACTCGGGAGTGGCCCGCATCTTCACCCAGGACTCCAAGAAGGACTTTTATAAGCATTTCCTTCATACAGGCTTCCCCGTCGAGTCCTCTCTGCATACCGTCCTGGACAACCATCTTTGTGCCGAAGTCTCCGCCGAGACCATCCTCACGAAGCAAGACGCCCTGGACTACCTCACGTGGACGTTTTTCTTCAGGAGACTGCACAAGAACCCATCGTACTACGGGCTGGAGATTTCCGCCGAGGAGCATAACAGCATCGCCGCGCAGCAGGTGGCCAACGAGTTCATGGTTGAAATGGTCAACAAGTCGCTCGACGAGCTGGCCGAGTCCAATTGCGTCGAGGTCTTCCCCAATGGCGACGTGGACTCAACCCCAATGGGCAAGATCATGAGTTACTACTACCTCTCCCACAAGACGATCCGACACCTGGTCCGTCACGCCAAGCCGCAAGGCACGTTCCTCAACGTGCTCTCGTGGATGTCCCGTGCAACTGAGTACGACGAACTCCCTGTGCGTCACAACGAGGACCTCATCAACGATACGCTATCGGACAACCTACCCTTCCCGGGCCATGCCTTTGGCTTGCCCATGTGGGATCCCCACGTGAAGGCCTTCCTGCTCCTCCAGGCCCACATGTCCCGCATTGAGCTGCCCATCACGGATTACGTCGGTGACCAGACCAGTGTGTTGGACCAAGCCATTCGTATTATCCAGGCGTCCATCGATGTCCTCACTGAAAAGGGCTATCTCTCCAGCTGCCTGCAGATGATCTCCCTGCTGCAGTGCATCAAGTGCGCCCGCTGGCCAACCGATGCGCCCATGTCCATCCTCCCCAGCGTCGATGCGGACTCCAAGGACATGACGGCTCTCGCCAAGATCAGCGCGCTCAACCACGCTCAGGCCGGCCAGCTCGCCAAGAAACTCGGCGTCCCAACCAGCCAAACTGGCCGCTTCTCCCGCGCCGTGTCCGTCCTGCCCAACGTGGCAGTCTCCATTGAGGAAGCCACGGCACTTTCAGTGAAGATTGGCCTCAAGCGCCTCAACCCACTCGTTGAGCGTGAAGCCCGCATCTACGCGCCCAAGTTCCCCAAGCCACAGTCCGAGGGCTGGTTCGTCATCGTTGCCGATGTCGCTCGCGACGAAGTTATTGCAGTCAAGCGTGTCGGCTGGTCTGCCGTTCCAGGACGTAAGCTCGAACCTGGTATGCGCCCGTCATCCAAGACGACCATCAAGCTGCCCGAGGCCAAGCCTGGGCAGGCCCGCAAGCTGGATGTCCTCGTCGTCAGCGATGGTTACTTGGGACTTGAGCACCGGGTTCTGGGTGTGGAGATTCCCGCGCCGCCAACTGTGGACGACGCCGTGCAAGAGAAGAAAGCAGCCGCCTCTGGATCAAAGTGAATTTAGTCTATGGACAAGCTATAGTAGGCGCTCTGTTGGTGGAAAACCCGAGACACTCGCAGTACCCAATGCCTCTGACAGGTAAAGCAAAGCAAATGGAAACATAACGGACAAATGCAGTGTGCCAAACGGAGACAGACTAGGAAAAAATGGAAATCATCTTGTGAGAGAAAGACGCTCGCACCAAACCGGATTATATCCCCTGAGAAATGCCGCGAAGAACGACCGCCCCCCTCATGACCGTAGCCGACCGATATCCATGAACTCCTGGTGACAAATGGAACCCTGATGCGTCGTGACAGTAACGTAAAGAGAAGATGCAGCGCAGCCCGAGCGATGAAGAACAAAAAGGAGAAAGCCAGACCCCTGGGTGAGTCGAAAGAAAGCGGAAGACCGAAAAGCAAAAAGCAAGGCCAGAAAATCAAAGCAAAGCCACCCGGGTATCACACACGCAAACACAGAAATTCGTCCCCTGTCATGACCTCGCTCCCTACAGATCCCATGCATCCGTCGTGGGGGTCTGCCTTGTAGACCTGGCTAGGTCTATGTCGTGTGAACCTGAGTTCCTGTCGTATAGTTGCGTCCCGCTGTATCAAGCCCCTCAGCAGCACTTTCGCCGCTCTTTCTGAGGTTGATCCTGCTGCACTAGCTCCTGGCCGCTGGCTTGATCAACGGTGACAGTGGGGGAGAAGGCTGGGGAGAAGAGCCAGCTGCGGCGGTCGCGGCCGACACGAAAGCTGCCCCGCTGGTTCATGCCGTCGAAGTAGCCCCCATCCATGCCGGTCTCGTAGCCTGGAATGCCAGGAATGGCCGTAGCCATGAGGAGGGCCTGCTGCATCTTGCGGTTCTGCTCGACCAGCTTGCGAGTGACGACACGGAAGACCTCCTCGACACCCTCGCCGTTCTCAGCGCTGATCTCGTGGCAGGCGTCCCAGCCGACCTCCTGGGCCCAGAAGCCGGAGCTGCGCTTGGAGCTGGGGCTGCGTGGTTCGACGGCGGGGAAGGAGACGGAGTTGGAGTAGCCCGGGTGGCCGGACATGGACGCCGGAGCGTGTGGGGTGGCCGTCGGGGGTGGCGTGCTGCCGAGGCCGGGCGCGAGGTTCTCGGCGACGTATGCGATGCAGCGCTCGAAGGGGACCTGACGGGCTGAAGGATCGCGGGCGACGATGTCGGCCTTGGTGCCAACGACGTGGAGCACGACGTCATGGGGGAGGTTTTGGCGCAGCTCGGTCAGCCAAACACCCATATCGAGGAAGGACTGGGCGTCGGTGATGCTGTAGCAGAGGATACAGGCGTTGGCGCCACGGTAATAGAGTCGGGAGATGGAGCGGAAGCGTTCCTGGCCGGCTGTAAGTTCCACATGGTTAGCATCGTCGTTGGTTACATGCGCGCACAGCTTCGGGTGTTGAAGAACCGGTGCGTGCTCGCGAGTCAGTCAGCGACACGCAGGGAGCAAGAGGCGACCAACCTGTGTCCCAGATCTGGAGACGCACGACGGTATCCGAGTCAGAATCAACGACGCGCTTCGTCAGGAAGCTGGCTCCGACGGTGGATGTGATCTCGGCCGGGTTGAAGGCGCCTTTGCAATATCGCATCACGAGCGACGTCTTGCCGACGCCCTGTGCGCCGAGGACGACGATCTTGGCTTCAAGCGAAGACATGATGGCCGCTGATCCGCCTCGACGTCGCGGGTGGGAGGGAGGGAGGAGGGAGACGCCAGCGGGAGGAAATAAAGGACGACCAGAGGATGAAGAAAGGGAAGAAGCAAGAAAAAACAGCAGACGTAGAAAAAGAAAAGGGTGCCGGCAAGGTTAGGGTGGGCGGAAAGACGAGGCTTCGAGTCGGGATGGCGTCGGGCGGAGGAGGGGTCCGGACCAGGGTTTCTTCCCTTCAGGCTTCAAGCTTCAGGCTTCGGGCTTCACAGGCGGGCAACGGCGGTGGCGCTACGGCGCTATAGTAGATGAGATGATCTTCAGCTGGAGCAACAAGACGGGACAGTGTGTTTATCGCATCCACATGGCTCGAGGAGAACGGGGCAACGGGAACGGAAACGGAAACGGAAGCGGGCAAGGCGAGCAACGGCGGCGGGTTGAGCAACGGGGGGTTGAGCAACGGGTCGAGCAGCGAACAACAGATCGATCATAGGCGGCGATGAGGCATACTCATGATGGGGCCCTCGAATCTGTCCAACGCCGGCGCCCCGTACAATGTGCGAATAGGCACAGGGGGGTTGCGGGAAGAAGACGAAAAGAAGCCTGGATGACGGGTGGTTTGTTGTTGTTTTCTGGGATTCTGGGAGGAACCCGCACCATGCAGGGTTCAGTGCATATCGAGTTGGGAGTTAGGGCCAGCCGAGATGAAATGGAGGTTAATGCGGCACCCTGGAGAGCTAAAGCACCTAAAGCACCAGATAGCGGACTTTCAGTGCAGCCCTAAAAGGAGCCCTGAGGATCCTGTTCAGTGGTTGAAGCTCAGTGGTTCACGAACCCCCAAGGCCTAGCCGCTAGCACCCCTCCCCCGCTGACACAGCCGCCGTGGAGGGGCAAGGCCGCTGTTCCCCAGCCCAAGCATGGGAGCCCAGGCCTCACGTGGTCGCCGGCTGCCCCTCCCTGTGGACTCGCTGTGGCCCGCTGCGGTTCCAGCGCCCGCCGTCCACTCACAGCACCGGCCTGCCCGACTGAGCTTCAGAGGGGTCCGGCGAGGGCGCACAGCGACGTCATGGCCCCGAACATGGCGTGCGGGGGGTCCGGGTGGCTCCCAAATGACCTGTGGACTGGCATCCGGCTCCGAGCCAGCGGCCTTGATTTGATGGAGATCAACTGACGGGACGAGGGCAAGGCTCACACAATCACACAATCACACCGCTCTCCCGCAGGTCACATCGCATTCCATCTCGACGGAGTTTGGCCGTGCCGTGTGCGTCGCCTTGCAGCCAGATGGATGCGACGGAATATCGCTCGATTATTCCCGCGGAAGCTGGAACCGACAGACACGGGATGGGTGCAAAGCCAGTTCCACGGCATTGCGCTTTCGATGCGCAGATGACATGCAAGATGCAACGCAAGATGGCCGCGGTGACTGTCAACTGGCCGACTTGAAGCCTATCGCCGGCCTTCTGGCCTTGTCCTTGGCTGGGATTGGGACGATCCAAGCAAGCCTACCCCCTTCTAGATTCGGACATGCATGCCTTGTACAGGCCCGCATATGGATGTGTTGATGCACGAATATGCATGTCCTTTGCCTGTTTGTATCGCGTCCCGATCGCACGATGCGGTACTTACGGTGATGAGCTTGGACCGGATACCCGAATCGCATCGGCTATGAACCAGGATCGAGACCGTCTCTGCGTGTCTTCCCGTTGTTGTGTCCCAGCCATCATCACGATACCTCCACCAGACGATCTGCTCCGTCCAAAGCGGGGGATCCCAGCCCCTTGACTGATCTGCCCGGTTGTCTCATCCCTTCAGCCGGAGAATGTATGCGCATGCACGGTCAGTCAGTTATTGAGTCACTGAGTCAGTAAGCATGTCTCAGTACAACCTGAGCTGAAGGATGCATCATGTCCGAGACAATGACTTGCAGGCCCCCAAAGCGTAACAGTGCAGATGCTCCGGCACATTATCAACCACACCTCGGTTGTCGCGACGGTGCGCTAGGCCAACCAAACAAGGTCAAATCTAGTGTATACTCCAATCTCGATACCTTGGAAAATCCATCCAAAGAAGCGGGAAATACAGGCATGCATGGCGCGAATAGTTTGTGGTTGCGCAATAAGACTCGGAGATATTACCGCCATCATCCGTCTTCTGCTGCCTGATTGAGTCAGCTATTGATTGCATACAGGGACATCCCGTCTTAAGGTTGCTACCTTCAGTTACCACTGTTGGTTGACTCACTGCCTGCATCGCGGTCCAGGCAGTGTGTGTGGGCTTACTTACAGCAGATAATGCAACTAATCTTACTCCGTGCGGGCGGCCAGGCGTACAAGATGCGTAACGGCTACGCAATCCACCGGCTTAGTCCAGCGCCAACACTGTCAAAAAGAAAGCAACGAATCGTCACAATATGCAAAATCATCAAAAAGAAACTGGATGGCATCAAGAGTCTATTGCTCCCGGCAGGGCTTGAACCTGCGACCCTCGCATTACCAACACTGGCAATTGAAGTATTAGTACGATGCTCTAACCAACTGAGCTACGGAAGCCGTCCAGTTGTAAAGCGGATGACCCGCTCTTGGATGATGCTGGCTCTCCCAATTGGAGCCTAAGACTGGATGTGAGAGGACTTAAACACAAGGAAATCGACTGTCCCTCCAGTATTACTTGTCGTTGGCTATACGATTGATCATTTCGGGCAAAATCAATGCAACATCGAGGTTCTTATACATAGCTCATCTCTACCAATGATTTCTCGAGGCCATCCTCTGAAGAAGTTTTGTATATCGAAGTCCGGGTTGGCCATGATGAAAGGTCTCGTCCCGCTCAACTTCTATTGAAGCAGGACATCTAATCTTATTCTCCGCGGATGAGGTAAAATCGCAGAATTTAGGAGCGGAAGTTTGGTCTCGTGTTTCAACAACCACACGGTCTTCTCCTCCACTGTCAAACCAAGATCAGATTACTGGTTCATTTCCTGTCTGCTCCAATGGCCAGTAGCACATCAGCAGGCCAGCGAACATTGTGGGTGAAGTCAAGAGCGATTAATATATCAAAAGGATCTTTCAATAGGCTCGCTAACGGAAGAAGAATGGTCCAAAACATAGTTCTATCTTGAAGTCGGGGCTTTTGGACATGTCCCGGTCATTGAGCTGCGTCATCCCGTATCGCAATTGCCAGGTTGCACATGAAGCACTCCGTGATTAACGCAAGAGCAGATCTCCAATAAAAGCGACGATGCATTGCGTCGAGATGGGTGTACGAAGCGCAGAACCAATTTCACCCAAGTTCAATATTAGTATGAGAGCTATTAGCGCTGAAGCCACCATCTTCTCTCGCCAACAGCAATCTAGGCCACACCTCAGTGGATATAAATCTCCGCCCACAACCCGGTTTCACATTGTTGGCCTCAGCCGTATACTGTGCTTGGGGAGAAACATTTCTTTACCCTTGTTTCATCTCGTTCTTACGGCTGGCAAGATAACGACGCTCCTCGCCCGCCCATTTCATATACACGATCCCGGCCTGCTGCTTAAAGCACCAGACTTAGACAAGAGACGCCTGAGACTGCATGCATTCTTAGACTCTTCAATGACACTCAATCTCATCAGTGCAAATGAAACAGCAAAATTCCCAGTCTCTACTGCATGACCGATCGACAGAGGCGTCGCTGTGGCTGCTGCCCCGGCCTCGTCGGCCTCTTGTTCCTCAGCCCCTAGCATTTGAGCGGTCCCGCGATCTCTGTGACGGCCAACGGAACCGCTAGGTGCTCTGTCACACTGAATGGATAGGATCACACTGATGATGATGAAAGCTCTTGATTTCTAGCTAAAGGACGGGCCTAGAGCCCGTCTTTTATACATGATGAAGACGGCTGCTGCCGGAGGCGGCAGTCCGTCGCCGCCGCACAGGGGCCGGGGCCCTGTGGGTCCCGGGGACCGGGATCGTGGTCACAGGGCCAGCTATGTGGTCTGAGAAGGAAAGGAAAGTCGCGTTGTCTAGGATATGACCCCGAAATGTGACATGCTCAGTTCCTTTCCTCGATCTCTAATTGCGTCAGGATCCGCTCACGCTATGATTGAGGCGGACGGGTGCATTGTCTGCTGCAGCGGGGGGGAGAATGTAGACACTTGACAAAGGTTTTGCGATTAGAGATGTGGTTGTGCGAATAGTAATACTTTAGATAATTACTAGTGTTATACATGATTAATGATTTAGTTATGTATGCAAATAGCAAGGGGTGTGTGGGCAAATGGAAATACTCTAGACAATTACAAGGCCATATTACTCCTTCGATATCCTCTCCCGGACCGACGCCTTACCAGCACTGATCCAACCATAAACATCAGCAACAGCCACAGCAGCAATTTCTAATACTGCACCTGGCGTTTATGGCTCGATTTAACTTGCCGCTGGTCAACTGCACGCCAGAACACATTGCGGGTCTCCGAACTGAGCCTGTCGTCAAGAAGAAGGCCAAGAACACCAAGCTTGCTGAGCTCATAAGTAAATATTAAAGGGGTGTATGCATTTTAACTAACCATACACGAGAACAAATTCGCCTCCAAATTCGCGACAGCTCCCTTCAACCCGGAAAGACTGGACTACAAGACGACGCCAAAGCGGTACACCTGCCTCGTTATGAGATCTTTCCAAAGCCGCCTACATGCCAGCAGCATTGCCATGTGTTACCTCACCATCGCCCTACGCCTACTTCGCTCTACGTCGATACCTTGAGCAGTAATCCGGTCGGTCCCTCTACCTCGAATCATCCCATGTGTTCCACACTACAGATGTTCTAAAGCACCCGATAGATCAGAACAGGGACTAATTTAGCGACAGCTACACGGGAGACGTGTCAGTCGAGGAGCCTATGGATGACATGCCCAAGAATGAAGACGGTAAGCCCTCTGACAAAAGTCAGTTTCTTGAGTAAATTGCCAGGTATAACAAGGATCTGGGCAACCTGAGGAGATTTATATTTTGAGGAGAGAGAGGGATGCTGCTTTGCCAAGTCGACGTGGAGGACAATAGGATTTTCCGTTGAACCACTGTATAAGATACGGTGACGGAAGGATCAAGGAGAATCCGAATGACCCCCCAGTGACCTACATCGTGATCGAGAATGGGGGCTCAAGACAAGTGGGCGAGGCAGTGAAGATGTCCCATGTAGTCATTGTCAATAACGAGGAGTGTCCGCGCGCTTACAGACACGTTCCCCGAAACGGGCGGCAGCTTTCCGGTCGCGGTTCATGCGCTGCTCCCACCATCAAGGAGCTCGAGAGAACTGGTATCTCCGTTATCCTGGCATATTAATTAAGCATACCACTTTACTCAAATCACCGGACCCCTCGCATCACAATAGACTAAGGCAACCAGACTGGCCCGGAATCATCTATTAGGCGCTATAGCGCTGTATACGTCCAGATCTTCCAGGACATCTCATAAACAATCCTAAGCCGACGCAGCAACCATTTATAGCAGCAGAACACCACCAACCAAGACAGCAGCACCAGCCAGGACGGCGTTCTGGGTGACCATGGCACCGGCAGCGTTGTCGGACGCAGTAGGGGTAGAAGCAGCCGAGTCGGAGCCGGAGGCAGAGGTAGACCCGGAGCCGGAAGCGGAGTCAGTTGCGGCGGCGGTGGTGGAGCCGGTGGTGGAGGCTGGAGCGGCGGCGGTGGTCTCGCTGCCAGTCTCGCTGGCGGTCTCGCTGTCGACGAGCTTGTTGGCACCGGCGGTGACGGTGACGGGAACTAGCAGGTCAAGATATCCGGACATGGCGGTGCTGCTGGTCGACGCGAAGGTCGACGCGTCCACATCCTGCTCAACGCTCACGGCGCAGGTCGCCATGTCCTTCTTGGGCTCGAATTGGCACGCGATCTCTTGGGTGCTGCAGAAGAGTCTTTGTTAGCAAATAATTACTTATTGGAATCGGTGTCCATTCCGGCACGCGGCCGGTAAAATGTAGCATCTTAGAGAGGCTCAGCGGCACGTACTATGAGCCGTACTCGGAGTTGGAGTAGGCGTATGACATGTAGAAGGTCGACGGGCCGTAGACGATGGTCTGAGCCTCAGTCATGCCGCAATCGTTCGAGTCGGCGTCTTTTGGGCAGCTAACGGCAAAGGTTGTCTTCGCAGAGTCGGCAGCGACAATTGAGGCGTCGAGGTCCTGCACATCGTACATGGGCAAGAAGACGCTGACAGTGGTCGACTGGGCAATAACGGCGGCGACGCCAGTAACGGCGAGAAGGGCGAGAGAGCGGGCCATTTCGGATTATCGAGCGAGTGTGTTGTGGAAACGAGTGTATTGGGTCGGCGAGAGCGTTGACGGGTTGAGCAAAAATAAGAGACAAACGTGAAGAGGGTTGGCTATCCTTTTTGAAGTATTCTCATGCAGGAACTGACGCTACCGTAATGAGACGGTTTACCAGGAGGTTCCAGAGCGGGACAAGGGCCAAACTCGGTCATTTCTTCTTTCGGGTTTAACAGGGAAATGTCTGTCAGGGGTGAATCGCCTTCGCAGACAGGGGCCTTGGCACCAGGGCAGCCATACCATTTGCATTGGCGGCCGCTTTGCCCTTGCCCGCCTGATGCTGTATTTGTTAAGAAATGTAACGTTTTTATTCACTTCTTCTTTACAGCCTCAATAGATTGTAGATCTAGAGCAGTTTTGGATTACTCCAACTCGCTGAGAACCTGTGCCGTGGATTCTCTGTGCAATATGGCCTTGAAGTATTGCAAGGGTAGGCCTTATGCAGGGGCGTACTGCGTAGCGCCGTGCTAGTGACGTTGCTTCTGGATGATTGATCTTTTTGGCCTGACTTAGCGGCTAGTCAGGGGCCTTTGCGGGCACACTGCCCCAGCTCTCACCGAGGCGAATGTTGCCGTTGAAGTTCGAGTGTTGGCGCTGGAGGAGACAAGAGATCCATGATTCGGCTAACTTCAGGTGCCAGCGAGGATCATACAGGGATCCCAGAGGGTCCTTAGGGCAGAATCATGGGGATACGGTGGAGAGTTAGACACATGCAAATGCGGGTACGGCGTCTGGAGGCGCGATGCTGGGGTAACAGGCTTGTGATGGCGGCGGGTGTGGCGGCGGCACGATTCCGATGCACTGCCTTAGTCTCGTTGTTAGTCGGATGACATGTGCATCAGGCGCTCAACAGGATATTTGGAGAATTGACGGGAGCGATTGCATTGTACTATTCCCAGTAGGTCATAAATGTTGTAGCAAAGACAGGGTTGAGCATAGGTGACGGCAGTGACGACGTCCCGGGAAGCTGGATAGGAGACGTATTCCAGCGCCTTTCAGCGAATCGTTTCAGTTTCGGTTGCAGGTCATATCGGAGGAAATAAATCACGGGCCATGATCGATGCATGCAAGAGCCAGTCCGATGTGGGGATCGTACGAGCGATGAGATTGGATGTCCAAGCCATGGCTGTGCTTGATCTCGTCTGTCGTCTATGCCGCTGCCATGCGCAATTACAATTAAACACCATCGACTAAGGGGATAAGAGAGGCCAAAGCCATCCACTGATCTTGGCCGATTTTCCACTCACAAGCATATCCTTCCTTTATGGCAAAACAGACTGAGTCAGAATCAAAGTTGCAGAGCTAGCTTTGGACGTAGCAGGGGTTCGTTTAGTTAGTCGCACGGAGACTTGCTGGCCCGTCCCTTGGCAATCCTCCCTTGCAACATTTGAACCCAACCCATCACGGAATACCAGTGCAACCAAATACCGTGCACTTTTTGGACCGTTGGTGACGACAAAGTGCGATGAGCCATCATCCGTGCTAAGAGTGTAGGGACTAAACCGATACTCCAGCTTGGCAAAGACACCGGACCGGATACTGCGAAATGCCGCTTCAAGTTGACATCGATCAAGGTGGGCAAAAAGAACATGGAAGCAATTGACGTACGCCCCAGGGTGAGTATCTCCTACCAAGCACACTCTTTATTAAAGAATTAAACGCATGTTAGATTGGCCAACAAGCCAGCAAACGCGACTGGCGAATAAGACAATAACTGCAAAGGGTAATACCTTGAGCAATGCCAAACAGCTGCCTCTGGTTTTTTAACCAGTAATATCGAGTGTACCAGCTAGCTAGCAGATTGCACAAGCGAGTCGTAATGCGAGTTAGAAGAAGCCACCATTACTAACAGAGTTCTTATAATCGATTCTATTAGGGTCGGTTTTATATATTATCGATATAGACAATCTACACAGGTCGTTGAATTCTCTCTACCGATAAGTTTATTAAAGATATTTACTCCGATATCGAGCCAGGATGGGAGGTCCTTGTTATAAATTTACTTGCCTGTCTGATATTTATTTGCCCACCTCAATCGATGTCAATGTGAATGGGCATTCCGCAATGTCCAGTCCGCCGCCTTTGCCAGGGGGGTTTCTGAGTCAGTTTGAAAGGACAAAAGAAGGTGCAACAGATGGTGGAGTTGGATCACACCGCTGTAAGTTGTTGACTTTGACTGTGTTCTGAAGTGGCAGTGAGAGGCGCGGCCTTCACATTTCTCTCATCCCAACTTGCCTGGGGCTTGGTCATTTTCCTTCAACGGTCACCTTGGGCTAACACAGCGGCAAAATGTATGTGTGTAATACAGTGCTTGAAAGCTTCCATGTGATAACGTCTGGCAGCAGCTGTCAGTCAACTCAAGGCGCAATGCCATCTGAGTATACCACGTCGACGCGCCTGAAGAGCGAGACCAGGCGCCTGAGGCAACACGGCTTGCAAGTTAGATCACTTGTCTCCAAACCTTCCTCACCTTCCTCTCTTTTCTCCCGCTCATACCAAACGATGGTCAACCGCACATACCAAACGATAGTCAATCGCACATATCAAGCGATAGTCAACCACACAATGTAAGTCACAGCAATCTTACTCTCACGTTCAAACATAAGAATCCTAAGAGCAATACTAACTAATATATCGATGGTTTCGTACAATCAGCAATGGATAGATCTGGCGTGGGGCTTTGGGGCCCTGAGACGTCGGCGTGGCGGTGGTGATAAGGGCGGTGGTGGTGGTGGCGGCAAGCGTGGTGGCGACCCCGGCAGAGGCCGGGGTTAAATTTGCTATCGGGTTGGTATATCATGTCCTATCCGTGTGGAACTATAAAACTAATATAATGTAGTGCGGTGAACACGGGCACATTGCCCGTAACTGTCCTAACTCGGCCCGCCGACGTTCGGCATCTCCTCGCTGAGAGGAGGCTAAGAAGGAGGCTAAGAAGGAGATGGAGGAGAAGGAGGTTAAGAAGGAGGAGGAGGGGAAGGAGGGGAAGGAGGGGAAGGAGGGGAAGGAGGAAGACGAAGACGAAGACGAAGAGGAGAAGAACCCCTCTAAGGGCCGATGCGTAGCGAAACCAGACGGTTCACGAATTTGTTTTTGGAACGGGGAATATCATAGTCCGGGAGATAATCACGGCGTGACGATGAGAAACTTGCTTTACTCTACAGTTGAGTTTCGATGAAAGAGATTCTTTCTGAGAGTTCGGATTGGACCTTTGTGGTGGGGCCGGGGATCGTCGGCCCTTTTTCCATACTCCGTTCTCCGTAATTAGTGCTCGACCAGCTCCCGACCCGCTCTGGACATCAACTTTGAAGTGAGATTTTCTCACGACGAATGCCGGATGTGGTCGAGCGAAGTTAGGCGAGAAAGGGGACTGTAAACGGGCGCAATGAGGCAAGCCAAGAGCCTAGAACCAGAGCCAAGAGCCAAGGACCGAGCGAAACCAAAAGAAAGAGTTGTGCTCGTTGCTCGTCCCTTTTGCTTTCTTTTTCCGCCTTCTACTACAAACTTTGCCCATAGTCACCAAACCCGCAAGGAACTGGCGCCATTCTTGGCCGTTGTGCTAATAGGTCTTGGCGCTCGGAGTAATCATACTACGTAGTACGCCAGCAGCACGCTTCACGGCCCAGACAGGGCTTGGCGTCTTCTCAGCCGACTCGAGCCAGCTTGGCCCGGTCCGCCTATTGACCTCTCCTATCCCGTCCTGGCCAAAGGGCGCGAGCCGGATCACGATCTGGATGACTAGAAAAGTCGCCCAGACCTTGGCGTTGCGTCTCTCACGGCGCACGGCACAACAAACCCCGGCTTGGTGCTGCCCCCATTTCCCGGATTGACGGCCGTAGATTGCGCCAAACGAAGCTCATAAGCTCGTGCCTTCGCCCTTGAGTCCTCGTTGCTCGGTTTTGGTCTTCGTCTGTTCTGTCGTTGGGTCATGTCGCACACCATCATCTCCCGAGTCTCTCCACCCTGGCCCCATCCCCATCTTCTGGGCGCGTGGTCACCCATCCGAGACGGTCTTCGTATTCGAATTACCCCGTGATTCCATCCTGCTGGTATCCGTGGTTTTCTGGTCTGCCATTCGACACCACCTGTTCGCGTTAATAATCCATGCGAACCCCATCCATGTGTCGCATGCGTTTCCCGCAGCCATTGCTGGCCCTGCTAGCTCTGTGTGCGGTGGCGTCAGCCGACGATAACGAGGACACTCCCGTCACCACTGCACCAATCTACCTTCCTTACTACAATCAGGAAGCATGGTCCCTGGTGCGAGGCAGCGTGATTGCAAGCGTAGGCGATCCCAGTTCTCTCCCGTCTTTGCAGTTGGGTGCATGGCGCTAACAGACGGGTGCATCAGAATCCCCACATACAACAAACCACTTACACCATCTTCTGTCCCGACGATAACCCACCCGCCTGCGATATCTCACTCGAGTTCCCCTTCGAACTGGTTGAGGGCCCTGACACGGTAGAATTCCACGGCACATACACATCTACATAGTAGGTCTTCCCACCAGGGAGGGTTTGGTCCTCCGTGCTAACACATTCTAAGCATCGCAAATCTCGAATGCACTCTCGATGGGACAACCGCAGCGACATGTTCAGGTTACTCAAGCTATAAAGCCGGGTACACCAATGGCCTGTACGCAGGCCCGACGGAAGTATCGTGGACATCAACCTTCTCCGGGACCGAGGTGGAATGGGGCGTCTTGACCATGGCCGAGGCGCCCAAGGAGACGGACGACTCATGGGATGTCACAGCGACGGCCATGATGACACCCACGACAGGGTCTGGCTATGTGGAGGTCCCTTTGTCAACTGGAGACGAAGCCGCTGGTGCAAATTTACGGATCGATGGAAGAAGAGCGATTCTCGGGGCGTTGGGGAGCGCCATCTTGGCTAGGCTCCTATTTTAAGACCACAACGACGGTCGGGCGGAGATGATGTGAAGCGATTACACAAACGACGACGATACAAAGCGATTTCATTTTCGGGACTCGAGATACCATGGGAGGTCGGGGCTAGTGGAGTAAAGGATCTTGACGGAATACAAAATCTGGTTTTTCGGGAATGTACATACAGGAGGCCATGTATGAGGGGGAGGATGGACAGCTGGATGAAAAGTTCAGAAGGATTTTCTCATATTGCCTTGCCATATGTCCAGTCTACTTCTACGTTTGGGTCTGGGTTTTAACATACTCTTGTTGGTGTCGGCGTTGGTGTCCCAGATGGTGCCATTTGCAGGGCGTATAGGCATGGACGAGGGAATGGATGAGAGATGACGCGCAATCCGCTAAACGATAGAGGACAGTGGCCGAATGAGGCTTATGTTATGTCTTTGAAAAAACGAAACATGTCTTTGCCATATGATTTTCGGCGCCGCCATTTGTCGGAACCCTACATATTTCACATTTGAAGATGCCGCTAGGCGATGAGTTTGAGAAAGGAGATCGAACAACGGTAAATCCCGATTGCACATGCTTATTTTGCTAAGATCTTTACTAGACTAAATAGTATGCACTATAAAAAACATTATTTTAGGTACTTATGATAGTATTCCCTACTAGATTTCGTCTTTGCTCGTTGCTTTGCTGAGATCTCTGAGATTTAATATTCGAGGCAGTCAAGGTCATTGTGCGTGCATGCTGCAGGAAGAACAATGCTCTCAGAATACACCTCCTCGTCCACCATCGAGCGCGGAGAACCTGAACATCGCTCTTAAACGATGCAATGGGAAAGATGAGGCTACATCATGCAATAGGCCGGCAACATCGGAAGAGTCGTGCATCACGAACCCTCTTGGTTGGCAGGTGATATGATAAGGAGCTCGCACATTCACTAGCCAACCTAATGTAGAAAGTCGCTTTGGCTTATTGACGCATGCACCTCGAGTGCAGAGAACCCAAACTCAATTGAGAGGTGCGTGATGCAAGGCCAATAAGGTGCCGTAGTGTACATGTAGGAGGGCGGTCAAGGTGGGACAGAAAGAGACGCATGGGCTGACGAAGGATGATGCAGAATGTGGCTTTCAGGCGAAGCGTAGAACGTGGACAGGAATGATGCGTGGTCAAACGGGTAGAGGTGGCGGTGGGCTAATGAAGAGGTGTTGTTCAGCTCGGTTCGAGATACGAAGACAACCGAAAGAGCTGCAGCCCATCTGCTATACGCATACGAGACCAGAGTGAGGGGGCCCTTGGTGCTGGGGAAAATACGAATAACTTGTGTAGTGTTTGCCCAAGATATGTACGTAGGGGCCTGGACAAGACAAACTTGGCAATGTCTTCTCGCGCAGGTAGGGAGACTTCGGTTTCTCTTGGCCATCTCTGGCGATTTTTTTTCTTTTTCTGGATAGCTTTTTGTCTTTCCTTGTCTCATCCCCCGTGCTTGGCTGACAGCCAGCCCCATTACGTCTTTCTTGAAGCCGTTAGCACAGGCGTGATCGGGTAAGCAGCGAGCATCCCTGGCGGCGCACTCGATGTCACTGGATAATGTGGGCGGGGGACTGGGACTGGGTGCTCCGGCACAGGGCAGACCGAAGGCCTAGAACCAGTTCGTGGCGGCCAAGCTGAAGCTGCTGTGAGCTCAAGTTCGCATGTTTTGGCCCGCCAAATGCTTGGCCTGTGTGATAACCTTGTCGTCCATGGCGGCCGCCATTCCACGTGTCTGACTCAGCGGGTCCTCTCCTGCGGGCAAGGCACATTTGCATGACACCCTCCAAGTCGAAAGACATGGCCCAAAAAGGCACAGAACCGAAAGCGGAAACACGGCAACGCCCAAGGTGGGAGACAATCAAGCCCAGGCGGAGGATTTGGTGCGACGACCCCTTTTCCATTGCCCCTAAGATGATCAACTCACCTGCGGCAGGTTTCACGTTTCATCCCGTCCCGCAGCGGCTCTGCTCTGTGAGTGTGTGTGCTACCAGAAAACACATTGGAGCTGGTATCCAACCGCGAGAGCTGGCAAAAATCGTGGGCCATGGGTAAAACTGGGTACGCAGTGCAATCCTTGACGGGCGGGCATCGTGGGACCATCCCCAAGCCTCCCAGGATTCCGACTCTGACGCCTTGAGATGGAGCCCAGGCTGGCCAACAGGCGCGCGCTCGAGAGAGGACGGAACCCCGGCAGCCAGTGAGAGGGCGTAGCGGTGGCGATCAACACGATACGGCTCTCACTCTACCTGGCACCTTTCTGCTCCAGCCCTAGGGACTAAGGCTGGTGGGTCGGTGGCCTGGGGAGTTCTGGGATCCCTGGATCGGCCGTTCCTCACCTCGTCTTCTCGCTCCCAAGCCTCTGGGCGTTGGTTTGCTAGTGCGTGCTAGTCGCCGGACAAGCCCGCCAGGCGCTCTCTGGCGGCGGGCTGCTCGCCAGTCGGTGTGGCTTGACGGCGGATGAAATTGATGATAGACAGGGGCGGCTTCTGTTTGCATTTTGCTTGTTTGTTGGCGCGCGGCCAGACGAAACACTCGGGCGACCAACCGTGGGCTCGTTTCGAGGCATTCGTTGGACGACGGACGATGGATCGTGGGCCCGGCTGGGGAATGGGTTTCAGAGCTCAGCCAGTCGATGGAGCGACCCCTCAAGCCTCCAGCTCATGCAATGCGGAGAGCACGCTTGTTCCTGGCTTTTTGCGCCTTGTTCCTGGGCGTTCCGTCTGCCAAAAAGGCTTCCTTGGTTCATGGATTCACGCCCGCATGGCTCCCTCGCTCCAGGGCTCCCTCAGCTCGGGCTTGTCAACCCACTCGACCATATCCGCTTTGGGGCAAGACGACTGAGCAACGCCCGATATTAATAGCCTGGCGGCGCCAGCGCACTCTCGGGCCACTGCCGTCTTGTCGTCAAGCCCACCTCCAGCTTATTTCCTTCACGAGCCAGTCCCTTGGCCTCGTATTCATCCTCAGTCTTATCTGGCGCGGACCCAGGCCCGGACCCTCTTGGCTTTGCTTTTTCATACCTTGAGGCCTGGCTAAGCCTTTCGCTTCCGTCTGACAGTGGCAGGGTCCATTGTTCTTTATTTCTTCTTATATGCGCTCACTGTCCCGTTCTGTTTTGTTGTCGTGAATAAGCTTCACTCGTTCTTGCCGCATCTGTACACACGTACCTTCCTTCCTTCACCTCACCTCACTCACATCGTCATCGACCACTAGCCTCCGACTCAATCACTCCCTCATTCTCTCAACGTCTCTCAATCGCTATCATCGCATATTGCGGCCCACGCCTTCTCCCCCACGTCTGCTGGGTGATATTGTGATCCTCAAGTCGCTGTGCGACAAAACTCACACATCTCCAACCAATTCGACACCAGATCCGTCCGATGAAGTGGCTACCTATTGTCGCCGCAGCCTCAGCTGCTGCGACTAAAACACTGCCTTCGAGCCTGAACATTTCAGATCCCGGTAAGTCTTCGCCCAGATCGTTGTTTTGGTGCCTGCGCTTACAGAGACCACAGACTCCATCCGCGATGTCGCAGCCAGCATAGCGTACGACACCATGTCGTATTACAGCGGCAACACCTCCAAGGTTGCCAAGGTAAGGCAGTCCCTTTTCTTTTGAATAGAACACCGCTGACTAGTCCAGGATCTCGGCGACCTCCAGGATCCTTATTACTGGTGGGTGGCAGGCGCGCTCTGGGGAACCATGCTGGACTATTACCACCTCACCAACGACCCCAGCTACAACGACGTAATTATCCAAGCCCTCCTCGCCCCAACCAACCTAGGCACTGGCGAAGATTATATGCCTGCCGAACACGCCGACGAGGAAGGAAACGACGACCTTTTTTTCTGGGGCTCCGCCGTCCTCTCTGCCGCCGAGCGCAACTTTCCGCAACCCAACAAGGACCTCCCATCCTGGCTCGATATCGGAGCCAATGTCTTCAACCAACTCGTCGGTAGATGGGATACAACAGCCTGTGCAGGAGGTCTACACTGGCAAATATATTCTACGAACCCGAACGGAATGGATTACAAGAACTCCGTTAGTAATGGTGGCTTCTTCCAACTTGCAGCACGACTCGCTCGTGCAACCGGTAACGAGACCTATGCCAATTGGGCTGAGTATATATGGAATTGGTCATCCGATATCGGCTTTATTGATCCCGATAACTACCACGTTTACGACGGTGCCAGCTCGGCCGACAACTGTACCAAAATTAACAAGTACTCGTTCACTTACACCAGCGGAATCTACTTGTATGGCGCTGCCGTGATGGCCAACTACACCGGAAGGGCCAATTGGAAACAACGCACCGAGGATATTTTCGATGGAGCCGGCTGGTTCTTCTCTCCATACGAAAACTCGACCAACGTCCTGTATGAGGCCGCTTGCGAAAAGGTCAACCGGTGCAGCGTCGATATGTCGACCCACAAGGGCTACTTGGCCCGCTCCATGTACCAGTCCACTCAACTCGTGTCCTCGCTCAGTGACAAAGTCGACACCCTTATGTTTCCTTCCGCCGAAGGCGCGGCCCAGGCATGCAGTGGTGGCGAGACCGGTCGAACCTGTGGCCAGCGGTGGTACACTGGCGCCTACGACGGCAACCCGGGCCTCGGCCAGCAGATGTGCGCCCTCGAGGTCATCCAGGGCCTTCTGACCGACGATTCTCCCGCGCCTCTGAAGGGTGATGATATCAAGGTCATCCGCAATCTCGAATGGCAAGCGACTGTCAAGGTCAAAAGCACACCCACCACCACGTCCCAGCCCTCCGCCACCGAGACCAAGGCCGAGGAAAGCGAGGACGCCGCCAGCATGGCCCGGAGCAACCTGGTTTTTGCATCGCTGAGTGTCAGCACTGTCCTGCTCTTCCTTGGACTGGTCTGAGGAATAAAAGAAGAAAGATACCCTCCGTTTTGTATATTTTTACTCTAGAGGTTGCACATACGAACTGAGCTTGGCCGAAGAGAGGCGTTTCGTTTTGGATAACATATAAACTGGGCCCTCGTCAGGGCGAATCGGGACATGGAATTCGCATCATGCCATGACTATTGTTTCTATAATTTACGAGATTATGTCTAGAGGAACTAGATCTATGCTAGAACGCCGTTTTGCCTCGTTTTCCGTCTCTGCCCTTCTACAGTGCTTTGTCTGTTGTGATGTTCTACAAGTCTCTCACCTCATTGAGTGACGTCCGTAGTGATTCCAGAAATCTGGTGACTTCAGTCTCGGTGCCAATGGTGATACGCAGGCATCCTAGACAGCCGTGCTCCTTGCCTCGGAAGCGAACGACAACACCCTTGGACTCTGCCAGTTTCTCGTAGACGGCCAACGCAGTTGTGTTGTCCGGGTTGCCCGCCACGTCGAGCATCTCGAAGAGCAGGAAGTTACTCTCGGTGCCACCGCGCAGACGGCCAACGCCGGGTATCTTGGGCAGCTCTTCCAGGATGCGGTCACGTTGTGCAAGAATCTTGGCACGGTTGTCGCGCATGATTGACAGGCCCTTGTCGGAGACGGCGTAGGATGCGAGGGCACTAGTAGGACTAGAGATGTTGTAGGGGGCTTTGAGGCTGTTGAGGAGGCTGGCAATCGGGGGAGAGGAGAAGGCGGCACCAAGACGGATGCCAGCCAAGCCAAAGGCCTTGGACAGAGTCTGCATGACAACAAGGTTGGGGAACTCCGTCACCCACTCGGCGAGGGACGCATCTTCGGGAGCGAAGTCGATGTAGGCCTCATCGAGGACCACGACGCCGTTCCAGGTGGGGTGGTTGAGGATTTGCTCGACATCGGCCTTTGCGAGGACCGAGCCGGTAGGGTTACCGGGAGAGCAAACGTACACAAGCTTGATATTCGCCTCGTTGGTGAGCGCGTCGAGGATCTTGGGCACATCGAGCGCGAACGTCGGGGCCGGTAGCAGGGGAACCTTGACGATGGCGACGTCGTTGACCTGGGCAGACACGGCGTACATGCCATAGGTGGGCGGGCAGGTGAGGATGCGGTCGCGGCCGGGCACGCAGAAGCAGCGCAGCAGGGCGTCGATGGCCTCGTCGCTGCCGACTCCGACGAAGAGGTTATCGGGCGTGAGCGTCTTGGGAGTGTGGGCGTGGGTGTTGCGCAGGGCGCAGAGCTGCTGCTTCAAGTCGGCCTGGTGGGGGTCGGGATAGCGGTGCAGGCCGAGGAAGTCGACGTCGAGGCCGCTGCCGGCAGTCGTGGCAACATCTGGGGCGAGCGATGGTCCAAAGGCGTTCTCGTTGGCGTCGAGGAGAATGTTGGTGCCGTCGTCCTTGTAGTCGCTGTGGCCGTTGGTCAGTCCGTGTGGTTTTCGCGGGGCAGATATCAGAGCGGGGGAGGGGCAACTTGCTCTCTCGCGCAGCGGTACGGCTGGAGAGCGAGGATATTGGGGCGGGCGCAGGCCTCGAGGTTGAAGGGGGACATTGCGGCGTCGGGTGTTTCCCTTGGGAGTGTGAATTGGGTTGAATTGGTGACGGGCTGGCTGAGGATGCTCAATCGGTTGAAGCTCGCGCGCCTTCCTCCATCTTAAACATCGGAGTCCCGCCGACGCCGGAGGGGCGAGTCATCGGCTTTTGGGTGGGCCGCTGATTGTGACTGCAGGAATCAATTTCATAGCGGAGTACGATGCACCTTGGCAGCCAGCTTCGCGATGATGACTGTGTAGCATCCCTGAGTTGCCCAGTAGGAATAATTCTATCTGCAATGCTTCCCAGCCGCCAAGGAGTTTGATCCTGTAGAGTTGACTCACTGGTTGAGAGTTACATCCCTGCGAGTCTGCGACTACCCTGTACAGGAAATTGTTTACCGAACCTCCCCTGGATTTTGTGATGAGAACAGCAAGGTGACGTGTCTATCTGTGAAATTAAAATGTTAGTCACTGGATACATCATATTTGCAGTATTAAAGGATGTTTGTATACTTGGTTGAAGATTGCGATGCGGGACAGCATTTCCTACCGCATTTATGGTTCTCGAGCACTTTAAGCAGACTCACATGCCGAAGTTTGACAAAGCCCTCAAGTTATGGGGAAGAATAAATATGAAGAACAAGAAATGTGTGTTTGAGAATCCAATTAATTAATCTATATCTCTCCTGTAGTAACCTGTCGTGAGGGTATCTGGGAATTAGAGCCGAGAATTCTGTAAGTGATGCCCGCTTTACAATAAAGAATACGAAGACTCCAATCAACCAACAGCAACGGTCGCGTGGCCCAATGGCAAGGCGTCTGACTACGAATCAGGAGATCGTGGGTTCGAGCCCCACCGTGACCTTCTCTTTTGCCGGTTTGAAGAACTGGTTTAAGATTTCTTTTTGGTGTGAGTAGCGTCTTGTTGCAGGAATTTCTGGGTTCTCCGTTGTGCATATAGAGCTAATTAGGTATTTCTTAGGAGGTTTTTCTTTTTTCTCTGGATATACTTATTATAATAGGCTTTTCATTGTTGAAATCACTGTTCTGACTACTGTTTCAAATTCTGTACAGTCACGTGCTTGCACGAGTGTAATAAGGGACTTGGTCTATTGATTGTGAACCTAATTACAGTCTTTTGCCTCTTCTATATCAGTCCGCTAACTCCGGGAAGGTATTGGGAAAGGTGACCAGTTGGACTAGAAACCTTAGTCTGTTTGAGTAACTGTTGACCTTTAAATAGACTGGGTATATAGTCTGTATTGTTAATACTATTGTTGGTGATTTTTTTTTTACTGTTAAGCTTCTAGTCCCCCCTCTGGGTATGTGTGTACTAGGGCACCCTAACCTCTTGATAATGGGCTTTTAGAAACAATATAATAATTAGCTTGAATTATATTATATAATAGATATCTGAATTAATCCGTATTAAGGCAGTTAGTTATACTGGTGTATTTCTGGCTCACAATGTGAAAGTGCAGCCCTTATGTGTAGTATGCTTTGTGGAAGGGCTGATGGACTGATTCTCTCTCTATTACAGCAGACTCAGAGGTTGGTATCTACTAAAACAACAGCTCTTCCACTATCAAATACACGGTCGCGTGGCCCAATGGCAAGGCGTCTGACTACGAATCAGGAGATCGTGGGTTCGAGCCCCACCGTGACCTTCAATCATTGTTTTTTTTGTTCTTCTTCGCTTTTTATTCCCATTTGCGGGTGGTGTTACCTTTTTGCCTCACGCTCGTATCCTCCTCGAACATGCCCTGAGCCGATAAACTGGAATCACACGGTATTCATCCTTTATCACTCCCGAGGAATGTAGGCTTGCTACCCTTTGATCTGTACCATTTCTGTTGTTCAGCGGGGACAATCGTTCCGGAAGGTCACTGAATTCTTGGGACTTCCTTAAGCAATCAATCTTGGCAAACTGTTTGGCTAGTAATGCCCTGTAATACGAAAACATCGATGCCCCGTGTTATCTCCAAGAGCTATATACTCACCCTTTAATGCGAGGGTGAGGTTTTGCTACTCTCTTCATTATCCACCAAAGAACGATTGTTTGGCAAACAAGCCTGCAAACAATGAATGTTTTCAAGGCTTCCACTATTAGGTTCTGGGTATAAATATCATCTCGGGGCATCTGAGAATTGCACTTCCCTCTTTCACTGTCAACCCTACTACCAGATTTCTTCTATACTATCACCAGATTTCTTTCGCACGATCATCATGGGGACACAGCATCCATCCAACCCGGCCTAATGCGTGAATGCTTGCTCTGTAGAGCTTATACGTCCGCCGCCCATATCGCATTCACGGCTACGGCAAAAGCGGAATGACCACTCCACTAATGCGTAGTGTAACGAAGGCCTATATTATATGTGACGGCCCAAGGCTGTACAAGTGGACTTGGAAGTGCCTTAGGTAAGTTACCCACACCCCATCCCATGGTACCACTCTTCCATTTGCTCGGTCCTTCGACGAAGTATTGTTAGAAAGGCTACCGCCAACGACAACGTGTGAAAGAGGTACGCCGAGTGGCATCCTCGGAAAGCCGATTGTTGCGCGAGTTCACCGAACTCGACAAAATAATTCAGAATGCCACATCCCTTGGTAGACTGACTGCGACTCAGATTTGGATTGAGAAGCTTCGAGACTACAACCTGACACATTTCATCAAGTATAGCAGTGAGGGCAAGATCGAGGGAGTTTCTGGACTTATCCCTGGTGTGAGACGATGTGGAATAGATTCCCGGAAGTTCTTGGACCCCTCAGTACTACGGGACGTGCCAACACTCAGAGACCAATAGGTTCAAAATGTACCTGTTTCAGGTCACTGGTGTCGCAGACCAGAAATCCATCGCAAACTTCTGCTTTCAACTCATCAACACTGAGAAAGAGGGGAGATTTTTTGGCTCCGTGAGAACACGGATGTACCAAGGGCCACTCCCAAGACTGGCAAAGCTCTAGCTGGCTTTACCCGGGTCCCCAACAAGGGCCCAGGCAAGGCTTCTCCCGAGCCAAAACTGATGCCAGCGCTAGCTTTGAGGGCACTCCGGGCTTCCATTGCCGAGGGGAAAAAGCAATCCTTCTCTGCAGTGGCGTCTAGTTCCGCTGTCGGTTCCGGTTGGGGCCCTCATATACCGGGGGTTATGCCAAGAAGCCATACACCCTATCCTCCCAGAGGTCAGAAGTCCCAGCCTCCAAGCGGCCGGACGTCCCATCAGCCAAGCTGCAAGACGCCCCAGAAGGGGCCAGCCAGGGACCACAAGTATTTGTCGGTCGCTGAGAAACATGCAGCTTCGATGGCGGCCATAGAAAGACTCCGGCTCTCGAAGATGGCGGATACATCCAATGCACTGCTGCAGGTCCTAGAGACTGGCATGAAGGCACAGCCAAAGGTGCAACTAAAGGTGCAGTCGAAGGCACAGCCAGCCTGCACCCGTCCTGCGGCCCAGGTACCGGCTCCCAATACGCCGCTGAGCATGCCAGTCGCACCAGCTGCCCCAGTTCCTTCGCCTGCGTACTGGAAGTACAATGGAGAGTTATATCCAGGGGAGCCGGGTGGCTTGGGGCTCCTTGCTCTGTTACATTCTCAAAAGCAAAAAAAACGAGGAAACAAAACTTACGCCATCTTCCCGGTGGTTGTTGTGTCGACACAAAAGCTTCATTCGACCACGAATTATGGGCTGCAAGATTTATGAACACGCTGGCTAAGTTTGGGGAGCCGTGGGCCACCATGCAGACGCAGCAGGCCGAGGGGCGTATCAACAGGAAAGGTCAGACGATAATATGAACCGAAACGGATCACGAACGCTATTATTCGCCCTCGATCATGTTTGTCCCTGTAGTGACACTCAACCAGAAACTCCACAATATCATCAACATAAGGATCAAGGATCCAAGACCTAAATAGGACAGGGAATTGTGGACTTCGCTATCACCACAGTCGAACCTCAGCTATCGTACGACATGCGACACAAGACTTCCACATTGTATAGGAGGCTGTACGGAAACCCCGTCAACTTGGCAGACCCCGAATTCTTAGAGGTCCTGTCTGCCACCATCGACGACCCAACAGTCACAAACACGCCTCAACGTCAGCGCCCGAAAGATACCCAGACCAAGCGCGCCAGAGGCCGGGCCAGTGCGGGGACACACGAAATGGACTGAGTTGCACAGGACGACAGGACCGGCGGAGGCGGAGAACCGCGGAATACGCACGTACGATACATATACTTATAGCTTTCTCATGCTTGATAATGTGACGCTCAGAAGGTCATCAATGACGACGGCAAGCTGGAGCTCGACCCAATCGGAATCTTGCTCGTCCATGCCGCACAAATCCTTCTCTTTGCACCGTGCAAATGGCATGAAGAGATCGAATACTCCGCAGACCCAGGCGCATACGAGCATCGATTCCCGTCGACACGCGGCGGAGCATACGATCTGAAGATAATCGGAGACCGATTTTCAGTCGAAGATGTCAACCGTGCTGTCCTGCTCCTCTACTACTGCGAATATCGAAGAAGTAAACGCGGCAATTGGCTGAACGGGCAGGCGCTTTCTGGGTGGTTCATCCTCTCGCGAGAACGACTATCTATGAAAATACTACTACAAGATGAACACGCTGTCTCGATTTACAAAACGAACTCGTGGCCGTCTACTTAATCTCAAAACATTAATTCGTTTTTTAATCATTGTGCTCGTGTTATTGAATAGTAAATGCGATAAGATATAAATGCTATCAATCACAATCTGTACAATGGTACTCAAGATGAACTAGCATGTCACCGTATCCATCTATGTGTCTAGTTTACGGCAATAAAACCCCCCAAAAAACAGAAGCCGCCTAGCAGTAGCACAAAATGAACCAGACGAACAGCCCACGAAACCTTACACGTAAGGGTTGGTTTTGACCGAGTTGTCCACGGGAGTACGCGAGATAATGTAAGCTCGGTGCTGTTCAGTGAGTCGATACTCCTGATGAAGGGCAAGATCAAGCTCAATGGGACTGCGGCGATAGCGGCTTGCCAGGCTGCAAAACCATGGTGGTGAGACGAAAGGCTGAGGAGCTGGGCCATCCGCTAGGTGTGCCAGATCGCAACAAGCTGCTGAGAAAGGTTAGCGAAGGACCCAAAAGGGACCCTATGAGAAGAGTAAGGGCACTTACGGCAGTAACGGCAGGAGCCGGGTATTGTAGAGCTATAATAGTACGGCGAGAGGCAACTTCGTCGCGGTATTGCTCAAGCTGCTCCTAGAGTAGGGGGGCGAACAATTAGTTAAAGACTTCAAAATATATGAGGATATAATATACGTCGCAGTCCCGGTCAGTGCGGTCAATCCCAAACTCTTGGCGGTGGGTAGTCACCACATCATTGAAGGCCTCGCATAAACGCTGGGCTACGGCCATGAGAAGGGTTCGAGTCCGCCGTGAAAAGGCATGTGCGAACTCATCGTCAAGATAAGGGCTGTCAATGGGGCTTTGGATAAATTTCAGCAGAGAATTAAGATCCATCAAATCGCCGTCAAGCATAGCAGGGGCACTACACTCACCATTTTAGTCTAGGATACCCCCAAGAAACACAGGAGAAACACACATGGTGCATGCAAGGATATCATCAGCGCGGCGAGTGCACTGAGAAGACCCAGCATTGGTAAACGTACAGTCAAACGAGGGAAGTTGAACTGGGCGGCGCGCATGGATCGGGCAGGCCAGGGCGAGAGACTGCTCTTGCAAGGCAACGCGAAACTAATGCATGCACCAGACAAACTCGGAGGGGACGGCCTTTGGGCGGGTGGTAGGGAAATGAAGCCGAGGGCTAGGCATTTTGGCGGGATTCCGTGAGGAGTGTGTTGGTAGATTAATGAAGAAATGGTAATGGGAGGTAATGGGGTGTAAAAGGAGAATTACGCAAGGCTCTACTAATTTAGAGGAAATTTAAATAAGCAATATAGTTAAGGCAAAGAATTACAATTAATCACTCAGAAAATAGCCATTCAGAGCCCGCGGGTATTTATTATATTGGTTGCTGAATTGAAATTAAAAAGATTTTTGATAGTATTGTGGTAGCTTCAGAACGGAAGCAGCGCCGCAAAGTCAGCGCAGCCTCCCTCACCTTTGCACCGCCCTCGCTGCACGCTGTAATAGCTCAGTTATTCACATTTAAATTAAGGAGTTCTCCCGGTCCCAAAGCTTCTTCCCTCTTTCGCCCTCCCTCAACTCTCCTTCATCTATCCTCTCACCACCGTCTCTCCGCCCACGCGCCGACTTCACTTCGATAGTTTGTTCTTTCAGGATTCCTTTTGTATCCCATCTCTTGCCGGTTCAGGTTTTCTTATCACCTGCCGCACCTCCGCCGATATGCCCAGCAAAGCATACACAACCGTCCGAGATCAGCCAGTGGCTGGTGGCTCGTCTTGGTGCATGAAGTGTCTTCGCTCTTCACTTGAGGCTGATAAGCAGGCAATTGTTGATGGCGGCACCCTCAATCCCCCTGTTGTTCGCACACCTATCGAGTGCAGTTTTCACGATACCTCGTCTCTGCGCTGTCTTCGTTGTGACAAGAATGCTGCGACTTGCGGGCTGTGAGTTATGCCCCCTTTCGGCATCCCTATGGCCACACTACACTGGCGCTTCGCTGACCTTCCTTATAGGCCCCCCTCTCTTATGGAGGGTGATGTCAACGACCTCAACTCAATGTTGGCGTATGCTGATAGACTAATTGCCACGGAGTCAGAGGAGGAGATTGAGGAGGGCGACGAAGTGTCGCATATGCTTACCCGGGCTTGTCGCGCCCGCCTGGTGCGAATCACCACCGATCTCATTGAGACATTCTCCCAGTTGGAGATTTGCCACCGCCGGAGGCACCACCTTACTGGTTCGCTGCGATCCAGCCGAGTGAGTAGTGCTGAATGGCCGCTTCGATGGGCTTTCGTTAATGTTTCTCCGTAGGCCGGACATGATGCATATCGCGCCTACGTTGTCCGTCGCCGTGAGTTGCTGAATTCTCAGTACCCTTGCCCTCCGTTGGACTCTGTATGTTGTTACCCCTACCTTTCGGTGACATTGCGCTGACCTTAACCTTAGCCCCCTTGGCTGCTGTTGCGCTGGGAGGCCACTCAAGTTCTTAGACTGACCCGTGGTGACCCGGGCTGGGCGGCCTAGGTGGCAGCTCGTTCCGCTTTCAAGTCTGAACTACAGCTTGCGGTTTTGGAGGACGAGTACCTCGACGATGAAGATAAGCGCATCACTATCAGCGAGTATCCCAACGTGGGCGGTGGCCTTGCGGGACTGATCCGCGCCCACCCGGCTGTCCACTCCGCTGAGCAGGAAGAGTGCATGGACGCGGACGATGAGTGATTCTTGTTTGTTTGGATACCCCGAGTTCCACGCACCCCGTTCCTTCGCTGTGTTTTCTGGGTGGGCTCGGTGACGGATGGTGTGGGTTTCCGCCCAACGCGCAGCTGAACTGTTCGCTTCTAATCGTTTTAGCTTTACTCAATATCATGAGATAGATCAAAGCCATACAGTATTTTCAGACAGTAGAGAAAAACAATGAGTGCTACACCCAGCACCAGAAGAGACAGTAGCTGAATAATAAGGTTGTTGCACACTGGTCTTTGCCTTAAGCTTCAATTCAACCCTTCTGACTTTAACGACCCTGTAGTCAAGGGCCTTGCTGTCTTTAGGTGACAACCTTGAGACTATAGCCTTATCTCAATTATGTATGTACCTGGAGTTAGGTAAGGTACCTAGGTAGTTAAGAGTCACCCACCCACCGATCCCCGTGCGTGTAGGAGGCAAAATAACGGCACAGAAAGGAAGGGCCTGGCCGGGAATTGAACCCGGGACCTGGCACATTTTCTCTGTGAGAACGGGGATCGGTACATAGTTCCTTCCCGAAGTAATTCGAGAAAGAATTTCACGGCAAGGATTATGATAGAACATGTTTTGATGTTCAAACATCCCTGAGAACGTTACTAGTGACTTGCCTACACTCAAAGTCAAACATTATCAATTGAGAGCAATATCGTCGCCTAACATAAAGCGCAAGGGTCGGAAAAGGTAACAGTACAGAGGTTGATGACGTGCCGCTTCCAACGATAATTTAAGGCCGCGGCCTGAGACCAAAGGAAAAACCCAGCTTGGGTACTTCTTAATCCCATTCAAGCCCAGCGTGATGCACAACATCCCTATGACCATCTTGGAATTTCGTGTATTAAATAACGGCCCTACCCTACGACTGAATCGCGTCTTCCCTGCCATCAAGCCAGCTTGTACAGTGAATGCAACGCGCTGCCTGTTCCATGTCAGCATACAGTTCGAAGCATACTTTTTGTCTGCATACCTTCTCATTGATTCTCTGTCTGCAGTATTTGCACTTTTTTGTGTGCTTGATAATTGGATCATGCGACACCATGGTGTAAAAGTGCGCCAGTCCGTAGAGTGCGAATCCAAGCATGCAGAAAGATATCACATGATTGATAAATGACCTGGCACTATCAGCATTGAAACGTAACCTTCTATGAAGCGCTTGGTACTCACCCGTACGCCATGACGACGGCGCCGTCATCTTGGGCCTGATGAAGCGTGTTGTACCCAGTGGAGGTATTGAAGTTGGGCCCCTTTTGCAGCACGGCAAACTTCTCCTCCATATTCTTGTTGATGGGCAAGATAATGGAGATGGGCGGCATCAGCACATCGCTGACAAAAGACTTGACCAAGTCGGTGAAGGCGGCCGCGAGACTGCGATGTCAGTCAGAATTACTCACGATAACATCAGTCATGACGTACATGAGACCAAAGGCAATCTGCAAAATGTTTCCCTGAAAGGCAAAGTCGATAAACCCATCCCAGAAGCGCTTCACCTTTCGCTGGCCCCTATCTAGGAGGGAGTCGGACTCGCTGGAGCCGCTCTCCTCGTCGGGAAGCGCACCGGGCATGGTGCGGTAGTTTGGTTCGGGGCGAGTTGGTCTTCCAAAGGCCCGCAGCAGCGTGACGCGAGAACTCGACCACATGAATTTGTGAGCAGCGTAGTTGGGATGTTTTTGAGATGCTTGTTTTTAGGATGGAGTTGAGCCTGCTTGGCGTAGTTTGTCGCGGGAGTGGGATGCCTGCACCGTTACATCCCATGTAAGCGCATTTGGCGACCCTGGCCACAGCTATGACGCAACTGGCGCCGTTGTTGGCTTGGTGCGCTGCTAGACGCTGTCACGCTGCGGAAGAATGCAGCGGCGATCGTCTTGTGACCATTCCAAATGTGGATGCACCGAAGACGAAAATGATTATGGATGTAACAGCATTCGGTGTCTTTTATTTGAATAAGCTTGGGGAGAATATAATATGTACAAGATCCAAAGAGACAACCTTCTTCAAGTAAATCCTCCTTGGTCGTCATGTCTGCCAATTTCTCTAGGCCACGACAGGTATCGTAAATACACAAAGACAAGTCCCAAATCAGGACCCCGCCTAAATGGAATGGAAATCACACTTGTTCTAAGACGCCGCCATTTTATGCCTGAGCCGTTGCCACCAATTCGAATTGCCATTCATGCGCCGTGTATGATCCAAAGTCAAGAAACGAATGCCGTTGTACAACACATCTTGCTTTCGCTTTTGCGGTCGCGCTCCTCCAACTCCTGCCACTCCTTCCACTTGCGCCACTCCCTCTTCTTATTCTCCCGTTTGAGCGAACATAACTTCATTATCCAGTAGATGGTTGTGAGAAACTTGAGCCCGGCCGGTATCCATGTCAGGATGATGAACTTCATGCCCACCAACGCTGATACTCCAACGTCGCCACCCATTTCGTTGACCGCCTGGACGCCTTTGAAGGCACCAATCGTCGAGGTGACGCTTCTGATGACTATTGAGAGTGTTGCGAGAGATGAGAGGACCCTGACCTCGCGACTACTAGCAACGCAAAAGGCGATGAGACAGAGAAGAAGGCTGATATCCGACAAGCCACTGCCTAGGGCATAGAGGATGAAAAGGACGAGCAGGACCTGGTTGAGTATTTCGACGGCTGTTTCAATATCGCCGGGCCAGTCAAAGTCGAGAAGGGTGAGGTTGTAGGGACCGATTTCCTGCTCCGCATTCAGAATATTAGACAATTCGAAAAGTCCTAACATGTATTAGTTGGCGAGTTGTCAGTATTGGCAGAAATATGACTTATGGCCGGGCGAGGGCGCGGTGAAACCGGTGATGTTGAAACCAGCACTGGGATTTGACGTATTGGGAGTAAAGAAACCATGGCAGAAGTCCAAAACATGGAGTGAGTACCATTCTGAGATCCCAATAGCCTCTGTTAGTTCGTCGACAACATAGCTGGTGACGGCGTTGAGTCCATCTTCAACTGTGACCATAACCTCGTCTGTGATTTCCTTCCGCTTGTCCGTGAGCGTGTCTAGTATGCCGTCACTCCTGTCCCCTTTGCTGATGGTGGAGTTGTCGTTGCCAGGGAGGTCGATCATATTCTGTCCTAGTTGTGATGTATTTATCTGGAGCAATGTAAGTGGACTGTCAACCCCCATCTTGAGTACTATGAATTACCCTCGCAATGGCGTAGTCATCTATGAACCCTTTTTGAAAGCCGGCGAAGAGGGACAGAGCACTGAGGATGCATGCCCCCAAAGATAGGATGACGGGGAAGATGTGTAAGCATTGCGACATGATTTCGGTGATCTTCGATACCAGCGAAGAAACCGTTTTATAAGAAGGACAAAAAGAAGGACAAAAAGAAGGACAAGAAACAAAGTAAAAGGGATATAGAAGAAGAGAAGGCCCCGTGACCTCTCAAAGGAAGGTGGACAGCAAGCTGAGTTTGACTAGCCATAGGGTATGCAAAATGATAAATACACTCTGAGTATGGCTCAAGCCACGATGCAAACGAGTCAAGTTGGCCCACCATGACGGATTATTAAGGCGCTGGCCTGGTCCTCAGCGGCACAGCCTGAGCGTAGATGATAGTACTATGCAGACGACTGCAAATGAATGCGGCGTCTGAGCGGCACCGAGCGTGTCTGTGCTAGACTCGACACGAAACAACGACATGTCGACGAAAGGCGATCTGTGCCCTTATCTTGTCTATCCGTCACTGACATACTTCTTTGAGGATTGAATGTAGTCCCGCATTGTGATTGCCAGCAGGCTCTAGCTTAGGCTAAGGACTAGAAACTCAGCTACGAAGCTGAGGGTGGATGATAATGTGGCGTGCGGGGGCCGAATATGACTAGCAACCAGGGAAAACCTTCGGGACCGCATTGGAACGTTGTTGATGGGCCGCTGTTACAGCTGCAGTGCAGCCGCTAGAGTAACAGCTGGGCAGGCTGTTGTATTGTATTAATGGCTACTTAATTTAAATACTATTTATTAGACCTATACTGTACAGTTAATGTAGAGGTGGGGTTATATAATTGAGGTTGTCCCTCAATGAAGGAACCTAATGTTTGTATCGATTGCGTTTTGTGAAGCGTTGTGTACGTCACAGTTGCCAAGGCCCACGTTTAGGTTTCAAAGCTGATTCTTTTCGATCTGCCTGAAGTGTATCTAAAGGTTGAAGACAGAAGGGTTGAAATAAAAGCTTGACGCAAAAGTCAGTGTGCAACAACCTTACTGTCAAGTTATTGTATCTTCTGGCAAGGCGTAGTAGGAAATGTGTGATTCCATTGTTTAGAAGTAATATATCGCTTTGTTCTATCTGATGATAGTGAGTAAAGCTAATAAATGAAAATAAAAATAATAATTGAGGTTGCGTAATTGGAAATATATAGTTGTGTAAATAGTAAAGTGGTATAGGAAGAGTCATTGGGCAGGCTGGTCGCCGGATATTGTGGGTGAAATGGGCACATAAGCAATCTAGTTTTGACATCATCGTTAGAGAGAGAGCCTTTTCCTAGAGTCTAGATTGTCAGTTATTTCTGCCGCTGTCAGATTGTCAGTCACTTCAAAGATTAGATTTTCTTCTGAATTGTCTTCGATTTCATTACCTATTGTCACCTCGCCGTCGATTCCCAGTCCGCACCACTTACAACAGTCGAGACAACACTGTCGATTCTGGATGCCTTGCTAACGTCAACCTCAGCAATCGACCAGATGAAGCACCCGATGAAATGCTTTTCTTCCTTCTGGCCGTTTTCCCGAGCTGATTGCGCCCTAATCGACTCTCTTGGCTAGGGCCCTATTTCATGATAATGCCTCTGGTTATTCCGGCCATTCATTACTACAGTGGTGTAGTCCACGATGTGAGAGGGACGTGTGAGTCTTGGGTGGGGCTATTCCATAATTGGAAGAGAGGGCACTGGAGAACCCCACTTTGCACTGCCCCGGCTAAACCTGGACCACTGCGCCATTTAATGTTCAATATTGAGTCACCACCCAACAATAACCGGCCTGGTGGTCTAGTGGTAGTAAGTTGCAACGAATAAACGATCTCCAGGGTTCAATTCTAACATTCTCAAAGTGATTGGCGCTTCGGGAATTCATCCCCATTCTCTCAGAGAAAATGTGCCAGGTCCCGGGTTCAATCCCCGGCCAGGCCCCATCATTTTTGGACGTTTCCACTGCACACACAAGGTCATGGGAGATCCCTCTTTTGGTCCTCTATCTAGTGTATTTTTGACCTGGCTATTTGGGTAGGTAGGTAAGAGCATCATCCCTCGACGTCTTCCTGTGTGGCCCAGCAACCGTAAACATACCGTCGTGACTCGTCATCCTGTCCGACCTGGACGTGACGTTTGTGTGACCGACGTCACTTTTTATTGAGAGAACCTAAATCCTCAGACCATAAAACTTATTTCCCCTACACTAGGAGAAGAAACAAATGAGAATCCAGTTAAGGATGAGATGCCGCAATTGGGTTTTGTCGCAACAGTGTCCAAAATGTCAGCTGCCTGCGGACTGTGTGAGGAGAGTTGAGTCACCAATAACTTGTCAGTGATGCTTGAACACCAAAGCATGTTTTACCATAATACTTGATCCTAAATTTTTTCTGTCGAATTACTCTTATAACAACAAACGTCAACCAGCCAGTTGTCTTGGTCCCAATTTGGCAGCTTGGCTTTGCGCCTTCCTCTGGAGGTGACGTGTGCTGTGTGCGCCCACTACCCCTCTACGCATCCGCCGTGGAGGGCCTAAACTTAATTTGACACACGCAACCTACCAACTACGTCGCCTCACATGCGCGAGGATGAACATCTGCGATGGTATTTCCCGGGCTCCGCACCTCCGGCGATAGAGCTCCGTCTCTGAAGTCTAAGGCGAGCGTCGAGAGCGTCCTGCTGCCAGAGTATATCCACGAAGAGGCGCAGCTGCCCTGCGTCCCGCCCGAACGACCCGACCTCCGCGAGCTGAACAGCAGCCTCGAGGCGCTCGCCGCCATCTTCCCCGACATCCAGATCGAGGTCTTCCGCGAGCTGCTGTCGAACTTCGATGGTGAGTCGCGTCTCGCGCTGGTCGCCGATGCGCTGCTGAAGAACCGCGCCACTTGGGTCAAGGGGCGGTGGAGGGTCGACAAGGACGTGCAGGCAGAGGCGGTGCCCAAGACAGAGGTCTTCCGGAGCAAGGAGTACAAGAAAGCGGTCCAGACGCTGGCGTGGCACGAGTTCAAGGGCCTGTCACGATCGACCATCAACGCCGTGCTCGCGGAATCCAACTATTCTTACCTCGAAGCTCGACGAACCCTTGTGACGCTGTCCTCGAAATCATGGCGTTTTACGATATCCTCTCTCTTCTTCCGACGAAAGCCCATCGCTACGGGCGAGGCAGAGAACCACCCGCTGGTATCATGGCGGTCGACCGGCCATGGGTCCATCATCCCGACGATCCGCGCGACAGGCAGCCCCGAGCTAGACCGTGAACTGTACAAAACACTGGTGGTGCCCCTAAAGGAACGGGATCGAGAACAGAGGGAAACAAAGGATCGAGGGTTGGCTTTTTTGCTCAACAACGAGGAGGCAGAAGAAGCAGAGGCCACGCACGAGTGTGTGTGTTGCTTCATCTCGGCGGCCTTTGAGGAGTTCACGCACTGCAACCGGGACGGCCACATGATCTGCTTTCGCTGCGTGCAGCACTCTATCAAGGAAGCGATTTTCGGCCAGGGCTGGAATAGCAGCATTAACCCCGAGACGGGAACTCTCAAGTGCTTGTCGGTGGACGGTGATGGGTGCCCTGGTCACATCCCCGCTGAGCACATCCGCCGTGCGATGGAGGAGGAAAAGATGGGCGCTGAGATTCTACACAAGCTGGACCGACGGCTTGCAGAACACAGTCTCCTCGCCTCGAAACTACCGCTCGTTCGGTGTCCGTTCTGCGACTACGCGGAAATCGACGACATGTACACGCCCTCACACGAGGCAACTCTTCGAATCAACGCTACTAGCGTATACAACCTATTCTTCCTCATCCTCTGCATCGGAACCCTTCCGTTCGTCTTCCCGATTGTTTTCATATCCTCTATTATCTGCCTGCTCCTGAGCACAAGACAATCATTTGGCGACTATATATCTATGGAATGGAGCAGAGCCCTCACCCGCCACCGACGACGTCGCCGCGGACTGAAATTCACCTGTCAAAGCCCCGAGTGCAAGCGGGTATCATGCCTTTCCTGCACAAAGTCTTGGCACGATATCCACGTATGCAACGAATCCTCCCTGGTCGCTCTCCGAACACAAGTCGAGCAAGCCATGAGCATGGCCATTAAGCGTGTCTGCCCCCGCTGCAACACATCCTTTGTCAAAAACGCAGGCTGCAACAAGCTTACGTGCCCATGCGGTTACAAAATGTGCTATGTGTGCCGAGCTGACCTCAGCGACGAGGGTTACCGGCACTTCTGCGATCACTTTCGGCCCGACGGCGACCCGACGCCTTGCACCGAGTGCGAGCGGTGCAACCTCTGGGAGTCGGAGGACACCGAGGAGGTTCTCCAGGCGGCGCGCGAGGAAGCTGAGCGCAAGTGGAAGGACATGGAGAACCGCGAGCTGTCAGGCACAGAACGGGCCTTTTTGGAGACGGGCGTTGCGGCGCAGCGGGGCGATGTCAGCGTGGAGCGCATACTGGTCAGCGGCAGAATCCCTGCGCTTTCTGAACTATTCGATGTCATTATGGAAACTATTTTTATCTAGGGTTACTGGCGTACAGATGGGCGAGCCTCGCGGTGGGCGAAATTGGATTTGCATACTGGGAATAAGGGCGTCTAGCGGGTTTATGGTAGAGACGGGGTCAATCTCCACACCACATTCACACGAGATTAGGGAACAGGACATTGGTAACGAATCGAATACAATACAGACGTTAGTGTACATGGCTTAACGTTCATAACTCCACAACATCTCCTCTCAAATCTTGCTCTTGGAGTCGCCAACCAGCTCGGCAGCGCCACCGGCAATGGCAAGCTTGCCCGTCTCCTTGACCTTGGTCTGGAAGGTAATCTTGTTGCCGTCGCGCCACATCTCGGTGACGAGAGTCTGACCGGGAATGACAACGCCGGCGAAGCGGACCTTGATGTTCTTGAAGGCGCCGAACCGCTCGTAGACGGCCTTGCCGGCAAAACCAAAGAAGCAGAGGCCGTGGAGGATAGGGGCCTTGAAGCCGCCCACCTTGGCGAATTCGGGGTCGATGTGGAGAGGGCTATACAATTGTCAGTCTTGGATTCTTGGTCTCTACATGTCAGAAGGCTTACTTGTAATCACCGCTCAATCGGTAAATGGCGGCCTGGTCATCAGAAGTGGCCTCCTCGACGACGACGTCGGGGTGACGGGCGGGAGGCTTGTTGGCGGCAGTGGCAGCGCCGCGATCCTTGCCTCGGCTGGGACCGCCAAAGCCACCGCAACCACGGAGGAAGACGGTCGACTCGTTGTAGAAGATCTCCTCGCCAGTCTCAGCGTCGACAGTGGTGACGCCACTCTTGGCGATGGCGGCCTTGCCCTTGTCGACAACCTCAAGGAGACGCCCTCGAGAGACGAGGTTCGCGCTCGTGGGGATAGGGAACTTTCGGACCTCGAGATACTGCTCACCGTGAAGAAGCATCATGGGTGAGAAGTTTGGCACGATGGTGCCGAAATCAAACGGCATCTCGGTGTTGAAGGGAGGAATCACACCGAATGTGGGAATGACCTGGAAGTCATCGGCACCCTCGCTGTGATGTGTTAACAAGGTTCGCCTGAGAGGGCCAAGTGACTTACAAGGTGTACTTCAATTGGGTACGCTTAGCACCGATACCCAGGTTGTAGAGGATGGCATCGCGCTCCTCGTACTTGAACTCGGTGGGGTTACCCTCCTTCTTCAGAGTTTCGTTGATAATGGCGAGGTGCTCACTGGGAGCAGGTGCCTCAGCCTATTCGCGGTTAGTTAAACCTCACAAAAAGCTGCCAGGAAAGACATTGTCAAGAACTGACCTTGGACTTGCGGTTCTCCATGTTGGCCATAATCTTGTCCAGGCCGTCTTGAGACGTGGAAGGGTTGTCGACACGGCCGTCAAAAGTGGTAATGTCGCCCCAGTTCTTGACCACCTCCTCGGGAACGAGAGGCACGTCGACAGGGAAGCCATGGCCGCCAGTGCGCTGCCATCGGGTCTTGCCAACCCAGCCACTGCCGACCTCGTAGAGGCCGCCGGTGGGGTCGGGGCACTTGTCGCTGCAGAGGGCGAGGACCAGAGGCGCAATGTAATCGGGCTTGAAGGCCTGAACCATCTCCTCGGGCAGGATTGTGGCGGTCATAGCAGTACCGGCGTTGGGGGCAATCGTGTTGACGTAAATGCCATACTTCTTGCCCTCAAGCGCAAGAGCACGCGAGAATCCGAGAATACCGCATTTCTGTCATTGTTAGTTAAAGTTTGAGCTTTGCAGGGTTTGACTTACCGCTGCGGAATAGTTGGCCTGGCCAAAGTTGCCGTAGATGCCACTGGTGGAGGTCGTGTTGAGGACACGGCCGTACTTTTGCTTGAGGAAATAGGGCCAGGCGGCCTTGGTGACCTTGTAGGTACCTCGGAGGTGGACGTTCATCACAGGGTCCCACAGGTTATCGTCCATGTTGGTGAAAGCCTTGTCTCGGAGGATACCGGCATTGTTGACGACGATGTCGACACGGCCGAATGCGTCAATGGCGGCCTTGACAACAGCCTCGCCATCTTCGGCGGAGGCCTTGACGCCGACGGCCTTACCACCGAGCTTCTTAATCTCCTCAACCACGGTATCGGGGTTGGCGAGATCGTTGACGACAATGGACGCACCGTACTTGGCAAAGGCCAGAGCATAGGCGCGACCAATACCGGCACCACCACCAGTCACCAGCGCAACGCGGCCGGTAAAGTCTAGGGTCTCACCACGGTCGCTGGGGCTCATCTTCATCGAGTCCTCGAGGAGGGTAAGGAAATCGTTGGGACCAGTGGGATATTGGGGGTTGGAGAAGTCGGTGACCTTGCTCCACTGCTTGAGGACGGCACCAGGGGTGTAAGAATCATCGGCCTTGAGAAGGAGACCGTTGGATCGCTCCCATCGGAGCTTGGCCATGTGGCCACCGCCAGCCTCAAAGATGCTGCCGGTATCGGTGTTGCTCTTGTGAACCAAGACGGCAACCAGGGGGACGACCCAGTCGGGCTGGAGGGCCTTGAGGACATCCGGAGGCATGATGGTCTCAGTCATTCTGCTGGCGGCTGCTCAATTGTTAGCGCTGGATCATCATCTCGACAGTGCGGTTCGCATACCAATGGGAGCAACGACGTTGCACAGAATGTTGTACTTTGCGCCCTCCTTGGCGAGGGTCTCGGTGAAGCCGACCAGGGCAAGCTTGGCGGCGGAGTAGTTGGTCTGGCCGAAGCTGCCAAACAGACCAGCGGCGGACGCGGTGTTGATGACACGGCCGTACTTTTGCTTTCGGAAGTGAGGCCAGGCGGCCTTGGCGCACTTGTAGGAGCCCTTGACGTGGACCTTGATAATCAGGTCCCAGTCCTCGTCCTTGATGTTCTTGAAGCTGACGTCTCGCAGGATGCCGGCGTTGTTGATGAGGACATCGATGCGACCGAAGGCCTTGATTGCGGTGTCGATGATGCGCTCGCCGTTCTCGACCGAGTCGTAGTTTGCGACAGCCTTGCCGCCGGCTGCCTTGATCTCGTTGACGACGACATCAGCGGCCTGTGATGATGAAGAGTTAGCGGGGATTCGATTCGTTTAATGCCGATTGGAGCTATCTGACCTTTGTTGAGTTGCCCTCGCCCTTGAAGGAGCCGCCGAGGTCGTTGACGACGACGCTGGCTCCGCGTGAGCCGAAGAAGGTGGCATATGCCCTACCGAGACCGCCGCCGGCGCCGGTGACGACGACAACCTGGCCGTCGTATCTCAACTGTTCGGCCATGGTGGATGTGGATGTGGCTGAGGTCGCGTCCTACTGTAGTTTGGCGTAGGAACTTGGGGAGGATGGAGGTTGGTATAATGGAGAAATGCACACGCTGTGAGGAGAGAGAGGAAATACAAGAGAGGTAGGAGCGCCGATGCAGCTCTTAACGACAACGGGCCGGCAACTCTTTTGAATAAGAGGAGCCCTGGGACCTGGACCTTTGAACCTTGGACCTTGGCTGACGCCCCGACCCATCTTGTGAAGGGAGCCTCGGCTTGTTGTGCGGGTACCGAGGGGCACGCTAGAGACAGCGCGCTAGGCCGAGCTCGGCATCGGGCCGCTTCACATGCAAGGCGCGAAAGTCGGGGTTTTGGGGAACCTTCAAGGGAAGAGCGACGGAGATGGATCGAGATGAGGTCATGCGGAGAGACCAGTCTGACACAGGATGAGAGTACTTGTACGATTAGTAGTTGTATCACATGTTTGTGTATTTGCGTGTTTGGTCTCTTGAAGCAGCTGAAGCACAGTCTAACGAGACGGTGTAAAAGCAAGCTCCTCTAGACTCTCATGGTCTATCATGGCTCATGGCTGCTGCAATGCCACCGTCCCGTCATGGCCAGTACCAATCCTGTCGGGTAATTTGCAGTCGCGTCTGCAAACATAAATTTCCTCCTGCTTCTCGCCCGGGGAAACGACACGGCAGAGCGTTCAGCACCCAACACCCAGCTCCAACACACTCCTGTAGCTACACCCGTGACCCGCTGCCGACTCTTTTCCCGCGGCCCATGGCACAGAACCCATACCCCACAATTTCCCCCACAAAGCCGAATCGGGTCACGGTCAGTCAGTTCAGTCTCTGAGCGTCTCGTGTCCCGTCCGTCTCCCGGCGTCCGTGCCGCCGGCCTTCCAGCGTCGTGCCAGAAGCCGTGAGCCTTCGACATGGCACCACCACCCACTGCCGCCTCCAGCCTTCCAGCAGCCCGTACCGCCCGCACCGCTTTGCACACACGCCCCCCCCCCCTCTCCCTTATGCCGTAGTCGACTAAGTTAGTCCTCCTTATCGGCTTCCCATCCTTCTCTCAAAATGCCCCCTCAGTTCGTCGATGACAAGACCCCCATCTGCATCCCCTTCATCCTCGCCCAGCTCAAGGCCCATCGCGCAGAGGCCCCCGACCGCCCCTTCGTCATTGGCCTCAATGGCGTCCAGGGCGCCGGCAAGACCACCCTCGTCCGCGCCCTGAGCCTCGCCCTCGAGGAGCAGGCCGTCCCGACCTTGGTCTGCAGCATCGACGAGTTCTACCTGACCCGCCGTGATCAGGTCGCCTTGGCCGAGGCCCACCCCGATAACGCTCTTGTCCAGCATCGCGGGGAACCTGGTATGAACTGAAACCCACGTGGGAGCTGTGAGCCCGCGCGGAGCCGGGCATCATTGAGCCTCACCGAGCATCAGACCAACCATATCTGACCGCGACCCCCAGGAACCCATGACTTGCCCCTCGCAAAGGCCTTCTTCAATGCCCTGCTAAAAGGCGACCCCGCCAAGCTCCCCAAGTACGACAAGGCAATATGTGCTGGCAATGGTGAACGCTCTCCCGAATCCCAGTGGATGCCCGTCAACCAGCCCGGCCAACCCAAGATCCAAGCCATCATCCTCGAGGGATGGTGCGTTGGCTTCCGGCCGTTAACCCCCGAGGGCGTCGAGGCCAGGCTGGCCAAGCCCAACCACACCCTCCAGAAGCACAAACTCGAGCACCTCCTCTTCGTCAATGAGAAACTCGCCGAGTACGACAGCCTCACCGACCTCTTCGATGCCTTTATCCAGGTCGACGCCGAGGACCTTGGCTACGTCTACGGCTGGCGCCTCGAGCAGGAAGACCACCTGCGGGAGGAACGCGGTGACCCAGACGCCGGCATGACCTCGCAGCAGGTCGTCAAGTTTGTCGACGGCTACTATCCCGCATATGAGCTCTACACCGAAGGTCTGAGGAAAGGAGTCCTCCCCAACCGACCAGGTCATCAGTTGAGAATGGTCGTGGGCCGTGACAGGAAAGTGAAACGTGTTCTACGCATCTGAGCTTTACGAATCTAACGCGCACATATTGGGATACCACTAATTAAGATACCATGCCGAGCAGAAGCCCCGTTTATCGTGCAACAAATTCGTGAATTATCGTAGCGGCTCTGTATGCCTACCTAGTTGTAGGTGAAACCTGGTATCGCCCTAGTTCTCGCCAAACGCCCTTCGGATGCTACGCTCCTGATACAAAGCAAACCAACGTCCCAATCCATCATAAATGCAGTCATGACAGTCGTATCGTGACACGGGCTGCCACCACCCTCATCATTTCCTATAGCCTTTTGTCCTCCACTACTCGCTGACCATCCTGCTTCATCTTAGACAGCTTTCGGTCAATCGTATCCGTCTTAAGGCGCACGGCCTCCTCGCGGCTGGCAGCTTCATATTCAAACTCCTGGATGATCCGGCGTTTGTTTCTCCTCGCCTCTGTCAAGTCTTGCACAAACCCGGCAAATTCGCTCACGAACCATTCCCCAGAAGCCTCCCAATCGTCCACAGACATGGCCGAGAACAAGCCATGTTGTTCCTTCTCGCCAAGGTGGCGGAATTGGTCCAACCTGGCAATTAAGTTATCGGCGTTGGTGCTGAGCGGTTTCTCTTCTTCCTTGGACGGATCAAAGTCGAATGGTTGCCTCTGTAAATCCGTAAAAGCCATTGAAGTGAGTGCCATGTCGTCATATTCAGGACTCGGGCGACTTCGCTTCTTTTCTCGAGAATACTGGGTCATTGGCATAGCTGGCATGGAGCTTTCCATGAGAACTCTCTTGGCCACAGGCTTTGGTTTCTTGGGCTTTGGAGTCAGATGCTCCTCTTCCTGTGCGACTGAATCCACATCATCGTCTCGGCCGTGTACTGTCGTGGGTCGACGTGCATCGTCCGTCTTGTATCGCGCTTGCCATTGTGATTGCTGGATAGTAGGGGATGAGCTCCTTAGATGGTCATCGACATCATACGCTTCCGATTTACCGGCGTGAGACCTTCTAATCCTGACTTCGCGCATCGGAAGCTTTGATTCGTGCTTTAGTGGCGAGCTGGGGCGGATTTGGTCACTCTCGTAGAACCCATTAGGCTTTCGACGACCATTTGCTGCGTTGTCTCGGAACCCGTCATCCATGTGGGCAACATCGTGTCGAGGAGGTCTCTCAACCACGGACATGAAGCCGTCGTTTGCCACCACAAACGCAGTGCCAGTATGCGCTGGTCGGGAAGGACGGTTGCGATCTGGGAGATGATGCGACGGGATATTCTTCCTGAGGTCCCGAGCCAGCTCCGGGCCAAGCTCAATTGGCTCTGCTGGCTCATTTTGAGGGGTCGTGAGACCCGAGTTCATGAAGCTCTCTCCGAGTTGTGAACCGGAGAAGAGATCCCCATTACGATCATTCGAGTTGGTTCGAGGTTGGCTATTTGATGAGGAAATAGGATGAAGTTTTGGTGATCGTAGGGGCGGCTGACCAAAACCATTACTTTCGCGGGGTGGAGGAGCTGTGTATCGGCGGTTCACTGGGGAAGGCGCCCGGATATCCTCGAGTATCGTCTGCCGTGTCGGAACGGGGGCCACCGGTTGAGGTTGTTCCAATCGATTCTCGAGCACCGGAGCCTGGCCTCCATTGATGCCCCGGCCATTATTCCCGTTGGAATTATTCCGCGCAAAAGCCTGTAGTCGGCCGCCCCTGTCCTTAAAGCCCGGCGGCATGCTGTCGATCGTGGATGAGGACACAGAGATGTTGAATGTTATTTGGCGCGAAGGTGGTAGGTGTTGATCGCCTGGTAAACACCTGGCTTCGATGCGATGGTAATTTCGGTCGGGTGAGGGGTATTAAGAGGTCGGACGGCTCGATGCTGGCGCGGTTGGAGGACCTCCTGAACGCATGCGCAAAAGAGTGTGGGAGGTCATGCGCCTGATGGCGACAACCATGGAGAGGAAGACGAATCCGGTAGTGTAGATGTTGATTACTCGTGTCGGAAGATGCAAAGGTTGAGACGGTAGAGAGACGTAGGTCTGTCAGCTTCGTTGAGGTTGAGATGCCTTTGTCGGGTTTCGCGTTTGGGAAGGAGCAGGCGTCAATGCGAATCGCGATGTCAGGTGACACACCATCGTCGCGGGATGCTTCGTGTACCACACCACGACCACATCGAAATCACCATTTTTTTTTGCCTCTTGACTGACATAACTTCTTGGCTGAATATTTCGTACTGTTAAAATAATGCGTGGTATTTATCCAAATTTCTAGTCATTGTGGCTACGTGGGCGACACAATTCTAATGACGTGGCTCGCCACTTCTTCTCACGATTTTGTACGAAGCCTGGCGCAGGAAGTTGGACAATTTCCCATATTGAGGTATTAAAAGTGTATTGCTTGCCCTTCTCAAAGCGGCATGTAGCCACTATTAACACAAAGTGAACTGCAGTGTATTGTAAATCGTCAACTTTGGGAAAGTCCCTACAAGGAAGGCCCTTATTATTTCTTTAGCTCGCAAGGGTATCTAGGCATACAATGACCAAAACACATGAATTGTGAACCTTCGCATCATCATCATCATCATCATCTCATCATAATTTTCTCACAACACCTGGTGCTGGCCCATTACACTGATCTTCAGTCAGCGATATCCTCGTCGAGCAAAAATTCTAGGAAGGACGAGCCTGGATGAGATTCTCCACAGCAGGGGCAGATGCCTTCTTCTTCGCTATCCCAATCCAAATCATTCATCTCATACCCACTAAATCGAGAAAATTGAATCCATTCGCGCTCTGGGTTGTCACGAGACTTTGGAACACGCTTCCAGATGACCGTCCCCTCGTCGCGACTCGAGGTAGGGTGACCCTCCTCCCTGGGAGCGGGAGGAAGTGCCCCAAGTCTGCCGTGATTATGGGTCGAGTGGCCGTTGGGAGTGTCAGAATCGTCCGTGTCCTCGTTATCATTGTCTTTAGCCTTCCAAGAACGGATGACTCTGGCACACCATCTTTTTCCAGAGAGGGGCTGGAGGGATCGAGACTGGGCGATGTAGGAAGCGGGTCCATCGAGGTACAGCCCCTCGTCCTTGAGCATCCCACTCAACTCAGCCGAGGCCTTCATGCCTGTATCATCAAACGGCATTCCCGTGATCTGGAGTTCGTTCAAGGTGCATCCGAGTTCGTGGGATGCAATGTCGTGCAATTCCGATCCCGAAAAGGGCAGCAGGGTATCAGAGAAGTTGACAAGATCAAGTCGCAACGACGTGAGGGAGGGCAAAAGTCGAGGGCGAGGTTGCTTCTTGTTTTTGACGCTGGGATCATATGGTGCACGAAGACCCTCCAAGAAGTCGACAATCTGATTCCAAGTGTAGCATCGGAAACCACCGCGAACAAGGGGCGTCTCGGTTGGTCGTAGGTGAACCTTGAGTAGTTGATCCTTCTTCAGGTCGGAGTGGTAGCAACGATCAAGTTTATGCTTGCGGCTGCGTGAATCATCATAATACCGGGCGATGATGCGAAAGGTGACACGAGTGATGCCCTGGCGAAACTTGAAGGGCAGTTCGGCAAAGTTGCGCACGGCCTGAGGGGTGGTGAAGGTAAAGTCGTTGGATTCCCAAAGATAGCGGGTTCCTTCGACATGAAGGGCCTTGCAAGTCGCCAGGAAGTTAATGGCGATCTGATTACCTCTACCCTTCTCCTTCTCGGCCAGGTTTTCGGACGTGATGGGCGACATGGGATCCATGATGGGATGTTGGCTCTTCATGGCAAACTTGAGAATCCGCAGGAGAACCTCCATGGGGAGGTACGGATGGCCCATGTCCTGGGCAGTCATGGAAGACCTAGTTTTGCGGGCGGTAGGGTCCAGTTGCTTGATGTGATTCAGAGCCACTGGGGACCAGGAAATCCCATTGTCACGCAAGATTCGCTTGAGTCTCATGTTTTCCTCAGTGAGAGACTGGTTGGCACGACGAAGGGGACTGTTGTAGGCTATCTTTGCCTGGTCCTCCTTGTCTCGGCATTCCCACGGGAAGACAGTCTGTGCCGTGATGTTAGTTGCGACAGGGTCAAGATATTGGGCACGTTACTCACTGAGCCGTTGGCTGCCGCCATCGTGGATCAGGGAGATCACAAGTGGTGTGGAAAGGTGATGTTTTGCAGCAGCCTGTGTGACTGTGTTGAGAAGAGAGATGATGTAAAGTGGAAGTACAAAGGACAAAAGTGGTTGAACAGAGGGGTGATGTGGCCGCCAAACCCGGGCAGGAGATAAGACTGGGCAGCTGGCTGCCAGCTGGTGAGTGGAGAAGGAGCAGAGCGAACAGCTGCTCGATCGCTCTAGTGACCGAAGATGAAGGACAATGAGAAGAACCGGAAAATGGGGTGGAAATGGCGGGTTTCACATGGAAAGATCTGAGGGACAGGTGAATAAATAAGCCGCAGCCTGGGCTGCCGACAGTGAATCAAATTGGAGTCAATCACCCGGGAGGACTGGGTGGGCTGCGCTCGGTGTTTGCGACAGTTTGCGGGAGGCGCTGACAGGGTTGACGCCCCGTTTGGCGATTGCAGACGGGGACCACAACGGAGAAATTGAATGGCGCCCGGGAGGCAACTGGATTCGCTCTTGATGATCGTCTATGGCGAGGTGCCTGAGTTGCAGAGTCAAGAGGAGAGGTTGTACGAAGGTTGGTGGAGCCGTCTTAGCCGGTGCCTCATCTGGTGTGACCTGATGAGCTCAGCGAGAAGCTTGGACTCCAACCCGAGCCTGCCTTGCAGCAAAAGCACGCGGGGAGGGAAGGCGGAAGTCGCCTCAAAAGCCCTGGTCTTCAATGGCCTATGGAGCCCGGATCGAGACCCCCGGAAAGTTACTTCCGTAGTTTCATTCCTTAGTTCACTGGCCTGTCTCTGTATTTGCCTGTTAAAAGGGGTGAATGACCTAATGATCAATTTGGTGAATGTTATCGCTCCTGCTAAACTGGTTACCGAACTCCGTACCAAATCCATTCCTGGTGCTTCGTTGGCCACATGTAGCAAAGTCGTCCGACAAGCCCCGAGTAACCTCTGGCATTAATCGTTTCAGTTTACAGCCTCTCAATGGCGATTTATTACGGCACTGCAGCATGATGTCCCTAGCCGACGAGGGAGATACTTATCCGAGCCAATGATTTCAATTCATGATGATTTAATCCGCCTCTATTCAAACGATACTCATTTACGCCTAGGACGAGGTACTGTCCGATTCTTCTTTGTTGCACCTGTCATTTGCCTACCCCTGGAGCTTGTTTATCGCCCTGACCGATCCTTAATGAGAATTGAGTGTCATTAGCCTGGCGCCATATGATATGTCGCCTGTGAGAGGTAAACAAACGCGCTCGATGGGTAGGCATCTTTCTGACGTCATGATGGTACTCCCTGCGTCAACAATTGTCTGTCTATGATGAAATGGGTGACGACGGCATTGCATATTATTTAGAGGGGTAAGCGAAGATGAATTAAGTCCTGTGAATATAAAGCGATCGTGGCGGTTCAACTTCAAACTGGAATTCATTACTTCACTCGTAGGGAACTGACCACTTCTTTCTAACATTTACGTCATGTCGTTCTCCAACACTTCTACCGGGGATGCTCCCGCCGATCCTTACAAGAAGGCGAACAAAGATGAGGTCGGCCTCAAGAGGAAGGTTGAAGACTTGGTTGAATTAATCAACAAGTGCAAGTTCAGCATGATGACCACTCGAGGTTCTTCCTCGGGCAACCTCGTTTCTCGATGCATGGCACTGGCTGCTACTGTGAGTCCTCCATTATCTCTCTACCCATTGCTACGACGATGAGCGAGTGCCTGACTTGCAATAGGAAACCGACGGTATCGACCTTCTCTTCCACACTAATACCGAGTCTGGCAAGACGGACGACCTCGCTGCCGACCCCCATGTCAACATTTCCTTCGTCAATGCCTCTGGCGAGTGGGCGTCCATTGCGGGGACTGCAACCATCAAAACAGACCGTAATTTGGTGTCAAAGCATTATACACCGGCATTGAAGGCCTGGGTTGGTGATTTGGGAGATGGGAAACATGATGGCTCTGAGAACGACCCCCGTATTGGAATGATTTTGGTTAGGATGGTATCTGCGACGTACATGTTGACGGCCAAGAACATATTCAGCCGTGCCGCCGAAATCGCCACCAGCGCCGTCACGGGAAAGCCCGCCGAGGTCAACAGTCTGCGAGAAATATCAGAGGCCGATGTTCAAACCTGGCGCAATACCCAGGCTGCGTTGGCTGTTTGATCAGGGCTTGCTGTGTATGATAGGAATCTGATGAATGGAAACATGAGTATGCCAATCGAAGCCTACAGCTGTAGCCCATATTCGGCCTTCCAGATCCTGTCCCACTTCTCCTTGTCTACTGCAAAGTGCCGCACATAGTCGTGCTCCAACTCGTGAGCCCTTCGACCGAGCAAAACCAAGCTGTGTAGAGGTGGGCCAAGCTCCTCATCGGTAGAGCACAACTCTTCCAGAGTACCAGCAACAAACTTCTCTGTCTTACCTCCTACCCGAGCGGCACCGATGGCTAAGCTGTCCTTGCTATAAACACCCTCCTTGCGCTCGTCCTCAATCTCCAGCATCTGCTGAGCGCACTGGCCCACGGTCATGTAGCGAGGCGGCTCGTAAATCAACCTTCCCCGGGCAAGGTTCTCCAGGCTCTGCTCCTTGACTTTGATGTCCACCAGAACCAATGTGTGTAGGCCGATAGTGCGATTTTCCTTTATCCGGTCGTAGAAAGACGCGGGCTTCCACGAGTCTGTGAAGAAGACCATGGACACTGTTTGTCCAAAGTTGTAGAGCTGCAGGCCACAGGCACCGATGCCGGACATGATGGATGCGTTAGGGACGGTTCGGACGGGGATCTCGAGTTCTCGGGCGCGCAAAACCAGATCGGTATGGGTAGTCGCACTTCCGCAAAATTAGCACTGAAAGGTTGAGGCCCAATTCTCCTGAACATACCCAAAGGGATCTCCCACAACAAGGAACGCTACGTCCTCGTTCTGCGCATTTCGAAGAATCTCGTCACTGTTCGACTCAACCATCTCACGGTCGGCCACTATAATAGATCGGCCATAGTAAGCTTCCTATTAATCGTCAAAATTAACTCTCTAGCAAAGGCCGAGTTCTGCGTACCAGGACGGACTGGTTCACGAGCAGGATGCTGGTGTAGGCCTCGAGGTAGACCCTGGAGGCATTTTTGGCCACCTCAAGTCCCTTGACGGTAATATCCGTCTCGTCGGAGAGTCCAAGGCCCACTAAATACAACATGTTCCCGGTGTCGCGTATTGATATGAGATCGCGGGTTGAAAATTCGAGTCGCAGTCAGTTGAGAAAAAGATGCCCCGCGGCGGGGTACTTTTAGCGTTCCGCACCTGCAACGTCATGCCAAGTACCCCTGTCGATGAGCCTGGGTGCCATGGCAATCCCGACTTTTTCGCATTGGACGCGGCCGACCGTGTTCACCTTGCATCCTCAATTCCACAACCACAATGGCCGACTCAAAGAAGGGCGGTGCCTATAGCGCCCCCGCCGGCGATACCGACTTTCGAAAAACCTGGGACCTCGACGAATATGCCGCCAAGGCCAAGGAGCGCGAGGCGAAGGAGAAGGAGGAAGGCAAGGCTCGCTATGAAGCCAAGCTTGCCGGCAAGAAATACCACAAGCCGATGACCGGAAACGAGACATACACGTCAGCAAGGCGCAACATCATCGACCTTACCGCGCAGGTCGGAAAGACGCAGCTCATTCCTGCTGGCGCAGGCGTCGGAAAGCGCGGACGCAGTGCCGGTTTCTACTGCGAGCCTTGCGACTTGACCTTCAAGGACAACATCCAATACGTGGAGCATCTGAACACGCCCCAGCATCTGATCAACACGGGCCAAACATCGGAGGTGAAGCGAGCGACGGCAGCCGAGGTCCACGAACGAATCGAATACTACGTCCAACGACGGGACGACCTCGAGAAGGAGAAGGCCACGAGCCTCCACGATCGGCTGCAGATACGGGAGGAAGAACAGGAGAAAGAGGCGGAAGAGCGACGGCAGAAGCGCAGGGACGAAATGGAGAAGCGGCGTGCGAAGCAAGAAGAGGCAGCCAAGGTCAAGACGGAGTATGGAGAAGACCTGCGAATTGAGGGCGAGCATGAGGAGGACGACATGATGGCACAGATGGGTTTCACCGGGTTTGGTACTTCAAAGAAGTGAGGGCCGGAGACGACGGACGGACGGACGAACGGACGGAATGTTGGGCAAAACCTATGATACCCTTATTTCAACGTGGCGATGTAATATGATTGTGCTAATTGATCTGTTGAGGGTCTATAGCGACGCCTGCGATATAACGGCACTGCTTCGTCCAACCGGGCCGGCGAGGACATGTTCGCGTGCTGCACAAAGGTCGGTGTAGCTGGACACCATCCATTCACCGTGAGAGAGATCCCTGGCAGCCCGAAGCAGTGGATCGAGGGCAACTGGCGCAGGCTCAATCTGCAGCCTCGGCACATGGCAAGCCACTCCGTATCCCGGTGATGGCTGCACGACGGCATCCTGTTCGCTCGCCGTGGTGGTGGTGCTGCGTCTGCTTCTGTTCCGGGGAGCCAACCCGTCATCCCCAACCATCATGAGTGGCGGGGCTGCCCTCCAAGTGCGCGCCCCGCCTGTAATCTGTAGACTCGGTCCACCATGAGGAGCACCACCACCACACTGCAGCAGCAAGCTAGCAGCCCACCTCTACGACCTCGGGGAGTCCTTACAAAAGCCAGGCCGCACACACTCGCGCACACGCACACCTCGAAATCTCTGTCCGCTTCCCTCCACAACCCGCGAGTGCGAGCCAGGTCTGCGTCTGCTGCCTCCGATCGTCGGATTCCGTGCCCTCGCCATGGCCGCGAGTTCCGCCCCAGCCGCGTCGCTGTTGAAGCGACAGCTCAAGGAGATGCAGATGGGCAAGGACATCCCCGGCATCTCGTGCGGGCTAGTCAACGACAACAACATTTTTGAGTGGGAGGTGATGCTCATGATCAATGACGACTGCAAATACTACGGCGGTGCGGCCCCATGATCCTCTGTAAATAAACCCACATGGCCAAGGGCTAACTCTTCTCTCCAGGAGGCAACTTCCGTGCTCGCCTCGTCTTCCCGCCCAGCTACCCACACATGCCCCCCTCGCTCACCTTCCAAGACCCGATCCCGTTCCACCCCAACATCTACGAGAGCGGCAAGCTGTGCATATCGATCCTGCATCCGCCCGAGGAGGACGAGTACGGCTACGAGGCCGCTTCCGAGCGCTGGACTCCCGTCCAAACCCCCGAGACCATCCTGCTCAGCACCATCAGCCTGTTCCATAGCCCCAACGACGAGAGCCCCGCCAATGTCGAGGCCGCGCGGATGTTGCGCGAGGAGCGCGAGGGAAAGCACAAAGACTTCCGGAGGCGGTGCCGGAAGTGCGTGAGGGAGAGCTTGGGAGAGGATTAATGTCTTCTTAGGAAAGAGGGCAGGGCAGGTCACTGTGTGGGCGTTGGCTGTTGGCTCGTATCAAGAGATTGGCGCCGAGGATATAAGATCAGCATTCGGATGGCGTCTTGGAACTATTGCGTGTTTCGTATTCATCAACATTGTGGAAGCGGCGGTTCTCTCAAGGTTCTCAAAAGTGGCGCCATGACAAGGAGAGGCGATGGGTGGCATGTACACCTCGAATGTTCCATTTCGATGGCTTTGATTAATTACTTACTGATCCACAACTCCAATGACTTTTCCCACTACCCGATCCCACTCCTCGTCCCATCGTAGTGATCCCTCTTGGACGGCGCCGTGCTTCAACCGGGCCAACTCATCCTGTCCCGCCACGCCCAGTAGCCTCTTGAGTATGGCTGTCAATTCGGATGACGTTTCGAAACCGCAGCCGTTTTGACCCTCTTTGATCAGCTCTCTGAAACTTTCGAAAGCCGAGTATGCTGCGACGGGAAGGCCAGCGCCAAACATGTCCACAACCTTCATGGGAAGGTCAACTCCTGAGCTAGACTTGTGCAAAGAGACGCCAAGATCGGCACAGGCAAGCAACGAGGCGTAATCTCGGGTGGAGAGCCAGGCAGTGATGACACGAATAGCCGGAAGCTTGCCCTCGATTTGAAGCTTCTTGATTTGCTCCAGATAATGTTCCTTTTGGGGACCCTTTCCGGTAATAATGGCGAGAATTGGAGTTGGTGTGACGTTGACAGTGCCTTCGTCTGGCGAGGAATTGGCATATGATACTAGGGCATCTAGCAGCAGGCCAAAGTCCTCGTCTTTTGTCCACGAAGTGCTGCTGACAATCAGGCGCACCGTTCCATCCATGATGTTCTTGGCGTCGGCCTTTGTCTCTGGAAGCCGAGACAGAAATGCTTTTCGCTCCTCCGCCGTGACAGGCTGGAATACCTCGGCTGGTCGATCGTGCAGCGTGTAGACGGGGTTCTTGACATTAAATGGCTTCTGCTTGAGCTGGCGGGCCATGGCGTCGGTGACTGAAAGGTTGGCATTGCCGAGGAACCTCCCAAAGAAGGTCTCATACCACCTGTAGATAGGAACGAGAGGCTTATACCACTTGCTCTGGGTGGCTAGGATGGTATATCCATAGTTGTGCCAGTCTACGACGAGCTTGCTGCCCCGGATGAGGGAGACAAGGAGCACAACGTGGAAGGTAGGGATGGAGGGGGGGTTCTATAGTTATTTTGTCAAACTCGGTGTTCAGACCCAGGGGAGAGTAATGAGCCTCACCTGTATGATGATCCATTGGGCTGGCGGTGCAGAATACATCAACGTGGAGAACAGACCCCAGAACTGCCAAATAACTTTGCAGGGAATGTTAAGGAAGAAGGGTAGAGTCCCCCACTGGAGCACCTCGGGCTGCGGTGGGAGCGCATACATGGTGACTCGAGGGTTTCCAATGAGATCCGGATGTCTGGCCGTCTCTACTACATGTTAGCATCTCGCCAAGTAGTTGGAAACTGAATGCTGACCCTTGTAGCCAACAATATCGACGTTTCTCCCATGCTTGGCAACACTCATCGCATGGTACTGCATGCGAGGGCTGCGGCCGACATCGCCCACCACGAGGATCTGGATGTGCTCATCCTCGGGCTTTTCGGCTGGATGATAGCGAGTTGGGTTGAAGGTAGCGAGCCAGCGGAAGACCCAGACCAAACTCTTCAGGCCGTAGGCGAGCGCGATAACGCTGAGGCCGCCCGCGACCACGGAGAGGATGAATGCGGGCGTCATGCTTGTCTGGGGCAGTCGTGGTGCTGTCGACAGCAGTCAGACACTGTGATGGTTGCGGTGTTGGTGAAGTGGGATGGGTTATGAATCTGATATTAGGTGTCCTTGCGCACGAGGTCCCACACGCGGGTGCACACACGCACCACTCCTCAGTTGCATGTGTACTCGGAAGAGGGAAGAATCGAGAAAAAGGCCCCGAGCCGCAACAGCAACCCGACGCAATACGTATGTCAAACGATGTTGCACGCGACACGATAGCTGCACGGCCTAATCAGATGCGCGCGATATGTGGTTATTGACCTTCCCAGACGGGTGGGAGCTCGGGAGCATCGCGGAGGTCGGCCACAGAGCCCGTGCTGCGAGTTTGCTGCAGGGACGATTAATGCGCCAGCAGCCTATCCGAAGCTAGTTCCAGGTATACGATGCCACTGGCCGCACTGACCGACCTACCTAATCCGTGGCCAGGAACCGTCCCATTGAAACACAGCTGGCCTGGATCATAGCCAGACAGCCACCCAACCTTCCGTCACGGGAGATTAGAGATTGATGGGTGTCAGGGGTGTGTGTGCCCCAGGATCCCAGGCCGACCCCCGCTGGAGGGTGGACGGCTATCCCCAGTGCCCCAACTGACGGCGTCGATTGGGCGATTTAGCCACCAGGCCCATTGGGCGCGCGCCGGCTTGCGCGTGCAGGCGGCGTTGAGCACCATGGCCTGTACCTTGGCATGCACCCACACCAGCCACACCAGCCAGTACCGCGGGGTGCTACGGCGCACCAGGGGCGCTAGGAGCACTAAAGTTTAGCGGGCTGGCAGGCCGCATGCAGGGGGACCGTCAGGACCATCAGTGGCTATGATCCATGCTTTGGGAATAGGAGGAGCCGGTGGAGGAGCTACTGGAGGTTTCGGGACGACAGGAATTGATGAGCGCCTCGATCCATCCGTTTCTCGCCTTGACCGTTCTCCTCCTTTCGCAATCGCATCTCAGATCTGCTTTGTTTCACAGCGAGGCCCGTCCAAAGTTTTCTTGTCAAGGCGTTTCTCCGCGCTTGCCCTGATCGCCTGCGCAGTCCGTCCCGAAGATCGCTTCTGCTTTGGGTTGACCGTCCCAGCTCCACGTGCTGCCACCTTCCCCATCTCTCCTGTTTCTCGGCCGCCGCCCAGGCCACCACCTACTCCCACTCGCACCGCCGCCTTCCAATAAAGTACCACGTCCCACGACCTCTCTTCATCTCGTCTTTCACCGCGGACACGGAATCGCGGGACGCGTCGCTCAAGATATTTGGTTGTCTCATCAGCTGATGACGTTGCGATTGGCTTGCGGGGACGCTCTGGGACTCCCGCTTCCTCGACTTTTGCGCCGATAAACCCATCGACCTGCGTCCATCAAACCGTTTGCGGACAGACGACTCTCAACCTCGACCCAAGGCCACCATGGCCTCCTCATACGCCCTTCCTTCTTCTGCTTTACCCCATGCCCACCAAAACCACATCCATTCGCACACGCGAACAAACTCACAGCCGTCAATCAACGCCTTGAGAACGACCATGTCGAACGGCAGCATCTCATCGCGACTGGACGTTGATCCCCACGACCATGGCCATACCCACGATCTCGAACAAGTCCACGAGCATGACCACGAACATGACCACGAACACGATCACGACCATAGCCACGACCATGGCCACGACGGCGGATATGGGCTTCCAAACCCAGCCCGTCGTGGTGGACACACTCGCCGTCACACGCGCTCCCACTTGTCGAACTCGAGCATGTTACTCAGCCGAGAGAAGCAACCTCCGCCGGCGCTCAACACTCTGGATGGCTGGACACAAGAAAAGACGCCGGGAGGCAAGAGTGTAATAACCCCGGGTCCCGAGACGGCTACAATGCCGTATTCGCCGCCCGACAAGCACGACCATGATCACAGCCACAGCCACGACCATGCTCACGATCATTCCCACGATCATAATCATGGCCATGGACATGTTCATTCGCACACGGACTCCCACGAGAACAGTGCGAATAGATCACTCTTTACCAGGATGCTGCTTCCCTACACCGCCCGCTTCCCGATCCTCCACGCAATCATGATCGAGAAGGATTCAAGGCGAATATTCTATTTTATGACGTATGTTATAGTCTATTGTTGCTTTTATTCCATTGCTAACCTAGATGATTTCATCCAGACTTAATTTCTCTTTCATGACAGTCCAAGCCTTTTATGGTTATGTTACGGACTCGCTCGGCCTTCTCAGTGACAGCATTCACATGTTCTTCGACTGCGTGGCGTTAATGGTAGGTTTATTAGCTGCGGTACTGAGCAAGTGGCCCCGTAGCCAACGATTTCCGTACGGCTTTGGCAAGATTGAGACGTTGAGTGGATTCGCCAACGGTATTCTCCTCATGTAGGTTGCGTCCCAGACAATGGGAGTGGAAAAGATACTAACTCACTGCTCAAGGTTGCTTAGTTTGGAGATTGCCTTTGAGGCTTTTGAACGTTTGTGGGAGGGAAAAGAGACAAAGCGTCTTGGCGAACTTTTCGTTGTTAGCACGCTTGGCCTAGTAGTGAACATGGTTGGAATGATGGCATTTGGCCACCACCACCATGGAGGACACGATCACGACCACGGCCACTCGCATGGACACGACCATTCGCATGATCACTCGCATGGCCATTCACACGACCTTACTTCCCCTCCCCCGCAAGGAGGCTGCGGACACAGCCATGGCCATGATAACGAAAACATGCACGGCATCTACCTCCATATCCTAGCAGACACCCTCGGCAGTGTTTCTGTCATTGTGTCCACCGTGCTGACACACTTCTGGGGATGGGCCGGATGGGACCCTTTGGCATCGTGCTTGATCGCCGTTCTCATCTTCCTTTCGTCCAAGCCACTAGTCTATTCGTCAGCGAAGCGCCTTTTGCTAAGCATCCCTGAGGATACGGAATACAATTTGCGAAATATATTGGGCGGAATTCTCAACCAGCGAGGAGTTGTGGGCTATGCGACACCCAAGTTCTGGCGAGACGATCACAGCGCGAGTGCTACTGGAGGCAAGCTGCTTGGTGTTGTGCACGTAGTGGCAGCACGCGGGGCGGCCCTAGAGGATGTAAGGGATCGAGTGCGCGGCTATTTTTCCAACGAGGGCATGGATGTGCTCGTTCAGGTAGAAAGAGAGGGAGACATGACCTGCTGGTGTGTCAGGCGAGGGGGGTCGACACCAGCACCGACACCAACATCACTGGCAGCGGTCAAGGCATTCTAGAGGAGGAGGCTGTTACTACTTTCGGCGAAGGGGAGGGTTGACTTCGAGTTGGGGACTTCTAAGACGTTGGGGCGACGAGTACAGTTTGCGCTGCCTTCACAAAAGCGCAGGAGAATTAGGATACACGGTAACGATGGGGGGCTTCTTGGAGAGCGGGCGTCGTGGTCGGGGTCTTGGATTGATACTTTGGAGGGCTACGTGGTGTAGCGGGTATATAACAGGGGACGGAGAGGGGAGCATCGTGGAGGCGATAAGCCCACGTTGTTTTGTGTACCACATGTATATGACTATGTTACTATTGCATGGAGGCTTTGTGTGTAAGTAGATTTGGAGGACAGTGCATACGGAATTATAGAGGGTCCTCGAACCATGCTCATCCACATGCTGCGGTTGTTTTACATGTGATTGTGACGATGTTAGTGAGACGAAGCAAGCTGGTGTGGGTCCTTTGATCAAGGGTCAGAGACATTTGAGAATTGGAGGCGGAGGGACGGCTGGGTTAGTTAATTGGTCATGGGACAGAGCCGCAACAGTAAGTGCATACCTAGGTAGGCTTAATGGGTTAGGATGCCGCGAGGGTGAATTCGGGCCGCTTGTCATCATGGCTAGATCTGCAATCAGATCCTGCGGGATGCCTGCAGCCAACAACATGGCAGAACGGCCGATGGTACCCTTTTTTCAGCCCTGATACCGTACTGTGCGGCTTAGGATGGGATGGTATGTGTCCCAAAGAAGACAAAGGTAACGAAAGGCAGCTGGTGACAGCGGAAAGTGACATGTAGCGTCTCAATATGGATGCGCATCCAACGTCTTACACAGTAGCCATCCAACTCCCGAGCCTCCGGTCTCCGGTCTCCGGCACCCGGCCAGATCCGTCTGCCCGGCCGGCGCACCCGTGTTGGCAGAAGGAGACCCTATGAAAATTCAGGTTGCATCGTGGACGGATGGATTTACTGGATTTCAACCCGCAGAGTATTCTCCTCCCTCCCCCGCCGGAGTCTTCTCGGGCTTCTTACTGAAGTGGAAGCTCGACCCCACGATGAGGTCCCAGCTTTTTCCCCCCCACGGCGCGCACAAGCCAGCGGGGAGAGGCACAAACCAAGAAAAAGGGAGGCATCTGGAGTGGAGGTTAGGCGGGCATTGGTCAGGCTCCTTTTACATATCAACGACGGACCCGTCGCTGTAAAATCGGCCTCGGTCGGTCGGTGATGCGCCTGGGCTTGGTGGAGAGACGAGGAGAAAGCGGATCCCCCTGCCAGCCGAAGCCGAGGCAAAGAGAGGGCAGGGCCGCAGGACACCTCAGCGCGGCGGGCCGGGGCCCGGAGGTACGTAGCGGCAACCAAGGTACCTGCCGGGGATATCGCTTTCCCATCGGATGTTGCTCATGTTGGTGTATGGAGGCAGGTGCATGTATATGTGCTGTTGCCCGTCAGCTCGTCGTCCCTCTGGCCCCCTGATTGTATCTTTCTTGGTCCTCTATTTCTCCCTTTTCCCCTACGAGGTTACGAGTCTTGCAATAACGCAATAACGCAATAACGCACACATTACAGAATCAATCTGCACGGACCTAGACGAACGCGAACGCTGGTTGGACGAATCAAGCCCGTCGCAAAAGTCACCGTCGCACTGGGCTGTCGCAAACCATCCATCAGCTGGCTAGTGACGTATCAGCTGAGATTCTGACGTTGGCTTTGTTGGGGCGCATATAATTTTATGACGCGCGCTTTTTCTTTCTCTGTCTCCTCCGTTTCACGGCGATTCTCCGACATAACTGCAAACCGGCGCTGCGATAGTTGTGGTTGAACTGCCGATATCGATTCTCTCGCCCTCCCCTCGGCCGAATTCACCCCCCACACTCTCCGCCGCCACCCTCCGCATTCCCCAGGGTCTCCACACTCTTCATAACCTCGTCCCGTCCCTCTTCTTGTCCCTCCTTGTCCCTCCTTGTCTCTCCTTGTCCTCTGCTTCTCTCTTCCCCTCCCTCCCTCATCACCACCACAATGTCTGCCGCCGACTCCCGCGACGCGGTTCTCGCGCCCGTCGTCGATAACCTCCCGCTCGTCTCGAAGCAGCCCAAGGAGGAATCCAAGGCGCCCACGTCCGCCCTCGCTCAGCAGGTCCGCGCCCTCGCCGCTGGCGGCTTCGGTGGCATTTGCGCCGTCGTCGTCGGCCACCCCTTTGATCTCGTCAAGGTCCGCCTCCAGACCGCCGAGCGCGGTGTCTACTCGTCCGCTGTCGATGTTGTCCGCAAGAGTATTGCCCGCGATGGTCTGCGACGCGGCCTCTACGCCGGTGTGAGCGCGCCGCTTGTTGGTGTTACTCCCATGTGTATGTCCAACCTTGCCCCTCCCCCAAGTTAGCAAGCTGACCGTCCCTCTAGTCGCCGTCTCCTTCTGGGGTTATGACCTCGGAAAGCAAATCGTTCGCGGCGTCTCCGAAGTGCCCGCCGAGGGCGGCCTCACAATTGCCCAGATCTCGACGGCCGGTTTCCTCTCCGCCATCCCCATGACCGCCATCACCGCTCCCTTCGAACGCATCAAGGTCATCCTCCAGGTCCAGGGCCAGAAGCAGCTCGCCCCCGGCGAGAAGCCCAAGTACTCCGGCGCCCTCGACGTCGCCCGCCAGCTCTACCGTGAGGGTGGTATGCGCTCCGTCTTCCGCGGTAGCACCGCCACCCTCGCCCGTGACGGACCTGGCTCTGCCGCCTACTTCGCCGCCTACGAATACATCAAGCGCGCCCTTACTCCCCTCGACCCGGCCACCGGTAAGCCCAGCGGCCAGATCAGCCTTGGAGCCATCACCTGCGCCGGTGCCGCCGCTGGTGTTGCCATGTGGATCCCCGTCTTCCCCATCGACACCGTCAAGTCACGTCTGCAGACCGCCGAGGGCAACGTATCCATTGGTGGTGTCGTCCGCGAGCTCTACGGCAAGGGTGGTTACAAGGCCTTCTTCCCTGGCTTCGGTCCTGCTCTGGCCCGTGCCGTGCCCGCCAATGCCGCCACCTTCCTCGGTGTCGAGCTGGCTCACCAGGCTATGAACAAGATGTTCAACTAAGAGCATCAAGGCAACCAATGTGAAGAAAACAATTCTCAACGACACTATATAAAGACCCGCAAAAGTTTCTCAGTCTCAATTGGAGGTGACCGTCGGTGGCTAGTTGCTAGCTGTTAGGATTCGAGTTGGAAGTGGAATGGTTCATGACGATGGCGTTCCTGCTGGCCGTACTATACACGAGCGTATCCGAATGACACGCCCCTAGAAGTCGCACAATTCATGCATGTTTCTTTTTTTTACAATATATATCCCATAGATGATTTCAAGGAAGACTTCGAGAGCGAGATTATAGCATAGACTACATGCGCGGTCAAATTAAACCACATATATTGGACAATCTTCCCTTGGTCCTTCCCCTTTCCCTTTGCCCGTTTCCACTCTCCTATCCGGAGTGGGTATCAAGTCTCAAGTACAGGAGGATATCATTTCATTCCCTTTACCGCGCCCCCAAAATAACACCAAAGCATACAGTAACCGTTTCCCCCTGTTGATGAGTATTGACCCAACTATTCGCATATTCATTCCAATTTTTCTGTTTCAATATTGACCCTTGCCCCTTTCGCCGATGCCATGAGTAGTAGATGGACAGACCTGTCTGCCGTGAATTAAAACAATACAACCCAGTGTGAAGCAACGCGCGCTAGAAGTAACAAGGTGAGAAGGGATGTTTCTGGTTCCAATGTCTCCATTGGATTGGGGATCCTAGATCATCCCCCACCAGCGTGATCGCTGTATCGTGAACAATGTGGCTCAGATTACGCACGCTCGGTAGTCGTCCAGCGTCTCTTGGAGAAGCTCAAATCGCGGAGCCGCTCAGCCTCGCCAGGAGGCATAGGGAGACCCCAGAGCCCGCCCAGGCCGTCTCCAAGCTGTGTCATGGAGAGCTCCGGGGGGGACTTGTCAAACTCCACATTGGTCTTGATCCTAATGGGAGCAGAGAGAACAGGCCCTCTTGGTTTGCCCTTGGGGGTCGAGTCTCCCATGGTTGATGAGACTGAGAATATGCTGAACGTAGGAACTGCAGGAGGTGGCAGCTCCGTCGACAAAATGGACAATGGAAACGACTTGGACATGAGGAATTCCGGGGCTGAGGGGTCGGATTCCATCAAGGCTGGTGCCGAAGCGGAGACCGGGACGGTTCCCTTGTTCTCCTGGCCCACCGTCTTGAATCGGGTCTGATCGAAATCCGGCAACAGAGAATCAAAGTCATCCCTCTCTTCATCGTCATCACCGCCGCCGTCATCCATCAGTCTTAGAGAAGACGGCGCAGGTGCCCACAGCCCAAAGGAGGGGCTGTTTATTCCGGGCGAAATACTCCTCGGCCCGGCCCCGCCCGTTCCAAGTATGGCCGACCGCGGTGATGGGCGTTGAGAAGCCGAGTTTCGGCGTATCGACGTCCCTAGAGCCGCACTCGCAGACGTACTGCGGCTTCCGTTACATAGCAGGGGTTCTGATGTGTACACGAATGAACCGATGACGGCGCCAGTAGTATTGCCGATGCTTGGGGCGCGGCCACGACTGCTTGCAGGTGCTGGGAAGGCATCCGTAGAAGTTGATCGAGCGGACACTGGGGTGGAGGATGTTGATCGTAGGTGATCGGTGCTCGCGGATAGCCGAATGTCATATAGCAGATGGGGTGAGACATGGGGGTCCGATGCAGTATTCTCGATTGGAGAACCGGCAAGTAGATCCTCATACTTGACATCCGATTTCCGAATGGCCATGGTAATTGAGGCGATTCCAACATCCATAAGAACGGGCTGGTGCGTGATGGCGCCAATCAAGGCATTGCAACCTGCGCCGTGCGACACGATGATGACCACATTTTCTACCTCTTCGTCGTCTGCAGATGCGGAGTGATCATCATGGCCGTTCTGCATGCCCCTAGTCACCATTTCCGAAGGAGCCTCAGTGGTGGAATACCAATCCACCATTTTATTTAGGCCCCTGCGAAATCGCTTGTGCATCGATGTCCATTCCTCGCCAAATTGACCACCATCTCCGAAATCCAGGGGAGGCCTCATCGAGTCCCATTGATAATCCACAACCACGCACTCGTCGCGCGCATGTGCCACGAAGCCCTCGGGGATTTTGCGGGAGCCCGAGATGGCGTATTCTGGTCTAGGAGCAGCATAGCCCTTCTTTTTATCAACTTGTCCTCCAACTTGCCCTGTGAGCTGCCCAGACAGCGCCGCAGCCATGGCCGAGGCAGGTGCTAAGCCGGAGCTGTCCTTGTCCGATGATACGGAGGGAGCCGCTTGCATCGCACGGATAGAAGGGCTTGCGCTAGGAGAGCCATTCCACAAGGAGCCAGAAGCGGTTCGGTGGGCGTGGGTGTGGGTGGTCGACGGAGAGGTGGTCGTCAAGGTGCTGTAGTCTTCCCGTCTCAGAAGGTCGGCCTTTGCGCTACCCATCATGAGAGCAGCACCAGGCGGCGGGGTTATCATTTCGAAGTATTCGGGCGACAGCCATTCTCCCAGGAAGGAGTCTAGCCGCAGAACGGCTGACTTGAACTGGTCGGGCGTTGATGTGGCGCTGGATGCGGAAACGAGGACGTCAGAGGGCTGATGGGGCGACTCAGGGGGAGTCTGGGCGAGGCCGGAGCTGATTCCAACAGAGGTCTGGACGCATCGGAGAAAGGGCGAGCTGTGGATGACGACCTTGAAGCGCCTCCGCTTTTTGGTGCCGCTGCGAGAAGCTTCATATTCGATCTTGGCCTGCTCGAGGATGCTGGCGATCTGGTTGCCGACCTGTCGCGATTGGAGGAGTCCGCCGTAGGTCAGAGGAGGGTCGTAGGGAGTGGGAGAGGAGAGATGCCACTTCTTGTCGGCGGCGTCGAGGCGATTGCCGTGTCTGGAACAAAGTTAGCTGAGCTGTGTCTGGTGGTGCGATGCCATGTGATGGCAGGCGATGGAATGTGATGCGATGCGACCGAGGTGCATCGTCGCAAAGAGGGTCCACACCAACCTGACGACAAAGATGTAGGCCGGAGTGCCGCCCATGATAGCAGCAACAGCAGCAGCAACGACGACGGCAGCTGGCGCAGACGAAGAGGTTCGGTTTTCTCAAAGACAAAGAGAAGATGAAGGAGGTCCAGGTAATTTCTAGAATGAAGCTGGGTGACGAGGGTGGCCGGGGGAGCCGGGGGGGTAGTATAGACAAATATGCGTGTACTTGGTTTTGGTGGTGCGTGGGTGTGTGGCCCAGTGGGCGCCGGCGCGAGCTCCGTTACTCGGATAGTTCCAGGATGCAGCCGTGCAGTGCAGCTGGGGCTGTTTCGGGCGATTTGCCGCCTGCGTGGGCTGCGCAAACAGGCGCGCGCTCGGTGCAGGCGACGGCGGGGAGGCTCGGTGAGTGGTGAATGGGGGATAGGGGACGCTGGACAGGAATGTTGCCGGAATGTTGTTCGGGGCGCGCGGCGTTGGTGGCAGGGCAGAGAGGCAGAGAGAGGCAGAGATGGGCTCTAGAGTTGGAAGCGTGAAGTTGTGGAGAGAAGGCGCTGTAAGCCCAGGGGCAGAGGCGGACGGACTGGGCTGGTGCGGGGAGGAGCGGAGTTGAGTGAGGAAGATGGGAAGAGAGTTTGGTGATGAAGTCTGGACGAGGCACAGATGTACTCGGGCGATCCGAGAGGGGGGAGGAGGGAGGCGAGTTGTGTGAGGTGAGTGGCGGGGTAGAGGTAGAACAGGCAGGCAGGCTGGCAAGCTTCAGAGAGTGAGACAGGAAGAAAGAGGAAACGGAAGAGGCGCGGGAGATGGATGTTTGTGGGCCAGAGTTCCGTGAAGCTTGGGACCTGGATACCTGGATACCTTGATTCTAGGCTAAAAGGTTGTGCAATAGGATGAGACTGCGGTGCCTCGTGATGCTCATATGCGGATGCTGCTGGCTGAAAACCGATACAGCACATACAGCACCTAACACAGATACGTCACTCCAACAGCTCCAGCTGCTGCTCCGTAACTACCTGGGTACCTAGGCACTCCTCCTACTCAGAAAAGAAACCCCAGCCAACGGGAGCACGACCCAGGCCGTCCGTCCCTCTGGCGCTGTGTGTTTGTGTGTTTGTCTGTTTGCCCGTGTCTCTAAGGCGGCTGCGAGTCCGCAAATGCGACACGGCGGGACTGAACCTGGTCCGGCCAAGGCGCGCCGCCAGCCAATCAAAGGCCGCCAGCCCCCGAGTGGATTCGTGGATCCCTGGATTCGTGGAACTTGATCCTTTTTCTTTCATGTGATTTCTCAAATTGCGCCGCCCAGTCCCCAGTCCCAGCCCGGCGACAGGACGCCACTGGCGGCCCCCCGTGGGTGTCATGGTGTCTCTCGCCAGCCCGCCCTGTTCTATGCGCCCTGCCTGAGAATGGGTTTCTTAACGGGGTACGAAGAACGAATATGCGCCTTGTTCCTGCGTGTGCGTGTTGTTCCCAAGGCCTCCCAAGGCCTCCGAAAGCCCCCAAAGACGCCCCCCAAGGCCCCAAACTCCCCCCATCTCTACAGTACCTACCCACCAGACCACCCCCCATCATGGCGACTTGCATTCGCCTAGCCCGTCTTGCTGGTCATGCCCTCGACATCCCTCTAGGGCATCCCCCTCCACTAAGAACCACCCTAGTGCCGCATTCTGGGCGGGCCTGGTCCTCCTTGGGGCGCTCTGAGGCGCTCTGAGGCGCTCTTGGGACGCTTGGGTGGCCTTCTCTTCCGTCATGCCGCAGCCTTCTGGCCTTCTGGCTTCTTTTTGGTGGAGTCGTCCTGCAGGGTCCCCTCTTTCGCTGTGACTGATGACTTGCTCAATTAATCCCAGCTCAGATGATCGTCCGTTCTCTCGTTTCTCGTTTTCCCACCAGCCAAAACCACATGGGTCATGAGGAGCCTTCGACGACGTACTACGTAGCACACCTAGCACAGCACCGGAACACAGTCCCGGATACGACTCACAACTCCTCAGCCGATGCCGATGCCCGTGCTCACCCTCGTGCTAGTTCAGTGCCGCTTTCTGATCTTGGTAACCGTGACATGGCCGCGGCAGGGGTCATCTCTAATTGTGTCTTCCGTTAATACCGAGGTATTATTCACATCGCCGTACTCCGTACTACGTACATCGTACATCCGCACTCGCTCTCGCTTTCTCTGACCTCGTTCATTCTAATAACGCAGCATTCCGCAGTCGGCAGCTCTAGCCCTCATCCCCTCTTTTCCCTCTGTTACGCATGAGAAAATGGGAATCCAACCTACCCCCATGTTCAATCACCGTAAATCTCACTCACGTAGTACACATTCCCATCTTATCCAGAATGCCGGGAATAATCAAGGGGCGCCCATAATCAATGGCAACGCACCACGCGTGCCTGGTCCCATTTCCATGTATCTGCAGTCAGGGGCCTGCTCAGCCATGTCAGAAAATCAGAGCATCGAGAGCAATCGACGTACGCCCCAACACCAGCATCCCCTACCAGGCACGGTCTCTGTCGAACCATTACACGCCCGCGAGATTGGCCAACAAGTCAACAAAACCCGACTGGCGAATAAGATGGTGACAGCGATACGTTTTGTATACTTCCATATTCTTGGTCGTCTTTTTTGTCTTCAACATCCAACTTTAATCCGGTTGTACTCGCCACCTGTGCTAAGGCAATCATAAACTTACGCTTTATCACTTGCATTGCCTGCTTACCAATGTTACGCGGGACGCAGTTCTCCCAATCGGGAAATAGTTAGTGCTTGAACTTTACTAATGCACCAGGGGTTCGTCCGGCGTCGGCTTGAATAAAATGACCATGAGCTGATGAATTGATCGACAATCTAGTAAGTGTAAGGCTAGGGATGCCATTAGGATTCTGATCAAAGCACACAAAGACCATACTACTCTCTTGCCACGTCAATCACCTTCACCCAAGGTTCATGAAGCGGCAGCCATAAAGTGCCCATCGCTCATGGCAACGTGGATCTAGGGTCCACAGGCAGAAAGGTTATTGTCTATGGTTAACAAGGTTAGAGACAGAAGAGTTAAATTGAAAGCTTGAGGCAAAGTTAAGTGTGTATGAGCCAATGTATTTTCTAGTATTGGGTGTAGCGCTAAATGGTTACCCCTATCATTTTCAACTACTGCGTTGTTTTAATCTATAATGTCTTAAACAAAATTATACTTACCACCCGCCACCACGGCAAGGGTGAACCTCAGCCGTAACATACAGAACCTAGACTGGAGCCTGGCTATTGCATGAGGTCACTGTTCATTTTGCTCCCTTTTCTGTTCTCTGCGCGACGAGTCGCTACACAGTGGCAGTAACGGCAGCATCTTTCACAGCTGCCTGACGGGAAGCTTTCGCAAATGGAGATGCCTGGCCCCCTTATGTGTGGTTAGCGAACAATCATATACACATGAACATTGATATTCGCACACGTGCATCCAGCATTTGCATACAAGAGTGCACGCCCCAATCCCCAAGGCAGGTATTCGCATGCCTAAAATAGTATTTTAAGGAAATTATGTTGATAAGACTAATCCTTAGTACTTATCCCTCTTCATCATCCGGATTGTTCATTTTATTAAATAAAATAACAAACGAGGGGCTTTAGCCTAAACGTGAATTGATGCACCCATAATTCGGTACATATAGTAAGCTGAGGCTTAGGTGAACGGATTTGTTTCTGTGTGTGAATAGCAATGCTCTTCGAAGACAACATACGGGGTATCTAGACGAGCTATTAACATATCCTCTAGGTTCTAATAGTGAATGAATACAGTCAGGGGGAGATGAATTCCCCTTGCCAATTAGGGTTCTAGAAGTTACCACGCCCTTCCGATTCGCTTTCCAGACAACCCTCTAACTCGACCACTTCGTCTTCTAGCCCCAACGATGGCGGCCCTGTGCCTCCCTGCGATGCTTCAGCGGAGTTGGGTGGCGGTCCTGAGGGTGGCAGTGGCGCGAAGCTCGCTGCTGCTCGGGCGGCCTTCTTGCTGTTCAAGGCAAACGAAGAAGTCTGCCAAGACTTTCACGTTCATTCCCATTGTCGGTGTTCGATCTGTCGACAACAATGGTTTGGTGAAGTGTCGCTGTGAACCTACTCCCGAAGAGGCTCCTAGGGTTGATACTGTGGTTGAATCTCCCGTTCAACTTGCTGCTCCTTCTGCGACTCCCAAAAGAAGCATCGCAGGGTGCTAGGAATTTAGAAGCAGTGAGGGGAGGAGTGAGGGTACACATGCTTTGATGGGTTGAAAATGCCAGAACCTTTCCTATGTTTTTGGGACCGTTCAAGAAAAATTATGGGAGGGATTAAGATATTATATCAGGAGACGTGGATATGTGGTTCGGGCTGCTCTAAACGGCCAGCTTTTGCGTGACCCAACCTTGAATCCTGAACCCTGGAGTTCCTGTAAATGCTAAACTCCTACAGCTTGGTGAAGCAAAACGTCAAACTCATCAGAATTTCTGACGAAATTGCAATCCACCATCTTCGTCGTAGTACTAGCAGTCCTTAGGGTAGGCCAGTGAGACGGCTACCAAGGGGGAACAGAAGCTGCTTGACAACTCCTTGGCCATTCGGCATCAATTAATTAAACCAAAACTACAGCCAAACATGTCGACATAAATGTAAGAGAATGCTCGTCTTGAGCGATCTTGACATTAGTTTTCTCATAGTCGTCTCCCTAGGACGGTCGAGCCAGGAAGCCACCAAAGGTTATCAACACTTCGAAGCTCATGCCGGCTAAGGTAGTAAGCACGTCACAATGCTTCATCTCTGATTCCTGTATGTACAGAAAGGTCCCCCGAAATTTCTATACAAGAGCAACGAAGAACGCCGGTTTTGGGTCGCCCGTCTCGCAGTCGACTGGTGTGAAGGGCAAGGACTGAATAACCTCCCGAAATCCACTCAGGTAGGAGGGGAGCAGGAGCGGCCAGGACGGAAGACAAAATACATTTTTTTCATTGGTTGCTTAATATCGATGGATTTGTACATTCCCGACGTGCGCACTTTAATGTGATGTGGAATAAATAACTATTTGATGCTGTAAGGCTTCCGGTTAAAATCTTCGACTGCAATTAGCCGAGTGTGTTGGCCATGAGGCGTCCATCCTGGCGGAACGAATTCCATCCATTTATCCCTCGTAGCCTTATCGGGCCTCTCCGCAGTTTCCCCCTCTATAGAGTCACTGCGCGATCTGCGTCACCTAGCACCACGGATCTCATCAACCATCCGGAAAGTGAATGCCTAGTGCACCATGAGTTCGCTTTCGTCAACTCCCCCGCCCCAATTGGAAGGCGGTTCCACAGCCTTATCTGTGATACATCGAGAGCTTCAGGCAAAAATACATGATCTTAGCACCACGCTTAGAGGTGACCACGAACTCGAATCTATCCATTCTTCTAAGGGAAGTTTGGACCTCATTGATGATTTCAACTCCACCATCTGGCCTAATCTGGTCCCTGATTACGAAGGACTGGTCAGTGAACTGGTGTTCTACTGCCGTGATGAGCTCCTGAAGAGAGGTCTTAGGTGTATGGTTCATGGCAGAACCAAGACTGATCAATCTGTCAGTGACTCCCTAAAACGTCGGGAGCAGGGACGCCAGAAGCCATTCACAAACTTGAGCGACATTTTGTATGAGATGCACGATCTCGCCGGAGTTATGATTGTGGTGCAGTCCGCGGCCGATGTGGATCGCGCCAATGGATTCGTCTCAGAGAGCTTTCGAGCGATCAAGGAGTCAAACCACTGGTCGCCCGACCGCCCCGTTGGCCAATATTGGGACGCGCATTTTGGAAGTTACGAGTCTCACAACCATCATGTATCACTGAAAGGAGATTCGGAGGATTCAAATCCTATGTTCGAAGTCCAGGTCACCACCTTCAAAGACTTCATTTACAATCAATATGCCCATCCTTGGTTCTACAAGGGACGCAATGGATCTCTCACCGATAAAGACGAGATAGTCATGGATATGATTCATGGCGCCAGCTATTTGATTGAGATGGGCGGGGAGTACCTTTTAATCAGAGAAAAGGAAAACCGCAACTTGATCGAAGTTGAACACGATTTATTCCAGGCCAAGCCTCGGGCAAACGGACCAAGGAATTCACACAACACCCACCTGAAGTCATACAACACTCGTGTAAAAAAGATTGCAATGACCACGACACACGAGATCCTTACAGCCTTTCAGTACGATAACAAACTGGTCATTGACGACTGTAACAAAATCCTGAAGATGCTTGGCCGATCCACGCAACGTATTACGGACGACGAGATTGATGAGGAGCGGGTGCTCGCTATTCAGTCTCATCACCGACTAAGGACCTGGTTTTCCATTGACCAGCCTTCAATGCTTCTCCTGGATGGACATGGCAGCCAAGGACCGAAGTCTGAAGCCTCCTTGGTCAGTGCTAAGATCGCTAGCGCCCTGCTCAAACTTCACAGATATCAAGACAAGAAACGCATGTCTCCAATTATAGTGCCTTTGGCTTTCTTCTGCGGAGAGCATAGAAATTTCGAAAGAGACCCAAATGCCAGTGCAACGGAGCTTGTCCTGAGTCTGCTTCTACAGCTAGTAGATCGCGGAAGAGACTTTATTGCACACGAATCACTCCAGCGAATTCTAGAAGTGGTAGAGCCGACAGAATTCCGTACTGTCTGTACATCACTCTGCGACCTGATTACCGAGCTCCCTAGGGAAATTTATGTGGTCATCATCGTTGATGGCCTAAAGTTCTTTTCTCAGCCTCTTGAGCGACAAGAAGATACCGATGAGCTTATCATCAGCTTGATCTCGGTATTCAGACAGGGACCGCTTGCGACCCTGAAGCTTTTGCTTACGGGTCCATCGCGAGTTAACTTGTTTGAGGGTCTCTTTCAAGAGGACGAGATTCTTCGACTTAGCAAAGACTTGCCAACAGGTGCTGCAGCCAACGACTTGACTTGGAGAAGGCCTCTTGAATTGAGACAATAAAATTCAAGGATGAGAATAAGAGTAGGAAAATTCGGTACAACGGACAAGCTTGCACCACTGACCCTGAGCTGAGGAGGGTCCTAATTTTGGGTTGATGAATGAAATGACGATGCATAACCGACTGATGGGAACTTGAGAGACACCAAGTAAATAATATCTGAAAATGTCTAGCACGAAATAATTATGCTGTTCTGCTACAAGTATTTGCAACCCATTGAGCATATATTGGCACATTACACCAGATAATAGAACATAGCCATCATGAGTATTAAATAGGCTCATCATGGCGAGCTCGCCTCGAATGTACGTATCAGCTAAGAAGCTCTTGTTGGAAATAGAGGGCTCATCATCTAACAACAAATGGGTGTGGATGGTCGGGCAGGATCCTCATTGCTACCTACGCGGTAAAATAAGGCGAGGTAAAGTGCAGCCTTACCAGCCGAGCTTCGCCACAGGCGTGCATATTCTCTCATAGCCTCTCATTGGATAGAGGCCATAATTTTACAGGCAACAAGTGCCGATGGGTGCCCAAACGGTGCCTAAGGTTCCATTGCATTGCATAGGTAGTGTAATGAGGCGAAGTACGGAGCGCAGTCGAGCCTCAGCCCATCGATATTTGCCGCAAACATGCCTATTTTCTCATCCACTCTGACTGAGTAATTCCTCGTTATTTTGTTCATACTACACGCGGCCGGCCACCTTGAGCAACTCTGGCCGCCGAGCATATCGCTATTTCGCGCATCCTCTCCTCAGCGTTTTTCATCCCAGTCCATGTCTTCAACGGCAAGTCTCAGTCCTACAAGTCCGGTTTCCAAAAGAAAACTGTTGTTACGATTGGCGCGAATCTACTGAGAGACACTGGAATTGAAGACCACAAGCAATCGCACAGTTGATTCCTCGATGGAAGACAATGATGAAAAAAGTTCAGCGCCAGCTAAGCTCGGCCAAGTTCTTTTAGATGCTTTTGCAAGCAAGTCCAGTGTATCTCCCAAGAATGCACACGCGACTTTAGCATCGGCATCAGCGGGGACCTTGCCAGAGGAAGACATCATCCCTCACAAAGATGGCACCCCCGCACTGGCAATGTCGGACTCGGTAACTGGGATTTTCCAGAGCGTCTCCAAATTCATCTCAAGTATGCAGCCGTATCAATTCATGCTGCCTCCTGATCTGCGATTAGAAATGATTAGTCTCCAAAAAGAAGTTGACAAAAGTTGTCCTAAAGAAACAAACTCGTAAGTCTATACTTATTGCTTCCGATAATTGCTCCCAGATCTAGAAGGTTTGAGAACATTTAAATCTTTAAAATCATCTCTTTGTTGTGGGTGCGCAGACTTAGCTGATGATGTTTAGCAATCCTTGGACTTGTGAAATCCAAGTACTCACCATGGATGACTGGAAGCAAGGCATCCGTGGGTCGGGAGAGAAGCCCGTTCCGGTGTTGCAGGTCTATTACCAAAGGCTAAGCCGAGCAATGTCACTGGAGGCTTTGACAGGAGACCCCTCACAGGTACCACACGATATGGCTCTTGACATGATCAGAGACCAAAAGAACTTGCAGAGAATCCTTATCAATTCAGACATTTTGCATGCGGAGCTGGAGTTCATTACATCGACCACAATTCCCTTCCCAGTTATGTAAGTGCCCTTATATTCTACATTGGTTGGGATATTTAAGTTTGAATGGCATATCTGACCTCAAGTTTCAGTATTATGCCCCCTTATGAAGTAAGAGTCCCCTCCACACTATGCAGCGTCTTCTTACATGTATTGAATAACGATGATAATGAGTTTAGATCTTGTTGCAATACCTGCCACTCTTTAGAACGAGATTAGTCGAGCTTCGAGACGAGCTGGCCGAAATGGCTGTTGACATCAACAATAACGATCATCAAGTCAACAGTACTACAAGAACACCTGACATGGATATCGATGAAACCATTCAGCGGGACAGTAGCTCTGAGCCAAAAGAAGTCACCAAAAAGGTTGATTTTCACATCAAAGAGAACCAGCCAAAGAGTGGGGGTGAAACTGAGGGTCGTGACGCTTTGTCGAGGCCCAGTCGCCCCGATTTGCCGGCAAAAGTCTCACAGCTCGAGATGCGGATTTCTCACTTGGAGTGCCTTCTTGATTTTGTCAACAAAAACCTCGCAGGGCTTATTGAGCTCAGAGACGATGTCAAGAGCGGAAAGGTGGAGAAAATTGCTTTCGACGATCTATGGCACTTATTCAAACCTGGCGATCTTGTTTTGTCAAGTCGACGAGGTCGAGAACAGTTGCATAGAGTGCACTTTGTTTCTGGTGGCCGAATGCTGACACGTACCGTGTTCAACAATGGCTGGCGCACAGAAATCCCTGCCGATGGGTGGTCAGAATTTAAGGTAGATACCTACATGATGGCATTTGATGGTGACCAAGTCGGACCTGTAGGCGAATCCTGGGGAATCAACCATTACCTGGGTGAACGATTGGTCACAGAGCTTCCGATTTATCCAGCTCAGCTCCACCCGAACTCCGAAAGCCTACTCGCTCGGATGGAAGCACGGGGGCGCAAATTCATGAAGTCCCTCGGTCACAAGCATTATGAAGGATTGGCTGAGAAGCAAACCCGGGGCCTAACTCGGAAGCAACCCCTACGTATCGTCGACGACGACGATAGCTCCGAGGATGAAGATATCCCATCCGGGAAGATAAGTCAGGAGTACATTACTAGTGAAGTGTTTGTTGACTTTGAGGGATTTCGGGAGGTCGATAGAAATTATACCTCTAATCTTGGCAAACTGCTCAGAAGCAAGGTAATAGACCAGGCTACGGTCACCGGGGTTTTGCCAAGCGGGGGTCTACGTAGGAAGGAGATCGCGTACTCTGGGCCTGAGATCGACACAAAACTCGGCGAGGACTATCTGACACAAAACAGAGACTTCTTGGAACCTTTTAAGTTTGCTGATGTGGAGTTGGGTGCTGGGTACCATCAGCTATTACCATCAGTGGTGCCTGGATACACGTTTAGGTATCGAATGTGGTGTATGGTGCCCTATTACCCCATCTAATTGCTCTTTGGTAACTCACAATTTTCTCAGACATGCTAGACGTTGATAATCTTCAGGACATTGATATCACCCGAAATTCAGGGTTTGATGACCTTGTCATCCCAGAGCGTCACAGAAGTCTCCTAGTTGCACTGGTTGACAACCATACCTCGGGATTTCAACGGCGACAGGAACGGTTGAAGAAACGGATGAAAGTGCCGGACAACGCCCAAATAGACCTCGTCCCAGGGAAAGGGCAAGGCCTCATCATCCTCCTACACGGACCCCCAGGCTCCGGCAAAACAAGTACCGCAGAGACTATAGCGGCGTATACACAGCGACCCTTGTATGCAATCACTTGCGGCGATCTGGGATTGGATCCGGAGTCTGTCGAAACTCGGCTTAGCAATCATGCAGCAAGAGCAGAGAAATGGGGATGTGTACTGCTTTTAGATGAAGCTGATGTGTTTCTTGTGTCACGGACTCACAGAGAGTTGAAGCGCAATGCTCTAGTCTCGGGTAAGTAATGCAATCTGCTTCTTTTTTCAGAGCATCCAAAGATTGCCACGCCACTGACCCAAATTTAGTATTCCTCAGACAGTTAGAGTACTACTCTGGAATCCTATTTCTCACGACTAACCGTCCTGGCACCCTTGACGAGGCCTTCAAATCGCGTATCCACGTATCTTTGCGATATGCTGAGCTGGACTTGGATTCCACAAAGAGAATGTGGAACAATATCTTGAATCGCCTAGAGGTGGAAAACAAGACGGCCGAAATTAAAGTCAAATTCAATCGCCAGAATCTCCTTGACTTTGCCGAGCAGCACTTCAAGAAACGTCAGAAGGATGGCAAGACTTGGAATGGCCGGCAAGTACGCAACGCCTTCCAGACGGCCTTGGCTCTGAGCCAATTCGACAGGCGGGAAGATATCAAAGCCAGTGGCCAGACACTTGACGAAGCCGCGAAGACGGGAAAGAAAAAATGGATGACAGTGAAGCTGACAAAAGCGAACTTTCAAAGCATTGCGAGGACTATGCACGAGTTTGAAGACTACATTGTGAAGCTTCGCGGGAAGGACAGCGATACTGCTCGCGAGGGTGAGGTCCGAGATGACTACTACGATCCGGATCCAAATTCACAACCGGCGAGGAAGAATTATGCAGCTACTCTACCAGCCAAGAGACTGAGCTTCGAGCTGCCTAGCCAGTATCGGGCTGATCGAGCTTATCCGACCAGAACCAGGAAACGGCAAACGCCCAACCATGACAGGTATGGAGACGAGGAGGATGAAGAATCAGATGATGATGAAGAGGATGAAGAATCAGATGAAGACGAAGATGAGGATGAGGATGAGGATGAGGACACAAAAGTTTAGTGGCAAAATGAGCGGATGGAATACACAGGAACAAGTATGCGAGATATGTTGTTACTGCAGGTGCTTTGTAATTAGGTCGAAATTTATCGCATGCGTTTTTATTCTATTTTTTATGTTTAACAAAAAACGACTAAAGATATATGGGAGCAGTTTTGCACTTCACATCTGGCCTGGCTGTCATGGCAGACCACGATGTCTCCCTGCGCTACGCCTACGGCGAGATCAGCCTGACGCGGCTCAACTTGTATGCGCCGCTCGCCCTCGGCCAGTCGCACTTCCAGAAGGTCGAGTACCAGTACGGGACGTACTTAACCCGCTTCTTCGGGCCGATCCTGTTCGTGATCGGGGTCGCGTCGGTGGTCCTGAGCGGACTGCATGTGAATAGAGGCGGCGTGATAGGTCAGTGCCATGACGATCGTGACCCTACGCAGCCATTTTCTTTGTCTCGGGGTCCTCTTCTTGTACAAGGTAGCAAAGCAGTGGAAGTTTGCGAACCAGGTCCACTGTGCCTGGCGAGGCAGAAGCAGGCGGTGGTGTGACACTGTCTTGTATGCAAATATTCTATATTAATATTTTCAAGTCTATCTACCAGCTTATTTGCTAAGTATCTGTAGCTTTATATAATTAATATAAATACAAGTATACTTTCTAGTTTTATTACGATATAATACCTTGGTAATTTTAATATAATTTGGGTCGGGCCCAACTATGAAGCTAAAGCCACAACTGCTCCTGTCAAGAAATACGCATACACCCATATCATGTAATACACCAAGATTCGATTCGATGATGCACTAAGAAAGCGTGGGCCTTCTACGCGGGTCATGAGCTTGTTGCTTTTCCCGACGTGGCGTGCTTTACCGACTTCGTGGCGATGTGCAACACCGAGGTTAGTGCTGGAACGCACAGTTGAACGGGGCAGGCATCGATGGCAGAGACTAAGCAAAATAAGATAGTAAGTAATGTTTTCATAGTGTCACCGGTCTGCCAGGCGGCTTTTAACATTGTGTCCCTAGCAGGCATGTCGGCCACCCAGATTCTGGCCCTCGGCTCTACAAATGTCCCGGGGCTAGAGATACTAGCCCAGCCGGTGACATTAAGACGAGTAAGAATGGCAACAAGACTAAGAAGGACTAGCAAGTCATCCCAAAATCCGAGCACCCTTATGCCAACTATGGACAAGGGCAAGGGCACCTCCAAATTTGCGGAGAGCGCCGCCGAAAAGAATGCCACACCCGTTAGGCCCGTTAGGTTGATTACATGTGCTTAACACATCGGGTATCAACGTACAGAAACGTACAGAAACATACAGACCAATACCATCGCTCGTTTGTCATTTCCTCCCAGGTGAACATCAGCATGACGGGTGATTTAGCGTGCCTGGGAAGGGATCTGACCGTGATCCCAAGGTAAGCCCTAAAGAAATTAGCATTATCGGGATCTAGTTGAGGCCTTTTTACATGGTCAGGGCATGTTTCTTGCGGAAATAGTCAGGGAGACACTTTTTTTTACGTCGGAATACGATGAATGTCTACATACGAGCTCTTCAACAGTTGCTCTTTACAGCGAGGTACGCAAGTGGGTGGAGCAAGCGCCATGAACTAGACAAGGACAACGCGTCCCGGTCTAAATCAGTTTGACTAAAGACAGAATGGGGTCGGTCTGAGCAAAATCACGCGGCGAGACGGTGAAGAATACAGGGAGAAAAAGCGTAGCGAGCCATTAAAAGAACACTATTGACCAGAAGATACGATAAGGGGTATGTGTAACCCTGGTCTCCCATGCCGAAAATGAGCCCAAACCAAACCGGACCAGACCAGAAGCAAGGTCTTGTGATCCCCTGCCGTGCAACAAAGCACAACGAAAGCAAACACCAAGCAAGGATACCTGATACCAAATCCCTGAAAACCCTGGAGTACACAGATAACGCAAATACATCGACCACGGCCGTAGCCAGACACGTGTGTCGAGCCCTCCTTTAGAGAGATATCCCAGAAAAGCAACCCGATGCTGATGCCAAATGATGCCGGATGAAGCCCGCTGTAGGCCGGCACATTACCCAAAAAAAAATCGCCATTACATGTGGTGTGTTGGTTGTCAAACGCCTTGCCAATGCTCAAACCAAAGTCATAGTTAAAAGTCAAATCAAACGCCGTGTGCCATTTTCCTTGGTCTCATGCCTGGTAGTGACCGAAATAATCGTCAGAAAGCGCCGCGGGCCGCGGGGTCACGGCTTGAGGGGCTTCCGCTGCGGGGGTGTCGACGGGTGTCAGCGTCAGCCCCAGCCCCAGCGTAGGCTTGCTGGCGCCCATCGTCTTGGAGCGGGAGTGTGAGGGCACGTAGTTGGCGGTAGCGTCTTCCTCGTCGCTGGAGACGCTGTCCTGGTGGCTGTAGTCGCGGAGGTCCCAGCTGGGCTGCTGGGCGGCCAGCTGCATGTCGACCATGGCGTCAGCCAGGCAGTCCTCGTGGCACAGCGGCATGATGCGGTAGTTCAGGCTCTCCATGATGCACCGCTCGGTGAGGTTGAGCTGCTGGTTGGACCACATGCCGCGGCCCCACGCCTTGCAGTAGTAGTGGGAGGGCTCCTGGGGATCCTCGGTGAACTTGACGGCGATGACGAGGGCGGCGAAGATGATGAGCTCGGGGTTGACCGAGTCGATGTGCAGCTGCTGGCGCTGTTGGAGGAAGGGCGACGGGGGGAGGGTGTGGCGCTTGGAGGAGGAGGAGAAGTAGTCGGAGAGCAGGGGGCAGGAGAGGCGCCAGCGGCGGGCGAAGCGGGAGTCGAGGCTGTCGAGGATGCAGACGGCGAGGGCGACGGTCTCGATGGGGAGGTTCGCGCGGCTGAGGAGAGCCTGTACGAGCGGTACCGAGGCCGTGGCCAGCGAGGCCGACGAGGGAATGAGGTTGACGAGGTGGATGGCGGGGCCTGTGGGTAACCGGGTTAGACACGGAGTGAGACAGAACAAGGGAGCAGCAGCAGGCTCAATGACGCAGCATCGACGGGTTTGTTGATTAAATGCACCGCCAGACAGCCAGGCTGCCAGACAAATCTCGACTCACCTCGGAATCGCGCCATCAACGGCTCGCCATCGTTGAGTGTCGTCCGCGGAGACTGTGCGGCCGACGAGTTGCGGGAGCTCGGGGGCGGTGTGGGGAGGTTGGACAGCGGGCGGTAGGTGAAGTAGCCTTCGAGGCCGCAATCGCCCTCTTGGTCGGCGTCGACGTCACCGGAATGCTTAGTATCGCGGCGCATCATGGCGGTTCTCGGGTGTAGCAGCGGTGCTTGGTCGTCCAGTCCTCGGTCCACAGCAGTAGCAGTCGCAGGGGCTGCTTCTCATGTTTTGGGGCGTTGGTGTGCGTTTTGTTCGGCGTCGTCGTCCACAGGGTGTTGTTGTTGATGATGATGGAGGGGGGGATGGATGAATCACGCGAGCACACACACGACAGCAGCCACAGCGACGGATGATGGTTCGGGGATGCAGGAGCAGATGGGGGAGGGAGGATTATATATACAAAGCGGTCGGAGTGTATATATAGACCGGCCGAGCCAAGGTGCAAGGAGCAAGGTGCAACACGAACGAGCCAGCGAGCGAGCAGGTGGAGTCCCCGGCCCAGGGGGACCTTCACCTAAGAATAAGGCTGAGTCGCCGTGCTAACTAGGATGACGCCTGGGCAGCGAGAAGCTACCGGCAAATAGCTCCAGGCCGTATTGGCGGTGGAGGGGAGCAAGCCCGCTTACCTCTAGTCTTGGTGGCCTGGACGGCCTGGACGGCTCTGGTAGGCCTGGACGGCTCTGGTACCAGGCCTGGTCAGTAATAACAATAGGTGTGGTGGACGCCCAGCGCCGGGGCCAGGGGCGTGCCAGGGGACCCAGGCCCTGAATTATCGCCAGCGAACGCACCGGAGCGGGCCCCCAGTGCGTCGAAAGGGGAAACAGAGAGCACCGAATAAGCCGTGGTGTATTCGTGCTTCCGACTACATGAATTGAACTGCCATAACCACCGCGACCACGCAGCGAGAGCGAGGACAGAACCCCCAAGCAACATAGAGACATAGAGAAGCGGGCGTAACGCTGGGCCGTGGCTGCGGCGTCGCTTGGTTGCCGCCTCGGGAGCTTGTGAGAGTGACATGCTGCCCTCCTCTACGCAGTGAAGCCCGCTGATTTTCCCTCCTCCCCCCCCGTTCCCTTTGGTTTCAGCCGTGCCTGGCTGTGCTCTGTTGGCGTTCTTTTTTTTTTGTGCACGGGTGTCAGACAAACAGGAACAGGACAAGACACCAAGCATCAAGGAGCCAACAGAGTCCACTCCAGTGGAGCTTTGCGAGTGGCAAACAAACAAAATGGATCGGGGACGGCCGATGCGTCGCTCACAACACGAGCAACAATCGGTAGATGCAATGCAGGTTCTGGGATGCCAGGGGTTGATGGATGATCCGACGACGGCATAAACCCCAGCATTTCCTTGTCCAATACCTGTATCACCGCGATGACGCCCAGGCCCTAAATCACATAATCACATATGTCTCGCGCTCTCTCTCAGCCTCTAGCCGAAACCGAAACCTGGTTTAATTGGCTTTGCTCTGCGTTGTGAAGCGTGAGGTGGCGGCTGACTGCTGACTTTGGCTTGTCGTCGCTCGATCCCGTGACGGCGCCCAAAACCCAATCTTTGAGACCCAAATGGCTTGGGCTGATGGATGTGGCCTGGGCCTCTCGGGAACACCCTACGGCGAACTAACAATTCACCTTCGTGAGTCGTGTCTGTGCGATTCAAGAAGCTGTCCGGAACGGGAGAAACGTGGGAGAGTGTGGCGGTCATCCGACGTCTTTCCTACTCTGTCGGCGCGCCGTTGTCCGGACGGAGTCTTGACTGCAACATTGGCAGCCACATGGTCAGACACAATAAGATCTCCTGCAATACGAACAGATGATGGGCATGCGAGTGCAGCGAAACGCCGGTTCCACAGGTTTCCCGGTTCCTGGCTAATTGGAAAGGGTGATTCACAGGAGTACTGTACGTCAACGGCGCGGATCCCGTAGATCTCTCCAGACCGCAGTAGGACATTGAGCACACGATCGACTTTGCCAAATGCCACAGACGCCTCACAGCCGCGGCCCCCTGGAAGAGAAGAAAAGAAGACGAGACCGGACGCCTCTGTTTTCCTTTGCACAAACACCAACCCGGTTGTTCTCTCAAAGCCGGGCATCAGAAGGTCGGCACATCACCTCACTCACTCCACCCACCCCGGCGGCAGCTGGGCCGGGAAGTCTCATGGCCGTGTCTCCGGATCCAATGCATATGCACATGCAGGCGCCCGCCTGTCTCGGAACCTCGAACTCTGTCCGTGGGTGGACGACGGACGACGGAAGTGGTGGGATGCCTATTGGCGGTGAAACAGCCTCATTAGTGCACTCCCCTTGACATGTGCATTCCTGCATCACGCATCAACACGTTAATTACCCGGATTTTTTTAATTTGGGCGCTCTCTGGCAGTTCGGTCCCGGCTGGCTGGAGTTGGGTTGGACCTGGAAGAGACCTGGAAGAGTCTAACTTTGGCGACACTGCCCCATCGGCTCGATCTGAGTGCGAGACAGCTTCTGTGGTCCGCCGCGGCGATTCGCCAGATGGACGCCACGACCCTCGTTTCTTTTTCCAGTCAGTCGATGGCTTTTTTTTTTTTTAGAGCATGCACAGCATAGATGGTGTGTGCAGTGACGGACCATGGGCTCGTGGGGACTAGAGGTCATAATTGAGTCGGGGGGTAGTACAAAGTTCAATGCGAGTCCAGACACCCACCATCACCACATCATTCGGGGATTTTTCCTTCACCCACAAGTCCAATCGAGATGTGCACGCAACTAGTCGAACGTCGTATTCTGCACAAGTCGCGTGCTTGACGGTGCTTCCGCGTACGTAACCCTCGAGTGGAGTCGCCAGGCGCGGCAAGGCAACTTGAGCCGAGCACATCGCCGAAGGGGGCCCCTTTAAATGGCTGAGGTGGCTCTCCTTCGTACCGACGCTCCCCTCGCATTGATGCCCACAATTATGGAGGATTGGATCGCCTCACCAGCAGGACTGAGCACTCGGGTTCGGAGCGGACATGTACTTGGCACCGCCGCCCCGAGCCTGAAGCCCTTCTCGGGGGGTGGCAGGGAGATTGGGAGCTCCAGCTGGACGCAGCTGAGGCTGACTTGGATTCGCGGGCGTGGAGATCAACTGGAGAATGCCCCGGAGGCTTGAAGCTAGCGTCGCCTGTGCAACGCCAGCGCTCCATCACGTCTTCCGAACAAGAGGCCCGACCTAACCGTCGCGCCGTGCAAAGTTCGCATGGGGCGGCTGGGATGGGCGATCTGGCCAAGATCGAGCTGGTAGGGGTCAGACGAGGCCTGAGCTCCTTGGTGGGATTTACCGGTGGATGTCACCATCTGCTTGCTATTGCCTGGTTGTTGCTCTCAAGACTCCTACGTAATTTAGGTAGGGAGCACAAATGTCAGCAAATACTACCACGTACCTACATGTGCACACAAGGCGACGCCCTTGTTACCTCGGCCTAAGACCAGCATTGTCCAATATCCGACACCTCGCCTGACGTCACTCGCACCGTCTATTATTATTTCTTCGACAGAGCACGGAGCAATTGGCCCTTCCCTCTTTCGTCCTGAATAGCTCCGCCTGTTCGTTTGCCAGCGGCCGCGGTTCGTCGACCGTGGGTAGTACAAGGACAGCGCAGTGGGTAATGAGCCGCACCAGGTCCAAGACCCTGACGATGCGCTAACAACCCAATTCCGTCAATTTACTTCACCTCACCGCCGCCGCAATGCTACTCCGTGCTGCTATGTTTGGTACAGGCCCGCCCAGGGAACCACCCGTCGCCCACGTTCCCAGGCCTGCGCAGTGGGACTGGCACCAGAAGACGCCAGGCCACCGTAAAGATGCAGGGTCGGAGGCGTGGCTGGGCCCTGCACGAATCGGCTCCTCAGTCTAATGTCGTCCCCTGTCCTCGAGCCGCGTCGGAAGCCATCATGGCGGCGCTGACTTGTCCACGTTTGGCTGCAGTGAGAGCAAGGCATTCAGCATTCAGCTCCCCTGGTCTCGCTGAACGTGCTACGTATTTCCCTCAAATGCAGAGAGTCTTGGCACCCGAGGCACGGACCCGGCAGGCTTGTACACGCGTATACACAATATTTGGCCTAGACGAGCCATGACATTGTGATGAGCACTCGATGAACACGGATGAGCGCTGATGAACAACATTCAAGGTGTGTGAACATACATCCAAGATAGACTCGGATTGTCGTTGGCCAAGCAGGCAGTCACGTCAATTAGCATTGCGGGGTTGTCGATCTGGTGCGTGACGATCACTTGGCAACCAGTGACGGGTGCAAACATCCAGACAAGTATCGATTGACTAGGGTTATTCCATGGAAGTTGCTCACGGTGATGGATGATGGGTGTTGAGCAACCCGATTCGATGACGAAGTCTCTTACGACTTTGCGGAATGCGCAACGGAAACCCCGACGGCAATCGTCCGCCAGAAGGATAAGCAGACATTCCTTTGACGTTCTCGACGTCGTTTGATCGCTCTGACGTCTATTTTGTGGGCCTTGGACGCCCATTGTGAAAATCCGGACGCTGTTCCAATTGTTACTAAGTCGTTCCCGGATGTTAAATGAGCTCTCGGCCACACTACACAGGACCCGGCTTTATGGCAAGCCGAGGATGGCTGAGGCTAGAACGCACCAAGGCAATGGTCGCATCTAGATGCAGCACGCGAGATTCACTCATTAGCAGAGCCATTGACCGTTGGGAACATAACAAGGTTAGGTTCGATTCCTAACAGCGCTATTGGTATCTTCGTTGCGTGACTCAGTGCCATGGTCGAGGTCGTCTTTGGCAGATGTCGCCACTTAAAGTTTCCATAGAGTATTTACCTGTCATCTAACAGGAGTCGAGTTGGGCAGCGGACAATAGCACGAATGTTGTTTTCTCCAGCACCGGTCAGTAGTCGCGCGCAATCCCTCCGACTTCGTGACGGTGCGCAGCTCTAGGCCATTCCTGTGGTGGAGAAGACGGAGAAGACACTCACATGCTTCGGATTGAGATCTCATGGCTGTCACTCGATGGTGGCAGTTTATATCACCTTTCTCACTTCCTGATGCATCGTGGTGCACAACTGCCCCTAACAATGGAGCTACACGGCGAACTCATCCCACTGGAGCTCATTTCAAACATAGAGTAGGCTGGTAGACCCCTTTGCAGCTGAAATACACAGAGGATAAACTACACAGTATTGCGGTTATGCTCTCATAATACGTCTTTATAGAATTGAGGAGAATACAGTACACAGTTAAGTATCTCATCTACATCAACAGCCATCGCATCCTCAAGGCTCACGGGCTCAAGCGCTGCGTCTTCCACTCATCATTCTCACCGTCCCTCTCATACACAAACCGATCGTGAAGCCTGCTCTCCCTCCCCTGCCAGAACTCGATGCGGTCCGGCACAATCCTCAACCCGCCCCAGAACTCAGGCACGGGGATCTCGTCGGTCCCGTCGAAGCGCTCCTCCACCTCGCGCACCCAGCCCTCGAGCTGCGTGCGGCCGTCGTCGCCGTCGGCTCCCTGCGGCTCCAGCACCTGGCTCTGGCGGCTCGCCCAGGCGCCGATGCGGCTTCCGCGTGCCCGCGTAGAGTAGTACGCCTGGCTCTCCTCGCGGGTCACGCGCTCGACGCGGCCCTCGACGTGGACCTGGCGCTGCAGGGCCTCCCAGAAGAAGAGCAGGGCGGCGCGCGGGTTGGAGGCGATGTCGCCGGCCTTGCGCGAGGTGCCGAGGTTGGTGTAGACGACGAAGCCCCGCGCGTCCAGCTCCTTGAGGTAGACGGTGCGCGACGAGATGCGGCCCGACGGCAGCGACGCCGTGGACAGCGTGCAAGCCTCTGGGTGCGCGACGCCCGAGCCGGGCTTGTGGGCTTGCGAGAACCAGGCGTGGTACTGCGTGATGGGCGAGGCGTCAAGGTCGGCGCGGACGAGCGTGCCCTTTGTGAATTGATCGGCCTGCCCGTTGGTGTTGGAACCCGCGGGGGCGACTAAGGAACCGGGCAGTTAGCATTTTACAGAGTGCCAGCAGATTCAGCCAAGAAGTCAGCCACGTCGCATCTTGTATGTCATCCAAGGGACAACGTGTGATACTCGTCGACACGGCGTGCCAGGGTCGGATCGCGGGGGAGGGGTAAATCCACGGCCCAGCCATGGGTCGCGCCACGTACAAATCAGCTTGGAAGTCTCAGGAGGCGGGTGCAGAGCCATTCTCGCGGTTGACAGGAGGCAGTTCCTAAGCGTCTGGCGCATTGACTACTTGCAAGAGTCAGAGGGAAATACGCCGGCCTTGGTGCAAAGGAGCGACTTATAAGTTGAAGAGTCACCGAGTACATAAAGTTGCCTCATGTCGTCCTACATGGTGGGGTGACCGATTTTACAGGCCCGACGTATGCGGTTTAGCGCCCTGGCTGCTCCGAGTTGACGTCAAAGATAATTACACATGTGCGGCCGAAAGGATCATTTCCAAGTGTAACGTGGAGGATGTTAATATATTAAAATACAGAAAAGTTCTCTCGTGTATCTGTAGAGCAATCGAGCGGGCACATGATCCTGTAGCTTTAACACATTGCTGTGGCCAACACACAAACATCACAGCCAGTGTCTCGCCATGATCGATGAGTCTCCGCTGTCATGATCCACCCACTGCCACGTTAAAACGGCCCAGACACTGACGGCGCATTCTTCATGACAAGACATAAGATTGTACCAATTCAGAGCACATAAATTGACATGGCCTCGTTTCAGTCTTAGTTCAAAAGCGGCAGCTCATGTCCCTGGTGCAACCCATCCATCGGGTGACACCGTCCTCAAGCAGAGCGGTCTGACAACCTGACATTCACGTCACGACAGGAGACACACACAACTCACACAACACACATACACGCAACACACGTAACACACGCAAATTAAACACATAATATATACAATCTATACATACATATACGTATACGACAACGTGAGTCGTCGGGTTTACACATCTATACTCATAATACGTGCACCAGGCATTTAACCTCATGATGAAAATACTTGCTAAGCACCGCCATATCTATCCAGCCAAATACAAACTTCTCTCAATTCCATATTGATGACTTTTCGTTTTCCAAAACATCCAATCTAAGAATCCCCCAGCACCAACGCCAACAGGGCCATGCGGCAGTAAAGCCCATATCGCATCTAGACATTGTTAGTTTTGTTTCGTACAAGTAACCAAGGAAACTTACCTGGCGGAAATAGGCTGCGCGCTGGTCGAAGTCGACCTCCTCGGCAACTTCCTCGTTGCGGGGAAGGGGATGCATAACCACCATCGAGCCCTTGGCGTGCTTAAGGGCGGCGTTGTCCACGCGGTACGAGTTCTTGACGCGCTCGTACTCCTCCTCGCTGGGGAAGCGCTCCTTCTGGACACGAGTGCAGTAGAGAACATCGCTGCGAGCCAGAATCTCGGGAGTCAGGCTCTCGGACTCGCACAGGAGCTGACCAGAGGCAACTAGCTGCTCCCGAACCTTGGGGGGCAACTGGAGGCTCTTGGGAGCAACCAGCTGGACCTGGACCTGGTAGTGACGGAGCAGGTACACCAGGGAGTGGACGGGTCTTCCGTACAGGAGATCACCCAGGAAGGTAATGGTGAGTCCCTGGACCGTACCAAGCTCCTCGCGGATGGTGAAGAGGTCAAGGAACGCCTGAGTGGGGTGCTCCTTGCTACCGTTGCCAGCGTTGATCACAGGCACCGGGCTGTACTTCTGGGCCACGTGAACACTGTTCTCGTCGGGGTGGCGGACAACAACGGCATCACCGTAGCAGGCCAGAGTTCGGATGGTGTCCTGCAGGGACTCTCCCTTCTGGACAGACGAGTTCGATGTCGAAACGTTGATGGTTCGTCCACCCAGACGCTGCATAGCAGCGTCGAACGAGGCCGAGGTGCGGGTCGACGGCTCGTAGAAGAGCGTAGCAAGAACACGGCCTCGGAGGATGTTAAGGACACCCTCGCGCTGGACGCCGAGGCGCATCTCCTGAGCCACGGTGAAGAGCAGGTGCAGATCGGCACGAGTGTACGACTTGACCGACAACACATGGGTGTTCTTGAACGACGAGGGTCGCGAAAGCAGCTGGTGAATCGACGAGTTGACAAGAGGCTGCAGCGATGGGGCAAGCTCATCCACGGCAGCAGAACCCTCGGCAAGTCGAAGGCGGTTCATGGGCTTGATTCCACCCAGCATAGAGAGACGACGAGTCTGGGGGGACTCGGTGGTCTGCGCGATGGAAGCGACCGTCGGCTTGATAGGCGGGGACATGGGGGGGATCAGGTGCGAGGACATATCCTTGCCCAGGGGTCCGACCTGTAGAACCTCGCCGTCCAGGCAGACGGTGGTGTTCTGGAATGTGACGCGTTGGATGGAGGCACGCATGTCACGGCCCTGGAAAGGCGACCAGGCGGAGCCAGAGGCGACGGTGTAGGGGCGGTCAATCTCGGCCTCGATGGTAGTACCAACCTGCTCATGGAGCTCAAAGATCTCCATGGGGTTGGTGTAGAGGCGAGTCTTGATGTCGTCAACCGTCAGCTTGCCCTCGGCAACCGAGGTCAGCAGCAGAGGCAGAGCGTCGGCGATGCCCATCGAGGGATCGGCCTTGTGGCCCAGAGAGGTCGCGAGCTGGTAGGGCAGAGAACCGATCGAGAAGACATCGATGGTACTCATGTGCTCCCAGAGAGCGTCCTGGTCGGCCTGAGTGGGCAGGCGGTCACAGTTGGGGAAGTCCTTCTGCGAGAGGTACAAGGAGTAGATGGAAACATCGCAAGTAACCTGCAGACCCTTCGCCTTGCTGAGGGCAATAAGCTTGATATCATCCTTGTTGCTGATGGAGGTGACGTGGATACGACGGTTGTGCAGGCTGGCCAGGAGGAGAATCGAGGCCAGGTCAGTCAGCTTGGCATCGGTCACGATAGGTTTGTGAACGGGCCAGGCATCAAAGTGAGCAGTGACGGCCGCAACCTTGCTGATGTTACCAGATAGGTGGTTGAAGGGGATGAAGAGCGAGCCAACTTCTCCAGTGACATGGCTGATCTGGTCAGCGTTGTCCGAGGTAGCCGAGACAGAGAAGTTGTAGTCGCAGAAGCCACCACGCTTGGAGTTCTGCTGGGCAGTGCTTAGGGTGATGGCATCGGTGATGGATCCATCCAGACCCAGGGGCATGACGCGGATCATGCTGAAACCAGCCGAGATAGAGGCCTTGGTGACGGTCTGTAGATCATGGCTGTCAGCGGAGACGATACCAGGGACAAACGCCGCAATGTTGATGAGTCCGGGAAGGACAATGGTGCGGTGGCTAGTCTGGTAATCGCGCTTGGAGACCTCCAACTCGAAGTGGCGGGCAATGGCCTCGACGAGAATCTTGGCGTTCTTGACGTTGGTGACAAGAGGAATCTGGTAGTCCACGGCCATACGTCGAGTCTGGTAACCCTTGCTCATGTAGTTGGCAGGTCGTCGGTACTTGTTGTTGGAAGGCAGGTTGATGTACAGATCGATGGTGTTCTTGGCCAGATGCTGAGTGAGCGAGAACTCAGAGTTGGTATCCTCCTCCTTGCCCAGAACCTCGAGGTACTGAACCGGAATGCCGTGCTCCTGGAGGAAATCGGCGGTACCAGAGGTGGCGAACAGCTTGTAGCCAATCTTCTCCAGCTTCTGGACGGCCGGAAGCATCTCCTTCTTGTCCTTGTAAGAACCAATGGAGAGAAGAATGTTCTTCTTGGGAATCTTGAAGCCGGTCGACATGAGAGCCTTAAGGTAGGCCTCGTTCTTGTCGACACCGAAGCAAGCAACCTCACCAGTAGAAGCCATCTCGACACCCAGGACGGGATCGGCACCTGAGAGACGAGAGAAACTGAACTGGGGGACCTTGACACCGACACAGTCGGGAGCGAGGTCGGTAGGAGGGTACTCCTGGAAAGGCTGGCCCATGATGGCCTTGGTGGCCATCTCGATCAAGTCAACACCCATAACCTTGGACACGAAGGGGAAAGATCGAGAGGCACGGACGTTGCACTCAATGACCTTGATGTCGTTGTCCTTGGCGATGAACTGAATGTTGAAGGGACCCGTCACGTTTAGGGCGGCACCAATCTTGCGGGTAGCCTCCTCGATGCGGCGAATGGTAGTGAGCTCCAAATCCTGGGGAGGCAGGATCAGGGTAGCGTCACCAGAGTGAACACCGGCGTTCTCAACGTGCTCAGAGATGAAGTGGCCGACGACGATACCGTCCTTGGCAACGGCGTCCATCTCAATCTCCTTGGCGTTCTCAATGTACTTGGTAATGACGACGGGGTGTTCCCGAGACACCTCGGCGGCCTGAGCCAGATACGACTCAAGATCCTTCTCGGAGTAGACCGTGTTCATGGCGGCACCGGAGAGCACGTACGAGGGACGGACCAGAACAGGGTACGAGACCTTGTTGCAGAAGGATTGAGCCTCCTCGAAGCTAGTAAGCTCCTTCCAGGTAGGCTGGTCAACCTCGATGCGGTCGAGCATACGAGAGAACTTGTATCGGTTCTCAGCGTTGTCAATCATCTCAGGAGAGGTACCCAGGACCTTGACACCGGCACGGTGCAGGGGCAGGGCAATGTTGTTGGGGGTCTGGCCACCCATGGCACCAAGGACACCGCTAGAGTTCTCCAGCTGGTAAATGTCCAGAACGGTCTCGAGGTTGATGTTCTCGAAGTACAGCTTATCGGCCTCGTCGTAATCGGTGCTTACCGTCTCCGGGTTGTAATTCACCATGATGGTCTTGAAGCCAGTAGCACGCAGAGTTCGGATGGCTCGAACCGAGCACCAATCGAACTCGACCGAGGAACCGATTCGGTACACACCAGAACCCAGAACCATGACACCATTATCCTCAAAGGTCACATCGTGCTCGGAGGCATTGTAGGTCATGTAGAGATAGTTGGTAAAGGCGGGGAACTCGGCAGCGACGGTATCGATCTGCTTGACGAAGGGCTGGATACCGGCGTCGAGTCGCATCCGGCGGATAGCGATCTCGTTGGAGCTCCAGAATTTAGCCAGCTGTCGGTCAGAGAAACCAAGTCGCTTGGCCTGCAGCAGAATGCTAGGGCTCTTGGAGATGTCGGAGGTGCCATAGCTGGCCATGTTCTTGGCAAAGTCGCTCAGGCCCTTGAGCTTGGTCAGGAACCACTTGTCGATCTTGGTCAGTTCCCAGATCTTGTCGACAGTATAACCCTCGTGCATAGCGTTGGCGATGGCAAACAGACGCTGGTCAGAGGGGGTCTGAAGCTCATCGTCAATGCTCATGAGAGCCTTGGTCTCGCCAAAGCCCAGGTTGTGGAAGTCAATGGCTCGGATGGCCTTCTGGATCGCCTCCTCGAAAGATCGACCAATGCTCATGACCTCACCGACACTCTTCATGGAAGAGCCGAGCTGAGTGGACACACGAGTAAACTTCTTGAGATCCCATCGCGGCATCTTGACCACGACGTAATCAAGCGAGGGCTCGAAGCAGGCGCAAGTGACCTGGGTAACGGTGTTTTTAATCTCCTTGAGGGGGATTCCGAGACCGAGCTTGGCAGCGATAAAGGCCAGGGGGTAACCAGTGGCCTTGGATGCCAGAGCGGAAGATCGAGACAATCGGGCATTGACCTCGATGATGCAGTACTCTTGCGAGAAAGGGTTCAGCGCATACTGGATGTTGCACTCACCCACGACACCAAGATGTCGGATGACATTGACGGCGGTGGTTCGCAGCATGTTGTAGTCCGCATCAGACAGAGTCTGCGAAGGAGCGACGACAATAGAGTCACCAGTGTGGATACCAAGGGGATCAAAGTTCTCCATGTTACAAACGGTGATGCAGTTGTCCTGAGCATCTCGGACGACCTCGTACTCGATCTCCTTCCAGCCCTTCATACTGCGCTCGATAAGCACCTGAGGACTGGCGGCAAAAGCCTTGTTGCAGAGCTCGAAGAGCTCTTCCTCGTTGTTGGCAAAACCACTGCCAAGACCACCCAGGGCGTAGGCAGCGCGGACAATGACGGGGAAGCCAATGTCCTTGACGGCGTGCATAGCCTCGGCAATGTTGTTGGCGGAGGCCGACTTGGCACACTTCTCGCCAATAGAGTCCATGCTGCGGGCAAACAGCTCTCGGTCCTCGGTGGTGATGATGGTGTCAATGGGAGTACCGAGGACCTTGACGCCGAGCTCCTCAAACTCGTCCTTGAGTTGGATACCGACCTGGAGGGCGGTCTGTCCACCGAAGGTGACGTAGATGGCATCGGGACGCTCATACTGGATGACCTTGCGAACAAAGTCGGCATTGACGGGAAGGAAGTAGACCTTGTCTGCCAGGCCCTTGGAGGTTTGGATAGTGGCAATGTTGGGGTTGATCAGGACAGTGTAGATGCCCTCCTCCTTCAAAGCCTTGATAGCCTGACTACCGGAGTAATCGAATTCACCGGCCTGACCAATGCTCAGACCACCGCTACCAAGGACAAGAACCTTGCGGACAGAGACGCGGGGGTGCGCAGCCTCGTTCTCCTCGATAGTGCCGCCGGGGAAACTGACAGGGGCCTGGAGCATGGCGGGATTCTCGGCGCAGTTGGCAATGGTGTCGATGAAGACATCGAAGAGGAACTCGGTGTCGCGGGGACCGGGAGTGCTCTCGGGGTGGAACTGAACGGAGAAGTAGGGCTTCTCGGCGTGCATGATACCCTCGTTGCTGCCATCGTTGGCGTTGACAAAGAGCTCCTTCCAGCCGCCAGATAAGGACTTGGTGTCGACAGCGAAACCGTGGTTCTGCGAGGTGATGTGGCATTTGCCAGTGACCATGCTGGTGCAGGGAATGTTGTGGCCGCGGTTACCAAACTTCATCTTGACCGTCTGGGCGCCCGAGGCGCGGGCCAGCAGCTGGTGACCCAGGCAGATACCAAAGACCGGGATATGGTTCTTCTCAATGACGGCGGCAATGTTCTTTACGGTGTTTTCGAGGACGGAGGGGTCACCGGGACCGTTGGATAGGAAGAGACCGTCGAACTCGTCGGCGGCGCCAACCAGGTCATAGTCCCAGGGGCAGACGAGGACCTCGACGCCACGCTTAAGGAAGCATCTGAGCTGGTTATACTTCATACCGACATCGAGACACAGGACACGGATGGTACGACCCGACGGGTGCTTGCGGGCAACCGAGGCGGAAGGCTTATACAGTTTAGGGGCCTTGATGGACACTACACGACGATGAGCATGCCTTCGAATCTGAAGTCATGGGGAAACTCACCCTCTGCCACCAGGTTCTTGGTATTGGGGTCAACCCAGTCAAGCTGCTCAAAGCTCTCGATGGAGGCAGGGGCCAATGGGCCATCGATCTGGCTGACGGAGCCGTTGGTCAGAGCCTTGGACTCGAGGCGCATCTTGCCGAGCATGCTACCCGACTCGCGGAGCCTCTTGGTCAGGGCGCGGGTGTCGACGCCGTACATGGCGGGGATGCCCTGCTCCTTGAGCCAGGTGCCCAGAGAAGAGGTGGCGAGGAAGTGGGAAAAGTCCTCGCCAGAGTATGATGCCGTGACCAGACCAGCAATGTGGATCTGGGACGACTCGAAATGAGCGGGAAGATCGCCGAGGAGCTCATCAATGGTCTCGCGAGAGGGGACGCCATAGTTGCCAACCAGAGGGAAGGTAATGACGAGGATCTGGCCGCGGTACGACGGGTCAGTGACGGACTCGGGATACCCCACCATACCCGTCTGGAAGACCAGCTCTCCAGCAATGCTCTTCTGGGCACCAAAGCTGTAACCTTGGTAGGTGGAGCCATCCTGGAGCTCAAGGCAGACGAGGCCATCGTCGTCGGAGCCCACGAGGCGAGCCGACGCCGGCGCCATAGTGACGGCGGACATTGTGAAGGGAGGAGGGTGAAGCTTCTGCACACGGGCACGAGGTCCGAAGACGCAACGCGGGGCAGAAGACAAGGGTAGGTGTTGGCGTTGCGAAGAGGGCAGAGGTTTGCGAGCGACGGCCGGCAAGAAAACTCGTTCTCAGAGCTCCCCTGGTCTGGTCAGAAGCTACCTCGCAATCATCTGCCTCAACAGCAATTGAGGAGAAGGGATGTTTGGGAGGAAGGCGGGTGTTTGGAGGAGGAAGAGATGGAAGAAGACCAAGACGTCGACGGATGCGGCCCTCGACTTTTTTTTTTTTTTCTCAGCCTACTGCGTACAGGTACCTACCAGGGTGATCCCCCGCCGCTATTAGTACTGTCTACAGGGCGCCGCCATTGGCCAATGGCTGGGAGGCTCGCCCGGGCGCACCCAATCCGAGCGGTTCAGGGGACTCTTGCAGGGCACTAACGTGCCCCGCCAACGCCCTGGTCGAACCTCTCCACGGCTTCCATGATCTGGCAGCGGTACGAGGCCGGTAGGTACATACGTACATGCATGCCGACGACGGTGCGACGTCGTACGCCGAAGGGAGGGCGGGCTGCTGACTCTGTGTGCTTGTGTGCTGGAGGGGTGGGTGGACGACGAGATCGGCGGTCAGGGCCAGGGCCGGGGTCATAGTCTTGGCCACCGAGACCAAAAGGGATGTCATGGCGGTGGCGGGAGATGTTCGCCAGAGGCATAAGCGGCAGACGAGCGTGGGGGGGCTGGGATGGTAAGAGTAGGAGCTTCTTGCTAAGACTCGACAGCAGAGAGGCAGAGCTGACAGCAGGATTCAGTGCGATGGTGAGAACTGTGAGATGCAAGCCGTAGCATCTTCCTGTGGCGTCTCTCTAACACGACCGTATTAGTACAACCACGGGCGGACACACTCACGCACACACGCACGAGTGAACCCTTCGGCAGGCCACATCTGTATGTCAGATTCCCGTCCAAATCACAGGCCTCATTCTTCATTCGGCATGGCCTGAGGTGACAGGTCTGGGCTGCGGTACATTGCAATTCAGGCAAGCCATCGACAACCCGTGCAAAGCCTGCCGCCAGCCCCAATCCTCGACCGGAATGGATCCATTTCTCTCTCCCGTTAGCCACCTAGTCTACAGTAGTCGTACCAACTAAAAACCCGCTCCCCATCCAACGCTGCGCGATGCAGAAGTTTTTTTAGTTTTTTTTTACTCTTGTGGGCAACCTGAAGGTGTCGGCCAATAACCGCTCCTCCATTGACGCTCTCAACAAGCACCATCCGAGATATAGTACCGCATAAAGACCAAGGCGGAGAAAGGTACATGCACTCGGTGCAGAGGCATAGTGGCATCCGAGGGAATTAATTATATTGCCATGTCACGCGAGCTAGCCGTCTGCGTCTCCCCGCGTGTCCCTGCGTTGCGAGTCACCTACATTGCATACAGACACACAGAGCCCTACACACAGTACAATGTACCTCCAAGAGAGTATGTACCGAGGTATTACAACATGGCAATTGTTTGTTTTGTTCGGTTTTGTTTAGTCATGACTGCTACCAAATGTCGCTCCCGTAAACGCCGCTCAACCAATCCACGATAGTGAATAGTAACCATCTGCAGCGCCCTTTTCCCATTCTCTTGTATCCAAACAGCACGTCCCCCTGGCCTCGCCCCTCAGACTCCATCCACTTCTCTGGAATTGGTGCACTAGTCCCAGATTCCAACACTGGGGCTTGGCTGACACAGATGCTCTCTTTTCGAAACATGGCTCATGCAGACCAACACCTCCCAGACACCCGTAATGCCCGTAATGCCTGTTATGTCCCACTCGTCCAGCTCCCGGAATCGCGGCGTCTATGAACCGTCTCATCATATATACACACGGCCTCAACCCTTGACATGAAGAGAAAGATGAAGATCCAGATCCACTATGAGGGCATACCAGGGTGGTGCATCGGCGGCGCTGGCATGTTTGTCATTTGAGGTGTCTTATGGCCTGTCGGGCTAGCCTGGCTCATCCCCGGGTTGCCAGGTTTCTGGCCTTGAGGTCCGCCTGTCTGTGGTGGCATACGGTAGAGCGGTTCTTTCTTGGGGTCGAATCCAGGGAACACGGCCTGTAACCTCATGTACAGATCCTTGATGCTCTTATCACGGTCCTCTCTGTCAGCCACCGGGTCGACCTTGCTCTCCGGGGCATCGGGGGAGGCAGCCATAGCCCGGAGCTTGAGTGAGAGGTTGAGTGGAGGTGCGCTGAGATACGCTGGGCAAGGAGGCACCTTAACCTCGGGCTTCCTGTCTGCCAAGGCTGCCATGTATGAAAGATTGGCCTGTAACCGCCTCATGCATCTACGGCTGTTAGTGTCGCTCTGTAGCTTGCGTTGGGATGGACATACTGGAGATAGTCTTGTTGAAACAAGGTTTCTTCCTCTGTTGGTTTCTTGTCTCCTCCGTTGGCATCCGCATGTTCCTTTTTCAACTCTTGTTGTGTGGCCTGGATCTGAATCGACTCGTACAGCAATTCGTGGTTGATGTCCAGTAGAAGCGCAAAGCGCTCCTTGTCTCGTGACTCCGTCCCTGGGCTCAGAGGGGTTACCACAGCTGAGCCTCCATTCGTGACCACTCCCTGGTTCGCGGAGAAGGTCGGGGTTTGCGGCGTCGATATCCCAGCAGACGGTGGCTGTTGGTTCGTCGGAGTCTGGCCTTGTGAAGGGGGTTGCGGCGTCGAGAACTGTCCAGGTTGCGAAGGCACGGCGTTGTTGGGCGTACCCTGGGCGGCGCTCGGAGGTCGTTGAGGGGTTCCGACTTGGCCCATCGCCGCTGGGTTTTGAGGTTGTTGCGGTTGTTGTTGCGACTGCTGAGGCATACGTTGCATCATCTGAGGTTGCTGAGGCATTCCCGCTTGGTTCATCGGGAAGCCTTGCATGCCAGCGGCCATCATGTAGTTGGGAGCGAAGCCCTGTGGGCCGACCGATGAGGAAACGACTTGCCCGTAAGGCGAGCCAGGGAATTGTTGCTGGTATCCTGCCACTGTCATCAAAGAGTCAGCCGTCATATTCGCAAAGGGACATGGCAATGGTGTTTGGCGCAGAGCGGCCGCGCGTCTGTTCCATGACGCGCTCCGCGCCGGACCTTCTCTCGTAAGAAAGGTAACGGCTGCCGATCAAGAAACCGCATGGCAGAATCGATGTAATAGCACAGCGCAGACCTGGGCGCGTTGAGGCGCGCCGGGATAGATCGAACCAGGGCACACGAGGGCGACTCACTCTGACCATTGGCCGCCATGTGTGGCATGGCGGCGTTTGGCATCATTCCGGCAGGGCCGCCAGGCATCATCTGAGGGTTCGCGCCAGGAGCAAAGGCCCCCTGGGGAGCCATGCCGGCAAACTGTTGCTGCTGGTTGTACATGACCTGCTGGCCGGTCGGCTGGGCTCCAGGCTGCTGTGGGGCGGCGTTGTTGAAGGAGGGAGCACCATTGTTGGCAAAGCCATAGCCGGCGGAGTACATGGCGGCAGCGCTGCGCTTGGACGGCGGCGGCAGCGGTAGCGACAGGGCGGTAGGGCGTTGAGGGCGTGCTGGCAGGCCACGGATGGCGCGCGAGACGGGTGATGGGCGATAGGCGACGGGCGATGCGACGGGCGACTGGGTCAGTATCGGACTGGGCGCCAGACGCGCTCAGACACTCGCACACTCGCACACTCGGTCAACGGGCGAGAGGGCCTGGAGGCTGGAGGCTGGACGTGGACGCGGACGCGGGCCGGGATTGGGAACCTGGCTGGGACTCTGAGAGGCGACGTTGGACGGTTGGACGAGGTTGTGTGGGGCGAGGCCACGGCTGTCGACCGCTTCCGTCACGGCTATTCGACGCCGACGACACGGGCTGTGTGTGACCAGGTGCCGCCCTGCATGCGCGTATCAAGTATATCTCGCCGGCCGGGGCGTCGGTGTGAGGTTGAGGCGTCGATTCTGTACCGTACCTCGTACTTTAGTTAGGCCGTCAACGACTCCGGGCGCAGGATCTGACCTGGGTTGGACCGGCGGTGGCGTGCGGCCGTCTCGGCCTGGGGGTAGCGATAGTCTGATTCGGCGAGGGGCCCAGCAGCGATGACGATGACGGCGAGTATTAGACTGGGATCGTGCCAGGGCGGCGCGGCTAGAGTGAGACAAGCGGCTTTTCGCAATCGTGCACGAGTTGCGCGAGTGCGCGGCCAAGGTATTGTAATTGCTGTTGGCCGCTGTTGGCCGACGCTATTGCGGTTCTGTCGTGATGGCAAAGGTGAGGTTCTTTAGTGAGCCGTTGGGAAATTTTCTTCATCCACCATCAGCGCTAGCCGCCGCCGCCAAAGAGCCCAGGGAATGGCAAGTACTGCACCACCAGAAATGAGAGGCGCCGTGGTATGCTTCATACTCTAATTACTGCCATTTTGTCCGTGTTATCTTGGTAATCGTACACAGGCCTACAAACATGTACAATCCGTCAACTACGTCATAGGCATTCATTGGCTACAACTCATTATGGTCACTAACAACTCTACACTACTACGTCAGCCGTCTTACCATTCAGCCCCAGTTCTCCTCCACATCAATTATCAAACGGCATAAAGTATGTGTCAAGAGGCAAAAAGAATGAGTAGGTCACGGTGGGGATCGAACCCACAATCTCCTGATTCGTAGTCAGACGCCTTGCTGTAGTGATTGTTAGTTATTGCACTGAGATGATGAATGCTGAAGTTGCTTACCCATTGGGCCACGCGACCTTGTTGATGGACGACGGCCTCGACAAGTCAACTTACATCGTCAGCAGTCCCTGTTGTGAGGAATGGCAAAAATAAGAGGTCACGGTGGGGATCGAACCCACAATCTCCTGATTCGTAGTCAGACGCCTTGCTGTATTGTTGTTAGCTATGGACCTCGGTCGTGATATGTCGTGGTGATGCTTACCCATTGGGCCACGCGACCGTGGTATTTGATGGACAACCGGCTGGGAAACTCAACTTACATCGTGAGGCTTCACTGGTATAGACAAGAGCAAAAAGAAAAGGTCACGGTGGGGATCGAACCCACAATCTCCTGATTCGTAGTCAGACGCCTTGCTGAAGTGGTTGTTAGTTGAGTGTTCGATGGAAGGTGATTGAGGATGTTGCTTACCCATTGGGCCACGCGACCTATCATTGGTTGGACGATGGCGTCGAAATTTCATTCTGTATTGTGAGGCGACAGGGCAACCGAAATGGAGAAAAAAGAGACACCACAGTGGAGATCCCACAACATCTTGGTGAAGCAAAAAGAGAGGTCACGGTGGGGATCGAACCCACAATCTCCTGATTCGTAGTCAGACGCCTTGCTGTATTGTTTATTAGTCAAGTGTGATGGTAGGTAGTTGAAGACGTTACTTACCCATTGGGCCACGCGACCATGTCATTGGTTGGACGTTGGCGTCGAATTTTCATGTTATGTTGTGAGACCTGCATGTGGGTTGAAGAAAAAAGAGACACCACAGTGGACATCCCACAAACTCTGGATAGAGCAAAAAGAGAGGTCACGGTGGGGCTCGAACCCACGATCTCCTGATTCGTAGTCAGACGCCTTGCTGAATTGATTGTTAGTTATTGCTCTGAGATGTTGAAGAGTGAATTTGCTTACCCATTGGGCCACGCGACCGTGTTGTTCTGATGACGAGTTCGCTCGATTTTGCAGTCCATATTGTCAGAGTCAAGCAACCGGCGGAAGAGGCAAAAAGATAAGGTCACGGTGGGGCTCGAACCCACGATCTCCTGATTCGTAGTCAGACGCCTTGCTAGATTGATTGTTAGTTACTGAGTTAAACTCTAGTAGTTGGATGGTGATTCTTACCCATTGGGCCACGCGACCGTGTTGTTCCGATGATTAAATGGCTCGAATTTGTGGTCTATATTGTGGGCATGGCTGTTGCTCAGTTGGGGTGGAGATTATGTTGCGGCGGGGTTTGCTGGCGGGGTTTGTCATGTGACTTCGGTCGGCACCGGGTAAGTGCCCGTCTAAGTCACCTCAACACATCATCGTCGCTTGTCTCCCCTGTATCGTCTGTATTATGCCGTCATAATTATTGGAGATGTTTAGAAGAGAGCGTAGTTATTGGCTCTCTACCGCTATGCTTTTTGGACCAACTGGTGGTTGAACCTTCCTCTTGACAATTGTATCAACCCAAAGCACGCTCGTGTCTGTGCACACAATGTAAGCCGAGAAACTTACATGCCGGTATTTTTATCAGACCGTAGTCCTCCAACCTCGAATACTTCTCTATATATTTTGAAACCGCACCTTCATTACCCAAGATCTTTCAACAATTCGATTGAAACATAGAAAGATGAAATTGGAATACTTCTGTTATTGCTCATGCCTCCAGCTCCTGTCTTGACACAAACTTGACAGAGTAATGGGCAGGTCTGTGGTTCTCATGTCTTTGGCGGTTTAACTACCATCCGACCTCATGGTTCCAGTTGCGGTCTAAATATCGGTGACTGTGTGCGTGGGTTTGAACAACTTCTTGCCTCCACACTACTCTGCCTTGTGTTCATCCTATGTCAGTCGTGCAACTCCTTGATGGTGCCAGAGGCCTACCACCAAATAACGAAGTGGCACATATAGCCGTTTCCTATGATTGCCCTTAGCTAGTGGTGATCAGTACAGCGAGTTGATTACCAGCAGTGATAAGCCGTTGAACTTGAAGGTGACAAAAGACACTTCGCGCCTAGGCGCCCTGAGCGCTCGCATTTGCAACTTACGCTGTAGGGTAAGATGATGCGATTTACGACAGAATGGCCCCTTTTGTGATTTATAAGCAACTCGCGTCATGTTTGAAAGAACACAGTGGCGTTAATGCGGGAGGTTAGGGAGGTGAGTACCCTTAGGAAGGCGTGTCGTGCCGGGGCCACGTTATCCTCTTAAGCTGGTGATCTAATACCCACAAGGGTTTGCCAGTCATTGTCACCAATAAAAATCGGTAGCATCTGTAGACGAACCGTGAATGTCCCTTTGACACTCACATGATATGAGGTTATCTTCGTGAATCAGTTACAGTCTGACATATAATAATGTCCCAATGCTGCGCTCTGTACTATTTATTTGACACTCCGCTTCCACATTAACAATAATGACATTTAGCAAATTCCATATTTTCAAGATCAACCCGACCAGTATCCTTTGCATTTACAAATCAAGCAAATTTAACACAACATGATTGAGCTGACCACGGTCATTCGGGCGGACCACGTCAACTGGCGTTGCAACCAGCCGCTCGATCGAACCCTGACGTGGTTTTGTCGCTTTGACAACCCAATGACCGTCTTTTTCTGCCAGGAATGTTGTGTGGCCCGATATGTCGATGCCGAAGCCCTCAATGCTGCTTTCGAAAAGATTGGAGATCTTATGGTTATTGATAGGGACGGTGTGGAGTGGTGGCAGTATGACGAAGTGGAAGACGAGCCTGAGGTAGTCTAGGTGGTTGGAGAGGAAGATGAGTGCTTACTAATGGGTACTACCAAGAAGAAGAGAAAGATTGGTTCTGAAAAGCCTTTTATGTTATACAACCATAGTTCGTAAAGTACCTAGGCGTCGTTGGGATTCATCTCCGGCTGGTCATGTCTGCATTGTATCGAATCACGTGCCACAGCGGTCAACGGGGAGTGCTGGGGCCATTAGTGCTGGGGCCATTAGCGCCAGGGGTTCGTTCGGGCGCCCGACTCCGACAACTCCGGACCATGTGTTGCTAATCTAGCGCGTCCATTACCGTGGCTCAGTCAGTGACGCCCGCTGCATTCCCCATGCTCCATCATCGCCGTTGTACCGATTTGTAAGCCCTTCCTGGGACTCACCTTAGCATCTTGTCGCAACGGTCGCAACAGGACATGTTGCCCGTGCCCTCAGGGCTATAACTTGTGTTCCCACCTGGAACTTCTGCTCCCTCTCTTTCCTCCCTGCGCCATCCCACCATGAACCTCTCCGTCCTTCGTTTCCACGCCCTCGTGGCGGCGGCCCTGTTCGCAACCGTCGCTGTCGCCGAGCATACCAGCAACTGGGCTGTCCTTGTATGCACCTCGCGCTTCTGGTTCAACTATCGCCATCTCGCCAATGTCCTTTCCATGTACCGCACCGTCAAGCGACTTGGCATCCCCGACTCCCAGATCATCCTCATGCTCCCCGACGACATGGCTTGCAACCCGCGCAACGCTTTCCCCGGCACCGTCTACAGCAACTCCGATCGCGCCGTCGACTTGTACGGCGACAATATCGAGGTCGATTATCGTGGCTACGAGGTCACTGTTGAGAACTTCATTCGCCTGTTGACCGACCGCGTTGGCGCCGAGATGCCCAGGAGTAAGCGACTCCTTACCGACGACCGGAGCAATATATTGGTGTACATGACTGGCCATGGCGGAAACGAATTCCTCAAGTTTCAGGATGCTGAGGAGATTGGTGCATTTGATCTTGCGGATGCCTTTGAGCAGATGTGGGAGAAGAAGAGGTCAGTTGAGCTGCCCCTCCCTCCTGACACACGCGCTAACCTTTGCTAGATACCACGAGATCTTATTCATGATCGACACCTGTCAGGCAAACACCATGTACAGCAGGCTATACTCCCCCAACATCATTGCCACAGGTTCCTCCGAGCTCGACCAGTCGTCCTACTCACACCACGCCGACAATGACGTCGGCGTTGCTGTCATCGACCGTTACACATACTACAATTTAGAATACCTCGAGACCCAGGTCAAGGACCTGAGCAGCGCCAAGACCGTCGGCGACTTGTTTGATAGCTACGACTACGAGAAGATCCACTCCAACCCAGGTGTTCGCTATGACCTCTTCCCCGGCGGTTCCGACGCCGCTCGTAGTCGCCTGATTACCGACTTCTTCGGCAACGTCCAGAATGTGGAGGTTGACCGCACCAAGAACTTGACTCTTGAAGAGGACATGCTTGAGCTCAGCAAGAAGATTGCCGTGCTACGAAAGAGGGAGGCTGAAGAGGATGCATCTCAAAAAGAGCACGCCAGCGCTCCCGCTAGCATACCGACTGAAGCACCCAAGAAGGCCCAGAAGACCAAGGCGCTCACGGATGAAAACTGGTGGACCAAGAAGGTGGTTGGCGCGACTGCTCTGGTCGGATGTGCCCTTCTCTGGGGCCTGGGATCGTTGCTGGAGGCATAGATATTCGAATATGTCAAGTCACATTTATTCTGGAACCAAGAACGCGCCCTTTCGGACAATGAGAGTCTTGCTGGGCGTTTGGCTTTTATTGAGAGCCATGGTTGCATCAATACTTGCTGCTGAAATTAGCCTTGATCATCGATTAAGCGGGAGACGTGGAAATGAAGGCACCCAAACACGGGATGCAGTACTGTTACGAGCTAGAGGATCACCCAACGAGCCTTGGTTGATCAGGCGAGAGACCTGGCCTGTATGGATCAAGCTGGATGAACGACTCCATACCCATGCCGACGGAAGTTGAAAGTGCTTCCAGCATGTTCCCTTATCTATGTTATATACCCATCCTCAGATGTTTTAAAAGATTATGAGAATAAATTCCATCTAGTTAATGCACAATAAGACATTCAGCGGCTCCCACGTTCTAAGCTCTTGCGTGCACTTGGCTATAAAGTTGTCCTCAATCACATTTTGGGCGTCTTAGTCAGCGCACGTCGCCTTGACCTGCAGCCATTTCAACTTGAGAGATTCACTCTTATTAATTGACGTTGCGCCAGCTTCAATCTTCTCCGCCGAGGGCACAGGCTTGCTTTTCGGATAGCATGCACTTAAATTTACGGACTAGCAACATGTCCCCATCCCTTTCTAGGTAGCTACACCCCTCCACGGTTGTGAGACGACCGAGTTTTCAAGATGGATAAATCCAAGGTATGACCGCATCAGTCAACACACAACCAATGCTCGATTGTGCTATTGTTATTCGTTTTATGCCTCCAATCTCATGCATCTACATCCATTTTCCTAGCGGTGAATACGCTTCTACAACCTTTCGCAAATTGCTGACCTCAAACCCCGCCTCAGACGCGTCCCCTCAAGACCATCCATCTCAAGTCGCGTCCACTTACAACTCATGCTCTCGCATGGTCTTGCGACGCCGAGTTGGCGGTCGCAACCGATGACACAATATACGTCTTCTTACCAGAGTACCCGAAAGCCAGCGATCGTGATGAGGCTACGGAGGAGGAACCGCACCAATTCTCTCTGTCGTTCCGGGCATCAGGGCTGATCCGACCGGACCCAACGATCAATGCGCAGCTCTGCGCTTTCGCAGGGGTCAGAGTTGCGGCTCCCCGGGCGACTGAGGAGAACTGGTTCACAGGCGTGGGCAGCGGGCTCGTCACGAGCTCTGGCGCATCGGTCTGTCAGATCATCAGGTTGGAATGGTCGCCGAAGGGGCTCGGGTGTAATCTGCGGCCTGTCCTAACCGTCTTGTCAACAAACGGAGCCATCATCGTGCTTGGAGAACACATTGACCGGCAGTCAACAGTAATATCGGGCATGCGCACGCGCGGCTTCAAAGCATGGAAGACGCTATGGGGCCTAGGAGCACAACTGCCTCTGCCGGATTCAAGTGAGGAGGACGGGTACCGAAATATGAATGAACGCATTCAAGCTTTCTCGTGGGCCAAGGAAGTCTCCAGTGGCAGAGCCATTCTTGCATACTACAATGATGCTGAGGAGATTGCGATCATGAGTGTACAGCTCTTTTCTCGACCGAAACCTTCAGAGCCGACAGCTGAGGAGTCCATGTGGGATGTCCAAGAACTGGCTCGATTTGATGGGCGAGGACCGCACACAAAAGAGGATGTGAGTTTTTACTGAACGAGCTATGTGTGCAATCCTAATTTTGTCTAGGCGACAGATATCACGGACCCTGATTTCGTCCCACATGGAAGCGCCTTCTCATTGAAATGGAGTCCTTGGTTTGTTAACGAGGGCAAGAGGACAGCGATTCTGGCATACTTGGCAAAGAATCATGTCGGCTTTCGTCGGATCACTATCCAAGGTGACTGGACCAAGGGCCAGCTCCCCCAACTGGACGTCGAAGTGACAGATATGACGACCATCTGCACATTCCTACCGACCGATGCAATTATTGAGTGGGAGGATAGTGTATGTGGGATCCCCGTGGACTTTTGAGCACAACTAACAAGGCTTAGATTAGTATGGAAGATGATAAGCCGCTGGCCAGAGGAGTCATCGGCACGCCTTTTGATGTAAAGCCGTTCCAGGTTTCACTCTCCGACCCACCCAAAGAGCCGGGAGAAGCGCACTACACTTGGGAATGCTCTACTACATATCCCAAAGAAGAAGAAAATATCTCAAAAAATCCTATTACCGGTATGAACCTTGCGAAACCGATTGCTAACATAAAATTGACAACTTCGTTCAGGACTCATCATGCACCGACGCAATCAATCGACTAGAGCTGCAGTTCCGCATTACTCGCTTGTCAGGCTGTCAGCAACAGCGAGCAACCAGGACTGGTACCAGACCAACCTCCCTGAAACAGGGTCCAATCCGCCTCAATGGGCTGGGAAAATTAGAAAACTCACCACACGGCTCATCTCCCGTATGTCTGCCCTAGAGGGCCTAGATTCTGACTCAGACGACTCCGAAGACGAGCTCATGGAGGAGGACGAGTCGAAGCTGCAGGTACCCCAGTCGCGGTTCCGTATCTGGGGCATGGCAGCTTCCCCAGGCGGGGGCTCGACAGTTGTTCTGGTGTCCCAGTACAGCACGCTACACCCGGAGCGCCGTGCCATTTCCAAGTTAATCTTTGGGTGGCGGGACGGACCGGAGAATCAAGACGAGACACAAAGCCAAGCAGCAACGCCATTGGAAGACCTGTCAACAGAAGGTCAGCTTTGGGAATGGATGTACGGAGGGGGCGCTGAAGTGCCTGGGACGACCGTTCAGAGCAAGATGAGTGCCGAAGTACGTGAGTCGCCACTCCGGAGGCAGTTTAGGGAGGTGATTGCGCATCAACGTTGTGTTTTTTGTGATTCGACGCTCCAGACCGAAGGATACGAAGTGAAGTGCGAGAATGGGCACTCCTTTGGTAAGTCTTGACGTTTTGCCGGCTCTATCTATTCCATTCTCCGTCGGCTTACTGACTGCACATTAGCGCGATGTGCCTCGACTGATTTGGCCATCATGGGACCTGACATATCCCGTATCTGCGCCGTGTGCGAATTGCGGTGCCTCAAGGTGTCTGAACTATCGAAGATAGCGGAGGAGTACATTGGTTCTGGAACTGCGGTTGAGTCGTCTGGTGAAGCGTGTGGTGGATGTGGCGGGAAGTTTGTGGCTTGAGTGAGGCTGTGAGGGAACTCGAGTTCTCTTGGATGCAATCAATCCCGGCAGGAGCCACTGAAATACAAAAGATATTGTTCAAGGTGTGTGTTCTGCACAACCAATGACATGGGTGCTGGTTCGAAGATCCAGGCGAGTAGTCTGCACTGCAGCCCCGCAACGCTTGCAACGGCGAGACGCGCGCGGTAAACCAGCCAGTAAAAATGTGCGCCGTCAGCCCAGACAGACGACCCCAGTACACTGCAGCAAACATTAGTGGATGACTTGGAGGCTTTGGCGGTATTTTAGGCGTTAGGCTTCCCGCAGCTACAGGGGTCTGTGGTGGATGGCCAGGGCCCTGAACGCCCCCAAGGTAGGTACTGTTGGTCGTCAGCAACCCTCAGTCTCGCGTCGCTTTCATCTTGGGCATTTGTGAAACTTGCTTCCCTCACACACACCCCAGCTCCACGATTTCATTACCTCCGCCCTTCGGCCCACAACCTTCGGAGACTTGGTCGTTTGCGATTTGCTTTGGTCTTGACGCCGCTGGTAGTCGTCGATATACCAAGCAGCAAGGCGGACCCGCCTGGGCTGGCTCCCTCTGCGTTATCACCGTCCCTCATGCCGGTTACACGCGCAGACGCCGCCGCAAAGGCGGACAACGCCTGCTTTGAGGAGTGCGCCATTCTAATGCTATGCGAGTGTGCTGTGCCTTATTGCTGACCTCGTCTTGTTATTGTTGCATAGGTCCCTCGCCTCAAAGCCCTTCCTCTTTGTCATCGGCGAGGAGTGCAAAGAGTTCCACGTCCACAAGGAACTCATCGGACAGTTGTCTCCCGCGCTCAATGCCCTCGTCAATGGCCAGATGAAAGAAGCGAGAGAGGGCCGCGTCGAATGGCCAGACCTGGACACCGACACCTTTGTTCGCTTCGCAAAGTATGCTTACTCGCGTAACTACACCGAGGCTGAGCCTGAGATTCTGACACCTCTAATTGTCGTCATTGAGGAACACTCCGCCACAGAGCAACAAGGCTCGCAGGGTTCGGAGCGAGAGACGATAGACCTAACAAACCACCAAAACGACGAGTCTTCTTCTTCTATGAGCGGCGATGACGAAGAGGGCTCTACATCCATGAGTGAGGATGATGACGATGAAGATGACGATGATGAAGATGACGACGAAGACGACGAGGCGGAACACAGCCATGTGGATCCCATTGGCAACAGAATCGAGAGTGCTGAATCCAGTTCCGTCATTTCGTCCACGTTGAGCGAAGTCCAAGCCAACCATGCTCCTCACAAACTCCCGTACTCTATTAAATACTACATGGAGATATGGGAGAGTCGCCTCGACACTCTCCTCAAACACAGCACCCAGCAGGACTTGCGCCATCTTGAAGGCCACCCTCAAAAACGCCGCCGCCTCCTCGATACCACCGAGTACCGGCTCGACCCCCGCTTCCATGATAAGTACGAGGCTATGAAGCACTTTGAGCAGTTTAATGTTCCCAGCCTCGTGGCTCCCACTGCCCACGTCGCTGCCGCTGATGCTCGTTGGCGACCCCGACCTAACGTCGACATGTGGGAGTCGTACCGCTCTGTATTCCTCAGCCACGCCAACCTCTACGTTCTCGCCGACAAATACGGCGTTGAGGACCTGAGGGCTCTGACGCTGCGACGTCTGCATCATGCCCTGATGGACTTTACCATCTTCCCCGAGCGCATCCCAGACCTCGTTGCTATCGTCTACACAATCTACGATAACACCGTTGAGGACGACGCGGCCCGAAACATGATCGTTGCCTTTTTCTCTTGTATCGGCGAGGACGTGAAGGCTTGCGAAGAGTTTCGGGCTGCGCTGCGCTGCCAGGGCGATTTTGCGGATGATTTGTTCCAGAAGATTACGAGCCGGTTAAACTGAGAGGTTATGTAAAAAAGGGAACATTGAGGAAAAGCCTGGCGTTTGGGATACGTGTAAGACTTGGGAAAGGACTGGTGTGTCATCAGGTTACACAACGAACTTTTCACGTATATGAAAGAGAAACGTAGCCTCAAATAATAACGAAGAATAATTTTCTCTCCATCATGATGGCCGAATGGGAGTGGACTACCTCATATGCTACTCGGTTTCATCGGTGGGGAGCAGGCTATCCCCGACGTCTTACGGCCCTGACGGCCCTAGCTATTCCCCAAATCACCAACGGAGACCTTTGGTGCACTGGTTGCTTCCACAGACGAGGCGCCCATCAACGGGTGTGATAGAATTGGAAATGGTTGATTCCTTACCTAGGCAAATCTGAACTAGTGCCTCTTGAGTTATTATAGCAACATTCAACCCACGTTTGGGCCGTATGTTTCCTCCCTAGTCATCAACCCCCTCTGCTCATGTGCTTGCGAGTGATGCCGAGGGAAAGACAGGGGCTCGGATTACATAGACATGGCATGCTTTAATTTCGAGTTGTATCAGTCAAATAAAGATGATAACCACGTGTACCTTGCTGGTGGGTGCATCAACAAGGCCGGGAAGCTCAGAATGGAGAACGACAACGAGTACACCACGGATATCTCCTAACAACCTACAAGTCGCAGGTGACAGCATATATCCCACTTCCAAGTGTTAGCCCTGCTTCTTGTCGTTATCCCGGCCGGGGAAGGCAGCGATGATTGGGCTGGCCACGGCTGGGGGTCGAGATGGCGAAGAGGATCGAAAAGGCGGGGTTGACAAAGAGCATGGCCTCTGCGTTGTCGGTGTAAGGAAAGTGAGTCGCTGTTCTGTGTGGCCGCCGACACTGTTGTAGGAGAATGGCAAAGGGATTGGACTTTGGGTGGTTCAGTGTACGTGGTCGAGACTTGCGTGATGGACACCCTCCTGAGGCAATCATGGTGAAGCAAATCACACCACTTTTCTGCCATGGAGACGTGATTGGGATTTACATATACCGCGGAACCTATTAATTCACTCCTCGCAGGAAGCTCGTGTATCATTCTTGTGTAACTCATTCATGTTGGTATCGGTTTCTATGATTTGCTTGCTACAGTACACCAACAACCGGGTGACAAGCTGAACTCAGGACAATGGTATCGCTCATATAAGAAACCCAAATCACGATTACCAAAAAGATTGCTCGGTTTAACAATATAGGACCAGGGGCCAAGCCAACTGGAACATGCATCACTCTTCTCACAATCTTGGTCTCAGCAAAATATGACACTCCGATTACTACGTCAACGAGCCTCAACTATCCAAAAGCGCGCACCATGAACCCCCATAGCATATCTATCCCTCCATTTTACTCGGGGATTCTCAGCCATCCCATTGCGATGGACCCGTTCGCCACGAATTCCTTGGTCCCCTTCTCGGCGCCGCAAATAAATCTCCCCTCGGACGGCTTCACGTAGGCGGTATGCAGACCTGGCAAGGACACAGTCATCGGTCAGTCTCGTGCTCGGCAAAGTCAACTTCAGAGGGGGAACACAGACACTCACTCTCTCCACCCAGCTGGGCGGATATTGGCTGGAGGTCGCAGTTGGCGTCGAGGCACGCACACGCGAACATCAGTGTATGGTCGGCATTCGAATGGAACAGCTTGCAGTCGTAGCACGCTGCATCGAAAGTCTGATTGGCCCTGGATCAATGTAATGGTTAGCCGACTGATTCAAAGTCTCCAAGTAAGACAGTGGAGTGAAAAACGGATCATGAAGAACAGGAATGAGGCAAGTCTCACCAAGCGTAGTAGGCAAATTCGCCATGGACCATGCTGAGGCATCGGTTGAGGTTCAGCTCGGTCAACCACCTCCGCTCCCAGTGGTCAACACAGACTGCCTGGAGTGTCGTCTGGCCCTTTATTCCGTGCCCAACAAGCCTGATGTTCGTGCACTTCTGCTCAAATGCCCACTCGTGGGGCTGGTATTCTCTGGGCTTCCCCTTGACTTTGCCCTTGAGAGCTGCTGCGTATAGCTTGACAAAGGGAATGGCACCCAGAGCCGTCACCGGGATGGCGGCCATGACGAGAGCTGAGATTATGTGAAGAATGCGCATAGTCGCGTCGTATGATAAAGTAAGTAAATTCAGATATTGATATGTCGTATTAGAAGATCGAGTATCGGGAGATGGAACGCAGAGAGTCGGCAAAGCCTCTTATAAACTGAACGAGACAATGATGCGGTCCTCTGTAGTGTTATTCACGACTATCTATTGCCTCGTATCTTAGAACTAGAAGAACATACTCTGTGATCAGCAGCTGTATCAGGCTCAAGTGTATTATAGTTTCTTTGTTTATTCCCTTTATTTCGACTTGCTGTATTTTTATGTTCTTTCTTTCATTTTCATGTTTCGTTTTCCTTTGTTTTACGTTCCTACTTTTCTGCTTCTTCCACATGGTACTTGCACCGAGGGCGGTAGACCAAAGGGACGATAGCTACCATTCACTTTGGCCAATAGTTATTCAGATACCCCTGCTTTGGTCGAAACTAATGGCACTCTGATACCACCACGCATACGACGTCACGACCATGTCTCCCACTACTGGATCTATCCGACTGGTAGCTGTCACAGAGGCACTGCACACATTCACAGGATACAGCAGAAGCGGAGCAAACAATCATATCATCGAGCATCTCATCCTCATTTCCTATTTTCTCGTCACTATTGTAATCCTAGCCTATAGGGGCCACCTTGCCCCCTCAACAAAGCTCTTCTGTGCTCGTCTCCTCATCCAACGACATGGATCCAGCCTTAGTAGGGAAGAACTGAATGGAAAAAGATCAAAATGAAAATACACATTAGCGACTAGCGCAAATCTCCTCAGTCGGGGACGTTGTTCTGCAGCAAGAGTCGTAATCTTGTGTGTGCTCCTTCGAAACCAGTCGGTGCTCGAGGGCGTTCCATCGGGTTACCCCGACGGAAGAATATAACGGGCCATAATACATGGCGGGAAAATATGCCGCCTGGGATATGTGAAATGTATATAAACGTGGAAGAAGGGAAGAAACAAGACCGAAAACTCGGTCAAAATCAAAGTTGAAAGTTGTTGAGCGAGTGACAAGAAAGGTTGAAAATCATCCCCAAATATCGTTCAGGATCATGAGCAGACCGTAAGGCCCCTGTCCTGCCTTGGGTATCGCAGAACGCCGGCCCTTTTATCCCCGTTTCCCTGTTGACTCCCTGTGGCAAATTGCCAAATGCTAAATCAGACAAACTAAGCGTTTGTAGATTGCTCAGTATGCCTGACCGGGCACTGGCTTCCTGCCGACAGGGCCAGTGGGAGGACCAGCAGGAGGGCCTTGACGGGGCTCCTGGGTTGGGTTCATAGGACTACGTCCAGGAGGGCTGTTTCGACCTCCGGGAAGTCCTTGGCGGGGACCAGGTGATTGAGAGCGAGGGCCGGGGCTCATGGGACGGCCTTGAGGAGGTCCCTGACGAGGTCCTGGTGACTGAGAACGAGGTCCAGGACTCATAGGACGTCCGGCAGGGCGCCCAGGAGGGTTCATAGGGCGGCCCATGGGAGACTGGCTTCGGCCACCGTTAGGGGTCATGGGGCGACCAGCGGGCGAGGCAGGGCGACCTTGGGCCTGCATTCCTTGGGGAGTCATCGGGCGTTGGCCGGGAGGGCCCATAGGTCCTCGAGGGGGTCCGTTAGGGTTGACGGGAGGTCCAGGACGAGGGCCGGCCTGGGCGGGACGAGGCTTAACGGGGCGAGTGGAGAGGCATGTTCGGGGAACGACGCCCTGCTTAGATCGATCAAGTCGAATGCAGAGGGCCTAAATCATTGTTAACACATTTCAAATAAATCCGGGGCTCGGACACTTACCCATCCATCGTCGTACTCGTGAAGCAGTCGAACAAGGTCTCCAGCCTTCATGTCCAGCTCATCGTCAAGAGTAGGGTTGAAGTCAAGCTGAACGCGGTGAACGGCGGAGTTAACAGGACCTCCAGCAGCAGCAATAGCAGCGGCGCCGCTAGAAGGAGCATCGGTGGCACCAGGGGATGCAGAGCTAATGCTGAACTCGGTGCCAGACGGGCTGGGGGGGACAGGGGCCATAGGAGGGTTAGGGAGGGTCAGGTCAAGCTTCTTAGGGCCATCCTTTCGCATCGACGTCTTACGAGCGAGCGTAGCAGACCCAGCTCCTGTAGCGGCGGCCACTGCGACTGCGACCTGTGGGCCGCTGGCAGTGAGAGGATCGTTCATTGTATTCATGGTGCCAATAGAAGAAACGGGAGAAACTGGGCGAAGAGCATCGGAATTGGGAGTAGTGCTTCGGGCACGGATGCTCTCCTCCATGATGGGAGTAGGAACGCGCTCGGCCTGAGCACCGAAGGGGTTGGAGGGATCAGTGCTCTGAGCAGTAGATGGGCGGTCCCAAGCACTGCCTCCAGGGGCACGACTAGTCATAGGGCTACCAGCGGCGGGAACAGCGAGAGCCATGGCAGCACCCTTGCTGGTGCGCTTTTCAAGGTTCCAGTTAGGGAGGAACTGAGTGACAGGTCGGAGGCTGATGCGAGGAGCCTTGGGATCAGCGCGGGGAGTGGTGCTGGCTGCGGCTGCAAAGTGAGTATCGACAGGGGCGATGGGGCCGATGGGACCGTTGAGCTTCTCGTCGTCGTCCTCGAGTCTCTGGCGCTCGGCCTGTTTGCGACGTCGGGAGAAGACGAAGAAGACGAGCATGCCGACGAGGAAGATACCACCGAGGACACCAAAAGCGATTCCAGCCTTTGTACCAGCGCTAGAGCCTCCGCTAGAGGTAGAGGCAGCAGCGGCAGCGGACGCACTGCTGCTGGACAGAGCGGAGTCGACGGATTTGGTGGCAGAAGTCTCAAAGGTGGTGGACATGGAGAAATCGTCGGTTGCCTGGGCCAGGACAGACTCGGTAGCAGTGTCGGCGGCATCTGTAATGGCAGACGGGACTGAAGATGTGTCTTCCTTGGTGGCGGTTGTCTTGGAACGATCCTTGGCCGTCTTGGTAGTTTTGCTTTCCACTTCGGTTTCTTCGGTCTTGGCCACAGCCTTCGACTTCTCCTTGGTGGTGGCCGCCTTCTCTTCTTCCTTTGACGTCGTCTTTTCCTTGTTGGATTTGGCGGTATCCGTCGCCTTGGCCTTAGCAGTGGTCTTGGCTTCTTCCTCCTTAGTGGCAGTAGCCTTCTCCTTCTTAGCAGTCTGAGTAGCCTTGACTTCTTTCCCCACGGTTGAGTAGCCAGCAACCTTTCCCTTGAAAGTAGGATCCGCAGTCACATAGACGGTAACCTTTACAGCTATTCATATGTTAGCCTTCTGACCAGGCGCAAGGACGACCGGTCTTGAATGGGCAGCGTCCGATCATTCTCATGTCCAGGTCGTCTCTGGGAAGATGCTCACCATCACGCTTTTCGGGTTGATTTCCCATCTCTGCAGCCAGCTTGCCGATATCTTGGTTGGAGTCGTCCCTGTGGTGCAGGTGCAGGTGTGAGAGAGGCATGCTGTCGGAATTGAAGAGCCGCGACGCAAACTCGGGTGATTGATAGTCGAGAGTAGGCGCAATATGGGACAGTGGGATCGCCGTATAGATAGCGGGATGTATCGCCCTGTTATCGCCAGGAACCGAGAGGCTGGTCGCAACTTCGACTGGAATGGAGGGCGGTAATCCGGAGGGCGGGAACCAAGCTACTGGATGCGGAAACTATCGAGACCGGAAGCGGGTTGATCGGAGGGTGGCGGCAGTGTCTCAGATGCGCGCGGAGTATTGAAACGAAGGTAAGGTGATGTAAGGGACCACGTCGCAATGGAGTTGGACCAGGTGCCGGATGCGAGGGCGGAAAAAGGTGAGGAGTTGGTGAGAGGTGAGGTGAAAACAATATGGTTCAGTTGATCAGGCCGGGATCCTAGAGGGTAAACAGCACGGCCAGGTGGGGGTCGCAAAAAGCGCGCCGGGCAAAAAAGAGGGATGAAGGAAACGAATGGACGAGCTGGAACAACACGGGCGACGACGAGCGAAGCAGCCGTGAAGTAGCAGTTCTGAAGGAGGAGTTGAGGGAGAGGGAGAGAGAGAGAGAAAGGTGGGTGGGTGAGGGAGAAGGTGAGGGTGGTGGTGAGAGGGAGAAGAGAAGGGAAAAGGCGGATGGGCTTTGCGGGTGACAGGGCGGCGGATGGGGTGTGCAGCAGGGCGCACAGGCTGTGGGAAACACCAGGCAATAGGCAATAGGCAAAAACCCGGCAGATGGTGAGAGAGTGAGTTCAGTTAGTATCTGAATTGCCTAATTCCTAAGGAAGGACGAGCGTCGATAGGGCGGCCCGGCGCCATCCAGCAGCCAGGGCGCCATCCAGTCCGAAGGCGACGTACCCTGGCTAGCCCCGAGAGGCATGGGAGCTTAGTTGTGCATGCAGATGATGTTACCACTTCGAGATGCGCATGCGGAGTTGTGCATATAGACTTACATAGAGGTTGAGAGGCAGCGCCGGGAACGTTGTTGTGCAACTGTCCTGCACAACGGCACAGCCGCCCGTTGTCACATCACAGTGAGGACTAATACCGCCGACGCACCAATCCCGGGCGGGGAATACGGGCTCAAGTGGGTCTCTCAAAGATGTGAAATGAGCAAACGCCCATCCGCCTTGCATCCAGATGAAGATCAACAGAGACACAAAACCAAACAGCGCTGGCCTCGGTGATGCAGGTACCTACAGGGAATGGCGCGTCAAGGCGGGCAGGGGACCTAGAGGGGCGCGCACAGGGGTGGCGCGGGCCATTGACGCCAGCCGCCAGGGACCAAGCCCCTGTGATTGGTTTGTTTCACTCCTGTGAAATTGGCTTAGCCAGGAACCTGCTGAACGCGCTGGCCAATCCTCAGCGCCAGAAGTTGGCCGGGTCTAGGCTGCGTTGGTACCTGGCAGCGCAAATCCCCCCCCCTGGAGTTGCTTGCGCTCGCTATCGCTGTCGGTGTCTTCGTTGACGATGGTCTGTTCTGCAGCATCGCGTGCGTATGCCCCTGCGCTGCGTCCAGGGCTTCTTCTCACGAGGCAATGTTTCCGCGGCAAAAGTACACGCTGGCGGGTCTTCTCAGAGCATGCAAGTCCGACACTGGCCTGGCTTGGCTTCCCCGTTGAAATTATCCACCATCCTTCAGCTTCCCTGTCCCCTTTTCCTTGGCTTCCCCTCCCTCCACCCGACGAGCCATTCGTCTAGCCAGCCCGTCTAGCCAGCCTTGCCATCGAATGTCTGGCTGGCCTCGCTGTCTAGCTGACCAGCATCCTAAAACCTCCTAGCCTGGTTCCCTCCGCTCCAGGAATCGACGCTGGCCCCATGACCACGGCCATCACCGCCGCCATATCACCACTCGAGAGCCTTCTGTCTACTATCGATTGCCACAGCCAGCGGATCGCCTTGATCTGGTAAAGGCTGCCGGTCCCAACGGAAAATACGAGATGCATTCAAGTTGATGTCTCGGTATCCGTATATGCGTAGGTACTATTAGCTCTCAGCGCGTAAAGTATAATGGCATGGTATACTACTCCGTAGGTATACTACTCCGTATGTATGCTTTCTTCGTGGGGCCCGAGCTCCACCTACTCCCAGCTCCTCCGGGGTCCATCTCATTCATTGGAAATGGGGTCACCATGCACTACGTACGCAGCATGTCCCTACTACGTGGTACGTCAAGAGCAGGCCACAGCCAAAAAGCACGCACGCGCTGTCAGAGGGCATGACGGTGAGTCTCAGTGGCCGGCGTATCCTGAGACGCAGACGCAGTGCGTTTTGTTTGTTGTTCAACGTCAACTCGCAGCCTCTGCCTCTGCCTCTGCCTCTGCCTCTGCCTCTGCCTCTGCCTCTGCCTCTGCCTCTGCCTCTGCCTCTGCCTCTGCCTCTGCCTCTGCCTCTGCCTCTGCATCTGCATCTGCGTCTGCCTCTGCTGTCTCCGTCACCACCAAACACACCCCGTGCATGGCCTCCGCCACAGCGCAAGTCGGGCGTTCGCTGTGATTAAGTGATAATTTAGACTGGCTCCTAACGTGCAAATGGCCTCATACTGCCCCTCAGCCGCACTCTAGCACCCAGCTCGCCCAGGCCCCGACTGCCTTGGCTTCTGCGCCCGAACCGTTACAACAAGCCGTCTTCCGCCCCAGGAAACCCAGTGACGCCACCCACTCTCCCATAGCTCCCGGGCTAACCAGCTATGAAACACGGCCAACCCACGTCGATCTTCTCCCTCAATAGCGTCACCCGCCGGGGCTGCATATGCCGAAATGAGGACGCTTCTACTACCTGCTAGTTGAGTTATACCACAGAGTAGGTTCGCCGTTGCTGACGGCCACGCCGACGAGATGGAATTTCCGCGCATCCATGGGCTGGATCCGTACCTTAGACGGGCGGTTGTTGGTGATGGCTCAAATGAATGTGCCTCGGCGTACTGTCCTAGTCTCGATCCATAGACCTGATCTCGCACCCAGCCTTGAAGTCGGGTTTATCCGTGTGGACCATAATTAGTCAAGGTGTGGGCAGCATTCATTTCCTGCTAGCTGCTCGTAATTGGCATAATTAATGATCGTCATGCGAATCTGGGGCACCCGCCTTCGTTTATCGACCTTCCGAGTCTGACTCGACGCGCGCACACAACACGGTCCTCCCGCGTTCGCTAGGCTTGTTAATTTATGAAGCCCATGGTAGTATTTCTGCAGGCCACCTGGACCCTGTTGTTTCAACTTGAGGGTTCTTGGGCAAACAAAATCAGTTGCACTTCCCGCGTCATTGGCAAGGGACACTACCAATATGCGACACCGCCAGCTGCCAACACCGGCGTTTCGCCTGCATCTGGCCAGGCCTTCCTCGGGACACGTTAAGCAGGGATCTATGATTGACATTGCAGCGGGATATCCTGCAAGGAGGCCTCAGATGGAGAAGATGGAACAGCCGACGAAGGGGTTTGTCCACAATCTCATCTCGGATTAGTCGCGTCTCTGGCAAGCTGGGCGGGCTTCCTTTTGCCCTCGGCACAAGGCTATTTCCCATCTGCTAGCTGCATCCGAAGTCATCGATGAGTGCTTTTTTCTCATTGTTCGTCATATGTCAGAGTTTAATGGCGTGTTCGAGGTGAATGGTTAAGGTGTGGCCGGTGCGAGAGCTAAGTCGGGAGCTTCTGCTAATGTAATGGAACTCCGTGACTCAACTGTGTATGAAACAGCCACCTTGCTCACACTTACACATGTCTCTGAGGTGTCTCAATGCCACATCCGTGTTGCTAGTTCACGTTATTTTTGGATCTCGATCATAACATCATTATATTGCTCCAGCGGTAAGGGCACTTGGAAGGCAGCGTCATTAAGCCTCGGTCGTCTCAGAACTACGTCACGTATTCTGAGCACATGTGGATCGAGGATCCCACTGGAGTTTACTTCTCACCATAGCCAATAGATGCAGGCATGTGAAAACAACAATACAATTTATAGCAGCAATGTGGAACCTCGGTATCAGAGACTGGTGCCCATTTCCACATTCAACGCAACCCCGATGCTCCGAGTCCACGGCCGTCTTTGTTGCCCGTTCCAGAACCTGATCTTGCAGGCTTGGAAATACTCTTCTCGCTGGTCGCTTCTCCTGTAGCTAGAAATGCTTTCCTCATGACGACGCACCATGTTTTATTTCTAAGAATCGGTCTCCACCGGCCGAAGACCCTCGGTCTTGGGGCAGCAACCGGTGCGGTGCTCAACGCACGTTGACTCTCCGTTCCCATAATCGCAGCTCCGTCGTTCGAGGACTAAGGTCCACGGTATCTAGCTTCTAGTGTTTGTGGGAACCTCTAAGCGCACATACATGTAGTATTTGCGCTGTTCGACTTTGTGCTGAGTAGCAGCCTTGAGGATGAAGACCTTGAGCTGAGGTCCTATAGACATCACGATCCCCCGTTCCCTAACCACACATATCCTACTCCCACAATGGTAAAATTCGTGCTGTAGAGGAGCCCCTACTTGATCGAGCGCGGCGTCAAAAAGCCTCAACGTCGCTAGAACTATCACCTTCTTCCATCTGCGCAGCCTCGACCCAGTCCTTCAATGTAACTCCTCGTCGGCAACAGTGCCACATTGCTCACCAACCCAGGCATCACGGCAGCAACCGCCACTGTCATTATAGCCTTCATGCTGGTGTTAACTCTCTCGACTCTCTCGGCCTCCGGCTTCCGCATCTGATCATTCTTACAATGGCCGCCGGCTCCTCGCTCAAGTAGAGCTACTGGCTGGTTGCGTTTTCGAAGGAACATAGCCGCTATCGCTGTGAGTGTGTACAACACCTTCGTAAACACCCTTAACACACCATTCTTCCTCACTACCGCGACCACCTCGCTGTTCGCGCCGGATTTATCCGGCACGAATATCCCTTACCCGTTTGTCCTCGGCCCCGCGCTGTACGCCGTCGGCATTGTCTTGGAAATAGTCTCCGAGGCACAGCGCAAGGCCTTTAAGGATGATCCTGCAAATAAGGGAAAGCTGATGCGCTTGGGACTGTGGAGTTAGGCTCGACACATCAATTATAAGGTGTATACCCTCTGGCGCAGCGCGTATTGCCTGGTTGCGAGTAGTTGTGTCAAGGGAATGATATCAGGGGTGCAAGCACTGGACTTCGTGACGAGGGCGGTGCCGACGTTATATAATGACTGTAGCCATAGATATGGAGAGCAGTGGAAGAACTTCAAGAAGGATGTCAAGTGGATGATATAACCCGGTATTTACTAAGACAGTATTAGTTTCTCTTGTAGGTCTCTACTCGAACGTTCAGAAGAATATGCGACTTGCGTACATAATGGGAAGCGTGTATCTGAGTGATTTGTTCTTTTATTCGATAGTGGTTTCTCAAATGAAATACATGTTCTTCATGTGCCTCTCAGGCACTGGGTCTAGTCATCACCACTCAATCATATCCAACACAAGCATCTAAAGCGTAACCAATACAATCCAGGCAAACGCTCGCTAATGCCGAGTCAGTGCTCCGGGTATAATGCATATTTCTTCGAAACCAATCCCCATCATCCCTCACATTGAATCCTCCATCTGCCGACTCCTCGTCTTGTTCCAGTTGTCCTTATCCTCTTTTCCGCCCTTGCCCTCCAGGCCCATGCCCCTTTCTACCCACTCTGTGCTCTCCATTTGACGCAATCGACTTAGGGCTCGAGCGAATGCAAAGGCCTCTTCTGATCCGACAAACAGGTCAGAGTCTTTCAGCTTATCGATGCTGTGTTCCAGGTCATGGGCCGAGTCTTCTTTGGCGCCTTGTTGCATCAGACTCTCGGCAATCTCATCTCGGGAGACAAAGAGCTCCGTGAGGGGCTTCTCCGTGGTAAGAATCAGCTTAGCATTGCCCTCGTACACGGCGTCGATGAACAAGATGAAGCGGCGTGCCAGGTCACGCTGCTGGTGGGTCATTCCAGGAATATCCGTCACAATAAAGGAGTCGTAGGCTCGGACCAGCTCGATGTAATCGGCAGCTGCCTTTGGTTGCCGGATGAGTTCGTCAAAGGTGAACCACGCAGCCCGCCCGCTAACTCTTGGGACGAAAATCTCTCTGCCCCAGACCGTCTGGACTTCGGAGCGCGGTCCAGGCTGCTCAGGATCGCCAAGGAATCGGAACCACTTCTCGGCGTGATCGTTAGCATGGCTGTCGAGAGCGGTGTGGTAAACGCCCGAGAGTGGGCGAGCGATCTTGCGGTAGTCGGTAGGCGAGTCAAGGTTGATAACGTGGAGTCGGTTCTTCAGAAGCTCAATGGCAGGGATGAAGAATTCTCGCTGAACGCCATTCTTGTATAACTCATCGGGGTGTCGGTTTGATGTCGTAACCACCACTACGCCATGCGACATGAGCGCTTCTAGTAATCTGGTTGCTGTTAGATTCGCACTGAAGCATGGTTCATGGCAGACGCACCTTCTCAAGATCATGGCAGTGCCTACATCTGTGCACTGAAACTCGTCGAAACACAGTACATTTCCATCCTTCGCGATTTGGGCGGCAATGAATGGTATGGCGTCAATATCGTTGTCGTGTTGCATTTTGATACGATGTGATTGCAACTGGACCTCTTGCATAAAGTTATTGAAGTGAATTCGCTTCTTCGTTTTGACCGACTTGGGCAGGGTATCATAGAAGAGATCCATCAACATAGTCTTGCCGCTTCCAACATCGCCATACAGATAGAGACCTCGGGGAAGACCCTCTGGAATCTCGCCAATAGCAGAGGCAGCTTTGGATTTTCCGAAGAGGGACGAGAAAACGGACTTTTTGACGGGCTTTAGAGAATCGATATCGGGGGGCACAATCGGGGGCGCGTTGTAGTTGCGCAATTCTTCGTGGAGGTTCTGTAGGTTTTGGATGATACCTTGAACCAATATTAGTGCTTGCTTTGAGATGTACCAATTGCTTCAATTGCAGTTCTCACCCCTCTGGTGCTCGTCGTTGCGCAGTTGCCCCGCCTCGACACGCCTATCGTATTCCTGAATTGGTCCGAAGTCCGGGCCGGCCTTCTCGGTTGCGACGACAGTTGCCATTGACCGCGCCCTTCCGAGGCATGCCTGTGGCGTACTGTTTCCTTGGGGCGCGAGGGTTGGTCTCTTCGGTCGGTAGCAGGATGGCGTCGAGTTCACCGACCGAGGAGTTGCGGTCGTCCGGAGAGTCCTCGCACGTTGACCATTGCTGACCAACGTCGAGGCTCGCAGAGGGCGAAGAGGGGCAGAGCACCTCACACCGGCGCGCATGGTGTCTTTGTGTATTTCGTGTACTTCGTGTACTTCGTGTATTTCGTATCAGGAAATCCGAACTGGGAGGGTGGAATGTCGATCGTGCAAGCGCATCACGGGAGGGGCAGAGTTATGAGGGAGCGAAATCATGGAGAAAGCCCGCGAATTCGGTGTTGAGGGATGATGCTGTGGGCCGGGATTAGAAGTATTCCCGGCAACTTGGCTCAGACCCGAGGCGGACCGAGCATCCCGTGGTTTAAGCGCCCAAGCACCCGCAGCAGAGATCCACTAACGTCCCGGAACGATGTGTGGCTGCCTACCCTATAGAAATCATTTGAATCAACCGGCTGGATGTCAATACCCAGAGAAAGATCATATGCATCATGATAATAGAGGATCAATCGCTGTGGCATACTATAAATGAGTTTTGGGTATATAAGTAGTAAATAGTAAGTTAATATACATCAAATAGTCTCTCTCTCTTGGCTACCTAAGCGTGCAACTTCACATCTCGCATCTTGGAATCCACCCACCCAACTACAGCTTCGGCCGACACGTCGATGTCACTAACCACGTGGACATACTCTGCTAGTATAAGTACACAATACGCAATACGATGTTACCGGGGCATCGGGGATATTCAAGGTTGGACAAGCCTAGGTGTTTTCGGGTCCGCATCATGACCCAACTATGACGCAGCGACTTGTCACTCATGCAGGGACCATATGAGTTCACAACTTAGCTGTTGTGATGGCTCGGAGCTGAAAGCTCTCGCCGATCTAAGTCCACTTTGAGAATTTGGGTTTATATGATTAATCACCCTCCACACCTTGCATGCTTTAGATATTAATGGATATGACCAATTCATGATGAAAGCTAGTGAGACGATAACCTATAAGGTTTCACGGCTAGTGAAATACCCCGTACCATATCGAGGGGAAAAATCCCCAGTCGTGAATAATTTATTCACCGCAAGTATAATGATCGGAAAACCCCATATCGATTCGCATGAGATTTTCGGCTGTTTTCGCGGAATCATGTGAAACGGAGGTTTGTGGCGAGAAACACGGGCTTGAGGCAAATCAACATCAAAAGCAACTGAACCATCTCCCGGACGCACGGCAATCAAATTAATATTTCACGATGACTATCCGGAGGCTCTCGCAACTCTACCAAACCATTGCTAATGAACCACGTAGCCATTATTAACTATAGTTACACCATGGCATATGCCAGACCAATAACACCGAGAAGGCCAAAGACAGGAACCTGGAGGAATTGGGCAGCACTGTCGTCATCGCTATCTTTGCTTTTTGACGAGTCGTCGCTGTCATCATCATCGCCGTCGTCGTCATTCGAATCAGCATCGTCAGAGTCAACGAGCTTGCCACCATACATGGTGCGACCGGGAGTGACCGCCTTGCTGAGTTCCGAGGCGCGTTCCTTGTAGTCGCTGAGGGTTTTGTTTTTGGAAGGGTTCACAATGCCGACCATTCCATCTGCGCACTCATCACCCTGGGAGGAGTAGAAGGCGATGGGCTCGGTATCGTTGACAGTGACTTGGAAGACCTTGTCCTGCGCGAGAAGTTAGCGGCCAACTTCTCAAGTCGTTATAGACTAGCGCAGACTGATGCGCTGGACGTACTGCGGTGCCGTCATCAGTAGAGACGAAGCCAGAGAAGAAGCCAGTGCCGAGCTCTAAAGGTGAGCAAGGGTACTGGTAGTCGCCAGCGACGACGCTGTGGTTCTTGGCCTCAAAGTGGAACTCGAGAACATCGTTCTTGTCAGCGTCAATTGAGTCAGGGTCAAAAGTGTTGTCGCTAGTGGCGGTGATCTTGATCGTCTTAGCGTTGGCGAGGTAAGCCAGCGCTGCCGATGTGAGGGCGGCCTTGAAGGAAGGCATATTATTTAATTACACGATAGGAAGAGGATGTTGCTAAAATGAGGACGACGAATGATGCAATCCGGATGCCATGTACAAACAAGGACGAGGAGCGGCAGGTGATATACAACATGGGACGAACGAGGTGAAATATAAGGCCCGTTGGGAGATCGCTGTTGGGTGACAGCTTTTCTTTCTTTTTTTTTTTTTTTTTTTTTTTTTTTGAACAGACCGTTGCTGCGCACGTCGCAATAACAACGTGAAACCATAAGATTGGATGACACCACTTCCTAGTCACTGATCGTATTATGTAGGTTGTTGGCCTCTCTCTTAAACGTGCCAAGCAATCCTCGGTACTGTATGATCCTATCATCAGGATCTGAACCCGCTAAAATGGCAGGGGATGTTCAGATCGACAGGAGGTTCAACCGTGTCAACTCGCCGGATTTTTAAATCCGGGAGGCTTCCCTGCAATAGAGCTGTAGAGTGGATTTGGGTGGTCAGTCCAGCTCTTTGCTGCCCGGGCAACAACAAAGCGAGAGGCCAGCACTGGCGCCACGGCAGCTATGCATGAGCCATCATGTAACGAACAACACATGTCGCTAATTCTGGTGACGGGCATAATAATGATGAACCTACGATAATGTGATTCGGCGGGAATGAGAGAAAGACAAGGCTCCGGGAAACCACTACCAAAATGACGTCGTGTCTCGGAATACAAAGAGACAGCCGAAAGTGTGGGGATGAACTGAGACGCTGACGGGACAGGCGAGATGAGATGGGGGACTAAAGTTAGGCGACAGCCCTGTTGGTTCTGTTGTCAGCTTCGCGACCGGCTCGGCCGACACTCGTCGCTCACCACCAGGCCTACTAGCCCGCGGATGTATCGCCCATAATGGACGATTATCTCAGCCTCGTTTGGGGCGATACAGGTGAATCACGTCTGGATCGCTTACAAGCGGAGGAGATATCATCGCATCTCCCTTTCCCCTCTCCAATAGACAGGCTTGGGAATGATCTCTTATCCCCCCCTCCACAATGACAAAATCTGAATTGCTTTTGCATCTATCCTGAGCCTGCATGAGCTGACCTTCGCTGAATTTGTGGTGGGTGGGCAAAGTTGGATGCTGCAGCTGCAGTGCCAGCTTGGCTTGGGTTGTCTTCAGGAGTGGCTGCGGAGTGGCGAAAACCTCACCCACTTCCCGGGAATCTAGGGATTCTAGACCGCGACAGCGCAACTTCTGAGACCATTCAAGTCAATAGGAGCTGTCAGGCCACCAAGGAGTACCTGCGCTCCCCTGGAAGGACCAACCATGCGCCTACGTGTATTACTTGTTTGTCATACATTGATGACCTCCCCCGAAAGCTGGCCCGCCACCCGGACCCGGACCGGGAAGACTAACCGGCACCGATGGACCCACATGCTCCGAATGACGCGGCTCCGGAGGCCGGTGAAAGTCCGACCGAAGTGAGTAAAGGCTTCGCCGGTTTGCCACTTATCGGTCCTGCTCTTGGTGTAATTTTTTTATTGGCCCCTTACGTCAACATTGGCTAATGTGGAGGTTGGAGCTTGCGAGAGGGGAATTACAACGCCGCGACTCCGCCAAGTCGCCGAACGTTAGATGAAATAACGCTAGTCCGGCAATATGAGCGGCGGCTAACGAGAGAAGGGAGCTGATGGAGTTTTGCCCCTCCTACGTACCCTTGGTATATTTTGCCGCCCTCGGAGAGTCGTCACCTTGCAGCAAGCTGAACTGACCCCGGAGATGGCAACCTTCTCAACTTTGTTTTGCCCCTACCGAGGATTTTCCATGATGACAGCTGAACCTTCTGTCAGAATTTTCCACTAGAAAAAAGAATTAAATGAGTACAGTATGGAAACAACTCATGACGGCGTGTATGTAGCTAAGATGAGGCGTTCTGCGGACTCAAAGTGGCAGCGGGTATATCGGACCGATTCAGCCGCCGTCTTGTAAACCGTTAGAGATGGAGAAAAAGATTTGGACTAGAAAGCCCATACCGTAACATCGGGATTAAAACTTGGATTGATTGGGTAGATGTAATTTGCTTTATGGGCCTTGACGGGGCCGGTTGAGTTTCGCGGGAGACCGGGACTCTGGTTCCGGGGATGCGTGTGAGGTCGATTCAAGGCTCAAATTAGTGTGATAATTTGGTGATAAAATTGATTCCTTCCATTTGAGCAGCTGGGAGACATATCGGCTGGGGGAGAGGGGAATACCCCAATTTTCGCAAGCTTGCTGGAGACGACAGGGAGAAGGGCGGGCGGGTCCCTGAAAGAAGTAGCAAATACACCACAAATTCCGCTGTTGTGTTCTGATCCCCTCCACGCGGCAGCGGGGTCCCCAGAAGATGTCTTGGATTTCTAGAAAGCGCATGCGTTTACTGCTTTGGGCTATTAATTCCGCCTGTTGACGAATATCCTGCGGGAGACCACTTTTTCTTTTCTTTTTTTGTGTTTACTTTAACAAAGACGGAATTTAGTTGCGCGACAGGACATGGATGGTAGCCGCTTGTCCTTTCGGTGTCGCCGAGTTGAGTTGACAACTCACAAAGGAGTCTTTGAACACACATGAACGCATGATAACGTTCACGTCATGGATTCCTCTGAATATCGTCGGGGCTGATATTTTAATCGGGACTCCTCAAAGTGTCTCAACTTTTGCATCCCAAAGAGCAAGCCAACTGCAATTATCGCCACATTACGACACTTGAACTCACACACGCAAAGAGACAACAACGCAACTGCAACTAAGGAAAGCAACTAAGGAAAGCAACCAATTATTATCACGAGATGCTGAGAGAACGCCTGCAATGGAAAGGGGGAAAGTACCTAAGAACGAAGAGATCCGAGAAGAACTCGGAAAAACCCGAGCATCAACTAAGAGGGCGATCCGACGTCGGAGTAGTGGGAGGCAAAGTAGCGGGAGGCAGAGGGGTGGGAGGAGGTTCGGGGCTTAAGTCCAAGATATTTCCCCTTCTCTCATCATGGTTTCAGCCCCACCGAAAGTACAACCTCGACGAGTGTTTCTTCCCCTTTCCCAAAATCACCTTCCTAATTGATAAACCGATCAAGTTACGGTGTCAGATTTGCCGCGAGGTGGAGTGTGGAATGAAGCCCGAAACACTGACTGTTGACGATTCAACCTTAAGCATACTACCATGCGGGCATGGTGCCGGTTCGGAATGTCTCAAGAGATGGCTCCAGGTCAACAACTCCTGTCCGTTCTGTCGGCTCAGTATGACGTACCCGGGATGTGGACATGTCATCCCGTTGCGCCCAGTGACGACGGAGGGCATCCATCTCCTGCCGCGAACGCTCCCGGACCAGGGCCACGTTCCGTTGCTCTGTGCTGGGTGTCTGCGGGACAGCCTTGTAGCACAAGCAGAGCTGAGGTTTGGACAGGCGGCGTGTGCATTCCAGGATGCGAGGCAGCGGCTCCACGAAGGCGGAGGGGTGGGAGATGAGGAAGCCTTGTTGATGAGGCGTGAGGAGTTTGAGTCAATCTTGCGGGACGAGGTGTACCTGAGACAACTGACCACGTGGTTGACGAGTTGGTGAGAATTTGGGAGGTAGATGGCTGACTCCAGGGTTTCTGGAGTTTGCCACCTACCGATTAGGAAAGATAACCGCGGGCCGGTCGATCCAGCTGCATCGGAGACGGCAGAGTGTAGAATAGCACGGTGCGGATGCGGGGTTACACAAGAACACCATTGCATGATTGGGACCTGTTGTTGACCATTCTCGATTGACCGCCTGAATCGCGTATCTGACGTGTAATTAATGAAATCCATATCGTATCTTAGTGGCGGACCAAGACTGCTCTCGAGCACTCGGCTAGTAGGTGGCTGGAGCTTCGGAGGCGGCTCCGTTCTCCGATGCCTGCAACCTCCTGCAAAGCACTGAGCTTTTCCGTGACCCCCGAGGCCTCTTTCGTGTATGGCAACCCTTCTCGATAGGCCCTAACCGTTTTTCGCCTCAACCTCCATGGCGGTCGAGTTGCGGGCGTCATCACATCGAAGAAGTGAAATGGAAGCGCTTACTGATTCGCATGGTACAGGTGTTGAGGGTGATCGCCAGGACATCGCTGGGGCATCCCTGTGGAAATCAGTCGTCGGTGCACACCTCAGAGTGTCCAGCGGGAACAGGGCTTTCCAGCAGTGGTCCAATAGCAGGGGGCAAGCAGACCAGGTTTGGAGCGAGTCAGAAGCCAAGATGTCATGGTGTGTGGTGCTTGCATCTGAGATCTTTGAGGCCAGGGATGGACCGGGGAGGGTAGGGGGAGCCTTCAAGCTACGATTCGCGGAGAGCCCAGCTTTAGGGGTCACGGTTTACTTGCTTTTTGAGGCCCGGTTTCGCTATCGCCGTGTCCGTCCGGCGGAATTCCGTGGCCGTGGCCGTGTCTCGTAGCTTCTCCATTGCCGTGGTCCTGGGACGTCGACAGCCTATGACGGGCTTTGAAGGCGTCCCAACTGCACGCGAGCACACGCAGCTTGCAGCACGCAGCACGCACGCAGCATGCACCAAACAACCCACCGGGCCCTCCCCTTGGTATCCAGCCACGATGCTTCCTTTCAGCCATACCGGGCTGTGAAGGGTGATCTCCCCCGGCCCCTCGTCCCGGTTCCAGGTACCGGGGACAACTCCACCATGGACCCGGCGAATGCAGACGGACGGATGCGGACGGTTGGAGACACACGGTCCGACAAACACACAGACACTAGATGTCATTCAGAAGCACTCACGGACGCTCAAAGGCCCTCGCAGGTCCTACCGGACGCTCACAGACCCTGAACCCCAGCTCCGTCCCTGGAGTGTTTCTGTCATGACACCCTGTTCCGCAGCGCTGCATACCATTACGACACCCACATTAGACACCGACAAAGCAATAATACGACAATACGACACCGACACATGTACACGACAAACACTGACACATACACGACACTGCTCCTCACACCTCCACCGACTTTTACTTTCAACGTCGAACTCTACAACAGCCTGTCAACCGTCAACGACCGAGAGTGTGGGAACAGTGGAGAGAGCTGCTGCCCTCCCCAACGGCCCGGCGAATGCCGTCCACCTCGCAGGCGTCGAAGCGTCCAGATCCCAAGCCCCAAACGCCTCCAAGCCACCCCGGGAAAGCCTCAGTGGCCCCGGACCAGCCAGCTGGGAAACAGCTGTTGGACGAGTAATGAGAAATCGAGATTCGCAGTTGAACAAGGTTTGCGAGGTCAGAAGGGGGGCAATGTGGACGGGGCTCCCTCCGTACCTGCCAATCCTTTCCTTGTGGATTGTCGATGCAAGGAAGTACCCTGATGATTCGTTGATCAGTCGCCGCACCGTCCGCACGCTCCGCCCTTGCGCACCGCCGTTGCTACCATCCTGGCTGAAGTCGGCAGGTAGAATCCTTCCCTTGCCTTAGTTGAAGCTCAGACCGGTTCTTTCCTCCATCGCCCTCCTTGCTGTTCGCTAACAACTTTGGGCGTCGTGCACTCCGTAGGTAGGTAGGGATTGCCGCGCTTCCTCGTCACCTCACGCCTCCCACCTCCCACCTCTTCCCACTTGCCATTTCCCACTCTCCTCCACTTGCACCTTGCTCTTTGTACTCACCATGCGCGCGTTGCGTTGCATTGCGTTGCTTTGCGTCGCGCCAGCATCCCAGCTGCGTCGGAGCATGTTCAGCTGGTCCAGACTGTGGTCTTGTCTCGCCTCCGCTGAAGTCATCCGATAGGGCATTTCGATTGCACTTTGCCCCCTCCCCCACGTGTTGGACCCCCCCGGTGAAGACTCTCTGGACCAACTACGGTGCGTCCCAGCCCGTCATCCTGGAGATCTCGGACGTGGGCACGCCAAGCCTGATATCAAGCATCAGAGGAATGCAGCCGTGTCATATCTCCCGCCTCCCGTCTCTTGGTGATGGGTTCATTTCGTCCGCCCCCTGGCACGACCTTGCAGCCCTAGCGGCGTCAGAGTAGCTCAACCCATTTCGCTCAACCGCTGCGTCCCCAAAACTAGGCGCCGGCGAACGGCATGACGCCCGAGGCAAGTTTAGCTTGTTGTTAGGAAGCGTGGGGCATGGTGCCACCGGCGTCCCTGTCTCTCCAAATGACGGGTCCGCCCTCCACCCTGCGGCTAACCAAAGATGCCAGCCGCGATGCGACAGACGGTTGGTGATGGAGTCGTCTTCAGTTGGGTTGCGCTGCAAGTTCCGAACAGTTCCACCACGCTGCCTCCCACGCTGGACCTCTGGCGTGCGTGTAAGGGGTGCTGATGGTTTGGCGGCTTCAAACTCTGGTCCGTCTCACCGTCTTAGCCAACATGTGTCTGGCGAAGCACCGATGCTCGCGGCGTCCGACTTACACCAGAATCCCACCCATCCTCCCCGTGACCGAGGGGATGGCTGGCTATTGTGCCGTCTCCACATCCCCCACCTCTGCGCAAAGATCCGACAGTGTGGTGCAAGCAGGACGCCGTGTGCGTGCTCTGCATATCGGCAAGCCCTACCAAACACAGTACAGCAGGTGTGTACCGCCGTCGGTACATGCCGTGGTCTCATGTGCCCTCTGCCGACTCGCAATGATGCTCCCGGACCGACGCCTCTTGGCTGCATTGCGTACGGAGGTCCCCTGTCCGCATACTGAACGTATCCTGATCGTTGGGTCACCCGTCTGCGCCTCCGTCATCCAGCTTTGTAAAGCGGATTGCGTAAACCTAAATCGCCTCAGCCACCTTAACGCCTAAGCCGTTTGCTTTGGAGGTGCGCCTCACACCCTCTGGCCATTTGCAAATCAGCTTGTGCTGTTCTTCTTACGGCATTCATGGCCACTCTCATTCTTTGAAAGCTCGATAGCGGTCAACAGCCCCGGGCGTCTAACCAGACACCATCCACGACCACACACCCACCTGACATGAACTAGACGCACTCCCTCGCCTCCCACAGGGGACCGGGACAAAGGGAGAACTGGCGGCTACGGTGCCGAGTGGCTTCCGCTCCTTACGCATCGCCAGTAGCTCGTACGTCGACCCTGGGGGTTAGCTAGTGGCGCTCATATTCGAGTTTCGCCCCATGCAGTAGCAGCGACTAAGTTATGGGAAGTTCGTCGTTTCCGTTGCCTTAGGCTGTCCAGGGTCTCCTCCTGGAGCACCTGCAGCTTAAGGTACAGTACAGTAATTGCCATACCCAATTGGCACTGGCTGGTCTGGCGCATCCATGCCGGCTCGCCCGTGGTGGTTCCAATAGGGCTCCCACCTTCCGTGTCAAATGGGGGCGGATGCATTACGGACGTTGGTTATTTGCCCCGAGGTATAGTATACATTCTGTCACATTTGGGCTTTCCATCTTCAAAGTCGGAGGAGTATTTGCGGATGTATGTCTCATGAGGCGGGCGTTAGCTTTGGCTCGTGAGCTTGCCTCCTCCACCTCTTAGAGTAGACCTGGGTGCTCAGATGTCACTCCCGATTCCCGCATTTGTTGATGCGATAAAAGGTAAGCGTCGCTTCTCTCCATCTGCACCTCATTCGATATTTCTAGCTCCAACTTCAGCTCCAGCTCCAGCTCTTGCGCGCATTCGTCGCCTCCAGTCCAGTCAACAACAAGGGTTCTGGGCCATTCGCGCTGTCCAACCTTTCTCTTCACTATTTTCGCTTGGCCTAGATGCCATCAATCCGTCCCTATCTCCTCTGCGACTTGCTCGAACAAGTTAAAACAGCGCCCAAATGTCGAGCTCAACGAAGGACGTATGTGTGGCCCACCCTAGCTCGCCCCCTTTTCATCGACCCTTGTTCCTAATGGCAGGATTTTCTTCTTTAGACAAAGAACCTTGAACGTGTTAGAGACAATCAACGAAGATCTAGAGCTCGGCGGAGAGAGCATCTGCTCGAACTCGAGCACCGGATTCGTGCCTATGAGCTCCAAGGGATCGAGGCCTCGTCTGAGGTTCAGCACGCCGCCAGGAGGGTCGCTGAGGAGAACAGAATGCTCCGTGCTCTCCTCAACAGGCATGGAATCAACGATGATTACGTTGTGAGCTTCTTGCACTCTAGTGCTGCCACGCAACCTGACCCGGGGTCAATATCACACTTCCCCTCCAGCAGCCCGAGTGAGGCAGTCCAGGCGATGCAGCAGGCCTTGGTACCTCGAAGACCGGCAATTCACGACCAAGGCGTTCCATATCCGATCCCTCCACAGGAAAACCGGGATCAGCCCATGACCAGTGCCCCGACGACTGCAAACCCCCTCTGGGAACCGGCACAACCCATCCAGCCGGGGATTTCCTTCCCGCGCCCTCTACCATCCAACGCTCCTTCACCCATGGGACGACCGACGATTGCTTCTCAGCTTCACTCTCAGCAATACAGCTCCCCGGTCTTCCCTGGGCATCAGGTGCCGCGAACGGAAGGGTACCTCCCTTCCCCGGCCCCTATGCTGGAGGATCCGCGACGACAAAGCTACTCAATACCGTCTCTGCAAGGAGATGGTTCCTCGGCCATGAACTATACCATTGCCATGCATCCATTCCAAAACCCGGGCACCTCGAACACCGGTGGCCCAGACCCTGGCCCTGGCGGGCCATGCTGACAAGTAGAAGGGGTCATGGCAGGCTTGGATGTAGCCTGGCTTGACCTCGTCGCTTGATTATTATTCTTCCATGAACTGGAAATCTGACAAGGTGCCCTAATTCATCTCCAGAATTTTTCTCGAGATGGATAGGGAGGTTGATGCTAATTTCAACAGGGTGCCATCCTACGACCGAATCAAGCACCCGCCCTCAGGATATCCTGACAAGGAACTCGTCATGGCACACTGGAAGAAGCGGCGCGTACGCTCCGGGATCAAGTACTGGAGCGGCGAAGGTACAAGCCTTTGTGGACTAGGGCTCAAGCTATCTTACGAACTGCATCAATAAATCGAGACCCGACGCGTTACGAAGGACACGAATACTGGAAGGGTACAGCCTTACAAAATGGATTCTGGGCTAATGAGCGGCGGCTGCACTCTTCATGGTACGCGCGCTTGGTCCGGCTAGAAGACGGTGGATGACAAAGACAATGTTGCGAACTGCTAAGCCTATTCAACAGGACAATCCGAGGGGGAATCACAACTCGTTGTTCAGACTGTGACCTGCGCTTAACCGACAAAGCATCAAAGGCCTCTGTTCAAAAGACTAGGTCCCTAACCAAACAATGGGTGGAACATGCATAGACAAAGAGCTCACATGTCTGATCGAGCTCCTGACTTGTACTTGTTTAGGGGCTCTCCACGAGGAGCTGTCAGAGACAGTTGCAACGTCTTATATTTTCTCGGATATTTGGAAACACGTTACAACCATGGTGTCAACTGAGATCGAATCAACAAGGCGTCAACTCAAAATGACAGGATCTGCTGGTACAGGTACTGGTAAACGCGCTCCTCGCCAAAGCTCGAAGCGAAACCGGATGGATGGTCCAGATGACGAGGAACACAAACGCACAACGAAAAGAACATGCAATGGCCCTGCTCCAAATAAACGCAAGCTCCCTGATGAGAATTGTGCATCTTCCACTCCTCCGAAGAGAACGAAACTCGATCCCGACGCTCCTCGACAACGACCAAAAATAATCTGGGTCGTCACCCCCAGACACCCTGAAATACCCAAAATCAAGGTCTGTCCGCCTAGCCCACGGACATCCACGGGCCCGCTACTCAAGGGGAGATCCGCCAGGGTACCTCCCAAAGAGCCGGCTCTGCTCTATCCCACAAATCCGCTACGCAAGTCGAGGAAGAGGGAGACGAAGGTGGAGAAGTCTACAACGCCGGGGAAGTTGATAGTTGAAGGAGATGGCAAGCCTACACCGAAGAAGAGAATCAAGTTCATCAATCGCAAAAAGGCCGATACCCTTCCCAAGGCTTCCGAGACGGAAACGGAGCCCTCCGTGTTCGACTCTGCGAAGACTAACACTTCGACGAAGCCTCTCAAAGAGGAGCCAACTCCCGCAGAAGCTAAACGCAAGCGGCCTGATCCTCTTCCGACGCCTCCTCCGGAAGAGCAGGTTTCCAAGCTGGAGTTTTTTAAGGCAAACCCTCATGAAACCCTACAGCAATCTCCCTTCACCCCTACAGAGATTACGAATACCGCTGAGATCCTCACTATAATTGCTGAGATCTGCGAAGAAAACCCCAGGCCAGACGCCAGTGCCCTGGATGCCCTAATCATTGCCATGGCTGAACTCCCACCCCTGATGACTTACGAAGGTCGTCGAAAGGAGCCGGATTTGGCCGCGTCGTTGGTGAGGGCTGTTTACCAACAACCGAATGCGAAGAGATGGGGTACTGTAGAGGCTTTGGAAAAGTTGAGATGGGATCTGGAGGCGATGAAGATGTTTGAGCATTGCGCGCGTGCGCAACCTGAAAAGAAGATATTGACGACTTGGGTGGTGAGTGGGAAGAAATATGTGAAGCAGAAAGAGGTTGGGTTTTGTGTCTAGTTGAGGAGGGAGCTGTTGGATCAGATAGGGGCATACACTTGCGTTGGAAACCGAGATCGAACAGACAGTGAGGTAGTAAAAATGTGTATTTCGTAAAACTCCGTGCTCATCCATGACCCAAGCCCAATGTGTGTCTCATCATACAAAACCCGCCATCGTCTGTACCGCAACGACAAAAACAACCCATTCACAAGAAGTAGTCGGCCACCGGCTTCTTGGCCGGCATACCGCGCGAGTCCTGCGGCGCCGCTTGGAACACGCGGTACCTGCGAGCGGGACCACTCCGAGGCCCGCCGTCCCCTTCCATCATGACGCCGGCGCCGCCGTCGCTGCGGCCCACGTCGCCGTTGCTTCGGGCGAAGAGACCGGTGCCGGACTCGTCCTCGGAGAGCTCCAGCACGGCCGCGACGTTGCCGCAGCGGTAGCAGTAGTTTGGGGCCGACCAGACGGTGACGATGGAGGCGTCGAACATTTCCTTGAAACCCTCCATTACGAGCTGATGTGCGCGTGCGATCAGGCTCAGGTCGTTGCGGTGATTGAAGACCTTGACAATGTCGGCGCCGAAGAGGAAGCCTGCACCACGCGGAGAGAGACCCCAGCCGTCAATCTCGTCAGGGTCGGACCAGAGGAGGTCACACATGGCGCCCTCGTGCGGGACCTCTTGCTTGCGGTCTATGAGTCGAATCTTATCGACCGTGTCGATGAGTGGACTCAGTCCACCGTGAACGCAGAGGACTGCTCCGGCAGGATTTCCAACCGTTCCACCGCTCGACCCTGACGCGCCGGAGCCTGGGGGGCCGGTCTTGTCTCCAGATCCACCGCCCGGACTTCGCGTTTGCTCTTGTGAACCGTCTAGTTGCCGACGTCGGGGGAAGCGGCTCATTATGGCCCCGTTCTGGTCACACACTTCGATCTCGGTCTCGTCGTCGACAGGTTCGGCGCCAGGGGATAGCGTGTTTGACGCACCCAAGACAATTGCGCCAAGGGCGAGGTAGTCGAACACATCGCAGCAGTACCGCCAGACATTTGCGCTGCCGTATTTTCGTAGACATTCGTCGTAGAATCCGTACACGGTGGTGATTTGCCGGGATTCGTGGTTGCCTCGGATGAGGGTCATGCGATCGGGGTATCGGACCTTGAGGCAGAGCAGGAGAAGGAAGGACTCAAGTGAGTAGAACCCACGGTCGACAAAGTCGCCTGTCGGGAGATTTGGTTAGTGACAGAGCAACGTATGAAGTAAAGGAACACACCCATGAAGAGGTAGTTTGTGTCTGGGACATCACCACCCACTCTGAATAACTCCATCAAATCGTGAAACTGGCCGTGGATATCGCCACATATCGTCACAGGCGCTGATACGGTGACGACGTTGCCCTCTTCGATCAGCAACTCCCGCGCCTTGTGACAGAGCTCGCGGACTTGCGCCTCTGGGATCGGACGGCATGCGCGCAGCTGCGCAATGGCCCTGGGACCGACGTTAGCTTCCAGACTGCGAGGATCGGCGGGTCGGAGAGAGCCTACTTGTCGAGATCGCTCATGGTGGGAGAGGGCGTTGGGCGGCTGCACGTGAGGTGCGCTGGCCGCTTGTAGACTTAGAGGGAGCCGAGGGAGACTATCAGAACATGTCGGAATATGCGCTCTGGGTCGTCTCGCAAAGGGGGGCGCTGGGAGAAGACAAAAAGTCGGCGAGATGGGATATGTTTGAAAATCTATGTCCCCTTGCGATTCGCGACTCGCCTGGCGCAGCGACGACCAACCTCCGAATAAGGTACGTACCCCGCGAGATGCCAAGAGATTCTCGGATTTACATGTGGCCGATTCCGGTGGACCCTAGCAAAAAGCCATTAGCCAATGGCAGAACGCCAAACACAATCATGCAGCTGAGGACTCAAAGTTGGGTGAGCTTCTTTTGTGAATTCAAGCCTTGGGCCCACGGAACACCTAGAAATCCCTCGACGACGTCAACCCGGCCCCTACGCCCCGGGAGGACGATGCTACGGTCACTACGTGAGTCCAATGGCATCTAGCACCCATCAAGATTCTTGCTGACACCCAATTGAGATCACTAGAGTCCCTCCGAATACCCCGACAAGTGGGATCATGCCACCACTTCTTCATCCCAAGTCGCGGATGACCTCGTCGTTGTTCGCCACGACCGTCGCCGCCTCCTTCTTCGTCGTCACACTTCCGCATCTACTGCCGTGCCCTGTGCCACGAGCCCGATTCGCCGATGGAGAAATTATGGTAGACGAAAACGGTCGACGCAAGCGATGGAGAAGGAAGGACACCAGCCCGGAAGTGAAGGACGGCATTGTGCAATTCAACGACATTGCGGCAGACGAGGTTGAGCAAGCAAAGCTGAGGGTCAACCGAGAGTGCCCGGTGCCCAAGCCTGGAGGCATGCTGGGCGAGTGGTTAGGTTTCCGCAAAGACGAGAGCGAGCAAAACCGGTAAACACCACCCACGAAATCCCAATGCGGATACAAATTCGAGCAACGACATGGAAATAATACCCGCGATATACCGACTGTTAATTCTGGCTTTGGGGACCACGAATACTTGGCTCGGATTATGACGCTTGGATGGGACACATCGGGGGATTCGTACGATCTGACCAGAAACCCGGTCCGAGTCTGCGGAGACTACAATTGCGATTCATGGATCGCCTGAAATGGTGCAGAAAAGAAATCGATGCGGTTGGAAGAGTTTGGTGCTGCGTCGTGGTTGAGTCGATTTTGGACTCCTACGTTTGGCGTACCGGACCAAGGCTCATACGACGACATCCTGTTAGACATGTTTTTTATTGTAGCTTATATCCACGAATCAAAGAAGAGAAATGCTCAAATCACAACCAGCCCTAGAGACGGTCGTGTCGATCCATGATTGAGTTACGCTGGTTCCCACGATCAGACCAATTGGTGCCGGCAAAACCGTCCGACTATTTTGCATGGGCGAGATTTTGCAGTTCAAGTATAGAAATGTACGACGCGCGACGTCTTATCTTTGACTGTACCGCAAAGACGGGAGCCAGAGGCGCGTGGGTTCGGAGGGTTTACGCTGTACGCGTTTCATGATGCTCAGACAAATCCAGGCGAAAAGGAATGCAATGTCTCGATGCTGAATGGATCGTGCTAGGGTTACTGCGCCTTGACGGGAAACTTTGTTTGGACATCTGATATCCTTCGTACCTCGGTAGCCAAGGTGAGACAACATTTCTACAGGGGGCTGTAACGCGCCTCACTCTCCCTTATCTTTGCCCTTGCTATGCATTACGCCGCTGATGGGATTTCTGTAGAATGGAGGCTTCAAGCTCATCTGAGGTACGTAGTATGTCTACTACGTAGGTAAGGTGGCCGCTGACAGCCCCCGGTGCAGACACTGGTCTCACGAGTGGAGTGATACGACGCTGGGTCGCGTGGTGTGTTTCGCCCGCAGGTATTACTTTGTAGTGAAGCTCGTACAGCCAGCTTGTGCACAGGTCACATGGCTGGCAATAACTGGACAGCCGAGGCAGCGAGGGAGAAGTGAATCAAGAAGAAAGGGCATATTTGTTAGTTGGAAAATGCGATAATACTACTGCAAGACAAGAGTCGACCCTGTTTTCCTGGTTTGGATCAAGGGCATTGTGAAAGAGGACTCGACTCGGACCTATCCAGCCCCTGTCTTTGCAGCGCTTGTTAGCCCCTCCAGTCCTTCAATAACCTTATTGTACTGTGCTTGGGAGGCCGTTGATGGGTGCACGGGCCAACCCAGTGACAGTGCTACAGAAACGGGAGCGCCCAGTCGCCAGGACTGGACGCAAAGAAACGCCGGTTCCTCGCTGCGCTGAGCCCGTCCCAAACTCAGCCGAGATCGTGGGACTAGAAGCCCAACGCAACTCACTCACTCTCTGCGAGCTCTCAGGCCTCGACCCCGGTTCCCGATCCTCGACTGGCTGCGCACTGCACTGCACATGCCGCGCGCTTGCAGTGCCCGCCGTGCCCGATCCATCCCGTCTGCCATGCGATCGTGTCCGGACTATGCTTCGCCATCGCACTCGCCGGCCCCGACAGATTGAATCAGCCTCCCGACTCCGTCACCCGGTAACCGCGGCCTCTCGAGGCCATGATATCCTCCTCTCCCCCGAGGACCGGCCCACACTTTGACTCGCCCGGGATAGAGGGCTCTTCAAGGACTACGAGCACCGCCGTCAACCGCCGTACTGGTCCTCGCCATCGTCCTCCTCGATCACTTCCGCGTAAGCGCCAGCCCTGATGGCCCCTCACCCGGCTGCTTTGGCTAACAAAACCACAGCTTGGATTGATTCTTACGAAGAGAAACACGGCTCCGTCGGTGATGATCAACTCCGACTATTAAATCCTCCTGCACCCGCCGTTCAGCCGCAGCACAACTCCTCCCCGAGCGAGGTGCAACGCCGTGTCTCGAAAGATGGCTTCATAGATCCGGACGATCCGCTGCTGGGACAGGGCAAAGGCACGAGGGGGAGGATCCCTCACATTTTACGATATGGGCGTGCGTCGATGCGCGGGAGGAAATGGGATCACCTCAGGTCCGCCGAGCCCGTCATCCTCGCGGGGTTCCAACCGGCCACCAGGTCGACACAGCCCAACCTAGCATGGCAGGACTTTGTACATTCATCAGCCTATGGGCCCATGCCCAACGAAAACTCTACCGTCGTAGACCCCGAGATTCTGGACAAGCTGCAGCCAAATTTCGCCAACCCAGCATATCAACCCTACAACGCGCTGGATGCCAGGATACCTCGGAAGCGGCGGGCACTTGCGCCATATAAACGGGTATGGTACATGGCGATTCGACATTCCCTTGCACCACTGGTATTTAGACTTACTGTCATGGTTACCTCCATGGTCGCTCTGGCGATTGCGGCGCGAATCTACCAGATTGAGGACGTCGATAGCAACGACACGGCAGAGGAGACGCAGTCGGTGGTGGCAGTGGCAGTGGACTGTGTCGCAATTCCATACCTCGCGTACATGATCTGGGACGAGTACACTGGGAAGCCACTGGGCTTGCGATCGGCGGTTTCCAAGATTTCCCTGATCTTGCTGGACCTCTTCTTCATCATCTTTAAGTCGGCGAGCACGGCACTCGCGTTTGAGAGTCTGGTCTATCACAATTTGGCACATGCCGCGGTGCGGGATCTGTCAAAGGCGCTGGCAGCATTCATGTTGATAGGCCTCATAACCTGGACGATGAACTTTGCCGTCAACATATTCCGAACGGTGGAACGACTGGGCGGCGGCGAAGACGACGGTGCGCATGGATAAGAGACGGTGCGAGGACATTGGGAGCTGGAACTGGACTTGGAGCCTTTGGCATTATACCCCTTCTGCAGGGAAGGCAGTTTTTTTTGTTTGTTTGTTTGCTTGGGTTGTTTTGAGACGATATGCATAAAGCTTGTATTGGCTAGTCTTTCATTGTACTTTTATCATCTAATCCCGGACCATGAATAGAGAGAACGGCGGCCATGGGGTTGCGAAAGGCATTTGAAGTCGATACATGCTTGAGTGAGTAACTGAACGAATGCATGAGTGACAGACCGAAGCATCCGCGGATCTAATCGATCGCCCACCTTTCCTATTGTGTAATTACAGCACTCGCTATTCAAGGAGATGTGGAGCTTCAATGGCCGGGGGTCCTGAAAGGTGACGACAATGAGACTACGCCGGTCCCTCCCTCCCAGTTGGCGCCCGCGCGTAGGCAGATGTTATAGTGGGGGGGAGGTAATTACACAAGGCCCCCAGCCAAAGCTCCCCCCAGCAGCGAATCCCCCCCCAGGCGCCAACGCCAACCGTCCCAGGCCATCCCTCAGGCTAGGGCGGTAGGCCGCGGCAGAACGCCGCACTAGACTGCTTTCGACGCGCGCCCGCTTTGGCCAGCCGCCTTGCCTCAGGTAATGCCTGGATGAGACCAGCTGGGTCTGACTGCCTGATCTTCCTGCTCCAACGACGTCGACCCTGCAGACAACAATTTCCACCGTCTTTTTTCTTTTTCTCCTGTGACCCAACCGGCCTGGCGTGCAGACGGTCGTCCTATTTGTCCCCCGTTCGTGCCAGATCACGCCGCTTGTGCCTGTGAAAGCGCCCTCCCCGCCACCGACCGTGCTGTCCTGCCCTTCCCTGCCGCAGCGGTCCACCACGACCTCGTTCGAGCGATTCACCTCAGCCGCGGCGAGTCAGAACGGGCGACCTTGCACGACCCATCCACCTTGAGGACGCCTCTGCTGCCTGTCGGAGATACCTCATTCCCCCAGGCACAGCCGTATTTGAACCTGGGAGCACCCCCCTCGCGAGCCGCTCTGACGACATCTTCTCGACTCCCTCCGATCTGAACCCCGCCTCGATCTTCTCCGTTGAGCCGCCGTCACCCCTCTGTCCGCAGACAGACCATGGCTACCAAGATGGCTGCCCCGAGCCAGATGCCCCCGATACCGAACCGGGAGGATATTGGAGCAACGTGAGTTGCCCGCGCTCTCGTGTGCCCAGCTGCTGACCGTGCTAGATGGACCTATCTTCAAGCCGGCATCTCGCGTATCATGAACGACCTCGAGCAAGGCATCGACATGCAAATGTACATGGGTGTCTACACGTACGTTTCCCCTGGCGTATTCCCTTCCCCGGCTCCATCCCGGATGCTGATCTGACACAGTGCCGTCCACAACTTCTGCACATCACAAAAGGCGGTTGGTCTGAATGGACCCGCCATGCACTCTAACCACCGAGGAGGTAAACCGACGTTGCTTCCCCAACCACATGGACAAACTTTACTAACATTTCCCAGCCCATCTTCTCGGCGAGGAGCTCTATAACAAGCTAATCGATTATCTCAAGCAACACCTCGAGGGACTTGTGAACCAATCCAAGGCGCACACCGACGAAGCCCTCCTTTCATTCTATATCAAAGAATGGGGTCGATATACGGTCGCCGCGAAGTACATCCATCATCTTTTCCGCTACCTAAACCGCCACTGGGTCAAGAGGGAGATTGATGAGGGCAAGAAGAACATCTACGACGTCTACACACTACACCTGGTACAATGGCGTCGTGTGCTTTTCGAGCAGGTGTCGACCAAGGTCATGGACGCTGTGTTGAAGTTGGTCGAGAAGCAAAGAAATGGCGAGACCATCGAGCACGGCCAGATCAAGCAGGTCGTTGATTCGTTCGTGTCCCTCGGTTTGGACGAGGCCGACCCCTCCAAGTCGACCCTGGACGTTTACCGATTCCACTTCGAGCGACCCTTCCTTGCGGCGACCAAAGAATTCTATCTTGCTGAATCTAAGCAGTTTGTGGCAGAAAACAGCGTCGTCGAATACATGAAGAAGGCCGAGACCCGTTTGTCAGAGGAGGAGGAGCGTGTCCGGATGTACCTCCACCAGGACATTGCGATCCCTCTCAAGAAGTGCTGCAACCAGGCGCTGATTGCCGATCACGCGTCTCTCCTGCGCGAAGAGTTCCAGGTTCTTCTCGACAATGACCGTGTGGACGATATGGCGAGAATGTATAATCTGCTGTCTCGCATCCCCGAAGGTCTTGAGCCCCTGCGCACGCGATTCGAGACCCACGTCAGAAAGGCCGGTCTCGCTGCGGTCCAGAAGGTGCAGTCATCCGAGGGCGACAAACTCGAGCCCAAGGTCTACGTGGACGCTCTTTTGGAGATCCACACTCAGTACCAAGGGTTGGTTAAGAAGGCCTTCAACGACGAGCCTGAGTTCACTCGTTCGTTGGATAACGCATGCAGAGAGTTCGTCAACAGGAACGAGGTTTGCAAGGCAGGCTCCAACAAGTCACCAGAGCTGTTGGCCAAGTACACCGACGTTCTACTGCGAAAGAGCAGCACGAGCATCGAGGAAGCCGAGCTGGAGCGCACACTCGCCCAAATCATGACTGTCTTTAAGTACATCGAGGATAAGGACGTCTTCCAGAAGTTCTACTCCCGTATGCTTGCGCGACGTTTGGTGCACAGCAACTCCTCGTCAGATGACGCTGAAACTAGCATGATCAGCAAGCTGAAGGAGGCATGTGGTTTCGAGTACACCAACAAGCTGCAGCGCATGTTCCAGGATATGCAAATCTCCAAGGATCTCAACAAGGAGTTCCGGGATCATCTCGAAGGCGTAGAGTACACCAAGGCTGTTGATTCCACCTTTTCCATCCTGGGTACCGGTTTCTGGCCCCTGACGGCGCCCAGTACCGACTTCAACCCTCCCCCAGAGATTGCCGCCGAGATTGAGCGATTCATTCGTTTCTACAAGCACAAGCACGACGGTCGCAAACTGACCTGGTTGTGGCATCTTTGCAAGGGTGAGATCAAGGCAGGCTACTGCAAGAACAGCAAGACCCCCTACACCTTCCAGGTGTCGATTTACCAGATGGCAATTCTCCTTCTCTTTAATGAGAAGGATACCTACACCTACGATGATATGCTCAGCGCGACTCAGCTCAGCTCCGAGGTGCTAGACCAGGCCCTAGCCGTCATCCTCAAGGCCAAGGTGCTAATCATGGTGGGGGCCACTGGTGAGAAACCTGGACCTGGCAAGACCTTCCGTCTAAACTACGACTTCAAGAGCAAGAAGATTCGTGTGAACTTGAACCTGGGTGGTGTCAAGGAAGCAAAGGCGGAGGAGGCGGAAACCAACAAGACGATTGAGGAAGATCGAAAGCTGGTTCTCCAGGTATGCGCACTTTTTGTATTGGACCTGACTCGTTTACTAACACATTTTCTAGTCTGCCATTGTGCGAATCATGAAGGCGCGCAAGAAGATGAAGCACACTCAACTGGTCAGCGAGACTATCAACCAGATCCGCTCCCGGTTCGTACCCAAGGTCAGCGACATCAAGAAGTGCATAGAGATTCTGCTCGACAAGGAGTATCTGGAGCGTCTGGAAGACGACGAACTCGGATACCTGGCATAAACGCCTCTCTCGTCAAATTTCCTCGTTCAGAAATCACACACTGCCACGGCATAGACTATGGAATGCGGTCGCCATGGAAGAGTGGTTCTGTTTCCTTATCGTGGGCTGGGACCAGCGGCGGCGGCGAGCACGGATGGGTACACTAGATGGTTAGCATGCAGCTGTGCTCCTTGGGATTCTCCCCTTTTCCCCAACCATGTTTCCCGTTTAGCTCTTTCCCTCCGTCCACCCTCTTATTCTTGTTTTTCTTGTCTTTATGATGACTTGCGCGGGGGATAATCGGATTGGAAGGGCTCGGCTTGGTTGAGGAGTGGGTGCGGCACGCTGCAAAAGCTTGGGAGAACAGGTGCGGGGAGTACTACACATACACATCAACACATACAGGAACAGGCATGTTTCAAGTGGGCTCTTTACGTAAATCATGAGAGAAGGGTGTGATTTAAAAGACACCGCGGAGCCCATTTGCTCTGGGTCTGGTTGCTTGCTTAGTCAAATGCTTTGAGTTGTTCCATTACATGGCGCGTGACGATATCGCTGCCCCATTCTATCTATCCATGATCCTATAATTAATGTCCTTTGGTTTCTTCAGATTCCTCATCTTCACTTTCTATATAGTCATCAGTCTTTGATTGTAGCAACATCGCCCTGCTCTGGTTTTCGAGCCGCTTCCGCCTGGGGTTTCTCGTCCAGCTTGCCGTCCAGTTTGTCATCCAGTTCGTCGTCCAGTTTGTCGTCCAGCTTTTTATCCACCTTCTCATCTAGCTTCACTTCCACCAGCTTATCCCGCGATCCAACAACACCCTCTGTGTGGAACCCGTCGTTCTTTAGGGCGAAACCGTTCTTATGTGGTACATCCTCCTCTTCGGCCCTCTCCCTAGCCCTGGTTGCAGGTCGACCTGGAGAGTCGCTTACACCAGAGAGGATACTCTCGCTGAAGCTAACGCCCGTGGTGGGCCGGCCGGTGACAGTGTCGTCCGTAGAGCCAGTGCGGGACTCGGGGGCACTTATCATCTGATAGTCGTTGTCGATGGGGCTGTTGGGCAGTGATGGCTCAGGCTTCTCATACTTTGGCGTAGTAGACTTGCGGCCCCAACCACCTCCCCAGCCACCGGTACGACGCTTCTCGCCCGCCCATGTCGCCCAGCTAGACATGTAAGCGCCGGCTCTAGCACCGGCCGACTGCGCTGACTGCTGCGCCTTAGACAGGTTAGCGTTTTGACCGGCGTTTGAGTTGGCGCCACCAGGATTGTCGCCCTGAGCGGCGCGGGCCTCCTCGGCACGGCGACGCTGGGCTTCACGCAGGGCCTCCATATCGGCATATAGCTTGTTGAGGACAAACGACGCCTTCTCACGACCGGCCGCGAAGTTGCGGCCGAGCACCTCGCGTCCCTGCGCGAAGCGTTCGTCGAGGTGCAGCTCCTTGACCTGCTCGGCGATACGGCGTTGGACATCATCGATAGTGAGACCACCGGCGCAAGGGTGTCGCGGGTCGACGATATCGAACAGGTGGGAGTCAGTGTTGGCGTTCCACATTCGGTAGTTCTCGGTACGCTTCCAGGCCTCGACCCAGTCCTGCCCGAAGTCCATGATGGGATCGCCCTCAACCTCCGGGAGAATGGCCTTGGGACTGCTGGGGTTCGAAGTGAGGTAGTTGTGGTATTTGACAGACGAGATGAGGGCGAGAATGTATTCTTCGAACTGAAGTCTAATAAACTCCTCGCTTCCGACATACTTCAACGTCTTGGGCCGGCTTGGGTTCGCCTCATCCCAGGTCTCGTTGATCTCCTGCGTCAAGTAATCGATCCACCGGCGGTCGGCGGCGGTAAGGGTAAGAGCGGTCCTTAGAGATGGCGAGGTGATGCTGATGATGTCCTCGTCGAGGTTGATGAGGATGTCACTGTATCGATCCTTCTGCTGAAGGAGGAGTGAGTTTGTGCTTCCGACAATGTACGACTTGGTCCCAAAGTCGGCCAGGATATCAAGTTGCTGGAGAGGCGTATAAGGGCCATACAAACTTCCCTAGATCAGTTGTTAGCCACTTAATTCAGTTCTATTGTAAGCCAATGGGTCGGGTCGTACCTTGCCAAAGATTTGGAGGGGGAGACCCATGTACGACAAAAGAGAATTGCGATCACTAGTCCGCAAACTCGTGGGTTTTGACAGGCACTTCTCATAGTTGTTCAATTCAGGGTCTGCACAATCCTGAAGGTTGCGAATGAGACCGGGTATCAATGACAGAAGAGAAAATTGCATCATGCACAACCGATCGCACCTCGAGCCAAAGAAGAGCATCTGTGAGGGGTCAATATCAAATCTCAGAAGCTGTGTAGGTCAGGTCGGCTCACCTTTGGCTGGAGAAGGCAACACTTCAACAGAACCAGTGTTTGCCATTTGAATTCGTGAATCAGCTCCCGCAGACTCATACCGAGGTACTGGTCGCGGTCCACCTGGTCATTCAGCAGGCCCCTGGCCTTCTCATCCGCCAGGCTCTCCTGGAACCGGCGCAGGATCTCGACATCAGTGAATTCGCGCTGGGCAAACCAAGCCTGCGTCACAATGCTCAGGCGCTCGCGTAGCATGCCAAAGAATTGCGGGCTATCGGCGATGACGACAACGGCCTTTTGCACGGTCGAGCGAGTGACATCTGCCGGGCGGTTTATGAGCCGGGTGGAATCCAGCTGTCGTGTACATGAAATTCCAAACAGCGATGTCGCAGGCGTCGTCTCTGTTGCCGGTCGGAGCAATGTAAAGTATGAAAAGTCCTCTTCAGAGCTATGGTCCTTGTTAGCACACTGCTTGCAAGTGGCCTTCGGTCATGGTAAGGCCAGAAGTATAACTCACGCATGCGCTCCGTCACTCAAGGCCATGAACGGGAGCAATGACCAGCCAAAGTCCACGGCCGGATCACTTCCATTCTCAGCGCCAAACCACGTCTCGACCTCGGGGCCCCTCGCATGGTGGAAGCCGACAACGGTGACCAGTGGAGTGAATCCAGGGTTTCCCGGCGCAGGCGACGAAGGAATGATGGGTGACAGAATAGGCTTGAAATCCTCGGGGGACTCGAGCGCATTGAGCGCCGGAATGGGCTCGTCGAAGCTCATTGCGAGTCGGGGGGCGGCTTAGCAGCTTGACTGCCCGCCACGAAAAGATGCTAGATTCCAACTCTCAGTGCGCCGATATCCTTGCCATGTACGTCCGACAGCCGTTCGGCGGCGATTCTGTGCGCTCTCGAGGGACAGGGCGGCGGGTTGATGCAATCGTCGAGGTCAATCTCGGCTGGGAGGGAGGCTGCGGGCCGCGGGGAGCGTCGTGGGGGCGGGATCGAGATGGGGGATCCGAGGACGGAGCTGGGAGAAGAGATGGCTCAGAGGGAAGTCGTAGTAGGTCAAAATCCCAGTGAAGTGGCGTCGTGGACCCCGCGGAGGGTTGTTGATGGGTGTACGAAGGCGGTCAAGAACCGCTCGCAAGGCTCAGGCAACGGGACCAGGTAGCCGGGACGTATGTGGCACGGCAGGGGATGGATGCTGTGGAGTGGCGACGGAGGAGGAGTAAGAAGAAGAAGAAGAATGAAACGGGCGAAACAGGAGGAGCCTGGGAGAACGAGACAAGGGGGAAAGGGATGGATGGAGGAGTCGTCGACGTCGACGTCGATGCGATATCGTCACGGCCAAGAACAGGTGAAAAAGTCCGTGGAGAAGGGAAACGCCGACGCCCGTGTGAAATTAGAGTCGTAGCAGTAAGTCGAGACGGAATTGGATGGATTGGATGCTAATCTCGGGGCCGTGGCGTCACTGGTCACTGGTCGTGGGTGGCAGTAGGCGGCCAGACCACAGAACTTTTTACCTTATTAAGCTCACGCGTACCCCGCCATCTCATCCACCTGTGAGTTCAGTGCATCAGATCAGCGCATCGGTTCACCTTTGGCCACTGGAGATACAGTACAGTCCACTAAACCACCGGCCATCCATCACGGGGCACCCATCATGATCACACTCCGTGTCATCGAAATCTTATGCGCATTCTCCCTCCCTCCCTCTCCTCTCACCTTGGCGTCTCCGCCGCTCCAGCTCTGACCTCCTCAGGCTGTGTAACCCTGGTCCTTGAGCCTCCTTTGCTAGCGGCCGTCTAACTTGTCCCGTCGACCGTCGAGTTACCCCTAGCCAAGTCGTGGCAAATTCACCGAAACCGCATGTCCACCACGTCCCGTCCACGTCTTCTCCCTCTCCCAGACGGCCGAGTCCGAGTCCAAATCCGTGGGGATCAACCATTCGACATGGCTGTTTGCGCTTGCTGGTCGCGCCCTCAACCTGCCGCCCTCGATTGGACGTGGCCGCTTAGTGGGGGTCGCATCGCATGCCTGCCGACGTGTCTTGCATGACATGCCCCCATTGGCCGGCCCAAATCTCACTCTAGCGGGTGCACTGCCGAGTTTACTCTCTGTCGCTCGGCTCACGCACAGATATCACGATATCACACTGTCATGTCCATGTTCGATCTGAATTGTGCCGACATGACTGAGGCGCTGCATGTCTTAGATCATTCTCCGGAAAAGGCTGAGCGCCTTCGTATCAAGTTTAATAACTATTGCCCACAGACCAAGGAGGCGCCCCAAAGCCCTGCTGCGTAATGTTTCACCAACTTAGGTGTAGCTTTTTGGTTTACAGTCGTCCTCTTTATACCGGATGGCCCATTTCTCAAGCACCAGAGAATGCTTAGATGAAGAGGAATCTATGTGAAACACTTAGGAACTCCCAGGACATGCACCTTTAATAAGGGTTATTAGTGAATAGGAGATATTGAACCTACTGGATATTATTACAAGGTGGATCATGTGGATATTATGGACACATGAACCTCGATGTCCCATGCTTGATAGTTTCACGCCCGATCCTACGAGTATTTCTTCAGTTGCTGTACTATCGGTCTCAACTACTGGTCCCCCGTTGTCCTTCCAGCTCCCTAGCAGTTCCATGCTCAATCCTTTCAGCATTGAACCGCGAAAGGCATAGTCGAGGAATATAGAGCAGCATCTGAGTCTCTTGCCAAGTGTCTTGAAGAGCTTGTGGGTCTAGCACACAAACCCTTTTGTTCAAGGCGGTGCCTTTAAACATGAACAACACAAGTGAAATCACCTCAAAATACCAGCAGTCACTGTGAGAGCTTCGGGAATTATCAGTGCGAGTCGAAACATGCATCCCTCTTCCAGCACTTCCGCTTGTTTAAGTTAGGAACATCTGCAATAAACTTGCCTCGCCCTCTGAAAGCTTCTAACATGAAGGGTGACAGCACGTCACCCTATTTAGGGGCCATTATCAGGCGACGGAGGTTACCGACTATGCATTTGCCCAAATTATGGTGACGGATGACTCCCTTTGGCGTTGTTCGAATCGAGCTACCCCACACCTAACCTATGCCTACACTTCTTGTCAACGAATTTCTAGTGCCATATGTGCAATCAATATTCACGCATGAAAAGCCGTCGCCCACGAGCCAAAGTGACGATTGAGTCTAGCCTCGAGTGACGGAGATTGTCCCCTGTGATGCAAAGCAAGTGATGGGTTTCATTCTAAACAGGCTATTTTGAAAGAAGCTTTGTTCCCTCCTCCACCAACCACGAAGTGCCTTGATGATCCATGGTCACTCTCTTTATTCTGTCGTGCTATTTTAATATCCGCGCACATACTGTACCTGAGACTCCCGAGGTCTTTGAGGGCCAGAGACTCGAAAACATGGATGCTCCTCCTTCGCTCATCACAGTGAGTTTCTGCCACGTGCATGCAAGAAAGGATGCAAGGAACTCCCACGTGGTTGCAAGCAAGGAGGTTCCGTGCTATCGGTACTCTAGCAAACGTCTATTCTTATCTTTTGCAAAAACCCCAGCCCACTCCGGAAATAAACTTTCGTTCTTCAAAGGAGCATATAGTTATCGAGACAATGATAACTGGGGTCTCTTTGACTGCCAAAAGTAAGGAATCATGACATCAACATAGATCGACAGATGTGCTTTGAAGTCTCAACCAAATAATGACAGAGTTTGAAAAAAAAGATCCTATGCTGGATGTGAGGGAAAGAATCGGAATCCTCTCATTAATACCACCCCCCCTCGCCACTGAGCGAACAAAACAAGGGCACCCTTCTGCGAGTAATTGACTCGGGCAATTTGGCGATCTCACTACTGGCGCACATTTTCGAGTCAGAAGACACCAAATCACCTCCACCTAGTAGCTTGGAAGAGATCCGGAGCCGAAGTCTTTGTGAGATCTGACGGGCCAAGCCGCACAAGCACCCGCAAATAGCCTGGACTCAGATGTCACCCGTGGGCTTGGTCTCCGCCCCGTGCAGACCATGGCAAATCCGGGCCAGCTGAAACAAGCCTCCCGGGCTTGAGATAAACGACGACTGAGCCTATGAGTGGTAATTTGGTGGTTGGGGATCTACGCTACGCCATGATCGGCAAAAGCGCTGAGGCGAAGGAGCCTCGCCCTAAGTTCTAGCCTCGAACCTAACCAAGGGCTGGCTGGGTAGACGTCACAAGAAACTACGATTGAAAGCAAATCCTTTGTCTCTGCGCTCTCGAGAGCTCATTGGAGTTGGAGTTGTTCTCAATTGCCACGAAAGGTTCTGATTCTATCCCGCCTATCAATTTCATAAAAACAGTTCATCTTCTGCAGGGTCAACACATTTGGAGACAAAGAGGGCTAATTGAAGGGCAATCCAAATAGACGCGGCAATTTCTGAATTTTATGTTCAGAATGGGCGACAGTTTGCGTGATTATTTTGGAAGAACAAGCTGATCACAAATTCAACCGAGTCAATAAAAAGGTTAGAAGCTTGACGTGTTCCTAGCCGTCCGCTTTAGGAGACCCAAGAGTGCAATGTGAGAAAAGTATACGCAACTATTTGTCAGAGGAATGAGACTAGAGAGGGCATAGTTAGCCCAAAGCTTACGCTCTCCGCACCTGCCGCATTTGTAACTCTTGTTCATGATCGCCACGATACCCGCGGTTTGTGCATGAATCAACTCGGTCTAGGATGCGTCATTAGCACGTCGACAACTAAACGCGCAAAGTTCGGCAAGGTTTCACATGTTGCCAAGTGACTGAGACAAACCCCTCGCCCAGAACAGGTGGGAAATCGGGCGCCTGCACGCGAAGGATTCGCCCCATCACTGCTAAGCTCTCGGCTAGGCAGCATTTCTCCATCTGGTTGACCAGCGGTGAGACAGCAAGGCTAATGGGGCGGACGCTCTTCGAGGCCCGTCACGACCAAGACATCGGACACTTTATTCAGCCACCAAGGATGCGCATGAGTCCGTCGTGGCTGAAGACATCCGTGCATCAAGTCCTAGATGGGACGAACGATAGAGAGCGGTGTTGGTAAAGGGGGCTCAGGGGCTTGGCGGGATGTCGCCGCGTCGCATCTAAGCCACAAGAATCGGGATCAGATATAGGGGGTAAAAGAGAAGGCTGATTCAATGCCAGGTGTTCGTCATGCCATGACAGTGTGATACACACCCGTTCTCTGCAGCGCAGTAATGCATTGTTCATGCGGGATGGTTCGCATCGACGTGGGACAAAGACATTATGTTGTCTGTTGACAAAGAGAGGCTTTTCGAAACAGCCCATGGACTGTGGTGAGACGTGGGACCTGACACAAACAGATTGCATCGCGTCTTGTGTTCACAAAACCTCCTGCTGAACTGGATCAAGTGGCTAGGAGATGAGACTGGCTCACAACAAGACCTCTGCCTCGTCCAGGCTCGAGGTGGACGGATGCATTGAGTGGCGTCGAATTGTGAGTTGATGTGGAGTCACCGGGCGAGATGGGTGAAGGCACCCCGGGCGTCTTTGGACCTAGTGGGCTCATGCAGCTAGAACGAGAACCGGGTAGGTCTTAGCTGCCTTCTGGAACACTTCCTTGGGTGCCCAGACACGCCAGTCCGCAACCGAGAGCTATCTCGGCGGCTCTACTACCTGTGCGACGGCAGGAGGATTCGCAGCGCCGAGGAACGAACGACGTGAACCACGGGGGTCATCGGAGAGACACATGGAGACTTCTAGGCGTGTGAGTGCTGACTGCAGGTGGGGTTAGGGTCTCCGAATCGGGAAGCCGGGGAGACAAGACAAGACGAGCATGTTGCGAGAGGCAGGGAAGGGAGCTCAAAGGGTTAGAGATGAGAAGCGAGAAGCGGCAGGAAGTGGCGGTTACCGAAGAGGGTTCCCCGATATGGAGCACACCCCGGTGAGTCTCGGTGATCGTGATATATCGACGGAAATCTGTAGGCTTCAGTGCAAGATGGATAGCGGGGTGGAGGTGTTCGTCTCGACCGATGTGGTCTTATCGGCACCGTTTAATTTCCCTCATCCATCCACGCATGTAGCCCAGTAGGGCGACTAATAAGAATCAGATCATCAAACTTGTAGCCACAACGTGCTGTTGCTTGTCACTACCTGTTCCATGTTGGGACCGAATCCAGGGGGTCCGAAACCGCCCTCTAGATGTTTGACGAGTTGACGCTGAACGAGGGCCAAGTCTGTACATTCTGTGCTGCCGCTACTGCACCTGCGCCCTATGTACATTGTCGGTCGCTCACTTTTTGCTTTTTGCGTCGTCAAGTTCTCAGCTGGTGCCCACGTGTCTTCCTGGTCGTGCCATCGGGGACCGTGAGCCATCACCAATCGCGCACCAACGAGTCTGGCATCCATTTACTGGGGCGGTCCTTGGAGTCGGGGTAGGCTGGCGGGCCGGTGATTCGCTGCCCGCCTTGGGATTGTGATGATCGAAGTGATTATTGATACTTTGCCAAATTGCGGTTGGGCGGACCGCCGCATCTGACTGAGCGCGGCTGGGCTTCGGTGAGAAAAGTACCATGTCACACCGCCGCACCGAAGACGGGTTTAGTTAATTAGCAGGTTGGTATTGGCGTACGTAGGTGCGGACAAGGTCCGGGGGTCAGAAACGAAGGGAGGAGGAATGTGCGCAGCCCCTTGCTGCATCGAGGCGATCATTTTGACGAGGGAATCAGGGAGGTAGGAGGCATGTGGAGGCACGGTGAGCAAGCTGAGATCAGTCAACTTTGCTTGGACACAGGCTCATGTGTACTTTTCGTAAGGCCAAAGCATTTGGGTGGGCTAAAACAAAACGCCCGGATAGAGATGGGTGGGAGGTGGAAATGGATTTTCCATGAATCACTCTCGGCTTATAACCGAAGGATTGGATCGGACCATCCAATCGAGCTGGGCACAATCGGAAGTGGCTTGCTAAGGTTCTGAACGCCATCTGAATTGCTGGTGCCGCCCACGTTGTGAGGTATCGAGTCGAGTCGCAATCTGTGCCTGCGAAGCACCCTGACTTACGCATTCTGCAGCTCCCGCCCAACAAAGCATAGCATCAGATGCAGTCAGTGGGAGGGCACCCCCACTGCCTGACGAGGGTGCTGGTCCTTGTAGAGTTTACAGCCCGTCGTGTCTCGAATCTCATGTTCCACACGCCTCCCTGCTCCTCTTTGTTGGTTTCTGTCATTTTCTCCTCTCCTTCTCCAGGTGGGCCTCGTCCGAGTGTGAACGTGCCAAAAAAGAAAGTTGGGGTGCGGCCCCGGCTCCACCGGCTTTGGTTTGAGTGCGTTGAGTGCACCATGGGCAGCGCCCTGAGCGGCGAGTTGAAGACTTCGATGGGTCCTTTGATGGACTACGTAGTACAGCCCTCTCATTGCATGGTGGCGCATTCATTCAATGATCGCCTCCAATGATGTCGTTGGCCTCTGAGAATGATAACGGGCAGGCTTTCGGTTCTACCCACTGCCTGTACACTCTGTACCACCACCTCATCCATTGCTAGGCCACTATCAGCATCTTACCCCAAAGCAGCAAGCGACTAAAACGGCAGTGGTGGACAGGGCTGTCAGCGCAGCGCAATTTGCAGCCCCTTTTGCCAAGCCTGGCAGAACATTGTGAGACACCTCGGGGACGGCGGCGGGAGCTGGCCTTTTGACAGGTCGAGGTTTGAGCGCGGCTGCACTTAGTGCGCCTGAAAAGAGTATTCCTCAGCTGATGGAGGCTATGGGATGCGACTTAAGAAGAGTCCTCTCAAAGTTACTGAGTCGTAGTGTTCCGGTTCAGCGGCGCTTTGTGCCAGCCTGTACAGGACTATCCTGGTCCGGGGGATGCATCCATGCTAGGTTCCTGGAGGCGGCACCGAAGGAAGAGCCAAGACAACGCCGAGGCCTGGAACTTTGTGATAAAAAAAACAGAACTCACACCACTTGTTTACTGACTGCCAGTGCCGGTGTTGGAGCCCCGACCCGGCGGGTTTTCTGTATCCCTGGTATGAACAAGGTAGGATTGGGCTGAGGCTGGCCAACAATCAGCGTGTGGCCCAATTAGGAGTCTATCTCTCCATCACGTCGCCCGACTGGTAGTGATCTGGCTCGCGGATGCTGGGACTCTGCACGGTGACGGTGTCAGACACGAATACCGGTTGGCATCCCAGAAGCCTTCTCGAACCAGGCATCGACGGGTCGGAGCGCTGACTACTACCATCCGGAAGAATCGCGCCCAGCTCTACTCCGCAGGGCGGGAGGGGATCGCGAAAGTCCGGAGTCTGAACGAGATGGAGACTTGCAGCGCAGAGGCGTAGTCCCACACCCTAGGACCAGGGCGGGCGGCAGGATCTGGCCCGGCTGTGCCCCATCGGCATCAGCATCATCTTCATCTTCATCAAACCAAACAAAGACATCACGTTTTCATCGGCCTCTTATCATCGCGGCGATTGGGTCTCGATTCCGTCTGTGTCGTGTACTATGCAAGCGAGTGACCGGGCTTAGTTGCTGACTGCAAAACACACAAAGGCTGCACCTGCTGGCTGGTCTAGGGAAGGTCACGCTGGCGCTCACGGGTCTCACAGCCTGCCTGCCCGACTGCCTCGTTTCCTGCCTCGTTTCCTCCCTCGTTCCTGCCTGGCTCTCGTGCACTTCGACGTAGACCTAACTCTGCACATGCACATGCACATCACATAAACACTCATAATCCCCCTGTGAGACGCAGCTCTCTCGGCGAGACCTGACTCTTCAATTGCCTCGTTTCCCGGTTCCGGTTCCGTTACCGACCCCAAAGCCATCGCCTCCACGATCCCTCTAGAAACAGAAAAAGCACGGGTTGCCAGTTGGATATCCTGATCCTACCGCCCCCCTTCAATTCCTGGCGCCCTCGCCCTCGCCCTCGCTCACACCCCTGCGTCCTCGGGCTCCCCACAGGACACCCCCCCATTGGTCCCACCTACCGCCGTACTGTGTCTCGTCATTGCAGGTCCACTGTAACTTAGTACGCCCTGCAAGCTCCCAGTGCGGCCTAGCCACGGCTCTGCAATACGGACGGGGGCCATACCATCTCTCCTCCGCCCACCGCCGCCAGCCAGGCCTTGTCTAGCACCATCCTCGACCCTTCCACGCCGGCCTCCGCCTCTCCAGCTTGCTCTCTCACCCGCGAACACCTCACCAGCGGCCACCAACCCTGGCCTGGCTACGTTCGCGTTCTCGACATCCTCCTCCTCTCGCCCTCACGACACACACCAACTGGACACGATCAATTCTCCAGCCCGTCCCTTCCGTATCCGCTCCTCCCTCCACTACTCCGCCCTCGCCAGCCATCTTCCGCAACCAACCGCCGACCGAACTCGCATCGCCCCAGAACCACGACGCCTCTCGTTCCCGGACACTCGACGACTGCTACTTCCCTGGGGCGCTCCCTGATCCCACGACGCTGCCTGCTAGATGCAACCGATAGCCATGCGCCGCTGATTGCCCTTATCGCGACACCCGAACCGAATTGAGCCCGAAAAGAACCGGGCCAGCGCAGCCGTTCTCCAAGGCCCGACGCTGCGCACTCTCGCAGACTCGCCAAGATGGGTGCCTGTATGAGTTCGAGCAATGAGGAGGTGGACCAGAAGAAGAAGAGTCAGGCCATCGACAAGATCCTCGAGGAGGATTCGAAACGATTACGGAAGGAATGCAAGATCTTGCTTCTAGGTAGGCTTGTACCACGGCCCGCGTGGGCCGCTTCTCTGAGGACTACCATGGCTAACATAGACCTCAGGTTCCGGCGAAAGTGGCAAGTCGACAATTGTCAAGCAGATGAAGATAATCCACCTCCAGGGGTATTCAGAGGATGAGCTTTTCAACTATCGACCCACCGTCTTCAAGAACCTCGTCGAGTGCGCCAAGGCCGTAATCACGGCCATGCAGCAGTTCAACATCGAACCACAAAATGACGAGAACAAGACTCACGCAGAGTTCCTCATGGAGTATCAGGCCGAATCCGGCCCCCAAGCACAAATTGATGCTCAGGTTGGCGTCGCCGTACAATCATTATGGGAAGACCCAGCTAGGGAACTTCTTATGGAGCACCAGACTGAGTTTTACCTCATGGACTCGGCAGAATAGTGAGTTCGTGCGAGTTTGGATGACGTGACAATTTCTAATCAGCGCCTGCGCACAGCTTCTTCCAGGAGGTCCTACGAATAGTTGCCGCCGACTACCTCCCCAACGAAATGGACGTCCTCCGAGCACGAACGAAAACGACGGGTATTTACGAGACGAGGTTCCAGATGGGCCAGCTGAGCATACAGTAAGGCTCCCCAAAACGCCATTTTTGGAGCCGCCATCGAATTACTGACACTTGGAATAGCATGTTTGATGTGGGTGGTCAACGAAGCGAACGAAAGAAGTGGATTCACTGCTTCGAGAATGTGACTTCGATCATTTTCTGCGTTGCTCTGAGCGAATATGATCAGGTTTTACTAGAGGAGAGCAGCCAGGTAGGTTCACTCCTATGAGGAATCGTGATAGGACGGTCTTTGCTGACAAGTCTAGAACCGAATGATGGAGAGTTTGTTACTCTTCGACTCTGTGGTGAACTCGCGTTGGTTTATGCGAACCAGCATCATTCTATTCCTGAACAAGGTGGATATTTTTAAGCTGAAGCTGGCGCGGTCACCTCTCGGCAACTACTTTCCCGATTATTCTGGAGGCAACGATGTCAACAAGGCGGCCAAGTATTTGCTATGGCGCTTCAACCAGGTCAACAGGGCCCATCTAAATCTGTACCCTCAGTATGTACTCCGAAGTTGAAGCCTGTGGAGATGGGGATAAGGAGCTAACACATGCCGCAGCTTGACACAAGCAACAGATACATCCAACATCCGGCTCGTCTTCGCGGCGGTCAAAGAGACCATCCTGAATAACGCGCTTAAGGACTCTGGGATTCTTTGATGGGAAATGCTGTTTTGTTTTTGACCAATGATGTGAAATATTCGGGACTGTACGGGCTGGCGTCGCGAGCATTATCCGGAGTTTTTGGGGATGGGAAGGAGGACGACTTATTTTTACACACCCCTTTGTTTGTTTCGATGCGGCGTTTCCTGCTTCTACGCTCGTTTCTCGCCCTCACACGCTCACGTACGGACGGACTCTCCACCACAGTCTGGATTGAATGGCGAATCAACTACTGTTCGAAACTACAACACACACAGCTCGACGACGACACCCGGACGAGAGTCACATCCAGTATGACGACGCTTTATGTTTATATATTTCCCCTGTTCTTATTTCGTTTGGTGGCCCTTGATTGGCCAATAGACGTGGGAACCCAAGACTTACAGCTTTGGATTTTGCCTACTCGGACACGGAGTGGGTTCTAGGAAGGCGGCTTTGATTGAAAGGATACGGATGGCAGCGATGAACCCTGCAGAAAGGCAGTGCTAACAGGGAACGTGGACGATGGAATTTAAATACGTGGGGAAAAGGGTGAAACAAAGCAAAAAAAAGAATTCATTGCTTTCCATTCCTGTGGGCACTGCTGATTTCTAGGCTGGGGTAGAAAGCGCATGGTTTGAGGTATTGTTATTGTTGTTGTCTGACGGGGACGGGACGTCACTGGGAGACGGGACTGTTGGCATGCGAGTGGGTGGTTTTCAAAGTAGCTCAGCCCGAACTCGGGGATTGATGATTGAAGGGAGATTTTCAGCGAGGTGGATTCATCAGTACTATGTGACCTTCTATCAAACTAGTTTGATAGGCTCCTTCATCTGTGTGGAAATAGCTTTCGTGGTGACTTGGATTATTGTGAGGGGGCTGGGCGGATGGACGGCTTTCGGCCGATGAAAGCCAGACCAGGCTGGGGTAGTTTGCGGCCGGATTGAAGCTTATGGCAGGCGGTAAGTAATTGATCACCCACCTCATCAAGGAGGGGCTTTGAATCTGCAGCCACTTTTGCAAAAGCGCCATAACATCGGTCAAACAATGGGAAGGTTTTGCGCGTTGTCGCGGCCTTCGGTAGCTCCCTGCTCAGCTCGTGGGGGGTTTCACGTGTTAACTGAGCTACAGGGGATCATGTATCTCTCCATCTGTGAAGCCTAACCCTATACTTTGTTGGCAACTGTTCCCAAGTACAACGCTACCATCGGCATACCTCAAAACTACGGCATTCGCATGCGTCCCAGCCAAGGTCGTAAGGGGCGTCAGCTTGTTGTGGACGTGGCTTGGAGCTTGGGCCTCCGAGGACGGATGTCTCAGCTGCGAGGCGCCCATGGGAGCTTGATTGTTGGAGAACTGGATGCATTTGGCAATTGCGGGAGTTGGTTGGTCGACACCGACGGGGGGTCCGTTTCCACAGACGGGGGGTGAAGATGAAAAGAAACAAAGGCTGACCACTCGCCGCGAGCGGTAACACCAACAAGGTCCAGCATCACCATCAGACCACTGCGGCGATGTGCCCGCTGAAGACCGATTGGAAGTTGAGCGCGGCGGATATCAAATGCCGCCTGCGTCATGACGACCAGGGGTAAGCGCCGACTCGGCAAGATCCATGAGATTCAACCCACGGGCGTTTTGTTTTACAAGTGGGCTTGGCTTCTTAGCGAACGGGTGAGGGGGGCAAATGCCTCACGAAGCCAAGCCATGGGGGGTTTTTCGGCTGCTAAGTATCCACGACGAAAGCCGGGTGGTTCGGAGGCGAGTCCCTCGACATCTAGATCTCGGTTCTGGGGGTACACGGTCGCTGTGGCGGACGTCGCGGCCCCGCAATCCGTGGCGAAGGGGGGGGGGGGCCGACTAGGATGAAGCTAGGTAGTTGGTCTGGGCTGTGGAGGGGCGATTGGGAGACGATGGAGCAAGAACAAGAGCGTACGACATGATGGAGGAATGAGGGGACATTGAGAGGCTTGTTGGGTGGGATGCGTGATGGATTGCGAGCTGCGATGCATGGATGTGAGGGTGAGGGGATCCTGCTCCAAGGCGCCCCGAGACGCCCCAATTCGTAGCTGCATGTAGCCGTCGATGCGCGATGCTAGATGCGTGATGCTGGCAGCTGGACGCTCGGTGCTTGTTCGCGCGTGTGTGCCGACAATGTCGTCATGTTACAGACGGGATGGTTGTTCTGGAGGGGGAGGTGGGAGCGGGGAGCTCACCGGTAAGCTGGGGCAGTTGGCTGAGAGACCCGAATGCTCAGACATGCATATGGATCCGTCAATGAGGAGCTGGATGGGGGGAGCAGGAGGGAGGAGGTTGTGTAGAATAGGAATAGCTGCGTAGCAGTAGGCATGATGGGGAGAGGAGAAGAGGAGGCAGTGGTCCATCGCGCCTGCACATCCCATGATGGAGGTGGATGGAGCATGCCTCCCCTCGAGGCAAGAGAGAGAGAGAGGGGTACCGTACCTTCTTGCCTTCCTCCCTAAAACAATACCCGACGTCTTCTTCTTCTTCTACTCCTTCTCCTTCTCACCATCCCCGACATAACTAAATATACAACTACTGCCACCTCTGGACTGCTATCCCTTTGCCATCATCCTGGTCTCTTCTCTGTTCTGCTCTGTTGCGCTCGCCCTACTCTGCTCGCTGCTCCCGTATTTTGGATCCGCTAAGCTAGCTTCCCCCGCGGCGCTTCATCTGTCTCACCCACTGCCTAGCTACCGACATAGCTACCAGCTGGTTGCGGTATCCATCAGTCGAGCCGCCCTTCAAAACCTACGACTCACCTGCCGACTTCAACTTTCTTTTCTATTTTATTTCAATTTCCAATTCAATCTCCAATCCTCCATCTCCTCCTCTGCGAACCGTCCATCCCTCCCGCTTGCTCCGTCTGCTGTCGCGCCTCATCGTCTCGCAGAAGCAGGGCGTATATCCATCCAGTCCAAGCTACTGCGAGCTTACCTTGTTCGCACCCTGCAACTCCTCGACACTTCGACCCCGCTCCCCCACCTGAGGTGCGTCTCGTCTTGCCTGGTCTCGCTGTCCCGGCGAGTCGCGTTATCTGACGTACTCAATCACTCCTGTAGCGAAGTACGGTGGGTGACCTGATCTGATTTTCGGCTTCACCGAGCAAGGAGCTAGTCGCGGTACTTAACACCTGCTGCGCAAGCTTTCCTGAGCTTCCAACCCTCCCTCCTCCTCCCCCTCCTTCATGCTCCGATTCTTCGTTCCCTAGATAATCAACTAACCAGTCCCAAAAGCAGGCTGGAAATATGGCTTCCGCGCAGCAGCCCGTGCCAATCCGCCAGAGGCGTCCCTCTACAAGCGCCCCGATTGTCGACATCCAGGGTGCCGTCGGCCCCGCGGGCATCTCTCGCCCCAAACACACCAGAACCGCCACCGGCTTCGGCCCGAGCGAGATCACCAGCGTTGAAGGTACGGTGAAGTCCCTCACTTGGCACAGTCCCCCTCAGATTCCCAGCCATTGGTGTTTGTCAATGGCTGGCAACCGCCCGCGGTGACAATCTCACCCAGCTGCAACCGTCCCCCCACCATCCTCGTGTAAGTGGCGCGCCAATTAGGCCGCGATGCTAACCACCTTGAATAGCTTCTATCCCCGAACCTCAGCGCGAGGCATGGAAGAAAAACCAGACTGGTGGCTTCAGGAGCCAGGACGACTTTGAGAAGGAGGTCGTCCGCCATGTTGAAACCACGCTCGCTCGAAGCGTCTTCAATTGCGACGAGAACGCCGCCTACTCGGCCACTAGCTTGGCCTTCCGTGATCGTCTGATCCTGGACTGGAACAAAACCCAGCAGCGTCAGACTTACCGCGACTCCAAGCGCGTCTACTACCTTAGTCTTGAGTTTTTGATGGGCCGCGCCTTGGACAATGCCATGCTCAATGTTGGACAAAAGGACACGGCCAAGGGTGAGCACGCACTCACCACAGCTATACCCTTTTGAACAAACACTCATCGTATTAATTAGCTGGTCTCGCTGATCTTGGATTCCGCATCGAAGACATCATTGGACAAGAACACGATGCTGCGCTGGGCAATGGCGGCCTCGGTCGTCTCGCAGCCTGCTTCCTCGACAGCCTGGCTTCTCTCGACTACCCTGCCTGGGGCTACGGTCTTCGATATCGATACGGAATCTTCAAGCAGGAGATCATCGACGGATACCAGGTCGAAGTCCCTGACTACTGGCTTGACTTCAACCCTTGGGAGTTTCCTAGACACGATGTGACGGTCGATGTAAGCACGAACCCATGCATATGATGGCCATGATGGAACAGAAGCTAATTCGTCGCTCTAGATTCAATTCTTTGGAAATGTCTCCAAGTCCATCAACGACGAGGGCAAGACCATTACCAAGTGGGAGGGAGGCGAACTCGTCCAGGCTGTGGCTTTCGATGTGCCTATTCCTGGCTACGACACGCCTACGACCAACAACCTCCGACTCTGGTCCAGTAAGGCCTCTGGCGGAGAGTTCGACTTCCAAAAGTTCAACAGCGGAGACTACGAGAGCTCGGTCGCTGACCAGCAGCGAGCTGAGACTATCAGCGCTGTCCTGTACCCCAACGACAACCTGGAGCGCGGCAAGGAGCTCCGTCTGAAGCAGCAATACTTCTGGGTAGCTGCCTCTCTTTACGACATTGTCCGTCGTTTCAAGAAGTCCCACCGTCCTTGGGTCGAGTTCCCCGACCAAGTAGCCATCCAACTAAACGACACGCATCCCACCCTTGCTATTGTGGAGTTGCAGCGCATCCTCCTGGACATTGAGGGCTTGGAGTGGGATTTGGCTTGGGACATTGTCACAAGAACTGTAAGTCTTGAAATATCCACTACAGAACATACTCTCTGACATTTCCTAGTTTGGCTACACCAACCACACCGTCCTTCCGGAGGCTCTGGAGAAGTGGCCCGTTGGTCTGATGCAACACCTCCTCCCCAGACATTTGCAAATTATCTATGAAATCAATCTCTACTTCCTCCAGGCGGTGGAGAAGGCGTTCCCGAAGGACCGAGACATGCTCCGGCGTGTTTCCATCATTGAGGAATCCCAGCCTAAGATGGTAAGGATGGCTTTCTTGGCCATTGTCGGATCTCACAAGGTCAACGGTGTCGCTGAGTTGCACTCGGACCTCATCAAGACAACCATCTTCAAGGACTTTGTGGAAATTTACGGCCCTGACAAGTTCGCCAACGTGACCAATGGCATCACTCCCCGTCGTTGGCTTCACCAGGCCAACCCCCGACTGTCGGAGCTCATTGCATCCAAGGTTGGCGGCCATGAATTCCTCAAGGATCTTACTCTGTTGAACCGCCTTGAGCAATACGCAGAAGATAAGGACTTCCGCAAAGAGTGGTATGAGATCAAGTACGCCAACAAGGTCCGCCTTGCGAAGCTTATCAAGGCCGCAAACGGTGTTACGGTAAACCCAGCAGCCCTTTTCGATGTTCAGGTCAAGCGTATCCACGAGTACAAGCGTCAGCAACTCAACATCTTTGGCGTCATTCACCGTTACCTGACCCTCAAGGCCATGAAGCCCGAGGAGAGGAAGAAGCAGCTCCCTCGCGTCTCCATTTTCGGTGGCAAGGCTGCTCCAGGTTACTGGATGGCAAAGCAGATCATTCACCTGATCAACAGCGTCGGAGCAGTTGTGAACAATGACGAGGACATTGGTGACCTCCTCAAGGTCATCTTCATTGCCGACTACAACGTGAGCAAGGCCGAAATTATCTGCCCGGCTTCTGACCTCAGCGAACATATCTCCACTGCGGGTACCGAGTAAGTTGGCTTCTCAAGAGTTACTGGGTGATTGCTTACACAGCTTAGGGCATCGGGCACAAGCAACATGAAGTTTGTCCTCAACGGAGGCCTTATCATTGGCACTTGTGATGGTGCCAACGTAAGTCGACCTGAATGAACCCTGCCGATGAGACTAGACTGACGTGATATAGATTGAAATCACTCGGGAAATCGGCGAGAACAATATCTTCCTTTTCGGTAACCTCGCCGAGGACGTCGAGGACCTACGCCACACCCACAACTATGGAGATCACGCCATTGACCCTGACCTGGAGAAGGTGTTTGTGGAGATCGAGAAGGGCACATTTGGCACGCCCGACGACTTTAGCTCCATGATGGCTGCTGTTCGCCACCACGGTGACTACTACCTGGTTTCGGATGACTTCCACAGCTACATTGAGACGCACCACCTCGTGGACGAGGCCTACCAAAACCAGGAGGAGTGGATCAAGAAGTCGATCATCTCGGTGGCTCGCATGGGCTTCTTCAGCAGTGATCGTTGCATCAATGAGTACGCTGATATGATTTGGAACGTCGAGCCGCTCGTCGTTCATGATTAGAAGGTGAAAGCGAAGCGGGTATAGACTCGTAGAGGCGAAGTTTAAACTAGCAAATGAGGTGGGTGAGGACAGATTGACATGGATCGGAGGAGTAGCTTCCATTAAGTGGGCTGCACTGAAATGGTTGGGTTTACCTTTGTAATGAAACGAACATGACATATTGTAACTGAAATTGTTTTCCTGGTACCGTTAATCTGGATTGCCATGTCATTAGTAAGTGAGGTTAATGTTAGATGGCCCCGCTATGTGATCTTCCCCTACACTTGCTGTGGGACAGTCCGTCGATCCTTTCACGCCGCTGTGAAATTATTGGACACGGACAGCTGAATCAGAAACTCATTAGATAATTAAGGGCCTTGATATTGAAGCGCGCTGAAGTCGTATTTTGTGGTACCCCTGTCGCGTGTTGAACAGGTGCATCGGAACTAGAAATAACGGTTACCTACCGCACATCCAGCCTCGTTGTTGAGTGGAAGAGACAAAGTAAATAAATACCTCCGTCGGCTCGTTTGCTTCTAAATCGGGAATGTATGGGAACCCTGTCAGTTGGTCATAATGATTGAAAATGGGCTGGGACGTCTGGAAATCAAGGATGGTAAATGTCAGACCCCGCGGTGCAAGAGAGAGAAGATAGTTATTTCGGCTCCAGGGGAAACCCGTATTTATTTAGATCAACCTACCAAAGGTTCTTGTACTGTAGGTCCCAGTCTTGCAGGGTACTAGCCATCGTAAGGGTTCCCCCGCTGCAGGTTCGAGAGGGTCGATCCGTGCTGCGCAAGGGGTGAACTACAAACCCCTCCTTTCCTGCGTCCCGGTACCACGGGATGAGGGGTGCCCCTCCGAAGACTAATGCAGTGGCTGATCTTGGATGTGCCGTATGTGCGGCTTGTGAAAAACCCGGAGTATCTGCTTGAGAAGGGGGAGGCTTCAGAAGCAGGGGAGATGATGTCACAGGGAACACCTTGGACCGGGGACGACAGGGCCAACAGGATAGTATGGAACCGCTATAGAAATAGCTGTATCAAGTATGAAATGCAAGACACCTATGTTAAGGGTGAGGTACCTGACTTTGACAAGCTGGGTCATCCTAGGGGTGTTAACTAGGGGTGTTAATTAAGAGATCCCAGAAAGCCACGCGGGAGGCGTTCATCCCAGGAGTTTTGGCGGTGTCGATCGCAGGGTCTCGAACGACGGGACGGAATATTTCTGGCCACTGGAAGCCTTTTGTTTGGTAAGTTTTGGCTATGATGGTGGTCGATCTGGAACGGTGACAATGGAAGACGGATGGACTGGGTTGATCGACAGGGCGCCCGAAGCTGAGATATTATGTGGCGAAATAGGAAGGAAGGGTTTACGAGAGCTACATGATGTTATTTTAACTCGAAAGCTTGGTTCATTATTGTTTCTAGGTAATTATGTAGTTCTAGCATGTTGTGTGAAGGGAAGCTTGCTTGCCATTGCGGGTTGAGCTTGTAAGTTGAGGCGTTCTGCACAAGTGATCTACAACTACATGGGCATTGCCTGCCCTTGTCCGAGGTATCAATTGGGGGTTACCCTTGGGTCGAATCTAAGATAAGACCCAAGACCCGTTGCCGGATGCGCTGGCGTTAGGGGCAGACAGATGACAGATGACAGATGACAGTGACGTCTGCGTGGGCGGATGGGACTCGGCACAAGTGGAATGAATCATGGCGGCTGGGGTGGGAATGCAGGATGACGTCGGCGGGGTTGGGCGGCAGAAGAAAAAGTGCAACGATGGCAGCAGCAGGGGAATTTAGGGCAAAAAGCTCATGCATGCATGGGATGGAAAAGGAGCCAGGATGGAAAAAGAAACGACTGCAGCTAGCTGACCAAGAGGCAATTACTACGGAATACTCCGCAATAACTACGCAATAAGTGTCCCAGTACGGAGTGGTGTTTGTGTGGTTTGTGCGCTGTGGGACGGGGAGAGAAAGGGAAGAACAGAACATGGCCGATTTGTCACTGCGACCCCGATGCTTGGGACAAGTCTTACAAGGTACTGGCCTCGAGGGTCCTTAACAGAGCACACGTACAAGCCCACCGCATTTCGCAAGGGACTGTACTCGGCAAGTGTTAGAGACCAGACAGGGACAGCAGAGCAGGGCAGGGGCGGGCCGTTGGGGGCCGTGCACGCGAGAGCGGCTTGCCTCGTCTGGCGCTTCAGGGGAGGGGGTTATGTCTATGACGTCATGGAGGGGCCGTCGTTTTGGGGTCGGCGCGCAGCTGTGAGGATGAGGCGCGGATCGGAGGACGATGGGAGCAGCATTTCCAGGTTTTCGAGACGGCCATGGGACATGCCGGCATGCGGGAGCAAATCAGCGGGTGTGAGGTTACCATGATGATGGTGCTTTTCAGGGTGCTAGGCAAAAACGCCATCGCCCACCGGTATCTGCCAACAACTGATGGGCTTCTAGTGCCGGTGATGGAGGGACGGGAGAAGACGACTCGAGAAGACGGAAATCGGCATGGCATTGACACTGGGAATGGCCACCTACGTAGCTCATGCTAGAGAAGTCGGATAGCTTCCTAAGCTCCAATTGGATCTCGAAACACGGCATTTCGACTTCACACCGACTTCACACGCGCGACAACAGGGAGGGGCGCTGCAATGCATCCAAATGCATCCTTCCCCTCCCTCCAACAATACGGGATGGGACGACAACCTACATGCATAAGTTAGAGAAGCTGCCCGAGTCTTGATTCTGTCCCAGAGCCCATTCCCCTCTTTTCCCTCTTCTTCACTTCCATCTTTCGTCGAATCCCCTCCCTCTTCAAGCTCGTCCCGTCGCCTAAGCAAACCCACATCCACAACCAGCCTTCACAACCGACACCACCCTCCCCACACGAACCTACGTATATCGCAAATCTCGATCCTTCACGACAGGGGGAAACAGAGACCCATCCAAGGAACGAACGAGAAGACAAACTCAAGGGAGAAAAAGAGGAACCACTGCGACCACTGCCACTGCATTGACGGATAATCTGAATACGTGCCCCTCACCTCGCGGCTACTTAGATTTCCCATCCCGTACAGTTTCCCGATCTCTTGTTTTTAGTCTGCCCTGCCTCTCTCCATCCCTCTCTCCGAACTTCGTGTTTTCACTGTTTTCCTCTTTTCGCCACTACGACGCTCAATCGTTACATCCGCTACGCAGCAGGGTAAGTGAAGCGTCTCATCCGGCTCTCAATGTTACCGCCACCACTGTCACCAATTGCACCACCCCTCTTCCTTCTCCCGGACAGCGCACGCAGACAGACGAGTGCCACAGACGACCACAAGATGACCAGAGTGAGCACGAGGAGACGTGCAGAGCAGCACTAGGGCGAGCCACCAGACATACCCGTCGGCTTCCCAACGTCTTAATTGGGGAAACGGCAGCTAGCTTGCGTGACCGTGAGGTGGCTCGTTAAGCAGCTGTCGACGCACGCAACGCGCTGACCAAACCACCCACCGATTATAGTGCCCAGCTAAAATCGACAAGGGTGCGGCCTCGCATGGAACTGGAAACGAATGCTCAGCTCGTCCGGGTCTTGCGCTGTCTCTGGGGTGTTTCTTTCTCCCTTCCTGCGTCCTTTCACTTTGGATGGCGTTTAGTCTTTCTTTCCCTTGAACCAATGGAGAATAGCAGATAGAGCGAACACTGCTAACCAAGACCAGTCGGCAATTGCAAAGTACATACCTACGCAATATATCGGCCCCGCCACCTCTATACGACCACCCACTACGCCAGACGCCAGCGCCAGCGCCGACGCCCGCCGCCTGCACCGACGCTTCCTCGCCTGTCCTGCAGAACGCCTCCGACGTGACAGCACGCCTCCTCCCTTAGCAGCCGACTCGACGCGAGGACAAGACAAGAAGAAGCAAAAATCCAGGCGAGACAAACCGGGGAAACAAAAAGGAAAAAAAAACACCCCGCGACGACACAGGAGGAAACGAAGTCAACCCCTACAAGGCCGAAGCGAAAGGAAAAAAAGAAACGCGAAGCCGACCTTCCTAAACTCGACCGCGATCATCCCCTGCGCACGCTCGGTGTCTGAGAGTGACAGCGCAGTCCCAGTGGGAACCCGATCCGATTCCAGCGGCCTCTCCCCCCCGCTCCAAATCGCCCGCCAACCGCTAATCGTCCAGCGTGTCCCCCGTCCATCCACCATCCCTCATCCCTCCAAACGCTATCCACCCCCCCAAATCGTCCATCAGTTTTCACCCACCGATTCTTCCTCCTCTTCCTGCAACTCCCTTGTCCAACTCCGAACATCTCATCCCATCCTACGCCGTCGATCGATCAACCGCCGACGTCTTGTTGCGAATTTCCGCCCTCCCTTCCCCTCGCCATCTCCCTCTACATCCCCGCTCCCCTCTACGCTTCAACCCCGCCTTCACCATGGCCGAGTTCGTCCGCGCCCAGATCTTTGGCACCACATTCGAGATCACCTCGAGGTACAGTCCGCTCCCTGGCGCCCTCTACAGCCGCCCGTCTCCTCGCGCTCGCGCATCCGCTTCTCGGTCGCTGACTCCATCTCCAGGTACTCGGATCTCCAGCCTGTTGGCATGGGAGCTTTTGGTCTCGTTTGGTAAGTTCTCCCCACCACCATCACCACCACTGCCGTCGTCACAAGCACAATCCCCTCTCCTCGCGGCCGCCTGCATCCACTAACCGTGCGACCATCCAACAGTTCCGCCCGAGATCAACTTACCAACCAAAATGTCGCCGTCAAGAAGATCATGAAGCCCTTCAGCACCCCTGTGCTCGCCAAGCGTACATATCGTGAGCTCAAGCTGCTCAAGCACCTTAAGCATGAGAACGTGAGCACCGCCCACCACCCCTCGGCGCCTCAAGCCGAAGCCTATTCCCATCTCGATATCGACGACTAACTTTAGTTCCTTGCCAGGTCATCTCCCTCAGCGACATCTTCATCTCCCCTCTCGAGGACATGTATGTCCCCCGACCTCGCTTGACTTCCAAGCCTCCCTCGTGCCCATACTGATCGCATCGCAGCTACTTCGTGACGGAGCTTCTCGGCACTGATCTCCACCGATTACTGACCTCGCGGCCTCTTGAGAAGCAGTTCATCCAGTACTTCCTCTATCAGATCATGGTATGCCCGACATTCCGCCACCATTCCCTTGCGCGCGCTGGTCATCAAATCCCGCTAACTTATCTCACAGCGGGGTCTCAAGTACGTGCACTCGGCCGGCGTCGTCCACCGCGACCTCAAGCCCAGCAACATCCTCGTCAACGAGAACTGCGATCTCAAGATTTGCGACTTCGGTCTCGCTCGAATCCAGGACCCTCAAATGACTGGCTACGTCTCCACCCGATACTACCGAGCCCCCGAGATCATGCTCACCTGGCAAAAATACGACGTGGAAGTCGATATCTGGAGCGCTGGTTGCATCTTCGCCGAGATGCTCGAGGGCAAGCCTCTCTTCCCCGGAAAGGACCATGTGAACCAGTTCTCCATCATCACCGAGTTGCTGGGCACCCCTCCGGATGATGTCATCGACACCATTGCGAGCGAGAATGTGAGTCGCCCTGGTATTTCATACAAGCAGGCTTGTGGATTGGTGATTAACTTTGGCCCAGACGCTGCGATTCGTCAAGTCGCTGCCCAAGCGAGAGCGACAACCCCTCAAGAACAAGTTCAGAAATGCCGATGAGTCGGGTGAGTTACTAACCTGAGTGTCTATGGAGCCACCTGCTAACCAATCCTTGCAGCCATTGATCTCCTTGAGGCCATGCTTGTTTTCGATCCCAAGAAGCGAATAACCGCTACCGAGGCCTTGGCTCACGACTACCTTGCCCCCTACCACGATCCCACGGATGAGCCCGTCGCCGATGAGAAGTTCGATTGGAGCTTCAACGATGCCGATCTCCCTGTCGATACCTGGAAAATCATGATGTGAGTTCGCTCGAACCCTTGCCAAGGACGTTTTGGATATTGGTGAACTAACCCACCTCCCAGGTACTCTGAGATCCTTGATTACCACAACGTCGAGTCTGGTTTGCCTAGCATGGAGCAACAGCAGCAGCAACTTCTGCAGCAGCAACAGCAACAGCAGCAGCAGCAGCAGCAGTTCAATGGACAATAGACAAGGGTGCTCCCATTTATCAGGATAGGGTGATACTAGGGCGCAAGAGAAGGAGGCGCAAATGATACCACGAAATCACTCACATACACGCTCACCCATACCCATGCGTGCCAACGAGAGACGCGGAGCACACGCATAACCTCAAAGGCATGGATCTAACAAACGAATCACATCCAAACACGCACAAACACACACAAACGCACGTCTGGCGTTGGGGAGACAGAGGGGTGGACTTGGGGGGGGTTTCTCGTTTTTAGCTATATGTTTCCTGTAAGGTTTTTTCATGATACAACGGAGCACAAAAAATACACGACGCCGTAGGAGTTATGAAATTCCACTGATTGTATGTTGTGTACTCTTGCTCCTTTCCCCCTGCATTCGCCAATGTTGTATGTCCGACATCTAGCATTCAAGTGCTGCAGGATTCGTCGCCGGATGTTGGTACATGGTAAGGGTGGTAGTCCAGCGTAAGATTCATCCAGACCGCAAATCCGGGGCAGATACCAACAAGTCGAGTTGCATAGTCCCAAGCTACCACAGCGTTGGTCTCCCTCAACCATGATTATGGGCTCCATTCATCCCCGCAAGGTGGACCCAAACTTGGGAGTGCTGTGGGAGCTGTCGTGCTGGGGGGATTCTTGATACATGACGTCGACAAACTTCTGCAAGCCCTCCTTTCCTCCTAGATATTCCAACGTCTCCCTGGCGCCCTTGCGGCACTGAGCGGCAGCATCTTCAGAAATATCGGGATTTATCGAGAACTCGAGCATTTCTGCGAGCACAAGTGCTATTTCTGCGGCGCCAACGCATGTTGCAGGAAAATCCTTAGGGTCGGCATGCCGGGCACCGGACATAAGCTTGAGGGCCTTAGGTATGGCTTGAGGCTCGGGAAATCCCCCCTCTGAGTCGCAGGGGATGGGGATGGAGGTAGGTTCATCCTGAATTGTTTCGGGAGTATCTGGACAAGGGCAGAGGCTTCGAGGGTCGGTTTCACGCGTGCCTGGCTGCTGAGGCTTAGGGTCCACGTCTGTAGGGCAGGTCTTGAAATAGAGTCCTTCGTCTGGTTTAGAGAATCCGGTGTCGACGTTGTAGCCTAGATCATTCGCGAAACGCCGGTAATGTTGATGGGCTTCCTGGTTGTCGGCGGCCCAAGCGACGAACCCTCGGGAGATGGCCTGATTGCGGAGGTTGGCCTCGTTTCCGTAAAGCTGGATGGCTCGTGTGTAGCCGCAGTAGCACAAACATGGGGGAGATCGAGAAAGAGGACGACAGAAGAATTCTCTGAGCTCATAATCCATTGATAAGCACGTCCCAGTGCAGGCGGGTATGGCGACGGAATCCATCTGTAGCCGCGTAGAAGGAGATAGTGTAGAAGGGGTGGTGGATTTCTTTTTAAAAACGGGAGATGTTGAAGGAAGAAAATAAAAAAGATAATTACGCAAGAAAGTTGTGCTCTCTTGTTATTGGAGTGGTGCATCTGTCAGTGATTCATAGAGTTGACGGCCGGCAGGCAGCTGGCAACCGAGATGCAGTTACGTCAAATTGTACATGGAGAAATCTATACTATGGCTCAGCTACCTACGTTAGGTAAATTTAGGTAGTTAAAGATAACCACACACAGCATCGTCATATGACATGAGTGAACGGACAGTATTTGGAATTTGAATTTGACATTTCTTTTTAACTGCTTACCTACCCAACCAACCTCATCATCATCGTCGGGTCTACTAAAATCCAAGGCATGCTTCCCATCTAGTTTGGAGAAGCCCCTTCTTTAGTGGGATCCTCTCCAGAGATGCAAATCCTCATCCTCTAGCACCATTTTGTATCACTCCTCGCTTCTCACCAGGTATCATGAAGCCAAACCCAAATGCCCCTTTTTGTATGCACCCTCGAATCTCCTACTCCTCTAGTATGGCTTGCAAATCTTCCATCTCGCCACTGTGATACACCATGTCGTAGAACTGGCCTTTAGAGTTATACAAGTCTTTAGGGGAGCCGCACTCGAGAACGCGTCCAGCGCTCATGACGACCACTGTGTCGTAGTCTATGATGGTGCGCAATCGATGCGCAATCGTAACGAGCGTGCGGTCGCCCCCGGCCTCCTCAAGTTCCCGTCGGAGAACCCGCTGAATACCCCGATCTGTCTCGTAGTCCATGCTGGCGGTTGCCTCGTCGAGGAGCATCAACTTGCTCTGGCGGATGAGCGCGCGACAGAGCGAAAGGACCTGGCGCTGGCCGTGGGAGAAGTTCTCGCCGCGGGCGTCGACGTCGGTGTCTAGGGATATAGCGTTGCTGTGGACGTCATCTATCGCGCCGGCGGTGTGTTCGTCTTCGTCGTCGGAGTTGTGCGCAGAGAATGATGCGATGCCCTTGCAGTTGTCTAGGGCCTTGTCTAGGAGCTCCTTGGGAACATTGCCGCCTGGGTCGAGGTTGGACTCCACGGTACCGTTGAAAAGAACAGCTTCTTGGGGGATGATAGTTAAGCCCTCGCGGAGGCGGTGACGAGGAACCTTGGTGATGTCGACGCCATCATAGAGAATCTGCCCCGAGACGACGTTCGTGAAGCGAAGGAGAGAGAGAACCAACTAGAGGTACAGCAGTTAATATCATGGGAAATGAGTAGAGAAGAAGGCACGGTATTTTTGTTACTCACTGTGCTCTTGCCAGAACCTGTGCGGCCCACAATTGCCACTCGTTCGCCAGCCTTGAACTTGAGGTTTACGTCGGTGAGAATGTCCGGGCCCTCAGGATCATATCGAATGGTGACATTTCGAAACTCAATCTCTCCAGACCGAGGCCAACCTTTGGGGATCACATGGGATGGGTCGTCCGTATACTCGCCCTCCTCAGGGTAGGTCTCATCGCCCTTTTCCTCTGGTTCCAATTTGACGTACTCCTTGACTCGGTGGAACTGTATTGTTCGCGTCAGTATTGTTGAAAGATCTTAGTGTAAAAAGGACAACTCACGCTCTGCATTTCCACCTCGAGATCGTTCATGCACCTAACTAGCATCAGAATCGTCTGGCTCAGACCGTTGGCGTTAGTGAGCGAGAAGCCGACAAGACCAGCAGAAATCACACCGGCCTGGGACACGGCGATAATGCCAGCAGAGAGAGCCACCAGGGCGGTGACAAAGTCCACGCGAACCGCCACCCAGCGGTTCGCATTGAAGTTCGCCTCGGCTGCGGCCGACCAGGCGCGCAATTTCGCTGCCAACTCCTCACGGAATGCCTCCGACATGCCTGCTCTGGCCCGGATAACAGACAACCCCGCGAGTGTATCCGCGAACTGGGAGAAGACGGGAGACTGGGCCGATGATGTGAGACGCTTAATGACGACAGCAGTGCGAGTATACATCTCGCCGATGAGGACGCCAAACAGACAGGTGAAGAGGGCCGGGACCATGAATATGGGCATGATGCTGCTGACGGCACCGAGACGAAATATCATCATGAAAATCGAGTCAATGGTGGCCCGTAGCATGCTGCTGAGCATACCGTCGATGGAGGCTATGTCGCTAGAGAAACGGTTGGTGATGCGGCCAATGGGGATGTGCTTGAACCACGACAGCGAGACACGCATGATGGCCCGGATGAAGTCGTTGTGCAGGCGCCTGGCGGCCCTCCATGCTCCCCATTCGAACATGACGATGACGACCGAGTAGAAACCAATATCTAAGAGGGTGAGCACGGCATAGATACCCATGTAGTAGGCGATATCGACGTGGGCCTGGTGGTTGTACGCCTCTACCCAGACGGAGAGCCAGAGAGTCCCAACAAAGCTGAAAATGTGAGGGAGGAGAAGAAACCCCATGATTACGCTCACAAAGGCAGGGTGTCCAAAGTAGCTCATGTATTGCAAGGCTGTATCGGTATGTTAGCATTGTCAAAGAGCGGAAGGGGAGTATCATACAAGTTAGGCGGCCCAATTTTCCAGATGCCTTCATTTCCTGGTTCACAATATCATTGTCAGGCTTTACTTCCGCACTATCCGTCGACTCGTTCAAGGTGGTACTATCGGACTGAAGACCACCCTCGACTTCGTCTGGCGTTTCGGCATCCTCGATATCGCCTCCCAGAACTTGCGCTAGAGCGATGGGCTTGCGCACAACGCCAATTTGTGTCTCTGCGAGCTTGACCTGCCCATTCTCCAGCGAGATCGAGAAGTCTGCTTGTTCCGAAATCCAGGGTATATTGGTCACCAGGACGGTGGTCCTCCCAGTCAGAAGGTCACTGCAAAAGCAATGCTTCCAGACACCGGCCGCAGTCTTGGCATCTAGAGCTGCGAGTATGTCATCAAGTAGCAGAAGGGGTGCTTTCGAGTAAAGCGCTCTGGCCAAAGCAACGCGGGCTTTTTGACCTCCCGAGAGCGATGTTCCGTTCTCACCCACTGTCGTCTGGTCCCTGTCCGGTAGCTCCTTGAAGTCTTCTCGTAGACAGCAAGCCTCAATGACGCGATCATACCGTACCTTTTCCATGGGACTACCAAACAGAATATTGGCCTGAATAGTGTCATTCTGGAGCCACGCGGATTGTGAAGCAAACGCTACATCTTCGGGCCTTGTCACAGATCCGCCCTCGATATATGTCTCTCCAAGGATTGCCAGCAGCAGAGTGGACTTCCCACTTCCACTGGGACCGCTAACGGCGTTCAAACCTCCTTGAGCGAAGTCGAGTGAGATATCATTGAGGCTAAAGGTGGCCTTTTTGTTCCGTCGGAACGAACCCCCTTTGATCCGCAGAGGACCTACTGGGTAGCGGGTAAGGGGTACCGTACTTTCAAAATACTTGTCAAGACGGCTGACCGATACCAGTGCGGCTGCAAAGTTGCGAGCAAAGGAGCTGGCCTGCATAATGTTCCTGCGGATGTTCTTGACGAGGAAAACAGAGGTAAATGCGGTGGCGGCATCGAGACGATGCTTCTCAAGGCCCACGTGAAGCGCGAACATCACTAGTAAAGAGAGGAACGGGAAGACCTGAGTGATTTGGTTCAGGACGGCCTGAAGGACGGAAACTCTCCACAACTCCTTTTGCTCAGCTGCACGAGCCTCGATGATCTTTTCTGTGATGGGTGTCTCCCACGAAAAGTACTTGATGGCTCTCAGGGAGGCTAGATACTCTGTCACTAACGACATGCGAGAATCCTGGGCCTTCCTAACCTGCCTTTGGGAAAAGTACATTCTTTGTCCTAGCCAGATAGACACCGGGGTCGCCAGAGCCAGGATAGCAGTACCAACCAAAGAAGCCCATCCGAGCATCCGGTACATGCCAACAAGAGAAATGATGGTCCCTAGCGGGACTCCGACGGTGGCCATGACCATGTCTCGGGCTCTGTAAATAGCGTCCACATCTGAAGCCATGAGATTTGACAAGCGGCCGGCCGAGGTACTCTTGGCCGCCCCCTTTTTCTCTTTACCTTCAGTCTTGCCACTGGAGTGCAACTCGAATGGGTCTTCTTCTAGTTCCATGGAATCGAGAGCAGTGTAATACAACTCCTGGGTGAAGGCGGATTTTATTCGCACAACGAGCCTGGTGGAAGTGAATATATACTGTTGAAAGCAGATGGATCGGACCAAGGGACCAAGAAACATGAGTAACACCCACAGCCAAGGCCTATATGTGGCACCGCTTGGGTCAGCAAGATACTCCAGTAGCTTGAACATGCCGTACGCAGCAACATTCTCCACTGTGTAGCTTGATCCAATCCAGATCGACATGCGCACCAACTCGCCCTGCTGGAACCGCAATGCCGTCAGCAGCGTCTTCTTCGATATCGAACGAGCTTTCTGGACTTGGCGCAGGAGGTACAAAGGCTCGTCGTACCAGGCAATATTGGGGATATCATCCATTTCAAGCTTGCCCTTGGCCCCCTTCCATATGGTGGGGGTCAGCCAGTCGTAGGTACAGTAGAAGGTGAGCCAGCTGCACGTCTCTTCGGGAGCGGGCTCGTCGCCGAGGCTACGGCCTGGGATGTTGATGTCAATCTTGGGAGGCACCCATTCCCTTGGAGTCATCAACGCGAAGACAAACGTGAGCGTAAGAGCGGCGATGGCTGCGATCAAGCTGGTATCACGCAAGCACTGGGACCCCACCTGGATACATGGGAGATAGTGGGCAGTGGCGAGCAGAAGAAGCATGATTGTGAACACAGAGTTGACCTGATGGAGAGCCACATGACGCCATTGAAGATCGTTGACGAGGCGTAAGAGGCCAAGGAGGAACGCATAGGCGGGGACAACTACATTGAGAACGTGAACGCGACCCTCAACGTAGGCAAGGAAGAGAAAGGAGACGGAGGCGAGTCTGGCCGCCTGGGAGAGGAGTTCGTAAGACCAGCGGATCTTGGATGCCTTTGATCGATGGACGAAGATTTCTCGGCGCAACTGAACCAGGCGGACGGCGAGCCATAACAGGGACAAGACGAGGACCGCAGCTTGGGGAGTGCCGGATTGGGCGAATTCTGAGACATCGTTGAGCCACTGTATCTCTGGCAATTTTAACGGAGTCTGGTAGAGGCTAAGGGAGGTGGGTTAGCATTAGAGAGGTGGTTGAGGCACGAGGAGCCCGTGGTGGACTGGGGCAACGACGCTGAGAGGTTTACGGACCTTGTTAGATAAGGCTGCTGAGAGACGTGGGTAGATTGATTTCTATCGTAGGGAGAGAACTCATAGCCACCGAAGCGATGGATGACGAAATCCATGATGGTGACATGGGATCTCAGGCGAGATGGGCAGAGGGATGGGAAGGAGGAGGGAGGAAGGAGGGAGGAAGGAGGGAGGAAGGAGGGCGGAAACAAGGAAGGAAGGAAGGAGAGAGAAACGAAAGAGGCGAGTGTAGACGCAGATGCAAGATGCAATGCACAGAGAGAGACACGGATAAAGAGAGGAAAGAGCAAACTGCCTTATTAAGCCCCCATCCTGGGATCCTCCTGAGTCTAGGATCTGTGTCTAAAATCCGTGAAGCCCGAGGGTGGGAGTGAATCGTGGTGTGCTGCGTCGCTGGACGCTGGATGATGGATGCTGGACGCGTGTGTGCAGGGCCTCACGCCCAAAAAGCCGGGAGAGTGGGTTCCTTTGTGGTGGAGACTGCAAGGGGGCGATGGTGAGTGCTGCTTATAGCGGGCCCTGGCGGAGTCACACGCTCTATTGCACTGGCTCTCCAGCGCTCAGAAGCCCAGAGGTCGTCGTGCGGGCGGCCGGGGGGGGCCACTGTTGCAGCCGATTACAGGGAGCTCAGTGGGATGGCCGCCCCAAGTGGCCGAGCTCGGCGGGGCAGGTGCTGCGGGGCTAGCGGCATCGTAGTGCCGGGCCAGGGCGTCCTGGAGCCCACCGTGGGCAATACGCCACCACTGGGCCCTTCCCACCAGAAGCAAACCGTACAGTACCGCCAAACTTCACCGACCAGCGAGCCGCGAGTGCATTGGATGGCACCAGGAAGCGGGAAGCCAGAGCCGGCCATGCATTACCCCTTGACCGCCTCCATTCACCGGTTTCGGTGTGCATTTGGCGTGCCTAGCTTGCCAGCAGCCAGCAGCTAAGACTCAGGGTCAAGTCGTCTCTTTCCTCATCACCGCGGTGAGTGAGCGAGCACGAGGACGGCAGCGGAAGCGCCCGCTGAACCATCGACAATCAACCTTCAGCCTACCGTCTTAAGCTGGGAGTGGCGCTGTGCCACCCACGGACGGCTGGCGTACCGCATGGGGAAGGTTGCCATGTGGGATCCGGGACCCTTTGTGACCAACTCGGCTTTACGAGCCGGATCCGATCCCAGGCCTGATAAGACGTGCTTTGATTTGGGTGCTTTTGTGATTCAGAGGTATCGAATGTGGCCTGACTTGAGCCAGGTTTGTGTAATGGGGGCTTGCGTGCTGTGGGATGACGATGATGAGCCTGGCTTGCGGCTGAAGTTGTGGGGAAATCTGCCTAAGTCAGTCATACACGTTCTAGGAACAATTGGAATTAGGAATGCTGTTGTAGTTTCCACATGATGCGAATGCTGCGTCCTCAATCCTGATTGTTTGTACGGCTGAACTTGATGACACATGGCTGCCTAAATTCACTAAACTGGCGGATACGAGGTCTGATCTTGGGGTTAAGCGTCCTCTTTTACTCAACAATTACAGCTCTGATGCATACTACCTATGTGCAGCTGAGGACTTGATGTTACATGAATGCCTACGTAATTAAACTGGTCGGTCCTCTATGACTGTGCGGCTTTAACTTGACACGAAGATGTCTGACATCGGCAAATTCGGCAAACTGGTTGACGCGAGCGAGGTTTGGATTTCGGGGTCAAGCCGCCTCCCTTGACTAGCAAGTACAGCTCTGATGGATGTAAAATTGTCTACTGGTGATTACAAGAAATCAAATCCTTCAATGACATCACTTCAGTGGGCGGCGCTCGGATTGCACGGGTTTTCTCCTGCTACTTAGTATGGACATCAAGACGCAACAATGGACCAAAACGCCATGGATTGAGCATCGTGATGAATGCGTCCGCTAGTGAAGGTAAATCATCTATATACCTATTTGCATGGCCGCCAATGGGATGAGGGACGGGCGTGGAAGACTGTTGGAAGAGTGCACTGCTGGGAAGGGAAAGAGTTGTCAGTGAGACCAAAAAAAACGGGGTGCAACTGTACGATGGCAGTGATATCAAAGCAATACGCAGACATAAATTATATGCTCTAATCCTAAATATAATTATAAATAATACACCTTATTTGGCAGTTTAGGAAATAATATTTATATAAGCCTTAGTTTTAATATTTATCCTCTAATTATTATTTTTAGTATATTAGACTTATTAACGAAAGTACCACTAAAGCTTAAGAATAGACCCTTTGACTGGTGAGCGACGCCCGGATTTGGGCTAACTTGGGCTGATTTCAATCGCAACGGAATCGCTTGCCCCTCTGCAGGCTGGCGCCTTCGGGCTTTATGCCCATGATATCTTGGGCGATGCCCAGATTTGGGCCAATTTCAATCGTCAGTTATTTGAGCCTGCTTATCCTTTCCTGAGAGCAGGGACTAATGCAGCCATCAACAGCCAACGCATCGTCCACCACCGCCGCCTCTACTAGTGAGTATTGTTATGGTTCATCCATGATTCTGTATTATAATGGGCTCATAGCGAAGAATGCTCTACCATAGCAAGAGGACGAGGACGAGGAGTCCAAGAAAAAGAAGACGAAGAAGAATCTGGGCGTGTCCGCCCCATCTCTCGCCGCCGTCTCCTACAGTTGCACATTGGGCAAGGTCCGCAAAAAGTGCAAAGCCCAAATACCAAAATGACTTAAAAGAAACGTCTAGCACAGAGGTATACGAAACCACATCCTGACACATGATCATGTTTCATTCTATTCTAATGGGCCATGATTGCTATAGTATCAAATTAAATAAGCTATTGAACACGCTGTACCAATCTGCTGTTCCAAGCTAGTATTCTGTCGGGTCACGCAGCTGTACCATACTGTCTTTCAGCTACGTCAGCCTGAACTAATATAGGAGGATATCATGGGCATAAAGCCCGAGGGCATCAGGCCACAGGGGGGCGAGAGATTTTATTGCGATTGAAATCGGCCCAAGAAAGCCCGAGGATACCGGACGGCATGGGGGCGAGTGACTCCATTGAGATGGTTGATTCTGGGCAGCATGGACGATGTCCGCAAACTGTAGTGCCTAAAAAAGCAACGCACTGCCTTGGGGTTGTTCTTGGGAAGGAAGGAGCACCCCAAAGGCGCTTCGCTTTTTTCACGCCTGAGGTTCTGTTTGCCTTACGTGGCCGGGTGAGGCTGCCATCTGGGTAATTTAGTTAAGGAAGGAGCACCCTAAAGGTCCTGGAAAGAAGGCACGCCGCGCTGGAAGAGGTCGATGGTACCGCAATGCGCCATGTTTGGAGACGTTGTCAAAAAAGAAATTCCGTGCCATTGTGCATGCCACTTACCGTCCAAGAATTTCGTGATTAGAGACGACATGTTTTGTGCTGGAATACGGTCCGCCAAGTTCGATATTACTCGAAGGTACCACGCATTTTCCGTTCGCGGCAGGTGTGTTGGAGGAGGCGGCCAATCCGTTAAAATCGCGTGCTTGATGAAGTGATGAAAAAGAGAAAGAAGGAGGAGGATGTGCGAGAGAAAGCATGAGACAGGAGCTGAACATTTTACTATAATTATTTGGGGGAATCTTGAGGACAACTGACAGTGAATCACATCAATGCCCAGGGCGGAGAAGACGAGCGAGAACAGGGGGAAGTGGAAATGCAGAACCTTTCAGGGAAACTACGGAGATGGGTTTTTGAATGATTTAGAGATGGCTAGGCTTGCGAGCTGCTATGATGTGGAGATAATTGTTGAATGCTATATTCTTTGCGTTCCGAGACCTATGCTGCAATTCTGGGGTGACGCAGGGCCTGGGAGATAATCTCACTCCTAGGCCTCATAAGTACCCTACAAATGCGTTGCAGAATCAGCTTTCCAAACCTTGACCGTTTTGTCAAAACTGGATCTAAATGAAAGATTTCAATACCCGTCGTAGTCGGCTAAGACGGCAGACGAATAGAACCATGGGTCCTGACATTTGACACATGCCTCTGTTGAATTCTCGCCTTGTATTACCCTGTGTCTTTGTATCCGGTAGTTAGACAACTATCGGATTGTGCACTCGACCGTAGAGCAAGAAAACTGCCCGGTTTGTTGTAATGTTAATTGTGTGTGGCCGAGTGTGCGGTGCTTCCGCATATTGGGTAGCCGTCCTAGAATCCGGCTGTGATATCCCCAGCACAATTTGTGAATTCAGCTACTATCTACACACCATTCCCTCTCGCTATTTAAACTCGTCTTGGAAGTTTACTGGTTGTCCCGTCCGTCTGACGTTGCTCTATCTACAGTGCGTACCTATAATCTTATGCTCTAGGGTGAGACTCTATAAGGCCTCTACCACTAAGTGAATTAATTAGGACTTAGGGAACATAAATTTAATACATTTAGCGTTTTACCCTTAAATGTGGTTTTCGGCCACCATTAAAAGTCTCTGTGCTGGGGCTCTGAGTGATAAGTGATGTTGTCAAACTTGCTGCGCCAACCTTCGTACACAAGCACCCCGGAATGTCGCTAGCAGTATCGGGTTTTACGTGGAAACAACAGTGACAATTAATTTTTATTGCGTCAGCGCCCCCGGAATTGATGGAACATTATCTGCCATTTCCCTTTAAATGTGGTAAACCCCCACCCTAGTCGCTGACTGTGGAATCAAGAGATGAGTTGGACTGTAAGCAAATGGTGTGCTTTTTCGTGAAGTGTTATTGAGAAAATATTTCAGCGCAATTAGTTTGCAATTTAATGCGAGACTATTTATGGCAGCTGGCGGGTGTGAGTTTGACAGCTGGCAGCACTTGCCAGCTGGGGGACTGATAGTTATTGCATATTGTTACAGTCAGTATCCCTTTGGGAACTATTTAATTATATAATATCAGTAGTGGTATTGGCTTCTATTCCCTCTATAGCTATAGGGGTTAGTAGAGGCAGATTAAAGCTGTATTATTAATTAAAATAACTGTTATAGCTTATTTAGTAGTTACTAAGATATATAAAGTGGGAAATATAAAGTTTACTGCAGATAGCCTTTTTTCTTTTTCTATAATACTTTATAATAAGTAATTGAAATTTCAGTGTTAATTTTTATTTATACTTAGAATATTTATATTTACTATTTTAATAATATAATATAGTAAAATACTATGTTTACTACAGTATTAAATGTTTAATTAAAGTATTTAAATAATAAATTATTAATTCTATATATTTATATAATCTATTTTTAAATATTAATAATAATAGTTAAATATATATTATGTATATAGTATTTTTGTTTTTACTATACAGCTTAAATTAATATAGTTTGCAGCTTAAATACTGGGTTAAAGCTGTGAAAAGTTAGGAAAATCGGGGAAAGTGCGCACATTATGATATAATGAAAAATAATTGAGTAATTAACATGAACCATTCGGCAAGCTGGCGCAATGGTAGCGCGTAGTCCTCCTAAGACTAAGGCTCAGGGTTCGAGTCCCTGGTTTGTCGATTAAATTCAACACTTCCCAATTCTTCTGCATTAAGTTGCGGTGGGAATTCGGCGGTGGATTTTTTTTGGAGTGTACTACACGCTAGCGTATTGTCCTCTAAAAGCTAAGGCCACGCAAGGCAAGGACTCGAGTCCCCGGTATACCGCAAATTGTTTAATTCTCTTTTTAACTTGCTCGGTAATTCCACAGGACGGTTCAACCTTAATTACTTTAATTTCGTATTATTTCGTCTTTATTAGTAATTGTAATTCATGATTCAGACTTCATTGCTTCAGTTACTCTTTCTTTTGTCCTTGCTGAGATGAGAAATTGGTCTGCGTTGTCGTAACGGTATTTTCGACTGATGGCTCCATCGCCTTTTTCTTTCACGTTGAGAAGTCCTTGCAGAAAAGACCTAGACAGGAGGTATACACATGTTAGGTATGCGATATCGAACATTATTTTATTTATGTTGTTGGTGTCGGACTTCCTTCCTCATGACGCACTTGGGCATAAAAGGCCGGGCTGACTACCGATCTCCCTCCATTCTTTCATCTCTTGCACGGTCGTGTGATCGACTAGGACCGCAGATATTCTGCGGCCTCTAGCCCTTCCTCGCGTCTTATCGCGACCGATGTTCATATTTATTTCGGATGCCCTGGTAACAGTTTGCTGTTAATCCGGTGCGGCCGAGGAACAAGTAAGCAGTCTCGCGGCCTCCGCCTCTTGGGCGGTAGTTTTGAGGGGACCCACCTCAACAGCAATTCGACGACGAAGGTCATGAACTGTGTCAAAGTTTAGGCAAATTAAGTTTTGGGTTCTTAAAAATTTGTAAATAAAAAATCTAGATCTCCCTAATGTGTAGGGAGGGTGCCCAAGCATTATTGCAGTCTCGAGGAATCCTAGTCCATGGAAAGAATGCATAATGAAAACTATCGCGTTGTCCTGACTGCCATACCGAGGAGGGAAGTCAGTGGCAAATGCTACCACCAAAACAGCACATGTGTAATTCTGGCAAACACTGAGCACTATTATTGAAATAATTTGTCTTGCTCACGTTGAGTGACTCTTGTAACCATATTGATTAGGTTTCACTGTGGTTCGGGGCCACACATAGCCCGTTCCACGGTTTGGACTGAGCCCCCCCCCCCCGCCCTTCCTCAACCTGCATATTTCCTCAACCTGTGTATTTCTTCATCACATGGCCTTTTCACGATTCAGGCCGGGGTCATGGCCCAAACACACTGCCGTAGCATAATCCCCATCATGGCTAATAGATACCATCGCACTGTCATCCGCCTCATCACTCTCCTCGGAGCTTTTAATCCTCGCCACTGGTGGCCCACTCCCCAGTCGCTCCCCCTCTACTGCTCGCCGCTCAATGACCACGTCATGGAACGTCAGCTGTCTGTGCGAGTGAGCCTTTATGGCTGCCTCTTTTGCAGCGAACCTAACGTGGAGGCGAGAATGAGTGTTGGTTTCTCATCCTGTAGTCGAGACCAGCGTGTGTCAACTTACCTCCCTGCGATGAACGCCGAGCACTTCCAAAGATCAGGGTCCCGTGCCGCCAACTCCTCATGCAGCTGCTGCCCTTCTTTCAAAGTTGCCACTATAGATGATCCCCCGGCCGGTTTGCCATCACCCAGCACCTTTGACGTGCGGGTCAAGACGTGCAGCCGTGCATAGTTGCAAGCCTGCTCCTCAGGAGCGAGGATGCGATTCACGAAACGTCTGGCGCGTGTGCCGGAGAGGATGCGATAGATGCGCGATATCTGGCAAATATCGGTCCCAACATTCAGTGGAAATGGGAAGGCTCGCAGGGCCTTCATCTGCCCGTCCTGATATGCTGGTCTCGGGTGGGTGTGTTTGGTCGAGTAATAAGGAAGGTGCTAAAACTCATCGGAACCGCCTTCCTCCCAATTCCGCGTCCAACCAGACTGACTGGCGCCTGGGTCAGGGGTGAGGCGGCAACTTATCGATAGGGCACTGGTCTAAGCTTTAGGTCGGATGCAGTGGGGCTCCAGCTTCACGACGTCATGGAAGACAACGGCGAGTTTCATCCAGGACGAAAACATCCTATCTACGGCACGGGCGAGTGAGAAGGGAAGCTTTGGAATATTGAATTATTGAGAGCCTGAAATAAACGAGTGCGTCATCGAAATACATGCTAGAACTACCGTCGACGCCACCCTAGCCCTACTCCGCATAGCAAAAGCTCCGTTAGCGGATGGCCCCTTCAATCCCCCATTAGTATCCTAGAGCAAGCACGCAACCGTATGCTATTTCCAATCAGACCCTTGGGCCTTGAACTTTGGTCCTGACGATAGAGGGAGGAATGAAGACAGATAATTATTGAAATTTGGGTGTCTGCCAAGACATTCCTTCTGAGAAACCGCTTCTTATTCGGAGAGCAGCGGTGCACGCTCCTGATCCGCTGGCGGAGCTTGTCTCCAAGAAAACTCCCTGCCCCTCCAAGCAGGAACTGCCACCACCATTGTCATAATGAAGAGAATAGCCATGATGACGAAGGCGAAAATCCACTGGAGAGCAATGACTTGGTGATGGAACTGGGCGACACCAAGAGAAGCCGCGAGCACGCTGAGAGCGAAGCCCATGGTGTAATCCTATCATGATGTTAGCATTAAGTGGAGTGCCTGGCCTCGAGGAGCTTACCTTGTAAATGATGATGAAGAAAAGTCCATAGACGAAGATGGCCCAGATGAAGATGTTGCCAAAGATGCGAGGCACCAAATGATGGGGATGGGGAATCATCAGTGCGCCGTTCCAGTAAATGGCAACAAAGGTCCATGCCAGAGGACCGGAGACCACAGGGGAGTGGATGAAGCGAGGGTAGGTATTATGGCGGAAGTAGAGGGAGGAAAGGTTGAAAAAGTTAAGCACCAAGATGACCTCAGCCCAGTGAAAGTGAGATCTGACAAAGAGCATGATGAAGGCAAAGTGGAAGAGGTTGTTGAAGATGAAGTGGCTGCCGACGCTGGCAGCGGCATTGACGATGTCGGTATTGCTCGAGAAGAGGTGTCCGATGTAGCCAGCCTGCAGGATGAAGAGCACGACCCTGTAGAGAAGTCATTAGCATTATGAAGTGTCTGGGGGCTGCTGGATCTAATACGTACCAGTAAATTGATGTGATGGTGGCGTTCAAGGTGAAAGCAGTGCGGTACAAATCATTCTGGTCCCAGATGCGCCTCCGAATGCTGTAGCCATCGCGGGGTTCGTTGATAGTGTAATAGACGGAGACGACGACAGAGAGAAGCCAGGTAACGAGAGTAAGAATCTTGTATGTGAGGATAGCCCTAGAGGTGTGAGACTCCCTCCTGCTGAAGGGGTTCACTATAGAGTTGGTCGTGGTTAGCCATGGAATTTTTTTCAACACCCAGTTCGCGAGTGCGGGTGAGGGGGCAGAATGGAGACTGCACACGAAGGGCACTTACACTGGTCCCAGTTCACCATGATGGACGGTGGGTAGACCTAACACGGTCGAGGTTTGTTGGGTATCGAGGAAGGAGTTTAGCAAAATTGCTTCGTGATGAGACCGAAGGACACGGACGCGGACTGTGAATGCGAATGTGTGGGTTGCACAGAGGCAAAGGGGATGTAAGAGGAATAAATTATCGTGGGAGGATGGGAAGTGAAAGCATTTAAAGAAGACCGACCTAAGCCGGCATTTGCGGGGAAACCTCAATGGAGACTTGAGAAAGCAGCCGAGAGGGGGAGGGGTGGGATCAACAAGCACGTACTCCTCGGGATCGTGGTGAGCAACGATGTCGATGTCACACCACATGAGAAGGAAGGTGGAAGGTCAAACAGCAAGCACCGGGGTGCCCATGAGTGGAATGGGCAAGGCGATGCGCATGACGCCTCGATGCACTAGCCCGTGTCTCTAGTGAAGAGGTACTTGCTGGTCTTGGTTACTAGTTACCCCATAAGGGCCCATCAGACGCCATCGGTTCTAGCTGTAGCTGTGTGAGAAGCAAGGCGTTGCCGAATTCGTACATTCGATCAGCCTGGCAGGCCAGATGACCTCACAGTGAATCCTGAGAAGCGCTTGGGGACGGGATTGTATTGCGGGGGGTGGGCTCAGCAGAAGACGCTTGATCGGAGAATTTCAAGCACGACGAGCGAGGATTGGCTTTTGGGGTTCTTAGCGGGTGGTGGAAGGATTGGATGCAGTCCGAAGCGGTGGCAGGGTGATGGGATTAGCACGAAGCCATTACTAGGCGTGTGTAGTGTCATAATGTCTGGGATATACTAGTATCAAATTGGAGGTAGGTACCAGTATACGGCCATTTGATGGTGATTGGGTTGTAGTGGGAGTGGCTGTGGTCCTGTGGGTGCCTGGCCGGATTCGATTGTCTTACTCAGAATCAGCTCAACAAAGGTCTGGTTACTCGGAGGAGAATGGATATATGTGCATCGCTTGCACTCGACAAATACGACGCTCCAACGCTGGAGGCTATGTTCTGCCAACCGAGCAGCCATGGATGCGGTTTCCAGAACAACACATAGCGTCAGTTGTGGTCCGCATTCCGCCCATTTACCACCAAGACTCATCAGGCCCGACCCGAGTCTCATCAGTCCGGCGCTTAATCCGCAGACAATAGAGACTCGTCGAGAGAACGCGTGGTGCATGCGGCAAGCATGCATTGGGACCGCTGCAGGGAAGCGGCGTCACAGGGTCAGTGTGATTGGCTGTGGACGGCCGCGATGACGACTTCGACTTTGGGCTGCACCCGCCTGCGCCTGGATCAGCTCACGGCGGCAGGAGTGCGCCTTCCCCCCCCCTGCCGCCCGGCTGTGTGTCCGTCCGGCTGTATCCTCCAAGCGGTTTTGAGTACGTACTCTAATACCCACTGCTTGTTAGACAACTTGAGAAGTATCACGCCTAGGTGCTACCATCCGCCTGGTCCCTCAGCCGGGATCGTCTAAACTCATGACCCTCAGGCAACACTTTTCCCATTTTGTCGAGACACGGCAGGCGTCGCGGTTGCGCATGGGACCGGCCAACCTCGAAACCACCCAATCACTCCTCAACCAGCCACTGCCCCCAAACCTTCCTCACCGTCATCGAGATTCACCACCAAGTTGATTTTCACCTGCTTGGCTGCATCTACTCTTTGCACGTTGCGGTTTGTCTTTTACACAATTGGCCGTCCCAGCCTCGACTCAGTGTGCCTTGTTGAAAATGGCCACCCTTCCGTCAGCAAGAGCTCCTCCATCGCTCAGCCCATGATCGGCGGCCGATCGGTCTCCGAGCGTACTGAGCGATACTGAGCCTTGTCTGACTCGACATCAAAACGACAGGGGACTTTCTTGCTTAATTGCTGCAGTAGCTGTCGCAGCAGTAGCTGTAGGTAGTTGCAGCTTGCAGGCACACAGTTACGGTTCGCCGTGTTTCAGTCCCACACCCACTCACACTCTCCCTCACACACTCACTCACTTGTCCACAATCCCAACCCAACCATCGACTCACTCACCACCCACTCCCCCGCTTGTTGCCGCCCTCATTCATCAATCACGCACTTCTCTGGAGGATGCGTGCGTAACCCCCTACACCATCTCCTCATTCTTCAGGCCAGGGTTCCCACCATCCTGCACTTCCCGGCAACCACCCTGTCCGTCTTAATCGGCATTCGCTTACCCAACCGATACTCCAAGTAGAAACCTGAAGCCACGTTAGGCTGGCCTAGCAAGACCACGAGATGTCAAGACGTTCGAGGTGCGGCAAGTCATAGCCTAAAAGCCACTTGAGGCGTTTGGTGGCATACAAACACCTGACTTGTGTTCACGAACTTCAAGCATCAATGACATACGCACCAAATTCTTCAAGTTTCTATCTTAAACGAACACCGCCAAGATGGCAATGTCCCTCCTCGCCTTCTTTTTATACGGTTACCGCGGGCTCTCTCCTGCCGGCTCATGACAATTTCTCCAGTAATGCTTGTTTCCCCCGCTGATGCAACCACTCAAGATGTATACCAAAACTCCCATGCCCAAATCAAGATGTACCTATCAATGCTAACCCCAAGCGAACCGTCGCAAACTGCCTTTATCCGTACACATCGCATACTCATATCGACAAACGTCGAATCATTGCCGAGTTCTAGACGAGTGACTAAAGAGCCTGTCGCCAGCCTCCAACCAGTTCTCCCAGCTCGATTGGCGTGACTGTGGCTCAGTCGGTTTCCAGTCCGGATCTGGTCTCTGCTGGTTGAGACAACTTCCTCTTGGCCTCCTCTTCATCGCCATCCTGTCGGCATGGTTGTTGAAATCCGCACTCTCGTGAAATCGGTTACTTGGTTGAGTTGAGCCAGTCCACTTTGTCTTGTACTCTGCGACCCTCCGCTGTACTCGCATCTTGCTGAAGTCAGAGTTTTGGCGGATGTTGGATGGGTATTCGAAGGAAGTACCACTCTCGAGCCGAGGGCTGGCACTGCGAGCACGAAGAGATTCACTCTGTGCAATGGGTTCGTATACATTCGGGATGAGGGGCCCTTCGCTTAGGCCATATTCCGTATCCCTTTGGTTGTTCTCGTCGACATATATACCGCGGACGTCATCGACGTCGATATGGGCGTCCATCTTTTCTGAGGATGTAGTGTTGATGATGGATGCGGGCACCGGAGAAGGAGGTGACGGAAACCCTCGGCGTCCATGTGGCTCTGGTTTGGGCTTTAAACCTTGCTGGCCGGTCCTCTGCGGGAATGAGAATTTACCGATTGTATTTTGGGCGGGAATCACATACATGATATATTTACGTGTGTCGGTACATCACCTGCGCGAAATCCCGGCCAGGTTGGGCCGCCGGCAGGAGATCATCACGTTCCCTCGCAATCCCTCGCAACCGCCATTGGCTGCGGCGTCCAGGGGCCTCTTTCGGAATTTTCACCAAGAACGCCCAAAGCCGATTGCAGAGCCCAAATTCCAAAGAGCTCAGTCCGGGATGTCGGGTCATGCGGGGGGTGGATTTCCAAGATACGGCTGCGCCGCCGGCTCACTCGCATTGGTCGCCCGATATATGCCAATGAGATGGCGGCACAGAGCGAAATTACAATTGCACATTTGCTCGAGACCGCAACTTTCTGGTTGCCTCATGAAGGCAACGGGACTATGTGGCTTGCTGCGGACCACATGTTGGGCTTTCCGCACTGCTTGGCCAGCACAGCCGATCAATCCCTCGACCGCTTGACCGACTGATGGGAAGCCTTAAGGAAGGCCGTCGCCAACATGTCCACGCCGGCCAGCTTCCCTCGGATCTCTTCGATCCCCTCGTGTGTTCTTCGACCGAAAGCACCTTCGCAGCTCCTCAGATATCTTCGTTGCCCTCCGTTCTCGGTTCTTCTCAGAGTGTAAGTCGGCGTATGTTCCCCATGCGCCATGGGGGACACAATACCCCCCATAGGGCGAGGCTCTGGGCGCAAAGACAAGCACCGGCGCTCCTCCCGCATTACCGATGCCACCTGGGACCAATACAAGCCTCTGTTGTGCAAGCTGTATAAGTCGTACACGCTCATGGTGGTCATGTCCTTTATGAAGCAGCGCTTCGACTTTGCTCCGAGGTATGTTGGAATCAGTCCGACCGACGCCGAGTAGAACCGTCATCTGATCTTATCTCTTCCCCGATCAACAGTAAGCGACAGTACGGCTACCGATTCGAGAAATGGGGCGTCAGAAAATACCATGCGACCGACAAACCGGGGCCCACGCGGAACGTTGGCGGCGTCGATGAATTACCCAGCGAACAAATTGTCAACGAGTTCTTTGGAGACATGTCTCCGGATCTCAACAGCCCCGAATACGGATCGGGCTTATTCCTGGACGTCCCCGGCCGTGGCAACAATAAAGGTGCTATCGCTCATCGCGCCCCAAGCAATGCATCCGCAACTTCTGCAACCTCTGATGCCAGTGCGAGCTGCTTGGATGAAGATACCGACTTTGAAGACTCCCTTTCTTCGCCCGGGAGAACCACGTCTCCCATAAGCTACCCATGGGGAGCTGACGACGATGCAAAGAAGCTCGTTGCCGACTTTTGCTCTACCATGTCCGATGACCAGAACGCCTACGACATCTACCTCAATCTCTTCGATGCCCTCCCAAAGTCTCCCGCATCACTGATAACAGCCAAGAGCATGATCATCACATCCTTAACCCGCGTCGCACAACAACCCAAGAATGCAAAACAGGCTCGGGATCGACTCTCACGTTTTCGAGATCAAGCCAAGACCCGTGGGTCTGATCGACCCTTTCTGTTCTCGATGCTCGATGCATACATGGAGGAGCAGGAAGAGGTCACAGATGAGTCGCTAATCCACCTTCGAGTCTGTGAGATCATCCGGACGGTCCTCGACGACGACACTACGCTCGGGGATATCCCCCACAGTTATGCGGCCATTGACCTCGTGACGTATCACTTCCTCTCTTCGGGTCTGGAAGTGTACGAGAAGGCCATTACCGCCGACGATGGAAAACCCGCGACCTTGTCGTCGGAAGACCTACTCTATCAATACGTTTATAAGCAGCCATTGGCGGAAACTATCCGCTACGGTGACATCTCCCCTCTGCGCGGCTGCATTACTTGGTGTGCGAGACAATTGACGCTCGCCCACAAAATTCCACACGAGATAGCTTCTATCCCGTGCGACGACTCACAACGTCAGTGGTGCGACAACGTCCAGCTCTACTGCACCCTTTGGCACACTATGCTGCTCAATGTTCAGAACGGCATGCCGCCTCCTTGGTACGGTCCCTGCGAGTCAGCTCTTGGAATATCTCCTTCCGAGCTTCTCGTTACTGTGTGTTGGATGATTGGCGCCGACGTCGGTAGACCCGGTTCGAGCAACGACATCCTCAAACGGGCAACCTCCGTAGTCGAGGCCATGAGTCAGTTGCAGGAGGCCGACCTGTGGATCAAGTTCCTCAAGTTATTCACGTGGATGAATAAACTTGTCGACCCGGGCGAAGATGACAAGAAATTTGAGGCCACCATCCTCCAACACACCCGCCGCTATATATCTGCCACTCTCAACGTGGAACTACCCTTCCCAGACGAGCCTGTGGTGGATATACCAGACTTTCGTTACCTCGATGGGCTGGAGCCCTTCCCAACTAGCGACAGCAACAATCCTATGGCTCTCAGTGTCTTCGATCACCTAGGTGGTATGGAGTTGTAGCCCGTGGAAGAGCAACCTTCCGCGTCAGAATTGGAGGATTTGTGTTCTAGCACGACGAAGGGGAATCAGTTTCTGTTTGCCGTAATTGCTTTGCTGCTTTTTACCATTCGTGAGATACCCGCCATTCTCTTGGGGCTCCCATATCAAATGTTATCGATTACTATGCAACCGTGCCTCGTCCCTGTAGTCGTCCGTGTAATACGCATGACGTTCACATTGGCAAGCCCACTCTATATTTCAACATAAGACGCTACAATTACTAAGTGTAGCTGGTTCAACATATCTAGCCTCTACATTTCCCATGTCACGGGTCATCCTCCAAGACAACAATGGGTTGAAATCGCCGCGTCGCCCATCATGACCTCGTCATTTCTACTTCAAACACGCACATCATAGATTTGACAGCAAGTATACCACAGCGGTGAGTGAAACAGCATGTATCGTTCTTATTTCCTCTTTGGAAAATAACACGAGGTAGCTGTCTTGAACTATAGACTTAAAATTTCAAATTACGAATAATCTGAGCTTTGTTATAGTGGTACACGATGTGAAATGGGTCAAATGCTAACGATTATGTCCCGGCCAGTCAAAATGCCATGATAGTATATATCACACGAAGGAACCCTAGCTTCTAGCAAATCCCATTCTTATCTTTCAAAATGACATGTACAATAAAAAGAAAAACCGATCAGTCTTAGACGTAGGGGTATCAACCAGTGTAAGCTCCTGCGGGACATCTCCTTCTTCCTCCACTCTCGAAGCGCTGCCGCTAGGATTCCAATCTAACAAAACCAAGGCCAAAGCCAAAGCCAAAGCCAACAAAAAGCAGCTCTGTACAAGAAATGAAATGAAACATGGCATCTGAAATGCCAGTTTACGTTATAGAACACACAACCCCTCCTTCGACGTCTGTCAGCATCAGACCTCCGTCACCAACTGCTCTCCCTCGTCCAGTAAATCCGTCACCTTGCGCAAGTTGGCAATGAGGCTACGACCCAGGCCACTGAGAAGAAGTTTCTCCGCATTGGCAGGCAGTCCGAGGTATGTGGGTGGCTCACGCTCAGGCAGTTTGTGGATCCAAGCCATACAGTCCTGAAGGCTGGTACCCGAGGGGACAACCAGGCCACCGTCGGGTCCGTCGACAAGCTTGTGGTCAACCTCATACGCAGCCGGAGTAAGGAAAGTTGTGACGAGCTGGGAGAGGAGCTTGAAGTCACCCTCGTCGTCGATCTTGCCGCCGTACGTCTCCGTTACCAAGTAGCGCACCATCTCCCAAGGAATGTTTTGAGGAGCAATATTTGTTCGATTGCCTGCCACGCCATCGATCCAAGTATCAACAATGAAAGTAGAGCATTCGTACTGCAACAAGTTAGTTTTGAATTACTCGGGTTAATGATGGGGTACTTACATCGCTGTCGTTGAATTCCCAGAAACCCTTCCAACCCAGGTTGGGCGCGTACCGCAGTCTCTCCTGCACCACAGCGTGGAGGAAGGACAGGAGCAGGTACAGTCTTGTCCTCTCCACCGGGCCCTTCGTGGGCCTGGCGGAAAGCGATGTCATGGAGTCCTTCATGTTGGCTCTTACACCTGCGGGCTGCTCGTACATGAGCACACGCGAGGCTCGAAGAAGGTTGACCGGGATCTTTAGACTAGATTCCATGGACAGGAAGAGGCGGAACTCGGCGTGTGGGTTGAGAGACTCCATACGCTTTTCCAGGCTCTGAAGCCATGTGGGAGCCAAGTGTACGTTCTTGACCAAGACCCATGAGCCAGTCTGGGCAGCGTTGCTAATGGCCTTGTCGGCACTAGCAAGACCCTCGTTGGAACCCATGGCAATGTTGGTGCACTTGACACGCATTCGCTCGACCAAGTTGTCGACCTTGTAACTAGCGTCGAAGCCGGGGCTGGATACCAGTGAGATTGGCAGAGTTGCGGACACCTGTTCTGCGGCCTCCTTCAGGTCCTCCACCACATCAAAGATGTCAGATCCGAAGATTTGGCCCACAAAACGCTCCGCAGCGGGCACAAATCGGTCCATGCGGAAGAGTTTGAGAAGCAGAAGGGACAGGAGGGATTGATCGTTGGCGTCAGTCTTCTCATCCCAGATCTGCGGTACGAAATTCTCGGCCAGTTCCTCAGTGAAGAACTTATCCCAATCCTCCGTCGACACGGCATCGATCTTCTCCTTGAGAATACTAAGCTTCTTGGCCTGTGCAAATGCTTCATCCCTGTTGCCGGGGGTTGAGGACAAGTCATTGCCTTCGACACGGTTGTCGAGAATGACATCAATCAAGGTCTTGTCCATCTTGTAGGGAGAGGCCTGTGCAAGCAGCATGCCCAGCGTAACGCGATCTTTCTGAAGCAGACCAAGCACAGTCCGCTTGAACGTGTTCACAAACAAATCTTTGACGATCACGTCGCGGCGAACATTGTGGTTCGTCTCGTTGGCGAGGTTCTTGTTGCCATGCAGCACCGATTGGAAGATGTTGAGGAAGTACTGGAGCGAGAACTGGTAGAAGTGATTGATGTAGTGGAGCTGCTCCAGAACTGCAAAGACAGCACTGCAAGATCGGGCGATGATGCTGTACTGCTGCGTGATTTCTTCCACTTCGGCCATGACACCTTCAGTGTTGCTCATCTTGATGGAAATCTCGGCTGCCTCTGTCTTCAAAGTCTCGAGGGTCTCGATGACATTGTCGTCATCTAGGATGTTGCCGCGAGACTCATTGAGGGCCTGGAGCAGTCGCTTCTCGAGCTGGCGCAAGTGGATCTTGAACTCTCCTTGCAGCTTGATGAGGTTGGAACGCCGTTCATCAACGTCAGGGCGCTCCGACTTGAGCACGTCGTTAAGTGACTGAGTCTGAAGACTACTCTGAGTGACTGTAAAGTTAACAAAAGTTGTTCGACTGCAGATATCCGGCGCGAAAGTAGCCGATGGGTCTCGAGTTGACAGGTAAAGCTTGAATGATGGTGAGAAATCAATTTCCTGCTTGCCAAGCTGGATGAGAGTACGTCCACCCGTCTTTTGGTATTCCTTGTTGAGAACATGGTTGAGAATGGGGTCGAGGTGCTCCGCGTCTTGGATGAGGATGGGGTTTCCGAATCGGAGAGAACTCTCCAGTTGCTTCGTGAACGTGTCATCCAAGAAGCTGGTAACTGTCAAGCGGCGGTCCTTGCACTCTTTCTGCAGGAACTCGGTCATTCGTCCTGAGGGGTCGATGATGAGTGGGTACCGAGTGAAGCGCTTGAGAATGATGGCATTTTCTGTGCACAGATCGTCAACGGGAAGGGTGTTCTCCTGCCAGCCCAGACGCTCATCCGCTGTGGAGAGATACTCGGTAATTGGGTTGGTCGACTTGTACTGGATGCCAGAGAGATGAAGCTGGTGGAACCAGTCGTCGATCATGGACTTTCGGAATGTCTGATCGTAGAGACCGCTGTATGCCAGGAAGGCCGCGGCAACAACGACGTCTCCGACAAGGGTATTGATCTGGGTCTCGAAAGACTTGCTTCCGTCTTCCCAACGAACTCTCTCAGATGATAGACTATCCAGTAGCCTGACACTGCGGTCAACCTTGAATTGAACCTTCGACATTTCAGACTTGATCGCCTGTGTCTCGCTGATGAGCGCAGCATATTCAGTCTTGTACGTGTTAATGCTGGTCTCGAGCTCGATGATGTTGTTCTCCACAGCCTTCGCGTTGGCCTTGGTCTCCAGCGCATCCTCTTCAAGCTGAGTGACTTCGATCTTGAGGGGACCAACACGATCCAGGATATCGGAGTAGTTAACCTGGGCAGTAACCCACTGGACCAAGGGACCACAAGCCCTGGAGGCACGGTTGACCTTCTCGAACGTGAACTCGGGGTTAGACAGGAACTCATTGCGCATCTTGTTCCTGAGGGACTTCGTCATTTGCTTCTCGTTGTCGAATCCGAGGATACTGGCAATGAAGTCATCCTTTCGCACCACGGCTTGTACAGCCTTCCAGTCGTTGATCTTATGGCTGAGCAATGCGCAGACGGCATCGAGGGCCAGGCGGACACCCTGGGGCGGGTTACCCATAGACCTGATCTCAGTCAAATGTTGACGCTTGATGTTGCTGACACTGGACCTGGCCTCCTCGACTGCAGGCTCTGCCTTTGCGAGATCCTCCAAAACAACCTTCTTTCGCGTAGCAACCTCAAACTCTTGCTTCTCCAACGCCGCTTGGATCTCTAGCGACGTACTCTTCCTCTGTTCTGCCTCGCGCTGATCGGCGACCATGCGCTGCAACTTCTCGTTCGCCTCCGCATCCTTCTGCTCCAGCTGCGTCTTCTTTTCAGCGAGACTCACACGGAGATCTCGCACTTTGTCGACGGTATCCCTGAGCTTCTCAAGACCGACATTTAGATGGCGCTGCTGCTCCTCTAGATCTTCACGCTTCTCGTTGTACAGAGTGACAAACTGCGCAACAAAGTCGAGGAAGTGTCGAGGGGTAAGGAAGGTCACCTTGCCTTGCTGCTTCAGCAGCTTCTCGTTGTAACGCTGAAGTGAGTAGTGGATGTACACCATCGAGTTGACAACTGTTTCCCGGTGAGAGGGCGGCAATTGAAGACCGCGGTAGGCAACCGGGATAGTGTCAGGAGAATTGAAGTTCGGCCGATCCAAATCGATCTTCTGGGTCAGTTCATGGCCGACCTGGAAGAGCGCCTGGTCAGACCAGTCTCCGAACCAGTTAAGCACACATCGATTGAACAAGGCGGGACTCGTGGCTGCCTTAGACGAGAGGCCATCCTCTGGCGGGTTCATCGTGAAGACGACGTGTAGGTTCTTGACGATCTGCTGGGTAAACCACTTGTACAATTCCTCGGGTGAGTCCAGGTGCAGGTTCTGTCGCTGAGCACCTTCCTTGCAAGCTGTCATGAGGGCTGCGTACTCATCTCCCTCGAACAGACCAGGGACTTCGGCGTTAGCCAGCAGTGTGTTCATCCTCTCCAGGAAACCCGAGTCCAGAACATTGGACTCGTCCATGATGAAGCAGATCTTCTCGCCCTTGCAACCACAGCGCCGGAGGACATCTCGAAGATCATCGTCAAAGTCCTCGGCAGAGTACCTACCATGGACTTTGATCTGGAAGACCTTAAGACCATTCATCCACGCCACGAAGCGGGAAAGCGTAGTCTTGCCACTGCCACTGACACCAATGAGAATCAAGTGTCCTTGGGGTTGTCGGAAGACACGGTCAATGCGCAACACATGCTCCAAGACATCGTTAAAGAGGATCAAAGGGACATCGACCTCCTCCTCGCAGAAGGTCTTCAATCTGGCCTTGACAAAGTCTCTCAGCTGCTCGCGATGAACGGGGACATAGTTCTTGGACAACCAGTTGGAGAAGAGGATGGGGCCACCAAGGGCCTTCTCTTCGTCGATCGTAGGAAAGTACTCCAGGGCGATTTGCCGTACCATATCGTCAGTCCACTTCCGCTCATCCTCTGCGACCAAACGATCCTGGAACAGGCGGAGAGCCTCGTGGGCCCAGATACGAATGAGACCCTCGATGGACAAGGTCTCCAGCGGTCGAATGGCTTCATACACACCACGGGCCCAGCGAGTCAACTCACGAGGACTGTATACGTAGTGGGGTTGGATCTTGGGTGTAAATCTCTTCTGAGACTCGAGATAGAAGCGAACCATAGCGTGTGTAAGAGGCTCTGCATATCCGCGAAGAGATGGGATGATCTTGAGGACCGCCGTATTGAAAGTGCCGTAGATCTGGTTGAGAGACAGCTCACCGGGGTAATCAACCATGATCAGGGGAGCGTGTCGGAGGAATCGGGCACCCATAGGAGTACGACCAGCGTCGGTGGGAGGGTTACAAGCGCCGACGAATTGGATCCGGTCGAGTGTAACCCAAGACTTATCGGAGGTTCGCCAGAAACCATTGTGCTCAACAAGTTGGCGCAAGAAGGAGATGGCTCGCTGGGTTCCATACTTGTCAGGGGCGGGCAAGTTGATTTCATCACAAAAGATAACCAGCCATCGGCCAATCTGCGTCGGTGAGAGCATAACGCCATTGAGAGTCTTCTTGTACTCGCAGTACTGCTCAAAGGTCTTGATGAGGAGATCGGGGGTAGTCGCGCTGGAGAAGTTAAGGCCGACAACCTCCATGTTGGGCAGCTTGCGCAGTGCGCTGAAGAGAGTCATTGTTTTACCCGAACCAGGGGGACCACAGAGCAGCAGAGGCTTGTGTTCCGCAAGCCAAGAGTAGAGCACATCCTCGTGACGAACCGTGTCGAGTGTAGGGATGACGACATCAGTTTGAGTAATGGAGTGGGTGTTGACCTCCACAGTGGGAACCTGGCTCTGCCACGGGGACCACTCGGCCTTGGGCAGTGTAACATCGAAGTCAATCAGAGAGCTCGTGCCATCAAGCGGCGGGGATCCAAAGTTCGCAAAGGCGCAGATATCATCGCCGAATGACTTTCGATCATTGAGGGGGCAGTCACCAGTGAGGGCCCAAACAAGCGCCAACAGAAGCTTCTTCGAGGCAAAGGCCTCAATCTGCTCAGGGTCGAGAAGGAAATCAGAGTGCTGGGCGTTGTACTCGATAACATCTCTCACGGCCTTGTTCAGCAGCGAGAACAGGGTGCCGAGCACACGAGCAACAGTGAAGTCCATGATGTGGTTGTAGCCTTCGGCCCGCTTCAAAGCTTGGAGCATGAAGTCTTCCTCACTCAGGTACACATGAAGGAGATCGGCAAACTGTCCTTGGACCGCCAACGTCTTAGCGGGGTTATGTCCTGTCGTGACACTATCCTCATCCAAGTCTTCGAAAGGAACGCTGCGAAGAGTCTCGAGGTAGTTGGTCACCATCATGGTAGGGGAGACAGTGTCCTCGCTGAACCAGACCATACCACATCGACTGACAGTGGCAAGGGTAGCGTATTTGAGTGTCTCGACTTCGAACATGATTCGAACATTTGAAGGCAAGTTGAGACGCTCACCGTTGGGCAGGGTAAGTAGCTTGTTGTCGTCAAGCACACTGTTCAAGTTCTCAACCCACTCGGGATCCACATCACCGTCGAAGACGATCCAGTGTCGCTTGGAATCTTCGCCACGAAGGTTGTCGACAATCTTTCGCAGAATGCTCGTGAACAGACCATCCGTCCATTCGCGGGTAGTTGAGTCGAGGTTTCCGTACAAGGCTTCCTTCGACATGACCTTTGAATCAATGACGTGAGACACACCTTCAACGCCCTCAACCTTTTGAAGGGCATCGAGCAGGAGCCTCCAGGCGACAGACTTTCCGGAACCAGAGTTACCAACCATCATGACACCATGGTGAATGTTCTGGATTTGATACAGCTGGAGAACCTTGGTCATCCAGAGCTCATTGACGACAAGGTGGCGCTCAGCAGCGAGGAAGCGAATTGCATCTTCCAGAGCCTCGAGGTTAGCAGGGACGTAGTCCACGCCCGGGAAGCATACACCCTCAATGGATGTCATGATATCGACATCGGACTTGATCAACTTTGGTGCAATGGTTTCGCGAATGCTCTGTACAATAATCTCGGGCTCGACAACTTCTTCGACGCCAAGACTGCCTTGGCCCAGGCGAGCACGCTTCAGGCCACCAGAGCTGACCAGGACACTTTTCAGTGCACGCAAACCGAAATCGTAGTGAGCCTGTTTAGAAAGCTTGGCAGAACATTGATCGAAGAAGGGTACTGTCTGCTTTGAGAGTTGCTTGGCTTGGTTGAAACCCTGGGAGTACAGCATGACTTCGGCAATGAGTTCCTTGTCGGGCTTCGACATGGCGACACTGCGGAAGAGCTTCTTCAAGTTGTCGGGCAGGTTGGAACGGCCTGCATATCCAGGGTTCATGGTGATGAAGATACCAGTGTTCTCGTTGACATGGAGCTGGCGACCGACCAGCTCGATCTGGGCCTGGTCATCCTCCACACCTTGCTTAAGACCCAGCTGGATATTTTGGATTTGTTGCGAGACAGCAGACAGGATACGCTCCTCCAGACGGTTGAACTCGTCGAAACAGCCCCAAGCACCGACCTGGCAGATACCCAGGAAGATTCGGCCCATGGCCTGGAAATCGAAGGTGTCGTCACAGCAGAAGACAAGGGTGAATCTACCCAGCTGCAAACCAAGGGCTTTGACTGATTCCGTTTTACCCGTACCGGCAGGTCCGTAGGGCGAACCACCGAGGCGTTGGCACAAGGCTTGAGTGAGAGTGAGGAAGCATCGGTCGGTAAGGGGAGTGCGGACAAGTCGATCCGGAACACCCAAGTACTCAAAGCCATAGTTGAGCTTCGCATTGGCCATCTTGACGTGGAGACGGTCAATGAATTCGCCTTCGGGGTTGTTTACATAGCGCATCTGCAGCTGCCAGAGATAGTGACTGGGAGATTCGGCGTTGGCGTTGAAGAGATTCTCGATCGTATCGCGCTGGTGGACACATTCGGTAATCAACTGTTCGCACTTCTTTCGCTGGATGATTTCGAGGTCTCCCAAAACGGTATCAGCAAGGACGCGGAGAACTTCCACCTCGAGTTCAAACAGTGCCTTCAATGTCTTGCCGCCAGCCGCCAGCGACTTTTCGACGGCCGTAGTCCAAGCAACCTGGGTAGCGAGAACGACAATCTGGCTAGGGAAGGCCTCCATAAATTGGTTCAGGGCAGCACGGTCAATGTTCTCCGATTCAAAGATGGGTGTGTACTGCTCGACGGCCTCTGCCAACAACTCGGCGAGGGTCGCCTTCATCCCACCCTCCAAAAGCGCCAACCAGTCATTGATTCTTGGGGTCTTTGCCAAAGAAATCTCTTTCTTCAACCGAACAGCCTCGCCCTCCTTCGATGTGAAGCCGGAGATAACAGTCTCGTCGTCCATAATGAGACCCGACAAGCCGGCGAACATCTTCTTGAAGTGCTTGGCAATGCGCAGCGTGTCGTTACTGTTACCAATCATCTCCAACAAGTCTTCGTCACCGACGAAGTAGAATCGGGGGAACGACACTCGCTCCTTCTCCAGGTATTCACCAAGAGCTTTCTGGATCTTGTTAAGCATCTCCGCCAGTCGCTCGAGGGACTTTTGCACATTCGGGATGTTCAGGACATCAAGGACATAGGGTGTCTTGTTGGCCTTCTTCATGACGGCAAGGAACTCGCTGTTGATGTTCTGGAAACGTCCCGACTCGATGGGGAGAAGATGCTTGATGTCCAGGTTACCAGTGAAGACACCTTCCAGGTACACCCACTGGCGTTGCACATCGATCCACACATCGAACAAGACGTGCACGCGGTTGAGCTTGTCTTCCCAGGAAACAGCTTCTTCCTCAAACTCCTTGTAGTAGGGTGAATGCTTCATGGCCTGCAAAGAGTTCAAGTTCTCGCTGCACTTGGCAAAGAGGTCATCCCAACCACGAATAAGTCGGCACTTATTCTGGTATCCTACCATCTCCAGGGCATAGTTCTGCCAGGTCTCGCGAACCTGCTTAAGGAACTCCTCCAGAGCCATCTCGCCTTGAGCCTGGGCGATGATATCCTTGACGATGACTTCGGTTGCTACCAAGTTGAGATCCCAAACGTCACCAAGAGTCATTGAGCTAGGAGAGAAGCGCTTCTGCGGCTTGATCTGCTTGTAGATCTTTTGCCAATGTCGTTCACGAATGGCATCAGACTTGAGGTCGGAAAGAATGGGATTGACCTTGAGGAAGCCACGCAGAATGCCCTGGACGTGCTCAAAGGCAGCATATTGTCGCATCCTGCTGGGCATCTCCTTGGTGCTCTTGATGAGATCGTCCACCTTGGATCGAATTTTGCGTGGCTGCACAGCAGTCCACAAAATATCACGGGTCTCGTTGAGACTCGCCCAGATGGTGGCAAGGTTCGACCAGACAGATTGGAAGTCGCGGATTTCTTCAAGGGTGGCCTCAAGAGAGTTGTCAGAGTTGACTGGGATATCAAGTGCTTCCTTCGCCTTCAAAACCATCTGAGAGTCGTGTTGAAGCTTAGAAATGCGTTGCTCGAACGAGCTGAGGGTAGCCGAAGCAACATCTGGCTGGATCGTTCCAGAAACTGGCTTCTCCTCGTTCCACTGAGCAGCAATCTCGGCAATTCTCTCGTTTACAAGCTTGTCCTCGGTGAAAATTTTGGCTCGCAGCGCATCAGTCTGGTCCTGGACGATCCTAGACTTCTTTTCCAAGATCTCCTTGAGTGCTTCCCACTGACTGTCGATCTGTTCGATATGCAACCAGTCGTTAGGAAACTGGTAACGTTGCCTGATAAGCGTCGACTGTCCTTGGCGGAACATGTCAATTTCAGGGGCCCATGTCTTGACGTTGCGCTTGCAGCTCTGGACGACAGTAATAAACTGGACAGCTTGGGCAGTTGACGACGCATCCGAGCTCTGGCTCTCGAGATCCTTTCGGGCCTTCTCAATATCTGCGTTGACGTCTCGCATGCGATTGCTGAGACGGCTAGCAAACTTCATAAGAATCTCGTGCTGCCACTGATCATACTTGGCGTTGACCTTGGTCTGGACCTGGTCATAGTCAATGGTAAGATGTCCAAACGCGCGACTGACTTCCTGCGTGTCAAAGGTAGATCGAGTCTTGCGAATCTCTTGGAGAAGCTGCAACCATCGAGGAAGTTGTTCACCAAGAGCATCATAGACTTGCTCAGACTGAAGATCCCAGAGAGACTGGAACTGAAGCCATTTATCGACGTATGCACTAATCTCCTGGAGCTTATTCTCCACAGATACGTACACACGTTGGAGCAAATCGGCACACTCCGAGGGCAGGTCAGTGAAGCGGGGCTCGTCGTTGACGGTGGTAGTGAGGCTCATCTGGTAGCGAGTGGCCTTGATCTTGCGGAGGTTGCAGACGATTCCAAGCCACTCGTGCAGGTGAAGGAACCAACCAGCTCGTGCGTATTCCAGCGGAGGGTCGAGGTAGATGACTTGGTTGCGCATGGCGAGTTCCAGTACAAGGCGTTTCATGGTCGGGCCTTCGGGCTTTCCTTCCTCTGGGTTGGTCTGCTTGCGTCTCTCATCTTCAATCGACTCATCCTCAAATGCCGAAATCCAGGAAAGGACAGCACTCTGGAGACGGGTGAGAAGGATCGATTGAACCTGGGCGTTCAAGCCTCGCACCCAGAAGTCAAGGTTTACGTATTGCTCCAGGTTCAGCTGATCAACAGCAGACTGGATCGTATCCAGACGGGACTGGAAGGCTGTCTCATCATAAGCACATGTATTGAGCTCCTTGAGCGCCTGCTCGACAGTCGCGTGGATGAAGTTCAACGCAACAACCTTGCTCTGGAGCACAGACACGGCCGCGGCAAAGCCTCGAATAAACATGCCATGCTTGCTCTCGGTGTTCTTGGCAAGGCCAAAGTCGGATCCGCCAGGGAGGAGTGGCCGATTTTGCCTTGGGTCAGAGTAGAAGAGCTCGTGAGAGTTGATGAATGATTCCCATCGGAGAGGGACACCTTCGCTGATCATCTTGTAGACATCGTTGCGGTGTCCGTTGAGGAGGATGGATTCATCTCCCATGACAGAAATTTGTCGCAGAGTCTGAGACAGAGTTCTAACGCTCTCCATGAGGCTAACGGCATATGGATACACTCGCTTCGCATCCTTCGACACGGTTGTAACAGCGTGAGGAACAGAGTATGATTGCCAGGTCAAGTTACGTGTTTCCTTGAACAGGGTGATGATTTGAGAATCAAAGTTGACGGCCAACTCAAGGATACCACCAGCAGATCGGACACGCATGATGTCGAAAAGCTGGCCGGAGATCGAGATCTTGCGTCGGTTAACGTCAGCGAGCCAAGCCTCGTAAATTCGAGCAGTGTCGAGCTTCTGCTTGAACAGTTCGCTCTCCTCCTGAAGCTTGTGACCTTCGGCGTGCAGAGTCCAGTCAGGGCCGAGCACAGCCTCAACCTTCCTCATGTAGCCCTCTAGCTGGAACTCGATTTGACGAGCCCAGATGATAGCACCGGACACAGGGGGAAGATCGCGCAGCTGAGCCATGGCGTGGGTCTCTGAATGACCATATTGCTGTTTGAATCGCTCGTGCAGTCCGTTGATGGCCCGCTTAACATGGGTCATCAGCTGGTTCTGGTACTCCTGGATGGCGCCACGAATCTTGGGTCGCACAAAAAGCGCGTTGAACTTGGAGAAGACTCGGAACATTTCGTTGGCAGTCTTGGCTGTAGCAAGTCGATCTCGAAGTCTCGCAATGATGGAGTTCTCAACTCTCGTTGTTCGCTCATTGTACAGGTTCTCTGCTCGGACCCAGCGTTCCTTGCCCTGATCGGTGACATCCAACAAGTCGACATTCAGGAGAGCATCCCAAGCCTGCTTCACCTCCTCGACAGCATCGACGTCGCCCATCTCATCCATGGCAACGCCGTTAGTGCCAGTCGTCTCAATGACACCGAGAACGGTGGCCTGGGGGCCCAGTACGTTGACGATGGTGCGCTGGAGCTGCTCGTGGTTGTCGCGGAAAGTGCTGACGTACTTAATCCTCGACTCAAGCTCAGAGTGCTTCTTGTTGATCTTGATGGGGATGAACTTCTCGTTTCGGCGGCGGGTCACCTCACGAGCCACATTGGTGAACTCCTTGAGGTTCTCCTCCCAGGTCCGGAAGATGTCGTCGCAGGTTCCCATGATACTCTGGAACTGCTGGTAATCGAGGTTCACCAACTCGGTGCCAGGAAGGAGGCGATGAAGCACGTCGTCCAGGTCGGCCGAGATGGCCTCGACCAGAGGTAGGGCTCTTCGAATCGGGTAGGGACATATCCTCAGCTTCTTGTTCAGATGCCCGAAAATCTGCGCGATAGCCTCCTGGGCCTTGGAGAGAGATGTAGCAGACAGCAGCTCATCCAGGGGGAAGTCCCTCATGAGCTGGTTGTACTTCTGCACTTTGTCCATGGCTTCCTTCAAGCCCGTATCGGCCGTGAAACTCACGGTGGCTTGGAAACGCTTGGCATTCTTGAGAATCTCGAGGGTGAGTAGGACGCCTTCACTCCTCAGCTGGCCCTCAATACCCTCCAGTGCTGACTCCATCGACAGCCAGAAATTAACTTCCTGGCTAGCCGTGCTGAACTCCTGGTTCGCATTCGAGGAAGGATCCTTGGTCAACTTGGTGATGCCCTGAATTGACTTGATCCATGTATTCACATTCGATTGCAGCTTGTTGAGGAACAGACTGTCTTGGAGAAGGTTTTTCGGGATCCCATCGATGGACGGTCGGGTGTGGTCAGCGTCGGCTTCGTCGAGGACGCTCTGGATGATGGTGTGAAAGGTCAGCGAAATCTCGGGGATATCGACATTTTGCTGAAGATGAAGCAGACTCAGCTCCAGATCGTTGAGTCGCTTCTTTGTTACGGGGATGCCTGTCTTGGCGTCGACATCAGCTCGTCCCCTCGATCCGTTGGCCAGCTGCAAGCTCTTGGTGTTGGCGTCGAAGTACGGCACCAAGGCATGGTGGACATGAGAATGAAGAACCTCGAAAGGTGAAAGGGCCGTGCCTTGCTCTCCCACGGCAGCGAGGGAGGCCGGGCCAGGCAAATTAGTAATGAATATCTGAGAAGTAAGGGATCGGGTCGGATCGATGGCTTGGGGAGTCTTTAGAAGAACGAGCGAGGCCACCGTCGTGGATGACGAAGAGATCTCGTTTGAGAGGGTGTAGTTGTAGGCAGTTGGGACTATTCAAACATCAGCAAGGCCGTCCGACGGCCGCAGGGACGGAGGGAATGACGCACCAGTGGTGTCGGCCCCGGATTCTACCGTCAGGTTTGCGAGGTCTTTCTGGATGTAAAGGACATTCTGGGCATCGCCCGCAAATCGAGTACAGCGCGAAATGGTGTCTGCATAGCGGCCCTTGTGCAACAGGCTGCCGACCTGCTCAAGCTCGTCTCGCGTAGCGCCGAGAGCGATGCCACAGACGGCGGCCAAGTGCTCAACCACGCGTTCGGGCTCGATGGTCGGGAACGGCGCTGCCACAGCAACGCCGTTGGCAGCAGAGCCTGGCGCCGCAGCAGTAGTGACCTCCATGACGGTCGGAGAATGCAGCGGCGGAAGAGAAAGAGGTGAGGAGCTCAGCAGCGCTCAGTCATCTCCAGATCGTCGGCTCGAGGTGGGACGGAACGAAGGTTGGGAGGCAGTTGGCAGTGGGGGGGGGGCGCAGGGACAAAGGAGCTGGTGGGAGGTCGAATAGTAAACAAGCTCAGCGCGGGGCGCGGTGAAGTCCAGTGAAAGGAGCGTGGGTGTCGATGATTTCGAAAGGTCGTGTGATGGTATCGGGAGGTTAATACGCAGTGTAGGAGTAAGAGATGAGGATATCCAACAAGGAGTGTTGACTTTGGATATCGTCGTCTGCCGGGTTTACGCGACCAAACCAAAGGAGACCCCTGTCGCGACGGGACGGCATGTGTCAAGACTCAGGAGGCGTACACTGAGGAAGCCTCCGGGAGGGACCCGACAGCTGGGCCCCGTGGACAGCCAGGACAGGTACGGCAGCCCACTGTAATCCTCACTAACCCTCCACTGAAACTCGTTGAAGGTAGCCCTGTGGGGGAAAGCGCCCAGTAGCAGCCGGCCGGGAGCCCGCCAGAACCAATCTGAGCGTAATTGTGCCTCGCTCATGATTGGCCCCGGCCGCCCACAGGGGCTCCCCAATGTGGGTCCTGCCATGCTGGCGGTTTGGCTGCAGGGGTCCATGGAAATGAACCCTCTGCAGTCTGGCATTTCGGATACCGGTATTGGACCAAGATTCTGCAGTGCACTGTGTGTTCCGAAGCGTTTGGTGGCGTAGACACGTTCATCAAATCGCACCCCCATGCCACGATAGCTGACGTCTGAAAGCCAAATGGCACACCAAATTCAGGCACACAGGAGGTGCTGGTAACTACCTACACATCCCTTCTCCGCACGTCTGTACAATGTACGTACAGCAGCCGCCCCCCCTCCCCCAGTACAAACCACCTATATCCCGTCAAACTATAGCCCGTACCTCCCGCAGATCTCCACAGGCGGTCTGTTCCTCCACCTCGGATCTTAGTTCACCATCAAAACGCCCTGATGCGGGACGTGTAGCCTCCTTAAACCAAAAGGTACCGCACAGTGCCCAGCGTTATATCATGCAGGCTGGTCTAAGATAGGTATCATGTAGCTCGATCTGGTACCGGGATCAATCCGACATTGAGTCTCAGGAAGCAAACATCAAACATGATCCATTCACGTCATAGTTGACAGACAAGCAAGTGTACATTGTCGTCCAGTAGTTCCCGGCGTCTACGGACCAATTCAACGACTGCATGCCCTGAAGCCCGAAACAAGAGAGAGTCATAAAGCCTAATTCCATACACAAACATAGCGCCCACTTGCCTAAGGTAGTTCAGACCGGAATACTCCCAATCTTTCACCACCGGACAAAAACCACACACAAAGAACGACAATAATCCCCAGTAACCAACGCCCGTGTAACCCGTTTGTCAAACCAGCCCGCCCCGCATCCCTAGCCATGCAGACCAACAAGACCGACCAATGCGCCAGATCGAGACTCTAGGCTGGGTTGCCTCCGGCCGCCCCGTTGGCCGCCAGTCTCTGCCGTTGAAACATGACTCTTTCGTTGCAGATGTCGATAAACTCCTCAAATTTTTGAATGATGCCCTCCTTTTCTTCCAGTTTGGCTTTCAATGTGTCGATCTCCTTCTGTTTGTCCTCCTCAACCTTCTTCAGGTCCTCTCGGGCTTTTGCGAGTTCGCGCCGAAGGTCCGCACGGATGCGATCCTCTGCAGATTGATGAGGTTTACTGTATATGGCCGGTCTGTTTTCTGCGAGTCCGGTAGCAACCTTCTGTGGGTTGCGGTTAATGGCGGCGCGAGCGTTGTAGATGTCCCTAGGGAGCAGGTGGCAGTCAGGATTTTCTGTCTGCAAGATTTGTAGAGTTTCAGAGACACCTGCGCCTAGTAAGCAGCTGTTAGCGTTATAGGACACCAAATAATTGGTGTTGAACATACCATTCTCCTTGAGCTGCTTCACAGCAGCAACCATCTTACTATCAAGCTTTCTAGCTGCCGGATGGTGCGATGGGCTTTCGCTAGGTCCATGATTGTGTTGCAAATGAGCTTCATCTGGGCGGTAGCGGATGGTCCACTGTGTTCGCTGCTCGATGGCAAAGAAGCCAAACGGACAGTCACACTTGCGGGACGAAGTCTTACGTTTGCGGCACTCGGGGCTCACTCGGCTTGGTGGTTTGCCAGCTCGATCACAGACAAACAAAACCTTCTTCAGTCCAGGGACCGTCTTCTTCGATCGGCCAATGACAATGGCGTAGCCAACAGACGTGCAATAACGAAGCACAGCCTTCTGGACAGCTTCCAGGGTCGGATAGCTCCCACCCTGAGGTGGAGGTGACATCATCTCACCCATTGGCTGTTGCGGGATGTAAGAAGGATCGTTAAGAAGCTTCGAATCCATCCCACCAGCGTCATCTTCACCTTCGTGGTGGCTATCAATGTCCATGCCATCTCCATGCGCTTCTTGCTTCTGCTGCGGTGGAGGCTGCTGCTGCTGAATGGGCTCCGCAGGCAACTGTTGTTGTTGCTGGGCTTGCTGCTGCTTAGCTTGCTTCGGTGCTCGCGGCTGTTGCTGGGCTTGCTGGGCTTGCTGTTGTTGTCTTTGTTGCTCCTGCTGATGAAGCTGTTGCTGCTCCTGCTGGGCCGCTTGTTGCTGTGCCTGTTGCTGTGCCTGTTGTGCCGCCTGCTGCTGCTGCTGTTGTTGATGCTGTTGCTGTTGTTGCTGCAATTGTTGTTGCTGCTGCTGCTGCAATTGTTGTTGCTGCTGCTGCTGCTGCTGCTGTTGCTGCTGCTGTTGCTGCTGCTGAAGTTGCTGTTGCTGCTGCTGTTGCTGAAGCTGCTGCTGGAGTTGCTGCTGTTGCTGAGATTGAGTCTGCACCTGCGCTGGCTGCTGCTGTTGAGGTTGGGGTGGAGACGGGGCCTGAGGCTTAACCTGAACTTGCTGCAGCTTAGGAGTAGGCTGAGCCTGTTGAGACTGTGGTCTCTGCTGGGGAGACTGCTGAGCATGGTGCTGCTGGTGGTGCGATTGCCGAGGTTGGTTCAGCGGGTGTGACGGATGGTTCAAGTGCTGATGATGCATCTGTTGCTGCTGATGATGGTGCAGCTGGTTGGGGACAACCTGGCCGAGGGTGGGGAACATCATCTGGGCACGCGGGGGCGGGACTGCGCGTGAACCCGAGACGTCGAGGGGACTCGGGATGGCGCTGGGCATGTGCGAGTTGGAGGAACGCGAGGTGCCATTGGGAACATTGCCGTTGACGGGCGTCGGGTTCTGGAAGAGATGCTGAGGGTATGAGCCGGCTGGTGGCTGCTGAGGCGTGTAGGCCTGGTTCTGGTAAGGCGAGGCGGAGTGAGGTGCCGGCGATTGCTTGTTGGTTTGGTTGGGATGAGGAGGAGGGTAGGCGTTGCGTCGGAGGTTGCCCTGGGGGAAGGCGAGGCCAGCGTGGGCGTTCGATCCCGGCCGTAGACTCGACATGGCGTCTCGTCAGGGCCCCGCAGAGGAGCCGGGTCGCAGGAGAGAGGTTGTGGCGAGCGTGGAGAGGGACCTAGATGGCGATGTCGATGTCGTCGTCGTGGACGGCGGGAGGAGCGAACGGAGTGGAGGACGTGACGTGACGTGACGTGACTAGAGAGGAGGGGAGCGAGGTGACTCGAGGTGGCTCCCACAGCCGAGCGACGGCCTGGCTGGGTCTGACAAGGCCGTGAGGCGTGGCGGCGAGAGACGACGACGACGACGGGAACCAAGTGTCGACGTCGACGTTGAATAGTCGACGGAACGATGCGGTGCGGAGCGTCACTTTGCGTGAGAGCAAGCAAACCCTGGACCAAGGATCTTGGGTGTGTCGATAAATGGGCTGGCCTGGGAGGAGGCGTGGAGAAGCGCGCTCAGCAGAGGCGTGAATAAAAATAGAGGGAGGGAGGGAGCGGGCAAGGCAAGGCAAGAGTGGCCTGGCCCGGTATGCAAAATTCTGGGGGTAGGTAGGGGGCGGCGGCGGCCGGGTGGGCGATGGGGAACGGGGGGATGGGGGGGAAGGAGCCAAGGGGGGAGGGAGGAGGGAGGGAAGGAGGGAGTGGAAGAGTGGAAAAAGAGGGAGTGGCAGGACTGGACGGGCGGGCAGGTGCGGTGCAGGTGCAAGTGCAAGGTGTGTGTCTGTGTCGGAGTCTGGAGTCTGCGTGTGGGGGGGGAGGGAGTTTTTGCTTGATTTTCCGGCGTGGCGTTAGGCGTCAGCGAGCCAAAAAGCGAGCCAAAGGCAAGCCCGCCCCTGCCACACACACACTCACACACAAGGCAAAGGTCTCAGCTGGCGGTGCAGTTCACTGCAGTTGAGAGCTAGGGACTGGGCCCTGGTCTTGGATTTGTTGACGCCAAGGCCAGATTTATTGACGATCCTCCGCAGGCGGGCGGTGGACGACAGGTGAAGCGATCCTAGGGTTGATAGTCGCGGGCAGATCTCGTCAATTGAATGGATGATTAAGCACCACACTCGACGTGCCAAAACTTTATTGTTGTTGTTTTTTAATCCGTTCTCGATTTGATTTTTTTGCACTTCTCCCTCTCCCGTCGCGCCACGTGACGCTTGCTCCCTGGCTCGCCCGTTCCGGGCACAAGTCTTGATTACGTGACCACCACCGCCGGACCAACTGGGCGCTGCAGTGCCGCTGCGCCAGACCGATCTGAACCGGGCTTTCCGTTCCAGACCTCCCTCGGCGTCTCCATCCCTCGAACGGGCAGGTCGGTTTTAGACACAGAGACAAAGGGACATTGATAACCCCGTAACCTACCTAGATAGACCGGCAGCAATTTGTTGAATTACGGATTGTTTGAGTCGCCAAGAGAGGCACCTTTGACGGCTGGTCGGTGTCCAGAATGCCGGGTCGCTCCGCGCCGATCCAAATCTTGACAGCAAACGGAAGGCTCGGTGGACGGGTTCACTCGTTTGTCCGCCCTGCAGAAGTAAGTTACTCCGTACCTGCCACCTGCCTGCACGGCCAAGCGAGGCTTGGACGCGTCGTCGCCTCGTCATTTCCGTACCGAGCCACGATCCAGCCACCACGGGCACACGGCCACCACTGGTCACCGCTCCCGCTCTCCAACTCTGCGTCATCGCCCTGGATCACTTGAGTTGTTTCCAATAAACCACAGGCGCGACAACCACAGCGTCAAGCACCAAATTGCATTGTTTCACGGCCGCTGGCGTTGGGCCATGGAGCTCCATCTGGTCTTAAAGCCTTTATAGCCCCTTCCTCAGATGCCAAAGCAAAACCCGATGATCCTCGTACCATTCTCACTAGGCTGTTTATTAATAGCCACGCCAGCAGGGCCCTCGAGCGGGTGGTCGCTAATAAGAGACGTGTCGTCCGTATTCGTTCTCTATAGCAGGCGTTCATAGTACCTAGTCTGTCATGGAACATCATACAGTCTGCTGACTGGTCGTGTCTCTGTCTCCCTTCTCTTTCTCCCATTTTATTATCCCGGATCGGATTCAGGTAGGTATGTATTCGTCCTATCAGTTCCCGTGTCTGCCTCCGTCACCGCGTTCCTTATCCAAATCCGAATACCGGTCTCTTGGGAGAGTTCGCTCCGCCGCAAACCATGACTCTGTCGATCCCATTCCACCCAACCAGCTTCCATCGCACATGTGAATCATCATCCATCCATGGTATTATTCTCCGTGGTATCTTTCCAAAACAGGCAATCCAAAAGCCTTGTGACATCCAAAACGCCTTGTTCACCTCCCTGTATGACCAAAAAGCAAATAAAACTCCCGAGAACCTCCCGAAGTGCATAATAAATCAGCACCTCTCAGACAGAAAAAAAGCCCCGATCTCTCCTCAATGATCGTCGTTTCCAACACCAACATTCAACGTAAACCGGTCTCTTCGTCGGTCTACTTGTCTAAGTCGTCAATCAACCTTCTTCCGCTTACTCGGCCGTTCACTGCCCTCCTGACCGTCCGTGAAATGCTTTTTCTCGATTTGATGCTGTCGTAGGTTATCCGGCCGGTTCTTGTACTGGCTCGTGCATCCGGGGTACAGACAACGGTAGATTTTCGGCGGGGTCGTGGCGTGCTGTAGCTTCTTATGCTTTGCCATGCTGCCTCCGAACCATCGAGGATCACCCTTTGGCCGGTAACCACAGAGCTCACAGCAGCTGTTGGACTCTATCTTGGTCGCTGCCGAGGCTGGGACTGGTGATGGCGGAGACGTGGCCACCGTCGATGGGCCGCCCACCGACGCAGTCCCTTCGGGAGTCGGAAGCAGCTGAGGGTTGCCCAATGCGCCAGGATCAATGGTCATCGCACCTGAGAAGCCGATCTGCGGGTCAATATCGAACCTTCCAACTAGGTTAAAGTCAAAACCATCGATGTTGTGAGGAGTCATAGCCTCGATCACATCATCAAGTGAATCTAGTGCCGGTGTTCTTGTCGCATCCACTGACTGATCTTGCAGTACTTGAGATGCACCAATGATTGCCTCGATAAGTTTGACACCATGGCGGTAGTAGATGGTCCTTTGGCAAATATTCGGTATGTTCTGTGCGTATAGCGAATCCATATGCATCCGAACGCATGAAATAAAACTGTCAAAGTAGACATCTGAGGGCAAACACATCTATTTCCAGCCGGTTAGTCACTTCTTATTCGAACCTTTGTGAGTAGGACGGCTCTCACCTTTCCAGCGTGCATCAGCTCCAGTTCAAGACCGCGCGAGGTTGACACATAGTTCGAGGCCACACGTTGCAGAATATCGTCCAAACTGGCCAAGAAACCTGGGGAATCGGCAGTGTACTCTTGGAATCCATACTTGAGCATGAAATTGACCGCGATCGCCAAGGGCGAATCGCTAGTCATGTTCAGGGTAGTATCTCCAAGATGTTGCATGCACAGTTCCGATGTTTGAATCTCCGGTTCGTCTATCGTGTGGATCGCCGAGTACTCGAGTTCTGTACAACGCCATTAGCATGGTTCCAGTTCTAGATATAACAACTGTAGCTTACGGTCAAGGAAATACTGCGCAACAATCACCAGCGAATCTTTGCTAGACTGGGTTGCGACAACTGATTCGGGTTCCTTGCCCTTTAGACTCAACGAGCGCGATATTGAGGAGGAGCCCTTGGCCCGAACGAGGTTGACTACATCCGTCTCGGTCATGCCCGCAGGCTTCCAGAGGGCATCGACGATTTGGATGTAGAGTTGGCGATCTTGGCGGGAGAACCAGGTGCTGTATGACATGGCTTGACCAAAGAGATCGGTCCACCGACTGGGCGCATCTTGCTCGTGGACGACAAGAGAGAAGGAGTAGATCACATGGACAAAACACAGGAGTTTCACAGGTGTGGCATGCCGACACCCGTCGAGGACATCACCGAGCGCTTCTAGGCCGCTCATTGCTATCGAGTGCGCCGACATGCTCCGCAGTTGATTGACAAGGTGGTTCTTGTTCATCCGCTGTAACTTGTCCATGGACTCGACGACGTGCATCTCCAAGGCATCCCAGGCCGTACCGATAAGGGACCTCGGGTTAGCATAGGCGTAGTAGCCAACAACAGGCTCGGTGATGGAAATCTGAGGCATCGGCGGCGGCATCGATGAGTCATCGGTCAACACCAGGTTGGATCTGAGGGAGAGGTCAACAGACCCTGAGGTATCAAAGGAGAAGACGGACTGGTCAAGTCCCAGGGAGTTTTGAAGAGAATCCGCGGTGGGCACAGTGTCCATCATAGGGATGTCGGCCGGGAGCTCTGAGAAGAAGGAATTGGACGCAGCATTGCCACAGTCGTCCCAACCGTGGCCCTTGGAAGGCTTGTCCGGGATGAGGAAGGAGTTGCTGCGGAGTAGGCCGCCAGGGCTGTTCAGATCGTCAGCAGGCGAAGTCAGGGTAGACTCAAACCCCGCAACCTTGGCCCAGGGACCAGACCAGGCGGACATGGGCGAGATGTTGTAGCTGGCGGTGCTCGAGGTGCTGTTGGTGCTGTTGGTGCTGTTTGTGCTGTTTGTGCTGGCGTTCGACCGGACCGAAGAGCTCGGGGCGAGCATCTTGCTCCGCTTCTTTGCCTGGGCCCTGTACTGCTCCAAGTCATGGGTATGGACTTGGAGGACGGGGCGGTCCTGGTTGGCGATGCCTTCTTGATTGATGAGGTTCCTGGGGGCCACCGTGTCAGGCAGCGGGGACCAGTCAAGGAAGGACTCAGCGAGGATCGGGGCTGACGGTAGTTCCACGGGGCGGATGGGGAGAGGTTCGATAGGCAGCGGTGACACTATGGGTGTTGGTGCCGGGGCGGGACCGGACTCTGCCTCGTCGGCATCCTCCAGGATAGTAGGCAGCGATATCTCGCATGAGTCGATTTCGTGGATCTCGGTGGAAAACAGCTCGAACTGCGACGGCTGGGCAGGGTCCTCCAGGAGGGAATCGTAACTGGGAGGGGCCTCATCAATGTCAAGGTCCAGGTCCATGAGAGAGGAGTTTTTGTTCTTGTGGCCGAGGGAGCTGAAGAAGTTCTTGGCCATGGACATGATCTTCCTCCTCCTTGAGGGGTGGCCCAGGCAGCGCTTGCACTTGGCATCGCTGAAACGCTCGACCTTTCCGCAGTCGTAGCACCAGTACTCACCGACGGCGAGCTGGTCGCAGATGTACAGATGCTGGAGCATGAGCTCATGGTTTGGGAAGCGTTTCCGGCATCGCAGCATGGGGCATTCCCTCTTCTCGTCGGGGGTCATCTTATCGCAGGCATTGCGCTTGACGGCGGCCCAGACGATGAAGCGGTATAGGGCGCATTCATCTTGGGCAGTGTCACGGTTACTACAAGGCGAATGAGTTGGCTGGACTTTAAGATGGATGGATGATGGATGGAAATCGGATGGATAATGGATGGGCATGGGACATTGGAGGGGCAGGGGGGGTGTCTTACACACAAGAGGTCGAGGTCGACGATGTCGATGCTTCACTGTCGTCCGATGCCACGGACACATCAGACCTGGACGACGAGGAGCTGGATCGCCTCAAGCTCAAGCGATGATTCGGACTCCGAGTGAGACGTCGTAGGGCTGAAGGTCCTCCACCGGAGCTGGGCCCGTCCAAGGACAGGCGTTTCTTTGTTTCCATGGGGTCAAGGACAATCCGATCGAAAGCAGTATCAATATGCTGCACCAGGACAGGACGGGACGAGTCGTAGGCACTGACTCGGCAGCGGGGGGGCAAACATCAACGAGGGGGGGCAAAAAAGGAGGGGCCAGGGCTTTGGAAATGGGAAATAGGAAAAAAACCAAGGCCTATCCGGAACCGCCACCCGTTGCCATGATGATTTGTTTTATTGCGACGAAGCGACGGGGACGACGTTGGGAGGCAGCTCGGGACGAGGTCCTAGGGCGAATAGAGGGTGTAGGACTTGGAGGCGGGACTAGGACTTGGATGGAGTGTGCGGAGAGATAGTGCGAGAGCGAGGTGTGAGTGGTGGTGTGTGGTGAGTTTCTGCACGCCTACAGCAGGCGGGTAGCCCACTCACTGCTGCGCAACTCCAGGCTCCGGGACAGCGCAGTGCTACCACTGTACCACTGTACGGAGGCACTGGGACTGAGGGTCTGTGCCGGGTGCCAGGTCCCAGGTGCCCGGGGCAAGGTGTGCTCCGGCGACGGCGGATGCTTACTATGGAGTATGGGCCAAGCCAGCCGAAGACGAGAGGGCGGGCGAGTGGATTCACAGAGTTGCTTCGACAGGGATAGATCGAGTTCCTTGCTCGTGCTCTCTGTCCTTCCTTCATCATGTCTCTCCCCATCGGGGTGCCGTGGTGTTGCATCACTTGCTTCTGGTCCGTCCCTGGCCTGATGACGGAGCAGCATCGCAGCGGACACACACACACGCCCCCATGCCGTCCCCCTGTTCGCTCTGCGCTGCACCAATTGCCGTCATGGGTTGCGTCGAGTGGCTTAGGCAACGAGGCAGACTGCTCAAAACCATCAACTGCGCCTGGCCCCCAAAAAAAACGCCCAGCCAGCCTCCCTCCCCCCCGTCCCGCGCAGACACACGCCGGCATCCAGGACCCCCGCGAATGTTACCAAAAAAGCCTCCCTGCACGCCCTGAGAGGCAGCCTTGGCTACAGCCGCCTTTTCGCCATCGCCGTCGCCGTGGCGCCAGCTTCTCCAATGCCCTTTACAGCGCATCATGTCGATTTGCCCATCCCCGCTAAACAGGACGAAACTCAACCTCTCGTATTCTTCCTTCTTAGACTCGTTGGCCGTTGCTTAGCGCGCCGGCTGTGGCACGCCCGCGCGTGTGGCGTGTACCGGCAGGGCGCTACCGATCCCCGGGCGAGGCGGCTTCTTGTGTTTTAAGGCGTCAGCTTGCCCGTTGACGTGCGTCCTACCTCAAAGCGGTATGATATAGGGCTAGCAATCGTAGGGTGACAAAGGTGGAGAATCTTCATTCCTTTCTTTTTTTCACTAATATGGCTTGTATGCGTTGGAAAGGGCTTCGCAGAGGACCATCCGAGCTGTGGTGCATCTTTATCTGCCACAACTACCACCCGGGCACCGCATGTACTCCATACCTGCACTCGAATCCATATCCCAACTTAATCAAAGATATGATGGTCTGCACTACACCATGGCCATAATCACGCCAGTGCAGCCCCTAGTTGAATGTTTTAGCTCCCCCATCTTACTGCCGATCATTTTAGGGCTAGGAAGCTGCTGGGACGCCTCCCAGCACTCTTCGCATTGCCTCTTGTCGCTCGGCGTCGAGCTCTAGGGTAACCGAGAACGCCTAGCATCACCACCAGTCCGCCCAACTGCGAACCATAGTTTCCCACACCCATCGACGTTGTGCCTCGCCGTATGATTCACTACCAAGGCACCCACTTAATGCGGAATACAGGCAGCATGGATCAGTCTGGACCTTGAAAATATCTTCACCTTGGCTCGGTACTGCGTCCTGACTTACACCTATCGTCATGGCTGCTGCATTCCCGCTCAGCCTCCCCCGGCATCTGTCCATGCAGGAACCTCCACCGCTCTCCACCCTCCACCCGGAGAGTCCTTGGTTCTTCGTCCTTGATGAGGCCGTGCTAGCCGTGTATGCACATCACACTGCCATTGTCAGACGGCATCCCCCGGCCACTCCAACGAGGCAATGGCCTCACTCGCCACACTCTATCGAATCGGATTTCTCCTCTGGAGGCCGCACGGGTCGCACACTCACTCTCAGGAACAAACTGGGCGCATATGTGTCTTGACAAAGAAACACGGGGTCCGCTGAATCCCCTAAAGCGTGTTGTGCTGTAATATACAATCATAATCTATGTCCCCTACTCGGGTATCTTATTGTTGGCTTCCTTAGCCCTAGCCTTCTTCCCCATCACTTCTTTCAGCACTCGCAGCTTCTCCTCCGTCACTCTAATCGCCTCTTCCACCTCCCTCTCATCCATTCGAGCCTCCCTAAGACCCTCTTCAACAGTTCTTGGCTCTACAGCCCGCTTTCGGACAGTCATTCGATCCGCATTCAGGCGGTCCATCCCGACTCGCTCCTCTAGCCACTCCCAGAGTTCGCTGTCCTCTCTTCGCCAAATTTCATCATACGCCGCGAGCCTCTCGGGCCTGTACATACCAATGTCTTGAGGGCTGCTGCTCGGCGTGAACCCGAATCCGAACCACGTAGCAACAAGTAAGCCCACGAGAAGTCCATACATGACATTACCCGTGAGAAGGGGTTGGATGATGTCGGCGAGGGGTTCCAGAAGCCCTCGCACCGGCTCAAGAGCCCCCCAGCTTTTCTTATCAGGCCGCTTTGGCGCGTGGTTTTCCACGATGCCTGTTGGGACATGTGCCGTCCTTGCCTTCTTGCCCTTCTTCCTCCCCTTCATTGCGGAAGGGAGGGGGGCGGGAGCTGCGGGTCGTGTCGACACAGCAGACTTGAGTGCTGCAAATAGGTCCTTGCAGAACTGTACCTGGCCATCGTTGGCACCCTTCTCGATGGGACCTGTAGACTATTAGCGACCATATCACAGCCTCTGACCCAAATATTCCACTTACCCTTTAGCCAACTCTTGCCGGTCCACTCGATAGTACAGTTGACTTGTAATCGAGTGGCATTGTTCTCGGCCCAGGAGAAACAGTACTTGGTCTTGACGCTAAAAACGTTTCCACTCGGCACATCTGGGGTCTGTGTTGAAACGGTGAGGCTGATGGCCTTTTCGTAATCGAGGTTGTCCAGTGTCTCAGTAACGATACACTTGGTCTGCTTCGGCCCAATCGCACCATTCAGAGGTTTAATGTAGCTGTAGTTGCGACTTCGGTCCTCGAGACTCAATCCCTTCTTTTCGTCCATTTGCAGATCGAAGCATTTTTGCTCTCCAGTTAGCCACTGGATCATCCAATTGACGGAAGCTTGGCCAAACACCAAGTTGTACACTTTGCCGATAGGGGCAGGAATGACGTCGTCCCCAACCACCCTGTCGTAATGTGTTGCCGAATCACCGCAGTCTGTCGGCGCATGCGCGGCTGGACCTGGGAAATCTGCAGAAGTTCCTGAAGTAGCTGGGGCATCCTCGGACGAGCCGCCGTTTGCTGGAGCTACTCCAGACGCCTTTCTTGATGCAGATTTCTCCGCGTCTCCCTCGCCGCCGTTGCCTTCGTTGAGGCTGGCATTGTGCATCTCCTCATGGATGTCTTCATCGTAGTATTCTTCCTCATCGTCGTCGCCGTCGCTCTCATCATCCGACTCGGAACCGCCGTGATCCTCCTCGACGCCTGGCGGCTCGGCATCAATCTTCTCCGTCTTGTCGCCGCCAGTTCCCTCTAACCGGACTCCATTGAGAGTACTCTTCAACGTCGGATGACCCAGCTTCCAGATGTTGACAATCAAGTCGTAGGTAGCATCTCGGCTTGTAAAGCTGGCGAAGATGTGCTTCGCATGTAGTGTTGTTACCATAAGGCCATTTTTGAAGACGAGCGCTGTGCTACGCTTCTCAACCGAAACTATCTCGTCGAAGCTCATAACAAGCGTAGTGGTCCATCCAAAAATATTGCTGCTGAAGCAGAGGTGACCTTCTGAGACGTAGAGCCGGCCATGCGCGAGAATCTCCCTCTGCAAAGCACAGCTATAGTCCTCAATAAGGTAGTCATCATCAGGCACGCTCTTGAATAAATCATGGAAATCGCGATTTCTCTTTTTGCTGGCGATGGCGAAGCCTGTTAGCTTGGGGACACTGATGTTCGGATGAGCCAACGAGCTGTTAGCGGCCACGATGGCTGCCCCTATGGTATTACCAGTGGTAACAGAGCTGCCGCGCTTTCTGTGAGGCTGCTTCAGGGCACTTCGGAGACTCGAAGTTCGTTGCACTCCGTTGGCCTTGTCGACGAAGTCAGGGGGTGGGGGGGTTCGCTCGCCACTGGCTTCATACAGCGACCTAGGCCGACTGAACATATCGTCAGGGACGAGTTCCACTGGGGTTACGGGCGAGTCGACCGGTGCCGACTCGGATCGGGCCCGTGTATCGACCATGTCGGGGAACCTGTTACTCATCGGGGTGCCAACGGAGCTGGGAGGTTCGCCGAGACCGAGTTGGCTAAGACTTAGCTCACCAGCACCGAGGGTTTGCACTGCGGATTGCCTGTGATCCTTGGGGCCTTCCATCGATGTCTGTGCTCGCGTAATGATGGTAGGTATAGGTGTTGATTCAACCTGACTCTCAGCCTCACTAGGCTCTGATAGATCTTGAGTTTTGGGAGTCGCGGTCTTTCCTTTATTGGCGCCAAGGCCAATACCGGTGTTCTGGATGTTGCTGAAGGTGCTTGCGGCGTTCTGGGCAACGGAGATCATAGACGAGAAGAAGCCTGTTGTGGGGGTCGCATTTGCGGTCGTCTCACCAGTCTCTGGGGTTGGCGACAGAGGAGCCGAGACGATGTTGGATAGCTTGCTGGGGCCGATGTTTACAGATCCTGATCGACTCCTTCGGTGCGCATTCATATTCCGTGAAGGGGAAGTGCCATTTGTGCTCGAGCTAGGCCCCGGAGCGTTCCAGAATGACTTCCGGTCAGGGGACGATTGTGCCGACGAGTGGGCGAACTCGGTGGGCGTCGGCGGCGTGTTGACGATGACGGGGGCAGGTTTATCTCCGGTCGGCGGAGTTCGAGGAGGGAGTGCTGTGTCAACCTTTGGTTGCACTCTCGACCGCTTGTCGGAGGGAGCAACTTTGGCTGGTGCAGGTGGCTCGATTATGGGCGGGACCTTCGGGTGATTGGGGTCCGCGCTTGGGGTGGCCTGTTGCTTGTCGGGCTTAGGCGGTGGGTGAGAGTCGTCTGGTAGCTGTCGTTCGGGGCTCGAGTTGGTGCTCTTCTTCCCCTTGAATATCCCCTTGAACTTGCCCCCGGGCGATGGTGACCGGCGCTTGGGGTTGTGGGGAGGTAGCAAGCTGGTCTTGCTCCGACGGACCCGGAGTTCCTTGGGTTCCTTGGACTCGACCGAGACGGATCGTTTGGATGGGAAAGTCGAAGACTTGGACGCACTGCTGTTGGAGTCGACGTCGGTGGCTGGAGATTGAACTTCGGCGAAATGGCCCGCTTGGATGATGGGGGAGGATGTCGTTAGGTAGCCGATCTGGGATGGATGGGCCGAAAGCGTGGCCGCTCGTGGTAGGGGTCTAGAAGAGGCCCTGTCTTTGTCAGAAGGTCGCAGGCAGGTAGAGGAGCAGAGGCATAAATGAAAGAAGCGTCAAGCCTCTGAAGTGGGAAAAGGGCAAAGGGCAATGCACGGAATACTGCAAAGGCAATGAAGGAAAGAGATGCCTATAAATGCAACACACGTGGGATGACAGCGGAGGCTGACTGGGATTGGGGGGTGTTTCTCGGTGTCTTGGGTGTCGCAGCACGGGAAAATGCGAGGCTGACAGTCGGTTGGGGTTCCACAACGACGACAGCAGCAACCACAGGGAACAGGAGGCAGAAAAAGGGCCGGGGGCGATGCACAGAGATGGATCTAAATCAAACTCACGGTTCAGGATCGGATTCATACGAGCCATAGCTTCTGGATTCTTCGTCGTCGGCTAGGTTGGTTGAGAGTGTGCCGTTGCTTGCCAGCGTCTCGCGACTCTCCTTCGCACGGCCGCGGACGTCGTCGTCCTGGCCCGGCGCCTCCGCGTCTCGCTCTTGTTTCTTTCGGAGGCGCTTGGAGGATATGGACTTGGGGAGGAGCTTGTTCAGCCCGTTGTTGTTTTCCATTGTCGGTCGTCGTACGATTGGGAGGAGGACGACGAGGTGGAGGAGGAGCAACGTCGAGATTCAGATCCGGTGGACTGGCCACGGTTGTCTGCGAGGGTGCGGCAGCGGTTGTCGACGGCAGGACACAGGTCGGCGGGCGAGGTTCTGGAAGGGAACCTAAGCGACTCGTAATATCGCGTTGCCTCGCAAGCCGGCGGGTCCGAGCCGGAGGAGCTGGGGAGCTTTTTGGAGCTGGTCAGCTTGGGATCCCAGGTTCTTGGTTGACGTCGTCGGTTTGGCGCAGAATGGCTTGTCCTGCTTGGTACCGAGCCTAGCTCGATGCGCTCCACTGGCAAGTCGGGAACCACGGAACCAGTCGGCGGCTGAGGTGCTGAAAGGCGCTCTGTACCAGGCCTGGGGATGGTACAGAAAGGAAGAGGTTGGATTGATTCGTTTCAAGGGGAGAGTTGCGGGAGAAGGAGAGGCAACGACGGCTTGCAACCCTGAGTGCATTCAGCGTCGTAACTCTCAACCCCCCAAACCCGAGTGCGAGCCCCCCTGTTTGTCGTTCTAGGCGTCCGCCGAGTGGGGGGCGCCAATGGGAGGGCTTTTGGCGATCCTTGAAGCTGTCGCCAGCCCGCTCTGGACCCTCTCTGGATCCTCTCAGCTCTCGTACCGCGTACTTCGTATTGGTTTCGTGCTGGGCGCTGGGACCGGTCGTGTCGTGAGAATACGCGGGTTCGGAGTTGGCCAGGTTCTGTCCAGTGGCAGTGACCGATGTTTCCTCGGGTGTTTATTTCGGTCGAGGCCGGGGTGTCGTCCGGATGAGGAGATTAGCAGTGGCTATATATTGATGGTTCTGGGGAGGGGGGTTGCTGTAAACGGATAAAATAGATTGGGAGGCTGAAGAGAGCGGGCATCAACAGTAGCTGCTGGGGACTAAGATATGAATGACGACGGTCACGCTGGAGACATCCTAATAGGGAAAGACTCGATTCATCACGGGATAATGCCGTGTCGTGAGCTGTAAATTATTAGCCGCATATATTGCCTTCTTGGTCAGGTTGCGTAGTTCTCTGGGTGTCAGCGGCCATCGGGTTGATTGGGTTGGCGTCTTGAGCCGTTCCGTCTTGGCTCAAGTCAATGCTGTCATTTGTGTCTGGGCGGATAAATTGAGTGCATGAAGATCCCCGTGCACTGTGGCTTGTGGCAATCAATGAACGGCTTGACCCGCTGTTCGCCCAACTCCCGGGTAACAAATCGCCTTATTTGCGTCAATCACTCGAGCTGCTGGTGCTTCGTGCGTGCCGTAGGGTTACGCTGTAGAAGTGGACAAGAAGGTGTGCATACGCCTTACCTCGGATGTCGATCCGAGTGTCCCATCAGCCTCAAAGAGAAAAGAGGAGTAACCAGTTCCAAACCTCGAAGCAGTAAATGCCCCCTGTAATGAGGCTTGGAGAGAGATTAACCGGGTCAAGACGGCGAACCTCCTCAAAACCTACCCAGCCTCTGGGTCCCGCAGCTGTCTTCGTAAGTTACCTTTTCTCACAATCCGGTGATACCAAGACGATATTCCCCATCTTTGACATCACTTACCCGCTCCCCCACAGCGCTCCGCTCCCTGAGCGAACCCCGCCAAGCGCTACCAGCGATCGTTTTGGGCCGGAGTCTTTGGCCATCGGAATGGCGGGATCTTCTGGCCGAATGCATCAAGTGACTCAAAAGCAAGCGGACAAGATCATGCTTTGACAACCATAACTTCCACCGGAAAGAGGGAAACGGAGAAAATTAGAATCCTTTTGAAAGAAATAGGATGGAATAAAACGTTGAACATTTGTCCCAACAGCACCGCTTGTCTGGCTCTCTACAGCTTGCCCCTAAGAGCACGTTGAAGGCCACACTTTAAGTACAGCACCAGTACAGAGGTACTTGTACCCCATTAAACTTCCCGTTATCGTGCGGATTGCAACTCCCCCACACTCCCTCAACCCCAACCAACACCACTTTACCGTGCCACCAACCAACCCACGGACGGATCATCTACGCCCCAGAGCGCTCTTCCATCTCCCGTATGGAACCATGGATTCATCGCCTCTCGTAAAGGCGCACGACCACGCGCGCGCCGCCGCCGTCGCAACCCGCCATTCCTCCGACACCGTGGTAGCGATCGGCGAGCACACCCAGGCTGCCGGCGAGTTTGCCCGCGCCTCCAGGTCCACCTCCAGCGTCGAGGCCCTCCGAACCCTCAAGCTCCTCGAAGAGCACCACCGAAAGCTCGCCGAGATCCTCAAGCTCCCCTCCGAACCGACCTCGCAGTCCAGCGATGCCGACCAGAACGAGAAGTCCTCGGACAAAGACCAGACTGGCCAAGATGCCCATACCAAGAAGGACTCGACGGCGGAGTCGTCGGCATCCAAGAAGCTGAGCCCACCTACACAGCGCCGGTATGCCTCCCGCGAGATGTCTTCATCCATCGCAAGCAACCTAGCCACGGCCCGAGGCATTCGATCCAAGTATAGAGGCCAGCCGCTCGCTCCCAGCGTCTCCAACGATCAGGCGCCCGGCAATGTCGATGCGCTCTCTCGCCCACATGGGCCCCAGGCCAAGATGCAGAATATAATCGACCACCAGCCTGGAAAGCCCACCTGGGTCCCCCCGGCTTCATCACAGCAACGGTCCGAGAGTCACGGCAAGAACACTGCGTCCCCACGACCCGATGCTGCTTCGGCCGTGGTCGACGATGGGGGATATACTCGCTTTTATAATACCTTCGGGAGCCTGATCAACAAGATCTCAGCTCCCCTGGCCTTTGCTGGACTGCCACTGATCCAGGAGGAGTCGGTCACGCCAGAGCAGCCGGAGACCCCCGAGACATCCCCTACAAAGCGTAGTCATCTCAAGGCCTCGCCATCTAAGATCCTGGAACCAGACCTTTCCAAGATCTATTCGAGGGCAACTATGCAAGCATTGGCTAGGGAAGGCCATGGTCCTAATGATTCATTCTACGTTGTGCCCACGACAGGTCACACCATGTCTTATGCCAATATCCTGAGCTTCGCCGAGAAGGAAAAGAGACGCCTTGGGGCCTCATCACACACTGAATTTCTCAACGCCCCTGAGGATGACGACGACGACTTCGTTGATGCCCGGGAGGCCCCTGCTCCCCTATCTCCTGGAGCCAAGCGCCGTATCGGCCGCGCAAACACTGACAGGGAACTCAACAACACCATAGAAGAACTATATACAGAGAACAAGTCACTCAAGGACATGCTCGACAAGCTCACCAAACGCCTCCACGCCTTCGAAGCAAGTGCTCAAAATTCTGCCATGGCTCTTGCTGAGAGCTACCGTCTGATGCGTCCCGGGTCCCCCACGGCGGTTAGCAAGACCAGCGATGAGGCCATCCGCAAGAAGAACCAAGAGATGGAGGAGCAACTTGCGTCCGCGGTGAAGCAGATGGAGCGGCTTGAGAAGGACAACAGAAAGATGCAGAAGACACTGGATAAGTACCGCGAGAAATGGGAGGTGCTGAAGGCCGGTGCCAAGGCACGTAGGGAGGCTCAGGGGGCAGGGGATAGTGTCGAAGATGCTGCGGCGGCTTCGGGACAAGGATGATTTTGAGGAATAGTCAGATTTCACTGCGTATTTAGTCTGGAATATATACTAGTCACGAAGGGTGCTCGTATTTCATCTGCCGCTCAAGAAGCCAGCTTCCGTCCCATGTATTGCGTCCTTCCCGACTAGAACTGATATCATGTAGCACGCAGTATTGAGCTCGCCATCATGGTCGGGGGGGAAGAAGATGCCCGTGCTTCTCATCACCGTCTTTCTTTCTCAGAGCCGGATATCTCCTAGTTCCACCAAAAGCTTACACTGAAGCTCACACTCAGACTTCGAACATAATGCCACCACCCGATGGGAATCAGCAGCGTGTCCCCGGGCTCCAGGATACACTCCCTATACTCGACGTCTTCGAGATGCTCCCTAACCCGCCGTACATCCTCCTCGCTCACGCCTTCCGGCAGCGGATCCCACCCCTCGATCACGCCCACGTCGAGCGCGCTGGTGTTGCTCATGTCGACGCCGTGCTCCGGGCTGCGCGGCCGCATGTGGCGCGTGGCCCCCGGCGGGTACAGCCGCAGGTACTTTGCGCCGACGGCCTGGCATAGCAGGTTGTGGTAGCCGTCGGTGTGCAGCGGCGTGATGGTGCGCGCGGGGCCGAACCAGGCGTTGAGCTGCGGCACGTCGACGGGCGGCTGGTCGTGCGAGGCCGAGAGCGGGTGGCCGGGCACGTCGGCCCAGCAGAAGTCCGGGACGCAGATGTCGTTGCGGAGCGAGGGGATCTGCTGGAAGAGGTTGTGCTGGGCGAGGTAGCCGGTGGACGAGGAGGACGACGTAGTTGGTGATGCGGGCTTGGGGTTGTCGACGTAGCGGGTGAGGAACTCGCGGAACTGTATCAGCTCCTGGCCCCAGCCGTCGTCGACGTAGCTGCGCCCAACCTCGACGGGCACGAGGCGTCTCCCTCCGAACGTCTTGGATAACAGATACTCTGGGCTCTTCCATGGACAGTCGGAGAGGGCGGGCCAGTTCCCGATCAAGTCAGTGAGGACGATGGGCCACGGTGCCCCTCCAGGGCTGTTCATGTATTCCTCGAACTGCTCCAACGTCCACCCCGAATACCGCGGACACGCCCACTTTGACGATAGCGAAGGTCTCCCGAACGGCTCATCGACTGAGAAGTTGTGATGGAGTACCGAGCCTTTCCGTTGGCGTTTTGACGGCCTCTCGTCGTCGTGTTCCTCGGCACCAGACCAAACATCTTCAAGCATCTGCAAGGTCTTCTCCAGCCACTGCTGTCGGCCACCGCCGCCGGCCGTGATGAGCGCTCTATCAAGCGCCTTAACAGCATCATCGAGCGTGTCTTCTGGGAGAGCTTGCGCGGCGAGCAGTGGTCGTAAGAGAAGATGATGCGTTTCCAGGATGAGTGTGTCAGTGTAGATCTGGCGCCAGATGGCCGGGAGGCGGTCGTAGCGGTAGGCGTAGAACTTTGAGTTGGCAATGGAGACCAAATCTGCAACCCTCTTCTTGAATAGTGCCTCGTCTACGCCGTGGACCGCATTAGAGTCTGCGGCCAGGGCGCCATGAAGCTTGATGAGCACGCGAGCTTGCCGGGAGAGCAGCTCCGTCACAGCCACCACAGCCGGATCCCGCACATCGTGTCCGTCTCGAGAGCATATGTTGCTGCTCTGCGCGCCGTCATCTCCATCTCCTTCTCCATCCTTGAGCCCGGGTAGCCTCCCCGGCGTATTGGCCTGGCCGTGATAAGACGGTTGCGCAACCGCATGGGCTGCATCCAGGTATCTGGTGAGCAGTTGCCCATGCGCCGCGGACCCCATGTTTCAATGCGGCGCCTAGCTAATAACCCGCGGCTTCATGCACCGAGTAACGAGGGTCGCCCTGGATTATGCGGCTTGCGGTTTTTGGCAGGTAGCATCGCTTGATGCCCAGGCCAGGGATTGATTTTGTTGAATTTGACGTTGGGAGGATGGAAGCTCCATAAGTGAATATACCTGGTAATTATTGCCGATGTGGAGAGTTGTAAGACCACCACCTTACGATATTTCCAACTCGGAATGGGCCACCTCGGGGAATTTGTTTTCTAGAACAACCTTGTCGTAATTGAGTTTTATCAAATCCCAGTAATTAACTGTCGCACGGGATGCCCCTGTAGGAGTGCCAGAATGTGGCCCAGCTTCAGATTTTCGTCTAAAGTGCTCGAGATCTAGGAACGATACGCTATACGCTCCACCGTCGCCTCTAGTTCTAGTGCTCCCGCATATCAATTCCATGTAAAGCGCGTCAAATGTTCAAATCGCTTTGAGTGGATTTTACATCTTACATATGCTCTCTAACATGTCCATATTCCAACAGTGCCGTCCCGCCTACCCTCGACTAGATATCCATCTCTTACACCTACACGCTCAACAATGGCGGGAGTCTTGCCCTCCTCGGCCGCGGTGATGCCAGCGCCGCAGTCCCATTGTCGTCCTTCGACCTTATCGTACACCTTCACTATGTCTTCGCCGGCAGCACTTACAATCCTTCGTGTATCAAACATCATGCTGGTGACGGGGTTGTCGTACGCATAAGCGTCGTAGATGGACCCTGTCCGGAGATCCCATATCTAGCTCAACGTTAGCTCACAATTCCATCGCCATAAGAGAGAGAACAACTTACTCTAATGCTTCTGTCTGCACTTCCAGTAACCAAGTGGACATCATCGAACTGCAAGCATGTCACGGCATCGGTGTGCCCAACTAGACTTCGATGGACTTGTCCACTTCGGAGATCCCACAGGCGGACCATACCATCAGCAGTACCGCACGCGAGGGCAGTTTCAAACACTTGCAGGGCGCCCACAAAGTCTGCCGAGCTAGACTGGGATCGTCCAGTCGGCCTCCAGGTGCTTTCGTTATTGCCGAGGTTGGCGGCGGCTGCCCACATTACGTCCAATGTTTGCACGCAGCGACCCTTCTCTAGATCCCAATGGCGGATAGTCTTGTCCGCGGAGCCTGATACCAAAACATCTCCGCGGAAGTGAAGTGCTGTGATCTCGTCCACATGCGCCTCGAGGGTGAAGAGCGGGCAGTCAGCCATGCTGCCCGGGGGAGGCTCAAGATGATCGTCGGCTCCGAACGCGATGGCATCCTCGTCCTCATCATCTTTCCCGAGTCCACCGTGCGGGTCGTATTGCGCCCTGCTGAGATCCCACAGCTTGATCGTGGCATCCATGGATCCTGTCGCTAGAATATTGTCTTCAACCTGCAGAGTGCGCACTGATGCTGTGTGGCCCTCCAGGAAGCCCATACACCTGCCCGCATTCAAATCCCAGACTCGAACGGTGTCATCGAGCGCAGCCGTAACCATGGTCCCGAAGGGGGCATCGAAATCCATTGCTGTGATGTTATCCTTGTGTGCACGGATTTCGCGGATGTTAGTTCCGGGCTCGAAATGCTCATGCAGTATTGGCATAGATTGTTTCCGGTGGACCTTTTTCGTTTTTCGGGAAGGCATGGTACCATCTGAGCCAGGAAGTTTCTGGTAAACGGATTGTGACATAAATTCGGCATCGTGGTCATCAGCATCGCCGACAAGGTCCTGCTCGTCTTTCGTACGCGTGTTCCGTGCAATCTCCTCCGCCTCATCGACTAGCACCTGAGCCTCCTCTATCCGTACGTCCATATCGACAACTGGCAAGGTTAGCTTCGCGTCCTATGGCTGTCGCCATGTGCACATACCGTCATGCTCCAGCAACGCCTCATCCTGCTCCAACACAGCCAGCCGGTCCAAAATTATCCTGCGCATGCCGTGCAGGTTGGCAATCTTGTTGTCGATTTCCCGAATTTCGTAGCTGGCCATGCTCTTTCGGGTGCCTAGGAGCCCAAACTCATGCAGCATGGCGGCCCTCTCCTTTTTTAGTTGTGCGAGTCGCTTTGGGCTCCCCGGCGTGGCCTCTGTATCCTCAAGCATCTTGCGTCCGCGAGAAACCCTCCGCCGGAACTTCTTGCCCTCCTCAGTCAGCTCGGGAAAGCTTGCCTGGAAGCCTTGGAAGAGGGAATAGGCGTTCTCATGGTCGGGGATGTTGGCGAGCAGCTCGTCGGGAAGATACGTCAGGGCACGATGGCGAATCTCGTGGGACGAGAGCTTTGAGCGCATGAGGTCGGTCGGAGTCGTCCTGGCCATTGAGAACATGCTTCTCTGGACGGTGGGTCGCTTCATCTGCTTGTGGACCTCGGCCATTGCGGTCTGGTAGTGAACGGCGGCGGCATCGGCGTTGGGACCCATCAGATGACTGGCTGTGGTGGTGACCTTGCGGCCAAATGCCTCGAGACCGCGGGTCTGCTTCCAATTAGCCTTATTTGCATTGGGTCATCGCGAGACGGCAATGGATGGAGGGGCTGAGGGGACGGGACGGGAGGGGACGAGGGAGGTGGAATGGCGGGAGAGCGACATACCGAGACGATGGACTGGTCGTCGTCGCCGCCCATGTCGTCGGGGAAGCCATAGTTGTTCTCTGCGTCAGCCATGGCCGGGCGACTGCACGACTGTAGGGACGCAGAGCCTGATGGGTGTGGAGGAGGAGGCGGGTTGTTGGAGAGCGAAGACGGAGAGGCTTCAGATGCGAAGTCGAAGATTTGGTTTTGGTTTTGGCAGTTCGCAAGGAGATTGGCCATGACGCGCTGGGATTACCTTCCAGGTTGGGTCTTGTGCTGGATACAGCTGGACCGAGGCGCTAATGTGGCCGGGCCTCGTTCGAGCATAGGTACTATAGAAGAGGCGTTGGAGGTGTGAGAGCCCCTGTAATTGGTCCGGGGCTATCAGGTCAGTGCTGCCTGGTCATCGCTGGCCGCTATGGGAGAACAGTTGCTGACCGTCAGCACTATGGACAGCCTGGGAGTGGCCTGGAACATGCCTGGAGCATACCTGGCACAGGCTGGCAGAACCCCGACGAGCCCTGTACGAGCTCCACTGCTGAGCTCCAAGGACAAAGGCTACCTACCCCTCGTCCCCCTCCACAAACTCACGACTTTTTTGCGCGGGCACGGGCTAAAAAGCGGCCTCCACTGCCGGCCACCATGCCCGCCCGCATTGAGCATTGAGTCAACTCCCGAATGCGCTTGTCCGTCCGCAATCACAGCCCGTCCCGTCATCAACTGCTTGCTTAGCCCGTCCCAGCTCCGCTCGCACTCTGCCAGACTCTCCCCTCCAAGTCGCGAGATCATCTCACGGCCTCTAGACGACAAGAAGCGCGGCGGCCCGAGCCCGACATCTCCCAATTGGCGCTGCACAGACGAAGCATGGATTCTGTCATCGACATGGCCGATGCCGCTCACGCCCTGGATCTTGACCGGATCCGCTTCCAGCTCATGTACGCTCGCCCGCCAACCTCGGCTCCCAGGAATCTTGGTGCTAACGTGGACAGCCGGCTCGAGGATACCATCACCTTTCATCTTATTGAGCGTGTGCAGTTTGCTTTGAACAGCGTAAGTTGGACGGGGCCCTGCGCTCATGCGACCCCCTGCCGCTTTCGCATCATCCCTGGACTCGCTGGACGTGCCCAACTGACCGTGGTCTTTGACCCATTTCTAGAAAATCTACGTCCCTGGCACCCTGGAGCTGCCGGATTGCGATCTGAGCTTCCTCGACTGGTACTTTTGCGAACAGGAGAAGCTGCAGTCTCTGATCCGTCGCTTCGAGTCCCCCGACGAGTACCCCTTCTTCCCGGACGCCCTACAGAAGCCCATCTTGAAGCCCCTCAACTACCCCAGGATCCTCTACGACAACGACGTCAACGTTAACGACAAGATTAAGCACTTCTACGTCGAGAAGTTCCTCCCCGCAGTGTGTCCCGATTTCGGCCGCGAGGAGCGTGGCGAGTCGCAGGAAAACTACGGCTCGACTGCAACCTGCGATATTGCTTGTCTGCAGGCTCTTTCTCGCAGGATTCACTTCGGCAAGTTCGTCGCCGAGTCCAAGTTCCGATCAGACGAAGAAACGTACATCCGCCTCATCAAGGCCGAGGATCGGGAGGGCATTGCCGAGTCGATCACCAACGCTGCGGTCGAGAAGAAGGTCCTCGAGCGTCTCCGCCTCAAGGCTCTGACCTACGGCAGAGACCCGTCGATCCCAGACGGGACCGATGGCCACGCCAAGATCAACGTCGATGCTGTGGTATCAATGTACAAGGACTTCGTTATCCCGTTGACCAAGGAAGTGGAGGTTGAGTACTTGATGCAGCGGCTGGAGCCTGCTCCTTGATGTCATTTATTGCGGAGCGCTCAAATAATCATTAACCGCCTTGATGGCACCCTGGAACTTGCCCGCCTCAATGAGAATCAAGTGTCCCTGTGCCTTAACGCCCATCTCTTGGAATGCCCGCTTGCTGTCCGCTACTACCTCGTCCTCTTTTGTGTAGTTGAAGTTGCCGTATGCTACCGCGTGCTTCTGCAGCACCTCATCCTCGGCGTGGAAATAGTAGATCTGAGAATCCCCCTTGGCCTTCTTGCGCTTCTGGTTCTCAACATCAATCTTAGACTCAAGCTCCTGATACGTCTTTGACAAGATCAGGTAGTGAGAAAATTCGTAGGGTTCCTTGTCCTCAACGGCCGCCTCGATCTCGTCGATTAACATGGAATACAGAGGAGGCGCCAGCTCTGAGGGCATGTTGATGAGGCGCTCCGAGAAGATCAGGCCAATATGCTTGCCGGCATTCACCAACGAAGGGATGGCGGCGAGCGAAGGGTTGGTCTGGGCCTTGTCGACCAGGTATTTGAGGACGTCGCGCATGGGCTCCTTTTCCCGATGAACAAACGTATTGAGGGCCGTGAGCATCGCATAGGCATCGGTGGCCTTTCCATCGACCTTGATCGTAGAGCCGATGGTCGGCTGGGATAGCACAAGGTCGGCGAGCGCGGACATGTTGAACAGATTGGCGTCGACGTCGAAGAGTTGTCGCAAGAGGGTCTTGACGCCATGGAAGTCGACCTCGGCGTCGTAGTTGAACCACTCAAAATCGACATTTACCATATCGAAGTCCTTCACTACGTATTAGCCGGGAATCGCATGCGCTGGGCTGTTAACAACACTCACCTCGTCATCGGAGCTGTCTTCGTCCATCTTGTCCACGGAGTTGTCGACGGGCGGGGCGCCGTCAGCCTCTCTTGCTCTCTTCTTGCCCATTATGCCTTGTGAAAGTGTATAAAAATGAGATATCCGTTGTAGATCCGCTAGGATATAGGAGTAGGATTCCTTCAAAGTAGCAGAGTGAACAAGTTTGAGGTCGCAACCAACATAAATGCCAAACCGCAAACACCGCCGATGCATCCAGCATAAATTTTGCCAACTGCCCCTCACTAGCCTGATTCGGTCTGATAAGAGACACCAGCGCGGCTAGTACAGGCGCGATAGGCTGCGGCTGTACAGCCAATGCAAAGCTCCAGTGGCAGCCCCACCCCAGGAATGAGGAGACGGGGCTGAAGCTCGCCGACCGCCGTTCGCAGCAGCCTGAGCCAACTTGCGTCAGCGACGAGCCACTCACACTGCGGGTGGTTGAGACACGGAGATAACTGCGACCGGCGATACCCTCATCGACCTACACAACTCATGGCCATGATTGGCGTGCGCACGGTCTGAACGTCTTCTTCCTGCCATTGCCTCGAGTCTCCACACCGAGCTCCGTCCATCCCGACTGGCGCGCAACGTCATCAACCTCCCAGCCATCCTCGCATCATAAGTTCGACCTCACCTGCCATCCTATCACCGCCCAAGATGGATTACAGCGCAACAATCCACGACCCAGAAGACCCCGGCGCCTCTCCCTGGGGAAACTCGCCGGTGTCGTCTCCCACTCGAAATGCCGCTGCCTTCAACTCCCTCTCAGGCGAGGCAGCTCCCCCCTTTCCCTTTAACTCTCAGTCTTCCAATGGCCTTTCACAGGACCAGGCGGTAACTGATTCTGAATCCCTCCCACGGCCGGGAACCGCTACAACTGCATCTGGAACCGAGGGGGAGACCGAAGAGTCCCAAACGTCAAGCCTTCCCGAGTCCGAACCGGCCCCCGCGCCTCACACCTCGGCCGTTGAACAGCAACACCAACAGGGAGCTCCCATCACTGCTCAACAGAGTCAGCCTGCCGGAACGGAAGCGCAGCTAGGTCATGACCAACAGAACCAAAAGCCGCCCCAACCACAGTTCCGACTCCAAGCCAAAATCACAGGACTCGAACGAACTGGCAAGAAGGACCCTATCCTCCGGTTTGACGTCCACGTACGATCGCATTCGCATCCTCATTGGTTTCTGCGCTAATTATGGATAGACTAATATTCAACGGTTCCGCACGACGCAATTCCGAGACGTCCGACGACTACACTCTGAATTCGTCAAACTTGCCGAGCACCTGATATCTGCGAACCCCGAGGCGCTCGTTCCCGCAGTTCCTCCTCCTCTGACATCTGCCGGAGCTGGCACGGAAGAGGACGAGGCCCGGGTCAAGGCCCTAATGCAGCGATGGCTCAATTACGTCTGCGGCAACGAGGTGTTGATGAGGGACGACGAGATGGTGCTCTTCGTGGAAAGCGACTTTGGTTACAGCCCTATGGTCAAGAGAAAGCAGCCGGCCACTGGCGTTCGCCGGAAGATCCTGAAGCAGTTTGCTCCCCCACCCGATGATACCCCTGAGCTTGCGGAGGCGCGACCGGCTGTTAAGCTGTTCTATCTCGGTACTATGGACGCTGGCCACAAGGTTGACAAGTTGGTCAAGGCGCGGAGAGGTATGTGATCACCGACTTTGAGCATTTCTCACGCGGGTTCTAACGAAACATAGGTCTTGGTCTCAGCGAAGCTGACTATGGCGCAAGACTTGCAAGCATGAACGTCCAGGAGCCGCACCCTGGCCTTGCGAATGCCTACCGAAAGCTTGGAAAGGTCGTCCAGGCTGTGGGCGACTACCACGCCGCTCAGGCGACTGCCGAGGCCACGACGCTCGGCGACCCATTCCAGCACCATTCACAAGATGCATTTATCGTCAAGGAGTCTCTTACCAACCGTCAGATACTGATCCGGGAGTTCTTACAGGCCCAGGAGGCGACTCGGAGCAAGTTGAATGCCGCAGACCGCCTGAAGGCTAGCTCCAGTGTTCGACGGGAGAAGGTCGACGAGGCGATCTCTGCCCTTGATGAAGCCCGCCAGCACGAGACGTACCTGTTCAACAAGACCAACCGCGTCACCGGCAACTTGGTCCAAGAGCGTCGCAAGTGGTTTGCAAGGACCGCAGCCGACCTGCGGATGAGCATTCGGGAGTATGTGCACCGTGAGATTGAGGCAGAGCGGCGCACTCTGTCCCTTCTTGAGACCGTCCGACCCGATATCCGATCGATCGATGCCTCGGGCGGTCTGAGCCGTCTTGGCCGAGAATCGCACCCCACCGTGCGCCGCTCGAGCCTCGCGGCCAGCCAGGGACCCAAAGGCGACGCTTGGAGTGGTGTTCCGCGTCGCTCCGACGCCACCAACCGCAGTGTGTCGAGCAGCTTCATGAGCAAGGTCTCGGAGGAGGCGGATGGCGAGGAGAGCCCCGAAGCAACCCAGGGACGGTCGGGTGCCGGCGCGCGTGCAGGCGGCCTAAAGGGCGTGAATGAGGAGGACGATGAGGATCGGGTGGATGCCAGGAATGCAGCGAGTCGACTGGCGGCCAGCACCTTCTGAGCTCGTCACAGGTGGTGGGATGGTGGATAAGTGGTTGATGAACACCATGGGCTTGGCTCAGTTTTCTCATCTCTCTCGGTAGCATCGCTCAAAGCCCATGTCATATGTAAAGTCTGTCTGTTTTTGCCGGCCGTCCCTCCATCTCGCATGCACATGTGAAAAAAGGGCGTGGCCTGCAGCTGCATCCCTCGCCCGTACGCCCGGATAGAAGCCCGGTGGTGTGCGTCAAGAGGCATGCATCTGCCGTTCGAGTCTGCCTCGATCCCTGTCCTGCTAGCGACATGTCACAGCCTGCCCCCATCACTTATCACTCGCTCGCCCCGATCTGAGCTAATGGGCGGTGAGGATAGGATCCATGGCGTGCTCCGTGGCTTCTTATCGTGCCCGATCGCGAGGCCGCTCTGAGTTGTTCGTGATATAGGTGGATTTCAGGCATCATATTCTTCCTTGCCATACCCCTGTGGCTGAGGCCTTCAGTTGGAGCCACGACATTGATTTTTCGTCATTGGAGCCACCTGTAGAATGTGCATCCAAAAGATTACTTATCAATTGTTAACTCAGCGCTGTGCGTTTTGGCGGAAGCATTTGGCGATACCACGAGATAAGGAATTCTGGGATCATTGGCTAAAGACTCGCCGGCGCACGACCGGTCTGATGAAGACCTTGCGGCTCGGTTTGACCGGTGGCATGTGGGAGCGTTCTAGTGAATTGGGAATGATTCATCGAGGCCGCAAATACAGGATGCAGTGTAATGTTGTCTGGCGGTAGGACTCCGTTCTAGGTCATTGAGGGTTGCGGGGTGTTATCAGTCTTATGGGTTGCATCTACAAGCGCTTGATGTAGTCGGTGACCTTATTGACGAAGGAAGACAACCGAAAGTCTCAATGCTCTTACTACTTTCAAGGCTTGGCTCAAAGGCATTTACCAAGCCAATATCGCAATCAAAAGAACCCGGGAAAATGCTACCATCAGAGGAAACCAATGTTTTTGGTATGGAAGTCCATCGCCGGTGTCGGTACCTGGGAATCTCTTTCATGAATCCATTAGGCAATTGAAGTCAGGGGGACAAGGGTCAAATATGGAATCATGACAGAAGCGCCCTATCAGATTCACCGTGGCAACACATGTTGAGCTGGTTGGGTTGCGGTGGCACTGCAGTCCCTGTCACGCAAACTAAAAGTGAAGTGAAGCAAGGGAGAATCCAACGGCAAGCATGTGTGCTCAAAAGAGAAGAAAAGGTTGGGCTGGCTGAGATGTCGGCTCCGAGGAGAGACCTGCAGAAGAGTGATGACGGGGACTGGGCAGCCAACGCCAAGAATGTATCCAGACCGCCCTAGAGTCCGGAACGGCTGGCTTAACTACCAATGGTTTCTGTTAGTGCGTTCAGTTGAGCGGGTCATGGCGGCCTAGCACTTTGATAGATTGATTCAAACTCCTTCGCTGCGCAAGCGCGGAAGCTTGCTGCCGTCTGTGCAGAGAGAAGAACCGAACACTATGTCATAGCGCGAAATGGTCCTGGTGAAGTTGAGAAGGGTGCCGGGGGTGGCAGTATCGTCAAAGTAACTTGGACTTTCTGCCATGGCTCGAGTATCGTAAACTGGCCACTTGATTACGGTGTTCCACAACGTGGTGTCTGAATGGTGTTGATCGCTGCCCCTACCTCGTCAGATATGTAGGGCAACTCAACCCGGACGGTGTGTGCAGAGACGCCGCCATTATGTAAATCGTGCCTAAAGGTGCGGTCGCTGTTCCGCAACAGAGGCAGGGGAATAATTCTGGGCCTGAGTGCTTGAGTTGTCCTATGTAAGTACTGACAAAGCACAGCAAGATGACGATGTCTGTGACCCCTCATTTCACACAGAGCCTGATACCGACAAGCCCTGGATTGACGTGATTCAAGGATGAATTCGATCATGGTCTGATGGAGTCATCGTCGGTTGTACGTAGACGACTTGAGATGGTCGGTCAGAGCTTGTCAACTTCGCCCAGGATGAGCTGCGTAACAGTGGAGCTAAAAAGTGCATGGATCTCGTCATTACTGCATCTTATCCGCCGTCGACCCTGAGGATTGAGTTGGAGGCTCGGCACAATTGCTGCGTTTTGGTACCATGAAGCTCCTTCATGCGCGGGTTCATCTCCGAAGCGAGCATGCTCTCGGGTTGTTTCAGGGAGGTGCCCCTCAGAAGGAGACTAGGGTTCTGAGCCTCTTGGATTTCCTCCTCAGCTCCAAGGGGCCGAGGGTTGCGATACGGTCCTGAACAGGGTTGGCCCAGGCGAGTCGCCATGTGCAAGCGTCATGACCTCGGGCCGGTACAAAAGGAGATGCAGCTGTATTAGCGTCGCTAACTGTCAACGTGCAGGGTTGGATTGACCCGGAGACATTAGTGGCGAGGCACAGAGTGGGTGAGTTATTGGAACAAAAGGAGTTGACGGTCCGGTGGCAGCACTGTAGGTAGTCTGTATTATCTTGAAGTGAGCTGGACTGGACCGGCCTGATGCTTCGGCGGGATACATTATCGGCATCTGGATTGAGAGCCCATAGCAGCGAATTGCGCGAGTCAATCACTCGTGAGGTGGTACCGATAAGTAGGGACGAATAGAACTTTTCCGGGGGTCAGGTTCCGGCGGGGAGGGTGGGCAGATGGATAAAGGAGAGTTGGGAGGAGTCTGGGGTTCCGGGTTGTGACATGATCCCTGCCATGTCGTTATAGGCGCGGTTTCCGTCACCACGCTGCTGGGATGTTGACTCTTTCGGGCGCTGAACGACGGGTGCTGGATGCTGGAAGCTAGAAGCTCGAAGGTGCGGTGGTGGCCATGGTTGTCCGATACGAAGGTTAACGCACCAGTTAAAACCGAAGCTCCGATAAGCCGGCATCAGGGCCTCGGAGGGATGTGCTGTAGACTTTGGTGCAGACCGTGCAGTGCAGCAAATATGTCAAGATCGCGATTGCAATTGCAACCCCGCCTGGTCTAGACCATGGAAGGCGCGGAACCCGGTGCTCTTTCACCGTCTTCTTGGATGGCAGACTCAGAGGGCGAGAATTCTTCTCGTACATAATGTTGGGCTGGCTGGGGCCATGATTTGTCAAGAGAAGCCAAGTAGGAAGACGAGCTTGAGGAACAAGCTGAGAGGTGGAGAGCAAGTTGGTGGGCTGACATGAAGCGCCGATTGGAGCTTGGCCTGAAAAGAAATGGGCAGGCGTGGTTATAGGAGGGAAGGCGCGACTTACACGGCTCCAAGAAAGGCCGCCAACGCCTGCCGTACCTTAGTCCCCTGCACTCCCGACCTACGCGGAGGACCTCTACGGCCACGTCCCACTTTATCACTTTCTGAGTCCACAACCGACCATCATCCACCCATCATCCACACATCCACACGTCCGCACACTCATCCTTGAGGCCCTTGGCCTTGCGCAAAGACGTATGCCCTGGCGTGCGCACATTTACCTAAGGCATGTACTTTACAGCACAGTACAACACAGTACGGACTGTCGTACGCAACCCACCTGGGCAAGCCTCCACCTCGTCTGCAACTATGGAAACCTAATTAGTAGGCTTCTCGAAATTGCAACTTGCGTCACCGACACCGACGTGACCGAATTTCGGACGCGGCTCATGGCTTGTCACCTGGGTCTTGCGGCTCGCGACCTTGTTGAGACGTCCGCTGTTATCAGATCCATGCCCATGCTCCAGCTCGCCTCTGAGGCCGGGCTGGCCTCCGCCTTCCGGGCCCCGCTCACGATATCCTCAGTCGGCCCCCCGTCTTCACTGCCGAGACCGCTCCCCAATTCCAGGTCCGGTTCCTACTCCCTCGTGGCCTCAGCCCCTTCAGTCCCCATTAGCGCAAACGCCGTTACCCCTCGGCTGCCGGGGCCCTGTCATGCCCTGGGCAAGCCCTGGTCTGTCAAGGCGCGTCACACAGTTATCGTGCTCTCACCGCACCGCGATCTCGGGTGGGTTAGGAGCCACCCGCCGACGCTGCCGCCGGCTTGTCAAGTTGTCTCCCGTATTCCCGGCCCATCTGGCCGCTCGCCGCACAGAGGCGACGATCCAGGTCTTGTCGTCACCTTCGGTGATCTGTTGTCTCGTTGAGGCGGGCACCAGTCGCTGTTGATGCTGGCTATCTTCCACCCCTCATCGGGCCAGGGCAACACTCGGCCAGCGCTGTGACCCACGACACCCCCTCCATCAGAATCGCCTTGGGCTTCGTCTCGCCATGGGCTGGGACCACAACCCGATCCCAGCTACCAGTTTTCCAGCGGCCAGGAGACCCTTGGATGGCGGGTCCTGGGAGCTTGCATGGGTCCTCCGCCAAGGCGCCCCATCTGTGCATGCAGAACGCCCGCTCTCCAAACAAACACGTTCGCAACCTCCACTCCTCTTGGTCCGGTTCCGGCTCAGGCACACGGTGCATCATTGCATCTTGTGTACCCAAGCGCCGTCCCTCCGTCACCAAGTTGCTAGGCCCTGCAGATGGTTTGCGAGATTGCAATGCCTAACGGAAAGCTCCTAGCCCACCGGAGATAACTCGTCGTTACCTGACTGGGCAATTTTCTCTCACCCAGCTTAACGCCTTCTGGAGTCCTAGACACCGAGCCACCTTGGCGTTGGGTAATTGCTGATGAGCGCACGCCCTCGTTTTGTTGTACTGCCCTCGCGGATCGGACTGCTCTGGCCGGGGAGGATGGCGAGCTTTGCCACCTACTTAAGGGGTGGGGGCCCATCGCTTCTTCTCTCTATCTCCTCGTTGTCTGTTCAGAGATAGGCCCCTTGATTACCATCTCTCATCTTGGCTTCAAGCATCCCACGTCCTCGCAAGCTCTATATCCCACGTTCTGCCTGTCTATTTCCTCTGCAATCCAACGACTAGCACCTTAAGGACGCCTCCGAGAGCCATCCCAGCCCCAACCCCCACGCACCGGACTGCTCCCACTCACCAGTCTATCCACTAGCCAATCCCATCCGCCTAAAACACCCCAATAGGCAATCGGCCAAGCCATCGACCGAGCCTTTGTCTCCATCTCCATCATCATCCCACTCTCATCCCACACTTCCAGCGTCACAATTACTCGCCATGGCCCCAGCTGCTACGGGGGAATTCGCGCCAACGCATCTACCCGCTTTCAACATGAAGCCGGTCTCAATCAGTGCCTCCGTCTTGCATGGTCCCCGGGATCTGCGATTGGTAAGTCCCGCTCCGGCCCGTTGCACAAATCTCCTTGTCATCAGCCCTACCCGAAGGAACTGTTCCTGACCCGCGCCGTTCCAGGAATCGAGAACTATTGAAGCCCCAGGGGCGGATGAGCTGCAGATTGCCATTAAAGCTACTGGTATTTGTGGGTCGGATGTTTCCTACTACAAGAAGTTTGCGAACGGCGATCTCTGTGCCTGTCATCCCCTATCTCTGGGCCATGAGTCCTCAGGCGAGGTAGTTGCCATTGGACCTCATGTCAGCGGCTTCAAAATCGGAGATCGGGTTGCGCTTGAGGTTGGTGTTGCCTGCGGCCAGTGCGGCATCTGCCGTAAAGGTCGATACAACCTCTGCAAGAAGATGCGATTCAGAAGCAGCGCCAAAAGCTACCCTCACTACCAGGGCACGCTCCAGGAGCGAATCAACCATCCGGCTGTGTGGTGCCACAAGTGAGATTCCCCCCGAATGGATATATCTTGGTAGAATTTGCTAATGAACCTAGGCTGCCCGACAATGTCTCGTATGAGGCTGCTTCTCTCCTTGAGCCCCTGTCCGTGGCCATTCACGCGGTCAACCGAGCCAGACCAGAGCCAGGGTCCACCGCACTGGTCATCGGAGCTGGCACCGTTGGTCTCCTTACCGCTGCTATGGCCCGCCAATCTGGTTGTACTTCCGTGACCATTACCGATATTGATGTTGGTCGCGTGAACTATGCCATTGAAAACGGCTTCGCAACCCACGGATATGTTACTCCGGTGTCATACCTGACTCCTTCCAACGTTCCCTCTGGGGTCTCCACCCCCGAGTCTGGTGTCATGACCCCTGCCAGCACATTCTCTGCTGCTAGCAGATTTGACAATGCCAAGGCACTCGCTGCAAAAATTCTTGCCGTTTCCAACACCCCGGACACATTCATTCAAGAAGAGGACGAGGACGGAGTGGACGTTACGTTTGAGTGCACTGGCAAGGAGGCCTGTATGCACACTAGCCTCTACGCCACAAAGGCGGGAGGCAAGGTCATCATGGTCGGTATGGGTACCCCAATCCAGACACTTCCTTTGTCAGTTGCCCATCTCCGAGAGATTGACATCTTGGGCATTTTCCGTTATGCAAACACCTATGCTACCGGTATCCGACTGCTTTGCTCGCAGGCCCGGAACGGCCCTGGTTTCTCTCTCCCTTCGCTGGATAAGATGGTTACACACCGCTTCAAGGGTCTCGACAAGGCGCAGAGTGCCTTTGAGCTCGCGACGCGCACCAGCGATGACGATGGAAACCTGGTCATCAAGATCGTGATCGAGGCTTAAAGAGAGGCATGCCATTTGTGTTTTGAACGCTTTATGACGATAGACCGAGCGCTTTACGATATCCCAGCAGCGCCAGCGCCAGCGCCAGGCTGCTATAAATTTGGTTGGTTTTTGAAAAGTAGTTGGCGAGTATGAAGATTTTGGGCTTGTCAATTTTGCAGGAGGATTTTAGTTAGGGAAAGGAGGTGTTTTTACTTTTATTTGTTTTATGTTTGTTTTTTAAGCAGGGCAAAAAGAAATTAGAAATATGGATGGGTGACGCGATGTTAATGCAAACACGGCTTTTGAGACTACCGAATTGTGTACCATGCCATGCACCATGTTCTATTATGGTATGATGTGTAAGGAGCTCTACCTCAACCCTGAACGCCGGGCTAAATCAACAAAGTAAACAAGATCCTACGGTAGGAAACCTGGAAGATCGCCGCTTAACTTCTCTCATAGTTACTACATGAGAATGTCGCCAGCGCCTCGAAGGTTGAAGGAGGTCGGGTCAACGGCGTAGTCCTGGTTACGGCGGTTGGAGGCCTTAGCCGACTCGACGACGTTGAACTTCTTGCCCACATCACGGGCCTGGTTGACGCTCTGCATGATGCCGTTCAGGAGGCCGACTAGGTTAACGTCGTTGGTCTCGTGCAGCATCTCCTTCTTAAAGGAGGTTTCGTCTGAGGGGATGACGAGATCGAGGCGGCTCACAAGGGCCTGGATCTGGCGGAGGACGGTTTGGGACGGGGCTGTGTAGTCGGTGTCCATGGATTCGGACGCCGTCTTTTCGCCATTGACGTACGAGGGGGGCAGACGCTCCAGGTAGGTGGTGAGGAGGCGGATTCGGGAATGGAGCATCTTGATGGCGTTGGCTTTTGCGGTGAGTGCAGCAATCATCTCGTCCTCCTCGATTGTGAGAGGAACTTCATCTTCCTGGGATGGGTCCTTTCGCTCCTCGTCTTGGCTCTCCACCAGTCGCCGCTTACCCTTGCCGTTAGACTCGACGGATCGGGCGGGCTTGTCGTCCTTGGTCGCCACAGCAGCAGCATTCCCGCCAGCCCCAGCAACGTAGTTCATGCTAATCATCTCGGTTTCGTCGGTCTCGACGGAGTAGGGGAGTTCCCTGAACTTGAGCTTGAGAGGCGCCTCTCCATCATCCATCTTCTTATCTTCTCCATCGTTTTCGGTCTTGGCGTCGTCGACTTCGTAGTTGCTCTCGAAGATGGTCAGGGGGAGCCGGCCGCCAACGGAGTGATCGAGGACTTGTTCGGGATGGAACCCGAGGAGGACGGCGGACTCGTTCCAAGTTTCGAGAACTTGATTGTGGACCGGGAGGATTGTGGAAGTCGGGCCGGAGGAAGGCAGCAGCGTGTACCAGCCGACGAAGTCGAGTTGACGGTCCTTGTGGACAGTGATCACTGGCCCAAAATGTTAGAATGTACATGCCACTGGTACGTGAGTGACATACTCTGCTCTAGTCGTGCACCAAACTTGTCATGGTCTAGAAGGTAACCGCCTTGGACCTCGGGGGCAAGTCGCATGTGGGCCTCAAATGCATGCTCGATGGTGATCTCACGGCCGTTCTGCTGGCCTAACAGAGCACCAACTATAGGGCCTTGCTGTTCTCGGAGAGTGTGTCTCGTGATATAGTCGGAGATGGTGAGGAGGACGAGAGGGTGGAGGATAGCTTGGAGCTCGGAGCTCTTTTGGTTGGAGAGGAGAGGGTTGGGAGTTGAGGCAGTCATGATGCCGCCTGGGGAAGGGAAGCTCGTCCCTGGTGCTGCAGTTGGGAGGTTTGTCGGACGCCGGATGGGGCTGACTTGCTGAGGTATCGAGGGTTGCGAGAGTTGCGAGTGCAGGCTGTGAATGGAGTCAACTTCTAGGCACGGAGCTGAGGTGTTGGCCAGGCGTGATGCCCCGCGCTGTGATTTTGTGGGGTTGACGAACAAGTTGACGTTGGTTCAGGCATTTCAGGATGACTAAGCATCGCCCGATACGGCCAGCGACAGGTGCAACATTTCGCCTACATTCATCAATGCAGCCGTGGACAATTTCAGCCGTTGGGGATATGAACTGATACGGTATCCGTCTCTGCGGACGCGATTGCCCATCTTCCAGAGGTTGTGCAGTGCCTTGTTCCCGCCATTGTCGCGCACGCCCGCCTATGCCTCTGCCTTGCCGCTACCGCTGAATCCCCCTGAGCGCAGCTTCGCGGTTGCCAGAATTGTTGCAACCCCGGCGAACTGCCGAGCGTTGACGCAGGGTGAGCTTTGTACGAGATCGCCATGGCCACAGTATCGATCGGCCACAAACAGTATTCCATCTACGAGACACAGCCTAGCCGCGCAGGCTTAATTGTTACACCAACCTTTGTGGATTTATTCCGACTGCCGCAGCGGTAATCGCGGCTCGCTGTTTGGCTTTGGGGGCCTGCAGACTCAAAGGTAGCTCCTCACTTCTCCTATCTATGGTACTTGTTTCCTCTTTGTTACTTCCCTATGCGTCCGATTTTCTCTCTTTCAACGTGAAACATGATCATCACTGTCTTTCTCCTCTATTCTTTACTCTCTTCTTCATTTTTCCAGACGTCTCTTTTGGACCGGGGCATCTCTTGACGAAATGCAGTAGTTGATTTACTCGACCAGGCGTCTCCTCCCATGCAAACCTTTGGGCCTGTCCTGGTAAACATATTTCCTCCCTAGACAAAGGTCAACTCAACGACGCACGCCGCGCACCATACTCTCGTCTCAAGGCATTCATTCAACATCGCCCTCCGAACCAACAAACTCACTCTCACTCCATCAGCTCTATTTCGATGGAACCTCCCTCTAAGATGGATTCGTCTAGAGCAAAGCGCCACCGCGAAAGCAGCACCTCCAGTACCTGTCCTGTTCCGAGCAAAAAGACAAAACAGGCGACATCGATAGGGTCGACTGCTTCATCATCGTCAACTTCTTCATGTGATGGATCTGTCAACCTAGACTGCATCCCGACGATTCGCCTGGAGCCGCTCAAGCCTGCCTTTAGGGACGTCCGTTACGATGAATCAAGGGCACGCTCGAAATCACCACAACCACCATCGCCAAGGTCACTATGATGGCCATCTACGGCATTAGCATTATTTGGATTCAGCTTGTTTCTTGATTATTTGGCATGCATGCACACCCCCTCGGTTTATAGACGGAGGGTATGAGTAACAGGACTCAGAATGATGGTTCTTACACCACAGAGAGCGTGATCTCACAGGGAAAACCCCTGCTGGGTTCGGTATTGGGCGCTGCTATTCCAGCTAAATGAGCATTCTTTCTTTCATTATTGGCGTTTACGGATCCATAGAGGGAAGGCAATACGGTAACTTGATCGGTAGACGGGGTCAACGTTTAGACTAGGACTGGAATTGGGATGGATCAATGGTAATTAATTATACAAGCAACGCAGACTTTTCATTAATGAATCACCCATCGACTAGTATTCAAAGTCGTGCCCCGGTTCCTGAAAATCCTCCCGCCACACCACATCGGGGTCGCGACTCACCAGACTCACCTCAAAGTTCTTTTGCCTCGTTACTCGCGTATTCTCCGCCATCAACTGCTCTAACCGCGCCATGGTATTCTCATCGCCCGCCTTCTTAGCAGCCATGTACAGCTGCATCAGCTCCGCATGGCGGTATTCATATTCCAGCTTCACGCGCCGTCGCCGACTTTCCGGATCACATTTCGCGCAAGTGTCGTTGAGGTACTTGTGCTGAACAGGCGAGGTGCTGCAAGGTGAGCTGCAAGGGCTGCGTTGGGCAGCGTTCCTCGTGAAGCTGTGCCCGCAAGCCATGGTCGTTATAAGTTTGGTGCACATTTGTGGATCTTGGTCTGAATATGATGAAGGATCTAATAACGAGGTATTAGTTCCAGAGGCCCATAGATATAGACTTGCGTGGAGATTTGAAGGCGTCCTTGTTCCGTGATCTCGAGGGTAAGGCGCCGTTTGTACGTACACAGATTCTTTGTCCTCGACCTCCCCACGACCGCCACAGGCCACCACCTCTTCCAGAGAGAACAAAGACACATGAATAATGGAGTTTGGGCTTTTGATGGTTGATTATTTTCGCTGCCTTCGTCTGGAGAGAAAGACCTCTAAACAGCAGAGGCCGTGCGTGTGGCATGATGGTCATCCTCTTCTTCCTTGACCGCTAAAAGACCCCTGTTACCCTCAGTCAAGACACCTAAACTGTCCTCCTCTAACAAATTTTTTAGGATGAAATCACGAGGTGAAGGATAATGAGTACGGTTTTACAGGAGGATACACACAATTGATTATTATGGTCGTCTGTTCACGCCGAGGATCTTGCTTGCGTTTCAATACCGTACACACCAGCCAGGATCTATGTCATCATGCAGGGTAGTGAAATTATTCTAATGTGGAGTTGATTTTTCTATCTGTTATACAAGACTGGAGTGGTTTATCGTAGCGTATATCTATCCATCACAAAACTCCAAAACACCTGGTATCATTCCTCGCTGCACCTTTATTTTTTCTCCTCAGATGACTCCTTCTCTTGATCCGGGGACTCCGCCGCTGGTGGCCCCTGCTTTCCCTGCTTTCCCTTCTTGATGCTTTTCCACTCCATAAACATTGCGCTGATCAGTCCCGCAACCGAAAGGCCCACTGCAGCTAGGAAAATGCGGGTGATTGCATAGTTGTAAGCCTCCAGAACCGCGTCCATGTACTTTTCGGGTACGACCTTGTGCAAGTCCGTAGCACCGGTATTGACGATGGTCTTTCCATCTAGCCCGGGAATATGGGCCAGGCGTTTGACAAGCAAACTACTGAGGATAGTCTGGCCGACAGATACGAAGACGGCACCGCCAAGCTGCTGACAAAAGAACGTGATGGCGAGTCCGGTGGATACGTCGTCCTTGGGGAGGGTGGTCTGGACTGCGAGTCCGACAGTTTGCATCCCCAAGCCAAGTCCGAAACCCACGACGAATTGATACCCGATCCAGCGAGGCGAGCCCGTCGTGGGAGTAAATGTGCTCAGAAGACCCTCGCCGATGGCCATCACACAGGGGCAAAGAAGCATCATTGGGACGTAGTACCCGATGCGTTGGGTGAACATGGCGGATACGAAAGACGCGACCACAAGGCTCAGAACAAGGGGGATAGTGTAGATACCGGACTTGACGGGGTCGAGGTTCTTGGTTGCTTGGACTGTGGAGGTGTTAGTGTTATCCTGGATCATGGTTTCAATGGATTCACTTACACCATAGTGGTACATAGTAAACGGCGAGCATCATCGCGCCCGCCAGGAAGAACATAACACAAGCACCCGACAGCATAGTGCGCTGCCTGATAATCCGGAGAGGAATGGTGGCAGTTTCGGGCATCGTGACTTGGACAGTGCAAAAGGCGATGGCCGTCACACCAAATATGACAAAAAGGAGGATCAGTCTCCAGTTACTCCATTCATATGTCGAGCCTCCCCACTGCAGAGCGAGGATGAGGCAAACCATGGAGGGGACGAAGAAAAAGGTGCCCAGCGGATCGAGTCGCGTGATGTGCTTCGTAAACGAGACGCTTTCTTGGGGCTTCTTTGGTGATTTTAGGAAGAGAAAGAGGAATAGAAAGGCGGCCGCGCCAATGGGCAGGTTCATGTAGAAGCACCACCTCCAAGTAGCCTTCTCCGTGAAGGCACCGCCGACTAGGGGGCCACAGACGGATGAGATGCCAAACACCATTGCAAACATGGCTGTTGACATGTTAGTATATATGCAAGAGACAATAAAGGAGGGAGTGTACATTGGAACATGGGTCGCTTGTGAAGAGGTATCATGGGGATAACAGTCATCATGGAGCCCGTCATGATACCCGCAGATCCGATACCAGCGATAGCACGACCGACGATGAAGGCCACCGAGTTGGGAGCAGCTCCGCAGAGGGCCGAACCAATCTCGAAGAGGATAATGCAGGCGAGGAAGGTCAACCGCAGATCGTAGAAACGGTAAATCCGACCAAATACCAGCTGGAACGCGGCGGTGGTAAGCATGTAGGCTGATCCGTACCAACCAATGTCGCCAAGACTGTTGAACTCGTTTGTGATGGCGGGGATGGCTGTCGAGAGAATAGTACGGTCGAGGGCGACGAGGAACATGGAAACGAAGGCGGAGAGGATAATGAGCCAGAACTTGAGTGTCTTGGGCTTGTAATTCTCCTCGGCCTCCTTGTCAAAGGCAGGCCCGCTTGGGGCTGGCGTCTCGACATCGGGCTCGATCGGGGATGTGAGCTGCTCAGAGGCAGGTAATGACGAGCCTTGAATGGAATCTTGCTTCTCGTCGGTTGTTGGCTTTTCCTTGACTCCAGCAGACCATCTCTTTTTGGGATCAGTTGAGGTGTGGGTTTCGGTCGAGGATAGGGAGGTGACGGATTTGGTCCGCACAGGGGCTTTGGCATCTTGCCCAGAGGCTTTGTTGTCTTCTGGAGACGACATGATCGGAAGTGGGAAAGAGGAGAGATAATTAAATAATTAGAGATGTTGGTAAGTCTAATATCAATATGAGATCCAGGTCAACTGCATGCGATGTGGCTATGATGAGAACTGCTTGGCACCGCCTGACATATATATACAAAGCATGCCCGAAAGGGAGACGCGGCTAGGTGGCACCCGCATGGCCACGGCTTCGGGCACTTCGAAATTGAGAAGCCAACGGACGCAGACCGGGAATGAAATTTCGCATGTCGGCGGTGGAAATGGGCGTCTTAATGTCTTCCGTGTCCGAAGCACGCCAGACATTCGGGGACGAGCCGTACAGTCGGATCCGGGCCCGGGGACGCTAAGCTGCTTTGGGGGCCCGTGGGCTCAGGGTCCAGGAGTCGGCCGCGCCTGCCCCACGCTGTGCTGGCTCGCGCCTCCCCGCACCAGAGCCCAGCTCGGAAACCTCGGGACCGAACGGGTATCAGAGTCGCAGGTTGAACTGCGTCGGACTTCAAACCCTCACCTTTTGAGTAAGCGATCTACGAGCCTGGAGCCCTGCAGCCCTGTAGCCTAGGATCGGACGACTAATGACCGAGTAGCTGTCGATTCGACCCTGCTCCACGTCTCTCCCCTGGCAATATTCGCATTGCCTCGTCGCATCTCGAGCAGTCCCGCCGCTCCATTCGGCCGTCTGTGACTCCGACTCTGACTCTGGCGCGGTCTACGTTGGCTGTCGACGTCAGCTTCTCCGCAAAGACAACTGGCCTGGAATCTACCCATCCACATCGCGCACTACATATCTCCATCCCGGCCCAAACAAGAACACGGTTGACGAGCCAGGCGACCAACCACGCACGGCGCTCTGCCATCAGGTACGCCACAGGCGACGAGACCATCTCGCCGGGCCCGAGACATCGCTCCCTCACCGGCCGTCGTTGCCGTCACCGCCCCCGACTCGTGTGTTCCCGCACGGCAAGTTGCACTACGGGCCCGACCACGCGACCCTTTGAGACCTCAACCAACCACACCCGTCCTCAGCCCTGCGACTGGATACTCGCAGCTCAGCTCAGCTGCGTTCCCAGTCCGAAACGCATTGTCCACGACGTGGTCCACGAGATCTGGGGTCCATCGTGCATCGCGCCCCATGTATCCTGCGTCCGCCACGCACATCTGACCGGGAAAGGATACACCACCGCCGCCACCCACTCCATCGATCATCACCACCACTCCGCCACCACCTCCTCCACACCCCCCGGCCTGACAGGCGAGCACCCCTGGCAGAGCCTCCACGGTTCTGTCTTGGCGTCCATCCACCTCTGCACTTTGCTTCTGATTGCCTCCCGTCATGTCGGCCGAGATGCCTGCCGGAGCCTTCCCCCCAGGCACGGCCCCGCAGCAACACCCGGCGCTGTATCCCCGTCCCCAAGCCCAGTTCCAACCATTGGACCCGGCTTCTATCAAACTGACCCGCGGGACAAGCTGTGTCCTCTGCCAGCAACGCAAAGTCCGCTGCGACAAGAACAAACCCTGTGCCAATTGTGTCAAGGCCAACGTTGAGTGCCGCGTCGTCCCCCCGCAGCCGCCTCGCCGTCGCAAGAAACGCCTTCAGGAGAAGGACTTAATTGAGCGTCTCAAGAAGTATGAGAGCCTTCTGGCTGAGCATGGCGTGAAGGTCGACGCCATCGGCCACGACTTGCGGCCAGACGACCCCCAAGTCGACGATGTCGATGAGCTTGAGAACGACTTTGATGGTCTTAAGACATCTCCTGAGGCGAGCACCTCTCCTGCAACCTCCCAGCCTGAAAAGTAACTACTTTGACCCTCATCTTAGCCGAAGCTATTGGACAAAATATGCTGACAACCGACTAGTATCGGAGGTAAATGGTTTTCGTTACACAGAGAGGTATGCTACACGAATACCAACCATACACCCAGAGACTTGTTAAACTAACCTGTGGTGTAGTTCCGTGCCAGTGAAAAAATGCTCCAAGACTCATCAGACGAGGAGGTCGAGGTCCCTACCATTCACCGCGCATTTGACCGGATGTTTGCAACTGATGGCTTTCCCTTCATCATCGGCGGACAGCCTGGTCCCCTAGCTCAGTACCATCCCAGCCCTATCCACATCTTTCAGCTCTGGCAAATCTACATCGACAACATCAACCCCTTGCTCAAGATAACCCACGTTCCTACTGTTCAAGCACAGATCATTGAGGCTAGCTCCAACATAGAAAAGGCCCCGAAGAGCATCGAGGCTCTCATGTTCTCTATCTACCTCATGGCCATCACCTCCCTTGAAGATGACGATGTCCAGAGAATGTTCAATGAGCCCAAACAGGAACTGTTGGGGAGATATCATACTGCGACTCAGCAAGCCGTCACTAACGCCGGTTTTATGCGTAATAATGACCCCATCCTGCTGCAGGCTTACCTCCTCTATCTTGTAAGCTCGCTAGACACTTCTTTCTGTCCCCTATCCAAACTCATACGTTTTATAGTTTGCAGTTCGTTGGTTTGTCGACCCACGACAAGTCTTCTGCCTCATTGGCATTGCAGTTCGCGTCGCCCAGCGAATGGGTCTTCATCAGGATCCGGGACAGTTTGGACTGCCCCCTTTCGAGGTTGAACAACGCCGCCGTTTATGGTGGACCCTTGTAGGCTACGACCGCCGCATAGGAGAGATGACTGGATCAACAGTTACTGCTCTCTCCAGTGGCGGTGACTGCAAGATCCCTCTGAATGTCAACGACTCAGACCTCCACATCGACGGCAAGGAGTTCCCCACCTCTCACACTGGCCCAACCGAGATGCTCTTCTCTCTGACCCGCATCGAGCTCGCCATGGCCGTGGCCAGTGACAGCAACCGCGACAGCCAAAAGATGAACAACCCCGACAAGAGCCCCGTGGGTACGCCGAATTCTCGCCCTGCCGCCCCGACAATCCGGCTCGCCGGCCAAGACGGACCCTCATATACGCTTGACGGCTTCTGCGCGCACATAGAAGGCACCTATCTTACCCAATGCGACCCCAAGATCCCATTGCATTTCTTCACACTCACCATGACCCGCCAAGCCCTCTGCAAGATGCGCATCATCAACTTCCTCGTCCGCATGCACAACAACGACTCCATCCCACTGAAGGAAATCGAACGCGAGAACCTCAGCCTCCAGGCGATCCAGATGATTGAGTACGACAACGTCGTCCAGTCTTCCGAGTCCCTGCGCCCTTTTCGGTGGTATTCAATGCACCACTTCCCTTTCCCGGCTTACATGTTCCTCGTCCAGGAGCTGCGCCATCGTGTCTCGGGTCCTATGGTTGAGCGCGCATGGGAAGCTATCGCTAGGAACCATAGCCTTCGGAAACTGCTCAACAACTACCATAGCCCCATGCACATTGCCTTTGGCGGCCACTTCATCAAGGCGTGGGACGCCCATGAGGCCGCCCTCATTAGCGCCGGCAAACCTGTTAACCGCCCGGGCTTCCTCGCCGCGTTGCGTGAGCGTGCCGAAACCCGCCGGCGGGCCCGCGCCGAGAACCTCCCGGACCCGGGTCTCTCGCAGCCCAAGGTCGGCGTCCCGCGCTCCTCAGCTGCGAACGCGCCTGGTTCTATGATGACGCCTCCTACCGACCCGTCGATAGGTAGTAGCCGCGTCAACACGGGCTCTGCCGCTTCTGATAATGACTCGGGCGAGATGGATTGGTCCTACCTCATGTCCGGGTACAACGACTCGAACAACTTCCCACCGATGGGTGGTTTCGGTTCCTTTGGCGGCGTTGGCGGCGGCATGGGTGGCCCCATGGGCGGTCCCATGGGAGGTGGTATGGGCGGTCCCATGGGAGGTATGGGCGGTATGGGAAGCCCCCCTGGAGGCAATATGTTTGGTAATTGAAATTTCACATGATACATGAGTACGACAGGACATACGGCGTCTTGGGAATGGCTCGGTTTATTAGAACGGAGGAACGCACAGCAGGCAAAGCTGATTGCGACATGTGGTATATACATGAAGGAAGAATCGCATGATGAGCTGGGACTTTTAACTCAGCGGGCTGGGCGGTTAGTTGGTTGTACATATAAGTAACGACCTGTGTTATGAGAAAGGAGGCTTGGAGTAGATGGGATTTGGATTCTCCTCTCAGTTGGGATAAGCATCATATTGGCCGAGAGTACTAGACTCACAGACCATGAGTAATGAATGAGGCTGCCATACAGCCAGGTAAATAGCAAACATCTCAGTCAATATCAGGAGCATTGTCATCATCATTTCGTCAAGTTTCTTGGAATCATCACATATCAACCTGGCCTGTGCCCATTGCCTAATAATCCCCGATTCTGACCAGGATCCCACGTAACCCAAGACATGATGCAAACTCAATCACAGTCCCAGCCGTGCTGACTTTTTAAACCCGATGAATCTCCCTCGTGTCACCTCGGCATTGAGCGACCTCCTGTCCCGTCTTGGCGTCTTACCGGTGTCGATAATATGACTGATCACTCAGAGACCCGAAGGCTTTCCCACCCCACACCCTTGGGGCTTTTTGAGGCTTCATGCGAGTTAACAGCCCGCTAGTGTCACCGGCCGCTCGGTGTAAATGTGCTCGCTCGCTGGTTGGGTGGTATTGGTTGGTGGGGGGCACAAACGTGCAGGTGCGCTGCACTTTGGACTCCCCCAAGTGACAGGTCAATCTAGGATATCCTTTTGGCTGACGCTTTGATAGCTGAGCCAATTCACTGGATCCAGCTATCACAGTGGCTTTTGCGCCCAGCAATCTACCCAATCGAGCCGAGCGTGAATGCGGGGGTTGTTGAAAGCCTCGAATATCTTGTGTCCCAAATCATCCGCTTCCTCTTCGGTTAACCCCATCACTTCGAATCGAGGTAACACGGCAGCGACCCAATCTTCGCAAATAGCTTGACAAAACATGCCCATCTCCCTCATTCTGGGCTCGCTATGCCACCTTCCAAGCGGAACCTGGGTGTGTTGGTCTTGAATGTTGGCGAATCCAACTTCACGAAGATTTTCGACGATCTGCATGGGAAAGCGCAGGTTCCAGCCATATGTAGTTGTGAAAGGTCCTTCGACGAGACTGTAAAACGCGTTGAAGGGATGGTCGTCCCCAGCTGTGCCATCCTCGGAGTTAATAAACGGTACTATCTCGTGGATTTCAATCCACCCTCCTGGTTTGAGGGCCCTAGTCTGGGTTAGGTTCTCTGCTTGATTCGACAACTCAGACGGGGAGTTGTACTCAAAGGATCGCTCTATTAGCTGCCGCGGATGTCGCAAGGTCTGTAGCAACGCTCTTATATGTATCAAGTCCGCATCAATATAGATATTGGTCCAAGGGCGATGCTCGTCTTCAAGATCTTCGACTCGAAATTCAACGTTGGGTGGCGTCCAGTGCGGCTGGATAGGAGAAAGATCAGTCCCAATGACTCGGGCGCTGGGAAAATTCTCAGCCACTAAGACAAGCAAGTCAGCCAGGTTCTTCATAGGACGAGTGGAACCAACTATCTTGGGCCCAAAAGCCGACTCCAGTCCCAAGGTCGACGATTTTTTGGGGGTGGTCCCCGATGGGAGCCACAAAGAGGTTGCCGTCAAGAAGGTAGTCAAGATACAGCTTGTGTTTTAGCCCCTCGCGGACTTGCTCGACGTCATCGTTGGGAAGGCCGTATCGGCCTTGTAAAAAGCCCTGGTATCTCCTGGAGGAAATCAGCGTCATAAAATGGGCAACATGTCTCATTCCCCGTACCTCCCGTGTTCGTACGAGTGCAGCTCTCTGGTGTTGACGGATGTGAATTCGGACGTCCCCACGGAGTCTCCATAGTCAGATGTGGGGTCCTCTTCGGGGTCTATATCGTTGTAGTCCATAACTTGGTTGCTGTAGGGTGTATTCTGCGTGGATAGAGACGGGGTGAATGGGAGGATAAGGGCAGTGGCGGGGATACATGAGCAGCCGGCGTGGCGGGGACTGGTCTGAGGTGGGAGAGGCAAGGAGCAGGCTGTAAGAGATGATCCAAGGGACTAGGGAGTGGGTCGTCTGCGAGTGCCGGCACCGGGCACAAATAAGCCGGTCCCAGCAGAAGGGTTCTGGGTCGGAGGGGATGGGACGGGGTGAGTGATAGGGGGAGGGGAAGACACAGGATGGGCCGAGATGGGACGAGACGGGTGGGAATGCAGATGAATACAAAGTCACGTCCAGGTCGACGGGACGTTGCCGACGGGACGTTGTCTGCTGGAGAGCTCCAACAGAGTCAAGACCCAGCAAACCGGGTGCTGTGGAGTGGGAGGGTGTTGCGGGATTGGCCAATGTCGTGCGTGGTCAGCGAGGGACCGCTTCCAGAAGAACGGGAGGGGGTCGGTCAGCCCCAGGAATCTGGTAACAAGACTACAAGAGGGTGACAGGTGCGACAGGTACTTCAGGAGCTTCCGGAGCTTTGGGAGCTTCAGGTGCTTTGGGAGCTTCAGGTGCTTCGGGAGCTTGATTGTTTCTGCAGCCCAATCCGTGCTGTCGCCGCCAGTTGGACGGATCGGCGACCACTCTGCAACCCGTCGTGACGTGGTCGAACGAGCGAGGCTAATGTCGAGAGACGGTGCAAGTCAGCTAATGCACAGCGACGGATAGAGGGGCACACACCAGCCAAGCGGCCGGTGGGAGCCAGTGGGAGCCAGCGAGAGCTAGCAAGCAATTCAGGCGGCTGTCCAGTCCAGCTTGCCGTACAGTAGAGGAGCCAGCTTGTCTCATCAGTCGGGGTCCGCGCGAGGTCCACTCAGAGAGCGCACCAAGAACCTGCGACCCGTCGGCGGGACCCAAACTAAGCCATGGCTTCCATCGACCATCATGACCCCTCACCGATGAGCAGTGGGCGGTGGGCAGTGGCCGCCACACACTAATCCACGCATACCCCGGTGCGCAATCCCATTGACATTGTTTGTCACTGTTGCTGCTGCTGCTTCGAGAGGGAGAAGGCATTGGCATTCCCGGCAGTGTGGTGCGCCAATGAGCCCGGAGGTGCAGGCCGTGCTTGAGCTGCGTCTTGGGTGCGTTCGATCCGACTTGACTGCACGACACTGCTGTGGTGCAGCACCAGACCATGCTGCCGTGTGCTGCACTCATGCTGCACTTGCGCTGCCCGCCAAGTACTTGAACTTGTTGAGCCCATGTTCATACCCGCTCCGAGCAGGGAGGGGCCGCTTCCAGCCCTCTCTAGGCCCAATCTTATGGAATAGAGTCACTCCGCCTACGGCAGCTAGCTCTGCTACCAGTGCCGCGCCCCGAGACCCTGTACCGCCTGGTTGGGATGGAATGGGGGCGCTTGAAGTGCGCTGCCGTGGGGATTTAGTTGGAGGTCGAGGCAACGCCATTTGCGTGCATTCGCATTTCCCCCATCGTGTGGTTACTTGCTCACTCCTCGGCTCTCTAGTCTCAACCCTGACAGTCTGCCCGTCGGCAAGGCCGTGTCGACTGACTCCGAGAGGGGCCTTTGGTCTGGGCTTTGGCAGCAGCTAGCCGTCGGTGCGTCTCTAGTGGTGGGTGGGTGACTGTCGACCTGCGCCAGATTGCAGCATTCGCGAGCAGTCAACCGGCCCACATTGTGGCATTATCGGCGACAAAGTGCGGATGGACGGTCCTTAACCCATTTGACGGGGGCATCGGCGCAGGGTCTTACGGCGGTGCCTCGCTTGCATGAGCATCGTCTGTCGGCAGGCATCTGGTCAAAATCGGTGTGACAAGGACCGGCAATTTGGTACTGACAAGCCGTCATGCAGTGAGGCCCTCCCATGAGAATGGCAAAGCTGTCGGGTGGCATTGGGAATGATGTCTGAAGCAATGACATGCGAGGTGTCGATGTGCCATGATGACGAGAGAATGTCAATGTTGGAGGAAAAGAACAACCGGCCAGACAATGGAGAGCCTGGGCCCCTTCAAGTTCCAGGTGTTCCATGCCTTTCTTATTTTCGGACGGAAAGGAATGGGAGACGAAGAAGGTATGCTCCTCGTCTCCGTTCCCGACCTAAGGTAGTTACCTAACTTTGGGCACTTGCCTCCTACGGAATCGGGGGCCGTCGTCTGCAGCGCCTTCCCACTTCCCGGCCGATGCCAGCCCCTGTCATCCTCCCACTTCAAGCGCTTCAGCGCTTCAACCCGCTGTAGGCTAAAAAGACTGGGCGGGCAGCTGCTGCCAGCTGGCTGCCAGCCAATCTCTCGACCGGAGGTACCTCTGCCATGTACCCTCACCCAACTCGCCAGGCGCGTAATGGGCGTGTGACACCGCGTCGCCAAAAACACGGTCGACAAAGTGGTCCATGTAATTACGGTACCACTTTCTCGCCATCCATCACCCACAACCGTGTATACCTACTACACCGTCCCTCAATCGGTCATATTGCATCTCACGGCGACAGTTTCTGTGTTTATTATTGACCTGGCGTACTTCGTACAGGGCTTGCATTTTCATCCCTCCAACCCCCTGGGCTCCAGCATTCCCCCTGCGACGCTACTTTACGCGACCTTTCCACGGACATCGCGTCTGAATTTCCTGTCGCCCACGCCGCACCTGTTCGACATCTGCCACATGCTCCATGAATCCCACGAAGCATAACGATCGAAACGCGTGCAGTTCCTCGAAGCCATGCATCTCCCACGCTCGCTAATCTCGAAACTCTACACCCACCTCCAGAACACCCGTCATCCGCTCTCCCCTCCGGTCCTCATCCTTGTGGCTCTCGAACCCGATGCTCTCTGCGCATGCCGCGTCCTGACAAGATTACTGAAGCATGACTACATCCCACATAAGATCCAGCCCGTGGCGGGCTATACCGACCTTGAAAGGGCCGGAAAGGAGCTTGTGGTTCCCATGATGGAGTCTCAGGGCGGCAGCGGCGGCGTTGTCGTATGTCTTGGTGTTGGAGGCATGGTCGATCTTGGCCCCCTGCTCGGGCTCGAACCCGAAGGCGACGATTCCCCCTACAGCGGCGTTGAGGTCTGGATCATGGACGCGCATAGGCCATGGAACTTGGGAAACGTGTTTGGTGGCTTTCCTCTCGATCCGACAAATGAAGAGTCCTCATCCTACCAGTCAAGAAGTCCGCCTGGTGTCGATGGTGGAGAGATTACTCGAGGATATAAACCAGGCAAGGGTGGAATTGTGGTGTTTGATGATGGTGACATTGCGGACGACCTGGCTGCTGAACGAAAAGCATACTTGGCTCTGGTTGACATGCCGGATATTGACGACGACGGCGGCGACTTGGGAGAGACCGACGACGAGAACGATGACGGAGACAACTCAAGACAGGAATCAGCCCACGCAGGCCAAAAACGAAAGAGCTGGTCAGACGCAGACGAGGACGAATCCAGCGACGACGACAGACCGCGGCAACGACGAAGGAGCAACTCGGTACGTAAGAGACTTGGTTCTTTGCGAGCACCACACTGACAAGCAACAGTCAAATTCTATATCCGAATCCCCACAGCGACCGAAGCCGAGGGGACTCATCTCCCTCCGAGAGCCCGATGTCGGCTTGTCAAGCGATCCGGTCGAACCTCCTTCCGGTGCCCAAGCAACACCTGCTTCATCAGCACGCGCTCTAAGACGACGACTCCTCCGAATGCGACAAGACAATGAGGCCATCCTGCATAAGTACTACAAGGTCGGCTCATCATTCTCCGAACCCCTCTCGTCTATGATGTACTCGCTTGCGTCCGAGCTCGGTCGCGAAGATAACGACCTACTATGGCTGACAATTGTTGGCGTCTCATCCATGGAACTCTACGGTCGTTCCTCAGCAGGCGTTGCCGCGCCTGTGAGGAAGAATGACGCTAGTCGGCCTACGGGATGGCTAGGATTACGAGGTGCTAGGATACGCCAATTACTACGCGACGAGGTGAGACGGTTGAACCCGCCTGAAATGGCCAATGGACGAGTTGCCGTCGAGAACACAGGTGTTATACCCACTACGGCCAGGAATCCCGAAGACACTGGAATCCGGCTCTCTCCCGAACCTCGATTCCTGCTCATTCGCCATTGGAGTCTGTATGACAGCATGCTGCACTCACCATATCTCTTCTCCCGTCTCAAAACCTGGAGCGAGACGGGTATCAAGCGACTACATAAGCTCCTTGCCAAGATGGGTGTTAGTCTCGCGCAGTGCAAGCAGAGTTATACCCACATGGATATGATGTTGAAACGCGAGCTGAGGGCCAAGCTACTCAAGTATGGCTCTCTCTATAACCTTGACGAGATGGTGCCCTCGGTTGAGACGGACGGAAAGGATCGAGGGGGTGCCAAGGATGGATGGGGTTTCGTCCGGAGTTGGGGCTGGAGAGCAACTCTTAGTGCCCAGGATGTAGGAGTTGTCATCGGCGCGCTTCTCGAGGTCGGGAAGCATGCTCATCACGCGGATACTGCACAGACATCGAGTCAAGCAGTCCGGGAAGTTGACGAGGAAGCAGAGTTTGCAGCTCAAGGAGATGAATGGATTGGCCGGTTCTGGGAGGCCTACGATGCGTTGGAAGAGTATGTTAACCCCCCCTGTACATGTATCCTCTGGTCCGCTAACAGTATCAACAGTATCGACTCGCTCAAGGCTGGTCTTCCCACGGCTCAGTTCCTCCATCGGGCCATCTACCGCACAGGAACATCCCTCATCAACAAGAAGCAGATCAAGCACCTCCGCGCATTTCGTATGTGCGTCGTCAAAGACGGGCCTGACGTCTCTCTCTTTACCCATCCGGCAGCCCTCACCAAACTGTCACTCTGGATCGGAGAGGCTCTTTCTGAACAAGAAAGGGACAATCACGGAAAGCTATCACAGGGTGGACGTGGCACGCCGCTTGTGGTGGCCAGCCTTAACGAAAAACGCGGGGTCTATGTCGTCGTTGGCACTGGTGGCGGCGGTGGCCCGGACACAACGTTCCTAGATAGGGAAGCAGCAAAGCAACGCAAAGTAGAGAAAGAGGCTAAGCTCAAGAAAAAGGAGGAATCACGGTTTGCCAAGCAGAAGGTGCGGGAGGAGAAGTTGGCTGCGCGACGAGACGCAGGCGGCGAAGATGACGAGCTAGAGACAGAGTCTGAGGATTCTGACGGATCAGACTCAGACGACGACTCGGACGATGACGAAGTTGAGCATGAGAAGGGCTATGGCCTCAACAAGTTCGGGAGCGCGTTCCAGGAGGTGGTCTCAGAGACAAGCGCGCGTGTACGCATCGACAGCTTTGAGCACTGCGTGGTGGAGGTCAAGAAGGAAGACCTTGGAGGATTTCTCGAGAGCCTGAGCATGAAGGCTGTCGTTGGATAAAGCAAAAGGGTAACGGTTCACGGGTTGATTTCTCGGTGTAAGTAGGTAATCGGAATGGGCAGCGGGCGGATCTTTGTCAGTGTATTGCAGGTGGAACTTTTGCACGCCAAGGTTTAGAGTGGAAGATGGAGCATGAGCGAGCATTCATGAATTGGGAGGAGCATGTATCGGTGCCGCTGGTCCGCTGTGCCGCAGGCTTGCAGGGCTGTAGATACCAATCAATTGGAGTATATTGCATATATGACAGACTATTTTGGTAAAGTGTATAATCATCTGGTGTGTCGATGACGATCCTGGCCTTGGTGTTTACGCCAACGGTGCCGCAACCGAGCTGGCGATGAAGCTGGGCAGCTATTTTACCTGAAGACTGACGTGAGATTCGCTAAACCATATCGAGCGCCATCCAGCGCGAATCACAAGCAACCGATTGCGAAGCCAGTACCAGAACAGCTCAGCAACAGCGCCAGACTGTCAGCAACGCTGGGCTTTTCGTTCGCGGTAGCCTGTTTTTCGGAGATGTGTGTGCGTCTAACGCCCTCGGGAGCTGACACGACGGTTTGGCAATCTTGGGACGGCGTCAGCATGCACGTGCGATGCAATCAATGGATGTAGGGCTGAATTGGATGCTTGGGCGGCGGCAAGGAGCTGTGTGGTATATATACTGCTGACGACGAGAGAGTTGGGGGGGAGAGAGCGTGCGTGAGACAGAATCTCTTGTGTCTCTTTGTTTTCTCCTATCGAGGTCGTATCACGGAAAGGAAGCAGTCATCATGAGCGAGTCCAAGGTTTGGGTTGACGCGCCATTCAGGCTCATTCCCAGCGCCAAGGCCGGAGCAGAGGTGCATCTATCCCCAAGCGTTACGACCCTTTCAAGGATCCAGAGTGCTGACTGCCCAACAGGTTGGAAAAGAGGCCGAGGGTGCGAAGAAGTTGGCTTCCGAGATGACAATCGTCCACAATGCATTCATTCGCGGTCTCAATGCAGTCTACAACCAAGCCCGTAACGTGTCAGCCAAAGGAACCGCCAAGGATAAGCTTGACTTTGCCAACTTTGCGTACGGATGGGCGATGATGCTACAGGAGCACCATGACGTCGAGGAGGTGAATGTATTCCCGCGCATTAACGAGGTGACGGGCGTGCCAGGGTTGATGGATGGCAACGTGGACGAACACAAGGCGTTCCACGACGGGTTTTGGGTATACATGGAGTATCTGGACAAGGTGCGGGCCAAAAAAGAAGAGTTCGACGGCGAGAGGCTCGTCTCGATCATCGACTCGTTCGCGCCGGTTTTACGAGATCACCTGGAGCATGAGATTGACTCGCTCTTGGCGCTGGACAAGTATAGCGACAAGTGCGACTGGGGAAAGTGGATCAAGCAGATTATGGATGAAATCGTCAGCACCGCGATGAAGAGATCAGAATACCGTGTGAGTTGTTGTTTACCCGGGACGTAGTTGAGGAGACGACGAGTCGCAACTGGACAAAAACGCAGCTAACAGGTGTGAAACTTGCAGACCGACATATTCCCGCTGGCTGTCATCCTCCACGACAAGACATTCGACGGAGGGGTGTGGCAGAACTTCCCGCCGATCCCGTGGCTGTTCGGGGTGTTGCTACGATGGATGTTCATGTATAAGCGCAAAGATTGGTGGAGATTCTCGGGGTGCGACTTCACCTCACATCCTCAGGAGCTTCCTTTTGCGTGAGGTGAGGTGGGTTAGCGGAGGCCGGACATGGCGGGCATGGAGTCGAGCCTCTCGGTAGGATTAGCGGGTTTTGCTTGAGCAAGAAAGGAAATTGGCGATGTTGAGATACCAAGGTGGGATGAAGACTCTCGATGAGGGTACGATAATCACATGCCCATAACCGGGGTCGGCGAATAGATGGCGAATCACTGTTGAATGAGCACCAATTGTGCAAGGATGCTTTGCTCTAGAGAGAAGGTGCCCCTGCCTTTGAGCATCAGTGAAATCGATACTAGGTTAATTGGGTCCGTCGGATGGCGAAGGGGGCTGTGCCTGCAAGAGGCGAGCGTCTCCGATGGACGAACCAGCCATGACGAGGCATCAGACAGCGAGTCCAGGCAGGCGGTAAGGGTCTGGTCCTGCTGGTCTTGCTGGCCTTGCTAGTCCTGGAAAACTTGGCAAACCCGTATCATACTACGTAGTAGACTGGGGCGATGGACCAACGAGGAGGGCCGTTGCGAGTGCTGGCTCGTGACGGTGGGCAAGGGTGTGGATGACAAGTGGGCGCAGCAGAGCTTATTGACGATAAAGTCGTTCGCTTCCGACTTGGCAAAGCACCAACAAAGGTGTGGCGTCGGATAATCTGAGCCTTTTTGATTCTGATGGGTGTTTTTTTCTTCCTCTCACGCTCTAGGATGCGGCATGGGTGAGGGTCGGCGCGCGTTGAGCGGAGTTTATAGCGGAGGTGGTGAAAGTAGGTAGTCATTGGAAGAGGATGGAGAGATGGCAGGAACCGCAGGGTTACCTAAGTTACGGGGTTGATCTCGGATGACTAACTTAAAGGGTCCGTCGTTAACCTCTCAAGGACCTTCCCTCTTTGAAGTTCAGTTGACCGCTGGGGTGCACGGGATTAAGTTAGTACGCAGCATTTAAAACAGTTGCGCCATCCCAGTCATTAGTGGTTTATGCTCCGGTTCAACCAGGGATCGCCAACAGCCACTGCGAGAGTGGCGCCGCCCATCGAGTAACTCGAAGGTCAACAATGGGCGATGACGAATTGACGGCCAAGGGAGCGACGCTGGGTGGGCCTCAGTGGGTGATGGGGAGGCCTCGGCGCTACCACACCCCCGCCACAGGCCGTTTGTCCACCAACAACAGCACAGCCGCCCTCGACAAAGTGGCTCGCACCTCGAGATATGGACGCTGATAGGCGACGGCTCTGTGGCACAACCCTACAGAGCCCCTCCCGCCTGGCAAACTGTACTATGTACGTGATGCTCGCAGCCGGCAGTCTCCAGCACTGCGTCGTTATCCGCAGGTTGTGGTTGATGTGTGATACTGCTGCGGGATGAAAGGTGCGCGCCGCCTTGTGGCTTGGTCCGTCGCATCTCACTGGTTCCGGCAAGGAGTGCGCCGCCACATCCATGGGAAGCAACGGTACTGGGCGACATGGCGTGAAGCATCGCGTGCCTCCCATATCAGAACAATTTTGTTGCACAAGTGAGCAGAGACGGTTGTGTTGATTAATAAAACCCATGCTTAGTGATGAACCAGAGCCTCGCCCACCGGCTTCTCTCGCTGACCATAGCCTCGGCCACGTCGTCGTCGCCGCTTCCCCACGGACGTCGCCTCTCGGAGTCCACGCGGCAAGAGGCCCCGTTCCGGGGTGTAGGGACCCTCGTGGCTCGTCCACCCCCACTATTGCCTACCTCACCGGTCCAGCTTGGGGCGTTGATCTGGCACTACCGCGCTGAAACTCCGCCGCAACGTCTCTGAGGCTCGCTGGATGGTAGTGCGCTTGTCCGCGTACAACCAAGTCCTGGCCACCTCCTTCAGTGGTAAACAGGGACCCCGAGACAGTGGCCCGTCCTCCCAGGCGTCCCCAGTGACCACCCGCTGCCTGCCTATTCGAGCTGTGCAGCGCCCCAGACCTCAGCGCCCCCAGATCTCGCATCTTTCGCATCCATCCTTCTTCTCCCTCCAACACCATCTCTCCCTTCAGCAGCTCCAACTTGCGATCCAACTCGACCCGGACATCCCGGGCCCTTTCCCTGCTTCTCGCCCGGTCTCTGCTCTCCGCTCGACTTCTCATGATCCCGACTGCGGCCTGCGTTTTCGTCGTGTCCCGCCCCCTCGTCCCACCATCTTGAGCGGCGCCTCCCCCTCATTCCTCGCCTTCTTCCGCACAACAGCCTTACTTTGCCCCCGCGACGCCATCCTCTCGCCTCGCCCAGCCCAACAACCACCTGACGACGAGCCATCTCCTCAACCGCGAATCCCCACCGCGTCCAGCTTCGACTCTTCTTTCTGTGATCGCGCGATAGGACGTCTTCGGGCCCGCCTACTGCCCTAGACGGTTGCGCAATTCGCGCTCTGTGTCCAATCTCCGCCGACCTATTAACAGCCTCGATCCGCCATGGGTAAATCGTGAGTGCATCACCTGTCCACTATTATTCTCCCCGGCCCATTTCCCGCCTTAGTTGTCGTCGTCCCCGCGCGGTTGCGTGACGTACATGATTTACCCTGTCCTGAGCCTCATCAGGCTCCGGCGCAGGCACAGGCGCGCAACGTCAACTCGGATCCGCACTGGGGAAGCGACGTCATTGTGCCTTGTCCGGTTTCCCGACCAAGTCTTTACTGACTCTCTTCGCGCCTCTACAGTCAATCCAAGCTCTCGCAAGATCAGCTTGCTGAGCTCCAGAAGTCGACCCATTTCGATAAGAAGGAGTTGCAGCAATGGTACAAGGGTAAGATGACCTCGTACTCCCCGCCCGTCTCGCGCGCGTGCCCCTCACTTGACCGAGATTGAGACGGGCCCCTCGTCGCGTCCCTCTACTAACACTTAAGTGTTCACAGGCTTCCTCAAGGACTGCCCCTCTGGTATGCTCACCAAGGAGGAGTTTCAGAAGATTTACCGGCAATTCTTCCCCTTTGGAGATCCAAGTTCATTTGCAGATTATGTCTTCAATGTGTTCGATAGCGACAAGTCCGGCTCCATTGACTTCAAGGAGTTCATCTGCGCACTGAGTGTTACTAGCAGGGGCAAGATGGAGGACAAACTAGACTGGGCCTTCCAGCTGTATGACATTGATGGCGACGGCAAGATTAGCTACGAGGAGATGCTCAAGATTGTCGAGGCGATCTACAAGATGGTGAGTCCCCCGCACCAAACCTCAACTTCAGCCACAACTACATCCCTATCCCTATCCTTATCCCCGAAGCCGCCCCATCCGAGTTGTTGTTCTGTTGCCGGCGCAGTAGCTGACAAATGGCCTCTTTAGGTTGGTTCCATGGTGAAACTCCCCGAAGATGAAGATACCCCCGAGAAGCGAGTAAAGAAGATCTTCAACATGATGGACAAGGATGAGAACGGCAGCTTGGACATGGAGGAGTTCAAGGAGGGCAGCAAGCGGGATGAGACGATTGTCTCGGCGCTATCTCTCTACGACGGCCTGGTGTAGACCATGTAAGACTCGGTAACAGCATGAAAAAAAGACGACACTGTGCGGGACGTCGTGTGTTGGGGCCGGAGTGTGAGGAGCTGTGTTTTGCGTTTCCCTATTGTTTCCCCCGCGGGCGCGTCCTTTGTTTCCGAGGCTCGCGAAGACGGAATATGACTTAAAGAATAACCCTTTATGTGTTTGATGAAGCTCCTTGGTCGTTTTGTAGTGAAAGTGGCAACTATGTGGCGGATCCTCAGAGTTGGGGGGTTCGGCATTTCTGGGCCGGATCGATCTTGGCATAATGCAGGTCTCAGATTGGACATGGAAATTTGGGATAGGGACGTTGCCTCGCATTTCACTATGTTAATTGTTGTAACTGAATTGGAAGACGTAGCATATCGCAAGATCAAAACTCACCGCCTCAGTTCGTCGATTCCGAGTGTCCCGAAGACGACTGGCATTGTTTCTAGAACTCAGGTCATTTACGAAATTCACCAACTAGATAACTTTTGGGTATAGGGACTCGAGACTAAAAGAGTGGGTCCCGGCGCATCTCTCAACCTCACTTGTTACACAGCACCTAACTCACAACTCTCCGCTCCCTTACACACAACCACTGCCCTTTCAGTGTCCAGATCCTGTCGCCCACGGGGTAATCCAGGCATCTCCCCGGCGGCGCCATGGGCTCACTTGACGAGCTGATAGCCCATCTCGATCCCGAGATTGAGGATCCTGAAGAAGGTATCGTCCCCTCTCCTAGAATACAGAGGCATTGATTAATGCATGGCGCCACGCCCTCACCACCAACATTCGAGATGTGATGTCTCTGATATCGCACGACCGAAAAGAAAACCAGTGGCTAAAATGAGGATGGTATAGAAACATTCATCCTCTACTCCCAGCCGCTACCCTCCTTGGATCTCGGCTTCATCGACGCCCGCGCCTCCGTCATCGACGTCTCCGTGGCCGGCCGCGACTTCACCATCCACCAGTCCCCCTCGGTCCTCTCGTCCAACCGCGCAGGCGGTACAACAGGAGCAGGTCAGGCGCTTTCTCTCGTACTATTCACTTAAACCGCTTCCATTTTCTTCATCCCTCATTTCTTTCACCCGCCTAATTCCCGCCGTGCCATCATCATGCCATGTCAGCTCATACGCCTCAAGTCCTATGGAAAATCACTCCCACTTTCGCATCTTGGCTCGCCTCGCCTTCCAACCCGCTCTTCACATCCGGTGCCCTTGGAAACCCATCTTCCGCCTCCGTCCTCGAACTTGGCTGCGGCATCTCACCGCTCTCCGCCCTCGGCCTGGCCCCGCGCGTGGCCCGCTACGTCCTCTCGGACCAGCCGTACGTCCAGCGGCTCCTCCAACGAAACCTCGACGAGAACTTGCCCTCGACGGCTTCGCCCTCCGTTCACGGCTCTGGTTCTCGCGCTCGCGGGAAGAAGCGCGGTGCTTCGGCGGCTCATGGGTCTCAAGCCAATGTTCACTTCGTTGCCCTCGACTGGGAAACTGATGAGGTGACGCCCTCTCTGACCGCCTCTGACCAAGTCCGCAGCTTCGACGCCGTGGTTGCGTGTGACTGCGTGTACAACTACGCCTTGGTCACGCCCTTTGTACAGACATGCGTTGACGCATGCCGTCTTCGTATTAAAGACTCCACCGAGGACCGTCCCTGCGTCTGCGTCATCGGCCAGCAACTCCGGAACGACGAAGTCTTCGAGTCGTGGCTCGAGACGTTCCTGGCTTCGTTTCGCGTTTGGCGGGTCCCCGATACCGCCCTGCCCGAGGAGCTCCGGTCAACGGCCGGTTTCGTCGTACACGTGGGCGTCCTACGGGATGCAACACAATCGGCATGAGCCCGTCTCGCCCCTTATTACTCGCATTCACCATCGATGACAGGAGACAAGACTAGCTTGACGACATATTTATATGTGTGTAGTGCGAATAATTCGTTTAGATTCATCGCCTTGATCAACTCTGCGTTGACTCATGGCCTCGATTAGAAATCCCATGTAATCCAATCCTCTGTTGCCAATCGTTTCTTTTATAATCAGGGCTGACAGAGCGGAGCTCTTGGTCGCCGCTGTTCCAACTAAAATTCAGAAAATGCTGATGATATGCCAGTTATCCAGAGCGACATCCCATTCGCTGTAAAGACATTGAACCAACTCCGTTTCCTTCCTCTCCTTGGCTTTACCAGTCCAGAGGCTCGGTCTTCTCCGCGCCGCGATTCGTCTTAGGGACGGGAACAGCCTTGACAGCAAGCTTGCCGCCCTGGCCGGGGCGCTTCAGGTAGCCGGTGCCGTCCAGCCAGGGGGTCTCGGCAGTCATACGCTTCTCGAACTCGGTAATCTTGTCCTCCTGCTGCATAGTCAGGCCGATATCGTCCAGACCGTTAACCAGGCAGTGTTTTCGGAACTCCTCCACCTCGAAGGCGCAGATGGTCTCGCCAGCGGCGTTCTTGATGAGCTGGTTGGGGAGGTCGATCTCGACGTCCCGGAAAGCACGAGCCTCGGCAGCGATGGCGTCAATATCGGCCTTGCTGTCGATCTTGATGGGCAACATGCCGTTCTTGAAGGTGTTGTTGAAAAAGATATCGGCAAACGAGGGAGCAATGATGACCTTGATACCGAAGTCGAGGAGAGCCCAGGGGGCGTGCTCTCGGGAGCTACCGCAACCAAAGTTAGGACCAGTGCAAATAAGGATCTTAGTCTTGCGATAAGGCTCCTTGTTCAAGACGAAATCCTCGTTCTCTGAGCCGTCGGCATTGTATCGGAGGGCGTGGAAGGCAGCAACGCCGAGACCAGTTCGCTTGATGGTCTTGAGGAACTGTTTGGGGATGATGGCGTCGGTGTCGACGTTGGACATGTCCAGGGGAGCAGCAGTGCCCTTCCAGATGGTGAACTTGGGCAGACCAGCCGAATCGCTAACGGCCAGAGTGTTGGTGTGGGGGAGGAGGTCCTGGGGCTGGTCGCCAATCATCTCCCGCTCCTCTGAATCGTCCTTGGTTCGCTCATCGACGTGAGGCTCCTCGGTGGGCATCTCGCGGGCCTTGAAGGTGGAGTCGTGGGTGTAGTGAGACAGCTTACGCACATCGGACAGCTTGCCAATGATGCCCGCGGCAGCAGCCATAACGGGAGACATCAAGTGAGTTCGAGAGCCAGCACCCTGGCGACCCTCGAAGTTTCGGTTAGAAGTGCTGGCACATCGTTCCTTGGCAGCCAGGATATCGGGGTTCATGCCCAGGCACATGCTGCATCCAGCCTCTCGCCACTCGAAACCAGCATCAAGGAAAATCTGATCGAGACCCTCGTCCTCAGCCTGCTTCTTGACCAGACCGGAACCAGGGACCACCATAGCACGCTTAATGTTGGCGGCGATCTTTCGTCCCTTGACGACGTTGGCGGCAGCGCGCAAGTCCTCAATTCGGGAGTTGGTGCAAGAGCCAATGAAGACCTTGTCAACTTCGATATCCTCCATAGGAGTACCGGCAGTGAGGCCCATGTATTCAAGCATTCGGCGGCCAGTGGCCTTCTTGGCCTCGGTGGAGAAGGTCTCCGGGTCGGGGACTGTGCCGGTGATGGGGATGACATCCTCGGGGCTAGTTCCCCAGGTGACAGTGGGGATGATGTCCTTGGCGTCAATGAAGACATCGATATCGTACTTGGCACCAGGGTCGGACTGAAGAGACTTCCAGTAGGCGGTGGCCTTATCCCATTCGGCGGAGCCGTACTTGGGGGCCAGAGGTCGACCCTTGAGGTACTCGAAGGTGATCTCATCAGGGGCGACCATACCAGAACGCGCACCACCCTCAATTGACATGTTGCAGATGGACATACGGGCCTCCATGCTGAGGCTTCGGATGACAGAGCCACAGAACTCAATGACAGCTCCAGTACCACCGGCGGTACCGATGAGGCCAATGGCATGGAGGACAACGTCCTTGGAGCCGACACCGGCGGACAGCTCGCCGTCGATCTGTATCCTCATGTTCTTGCTGCGCTTGGTGATCAGGCACTGAGTGGCCAAGACGTGCTCGACCTCACTAGTACCAATACCGAAAGCGAGGGCGCCGAAGGCACCGTGCGTAGAGGTGTGGCTGTCACCGCAGACCACGGTAGTAGCAGGGAGAGTGAATCCCTGCTCGGGGCCAATGACATGGACAATGCCTTGTCGCTTGTCGCCAAGCCCAAAGTATGTGAGACCAAAGTCCTTGACGTTCTCCTCGAGGGTGACACATTGCGTTCGGGAGTCGTCCTCCTCAATGAAGGAGCCGATGTCCTTCATGCCCTTGCGGGAAGCGGTGGGGACATTCTAGAAAGGTCGTGTTAGTGGATCTTGGGCCAACAAGTGTAGATAAAAAAAAACAAAATACAATGTAACACATACGTGATCAGTGGTGGCCAGAGTGCAGTCTGGTCGTCGGACCTTTCGGCCAGCATTCTTGAGGCCCTCGAAAGCTTGCTGTTGGGAATTGGGTCAGCGCTTGTCGCATACTTCCTTTAGTGAGGGGAACGACGTACAGGTGATGTCACCTCGTGGACCAGGTGTCGGTCTGTCGATAGTCTGGTTAGCTTCACCTCGGCGGCACGGGCGGATCTAAAGATTGTTACGCACCAATGTACAGGAGGATTGTGCCATCGAGCTTCTCGTCGACAATGTGCGCCGACAGAACCTTGTCGTAAAGGGTCTGCGGGTTACCTACGGGAGCAGGCATGGTGACACTCAAGCGAGCCGTGGGCGGCAAACTCTGTGTAAAAGGGAGGATTGGGCAGTCCAAGGACGGACGGGAGGACAGTCAAAGTATGACGAGCCGGCGGGGTGGCGATTGGAGAACGGTAGTAGAAGCGGCGGGGTTGCTGCTGTTGTTGAAGGGAGGAAAGGTAGAGGGGAGGATAGCAGAGAGGAATGGGGGAATTGAATCGCGCTTCGGCCCTGTGAAAGACGATCCACCCAAGGGAAAATTGGATTAGACGAGGATTGGAAAAGAAACGAGATGAGAGGCAAAAGCTACAAAAAGTTCCAGTTCCGGCCCCTGGATTTATCAACAAAATTTCGGTGCCCCCCAAAGTCAAGCTTCATGGCTGTGCGGTCCGATGATCGGAGATGCCGTCAGCATTCCGAGCGCCGCCAGAGGCCAGCGCGGGGTAGACCCACTGGATGCTCCTGCACTGATTGTTAAATGCAGGGTCACCATTGGCTCCTGGTCGATCCAGCCTGGCCGATCGCCCCCAGCCGCCCTCCGATGCCATGCGAGGTCATCAGAAAGACAGCCGCCCTCAGCCAACTTGCGGTGGGTTCTAGGTACTCGGTACGTACCCGTCCTGAGTTCTTGCCGTCACTCCGTGAGTCCGTCATGCGGATAATGAATACGGCAGGTACTTGTCAAGGTACGTACCAGAGTCGGACGTCGTCCGGCCCGTTGGAGGGTGCATAGGGTAATTGCTGGCCCAATGACCAAGGTTGCTCGGAAACTCTTCTCGTAGCTGCGCCCGCCATCGCCCCGACACCAGCATCAAAATGCCATCACGGGCCGGCTATCTGCTTCCTGCATAATGCCTCACGTTCTCGACGCCCTCACTTATCAGTTCGGCTGCCATCACTGGAGTTGTGCCATGCGCTGTGTGCTGCACTCTGTAATCCGTCAACCATGTTGCCATTGGTGCCCTAACAGTGAAAACCTCGCATTCATACCCCCAAGTCCACAACGGATAACTGCGCTATAGCTCACTCACACTTCAGGTTCCCACTAGCTAGCCGGCGAAACCGTCCCGCCTAGACCACCCCCAGACCAACAAACAAGTCCACCAACCAACCATTGACCGCCTATGCGTCGCTTTGTCCCGGGCCAAGACACAATAGTCCTGCTTCGGACCCTTCAAGATCTTCCGTACGTAATGTGCCACTCTGGCCCATCGACCCATCGACCCGCCACCGCTTCTAGCCCCCGGGACCGGGGACCGGGGCTCTCCGTCGCTCCCTTTCTTCCTCCGTCCGGCCGCCGATCCAATCTTCCGGCCCTCACCCCCCGAAAGCCACCACCAGCTCTTCCCCTGCAATCACTAGGCCCTGTCTAACGCATGCTCCCGCCGTTGCTGCTAGCCTTATTGCCCACAAAACCCCAGACACAATCAGAACCGTTACCGGCACTGCCAACGCCACGCAGACACAATCCCAATAAGTCGTCTCTTGTCGGGCATTCCTCTGCCACCACTCTGACCTAGAATCAAAGACTGGGCTGACCATCTGCCAACAAACTGTAATGAACAACACAACGTAATTCTTTGTAGTACACAGGACCTCTTTTGTGGCGTCCCACAAACTTCCACTTTCGACCACTGCCCCTCCCTTATGGCACTCGTTGCTGGAATGATCTGCGATGTCGGCGTCGACGTCGGCGTGCGGGTGATCTGGATAGCTGCCCGGAATGTAAACCGGAGGATTCGTTGCCTCGGTCCTCATCTCCGGCATGGGATTCTGAATCTCGTTCGTCTCTTTGGACATGGTGCTGGGAATATTGTGGCGACGGTAGGTCAGTCCAATATTTTCCGTCTCGGAAACTTCTTCTTGGTGAGTTGTATACATGGACATGCGTGACATGCTGCACTGAAGATGGGACTCGGCTGTCTCCAACTTCGGATCTCCCGAGCCTTTCGAAGCGAGCGTCTCGCTTCGTTGTTTGGTGAGCCCCAGATGTCTCACCGATGTAACATCTGTCGCTGGTGTCTCGACCGGGGGCTCTGAGTTCAGTGACGTATTCGGAGTAGGATTCGTCTGGGAGCTCCCTGAGCTGTCCGTCATTGAGCTCAAGTCTGGCAGGTTGTAGATCACTCGGCTTAATTTGCGCCTGCGTCGGTAGCCTGTTAGGCTGTTCTGGCTTGGGGAATGGCTGGATGTTGACAGTGGCCGGTCGTAGCCAGTAGTGGTGGTGATGGGTGTGGAAGCAGATGCCTCCTTGACCTCGTTGCACTTGCTCGTGATGTCCTGAATAGTGCCCTGAGCCCAAGTCTGGGCGCCTTCGCTGCGGCTCCTGTACTTCAATGTCGTCAAAGTTGGTTGATCCACCGACGCCAACGTCTTCTTCACCCTCTGCAAGTCGGCATGTATTTCTTCTTCGGTCAAGGGAATGTGGTCGAGGTTCAACTTCAGTTCCCCGTCCAGATGTGACAATCCGGAGGGGCGGATGCTGTCTCTATCGCCCATCCGTCCGTTCCCGTTGGAGGGTTGAATTTCTGGAGTTATGCAACTGGTGCTGGTCCCCTGGAACTCCTGAACCAATAGTCTTTTCCGAAATGCCGTGAAGGGGGGGCTCTAACCACCTGAAGTTTGGTTTCTCTGGAAGACTGGAGACCTCGCGACCGTTTCTGACGGGCTTGTTGGGTGTAGGAAATGCCGGGCGCTGTACCCAGGGAGTGCCTGGACTGCATCGAATCTCGGACGGACAATCGTCGATTTGTGCTGGCTGGTGTTCTCTAGGGGAAAGGACTCTGCTTTTCCCTTTGACGATTCTAGGTTGAAGTTGTGATTCAGCGACGACGGCTTTATTAGGGCCGAGAGGCTGGGAAGTGATGTGCTGCTCGTTGTCGGCCGACCTATTGGGTCCTCTCTGATCTCGCCCGGCTCGAGTTTGCTCCGGGCTTGTCTGCCTAAAAAATAGCTGTTCCTTTTGGCCTGGTTGTTGTCAAGAGTGATAATGTCGTTGTCGGGAGTTGTGACGTTAACAGCTGGCAAGCCGGTTGATTCCACCTGGTGTGCTAAGCGCGATGCCCTGTGAATATCTTCATTGTCGGTCGGGTGGTTTCTAGGCAGCTCAGGTGGCGAAATCAAAAGACTCTGTCGCCTGTTGCTATCCGGTTGCTCGAGATTGTCGAAGCTTATGCCATTCTCGAAAAGCTCCAGTGCAGCAGAGGACAGGTTTGCTCGGCTTTCCACGTGTGGGGTTTGTACCACCGTTCCGGACGAGCCTGACGCGTCCTTGTAGGTCTCTCCGTGAAATGCCACGGGCTCCAAGGAAATACCCATGTTTAGCTCTTCTTTGAGAAGACTCGGGTCTGCCAGCTCTCCATGGCGGGTGCTGGCATTGTTTGGAGGTGGCTGTCGCACTGTGTTGCGAGGCATGTTAGCATGGATATGTAGGAGGATTAAAGGCAGAAAACTGACTTGCTGGCGGTGAGAAGCTTCTATGAGACTGGGCAATGGGGCTCAAGTTCGGCTCTTGAGCAGATGACCACTGTTTGGATTTCCTCCGCCACCTAAATCTGCCGTTGCCCGTCTGCAGTGCCGCCTTTGTTTGTTCTCGCCGATGGAATCTTTCGCCGTCTTTCTTCAGTAGAATTTTCCTAATCTCCCTTTCAACTCTAGATTTAGTCGTTTCGGATGATGCATTCTTAGAAAACCGTTCAAGAGCAGCGAGCTTCTGGCTAGTCTCTTGGCTGATGGCGCTTTGCTCGCTGTCCGAAGGAGTGATGACGTCCGGAACGCCGGTTTGAGGATTGAATCCCTGAACACCGAGATAATCACCGCTCTGTTTGAGGCTTCGCCTTTGCTTGCGAGCCTCTCTTTTTGCTTCCAGGGACGGACCATGATGTGGTGGTCGTTGCCCAAGCGAGGGAGAGGCTTCATCCCCTAGAACGGCCGCCATTGAATGACGATCCTCCGTATTCGGTTTTCGGTCTTCGTCAGGCAGTCGCTTACGGGATGATGAGATCATCTGCCAGTTTTTGTCGTCTCGTGGAGCCCAGCTCCACTTTCGGGGAGGTTCAACCTCAAGTGAAGCAGCCATGCCCGCAGAGCCAGCTCGGGGCCGTGACTGAGAAGTGCTCTGTTCTGGGCCAGTCTTGTGCAAGTCTTTGGGAATGTTCCACTCAGCAAGGCGGTTAGAATCCACGGTCCCGCTCTGATGCCTTCGATGAATGCCAGTGACCTGGCGTTGAGGTTGTTGGACATCACCTCTGTGTCTCAAGTCCAGTTGTTCCCAGAAGCCTCGTTCTCTGACTGTTCCTCCTCGCTCCGGACGATGACTTGGGAGCATGGTTCTGACCCAACCACCCAAGGAAGCGGCCTGCCGAGTTTCTACCGGTGCGCTCACAGTTCGTTGCGTACGCCGTGTCTGGCGCAAAGTCTTGACGAGGGTTTCGCCTTCGTTAGGCTGTAATGGTGGACTGTTGGCAGACATGGCAAAGTAAAACGGAGTGGATGTAAAAATAGTATGATACCGAATGTTGAATGTCAGAATATTGATCTCGACCTCGACCACTGCACCAGAGCCGTTGGAAGCTTGACAGCGAGGGGCTGGTCAAACGGCTTGCTCGTAGACCTCTGGAGACGTTGGGCTGGCATAAGGACAATGGGAGAAGAGAAGGAGAAGAGTTGGCACGTTGATCTGTACCTACTGCCAGCGCACCGACTTAGTTCCTGCCTAATGATGCTGGTCAGTTGTTTCTTCTCCGTGGGCGAGGAAGGTGCATAAGTGGAAGGAGAGTTTGGAAAGCGAGGGAAGACCGTGTTTCATCGTCATCGAACAGCACACCAAAAGAATGGGCAGCTACAAAGGATATTAACATTGTATTCAATAATTAGGAACAACCCGTAGAACGCCAACCCTTGTTTGCGATCATAACAGCAGCGGATGCCCGCGGAGAGAGATACTGCAAAAATATTTACATCAGGCGTGTAGTAGAACAAAGGGAAAAAATATTTACAACTACCACCTGGGCGAGGGTCTCCCCTGAGGCGTCTGGTTTCTACCCAGTCCAGCAAATGGATTACTGGTACCACCAAGGCTCGACCCATTTAACCTCCTGCCATCCACGTTCCTTGAGGGTGTCCCTTGTTGTCCTCGGTTCCGTTGCTCAAAAGCAGCCATTTCTCGTGAGTTCCGCGGGGACTGGGTTTCTTGAGCTGTGAGTTCATTCAAGCTCGTAGCCTTCTTTAGGGGCGACCTGTTGTGGGTGTGGATCCCCATGCTGCCACCAAAATTCATGTTCGGCACACCCGACGAGGTTCCAGTATTAGAGGTTCCAGCGGAAACATAGCCAGCCGGCAAACTATGCCGAGGTACAGATGCCCGCTGGCTGACAGCTGGCTTGAACAATTCAGATCGGCGAGACGCTGTTGGGGGGGTAAACATCTGTGGCTTCAGGACGTTGGTCGGGGTAGAAGCCCGCTCGTCAGAGAGTTTGGCAGGTTGCGTGTACGGGTTGACATGAGCGTGGAAGCCACGGCTAATCTGAGTTGTTGGAGTGCCAGTCTGAACAAACTCTCGGAGTTCGCGGGGTTGGTCCTCGCAGAACTGAGTGCCGACATCTCTAACGACCGGATGCAGATGGGGGCGAACAAATTTGGTGTCGTACTCGCGCAGTACCTCCTTCTGAATGATTGCCGTATCCTTAGCTTGTTGGGTGAATCGAGAGCAGAAGAAGAGAAGTTGGCCAGAGATGATGGCCTGAAGAACGAGAGTGTTGAAAACAGTCATGCTCGGGCGAGGGTCCAGAGGAGCGAGGGGCAAGAATAGCATGTACACCAAAACATGGCCAGGGCCGAAGAGGCAGAACAGCCGCAAGGAAACCGGGAGCGGATCCCAGACCGACAGCTCCCACACATCAGATGCCTTGTCAGGGTGGGCACGAGACTCCGGGGTGTCGGGGGCGATGATTTTGGCGAGGTATCGGAGGGGCGTCGAGGGGGATGAGTTGGACTGATCCACCTTCACACGTCGTGCGGAAGGGGTCGAAGGCTCGACCTCCACATTGGCCTCGAAAAGTCGGTATTTGCGGGTTCGGGTAATCGTGTAGTAGGCGTTCGAACTCGAAAACATGATGAGGGTCCAGACGAGAGGATACACCTAGCACATCCTGTCGTGAGTGGTGAGGCCAACGTGAATGGACAAAGAAGCACTTACAAAGAACGAAAGCCAACCCGAACCGTTGTCGTCGCTGAAGACGTCGTCGTTGGAGGAGGAAGAAGACGAATTTGCGCGCGCGATCAGGAAGACGAAGTTGAGTCCCAGGCCAAGTTGTGTCCCTGCCGAAGTCGAATCCCAATCCCTCGTTTCGAGCTCCTCCGACAGCCATAGCAGGAAGTCCATCGGGTTCAAGGCAGACATGATGCGCTCAGAGAGCGGCTGCCGCCGAACCAACCGCGGCATTTTTGACGGAAATCAAGTGCGGACTAGAAAAGTAGTCTTTCAGCGGTCGCGTAGCCGGATCGAGCGCAATGAGCCCGTAGAGAGGGAGAGAAAGGAGGAAGGACGACGGCACTGGGGCCAGTTGTTGTTTACTTTGAAATGTTTGGTGAGGCAGCGCCAGTCTTTGTCCAGCAACTGCAGGGGCGCTAGGCGGCCGGCGCGGGGCGGTGGTCAGAGCTTCACCAACCGGCGGCGCGGAGCCTCAGGCGTCTCCCGTCTCCCGCCTGCGATCCTCTCTCCGGCTTCCACCTCCATCTAGGGATTCACACACACCCAGAGGCCCCCCCGATCCCGCTCTCAATTATTGAGATGGCTTCGCACGCGGACTTCAAAGACCGACAGTTCCTCGCCGTCATCGGCGACGAGGTGAGCATTGCTCCATGGCCGCATTTCCATGGGCGCCAGTCCCGCTGACGTAGGCTGCAATTAGGACTCGGTAACCGGACTGCTTCTCGCTGGCATCGGCGTGAGTATCTCTCCGATTTAGAAGTTATCGCAATGGGGGTCTAACTCAGTGTACAGCATGTCACCACTGGCGCCGATTCGCAGAAGAACTTCCTCGTTGTTGACACCAAGACGGACAACGCCGCTATCGAGTCTGCCTTCAACAGCTTCACCGAGGAGCGAAAGGACATTGGCATCGTCCTGATCAACCAGCACGTTAGTGGCACCATTACCCTATCATATTGGCACAGATAACTGATGTGTTGACAGGTCGCTGATCGAATCCGACATCGAATCGACTCGTATACCGCAGCCTTCCCCACTGTCCTGGAGATTCCTAGCAAGGACCACCCCTACGACCCCGAGAAGGACAGTGTTTTGCGACGAGTGCGACGACTGTTTGGAGAGTAGGAGGCGTAAACATCAGAAGAGCGGGACCTTCACGAGGAACTTAGAGGAATGAAGTGGCTGGGGTTGATATGCATGAGATCGCAGGGCGAGGTTGCAGCTCTTGTACTTCGATTTGGTGTTGAGGCATAATTGCATGCTTAATGCTAAGGGTTTACAATCCACTGATTCCCTCCTTCGGCTATCCCAAGTCGATTCTAAAGCCGGTGAAAGATGCTAACGGAAACGCGAAAATTGCCAAACTGATACACTCCTAACGATAAACCCATAAGAAAAGAGTCCCCAAACCAGAAAGTCATCCCAAAATATACGCTGTCATATTTACGTATGGCATATTTCGCCCATTACAGGTCGTTGCCGAAGAAGCGGCTGGACCTGGAGAATTCGACAGTCGCAGTCAGGCAGGTGATCTGAACATCATCGGCAGTGAAGACGTCAGCCAGCACGGTGTATTTGCCCTAGAAATGCGTGTTAGATTACGTCCGAGATGGGGATGAGAGCGGAACATACGGGGGGGATTTCATTGGGGAGGTCAACGGTCTTGGTAATCTCGAGGTCGCCAGCCTTGACAGGGCACTCGAGGTCGACATTTCCGATCTGCTCGCAGAGGTCGGCCTTGGTGCTAACGAGGCGGATGAGTCCGTACTTGACGGTTAATAGGACGTAAGCTCCCTCCTCGATGGTCTGCTTCACGGTTCCCTTGGCCTTGATGAGCAGCTCCTGGCCACTGTTGTCAAGTTAGTTCTCGATCTAAGCGCCAATTGTTGGGGAGCGGGGTAGGCCTACGCTTTCGGGGGGTTGGGCAGCAGGTCGACGCTGTCAATCTTGATGAGGTCGGCAGCGTGATCTCCAGGGCACAGCTCCAGAGGCGAGTCGCCGGGGATCTTCAGGTCATCGTTGACAGCGACATCGGGCGCCTTGCCATTGAAGATGCTCATGGCCGACGCCGGGGCCAGGCAGACCGACAGGCAAGCCGCGACGGTTGAAAACCTCATCGTGAAATATTCGGAATGATCAACTCGAAATGGGGTTGGTTCGTTTGAGAGGAGAAGGCGATGGGATGGATGATGTCGAGGTAAGGTGAGGATGACGGGCGTTATCAAGGCAAAGGATGGCGAGTGGCTTGGTGTTGAATGATGCGTCATGGGACCTCCGCTCCACTCTGATTGGAGTCTGATGGGCGGCTGGGGAACTGTTGATGCCTCACCGCCTTGGCGCTAGGAGAGCGGCGGGCAGAAATCCCGGGGTACGTACCTGTTTCCCAACCCCCGCCGGCCTCGGACGAACCATGCTGTGGCGCACGCGACGGTCAAGGGATAGACAAGCGATGGTCAAGCGATGGTCAAGCGATGGTCAAGCGATGACGACTATTTGAGTCACGGGAACGCCTCCATCCTCGGTATACTTGATGCGTTGATCTCAGTTCAGTTCTAGGCCTTGCGAGATTCACTGTCTTGACGGTCCTGGTATGAAATGTCTTTGAATCTATTGTCTCATCCGGGATTGCCGCTGCGTGCTGGAGGACCTGATACTGCTTGCGTCTTGGAATGGGTGCATGAGGCAAGGCCAGACGGATGCGCTTACCTACTTGGGCACTCCAAAATCGGCCGCTCCTATCTGCTCCCAGGGATTGCGCAATGAAACCCCTGCTGTGGTCCTTGGCATCTTTGGCCTTCGCCGTACTCCGTAGTTATCGGATTGAATCGCACCTGCTTGTACCGGCCGCCCGCGGCTCATCAATCAGTCTCTCGGGCCAGTCTTATCAGGTCATGACCAAGATATCTACTTGCGACCGTTGCTCATAGACAAGGAACGCTAAGACGTAACGCCTCTGCTGCTCATAAACCTAGAACTCTCGACCTTCTTTTCGTGTTACATCTATCTTGTGATGCTGAGGTTTTCCTCTATCGGCAATCGCATGCTCCCGACGTGAGTGATCTAATAATAAGTGATACGATACTTCCTGCATGGGACTCTATCTACCGAGCGCGATCCACTGACGGCGCTGGCTCCTACGTGGCGCTATGATGCTCATACTTGCATCATACTGGTCTTCATCAGACTGAGTTTCGGACCGCGACTTGGCAACCACGATTGGTGAGCGGAAATCGCTACTGAATCCAATATGCACTCGACGTAGGAATAGGACCGGAGTGTACCACCTCACCCAGGCGCCTCGTTTGCTTCACAGTCAAGTATTGCTAATTGCTAATGTCAGCGCCTTGTTTTTACGTACAATATTTTTTGCTATTGAATGGTTGAGTCAACGTTTTCCCTGAACCACGAAGATTGGGCCCTATCACAGCATGAAGTGTTTGCTCCATGAGGCGTCCCAGGTCAGGTTTCAAGCCCCTAGTAAGATATAATCACAGGTCGTCAGACATCCTCAGTATCATCGTCACTGCCCTTTAGCCATATGTGATCTGCTTCCTATTCTTTCTTCAGTATGCAGAGTCCTCGACCGAGGCAAGTGCCGATGCGTTTGCCACCACTTCCACCTCCCGTCTTCGTAAGCCGCCCAGAGCTTTAGTTTGCAGTGGATGGCGGAGCGTCCGCTCTTACGGATCGGTTACGATTCCTAGAGACACGTGTTGCAACATTGCGACATTCTGGCTTTGACGAATCAATGCCGCGTTCTATTGGTGAGCTTGGGGTTACTTAATCATTGACAAGGCTGCTTCGGGCACCAAGATCGATGTGCCGTACCTGGAATTGATCAAATGAAGTATGACTTTGTGAAGCCACGCTAACTGGCTCTCTTAGAATCAGCCTTGCTGGCTGAATAGTACTTTCGTTTAGAATCCCGGGTGCCAGAAAAGTATCTAAGAAGTGCAAGGACACGGGTGGGGTTTCACTCTATTTAAGGGCATTACTTACATTTGCAAAACTCCCTAATTCCTTGTTTGCCCTCATTCTGCCCAATGTATGCCTCTGCTGTGATGTAAGTACAAAGAGTAGAAAATACATTACAATCGGATCGATTTCTTTTGGACACGTAGATAAGTATATCATTTTGACCACCGATTATGATTTACGCTTCGATAAGTTAGTAGGGTGTGACGACACAACTCTATTAGTCGAGAAGACTCCGGCGAATCTAAGGAGGCGTATCATCCATGTAGGTCCCCCGATTTCACACTACCCAGGGTACAGTCGTTAGCTCTCAGAATACCAGTTTAAAATTTCGGTTGACTAACATTAGAAGGCTCGTTATGCCACCGCAACGTCTAAACATCCCACGAATATGAACTTAATATGTTTAGTACACAACGATCGTTGTGAATTGACCCTCAACAGTGCATGGATAGTTTAAATTACGAGCAGTAAAGAATGTTCCGACGAGGATATGAATTGGTGTCGGTGAACTTTTTCAACAGGAGCAGCCGGTATCCTGAAGTAGCCGGTAATTCTCTTTCGACACGCTGAGTTGTTGGCCAAGATTTGGGCTAGTGCAATGCCTTGATGGCTAAATATTCCGTAATATTGCGTGAATGATGTGATTGAAAACTTGGTGGACTTATTCTTCACGAAGCTCGACTCTCGATATGTCGACGAGGCTGTCGGGCCAATGCAGCGAAGTTGCCTTGAGGTATTGTGCGACACAAGCAATAAAATGGACACAATTTCTTCAAACCTTGATGACATTTCAAAAAGAGTTTTATTCTGTAAACACAATTTCTGATATGTTGATCACGACTACTATGTGGGACGAACAGAGTGGCTGATTGTCACAGGAGGCGTTGTCGGAGTTGAACCACTAGCAGCTGCAACTATCTGACTTAACGACGGACTGGATGAGTTAGTATGTGGGCATGGAAGATTGGGGGCGAGACTCTGCATTTTGGAAAATCAGTATTCAAATTGGTAACATCTTTAAATTTTGGTAAAGTGAAATAGTCAAGTGAATCTCGTTACGTCGCGAAGGTTCAAGCTCACTTGACGGAGTCGAGTCCCGATCCGACATAGAGCTTGTGATGTTCTCATTCGGTTTACCTTCATACATCTTTCTAATAGCGGATTAAAACGGAGTCAGTCCTTGACTCAGACGTCTCTTATATGCTACTTGACCCGGTCTTTTGGTGGTGTGGCAAAGACGTCGGTCGATGACTGGTTTGTGCTAGAGTCTCGAACATATTCTACGCCATTGTTTGGGGTTTGTAATTGCGAGGATGCAGCTGTCACTGGTCCAAAGCTCATTGTATCAGTGTACCCAATGTACTTTTTGAATGAAAAATAGCTATTGATCGTTCTCCAATCCAATATCCGTTGGAGAGATGTCATGAACTTCGTCGGCGCGGAGGGAATCACTAACGTTCTGGGAGACATCGCCTACAACATGCTCCGGACTACCCACGAGCTTAAGCTCAAGAAATCCCGCGCCAATGCCGAGAAAATTCTGGCGGCATTCGGTTGGATGGATGGCCTTGCTCGATTCCCACAGGCCGTCCAGCTTACCGGCTACGTAGAGATGGCTGCCGCATCTGCAATCCTCGGGTTTGGACCAGCTCTCCACAAGAGGCACACCGGCTAGAAGTAGACATTAAATCTGTGTTCAAAAACCTGTTTGGTACAGCCCGTCGCGTCTCTACCCATACGACCACTCCCTGGAAGCGACTCCGCCCATTAGCCTCTGGTAACAAAATTGAGGAACCCTCCACGCCGAGTCTACCATCAACGGCTTTGTCACCGCAGTACCAATTTTCAATTTAACCTACCCGTACTTGGTTGAATATTGTGAGACTAATTTTAGAATGGCGAAAAGACTACGTGAGAGGCCCATGAAGTAAAGTGGTGGTGAGCATTTTTAATGGTGTGCTGGCACTCCGTTGTATTGGCTTCGTTGCCATTTACATGCAGAAGGTATAACTCAAAGCTGGCTGTTAACTGTAACATATCTCCTAAATTAGGATATGCATGATCATTCTTATTCTCATTAAGATTCCTTAGAGTCCTATTTATTCTCTAAGTATATCGAGGCAATTACATTCTCTAATGGGTAGGTATTTAAAACTCGCGCGTACTTCGCACGTAACAAAACCGAGACGTCTACATATGGCGTCGCATTCACCCAGAAGTCATATATGGAGTGAATAGCATGTCGATTGAACGAAGTCCAAGTGACAGAGAGTGCGAGGACTCATTCCTTGACCCACGAGACGCTAGTCAATCGCAACACTGACTGGAAATCTGGGAGTTCGGCCATGAGATTGCGGCAGTTTAAAATTCGCTCTTATTTACGACGAGCCAAACAGCGAAATTATAGAAGTCTTGCAGTGAATATTGCAATGCGAATACCGTCCTTTCCATCATGAGACGCCATAACGTTCGTTGCGGCTCCTGTTTCGTAGAAAATTATTCACTGAGGGGCTGGTTGTTTCCACACCTGCTTCCAAAATCTCCGTGTTCTCTAGAATAATGTGACGGCCTGGGCTTATCTAATACTCTACAGCATGATTAAAACTGAAGTTAATTGACTCCGGCTTAATGTTCTTGAGCAGACAATCATTGACCTTCATGACAGTCAATCACTAATTTAGTGAGCTCATCCGTCTTAGCGAACGGCTCATCACGCAAAGTAACTCAGATACATATTTGGGTAATTATATCCACCATAAGTAATGTCTCGTCTTAGCTTATGTTACTAAGCTTCTTGCAATGCATCTCGAAGCAACATCAGGTCCACGATAAACTTTGGAGGTTTAGCGAGAGTGGCAAATCGTACTCGGACAGTTTCAAAGTGTCTCTGCTGCGCCTACTTATACACTATCCCCTCAAATCTGTACGACTGGTCTAAATTCCCCTAAATCTCCTTTAATTGCGTTTTTACCAAATGGTTTGTGTGTTCAGACTGGCCTTGGAATGCACTTTTGCCGTGTTGTTGCTGGAAGGACCGAAAGCGGCTAGAACATTTTGCCAGGCACCCGCCTCAACCGGCCCCAGGCCCCAGCTTCTCCCCCTCCACATCAAGTTGGCTGAGAAATTCCGTGCACGGACCACGCAGACCTCTGCCACTATAAAGTCTCACGTCGCCCGCCCGTCTTTGCTGGTTTTCTTCTTTTCTTCTTCATACTTACCTTGCGAAGAACTTTGCCCTCGATCATGAATGGGGGAGTTCAGCGTGGAAGGCCTGCATTGCACATCGTGGTGTCGTTCCATGCTCCATTGTCCTTCGGGGCCATGGGTCGTGCAATTTTTGATTTATCACCTCTTTCATTGTGGACTACTGCTTGTCGGTGGCCATGAAGAAGGATCGGATCTTTGAGATGGGTCGCTTCAGCACCCAGGTACCCTGGCACTTGGAACCACCTTTGGCAATGGAACGCTGTCGAATGGGAAGCTCTGGAGCAATTTACGACGACGACTCATACTAAGCCAACATGGACTGCCGTGGCGCGAAAACTTTTTAGCATGGAAGCTATTACCAGGGCCCCATGATAAGCTGGCTTGATGTACGAGGCCCGCTCTAGGATGGTGAGACGCCATCACTGTGGAAGCTAAGCAGCAGTAGGGGCCTTTGGAGCCAGGAGCCGGCCGCGTGCGCTCGGAGCGTGATTGGATGGGTCATTTCAAAGTGGGATGGGAATTGCAGGCACAGCAGCCACATTCTGTACATTTGCCATGCTGGCCTCAGCAATCACAAGCCGTGTATCCGCAGGGATTGCCAAGGTCGCGCAGGGAGCCGGAGGAGAAACCAGAACAAAGCGAGAGCGAATCCGCCGTGTCTCGCACTGTACGCGTTTTGGCCAAAGGCCCTCTTTCCCCCCCCCTCTCCTGGCGCCATCGACCATCACCATTGACCACCAAGGTGGGTTGGTCGGTGGTGTGAAGCTAAGGTTCGACCAAGCTGATTGATGACTGAATCCTTTCTCTCTCGGAGGCATGTTCGTGCTATGTAGGTAATGCGGGCTCTCCGGAAGGGAGGGGTGTGGGAATGGAGTTTGCTGGTCACGGGGGGGCGGAGGGCGGAGGTTGCACGCATCATACCCAGACAGCCTTGTCTTGTATTCGAGGTTTCAGAGTGGCCGGTGAGTACTTCGTACGCAGGAAGAGCTTGAGCACGTTGCATCTTGAGAGGTGCCATGCATATTACCACCCTGGTCGAGGTGCTGGACTGGGCTCGGCCTGTTGGACAGCACAGATGGGGCAGTGCGAATATGGAAGTCTCGCCACGAAACCACAACAAAGAGGTGCCGTGAACTTTGAGGCGCGCGACGAGGCACTTGCAGTACATGGGCCCGCTGTTGGGGCTACTTGTAGTCAAACACAGGACAGACAATGTAGGTACAAGTAGCAAATTGTAGTGCGACGCGTCTAAAAGACAAGTGTCGACTCTGATGAGGGGACAGGATGCCCAGCATCAATGATCACGTACCGCTCCATTCTCAACCCACCCATCCCGTCCTGGGCCAGGCAGGTACAGTAATAGTACTTCGACTCGCACCAACGACACGATTTGCAGGCTCCCCACTGGGCTGTCGTAATGACGCGACCCCCATCCATTACGCACCGCCGCAGCTGCTGCAGCTTCCTGCCCTGCTGAAACCGATGGAAGCTTCTTACTGGCGCGCAGGCACTGTGCGTAGGGGGAAGGTTCAGCTGGTTGGTCCAAAACAACAGTGCATCTGCAGCAGTGGCCAATAGCCATCGAGAATGGAGCTGCGCTTGCTCCTTGTTGCACGCACAGAGCCACAGTACGAGGAGAGACGGATGAGGGACAGTACGTAGCACCACGACACAGGCCGCTTGCCTCGACCGTGTGTCGCGTGGCTTCAACGCAAGTCGCCCCAAGTCACTCGCGAGGTCGACTCGTGGCGGGTGCCAATTTCGCCCCCTCTTTCAGCGTGCGACCTCCACCAATCAGCATGCGCAAGCCGCGAAGGATAATGCTCCAGGATGGCCTGGCTCCCAGCGCCCACAGGCGCTGTCCAGTGCCAGGCTCCGGCTGGTCTCTCATCCTGATCAGGCTACTGCGCTCGCTTGCCCTGTCGGAGGGTCGTCAGGTTGTCAGGTTGTCAGGCGAGTCTGCCTGGCTCTCCTCCCGGACTGTCGTCGTCACTCACCCTGCTTGAAAATCTGGTGAAGCCCCCTCCCAACTCCCTTCGCTCCCCGTTATACCGTGCTCTCGACCGTCTCGATTTTCCTAGTGCCCGCCCAAAACATCGCCGTCTTGGGGGACATGATATGGCATGGCCAGCCCGCCCTCTCTCAGGTTCCGCCCGCCTCGAAGCCGCCCGCCAGCGCCCCTGCCCGCGCCCATGGCCTCCCGCTCGTGTCTCTCGCCATCCGCAATTTCACTGTCTCCCCCCGATCTCCCCTCCTGGCTCGGGCAGCGGGCTCACCTGCAGCCGGCGCCGTGAGGTGGCCTCAGGCACAAAGGCGCGCCTGCACCATGACTAGTAAGATTTCCAATCCACCGCCATTCAAGGTTGGGTTTAGCGCCAGATTCTCTTTTTGTCCTGTCTCGTCCGTCTGTCTCTGGGGGCTTCCCTCCCGTCCCAGTCCCCCCCTCCGTCGCGGCCCTGCCCAGCCAAAACCAGCGCAAGCCCAGCACCTACGTTAGCACCCAGCACAGCACCGGCACGCACTGAGCACCCACCAGTGGCCCAGTGGCCGCTGCCACTCACTGCCACTTGCTGCCGCTGCTACATTGTACTGCTGTTGCGACCGCTGCCACTCAGCGCCGCTGACTGCTCAGCGTCGAGGGTCGAGGTCGAGGTCCAGTCGAGGGTACGTACCGATTTCCTTGCCTGAGCCAACCCAGGAGCCCAGGTCGGTACCGCACCCGTCTTGTTGCAAAGCACCCGGCCCTGTCGCTCCTCCCCATCCATCACTCTTCCTCCCCCATCACCCATTACCCATTCTTCGTGCAGTCCACGATCCTTCCGCCCCCTCTTCTTCCTCAGTTTCTGCTCCCAACTCCTCGTGTTGGGATTGCGTTTGAGTAGTCTCATCCTCTGCCTTATTTTACTCCTTTTTTTCGCCTCGCACCGAGCCCGTCTCCCCACCCGCGCACCACTCGTTCTCCAAGTCGCCTTCAACCTCTTCGTGACGGATCACGACGAGTTTTGCGAAAACACAAACCGCCCGACCGCGTCCCCAACGCGCCCTCGAATCGTGCCAGCACTCCATATTTCGCTTCTCAACGACCGTCGCCTCCCTCTGGGCAAGCTGCTTTCCCTCCTCGACCCGCCGCTCATCCTCTGCCCTTGACGGCCACGATCCACGATTCTCCACGACCCTCGAGCCCTCTACCGACGCCTGCGATTCCCCGACCGTCCGCCCGCGCCGGTATCCTCTCGCCGTATGAGACTTTCGGTGGCTGTTCTTGTTCGCAGCGCCTCTTTCCGGTCTCATTGGCGCGCGTCGTAACAGGCGTCGTCATGCCCCAAAGACCGCGACCGTAATCAGTTCACGCAATCCCCTCCGACGTCAACTCCCTCGTGAGGTTCACGACAGATGATGACAGACAATACTACGCCGCTACCCCCGCCGTCTGCGGCTCCTAGTCAGGATGCCCCTCCCGTACCCCAGGGCCCGTCGGTCAAGGAAGACGTTGCCCAAAAGGTCGAGATGGTGGAAGAAGAACCCTACACCATCAAGTGTATCTGTAACTTCTCTGACGATGATGGAAACACGATTTACTGCGAGACGTGCGACACGTGGCAACACATCGACTGCTTCTATCCTGACAACAGGGACGAGGCCATCAGTGAGGACTTTGCTCACTCGTGCGCAGAGTGCAAACCGCGTCCACTCGACCGTCAGAAAGCTATCGAGCGGACCCTACGACTCAGAAATACACCTGCCGAACACCAACTATCCGACAAGAAAACCAAGCGACCACCTTCGAAAAGCCATAAGAAAAGGGCGAAACCCATCGAGCTACAAATAAACGGACAACAAAACGGCACTCATGAGAGTGGCAAACACCCCAGCCCAAATGACCCTACCCATCCCCCCAAGAAATCAAAACCCACGCACCGATCATCACAATCCGTCGGATCGCTGCCTTCCAAACGAAGCCCCTCGTATGGAATCGCGCGATCCAATCCTGCCCACCCTCCCAGCCCTGCCACCACACCACCCGACCTTCCCGAAGATTTTCAGATCCACCATTACTCTCAAGGTTTCTGCGACCTGTACAACGCAAAGGATGTACCGGATGCCCACAACAATGCCTTCGCTAGCCTCGCCATCCCTACAGCTCTCTCTCGTTGGCTTCGCGACCCGGATATCATGAGGAGTGAGGTAGGTCGCACACACGAAGAGGTTTTTCAGACCGAACCAGCAGACCTCGAGACCAAAAAGCCAAAACTCGAACTTAAGGACGCGACCCGATCGGTTGAAGATGGCAAATCCCTTCGTTGGCGATTCCTCAACTCTACCACACCCATCGAGAAAGATGTGCCTCTCATTGAATTGAATGGCTCAATCGGGTTCCAAAAAGACTACTGCGCCGACACGTCAAACCTTTGGGCCGATCTTTCCTCCCCTCTTCCCTTCGTCTTCTTCCACCCCGTCCTCCCTCTCTACATCGATACCAGGCAAGAAGGCTCACTCGCCCGTTACGTGCGTCGGAGTTGCAAGCCCAACGCCCAACTAGACACTTATCTTTCCGGTGGCTCCGAATATCATTTCTGGATCGTCAGCGATCGTTACATTTCCCCCAACGAACAAATTACGCTTCCTTGGGATTTCCGATTAGAGAAGAGTGTCGACGCCCGGTGGCTTCATTTACTTGGCCTTAGCGAAGACGAATCATCCGGACACCCGGAATCGAGTGTGGACGAAACGGAATACATGCTCATTTCGAACTGGATTGATCGGATTCTCTCTGAATACGGTGGCTGTGCCTGCGATCAAGATAACAACTGCGCATTTGCACGGTTCCATCGACAATACATCTTTGGCAGGACACAGGCTCGCGTCCAGCCCAAGAAAAAGCAGCGCAAACCCAAGACCCAGGCCATCTCACCCACAAACACTAGTCAGGCCACCAACAGTCGAGCTGCTAGTGAAGGCCACGTTGATGATGTTCTAGATCAAGATGCAAGGTCGCAATCAGGATCGCGCAGCAAGCCGCCGAGCCGAGACCTTACTCCCCTACGACAAGGCTCTTTTGATCAACTGGGAATATTGACCGAGCCGACGGATCGGGACAAGCGCAAGGTGGCCATGGTTGAGGATTCATTCCGCCGCATGGAGCAACAACAACCGCCAAGGAAAAAGAAACGCGTCTCTGATGGCACAAACGCCTCCACTTCCTCAAAATCGAAGGGCCGGACCGGCTCAACAGTCTCCCAAGGGAACTATGTTGATTCAGGTACTTGCAGGAGCAAGTCTGGATCGCCAGCCAGCTCCCGATCCCCTCAGCTTTCCCATAAGCCCTCGATTTCGAAAACCGAATCCTCGGCTGCTAGGTCGCGCCAGTCCTCAACCGCCCCCAAGGTGACGTACTGCAATGCTGCTGTACAGACCGATCCGGTTGAAGGCGAGTGGTTCAGCGAACCGATGAAATCTCCTCAACCGAAGAAGCGAATCATCTCCCTCTCAAAGCGCCTACTGAACAACCGCAACAAAGTTCGAGGTGATGACCGCAGACAATCACTCGCCACTCAAGTGTCAAATGGCACGGAAATGGAACTCGACTCCCCGACAATTGAACAGAAGCCCACAATGGCAATATTGGAGGCCGAGCTGCCATCTCCATTGCCACGGGTCGCAGATTTATCTATGGCAGACGCACCGTCAGGGCCAGCCACGACACCCGTCCTTGCTTCTTCAACGAGTGACGTGGTCGTAGCTTCTATCAAGGTGAAAACACCTGATTTGCGTGTTCAGATGCCACCAGTGCCGGCGTTCGATAACACTGGTCTTGGGATCCACTGTGCCACGACTCCCCACTCGGGATCGGTGGTTCAATCGCCACTGTGCAACGGAAATTTTGCCAGCCCCTTTGCACCGCCTGCGGTCAATGGCATCGCTGCCCATCCTAGCCCAATCAAGAAGAAGCTTAGCCTAAGCGACTACACCAAGAGCCGGATGAACAAGGCGGCGGGCAAAGTATCCGGGGCCAGCACTCTTATCAAGGCGAGCATTTCGAGCCCCGAGGACACCAAGGTCGACATCATTCTCGACTCTCCGCCAGTCGAAAAGTCAGGGGAAAATGTGGCTCCTCCCACACCAACCCCGACAACCAACGGCCTTTTATAACTGTACGAAGTGTCTGTACGCATATTTATCGAACTCGGTTTCAATTTTCTTTGTTACGTTTCTTGGGGTGATTCGACTGGGTGGATTCAAAAGCCCGGAGTTCTGCTATTCCTATATACAGTGGCTGGTACGTCGGACGACACCCCCTATTATTGGCGTTTGGAGAGGGACACGGAAACATGGACATGGGACACTGGGATGGGCGAATTTGCGCGAATGTGGAGAGATCAATCGGCTTTGGATCTCGGCATGTCGCACCAGGTTTCGTCTTGGGGCCAGCGGATTTCTGGCATTGTCTCCCCCTTCTGGTATCCATCTATGTCCATGTATGGTCAGTGGCTCTAAGTGGTTGAGTCCAATGTTTTATGTCGTCAGCGCTCTCTCAGAAGAGGATGGGTTTTTATGGGATGTGGGACAGGACTGGAAGGAGATGATGCCACTCTGCCGTGGGAATTTTGGCAGTTTTCTTGTATTTCTAGGCATTCCCTGTTTTTTTCACAGGTGTTCCAAGTCGATGCAGAAAGGCTCGAAATGATGAAAATGGAAACTTTTTAATGGATGACTTTCACATCCACCCTTTACTACAATGGTCGTACTTTTCAAGGTGATTCAGCTTCAGTGATTCAGCTTGCGTGTGGTGGCCAGGTGAGGTGGTCTTTGTGGATCATGTCGGGGTATCATTTTAATCAAATGCTGTGTCTATGGTGGCTATCAGTTGTACGACTTTGGATCATCGCCTCCTGTCTTTCTTCTATTCTAGTATACATGCGGATGCGGTGTCGTTTTTGTATGATTTTTCTTGGAGATGCAGACTCGAATCATCCGTGGCGCACCGTGCCCCAGTTGTCTTCCTTAAATACCAACAGGGCCAGGCGGTGCCGAACGAACAGGCCGAAGAGGCCAACTACAAGCTGGAGGAGAGTCACCTCCCAGGCCAAGCGATCTTCGCGCAGGGGTCCGCGCCAGACGAGCCACAGATTGAGGATGGTGAAGTTGCTCGTCTCGACGAAGCGGCCTTGTTCGTCGGTGGTGACCTTGAGAAGGCGGAGCTTAGCGAGGAGGTGCAGGACCTGACCAACGAGGGGGTGGGGTTGGCGCTCGGCGGACCAGGGGGTGGTTGAGGGCTCCAGGAGGCCGGTGCGGGCGTTGAACTTGGGGAGTCGATGGCGAGGGCAGGGGATGAGGCCGAAGATCTGGGGGCAAGAATAGAGGAAGTTGAACATCTGAGGGACGAGAAGTAGACCGAGCGTCTTGGAGAAGTGGCCGAGAATACCGACAACAGCGAAGACCATGCCAGAGAAGTAGCAGTAGGTGTCGCCGACGAAGACCTTGGCGGGGTACCAATTGTGGTAGAGCAGGGCGCAAGAGACACCGATCCAGGGAAGAAGGAGGTAGAGGGAGAAGAGGTGGGAGTCGGTGGCGGGGTGGGGATAGGGCGTAAAGAGGTAGAGGCAATCGTTGAAGGCGAGGAGGACGGCGATGACGACGCACTGAGAGACCTCAATGCCATTGATTCCGGCCAGCATGTTGATGCTCTGGGGACAGAACATGGCGACGCAGGCCATGTAGAGGTAGTAGAGGGCGCCAAGGTCGAAGAGCTCACCGAGGTAGGGCTGGAGCTGGACGGGGATGACGATGGATGTGACGTCGAAGTCGACAAAGTAGACGACGAGGAGGGGGATGGAGGCGAGGCCGGGGATCCACCACTTGTGACGCCAGCGGATATCGAAGAGGTCGTCGCCAATGCCTAGGAGCGCGATGGTCTGGAGGGAGATGATGGCGCCTAGGTAGGATGCGAGCTTGTTGTGCGGGAAGCGGTGCAGGAAGCGGCCCTGGTTGATCTCCTCGAGCTTGACAACCACATCACGGTTTCCACCACCGCTGGTGGCGGCCACGATGTCCTTGTAGAAGGGAAACGGGATGAAGACGATGACGGTGATGAGGTAGACGGCGGCGCAGATGGCACCCATGCACTCTGGGATCTCGGGCTTGTGCGCCTTGCTCATGTCGCGGCCGCGAAAGCCAGCGCGCATGAAGGTGGGCCCCAGCCAGCGGATCATGGCGTAGCAGAGGGAGAAGGCGAGCAGGGAGAGGGAGAGGCAGGCGATGAGGGGTTCGCCATCGCCCTGGAAGGTGTTTGCGAGGACGGCGACGGATGCGCTGGAGAGGGAGAGGAGGGTGATGAGCTCGGTGCGGGAGAGCGAGGTTGACGGTGCGGGCGTCATGATAGCGGCGGGAGGCGCAAAGTCGACGGAGCGCCGGGTGGAGTTGAGACGTTTAGATGGTGATTGTTCGTGGGGTCGGACGGCGGCGCATCGTGAGGAGGAGGAGAAAAGAGGCGGTCGCGGCGCGGGAAGGGAGGGTGTTGCAGCGGACGAGGCTTTTTGAGGAATTGCAGGTTTCTGTGCGAGGGCGAGAGAGAAAGCGACGTGGACGGCCGGAAAAGTCGACGAGTTGGAGCTGCGCCGCGAAGTTTACGTGGGATGGTGACACGTTGTTGGATGGACGGGGCCGGGATCGGGATGTGGAGGCGTGTCGCGGAAGCACGTGCGGGCTGCGTGCGACGAGTCGTAATTAAATGAGTACGACGTAAGTACGACGTACGAATACCGTAATTGCCATTCGCACATGAATGGGCCTATCAATCCAAAGACCTAAGTTGTGTAAGGGCCAAGACTGAAACTAACATGAGCCTATCTTGGTCTTTTTGCTTGAATCTCTTTGTTCAACTGCCAAAATTCATTAGGGGAGTAAGGTTACCACGGAACAAGGCCGCACTGCACTGCAACCCATTCATGCGGGTGACTAATGGCCATCGCCCATCTGCCGAACCTCCACCAAAACACCATGACAATCGCAGGGCCACCGCTAGTTCCACCTCCTCGGCGTCTCTTGCAACGGTCAAGTTTGGTGCTTGGTACCATGGCCTAGGCTAGGTTGTCCCACTCGGTGCTACGCGCAAGTGCGTGCGTGCAAAGGGAGCGCGCTCGTTGGGTTGGACACTGCAACTCGGCATAAGGACATTGTCACACATACCACGCGACGGCTGCAGTTTGTCCAGACGATAACGGGCGAGCACAGCTTATGGCCGGCTTTGAACAAACAAGTTTCATCATCACGGAGGATACAAAGGCCCGTACTCCGAGACCGCGCCATTTCCGCGGCCGGCTTTCGTCCAACAAGCAGCCGGGGAGTGTGATTCCGCTCACTTGCAGGGCTGTGATCATACTGAACGGGGATCATGATCCAGAAGAGATCTGCCCTCCATCCCCCCATGTCAGCCCGGGCTAAGCATCGGGTCCTCTCCTCGCGTGCCGAGTCAACCGATAGACCACACACGAGTCAAGTCAATGTCTCTGGCAAAGCTGCCCTGCCCTACGGTGGAGCGTCTGTTCCTTGCAACCTTGTCAGGGATTCCTCTTCTCTCTCCGTCTTGCCTCTCCAGCCTAGTCCGTCTTACAGCAACCTTTACGCGCAAACATGTCGGTGATCACTTATCCCGTCCGTCTCCATGGGAATTCCGTGGCGCACCCCCCCATGCCCTATGATGGCAGAGGCGCGCCCTCTCGCCGACACAAGCGTGGGGTCCTCCCCTCTTTTTCCCTCCTTCGGCCGGGACTAAAACGATTGCCGTGGCCGTACTCCGTAGGCAATGGGCAAAAGTATGGGGAATGCGGATTGCGGTGGGCAAAGCCTTGTTAAACCCACTCGGAGATAGTGGAGATAATCTAACGCCCATTCCTAGTTTGCATCCTTTGACCCCAGTCTACGCAGCGGAGAGATCTGACTTGACAGTGAGTCAACATGAACGGGGACTGGCCGTTCTCTCTTTCGGCCGAACGCAGCAAACCGCTTTGTAATTTGTGTTTTCCCCAAATACCTCCTTCTCCTCCCGCTTGTCCTTCGTCTCACCCTCGCAATCATCACCACGGCTAACCCCGGACACTCAGTCTCGTCACTCTAATGAGCCGACTTTTTTGTCCCGATTCCGACTTTCTCGACTGAAAGAGACAAAAAGCCCGTTCTCGGCCTGTTGATCGTGGGCGTTGTCTCAAAACGTCCGGTCCCTTTTTCAGACTGCTAAGATCCGGGGTCACGGGCGCTCCACCACTCACGCCAATCTTCACTTCAACTTCACTTACAATATTAACTTGATAATATTCACTCCACGATGAGTCCTCATAACAGTGACGACGAAAAGACGGTCGGTATACCTCCCGGTGAGGATACCGACAATGCCACCGTCGTGGGAGACAAGGAGACGAGTATTTCACCTGCGAGTGGCAGCCCTGCAAAAGGGGATTATGGCGACGACAAACGGGAACGCGACGAATCACCAGAGGAGGATTTTGACATCGAGGCCCAAGAGGTAATGACTCTATATAGAGAGACTCTCGTTCATCCTATACTAATCCTCTTCTCAAGGACAACATCGAGATTGAACGTGTGGAAACCCGGAGAACGAATGCCAGCCGCAAGACGCACCGCAGCATCCTCAGCCGCCTCTCCAAGAGCAAGAGCAAGACCAAGGAGACGCTTCCGCCACCCGTCCACCCCATCATGGATCTCGACAACGGCGTCGTCGGTTGGGAGAGCCAGCATGACCCCGAGCACCCGCTCAACTTCCCGCAGTCTCGCAAGTGGTTCATCACGGGCCTGCTCTCCACCATCACCTTCATGACGCCCTTTGCATCGTCCATCCTCGCCCCGGCCATCACCTACGTCGCCGCCGATTTCAACGAGCCCGACCTCACTGTGGCGGCGATGCCTGTCAGCATCTTCCTCCTGGGCTACGCCATCGGCCCCTTGATCCTCTCGCCCCTGTCCGAGATCTACGGCCGCAACATCGTCATCACCACCGCAAACGCCTTCTTCTGCGCCTGGCTCATCGGCTGCGCCCTCGCTCCGACCCTCGGCACTCTCATCTTCTTCCGCTTCATGTGCGGCCTGGGTGGTTCTGCCTGCCAAACCATTGGCGGCGCTATCATCGCCGACTTGTTCCCCATCAGTGAGCGCGGCCGGGCCATGACCATCTGGATGCTGGGTCCCATGTTCGGGCCCTCGTGTGCTCCCGTCATCGGTGGCTTCGTCGCCGAGACCATCGGCTGGCGCTGGGTCAACTGGATTACCTTCATCCCGGCCACCATCGTTGTCTGCGCCATGGTCTTCTTGAACCGCGAGACTAACCACCAGGTGCTCATCCGCCGAAAGACCGAACGCCTTCGCAAGGAGCTCAACCGGCCAGAGCTCCGCAGCTGCTACGTCGACCCGGACGCCCCCGTGCTCCCCAGACGGCGCATCCTCCTCAACGGCCTGACGCGCCCGATCCGTCTTCTCTTCGGGTCCGCCATCGTCTTCAGCGTCTCGCTTTACATCGCCTTCGCCTACGGCTGCCTCTACCTCCTCTTCAACACAATTCCCATCGTCTTTCAGGGCAGCTACGGCTGGTCGACCGGCATCACGGGTATCGTCTACCTGACCCTCCTCATCGGCTACATGGCTGGCCTCGCCATCTTCTCCGCCCTCTCCGACAAGACCGTCGTGCGCATGACCAAGGCCAACGGCGGCGTCTACGAGCCAGAGATGCGCCTCCCGGACTGCATTTACTTCGCCTTCCTTCTGCCCATCACCTTCTTCTGGTACGGCTGGGCCGCCGACAAAGCTGTCCACTGGATCGTCCCCGTCATCGGCCTCATACCCTTTGGCCTCGGCGTCGTCGGCATCTGGCTTCCGATTCAAGCCTACCTCATTGATGCCTACTCGCAGTACGCTGCCAGTGCCCTCGCCGCCTTCTCCGTCCTGCGGAGCGTCGTCGCGGCCTTTCTGCCCCTCGCCGGACCCCAGATGTACGCTTCCCTCGGCGTCGGTTGGGGAAACTCCCTGCTCGGCTTCATCGCAATTGGTCTCATCCCTATCCCCGCCCTCATCTACAAGTTCGGTGGCAGAATTCGGAAGAATGAGAAGATCAAGTTGTGAGACGATACCCACGATTGTCGGCATTTTCTGTTGAGCAGAGAAGTGCAATGCGGTTGTTAGTTATGATGTCGATTTCCATTCAACAGTTGATGTGTCACATATTACACGAGAACTAAAAAATAGTAATGCACGCGGTCCGCTTTAGATTCGTACATGTATACGAAATGGATTGTTCTTTGCGTAGCAAAAGCATGTACATAAGTTTAGCAAGATTCCCTTCACTGTACCAAATGTTCTCTCTTAACCAACAAAAGAAAGAAATCAGAAATTTCTTCCATCTTAGACCACAGTCTTATTTAAAAAAGCTCATGTGGGATGTCTGCTTTAAATCATGAGAGAAATTTCACGATTTGTCACACTTAGATTTGTCTTGCATGTGAGACACTTGGTAGAAGCACTTTTTGGTTTTGCGAAAATAGTAATCCGGTATTATGTAAATAGATTTTGTTTTTCTTGAACTTATCAATAGGCAGTCTCATCGATGCCCTTTTTAGTCAAAAGCCATCCGCTCTGTCTAAAATAGGCCGTCTTCTAGGAGGCATCCCTAAATAAAACAACCCCAACTCCATTAAGTGGTGGAAGTCTTGCACTTGCTGCATGTCCCACTTGTGACAGCGTGGTCCCTTGTTACAGGAAGCTTGACCGCGCAGTATTGTCCCGATTGGACCGCTGGCCCACATGGCTCCGGGAACTTTTCGAATCTTATCACGTTGTTGCAAATGTTGCACCGGGATAGAAGGGTGACCGTGAAACACATTTTCGTTTACGGGGGAGATTAGGATACTGAGACGGTTGAGAATAAACTTGCAAGGTTTTCTCGAGGAGTTTGAGTGTGAGTGGTTCAAAATAGAGTTGTGGGTTTCTCCAGTGGTTTGACTGTTAATGGCTTGCTTTGCTGTGCTTGCCCAAGACTTGGCCTGATGGATCTACGGAGAGGGTGGTGGTGGGACTTCCTATATAGACACGTCCCTAACGTGATTCGCAAGTCTATTCTCAACAATAGGTGATTCCTATAGCCCATCACTTGCAACGTATTCTGGTTCTGAGGTTTTAACCTTCTGGATACTCTCCATTCAACGACATCTCTCCTGAAGCGTAGCCTTTGACTGGACCAACACGCTTGAGGTGCAAATTCAGTAGCGACTGCAGCTGTGACCAATATTGCCCCTAAATCCTCACTCAATCAGAGATACCCAGGGGTTATGGTCCTAATACGAAAAAAAATTGAGGGGAGCTTTCGATGCAGACATCCAATAAAATAGCATATCATTTGTTAGCGTCATTTTTTTCTATTTACTTTTCCAGTACCTCTAGAAATACTATTGGAGTAAAGATCTCGGTGGCGAAATCAAAGAGGTGTTTTTTTTTTCATCAAGTGTCGTAGATAGAGTTGTCCAGTCTTGTCTCCCAATTTCCCATAAATCTACACCTTGCTTCCAATGCAAGGCGCTCCGAAAACTCCGTGTCCGAATTATCCTTATGCCTGTCTGTCCCTGAAGTATACAGAATGCTTCAACCTTTCATATTTCCTTTACAAAGCCCACCTCAACCAAGTCATCGGGGTCGATGTCGAGGTTCGCCAATTTGGTACGGGAATTCTCCCGGATCCACAAGAAAGACTCCAATGCTACTCGTCGAGCGAGGTTTCCAACGGTTATTTTCGGCCTCCGCTGCACTCTCATTGTCTGTTTCCCCATGAGATATACTGTCTGGGCGTCTCGTGCGGCACGAAGAGCCTCTAACTCCTCACGCACATCCGGCGGCATCGCATCCTCGTTCCCATCAGGGGACCCCCGCGTGATGAACATCATGAGTTCCGCCACGATGATCCGCGCCAGATTTGGTGTAAGAATATCGTCCATGTATCCATGACGGAGAGCAATCCGGTAGCAAGACGGAATTTTGGAGGTGACGCGGGCAATAACGAACCGTTGGTCAATTGGCACCGTCGGCTGCGAAAGAGAGCGCATGTGGAAGAAGACGATGACTTGTGGTCGTGTCTGGAATTTGCGAATGAACTGTGTGAATACCTTTGGGATATGGTCACCACTTCCACCAACCTTGTCGAAAAATATGCCGAGACCCGATGCTGCGGTAACACAGCCACCTCCAAACTCAGGTACGAGCCTCAGACGGAGTGGGCTATTGTTATCTGTAGAAACAGAATTATTGCGAGACATTAGAAGTAGATCGGAGGGGTCGACTAAATCCTTCATTTCTGCCTTCCATTGTTGCTCCTTGCCCCATCTCCAGAGGATGAAGATGGTGGAAAGAATGAACGACAGCACGAGGGCAAACCAGGCACCATCCGGTACCTTGTTCAGTGCTGCTGATAAATATACTCCATCAAGCAGGATGAAGACTAGGAAAACCAAGAGGACGACCAATGATTGGACGCGCCAAATGATGAGTGCTACCAAAGACACCAAGCAAGTTGTAATGAAGGTGACGATTATGACACATGCGCCATAGGCATGACCAAGGCTAGTTGTCTGGATGCACCCGTTTAGAATCAATACCCTCAAAAGGATTCCGGTAGACTTACGTTGTTGTACACGGCGGTAACTATGACAGTTCCAATCATAAGGAGCCAGTTCGCAAAAGGCATGTAGATTTGATCATGGAATCGACGGCTGGTGTGGACCGTCTTGATGTGGGGAAAGTAGCTCAACCTCATCAACTGCGAAATGAGTTGGAAGGAACTCGTAATCAAGGCTTGGCTTGCAACAATTGCAGCTAGCACAGCAATGACAATGCTGAAGTAGAACGTTCCGCCGGGCAGGGTATAAAAAAAAGGGTTCGTAAAGGCGTTGCCGGTCTCGTCTCGCGAGATGTAGGCCGCCTGGCCTGCGTAAGTGATGAGCAAGCACGGGAATGCCAAACACAGCCAGGAAAGTTGGATAGCACGTTGGCCAAAGGCTCCAAGGTCTGCAAAGAGCGACTCGACTCCAGTGAAGGCGAGGAGAAGACCGCCGAGAGATTTCCAGCCCTCGTCGCCATTTCGAATAAGGTATGTGAAACAATAGTGAGGGCTAAACGCCTTGAGCACAGTGTGGTCATACAGGACAAGGTTGTAGATGCCAATGCCCATGTTGTACAGGAGCCATATCACGACGACGGGAGCGAATGCCGTACCAATCTTGGACGTGCCAAGTGGTTGAAGTAGAAAGAGGAGGACCAGGATTCCACACGAGATGCCGACAATGGCGCTTCGTCCCAAATCCGGCCTGACGACTTGGATTCCTTGGATAGCACCCAAGACGGACTGAGCTGGCGTGAGAACGCTATCTGCGACAACCATGGATACGCCTAGCACGCCGACAATCTTTAGGATTGCCTTGGCTGCCCTGCTTCTCTCTAGGAAGTCTCGGACTATCCTACCGGCGGGCGGTAGCTCGGCTGATCCTATCTCCCGCTCCAAACGGACCATGATCCTATCGGGATAGTTGGGGTCGGTGCCGACAATGTTGGCGTAGCGGGCAAGAAGCGAATAGACGGCAAAGGTGCCGCCCTGGCCGTCGTCATCGGCCGAGAGCACAATGAAGCAATACTTGACAGTGACGATAAGGGTGAGAGACCAGATGATGATGGACAAAGCTCCAACTAGGTCATCCCACGAAGGCTGCTTGGTAAAGGTTGAGCTGAAGACGTAGAGGGGGCTGGTGCCGATGTCGCCATAAACGACACCGGTGCTCTGCCAGGCGAGCCATAGGAGAAGGATGCCCCTGTATGTCTTTAAGGTATCAGAGGCGCCCATACTGCGAAGATCGAGTGGCTTACCTGTTTGTTGTTTCGATTTAGATCCTCATGTTCAATTCGCTGGGCCTTTTCTTGATCGGCCAGGTCGCGGACGTTGGGATCGGTGGGGGCGGTGGAGGCGGCGTCATTGTCATTGTCATCAATGTTGACAATGCCGGCCCTCGGTTCTATCGTATCATCGCGTTCATCGTTCGGAAGTCCCATTTCGAGGTCGTTTTATTATAGGCCACTGGATGAGGCTAAGGAACACAGGCCAGGAGTGCGAAACCCCGGGGTGCTGGTTTTTATACTCTGGACTGGAACTGGAGGAGCTCCCAGAACGGCCCACCGCATCCAGGACCTCATCGGACGGAGGCCGTCAATAGCGAACATGGTCCCTTGGCGGTCCCTTGGCGATCCCACCATGGCTACAGCCACAATTCGAGGAAACGGCGTGCTTCGCTGATGCCAAGCAGTCACGGGACGTAAAGATGGCGAGCTGATAGGCTCATGCGCGACAATCTGTGGACGACCCACCTAATAAAGCGCAGTTAGCACACCGACCAAGGTGGTTGGTGACCTGCAGCGTATGGAGGCTTCGGGGCTGTGTGCATGCCGAGGGGCCTCTTCTCGCCTCCCTCTCGTCTCTCTCCTCTCTCTCTCTCTCGTCATAGGAGGGGTGGCCGAGTGGTGAGGGGGAGCGTTCTGGCGGAGATGACGGCGCAACCTTCTGATGTTGATCCAATGGCGCCCCAGGCGTCCTCGAAGCTAGCGGCGTGAGTGCGGGGAATGAGCGACGATAGCCATGGATACCCATGGGAGAGCTGCAACTTCTGCAAGCGGCCATGCAGGGCCAAGACGCTAAAAGGCTTGGTTGTCTTGGAAGGTGTCTTGGCTGGTGCTGACTCTCTCGCCGGGGAACGCTTCCTACAAATCCCGCATCGCACCACGGCGTGGACAAGGTCGGCATTTGGAGACAGTGGGACGTCTGTAGGACGTGTCAAGATGCTGTGTATACGAAGTCGTGTTCTGGCGTGCAATGTCCCGGTGTGTACTCCGTGGAGTGTGGTATGTGGTGTGGGTGAGGTGCTTTGGTGTGGAGTGCAAAAACGACCTGTCTCCAAGAAACTCTCTCCATCCGGGTATCCTCGGGATGACCACGTGAGGGGACGAAAGGCGTCGGAGAGCCCGCAGATGCAGTCGAATTCTGTGATTGTGATTGCCGCGCGGTGGTTGCCATGCGGCCAAGACTTATAACGCCGTGCGCTGCTTTGACAAAATGTCATGAAGATGGTACGCTATCTTGTCTATTTCTCCGTGACGCGGAGAGGTGGTACGGTGCGTACCATGTAGGCTCAGATTCTCTCTCTGCCTGGATCCCCCACCGAGAAGGGAAGGAGCCGCGACACAACAATGTTTCCTCCTGATCCACCGTCGAAACCATAACCAGATACAGGCAGAACGTGACCCCAAAACCGCAATGCCTGCTTGTGTCCCATTTGTAGTCCATCACTCTGTGTTGCATCGCCATCAAGGATTGATTAGTTTTAGACCTCTCTCCAAAATTCTGGACAACGCAATCCCAGCTCTCTTCAGTTTCAATGAGCCGCAGGAGCTTATCCTCGTCTTGAGTCCAACTCTGCTGCTGTTGGTCCAAATAGGATGGGCAATATTTTTGCATGTTATTTGGCTTTCATATTCAAGCTGTTCGTCGAATGAAGAGTGTCAAATCTTTCTTGGAATCTGCACAGCCTTTCAGACCATTTGATATCTAGCTCCAAGAGATGCTTGAGGAAATGTTCTTCTTCTGGATTCTATCCTAGCCGTCGGACTCTGGGGGGTGCTTGTGGAGTTCCTGGCGTTGGAGAAGCAGATGCAGGCGGTGAAGATATAGATGCAGTAGAAACTCCGGACTTAAAAGACGCTGATGAATGAGGCAAAGCGGCCATAGAGCAGGCTCTTGATCCTTGCCGTTGGCTGAAGAATTGTCCTGTCCCAGCTCATTCACGCTGGTGCTTCCTTGCGTAGTCTCTACGGTTGTGTTTACCGCAACTACAGGTGGATGGGGTCCTTTTGACTCTACCGCCGGCAGAGAGGGTGGCATTTCTTGACAAGGCTTGCACCTACAATGGGAGTCCTCCCAACGCATATCAAGGGTATCATTTCAGTGATTCTGAGACGATGTAGAACACGTGAGTTGCGCAATCAAAAGGCCATAGGTATTGCAGAGCCCTTGAATGCCCATGTAGCTGAGCGAGACTATGTCATACTTTCGGCTTATGATAGGACACCGTTAACAGCCAAGAACGTCTTGTTCCAGTCAGGACACACTTAATACATGCATTCAATTAATAGAAGGCCAAAAGCCTACGTGTATTCTTGTATTTAATAAGAAAAGTAAACTACTTCGTAAAGAGATATACATACTAAGAATTGGCATATCAAAAGAAATCCTAAAATATTATTTTCGATGTGTTATTATTGCTCATCTTTAGGATTGGCGTATGTACTCGTGTGTGTAAATCGTGAGGTACACGTATTCGAAAAGCAATACTCTGACTCTGATGGCTCATAAGAACGACTAAATGCCTGGAAAGAAGTTTAGGGCCTAGCGGTCCTCGGCACATTTCCACACAGCCCTCAGGATGTCGGGAATTAACAAACCCCGACAACCAGTCATCCTTATTACCCTAGTCAATGCCGCAAACTTAAAGTCCTCGCCAATAGATATCGAGGCCAGTTACCATTCACATGGAAGAGGTTGACATACATCCCCACGGGCATGATTTTGTGATAATAAACGGTGATGAATTTGTCTTCCCAGTCGGTATCAGTCCTATATCCGCGTTTATGTGCCATTACTCTATCATATATCCCCATTTTATACCAACTCCCAGCTCATATCATAAGACCAAGCCATTCCCACCTTGCCCTTCTTTGCCAGAAATTCCTTTGCTGTAACGCCCCTAGCATCCTGCCCACCAATGGATGTCGGTTGGGCAACCTTCACCGACTGTCCTGGGGCTCCTAGATCCCTTGCATTCACATCGATCCAATGCCAGTAGCCATCTGTCTCCATGGGCAGCATCTCATCTTTTCGACCATCAACCCCGTTAATGCAAAGCAACAACAGGGGAGGCTTGCCCCGTCCGTGTTTCTCCGATGTCCAGTGTTCGCAGATTTTGGAAAACTGAAACCGTACGACTTCGCCGCTATACACAGGGATGTCCCGTCCCTTCGGCTCCACGGTGTCCTCGCAAAATCCTTCCTCGTGTGCACCAGTGTAGAAGGTGGGACGCTCACCATTCACCTGGCCAACCTTCGGGCCCACGAAGTACTCCTCCCAGCTGATGACCCGGCCATCGTTGCGGAACTGGTACTTTGACTCGCGGGGGAAGTGTGACCTGCCGAACTTGTCGTTGGAACTGTTGAAATGTGTAGGAGAAAAAGTCTGCTTGTACTGGTTGGTGTGGCCGTCTAGGTGACCGGCTCCCCAGCAGGCATCCAAGAGCTTCCACTCCCCGCCATCAATGCGCACCGCGTTCCAGGCATGGCCGTCTGGCTTGGGTGGAGGAGGGCGCTCCCCTTCTTTCAGGGGAGTGTGCCCGTATCCCTTTCCATGGCCACTAACGAGGACGCACTCAAGCCCAGCTCTGTTTGCGATCGCCTTGTACACCTCCGCATATCCTTGACAGACGGCTTTTCCACTGAAAATAGTATCTTCAACTGACATGTGTTTAATAGAATTTCCAAAGAACGCAACCGTGTCATAGACAATGTTGTGGTGGAACCATGTGAAGATTGCGCGAGCCTTGTCTGTATAAGACGGGAATGGGTCGCAGAGCCCACGAGCCAGATGGCCTACAGGATCATTCCTCGGTAGTGATTGCCGGGGGAACTGTGCTGCTACTGTGTCGGGGCCACTCCAGTCTCGACAAATGAAGCAGTCGTCAACCACAGGAGTGGGTGCAGGCGCTCGGGAAGCAGCCTCAATCTGCGCGAATGACGGACGCGAGGAAGCTGGTACTGGAGGAGGCTCGTCGTGTGACTGCGGCCGGCTTGGAAGAGCAGGTCGCACACCTGGGAATTGAGTTGAAGTGCCATTGGTGGGTGTTGATTTCGCAAATCCCATTGGCCGGGGTGGCAGTTTCCGAGGTGGCTGGTTGGGCTCTGTGGTCGCCACAGTTGCATTTCGCTGCGGTATGGCTGGCCGCGAAGGGAGTCTTGGTGGGAGGGAAGGTTTGGGTGCTGGAGCAGGCTCAACCTGGCGAGAGGCGGGAATTGGTTGGGCTGCTGCAATGTGATACTTGGGCCGGGCTGCTTGTTTAGTTGCCTCTGCAGCCTCTTTGGCCTCCTTGGCCTGCTTGGCCTCACGTTCTCTCTTGGAGGGCGGCAGCGGAGGGAGACTGGCTGCATCAAATGCCGGGGGCAGCTTGTAGATGGTGCCCTCCGAGCCCTGACTGGTGACGGAGGATGCAGTGTGACCACCCAACGACAGAGAGGACAAAGTCGAATGCTGGGAAATTTCAGAAGAGCCCGAGTTACGTCTCACCGTCAAAGTGGGAGGCTGCGTCAATGTGCGCCGGGGCGGCAAACTTGGTTGACTTGAGGGGGAGCGGCTTGGTAGCGGAGGTGGGGCTGCAACAGGGCTCTGGTGGTGATGCTGCGTCCCGTTCAGCGCAACAGATGGGTTCTGTCCAGGAACGGATGGCGCATTGCTCCGTCGATTGGGCCTGGGAGGAACCGCAGGACTAGGATGGCCTGGAGGACTCCCAGAGGACGAAACCACTGGTAATGACTGAGTCCTGGCGTCGACGGCAGGCCGGCCAGGGGGAGGAGGTGGTGGTCCAGGTGGGCGCTTGCGAGCTGGTTCTGGGGTAGTGCTGCTGAAATTCTTTTGCTTGTTGAGGGCTGCTATTCGCTCCGCCAGCGTGTTGAATTGAGGCTCTTCGGCGTCGGCCATTGTCAGGATAGCCTGGAAGCGGTAGCCTGCCTCTGTTCTAGAGGAGTGATCGACGGCAGTCCTGATGGCCGTGATTTGGCGGATTCGACAATTATGTGGCGACCAGTCCACGTCAGTGAGCGTTGGACGATACGACGGGTCTTGTACCACAAACAAGCAAATGACAAACTGCCCGTGTCAAAAAGTCAGGGACGGTGAAGCATATAAAAGCGAGAAAGATGGGGGAAACGAAAAATAGGCAGGAAACACGAGGGGTCTAGGACAAAGTGGTTCCCGTTCCCTATTTGCCTGATTGAAGGGTGATCGTTGGTTGTTGGTGTGACTGGACGGCCCGGGCACAGCCTTGGGGGTGGACCCAGGAGGTGCCGTTGTTACGGGGTGGGGACAGGGAGCCGTCCGATCCCCCAAGTTTCATCATGGCGCTGTAACCAACAAACTGCGCCCGATTCTTAGCACCTTGAGTGCGGCTGAGAAGGATTTGCTCGTTGGCGGATGGCTGGCTTGCTTTTTTAGGGACCTATGAGCAAGGGCACGGGTGACCAGATGGCGGAGTCCAGACCGGACAGGTGGCAACCCTGCTTGGAGAGAGGGCGACTAAATTAGGCGTTGGCGATCACCCACTATCTACGGAGTAAGTACCAGCCACGGCGATTCCCTGAATAGGTCGTCTCGTCTCGTCTCGTCTCATCTTGTCCACTGATGGTGCTTTGATCCTTGGCTCTGGCCCTTGCCGTGGATTCATGACTCCACAGTATGTTCGGGGATCCTTCTATGGCTCTATCGACCGTGCAGGCCAACGAGAAGAGATCCCCCGAAATAGGTCGGTTGCAGATTCGTCTTCGTGTTGGACTCTTGGCAACTGGACCCAGGGCTGAGTCCTGATATTGCACGGAAACCAAGTGCCGATGCAGGGGCGGAGAATCCGCCCTCAGTGTACAGTACCATTCATCCAAAAGAAGTTCAACTCAGGTCAGCTTTCTGTGAAGAAAAAAGACAGGCCAGCCATCATTAGTGCAAGAGACGCGAGGCCTGGTTCCACATGTCTTCGTCGCGTCTCCAACCGGGTGAGGAGCAGATGGGGCGATTCGGAGGTTTTCGCCCAAGCGCCTTGACCCCACACGAGAAGCCGATGTGGGCATGGAGGCTACGTCCCTAGTCCAGCGCAAGTTTGGAGCCGTCGTTGAAAACAACGGCCCTGTTGTGCCAACTAATGCATCCTCGACATTGCCGTACGGACGGGAGTTGTTAGTGTTGTAGTCTGGCTCTTAAAAACTGCCAAGGCGGTGCCGTTATTGTTCGTACGGTGACCCCGCTCCTTTCTAGGGTAGATGTGACAGAAGGAGTGTGTCCCAAGAAGATAGTTGAATGCTAACTAGTCAACGAGAAAGGGTTGTGAGATATTCAGGGCCCTTCGCGGGTGTTGAACCACGTTGAACGAGGGTGTGGGGTCCCGGTGTCTCTCAGGAACAGGCACCGCCGCGCAACTCGGCAGTAGGCACAGAAGAGGCAGTGCGACGTCGGGCCTGGGAGCAGGGGCCTTGCCAAGGACAGGGCGGTTGAGTTGGGACGATGAGGTTAATTTACTTGCGATACAGCGACAGGTTATTTTGTCTCTTGGTGGTTTGTCAATTCCGGAAGGGCCAAGCTCTGGTGTCTGACCATTGCGTGGCTCTGAAGCTTCAAGACGGATCCTAGCCTCGACCAAGGGGCAACGACTCCACTCGATTTTTGACAGTGAATGAAAGTTGCGAGGTGCTCCGCAGTATATCCATTCTGTACCTTTTGATTGTTCAGCAAAACCCAACAGGGCCCGAATCGAAGACCGTCGGGTTAATAGGACGGGGTGGTGCAGACATGCACACACGGCTGGCGGCTGGAGCCCCGCATGCCATCACCCAACAAGACGAAATAGTTTCTGTCTCTCTCTGACATGACAGCCATCAACCATTCGATCAGGGTTCGGAGCAGGGAGTGAAACATTTCTCCGAGACTTGACCAGACGGCCAGACGGCCAGACGGCCACACAGCCAGAACAGTGTTTATTAGCCTGTCAACCTGTTGGAAGCAGCCCAGTGCCACCCGCACACTGTCTCATGCCGCCGTCTTTTACACTACTGCGTAATTAAGCGTCACCAAGTCACCCACCATCGTGGAGCGGGCATGGGGGCGGCGCATGGGGCATGGGACATGGGACATGGGGCATGGGGCGATGTCCCGCCCATGAGGCGACGGACCCTCCTCCAACTCCCCTCCCGCCAACCTCGGATGCCCGTCTGATGCCCGTCTGAGCCGTCTCTCCCTCTATTCGTACACGTCCTCTGCACTTTCCCTCTGCATCCTGACCTAGCCCCCCCCCGTGTGAGGCTGATCGCACCCCGCGCAGCCTATCCCACAGCGCTCGCACCGCCTGGCAATAGCCCCTGGTAAGCTCAGAGCCCTGCTGCGAATCGTTGATCCGCCCCGCCATCCCATCACCACCACTAAACCAACAAAGGACCACCACAAACCTCCTGCCCGCGACGTACAGGTTGCTTGCTCCTCTGCCTTCTTTTATATACCTCCATTCCATTCGCTACTCTTCGTCGCTCCCATCTCGCCCGTTCCTCCCATTCCGCCTCTACGACCTACTATAGCCCATTCCGGGCCTGACGCTGCGTCGCATCGCATTGCATCACCTCGCTTCCCTTCGGCCACGTCCCACACCCCAAGTGACGTCGCCACCTCTGCCTCTACCTCCGACTCCGCTTGCGCTTGCGACTACGCTTCTCCGTCCATCTATACTCATCCCGTGCCGGTCGAATCGCCTCGCTCTTCCGGACGTCAGCGATCATGGCTGCGGAGGCTGCCGGCGACGAGGCTGCCCCCGCACCCAAGACTGCGCTCACCTTCCTGGACTTGCCACCCGAGACCCAACTAGAGATCCTGTCCCATGTATGCGCAACTCGCCCGCTCAACTCGCATACATCATGGATCCCGCTGACCCTTCTTGTAGTGCTCCCAATCCGATCTCATCTGCGTCGCACTCGTCTCGAAGCACTTCCACGAGCTCGCCTCTGCGCATCTGTACCGCAGTTTCAACATCCTCTTCCCCGATGAAGATGACCTGAGATTCGAATGTCCCATTGACGGCCTCGCTGGTGGCCTCGATGCCTTCACCACGAGCGATTATAACTATGCCAAACATCTCAAGGAACTGTCCATGGACACTGTGAGCACCGGGGCTAAAGCCGAGCATGCTTACAAGCCATACTTGTACAGCGCTAGTTGCGGCAAGTTCTTGAATACTCTGTTGTTCTTGACCATCAAGAAGGCCAAGTCTCTCGAGACTTTCCGGTTCGTGGCGCCTCATATCATTGCTTGTCCCTTCTTATGCTAACCGGCGCGGTTAGATGGAACATTCGCGTGGAACTCAGTAGACCCGTGTATCAGGAACTGCACAAGATACAGACGTTGACTACACTCCACGTCCGCATGCAAGCTGGCGAGTCCTACTATACAACTCCGCCCCCTCTGCCACTGGTTCTTGATGATGCGCCGGCTCCGACTCACTGGTCCGACCTCCCGCCACCGCCCCCGGTCTTCCCGGTTCCTATAGGGAACACGATCCCAACCACCATTTCAAGCGGGCCTTCGCATACTCTTCTACCGACGTCCAAGTCCAAGACCAAGGCTGGGAAGCGCACTCCTGTGTTACTACGGGAACCCCCGACGCTCTCAGGCTTCAAGAAACTAAAGACTCTCTCTGTCCTCGACATCGACAGTCTGGATGTGGTAACTGAGCTCAAGACATGTGTTCGCAACTCATCAGCCACCTTGAACGAATTACACTTGTCTCTATCCGACTCTTTAGCATTGCAGGCCCGCCGACCACCGCCGGACTCCGATCCGGATGATTCGGACGTAGATGATGAGTTTCAAGTCGTCCCAGCCTCCCAAGGCTCTAACTTTGAAGCGAGCGGGTCTTCAAAAACCTTCCGTTCGCAAGAAGAGCGCAAACTCCAAGAGTCTGTCTTGGGGAGGATCTTTGATGTCGAGCCATTCATCGTCAAGAAGTCACAGTTTCAGAAGAACCCTCGAGATACCGCGAGTAGCAACGACAAAAAAGAAGACTCTGAACATGACGAGACGGCAGATCCCCGGGAAGAATTCATCTCATCGATGAGAGGTGTTTCCTCCAAACTGATGTCTCTCAGCAACGGCTCGCGAGACTTCTCTACTGAACAACAGGATATCCTTGACACAATCGAAAAGGCGGCTAGAAAGTATATCGAATCAGGCAGCCTTCCGGCCAAACTCTCAGATGATGCATCCCCTGCAGCAACCAAGGACAGTGAAGGTTCTAGAAAGGATGAGACCAGCAAGAATCCTCCGTTAGAAAATAAGGATTCTTCAAGTTCGACGGCCTCCAGCAGCCGACCCAAGGGCAAGAATGTTGAAGGCGAGGTGTCCCCCGAGGATATCGAAATTGAGCATTTGGATGTGGTGGACGAGGCAGACGACGATTCTGATGATCAGACCACAAAGGACGTTGACGAGAAGTCTCGGGAGTTAGCGTCAACAATTAACAGCTCCGGAGCACCTGTGTCCAGCTCAAGTATCGGAATGAACCGCGCTATCACAAATTTGGCAGCGCAGTTGACAAACACAGAAACACTTTCAGCGAAGCTCGGTCACTTTCAGAAGCAGGCGGATGACCTTGGCCATAAGCTTAAGGGCATGTCTACTGAGGACACTGACGCTACTATTGTCCAGGTCAACGAAGCAGAATCCCAACTTAAGGAACTACTTTTGTCTATCGTTGACATCCAACAGCAAATCAAGACAGCAGAGGCCGAAATTATGGATGCAACAAGGCAGCTACCAACTCATCCTAAAAAGGCCAGTGCTGAACAAAACCGACGGTCCATGGAAGAATACATCCGAGATACTCGCGGGGTTTCGCTGGAGACTTTGAGCATCCATCTAATTCCTGTCAAAGCATCCGTGTTGTCGAGGGCTATGGACTTGCGTTGCATCAAGAATCTCACACTCCTCAACGTCGGCAATCAAGCCCCTATTTGGACGTTGCTGGCTAAGGAGAACAAGGTCCACCCGTTGGCTCTGCGCAGTGTCTTCACCGACAATGTGTCTACTGCGTTCCTAACCTGCATGTCGCAACTAGACGAGTTGCATGAACTCTTTATGCTCGAACGCAGCTCAAAGCACAAGCCAGAGAGTTTTGCCCCTAAAGCTACAATCACGATTGATCAAATCCGTCGGCTCGTCCTCAAGAAGCACATGATGACTTTGAAGCGGTTGATGATCAAAGATGAGTCAAATGGGTCCAATTGGGATGTGAACCAAAAGGCCATGATTCTCATATGTAATCGGGGAACTCAGCTCGAAGAATTGGCTATCAGTATGAACATCCACGCTGTGGTAAGATTTAACAATACACCATCTCACTTGTTCATGCTAACCTGTCTGGTAGCATGCTTTTATGCAATACTTCTCTGGGTTGGTGAATCTGCGAGCGATTCACATTCTTCATTTCAGAAACAACGACACATGCATATGGGTAATGCGCGAGATTCTGAATTTCATCGTTGACAACCTCTCCCACCATCCCGAGCTTAAGCTAGAGTGGATCGCTATGGAAGATGACCGGCTAGATCGTGTCATTCGACCTTCGGAGACGGCCAAGAAGGGAGAGGAGGAGTCGAAGAGGAGAGACAAGGGCAAGGGAAAGGCTATCCTTAGTCCCATCCACAACAATGATGATCTTCCGGTGCTTCCAATGAGCGACTGGGGCTCGGATACTGACAGCGATGAGGACGACGATGATGCGTTTCACTGCGGGAAACGGCTTCGTCTCAAGACTGTGGGAGTGCTGCAGTTCTACGATGTTTGGGGCGTCAAGATCTTTGACAAGGAGATTCGAAGTGGGCGACTTTGAATGGGATGAGATGGCTAGGAAAAACTTGGGAGACGGCTGGTTCACGGATTGGCTGGCGTACATGGAAATGCCCTCGGCATCTATCTGTATTGGATTATGGTTATTGGGTCGGCGAATCATGGGCCAACAGGCACGCGAATATCCCTGGATACGGTTTTAGCGATTGGACATACATGTATGTACGTTATGAAGCGTTTGGATAATACCCGACATGCCGTCGCAGCGTGGTTTATTGGTTCCGAGTTCCTATGTCATCGTGATGACGTGCATGGGTGGAGTGGGGTTGTCATATTGCTTTGTTGGCGAACGGCCGTTGCATCATGACAAGTGCCCATGTACAGTGTAAAACTACGACGCTAGGGCACAGCTATTAATGCACAGGTTGCATGATCTGCTGCAAGACCTTTTTATCTCTAAAAATCAAGATTTACAAGTTCAATTTGTATTTTTTTTGCCCCATTTCTCTCACCTCTCGGGGTTTCTATAGGGTAAGGGTGTTGCAATGAGAATATTGGTCACACATCTGACATGACAAGGAGGTACCATGTTGCGTACAGTTGAAAGGATGTGAAGCGCGATATGAGTTGCAACCTCATATGTATTGTTTTCGTACAGTCGGATCCTTCAACAATTTTCTTTCAATCGCACGAACGCGGCTAGGGAGCGGAAACCGCGCAACAGTGGTATGCATATCACGAAGGGGAAAAAGAAGCATGAGTTCAAACAATCATTTCGCCGTGCCTTAATCTAGGATTGGTACAGTTACATAAATACTACCCTTAAAAAAAAACGCGCGCACCCGGGGAAGCAGCAGGTATCTAATCTTGTATTTACAGCCTCGAGATGATGGCCTGAGCGTACTCGTGGGTCTTGGACTTGCCGCCCAGGTCGCCGGTGAGAGTCTTGCCCTCGGCCAGGGTATCAAAGATGGCGGTCTCAATGCGAGTGGCGTGCTCGGTGAGACCCATGTGTCGCAGCATCATGATGGAGCTGAGGAGCAGGGCAGTGGGGTTGGCCAGGCCCTTACCGGCAATGTCAGGGGCGGAGCCGTGGACGGCCTCGAAGATAGAGCACTCATCACCGATGTTGCCTGAGGGGGTAAGGCCCAGACCGCCGATGAGGCCGGCGCACATGTCGGAGAGAATGTCACCGTACAGGTTGGGCATGACAAGAACCTTGTCGTTGTAGGGGGTGGGGTCGGTAACCATCTTGAGGCAGCTGTTGTCGAGCAGCTCGGCGTCGAACTCGATCTCGGGGAAGTCCTTGGCAACGTCCTGAGCGACCTTAAGGAAGAGACCATCGGACAGCTTCATGATGGTGGCCTTGTGGACGACACGGACCTTCTTGCGGCCAATGGCCTGGGCGTGCTGGAAGGCATATCGGAGGACACGCTCGGAGGCCTCGCGGGTGATGAGCTTGATGCTCTGGACGACGCCATCAACGACGACGTGCTCGATGCCGGAGTATTCACCCTCGGTGTTCTCTCGGATCAGGACGGTGTTGACGCCATCGTAGGGGGTCTCGAAGCCGGCGACGGAGCGGCAGGGTCGCAGGTTGGCGAAGAGGTTGAAGGTTCGTCGGAGGGTGAGGTTGAGGGAGACGTGGCCCTTGCCAATGGGGGTCTATTGCAGCAATGGATGTTAGAAAGGTGCCGGCGAGGCCGAACGACGGCTTGCGCTCGGGGCAGCACATACAGCGAGAGGACCCTTGAGGGCAATCTTGTTCTTTTGGATGTTCTCAATGGCGGCGTCGGGGATGGCGGTCTTGCCGTTCTTGAGGATGGGAGTGACGTCGACGGGCTCCCAGGCAATGGGAGTCTATCATGTGTATTAGTGCTTGGAGGCTTACACGGAGAGGCCGTGGGTGGAGCATACCTTGGCGGCGGAGAAGATGTCCTTGACGGACTGGGCAATCTCAGGGCCGATACCGTCACCCTCGATCAAGCTGACAAGGAAGTTGCCCTGGACATGGAGTTAGCAAGGCGAATATCAACATGATCCGAGGCCTGGGCCAGGCATCGAGGCTGAGTGATTTTATCTCGGCAACCTTGGCTCGGACCAGCCGATGCTGGGGCTGCCACAGAGACGGAAAGAGGAGAGAGGAAAGAAATTGATCGAGCAGCGACGTACATCGGAGTCCTTGGTGCCGTTGTACTTGGCGACCTTCTCGCCAGCGGTTGAGTAGCATCGGTTCTGCGGCGGGCATGTTAGCATTGGCGTGTGGTGGTGGTGCGGTGCGGCCGGTGGGCGCGAAGTCGTCACTTACGTAGACGGCCCAAGTCGCAGCGGCGCGGGGAGCTGCGCGCAGGGCCTGCCTGGAGACAGGCTTGGAGAAAGCTCGAATGGCCAGCATTGTGAAGGATGAGCGGGAATGCGAGCAGCCGGGACTCGAAGAAACAAGGGAGAACGAGGAAGAGAGGAAGAGAGGAGAGGAGAGTAGGTGTAGATAGATTGATTGAAAAGGAAGTTTGAAGTTTCGCCCACGAGCATGAACCGAGCGGAAAACAATCCAATGCAACTCAGCGCACCCAGCGACAGGTTCTCCAGCCACTGCGAGCCACTGCGAGTGTGGCGCCCGCACTCCACTGCCTCCACTTCCTCCACTTTTCCGCGGCTTTTCTTGCTCCTCGTTCGGCTACAAGCCTCGGAGCCGCCGGATTTCCGCTCGCCACCGTCCGAGCCGGTCGTCGTCCGGTGGGCATCCGCTGGAACTCCGGGGAGGGCACTAGCCACACACGCGCTTAGGCCATGCAGGGTGCCACAGCCCCGCCATGGATAACGGATAACGCAGATAACAAGATCCCGCAAGCGCCACAGATGCGGCAAACCCACCAGCCACAGTCGTACATGCCGGCGCTGGGCTGTCGACCTGTAACAGACGCTACACAGCCACATGCATGAGCTTCAAGGTGACGACCGCCCAAACGACATCAACACCGAGACAGCTTGCGACGCGTGCGAACAGCTCTCCATTTGCGCTGCATTAAGCCCCGGACCAACGACAAACGCCATATACTGATCCTTATACGACTGTTTCCGACCTCACGCGACCGAGGGCAAGCATGCGCCTTCTGCCCTGATTGTCCCCCCACCTCCTGGCCATTGTCGACACCATGGCCGACTACGAACGCACCATCCTCGACTTCTACCAGATCCCCACGGCCTTCCCCTCAGAATGGCCCGCCGAGAAGGATGTTGAAGGCTCCGACGAAGAAGGCGAGAAAGGAACGAAGCTCAAGCGGAGAAAGTCCCGGTACCAGGCCTTGGAGAGAGCTGTTAGCGACCGACGGAGCATTCTGCCAGGATCAGAACCCGGCGCTGGAGGCGTTGGGAGCCTGGTGCAGAAAGATGAACCCGACCCTTTGGGAACCGCCAACAGTGTTGTGAGGACGCTGAAGCAGCTTGGTCTGCCCCTCCAAGATGATTTGCGACTACGTATGTCCCCGCGCGAGCTGTCATGAGCTGGTCACATTTGGAGCCAAGCTTACATCTCTGTCACAGGCAACCGATTCCTTCTCTCCTCGACAACATTCTCGCCCGCCCTTTTCCTGTCGCAGATACATTCGGGTGCCGATACCCGTGGCCTGGTTACCGGCCTGGACGTCCTTTCACAGTCCATCGACCAAAAGTCCGCCTCCCTCAAGGTCCTAGTCGAGACCAACTTTGAACGATTCGTCAAGGCCAAGGCCACAATCGACAACGTCTACAAGGAAATGAAATATCGCGGAGTCGAACCCCCCAGCCAGGGCCGTCCGCATTCTCGCCACGCTAGTCGCAGCAGTTTTCGGAGCAGCATCGCTGGGACGGCGGCCATGACCAACCCCTTAACCTCGCCTATGCCCGACACTCGTAAGAAGAATGCGCTTACCAAAGAGAGTGAGTATGGTGTGTTGGGAATCAAGGGACCTCTGTTGGATGTCTCGGCAAAGGCAGAGGATGTCTGGGGCCCTGCTCTTGGAGGACGAGAGAAGGAGGAGCATCTCAAAACCGTCTCCAACCACTTGACAAGATTCAAGGACTATTTCGAGCTAAGCACAGCAATATCCGACAGCATCAAGCGCAAAGATTACGAGTCGCTGGTTGAAGAGTTTGGTCGTGCCAGGAAGATTACCGACGAGGCTCGCAAACTATCGGAGGAATTGGAAGGCCGCACCCCGACTGAACCACAGCTGTATCAGCTAGTAATCGCAGGGCGCATGTGGCACGACGTTGACCATCAGATTCGGAATTTCAAGAGGGATGTCTGGAAACGGCTGGTCAACCTTCATACCATATCCAAGTCGGAGACTATGAATGGGCGTGTGCAGGACCAGCACACAGAGCTTATTAGCCTGCTCCTAGAGCTTGGTTCCGATGACAACCCCATTTGGGTGTGGCTCTTGAGCCGGTATGATCACCTCAAAGGCAAGATCCAAGCTACGTCGGACCGTTCGAAGATTGAAATCGAGGTCCTTCGCCGGAGATTGGCGAGCTTGGAGAAGCCCAGTCCTCACACGATAGCGAACCATCTCCGTTCTCTGGGTCGGCCAGTAATCGAAGGTAAACCATTGTCGACTGACTCTCCCGAAGTCATTGAGCTGTGGGAGAAGATGCTCTCTTTCCTGAACAACCTCCTGTCACCCCAAGGCATCCTTGGGGAGGTGGTAGAGTTCTGGCAGATGGTGCAGGGCTTCATCGATGGAAAGGCACAAGCAAGTCTGCCAACGGGCTATCGGGATGAATCGCGACACCATCACCAGCTCTCGCCCCAGAACGTTAACGAGCTGCGGAAGGGAGCGGTGGAGCTGGTAGATATAACGCGCGAGCACGTTTTTGCCTTCTTCGCAGATCTGCCGCCAGAGGATATCTCATTGCTTTTCTCACCCATGCCAATGTCATCACCCAACACGCCAGTGGCGTCGACACCTATGTCTGGCGCGTTGACACCATCGACACGAGACCCTCGCTTCAACTTTGATCCCAACAACTTGCCTCCACCATCACCTAAGAGGGGTGAGGCATGGGAAAAGTTGGCTTTCTGGCCTCCATGGTCAAACTCGATGAGCGGTGTCCATTACCTCTCCAAGATGCTGGCCCTGATTGGGTCTGGGGCGTCTGACATGGCTAGCATTGGCCCTGTTGCTTCAGGGGACAGCCAGGTCCTGGAGCGCTTGAGGACTCTTGTCGGTGCCTCCCGAGAGCGCTGTGTCACTGCACTTTGCGCAGCATGGAACCGCGATGCCGAGAACATCAAGTTCGTCGAGGACTGGCAGCGATCGGTAGAGCTTGGTGACGTGACGCGGATGCCAGCCAGCTTTTCGGCCTTTGAGGGCGCTCTACTTTCAGGCATGCAAAAGATCCTTTACATATCTGACGCCATGTCGAAGCCGGGTGCAGGCGACATTGTTCTGCCGCCGCCGACCAAGCTGCTCCAGATGGTGCGAAGCCAATATGTAACAACCTTGTATAAGGCTTTGAGCGGCATGGTGGAGAACGCCGAGCGGTCCCTAAAGAAGTCTGATGATGACTGGTCGATTGAGAGCGACATTACGCTGGTTATGGCTGCGACACCTGTGGTATCGGGTAAGGGAACGTTGGATGCCGGTGATCGAGTAAGTAGCATACCGATGATACGACTCGTGACAGGACTAACAAATATGCAGAACATTCGAATGCTCATGACCCTCAGCAACCTGCAATCTTTGCGCTCTCAAGTTGTACCCAGTCTCAACTCTCAGTTTGAGAATGCCTTTTCCGTCAAGTTGACGGATGAGTCCAAGACCATTCGAGACGTCCTCGGCCAGATCGACGCCCGTCTCTTCCAGTCATACACCAAGCAGTCGATCGAGAAGCTTCACGATATCATCCAAACTGGCTTGGCATCTAACGACTGGGCTCCGAGCCAAGGCCAGCGCGCCCAAACCGCAAGGCCTTACGTCTACGAAGCCCTCCTCTCCCTCGTCCTCGTCCACTCCCAGGTCTCCACGACGGCACCATCTCTCACTCCCCAGGTCCTCTCCTTTCTCCTGGAGCAGACGTCCATCCAGCTCCTCGAAGCCTTCCGCCGCCGGCCCCGCTACACACTCGAGGCTCTCATGCAGGCCACCCTCGACGTTGAGTTCGTCGCCCAGACCCTCAGCCACTACACTACCGACCGCGCCTCGGAGCTCCAAGGCCAGATCTACCAGGAGCTCGACGGTCGCACCGACAACGAGGCCCGCGCCCGCCTACAAAGCGAGCTGCCCGAGATGCGCAACGTCCTCAAGCGCCTTCGCGACGCGAGCAAGAACGAGTTTGCCTGCTTCAAGAAGCCCAAGCGACCTGGCCATGGACCGAGCCGGAACAACAGCGGGATTTCAATTCCCTAGGCGGTGTTATCTGTTGTCATGGGATGATATTGGGAGTACTGTTTATGGCACAATGGGCGTATGAGACCAGCAATTTCAAGGAAACAACAAGTCTTTGTAGTTGAAGAAAGCTAGAAGTAAACTTTTTTATGAGGGCCAAAAGTGTAAGATTCGTTTATTACAGACATGCCAGAAGCCATCCCCCCCTTTTGTGTTTGTAAAGACCCTGAGGTGTCTCATCCTCTACGTGTATAGATTCCGCAACGCCAGGTTAATAACCATCAATTACTTTTGTTTTCTTTTCATCATAATTTTCTCTCATCGAGTCGGCTGGGCTAGTTGCCTCAAAACGCCTAGTCGTACATGTCGTCGTAAAGGTATCAATTCGTGTTGTTTCCGTCCAGTCATTAGCCATTAAGGTGGTCGAAAAGGTAATACTCCACCGCCATCGTCAACAACGCGCGCTTGACTCTCCGTCTGTCGTTTGTCATTTTTCTCCTTCAAGCGCAACGAAGCTGACGGGGCCTGTCGAGTGTGCGCAGCAAAGTAGAGGGTATATCTAAGTAGGAGAGTTTGGGAGGAGGAGGTGGGAGCAGAAAGTGAGTTCGAGGGAGCGGGAGTCTGCGGGGGAGAACTGGGACCCTTCTTGACGGGCCTGAATGGTGTTGTCTGGCGAGTATGTTAGCATATATATAAGCTGTGAATGTAACTTGAGACGTACAATCGAGATCCAAGCTCTGAAAATAGTTGACCACAACCGGATCTTGTTCCGAAGTGACCAACTTCCCGGCCTCATCGCGCATGGTTTGAGGCAGAGCCTTGCGAATAGCAAGAAGCATCTTCAACAAACCTGCCAGATTGCCGCCCTGCTGGGTGAAAACGCTGGGGTCTCTTTCCAGGGGCCAGCCTGGACGAAGATGATCCTGTTCCCAGGCCTTGAAGGCCCAAGTAGATTTCTCGACGCAATTGAGAAAAATGACGGCCGTGAGGAAGACCTTGAAGCTAATCTTGACTTTGCTGTCCTGGAGCACCCGATGCATGCCGCTCAGGAGGCTCTTCGACGTATTGTTGGCCTTTCTTTCGGCCGCAGCGTTGAGTTGCATGCAAATCATTGTGTAGATGTCAATATCATTTTCGCTCTGAGCCTCCTTGATTCGCCTGGGCTCCTCTCCTTCAGTACTGGATTTCTCCATTATATTCCACTGTCTCTCGAGGTCGATGCTCTCTACCAAGCCCCAGAGCTCCAGTGCCTTACGGAGCAAGTCGTCTTCTCCCTCTGCAAGTTGTTGAAGCGCGATCTCAAGAGTGACTCTCATAAACCTCGAGGGCTCGCGCTCGATGAAGTGCTGAAAGACATCACGCATGTATGTTTCAACTTTGCCGGGGATATCCTCCGTGTCCTGGTCAATCATAATGACCCGGTGAAAGGGATCCTTGCTCTGCCTTGTGGCGGCCTGGGTCTCACTAGGTTCGAGCAAAGCAACTAGCGCCTCAAGGACAATGGTTTTCCCTGTCTCGGGAAAGTGCGAGACCTCGATCACGTAACCATTGTTTACCAATTGAAGCTGGCTCTTGAGGAGGTTGATTCGATTTTGAGACAGGACCACCTGGACCCCAGCCGAGTAAAGATCAAGCTGTTCATGCAACCTAGTGCGAACACAGCCAGTTCTCCAAACACGCGGAGCCAGAACCTTTCGGCAAGTGTCACAAGGAGTTCCCTTGCCGCAATTCTTCCGGAGGATTCTGCACCTGATGCAGGCGCCAATCTTTCGGACCTCTTGTACTTCCTTGCGCCGAGCAGCCGTAAAGCGGGATCGGGAATGACGGGGCCGCCCACTGAAGGGTCCATCACCAGTGTCCATACGGATACCACCGCGGTTCATTTGAATTGGCACGGACGGATGCTCGTTGACCATAGGAACCGGGGAAGCAGCGGTTAAGTACGTCATCTCACCCCACGGCTGAGAGATATTAGCGTCGGGAGCCGTCGCAGCACCCGGAGAGTCTTCCGCGGGAGGTGAGATGTCAACGGTCGGAGGAGGGGTCGAAGATGGGTTGTCGCTGACGAGCTGAGGATCGAGAAGGGACGGGTTCAGTCGAGCCGCGGCTGCAACCGCAACGGAAATGTTAGAGACATCTGGGGAGGATTCGTTCCCAGGTAGGAAGGCCTGAAGTCGCTCCTCAGCTGAGAGTTCGGGTCCGGGAAGCGTGGTTGGCACAACACCTAGCCGTCAGGGTCAGCTTCAGACGAACTCGGCTGGCCAATTTACGACCTCTTACCTCTATTGTTCTGCTGAACCCGGTTCTCGTAGCTCACGGGAGGATTGTCGAGGGTGAATTGCTCCTGAAGTTCGAAGCGGTCACCAACATGCTGGCCGTTGGCGGGGTCGGCGGGGTCATGCCCACCCTGGACACTCTGGCTGCGATTGTTCTCATTCAAATCAACCTGCCGTGAGGCCTCGGCGAGAGTCTCGAGCGCGCTCCATCCCTGAGGCAGATTGGGGATATCCGTAGCTTGTCCGTTCGCCTGCGCATCGGGCGGGGGTCGGTCAGGAGCCGCCCTCGTGCTGGTGATGCCATGCAGTTCAAGACACGCACGCATGCGGTCCGACTCGGAGATGGCCGGGCATTTCTTGGTGATGTGAGTCGTCAAACTGTCGATGCGTCCCTTGGGGAAGTTCTCGCCGCATTGCTTGCACGTGTGCGGATAACGGTTGCTGTTGTCGTTGAGCTTCGGGCCACGGACGAAATACTCGAGGATGAGGGGGTTGGGCTTTCGGCCCATTGCGCGTGGGAGGGGTGGTTGCAAGCACCTGGCCTGCAACCTCCGGCTTAAAAGCGTTCAAGATGTCGGCGCCGCTATAAATTCTTTGCTGGAAGTCCGGTCGCGATGTGCCGGCCACGGCGCTCGAAGATAGGGCTGGTGGGCTTGGTGATGGCTTCGCGGTGGCACAGATTCTGCCCTCGTTGACCGACAAAATTCTCACACCGCCTGTAGATTCCGGGCTATAGATATTCCGAGTCGTCATCCAGCCATGTGATTGGATAAAATTCTCCGAACCAAGATGATTCAGCCGATCACTATTAAGACAGGACGAAATGTTGAAGTCGTGGAATCTCAAAAATTCTAGGAACTTGATTTTAAATCATTAAATATCCAACAATTAACATAGATACCTTATCTCAGCATGTACCATTATGAACTTGGTCTTGAAGTGAAATGTGTCATATGATCACGTGCGCACCAAGCTCTGCGCCTTACAACTTGTTTGATTTAGAGGGGTCACAATCAACCCCACTATCCCCCTCGTTCATACGAAAACCACTTTCTCTGTAAGTCATGACCGTCGAAGAGGACATGGCGCTCGGCCGTCCCGAATATTGGGACAGCCGATACGTCAAATCGGACGGAGATGATTCTAATCACGCATCAGTAGTTTCGCTCTTTCGCTGATCTTGAGCCTTTTTTTTTGCAGAGTAATTTCTTCAAGATTCAGGACGTAAAAGCAGAAGATGCCCCACTCATCCTGTATCTAGGATCCGGAAAGAGTGACATTTCGTACTACCCCGACGCATGAATACTACTTATAATCCCGGGTTTTTGGGAATTAATCGTGCTAAGTATTCATATATATAGTTCATCCCTGCTGAGCTTGCGTCCCGTGGTTACAAACAGCAGCTCTGTGTCCATTTCTTTCCTACGGTTGTCAGTCTTATGACTGAGCGTCATGCTGAATTTAGTGGGATGGAGTAGAAGCTTACTGATGTGCGCAACATAGTTGACCTTGCCGACAAGTCCATCAATTTTGGCCTGAACAAATGGACCATTGATGCGATGATTTACGGTACCCCTTAGAGTCCCTCAGATGAGATGGGACAACACATTCGATACATGAACAACGTAAGTCTTACACCAACCAAATGCCCCAGCTCTTGTCTTCCCGACTAGTCATCAAGGTCTGTAGAGGACTGAAAGACAACGGAACCTTCCTCTACATTATGTTCAGGTGGTCTCATTCCATCCAGCCTCTCTTAAACCCGTATTGGCATTTGGGACCTTGAAATGCAGGTTCTTGGACAAGAGGGCTCGTTTGAGTACTGGGGATATGTGATCAAGAAGAAGTCTTGATCATTATTTTATTACGGGAACGGTACTCTGGTAACATTACATAACAAAGACACTAATAACCTTCCCGAGGGGTTCATTGATGGCCGGCGGAAAGGAAATTCCATAGACAAAACAATGCCAATAATTCATACGAAAAATGCTATAAAAGAAAAATACAGATGAGCACCAATTTTGTCTTGGAGAAAAGTCCAAGTGACTGATTGAATTGGTTCGCATCGTCTTAGATGGTTGATGAAGTATGGCAATTTTGCCACTCGCCTACCCTGTACATGTATGTATCTGGGCTCTGGTTACGGCGCGCCAATCTTAACCATAACCTCTGTCAGGCACGACTCGGTGGTCTGCATGATCCCTAACTATTTTTGTGTCCTAATATAGCTTGCTCCAAAAGTTCACACCGGAAAATGAGAATGAAGGGATGTTGCAGTGTGGTGCATTGCTCAAACATGCTACAAGCAAATTGATGTGCTGGTAATTTATGATTGGAGTAGTAGTACTAAGACCGCTACACGTGCAGAGTAAGGAATTTGAGAGTCGGTGCAAATTCATAGAATTACGGACAGTCTTGTTCCAGTGACATAATAAACCCCATTGAGGACCGTTAGCCAGTTTCAAGTTTTAACCATGGCAATACGTGGAATATACAAGGCTATGCTTACATATTAACCTAAGATGAATCTAGTCCTCCTCCCACTACAGATACAGACGCAGATCAACCATAAACTCCTCGCTATGCACCCAAGGCGAGACCCTTCCGCGATAGCCTGAAGGGTGTCGATATCTGGTATAAACAAGTTCACACTTCACCTAGATCCCTCGTCTCTCCCCCAGACATCCCCAAACCCATCACTGTCTGTAACCTGGTATCCCGACATGTAATCTTCCTCTTCCTGCTGAGGTTGACTCTGGGCGCTGCTTCCCCACTCACCAACTTCTTCGTTGACAGGGCTCTCTACTCCGTCATAGCCAGGTGCTGGGCTAGCCTCCGGTGGAGGACCCTTTCCAAGCCCGAGCTTGGATGGCTCCGGCTCCTCATGTTTCACAACCTTCTTGGCCTTCTTCTTCTTCTTGATTGGAACCACAGCCTGGGGCTCGGGCTCTGCAATCCTTTGTTTGCCTTTGCTAGTGGGCGCACGCGTGGACGATCCAGCGACTGCTGGAGACCTTGCGGGTGGCGTATAAGAAGGAGACCTGGAGCCAAAGCTTCTTGCCGAGCGGTATCGATCTCTTAATGGCTCGCTGGCTGTAATGACAGGATACTGATTCTCATGGTTAGCAATGAACTGCCGCTGGGGGACCTCATACTGACATTCCAATCTCCATATTCCAGCTGTCGTGCCATGTCATACAGGCGATCGTCATCTGCATCGATCTGAGGCTCCTCAAAGGTGCCGTGGGCGTTTTCATTCATTTGGTCAGGTCGATTCGAGCTCGCCTCTCCGTTAGATGAGAGGAGCGGAGTCGTCGTGTTGATCTCTCCAGGCTTGGGAATCCAATACTTTCCTTTACCGCCACGTTCGTAGCGCATGCCCTCCTTAAGTCTCGCCAGTCTCGACCGGGAGTCTTCGTGAGCCATGACCTTATCTCCAGAGTCGAACACCCTATACCCGTAGCTGTCGCCACTGAATGTGAGTTTGGAATCTTCGATCAAATCTCTGACGCCAAAAGCATCACGGAAAGCGTGGTTCAGTTGCATCCGTGCGGATAGAATGCTATCATCTGCAAAATCATGCCACGAGAACGCATACCAGTGAGCAACAGCAAACATGGGCATCTCAATGCAAATCAAGGCATCCTGTATGGCCGCAGCCAGATTGTCCGGTGTGTAGCCCTGGACGTTATCCGGAATAGCGCCTATCCAGACAAGAATGGAGAGGAAGAATCCTTGCCAGTACGAGGCAAAGATGATGAGCTTGACACACAAGAACTTGGGGACCGGCCTGAAGGGCTGTAGGTCGCGGTGCATGCAAACCCAGAAGAGGCCAAGCGAGTACAGGCTCAGAGTGACGCTGAGGTTATAGATGATGCCGCTCCAGAGGTAGCCCGAGGTAAGTCCAATGTATCCTTCTTGGTACGTTCCGGTGGCTTTCATGATAATAGCTGCCAAGGCAAGGATCGGCTTCAGCCAGGCGTACTGCAGGATGCCACGTTTGATCGACAGGAAGGTGTACGGATCTGAGATATCAACCTTGGCCAAGACATGATCCATTGGCCAGAGATGTTGAACTGGCGCTCGGCCATGCATCATGACAATAAGGGCCCGCTCGCCGCCGATATAGTTGATGAGTAACTGGAAGAAGGTAAAGATGGTGAAGGCCTCGTATATGTCGCGTATGGGGTCGAGGAATGCGGCGGCTTTTAGAGAGATCATGCTTGTCCAGGAAGCTATGGAATAGATGGGGACCATGAGAAGGATTCGGACGACATATCTCTGCAGGAGAGGCTTTCGGTAGTTTTTCGCCTGAAGAAAGATGGAGCTGCGGGCACTGGTTAGCCATGGTGTTCGGCTGAATAGAGGAGCAACGCAATATCCTTACACAATAGACATCACTGTGGCGATCAGGGACGCGACGCCTGATACCACGATGGTGGCATATGTAAGCTTCTGGCCGGTGCCACCATCCGCCATGATGTCGGCGTAGCTCTCCATTGTGATGCGCGATCCAGATGGGAAGCTGTGTGTATCCCGCAGTTCGTCTGGCGCGTCCTAGTGCATGGCTGAGGAGCGCAAGGGCGGCGCTGTAGCCAAGGCGGTCGGGGGAGAGGAAGAGGGTGCTCGCAGAGCTTTTAGGTGATGACGTGGGCGTGGGTAGCTTATTGATGACGGGTCGGAGCCGAGTGATGACGACACTGGCGAGACTCGCAACCTCTTGGGTGTCGAAGTCGTGTCGCGTACGCCCTCCCAAAGAAGGCTATTGCTGGTGGTAGCCTGCGGTAGCCCGTGGTAGCCAGATGATGAGGTCGTAGCCTAGAGTCGGTACGGAATTATGGTTCATGCGCCGCTTGCTTGCAACTCCCTTGCTCGAGCTAAGGTGTGAAGGTGCACGAGCAGGTAATTAGCTCGGGCGGTTTAGCGACCTGTAGCTCGTCCCTCGGCGGCTTATAGGGGCAGGCGGGAGCTTGACGCGGCTGCGTCTAGGCGGGTGGGGCGCTGCAACCACAGGCCCAGTTGCCTATCGAAGGCGAAGTCAGCGCGGCGCACGGAGGATTAGCGCTGTGTAGATTGGCCCCGCAGACCCTTTGTCCCCTGTAACCCCTGTAGGCAGTCCAACTTGGTTGGGTCCTGACCTAGCAACTGCAGGGGATGGATGGGGAGATGCTCTCAACCGCGTCGCGAGCTGACCTTTACATGACCTGACGGTTCCTGACCGACTCGCATCAGCCAGGAGATGCTTCGCCCGCCGACTTGCGCTGTACCTCCTTTGCTCGCGACTGTTTCAATGCCAGCGACCCTGAGAACCAGATGACGTAGCGCCTGTTTTGCCAGCCCACGGAGCTGCGGGAGCACCATCCACCATGAATACCACGCTGTCGTACTCCGATACTGGCATCGCAGCAAGAGGCGATCCGAGCCCCAAATTCAATTAGTAGGCTGCCCCTCCATGTGATCTGGCCCTGGCTAGAAGCTGACTTGTATTGTCTGTAGCGAGTTCCTCATCTTCGTGGCCTTGTGCGGCGTCCTCTCCGTCTTCTTCCTCCTCTACTTCAACCGGGTCTTCGCATCCATCGTCTCCTACGGTATCCGAACATGGACCTGGCACTGGTACCGTGTATACATCGATGTCCGGGCCGTTCAAATATCCCTCCTCGGAGGCCGAATCTTCTTCACTGGCTTACGATATCATGGCGAAAACGAGACATTCATGGTCCAACATGGGTACATCACCTGGCGATATTGGCTGCGACGAGTTCGCGATGCAGACATCATCAACTCCCGCCAATCAGCCACGGATACCTCGGGAGCTAACAAGGAGAGGAATGCGCAACTACCATCCCGTATTCAAGTCGACTTGACTGGCTTGGAGTGGTTTGTGTACAATCGCAGTCCAGCATACGATGGAGTCCTCCGTGGCCTTAGCGAGGAGCTTGACCCTGAGTCCCGCTCCAGTGGAACATCGGAAATGGACGGAACTACAATGAGGTCTCGTGGGCTCAAACGACACAGGAACTCTGAAGCTGGGGCCGAGGCGCAAGGCCAAGAGAGTCAAGGGTCGAACGAGAAGCATGGCCCGGATGCCCGTGGAATATTCAACTACCGGCGCTCCACCACCGGTTTTGGAAGCGCCGACGATGACGAGCAACTCAATGCTGCATGCGATATTGAGTTACCATTCATGATCCAGCTGCTTCCCTTCCACATCGAATGCAATAAAGCTGCCGTTGTAATGGGGAATGAGAATACCAAGGGCATTCTCGTGGCTAGGGCCGATTCAATTTCGGTCGATGTGGACGCCTCGGAGACGGAAACTGCTGACCCTTACCGACAAACCTTTAAGATTAAATTCAAACACCCCGTGGTTGAAATGAAGGACAACGAAGATTTCAAAGAAGACCAAGTCTGTCGAGCAACTCGCGACCGAGACGACACCGAAGGTCGGGATGTCATACCTAAAAGGTCACTTTTCCGTTATCACCGCCGCAGGGCCCTCAACTCACTCCGCAACCTGGTACCTTACTGGCGGCGATCTGTGGAATCCTTCTCGACCGACTCACGGAATGGAATGAACACCGCTGCTTCGCAAGTCCCTGGCGTCAGTCAGTGGCAAGGGTTGACCCGATATCTCGACGATCTTGACCAAGATGACCGGGCCCGCTGGGCATCTGTTGAGTATGCCGCCGTGTCAACCGTCCTGGACAGTCCCGAGGCGACCCTGACCGTGTACTGGGATGCTGTGGGAAAGGTCACCCACCAACACCATCATCGGAAGGATAGGGCATTTCCCATTAATATCAATGGCAGCGAGCCTCCTGCTTGGGGTATGGATTTCTGCATCAAGGGTGGAACGATGAACTATGGTCCATGGGCAGATCGTCAGCGTGCAGATTTGCAACGGTTTTTCTTCCCAAGCCTCTGCAAAGATGTCACTCCAGCCCAGCCATTGGAGCTTGGATCCTGGAGAGTTCCCACGCAGTTCAAGTTGTACGTCGAAATGGACGATGCCGTCACCTTGAGGGTTCCCATTAGGGAGGAATCCAAGAACTGGCGTTGGCGCGGCAAGGAGCCACAGATGAAACACCAGAAGATCCCCACGAAGCGGAAGCAAAGACACCGAGCAAAGAAGGACAGCAAGGGCGATGCAACTCAGTCGCGCCCTGCAGGTTGGTTGGAAGTGAAGGTCCCTTCAAATTCCACGGTGAAATTCAACATGGATATGTTGGCCAGCTCAACGGGGTATTCTACTCGCCTCGATATTAACTTGCCGAGTTCCGAGCTGTGGAGTAGTGTCAATCATGACTTACTCTGGCGATCTGGTGCTCAACGAATATCTTGTGACCTTTCTAACCCTATTTCTTGGAACGGGCTAAGGAATTGGTACTTCAACATCATGAGCGACAAGATGGAGCTGTTCATCTTGCGAGACCACATCTTTCTCTTGACCGATTTGGTGGACGACTGGACGAATGGGCCACCAGCGGAGTATCTCGTCTTCACACCATTTAAATACCACGTCAACCTCAATCTGCAATCCCTAAAACTCTACCTGAACGTCAACGAAGCCAACATCATCGACAAGGCAACAGTAATAGAGGAGAACACGTACTTCATTCTCTCTAGCCCCTCCCTAACCGCCGAACTATGCATCCCCATCGACACCTTCCGACCTAGCAAGAACCATATTCCGTTTGAGGTGCGAGCTGATTCACTGGATCTCGCACTTCGGGTTCCAGAATGGAATACCCAGGCTGCCTTCCTCTCGTCTCGGGATCTTGGTCACGTCGAAGGCCTGGTTGTTGACGGAGGCTACCACTATAACGCAACAACCTCCTCAGCAAACACTGATACTCTGATCCTGAATGTTCGTGGACAATCTCCCTACGCTTATCTGTACGGGTTCTTTGTTCGATATGCTATCCTGTTGAAGGACAATTATTTTGGTGATTGTGTCCACTTCAAGACGCTGAACGAGTATCAAGAACAGCTGCAGTTGAAGCAAAAGAATCCCGAAGCGGAGGACACCAACCAACCTCCTCATAAGAAGTCAAATGATATGGACGTTATCCTTGGTGTAAAGGTGGACGATCTCAGGCTCATGCTACCAACGAATCTCTACTCTGCCAATCGCTTCGTTCAAGCCGAACTAGCAAGCATTTCTGTAGACATGCGGTTCACAAACTACTTCATGGAGATGGAAGTTGAGGTGAGCCCAGTGAGCCTGTCGCTAGGGAATTTAGAAGGAGAGCTCGACTCTCCTGGAATGTCGTCATCCAGCACTCAGCTCTTCATCGACGGTGTGCGCCTCTTCGGACACAAGCTCTTTGGCCTCCCGCCGACGGAGCCTGCGTATCTGTGTAATTGGGATGTCGGCGTGGGCGCTATCAGCGGAGAATGCACCGCTGATTTCCTAGTTGCGCTTGTGAGGGGTGCGAAAGGCCTTGCATTCTCATTCGACGACAATGAAAATGCTCTGGTGCCCTACTCATCCTTGATTTTTTACGACATCACCTTCGCGCGGGTCAACGTTGACTCCGTTCGAGTTTGGCTTCATGTGGACGAAGCAGCATTCCTTCTGTCGACTGACGCCATTGATGTCAACTATAATGATTGGGCCCGATCGCACTACTCGAAACGCGCGAACATCAACATACCCAACATCCAGGTTTCATGCGTAAACGCCGAGTCAGCTGGACGACAGCAGAAGTCAAGATACCAGCATCCTGTGGACACAGAGGCTTACTTACGAACCGCCGTGCATCTTGCAGTCGTTGGACGAAAGTTCCACTTTACCGATGAAAGAAAACTGCAGCAGGAATTGGTGCAGCGAGAAGATCAGAGAACACACCGCGTCGAGTTTCTTGTGCTGCCACATTACCTCGATGAGATGATCCCAGAGGCAGTAGATCCTCCTGCTCAATGTGCACCCCCGCCACCGCACCCTGCCGTCGCTATCGAAGGAGGTGCCGAAAACGAGTCCTACAGAACAATTGCCTCTCGTCGTTCACGAGGCCTAAGCCACAAGAGCTCATTCCTCTCTCTTGCTCAGAGTCAACACCGGACTCGTTCCGGGTCAAAGCAGGATAGCCACCTTGATCCCAGGTCCGCCTCGGCAGATAACCGGCCGTCGTTGAGGCAGAGAGGATCTCAGGGATCGTTTGGACATATGTCAGTTGGAGAATATGCCATGCGGGAGAACCAAGCTCATTCTTCTGTCGCCTTCTCGAGCCAGTACGTGGCACCTCACTTTCCACTTCAAGGCGTGCAACCAAGCACCCACGAAGTTCCGTTCCAAAGCATTGAAGAAGGTGACGAAGATGAAGTGTTCGAAATAGCGAATGCTGAGCTTGATGACATTGACCCGAACTGTCTCAGTGAGGATCATACGTACATGAGCGCCCTGATCGAATTTCCCTCTGGTATATCGGCTTTTGCTAACCCGATGTCCATTCGCTATGCCGCCGCACTCCTGGATGTACTGCAGCCGAACGAGCCTGATGATTTACTGGATGCTTTCCAAGTTGATGCCATGACACAAATCTTCGACCTCCAGAAGGATCGTGGCACTGGAGGGAAAATCAGAGACATCTTGGTCAGGGTGCCGAAGGCCAACTTCCGTCTTCTGAACTCAACGGTGTCTGATCCATCAGAGCCTTCCCAAGACGAGCAAGACCAATATGATGTGACGATTTCAAAAGTGGCATTGGTTACTCGCACCACTACCAATTGGGAAGATCCGTTCAAGCCGGAGACGTCGAATGATAGAACTTCCGTTCACCTACGATTAGGATCAGCGGAAGTGTCTGCCTCCGAGCGTCTATCCTCTCTGCAAGAGCCCCAAGCCGCCGTCATGGCCCAGATCGACAATGTCGTTGTGTCAGTTGGCTCGAAGGACGTTAGATACATTGACGCCGATGTTGGCTCGATTGTTGGCAGCACAGCGTCTGGTAAGGTTGAGTACCTTGCTTCTCTGATACATCGCACAGGGACCATTGCCACCGATCTCAAAGAGTTACTTTCAGAGACCGTCACAAAGCACGAAACCTGCCACAAATACTTCACATATCGTCTGCTCGAAGAAGGACAATCGACCAAAGACCCATCGTTCTTGGTTCGCCCCTCTGCCGTACTTCGGTCAACGAACGACCATATTCGGACATTTGATTCCTGGAAACTCGCAATGCGGCTGCGTCAAATCTGGACATCCATGGATGTGCAATCCCGGTACCACCTGATCCAACAGTGTCGGAATGGTGTCCCAACACTCCCAGATGACGCAACTGAGTTTGTGGTTGAAGCCTTTGAGAGATGGCGCGGCTGGGACCTGGAAGACTTGACCGAGTCTTTCCTACTTAAGGACATCTTTGGCCAAATCGGAGATGCAACGACGAAGCCTGACGACCATATCCCGATTCTCGGTGCTTGTAGACTTGGCGAAATGCACTTAGTACTTGACCCAGGTCCGAAACAAAACAAGATCGGTTTCGTCGACTTGGCTGCAAGAATCGATCAGCAGGAGATCGACCCTGCAGAGAATTTGGCTTCTCCTGGAAATGCAGACAAGCCTCTGACTGTTCTCAACCTATGCTGCAACGAGGCGGCAATAAACCTGAACTGGGAGCTTTGTGAGCTAGCAGAGGACGTACTGCGGCTCTACAACAAGAGTCGAAGCCAACCCAAGCCGAGCCCGACAACAGTGGTTCCCAAGAGTCATTCGAAGCCAAATTCCAGTGCCTTGCCCCCTATCCACGTCGTACTCGAAGTGACGAGGGGTTCTATTGAAGTCGAGACTATCAACCTTAACTCGAAGACTCTCAGTCGTGGGCTGAAGGCGTCTCTTCTCTTGCATGGTGGACAAGAGAGCTCGGAATCCATCAACTGCATGATGAACTGCAATGCCGTAACATCCACAATGCATAGCAATTCTCATATCCTTGGCATGTCGCAACTTCTGGAACCGAGCATGTTTTTATCTCACGAGGTCCAAGAAACCGACGAAGCGTCGTGTCATACTGTGAAAGCGACTGCCAGCAGTAAAAGCCTGACATTTGCGATCAAGGAAGATCCCATTGGACTCTTGGAGGTGGCCGACCTTCTGTTCCGCGACGAAATCACTCAACTGTATCGCCTCAAGAGCCAGTTGGTCACGTCGCCAAAGCCGAAGCCACGACGAGAACTAAGGAGAATATCGGAACGCCTTTCTAGCGTGAGGGTCAACATTGCCATGTTCCTGGATCAATACAGTATTTCTGTTCCTTTCCTCCAATCCTTGACCTACAAGATTACTGGAACTGTTGCACGAGCCGCAGCTGCAGCGAACTTTGGAAAGGAAGTTATTTTTGACTTCGATGTCAAGGAAAATTACCACGAGATGCAAATCAACGTCAGGAACGAGCCTCGGAGCATCTCACTCCTGCAAATCCCTCCAACGAATGGCCGCATCACAAGCCATATTGGCCAGACTGAGCATTCAGTTACGGTCCTTTCATCGCTTGAAGTTGTGGAACTGGACGCTTCCGCAGTCTACAGTCTACTCACTGCGCTGAACAAGCCGCAGATATCTAGTGCTATTCAGGAGTTGCAACAGCAAACCAAGCTCATCAAAGGTCACATCTCTGACATCTTTGGCTCAGACGGAACAGACACGCCCAAACAAGTAATTCCAGCGACTGAGCCGAACCTGAAGCTTGTCTACAATGTCCATCTGACCCTGGCTGGCTTACATGTATTTGCCAACACATCTTTGAAGTCGGACATCGAACCCCTTGCTCGTGTACTCTTCTCTCTGGACAGAGCTCATTTACATGCCTCCAACAGGCACGAAGCGGAGGGGCCTATTCTCAAGTATCCCGAGCTACACGTGAATCTTAGCCAAATCGGCCTTGACATTCGAAGAGGCCACGAGGGCTCCATGAGATCGTGCGGAAGCCTTGGGGTGGGAGTTACCGTTTCCGCCAGTTCCAACATGGGCGATGATGGGAAAGAAACTTGGTCCTTCAATTTCAGCAGCGACGATTTCGAGTGTAAGCTTGCTCCAGAAACCATTTCAACCGTTGTCGACGTTCTTGGCTATATGGGCGAGAAGATCAAGGACCTCGATACCTCTCGCGAGCTGGACTACCTGCGAAAACTAAGACAGTCCAAGCCGAAGATCACGATCAACGGCGACGAGGAACTGCCAGATGATGCCGATTTCATCGACTCAGTATTGGCAGCTGTGAAATATCATTTCGAACTTCGAAACATTCGAGTCTGCTGGATCGTCGCAGACAGCCTTGATGACCAGTCTAGTCGTAAGGAGGATCTCGTCCTGTCTCTGAAGCTCTTCCAGTTCGGTACAAGGACCAGGCATTCAGCTCGGTTGGCCATTGAGAACTTCCAGATCCAGATGGTACCACCTGGCCAGGACATGAGCCTCCGATCCCTCCATTCGGCCCTCCTTCCCGAAGTCATCTTCAACATTGCCTATGTCTCCACCGCGGAGGCCCGCCGTATGGCGTTCCAGGTTGTGGGCGAGTCTCTCGATCTTCGCCTGACGTCAGGCTTCATCGTACCCGCTGCTCACCTTGCCGAATCGATTTCGCTTTCGACGAAGAATGTGCAGCAGGCATCGACACAATGGAACACTGTGGTGGCACCACCTGACAAGAAGCCAAGCCAGGCGGCCAAGAAAGAACCCCACCGAAGTATCTTTGGCAACAAGAGATTGGAGAATCTGCTTGTCGATGCAGATTTCGCGGGTGCTGTCGTTTACGTGTCAAGCAAGAGGGCTATGGATGACTCTGTGAATTCAAGACATGGACGCCCCTCTTTGGCTGGCAAATATGGTCAATTCAACGCAGATGATTCTGGCAGTGGAGCCGTCCTCCGCAGTCCTGGGTTGGCTTGGAAGGTTGAGTATCGAGACAATGGAGAAGAAGATCCTTCGCTCTATGGCGAGATCAAGGTTGACGCCTCCAGTAACATTCTCTATCCATCAGTTGTTCCGCTAGTGATGGACATGATGTCAAGTGTGAAGGAGGTTGTCAAGGACGACGAAGAAGATGAGCCATCCGAGCAGCCGGAGTCATCAAAGACCAAGCCTGAAAAGTCTGGGGATGAGGATAACATCCTTACCGCAGACCCAAGCGCCGTTCTAGGTCGCCTGAAGCTCAACCTGGGTCTGCGTATCTGCAGACAAGAGTTCTCCCTCAGTTGCCAACCGATCGCGCGCGTTGCTGCCACGACATGCTTTGACAACATCTACTTCACGGTCAATACCGTGCGTTCCGTGGAGCAGGGCAACTTCTTCGCGATTTCGGGAGCATTTACCAAGCTGCACGCGTCCGTTCAGCATGTGTACTCGAGGGAATCGACCGCAAGCTTCGAGCTCGACTCTATCACACTGTCTTTCATGAACAGCAAGCACTTCAGTGGAACCAGTGGAGTGTCCGCCATCATCAACGTTAGCCCCATGGTAGTAGCCATCAACGCCAAACAAGCGCAAGACTTCTTGCTCTTCCGAGAGATTTGGTATCCCAGCGAGCTACGTCAAGGGTCTTCAGCACCAGTGCCGAAACTCCAGCCCGAAACTTCGCAGGGTCACTTGGTGCAGCGATATCAGCAGGTGGCAGCGACAGCTGCGTTTCCTTGGACGGCAACTATATCAATTGCCGCTCTTGATGTCACCATCGACCTGGGACAGGCCATTGGAAAGTCGGCATTTGCGATTAATAACTTCTGGATTTCCTCTAAGAAGACATCAGACTGGGAGCAGAACCTCTGTCTGGGTTTCGATAAGATCGGAGTCGACTGCACGGGGCGGCTGAGTGGATTCGTTGCATTGCAAGATTTCAGACTTCGAACCTCGATTCAGTGGCCGAAACGAGAGGAGGCGTTGAACGAGACGCCCTTGATTCAGGCCTCGATCGGCTTCAACGCATTCCGAGTTAAGGCGGCCTTCGACTATCAAGCCTTCTTGGTTGCCGACATTACCTCGCTCGAGTTCTTGATGTACAATGTGCGCGAGAGCCATGACGGTAGTGGAGATCGACTGGTTGCAATCTTTGACGGAGAAGCTGTCCAAGTCTTCGGTACGACGACGTCAGCAGCACAAGGTATTGCTTTGTGGCAAGCCATCAAGAAGCTGGTCCAAGAAAGAAAAGAGAGCTTCGAGACTTCCCTGAAAGAGATTGAAAAGTTCATGAAACGAAGGTCGGCTGCCTCTCGAACGGCGATGCCCCAGGTTGTCCCAACACCTAAGCTTCGTGAGGAGGACACCATTTCCAAGTCTCCCATCTCTCTGGACACAGATGTTGTGGTTACGCTCAAGGCACTGAACCTGGGCGTGTTCCCAAGCACCTTCTCCGACCACCAGGTTTTCAAGGTGGAAGCCCTCAACGCATACACTCGGTTTGCAGCTAGCTTGGAACAGCGACGCATCCACAGCATCCTCAAAATGATGCTGGGGCAGCTTCGAATTGGACTTGCGGGCGTGAGAAATGTGGAGGCGCCGAAGACGCTCAGTGAGATCTCGGTGGAGGACGTTGTTCAGCGAGCAACTGGATCCCGCGGCGGAACGATCCTCAACGTCCCGCAGGTATCAGCAGTCATGGAGACGTGGCAAAAACCGCAGGCCAACCAAATCGACTACATCTTCAAGAGTGCGTTTGAAGGCAAGGTGGAAGTTGGCTGGAACTTCTCACGAGTCAGCTACATCCGTGGCATGTTTGCCAACCACTCCAAGGCGCTGGAGCAGATTTGGGGCAAGGAGCTGCCGCTGACAGCGGTCAAGATTACGGGAGTGCCTGGGACGGAGGCGGAGCAGCGGGAAGGCGAACAGCAGAAGATTACGGCCGAGGTCAATGTGCCGCAGTCCAAGTACGACTACGTCGCGTTGGAGGCGCCCGTCATCGAGACGCCGCAGTTGCGTGACATGGGAGAGGCAACGCCACCGCTGGAATGGATCGGACTGCACCGCGATAGGTTGCCTAACCTGACGCATCAAATTGTGATTGTGTCACTGTTGGAGTTGGTCGGCGAGGTGGAGGACGCATATTCTTCGATCTTGGGATCGTCGTGAGGAGAGTTCTCGTGGAGTGGGTGTGCTGAGTGTTGCCCGTGTGAGTCATTCGGTGGGAGCTATGCAAGCAAGCGAGGCGTTTTCATTCCGGGGTGATGTGTTTTATGTATAGATGAAAGTTTGGAGAGTTACTCATGGGGTAAAACTAATACTATGAATCAAGTCTACGAATTGCGTGCGTGTACGCCTTGTATCGCGCCCGTTGGGTCATGGCATGTAAGTGGAGTGATTGGTCATGGTTCTTGAAGCTGTACTGTAAGTTACGAAGTAAGGTAGTTAGCCGGGAGAGCTCAGCCCCGCTTCAGCCGAGCTTGACCTATGTAAGACATGCCCGATTGGGCAGCTACCTGAAGATGAAGCAGCTTGACTAATTGCCTGCCTCCCATCTCTATTGCGTCCCATTGGGTCTTTTGGACATGCTCCAATTGGAACAGGGCGACGGATCGAGCGGATGGCAGGCCGACAGCTCTGTGGGTGGTCCAATGGCAGACAGCAGAGGCCAGACCCGTGGCTTGAAGATTTCTGAGCTGGAGGGGGGCTGGTACATTCACAGGTTGGGCGGCGGGAGTAGTTTCTTGGTGCTGAGGAACCGGGGAGATACCTGTTGCAGAGATGGTGGCCGGGTACCATTCCGTCCAGACCATGGATGCTTGCGGTTGTGGCGGGCTTGCGGCCATGGCGGGGCAATCTATGGAGGTGTTTTTTTTTTGTGCGAGCTCTGTTGCTGGAGCTGCCACAGCTTAGAAAGCATCCCCTCTTGGCCCACACCAAAATGCAACAGAGCCACCAGCATGAACAAGCATCTGAACAAGCACCGTGACAAGCATGCACAGTCACGAACGGCATCCAGCGTCCGGTGAATCAAAGCTCAAACGCCGAAGAAGCAATGCCGAGTCACCAGGCGGGAGGCAAGCTCGATGCCGAATGATCAATGGGGCGTTGCGGGCGGGACTGGGAGGGGCGTTGCTGGGCGCAAACGCATGCCGTCATAGGCTGGTCACACTATGGTCTTGGTGAGCGGGGGAAACGAGAATCTTTCCCTTGCGAACAGGGGAACAGGGGATATCTGGCTATCCCTTTGCTATGCAAAGCATCATCTGCAGATAATCGCCTCTCTCGGAGAAGAGTCACAGACGACCGCTTTTGGTAGTTTCGGTAGGATTTGGATTCGGTCTGGCTCAGTACACACAGCCAGTCAGACAGTGAATCAACCCACTCAGCCCGGCCAAAGCTACCTGGTCGAAGCTACCGGTGCCAACCTTCGCATGGAAGGTTACCCGAGATATCTCCTGGGTCGGGTCGGCATGGCGGCGAATCAGGGTTGGTGCCCTTTTTTGTGCGTGGGTGGTGCGCGTTGTGGTGCGCGTGTGGGTGCGTTGCTGTCTCTGGACTCGAGTTTACAGTGGTCCTCAGTGGTCCTCAGTGGTCCCCTGGGGGTGCTATCTCACTGAGCCGAACCCCTCCATCCCACTGATCCCACTGCCCCTCCCCCTCCTCCGTGAGAGAAAAAAACGAGCTCCCGGCGGGCAGAAAATCCTGCCCAGCAGCATCCGCCCAGCAGCCCAGCCAGCTCAGCCAGCCCACTGAGCGACCTCCCAGTGGCGGGGTTGCCCAGCTGGCTGCCAGGCTGCCCCACCAAAAAACCCACCCTTTTTTTAGCCCAATTTTTTTTCCCTCGCCTGTCGCAGCTGGTGCGGCGTGCGGCGTGTGGCCCTGTGTGGCGTGTGGCCTTGTGGTCCAACTTTGCCGTCGCCGGGGTCGTCACATCCTCCTCCACCCTCTTTCCCCTCCCACCCTCCTCTCTCCCTCCCACCCTCCTCTCTCCCTCCCTCTTCTCTTTTTTCCCTTCTTCCCAACCTTCCTCAAGGGACGCATAAAAGAGCGACAGTGGTTTCCCCCCCCTCGCTGTCCCTCCACCACCGACACTTCGAACGTTGCCCTCACGAGGCACCGCTTTGCATCTTGCACCAAGGATTCAGATCGCGGGGTGAACTTGACCCCGCTCTGTTCCACATCAACAACTTCGACTTTTCACACCAACACATAGTCAGGTCATCTCATCAATACCGCCAAGATGGTCAAGTAAGTCGCCTCTTTCTTCAATCTGCCTTGCGTCAGCATCGTCGCCGTCGTAGATGGCTTCAGCAGGCTTTTCTCAGCTTCGTTGCTGGTGCTGGTGCGGGTGCTGCTCCTGCTCCCACCCACCACTTGCTACATACCACCGCCACCAATTTTTATACCCCGCTCGGAGATAAGCTACGACAAGTCCATGAACTGACATGATGCCAAAATAGCTTCACCATCGACGAGATCCGGAAGCTTATGGACAAGCCTACCAATGTCCGTAACATGTCCGTTATTGCCCACGTCGACCACGGCAAGTCTACCCTCACCGACTCCCTGCTCGCCAAGGCCGGTATCATCTCCTCCGCAAAGGCTGGTGATGCTCGAGCCACCGACACGCGTGCAGACGAACAGGAACGTGGTATCACCATCAAGTCTACCGCCATCACCCTGTACGGTCAGCTTGGCCCTGACGACGATGTCTCCGAGATTCTCAACCAGAAGACCGACGGCAAGGATTTCTTGATCAACCTCATTGACTCCCCCGGTCACGTTGATTTCTCCTCTGAGGTCACTGCTGCTCTCCGTGTCACTGATGGTGCTCTCGTCGTCGTCGACACCGTCGAGGGTGTCTGTGTCCAGACCGAGACCGTGCTCCGACAGGCCCTTGGTGAGCGCATCAAGCCCGTCATCATCATCAACAAGGTCGATCGTGCTCTTCTTGAGCTCCAGGTTTCCAAGGAGGATCTTTACCAGTCCTTCTCCCGAACCATCGAGTCCGTCAACGTCATCATCTCCACCTACTTCGACAAGAGCCTCGGTGACGTCCAGGTCTACCCCGAGAAGGGTACCGTTGCCTTCGGTTCCGGTCTCCACGGCTGGGCTTTCACCATTCGCCAGTTCGCTGTCCGATATGCCAAGAAGTTCGGTGTTGACCGTGCCAAGATGATGGAGCGTCTCTGGGTTAGTTCATTCATCCCTTGTTCTAAAATGCTATAATGTGACTAACATGCTGTTATGTAGGGCGACAACTTCTTCAACCCCAAGACCAAGAAGTGGACCAAGAACGGCACCTTCGAGGGTAAGCAGCTCGAGCGTGCTTTCTGCCAGTTCATCCTGGACCCCATCTTCAAGATCTTCGCCGCCGTCATGAACTTCAAGAACGACGAGATCACCAACCTCCTCGAGAAGCTCAGCCTCAAGCTCTCTGCCGATGATCGCGAGAAGGAGGGCAAGCAACTCCTCAAGGTCGTCATGCGCACCTTCCTCCCCGCTGCCGACTCTCTCCTCGAGATGTTGATTCTCCACCTCCCCTCCCCCGTCACCGCTCAGCGCTACCGTGTTGAGACCCTGTACGAGGGTCCCGCCGACGATGAGGCCGCCATTGGTATCCGCGACTGCGACCCCAAGGCTCCCCTCATGCTTTACGTCTCCAAGATGGTGCCCACTTCCGACAAGGGCCGATTCTACGCCTTCGGTCGTGTCTTCGCTGGTACCGTCCGATCCGGTCTCAAGGTCCGCATCCAGGGCCCCAACTACATCCCTGGCAAGAAGGACGATCTCTTCATCAAGGCCATTCAGCGCACTGTCCTGATGATGGGTGGCAAGGTCGACCCCATCGACGACATGCCTGCCGGTAACATTGTTGGTCTGGTTGGTATTGATCAGTTCCTGCTCAAGTCTGGTACCCTTACCACCAGCGACACCGCCCACAACCTCAAGGTCATGAAGTTCTCCGTCTCCCCCGTCGTTCAGCGCTCCGTCCAGGTCAAGAACGCCCAGGATCTCCCCAAGCTTGTCGAGGGTCTCAAGCGTCTCTCCAAGTCCGACCCCTGTGTCCTGACCTTCACCAACGAGTCTGGTGAGCACGTCGTCGCTGGTGCCGGTGAGCTGCATCTCGAGATTTGCCTCAACGATCTCCAGAACGACCACGCTGGTGTTCCCCTGACCATCTCCGACCCCGTCGTCCAGTACCGTGAGACCGTCACCGGCAAGTCCAGCATCACTGCTCTGTCCAAGTCTCCCAACAAGCACAACCGTCTGTACATGATTGCTGAGCCCATCGAGGAGGAGCTGTCCCTCGCTATCGAGGGTGGCAAGGTCAGTGCTCGTGACGATTTCAAGCTCCGTGCCCGTGTCCTCGCCGACGAGTACGGCTGGGATGTCACCGACGCCCGAAAGATCTGGACCTTCGGTCCCGACGGTACCGGTGCCAACCTGTTGGTCGACCAGACCAAGGCCGTCCAGTACCTCAACGAAATCAAGGACTCCGTCGTCTCTGGTTTCCAGTGGGCTAGCCGAGAGGGTCCCATTGCCGAGGAGCCCATGCGATCCGTCCGCTTCAACCTTATGGATGTCACCCTCCACGCCGATGCCATCCACCGTGGTGGAGGCCAGCTTATCCCCACTGCCCGTCGTGTCCTGTACGCCGCTTCCCTGCTTGCCGAGCCCGCTCTTCTCGAGCCCGTCTACTTGGTCGAGATCCAGGTCCCCGAGCAGGCCATGGGTGGTGTCTACGGTGTCCTTACCCGACGACGTGGTCACGTCTTCAACGAGGAGCAGCGCCCCGGTACTCCCCTTTTCAACATCAAGGCCTACCTCCCCGTTCTGGAGTCTTTCGGCTTCAACGCCGATCTGCGCCAGGCCACTTCCGGACAGGCCTTCCCCCAGTCCGTCTTCGACCATTGGCAGGCTCTGCCCGGTGGCTCTCCCCTCGACAACACCTCCAAGGTCGGAACCATCGTCACCGAGATGCGCAAGCGCAAGGGTCTCAAGGTCGACGTGCCCGGTGTCGAGAACGTAAGTTTTACCCGCTCTCTTTGTGAAAAAGCCAGCGCGCTAACGAATATTTCCAGTACTACGACAAGCTGTAAGCGGCTTCCTGATGTGTCGATGGAACCACGATTCGTGCCAAAGTGGGCACAAAAGATCAACCAGCTTGTATTAAAGATTTGGGACGTATGCCCAATCCTATGGAGGAGCTCCCTCTGAGTCCAGGAGGGCATGCTGAGCGAATACCAAAAGAAAAAAGTCGAGAGCTGGGTTGATGCGAGACACCAAGGAAGCTCGGTTTGGCTTTCATGTAGTTACGTCACCATTTGATGAGTTGAAACACGTTTAGAAAGAAGTTAAAAAGATGCCTGTGCCTATGTGACTTGGAGTGAATCAAAGACTGCCTGCTAGAATTCCGCGAATTTCACGTTGGATCATGTTGCTCTCAGAATGGGTGCTACTTGCAGTCAAGTCGGAATGATATGATACAATCGGACCATGGCTTAGTAGATCTAAACAAGGCCTACTGATTTTTCTTTTTCGAAGCAGGCGCGGCATGTTAGTTGATGTTGGACTTAATTAATTATGGCGTTCCTAGGTCCCTTGTCTTTGCTTGCTTTTGCGAGAGCTGGCGAGTGGTGCTCCGAGAGTCCGAATTGGCGGCGACTCGGCCGGCTGTGACGACAGTTCGGCGCCGCAAGAGCTAAAATTAGGCGTGCACCTCTCCAACCTCGCAACCTCAGACGAAGAGCGACACCCCAAATCTGCGATCTTCACCAAAAGCAACAAAAGCGCCAACAAATTTATTCGGAGTGCCCTCATGCGCTACGACCACTGCATTCCGTCCTCCTCCCTGCCCCGTGGCGTGTGAGCCATGTTGTTCCCCGAAGAAGATGCGCCGATGCTGAAGGCGTGGATTGTCAAGCGCATCGAAAACACGTCGGTTGCCCCCGTGGTCCTCGAGGCTCCCTTCGAGGCTCAGCGATCAATGCCTATACTGACTCGTGTTCCAATAGGTCCGATGCAGATGCCGATGTCCTTGCCGAATATGTCATTGCCCTGCTGAAGCATGATGGCGACCGCGACGCGGTGCGGAAGCTTTGCGAGCAGGAGATTCCCGACTTTTTATCAGAAGGTACGCATGCACCCAGAATGAGCTCACCTTGGACCACGGCGCGGATGCCTGTGGGCTATGCCATACTTGTATTTACCAGCTGCTAACACTGAGGCGCAAAACTACAGATCCCAAGGCCTTCCTCGACGATGTTTTCCAGGCCATCACCTACAAGACGTACATACCTGGCGCTCCGCCACCGCCGAAGTTCAGTTCCGAACTGCCTCCCACACAGCCCGCTTCCTTCGACAGTGGCGCTCCCAACGGCGGCTCAAGGAAACGAGGCTTCCATGACCGAGACGAATTCGACGGGCCCGACACACGAGATGGCTCTAACCAGGCCGGCCGAGCCTACAAGCAACCTCGTCGCGGCGGGCGTGGCGGGCGAGGCGACGATATGAGAGGCGGTCGCTACGGAGGACCGCCCGGGGCTATGCATGGCTTTCCTTCGCAGCAAGACATGCCCACCTTCGATCCCAATAACCCGATGGAGGCCTTTATGCAGCTGCAGGCCATGGGACTTCAGTACCCGGGCATGCCCAAGTTCCCGCAACCATACGGCAGCGGGAGGGGCCAGCCGAGGCGGAAAGGCCGCTGTCGCGACTTCGACACTAAGGGGTTTTGTTCTCGCGGCAGTACGTGCCAGTACGATCACGGGAACGAGTCCATCTTCATGCCCCAATCCATGGGGCTACCTGGTGATGGTAAGTGCTTCAAGCTCCCATGCTGCCTCTCGATCACGCCGTTTGCAACCGTTCTAACCCAGCCTTTCCATCAGATTATGACCCCAGTGATTCTATGTTCGCCATGGCAAATGCGCAAAACCATATGAATCCATTCGGGTTCCAGCCCGACATGGGCGGCCGTGGCCGAGGGGGTCGTAAAAACCGAGGCCCTAAGAAAGGCGGTGCGCGTGCTCCCTTCTCTGCGGACGGCCCAGTCCATGATCGGTCTAAGAGCACCATCGTGATAGAGAATATCCCGGAGGAAAGCTTTAACGAAGACATGGTCCGGGACTTCTTTTCCCAGTTCGGCAGTATCCAGGAGGTGTCCATGCAGCCGTACAAGCACCTCGCGATTGTCAAGTACGACAAATGGGGGTCGGCCAACGCAGCCTACAAGTCGCCAAAGGTGATATTCGACAACCGCTTTGTCAAGGTCTTTTGGTACAAGGACGAGTCGGACATGTTGCCGGCATCAGTGCCCGTCAACGGGGGTAACTGGACCAGCGACCCCAGCGCATCTGCCGACGGCCAGGAGCCGGAGCCGGAAATCGACATGGAGGAGTTCCAGCGGAGGCAGGATGAGGCCCAAAAGCACCACCAGGAGCGGGAGCTCAAGAGGGCGGAGCTGGAGCGCCAGCGCATAGACCTCGAGCGCCAACAACAAGAGCTGCTTGCGAGGCACCGCGAGGAGAACGAGAAGCTCCAAAGGAGGCTCACCGGCCAGAGCAGCGAAGGCGGCGACGCGCCGTCGTCGGGGACAGACATGCTGCGCGCCAAGCTGGCAATGCTGGAGCAGGAGGCCAAGATCCTCGGCATCGACCCTGACGCCGAGGATGATACTGCCAGCTCGTATCACCCACCCCGCGGCGGATATCGAGGACGAGGAGCGCCTCGTGGAAGGGGTTACGCCCCGAGGGGACGGGGCAGCGCCCGAGGCCGCGGCGGCAACATGCACGCGGCGTATGCGCAGTACTCAATCGACAACCGGCCCAAGAAGCTCGCTGTCACGGGCGTGGACTTTACAGCGGCCGAAAAGGACGAAGTGCTGCGTCACTTCCTTCTGGTAAGATATCCTCTCCTAACTCCCCTATATCCCATATCTATCTTTCCTGTAGCTAATGATATACCCAGAACCTTGGCGAGTTCGAATCCGTTGACCCCTCCCCGTCCGTCACCCACGTCTCCTTCCAAGACCGCAAGACGGCTGAGAAGTTCTACTACTCCCTCCATGGAAAAGAACTCCCGGGCGTTGACGGCCGCTTGGACCTTGCCTGGGTGTCAACCCCGCTGCCGCCCGTTGGGATGAACTCGGTCGACGACAACAACGCCTCCGCCGCGGCCGCAGCCGAAGACAAGGATGACGCCATGACGGGCTTCAACGAGCCGTCGCATGAGGAAGAGGAGCCCGTGCGACGGAGGGAAGAGAGGGCGGTGGATATGGACTACGAGGTGGCAGACGAGGATGGCTGGTGAAACTAGATCAGAGAGGTTGTAAATTGTTGAGAAAATGGCTGCTTCAGCGAGACTAGGGGATGCCTTGTTAGATAAATGGGTATGATAGGTGTCACGATCACGGTTGGGACGAATCAAAAGGGAAATGAAAAGAATTGGCGGTTTGGGTTTCCTGCCTGATCAGACAGAAGTAGAGAGGGCGTTGAGCCCTGGAATTGGAATACCCTAGCCAAAAGATTCGGCACTATATATTCGTCTTCAACTTGACGTCCTCTCTCCAGCTCGCGATGACCTCGCTGCTGGGGCATCTCCCATAATCTCGCCTCTCGCCATGGCCAACATGCCATCATCTCCAGTTGGCCTCCTCTTCCTTTCCATGTCTTCCTTTCCATCCCTCCTTTCTGTTCCTCCTTTATTCTCCTCCAATCTATCTCCCCAAAATTTCATATCATCCGTCATCCATCATCCATAGGCCTTGCCGGCGGGGTATCGTTGAGATGTAGAACAAGCAAAGCACGCCCCCAAAAAAAGAGATAGTCGTCTGCGCCCCGCCGGGTTTTGTTTTATTGTGCGCCGCTCCCCCGTGTTCCATGGTAACTTTTTGTTGAAAAAGACACCCCCGTTGATGCACCAAGACATAAAATAAAATCAAAAAATCAAAACAGGGAAGTAAGGAAATGAGAAGAAAACGCCCAATGATGCAATGATGCTTTATGGTGGTTTTCCGAGACGCATACGCCGAAAAATGTTCCTTTAGGAAAAGAACCAGCGCATCCGTTTTGCGACATGAGGTGGGAAGTGTTGTATTCCCTCCCTGTCGTCGCGTGCGGACGGTTAGTTCGCGGCCGCGGCACCGTTGGTGGCGGCCTTAGGAGAGGCTGGAGTGGTTAGGTCCTTGACCTCGAGGTTCTTGAGGAGATCGAAGATAGTTGCGTTATCATGGAAGTCGTTGTTCACTGTGAGTAAGTCAGCTTTATTTGAATCATACATGACTGGCTAGAGGGTTATTCTTACCAATGTTGACCAGGTACCATTCATTCATGACCTGGTCGATCAAAGCTCGGCTGGGAGAGTTGGCATCGTAGCAGTGGCCCCAGTCGACGCCCAGGCGGAAGGCCTCATCCTTCCAGGCGAGGAAGCTTATGCTCTCGACAATGGTGGGCTGGACAATCTCCTTGCCGGGGAACACACCCCATGTGACGGCGTTGGGGCCATCGCTGGGGGCGTTGGATCGGAGCTCACCATCCTTGGTGACGGCGTAGTAGGTGAGATCGGGGTGGTTCTCGATGCGGCCGATCATTTCGTTGAAGACATCGGGGTGAACGAGAAGCTCCAGGTACGACTTCTGGTAGACGTAACCGTTGGAGGGGCCCCAGCCGTGGACAGGGTGCGATGACTTGGCACCGTCAACGGCGGGCTGGGAGTTGACAGTGAGGAGGCCACGCTTGTTGAGGGCAATAAGGCTTTCCCGGATGTCGTCGGCCTCACTGGTGAGAGGCGCCTCACTCCAAGGAAGAGAGTCGATCTCGTTGTGAAGGTAGCGGACAAAGAGGTTGGCAATGTCCTGGATGGTCGTGGGCTCTCCCCACTTCTTGCGGTTGGCCTCGTTGGTGCCGGTCAGACCAATGCCATAGGCATCGAGCTCACCAAAGGCAGGAGACCGCGAGTCACCCCATCGGCCGTTGGGGAATTCATCCCAGTCCTGGGTACGAATGACATATGACTTGTTGCGGTTTCGCCAGAAGACGGGTCGAACGTCCTCCTCACGGCGGCCAAGACCCTTGGACTGCTTCCAGGGGAGGGCCTGCTGGAGTGGCCGCTCAGCACTGGGAGCCCACTCAAGCTCCTCGAGGACCATGCGGGTGGCCTGGGCGAGGTTCATGGTGTAGAAGTGGAGATGGAAGATGCCGTTGGCGAGGAGCTTGCGGCACATGTCGGCGACGAGGGTCTTGGCAACCTCTCGAACAGCAACATCGTCGTTCTTGACGGGCTCGAGGGCGTCCATCCACTCTTGGGGAACCTTGCATTGCATGTGCTTGGCGCGGCGGAGGAAGCTGGCGTAGGTTGCAATGGGCATGATGCCGGGGAGGATGGGGATGGTGATGCCGCGCTCACGGACCTTGCGGACCCAGCGAACAAAGTTGTCGGCGTCGTAGAACATCTGGGTGACGATGAAGGTGGCTCCCATATCGACCTTTTCCTTGAGGTGATCAAGGAGCTGCTCCTCGTCCTTGTTGTCGTCGGCGCCCTCGGGATAGCCGGCAACACCAATGTCGAAGTGGGCGCCGTACGTCTTGCGGATGTGCTTGACAAGATCGCGAGCGTACTGGAAGCCGCCCTCGGCCGCGGTCCATGTCTCTTGGTCTCGAGGGGGATCGCCACGCAGGGCCAGGATGTTTGTGCAGCCGGCCTTGTACGCCTTGAGGAGGGCTTCGTTGACCCTCTCGACGCCCATGTCGGTGCAGGTCAAGTGCATGCAGGTCTCGAGGCCATAGACGGCCTGAGCCTGGAGCACCATCTCGCAGGTGAGCTCGGCAATGCGGCCGCCGGCACCCCAGGTGATGTCGATGAACTTGGGCCCGAAGTTGTACATGCGGTCCATGCGCTCGTAGAGGTTCTGAACACCCTGGGCGGTCTTTGGGGGAAAGTATTCGAAGGAGAAGGAGGGTTTGGCAGCCTTCTCTGCGTCGGCGAGCATGTCCCGGATATGCATGATGGCGGTATTGAGGTATTGAGAGGTAGGTATGCTTGAGGTTGGTGGAGTTGGTGGTTGAGGGAGACGGCGGCGGGTCTCTGGATGTAAGAGCTATGGAGATTGCGGGGGAGGAGCGTGGGGAGCAAAGGAGGAGCGAGAGGACTGGAGAGCGGAGAAGGAAGGTCAGCAAGAACAATTGAGGTGGCACGGAGAGTGCTCAGGCTCTGAGGCCCAGACAGCGGCCGTCATGACTGCTGTGAGACCAGCTGTGGTGGAGAGAAAACCGACCTGGGACGCTGGTGGTGGGATGAGGGGTATTGAATTTCGTAGGTTGCGCTGCAACTCCAGACGAGGGGTCGAGGAGGGGAGAAGCAGCAGCAGGAGGGACAGAGGAGCGAGATTGACCCGAACAGGAGGTCGATTTGTAGGACGAGGCGGGAATAGAGAAGCGAGAGCAGATCGAGGAGCAGGTCCAAAGTGGAAGAGGTGAGAAAAGGTGGAAGAAAGAGAAACGAGACTCGACTGACAAGACGAGACTTGGCTTTGGTCACTGGCGTCCAGCGGTCGGTCGTCCGTTGAAGGGAAATTTCTCTTCCCCCGGTACTGGCGCCGAACCACGCTAAGCACAGTGGAGTCACTGTCCGTTTCTGGCTCCGAGACGAGATGGCCGCCCGCTGATTGGCTAGTTTGGTCGGTCTGTCGCTGTGTCGCCCCGAGTCGCCCTGAGTCTCCTGCACCACAGCGCCGTTCCCGGGGCCCGAATGACGAGGGTCTAGGGGGGGAGGTTCCAAGGGACAGCGCTGCAGCAGAACAGAGAGACAACCTCACCCACTCCACTCCACCCGCTTCTCGAGCTAAAAGTTGACCTTCACTTGTACCTATCAACTTGTGTCCGTACTCGTACCCGCTGCAGCGTCACCTCACCACGGCGGAACCTGGGTTTTCTAGCGTCATTCAGCGGTGCGTTCCTCCTACGTAGTAATTACGGCCGGCAAACAAAACATTCACAGGTGAGACTGCAATAGAAGTACTCATGATTCACCTTCGTCACCACACGCTTACAGGCTATGGACCGCTTACAGGCTATGGACAGCTTCCAAGCTCGCCATACCGACTACTGCATCGTCCCCTGTCCCCTTCACCCCCTCCGCTTGGTTGCGTCCGAAGTGGTCCAACAACTCCAGCACCAAAAAGCATTCCACTCGTCATGAGCCACTTACGCAGTCCCTACATAATACGTCGCAGGTAGAGAGAGAGAGAAGAGCGAATACGTATTATCCGGTGTACCAACCAACCTCTATCAACCCCCACTCTGCTGCTTCTTCCCCTCCCCAAGAAAGCTGTCCCGCTTCCATCATACTCACCGGTCACCAGCCACTACCCTTGCCTGTTGCTGCACCGCCTGCTGGACATTCTTTCTCCGGGGGCCTCGCCGCTGATCTTGTCTCCCCCTGGCCACCCGTTGCTGCGCTGCATTGCTCAGGCTTGGAAGGTGGGTAACGATGCATCGGTCCATCTAGTCAGACACGCATTGAGGGTTTCGGAGTATGAGTCCGAGCCTACGGCACGGCAAATGAACAAACACTTCCTCCACCCATCTGTCCCGTCTTATGTACGTACGTACGCCCTTCTACCACTCGCTGCGCTAGCCTCTCCATGTGGCAGAACCTACCGCCTGTCGTGCTCACCGCCAAATACCCGTTCTCGCCCTGGGCGACGTACCGCCGTGGGTTGATTGACGATTAGGAAGATAGACTACCTGTACCTTCACCTGACAGTTAATTAGCCCACAACCGTAGAACGGACCGAGATTCTTTCCCCACGTGTTCCAACGGCTGGGCTTGGGTCAACCCACCGCCCCCCATCGACGGCCTCAGAGCCAACATTGGAACGAAATGAGCTTTATAACGTTGATAAAATTCTCGCCATGGTGACTGGAAGATATACCGCTCTGCCACCTTGCTTTCACAGTCCTCTTTAATTGGCTCACTCCTCGTGGGGAGATGAGCTCATGACCTTCATTCAGTGAGATGCATGTTACCTCGTGCTAAATTCTGCACCCGTTCCTCCGTTGTTGGGCAGCATAACACACGTGAAAGCGTCTACTGTTCTCCGACCATGAGTTGCGCAACCACGTCAAATACCTTGAATACTATTCACACGGAAACTACTAGAGTCACTTCCGTTGATCCAGTCCAATCCTCCAAATCACCCATGTTGTAACTCCATAATCCCCCACCGCTCATTAGACTCGGAAGTAATGGCTGCCTTACATGACCCAACGCCTGAACAATTAACTCACACCTGTAAGTCTGGAGCTGCAGTGCTTGAACAAGGGTCCACGCCCTTGAGCAACAACGGCGGCGCCCCCCTCATCCGGCGCCACCGGTTGCTATTGTCGACAATGTGCCGGTCAAACAGGAACCACCAGCGCTCGAACAGCACCTGCCCGACCTCCCAGCTCCCGGGCTCGTACGGGTCGCCGCCGTAAATGCGCACGCCCTCGGCACTGTCCTCGATGTCGTACGCAAAGTTGACTAAGGCCAGCGGGCCCTTGGCGTTGGGCGGCCGCAGCTCGTCCGGCAGCGTCATGATGTTGATGATGCGGTCCCGTACCTCCGGCCACGGCAGGAAGTCGAAGATGGGATGGTGTGGCACCAACACCTGCGATGCCGTCGGCCGCCACGCCGCCGGCAGCTGGTCGGCCGGCGTCCCGGTCCCGTTGCTGAAGGGCGAGACGCAGTCTAGATTCCAGATGCCCCCGCCGCAGCCGATGCGTTCTGCGATGCGCATCACTGCCTTGAGGAGTGTCAATTCTAGCATAGGTAGGTGGAAGCTGTCTGGGAAGTCGAAGTCCGAGGACGTGGTAGAGGAGGTATCAGGAGCTACGAGGGCAGATGTATCCACGATACAGGAGAAGGTCTCTTGTAGGCCATGTTCAGCCGAGAAGTCTGGTTGTTGTAGGAAGTTGTCTCCATCCGAGTCTTCGGGAGTCAGAAGTTGCGGTAGCGACGGTGTGAATGATGTGGCGCCGAGGGGCTCCCATGGTGCTAGACCAAAGTCAAGCCCGGCGATGATGCCTGGACTTGGGGCCAGAAATGGTGCAGTGTCATCTGTAGTCGTGACAACTACATCCACTACGTCTTCCGCTTGGATTTCTGTTGACGAAGACGGAGAGGGCTCTTGAGTCTGGGGTACATGTGTCTCGGCCTCCTTGGTTCCGTCCTTCGCAGCGGAACCACCTTTTAGACGATTCAGTCGCTTCTTCTCGCCTGTTGAGTCTAGTCAGTACGACAAACCTAGTGGCTCAATGCTCATGTCTGCTCACGGTATCTGCGCTGCGCCAGCACGTTCAAAACTCGCTTTCTCTCTGCGGCATCCTCCTCAATGTGCGGGACCTCGAGTGCTGGGGCTTGTTTATGAATCCGTTGGCGGGTGCGCGGACGGCCAGCAGATGTGGCAGCGGTTGTGCTTCCATCCGTCATTCTGGGCTGATCTCAGTTATGGAGCAGATGGAGAAGTGTCATTCGTAGCCAAGGGCTTACAAAGAAATGCCGATGAATGAGGTTCATCCCTTGACTGTGTTGCTGAAAGTTGTGTCGTGCCTTTTCAACCCATGATGACCGGACTTCGTCATCTCCACCCAGCATAACGCGTAAGAGTTGCGTAGTCTGCGCACTGTAGAAGCATAACGGTTATCGGGTACTCATACTTGGCTAGTTATCGGCGAGGGAACATGTATTTTTAATCAAGAGCCCCACTCACACTAGCCCAGTACAGTGTTCCTGATACCGTGTAATACTCGCTCGAAGTTGCTCCGCGTGAACCCTCACCGGCTTAGCCGTCAGTGGCGTCGTGGCTATCTTTCAACCTCGATGGAGTTTATTAGAATTAATTCGAATTTGGTCGTGGATCTGATCCAATTCTCGGCGTAGCATCTTTGAGTGTCGTCTCGGACTTAGTGTGGAGGGTTGAGTGGTCTGGAAGCAAGGTTCAGTTAGATATTTGCTCCAGAGTAGACCGTAGTGGAAAAAGACGTACATTTTGATTGTTGACGGTACTGAGAATTACTAAACAATGTAATTCGATTTCAGTCGACAAACTACTTGAGCTCGCCGATTTTGGCGGTCAGGCAGGCCCTTTTGTATCTGAAGTCCGCAACACCATAACGCAGAAACATAATTCGTTCCAGGATAGAGAGAACCGCAACGGATATTGAAAGAGGGGTAGAACCCAGAGAAAATATCCGAATAGGAAGCGGTTTATCGGCATTGGCAAGAGCGTGTGTATTTTATTTTATTTCTTTTAGTACACACTATTTTACCTAGGTCTAGGTCTATAGAACTCGTACTAGTAATTCGGAAAGGAAAACCCATTTAACTATAACAATAGTTATAGGACGAAAACCCTTCTGTGGTTTCGAATGTGCGTATTATTAATAGCTATTCGGCAGTACAGCAATCAAGATCGTTACAAGCAAGCCCATGCTCCAAGCAATGCCGACCCAACAAGAAGAACCATGTTTATCGGCGTCCTGAATGAACCACTTGGGGCTTCTGTTTCCGTCGGGGTTGAGGCAGCAGAGGCAGTCTCGTTCGATTCCGTCGACGTCGTCTCCTCCGTCTGTGATGCCGTTTCTGCTGCTGGCCTTGACTGGGACTCGCTACCCTTTGCCGTAGACTCTGCTACAGATGTATCCGTTTCCGATGCTAGTGTTTGCCCATCTGCCGTCGTAGTAGGACAATTCATGGACGCCATTTCTTCCGAATTCACCGAGATGAGACCCTCGGCGTCGATGGTACTCCAGTAGTAGGGATAGATCTGGTACATTTCATCCATGCCGCCTGTGATATAAGCCGGCACAGACCGCGCAAACACGAAACAGGAGTTGACGGCCTTGTCGCCGAAATCGCTCCTGATGTCGCTCCCGTCTATCGTGGTCGCGCTGCACCGGCCGTACTGGTCTGGAATCTCATCGTCGGAGCCGCTCCCTAGGTTGCACCCCCAGTTTGTCGTGGTGCCTTTCCAAGTCCGCTCACCGGCCCACGACGACCCGGAGATGTGCGTGATGGTCTGCTTCGGGAACTCCGACGAGTCGCATGACGACGGACAGGTGACGACGAATGTCTGGGCGTCGGAATTGGCGGCCACGACCGATGCCTCGATCGAGGCCGGGTGGTTGGTGTCGTACAGGAAGAACTGGCGGAGCGATGTAGACGGCCAGCCCGATGCAGGCTCTGTAGTGATGAGGGTAGACATTTTCTTGATGTTTATAGCATGCAGGAGACTCGACGTAACCAAGAGATTCTGGTTTCTATGTAGGTGTATATGTTGTGCGATGGAGTACTTGCAGTGAGTGCGAGGCGCAGCTCCGGCGTATTTATCCCGTTTTTTGGTCTGTCCTAGAAGAGGCACAGCGTCCCCAACATGCCAAGATCATAGGGTCGCATTGATTTGATTAGTCGCCGCGTAAATACGACACGGCTCGTACATTGGCCTCTTTAAGGCAACGACCGAGAGCAAAACAGCTTGGCAGCTGTTGGAAGACTCCCCTTCGTGGCAATTGATTTGTTGGCTCATTGTCAGTTCAACCTCTTGCACCGCCTCAGACCCATATGCTCTAACCGAGTATATGAATGTGCTGGGTTTGCCTGGATAGGCGATGAAAGAAATGGCCAGACCCAACCCTTTTTCGCATTGGCTCGCATCCTTTGCCAATAATAGCATGATGTCGGCCAGGGCCGTCAACTTCACACCCAACTACAATGCTAAGTGGGGAGGCGTAGGTGAATTGCGAGTTCGTATCCCAAACCTCAAAAACGAAGCGACGTCATGGCGGTGAGTGATTGACCTCTAAGATGCCAACCTCGCCAAAATGACAATCCCGTGATGCCATGCGAGACGCGGAAGTCCGATGCATCACTGATGCGGCACTTCCGCTCGAGAACCTCGGGGGCATAGCACCAGCGGGATGGTTGAACAACAGACACGAAGTCACACAAGTCGGTAGGACCGTTGGTTCTCACCGTCTCGGACCAGTCTTTATTTCCCAACATCACTAGCCAACTCTCCAGGTTTAGGATGATGATCTTGCGGTGAGTTCGTCCTGTGGCTAATGTTAAGGCTCGTGGACTGGGAGGAAGTGTGACGAGACCTGGCGACACAGGATTTTCTCGTACATGATCGACGCCTCAAGGTTAAATACGAATTCCTTTGGACTCAACGTGACTTAGTGCAGTGTATGCTGTGCTCATGATGGGGAATCTCACAGTTAGGACCCTCCAGGTTTGAACAACCAGCTCACCCTTGAAACTCGAGCCCTCAGGTTCGATTTCGAAGCCGCGTGGCACGATGCTATGCGAGTCTAGCCATATTTATCGGAATTTGATGATGAACATTCTTCACTTATTTCCATTATGGACCAACTGCTGGTGGCGTCCCAGTTCAAGATAGAAGTTGCAACTCCCAACTATGCGATTCCACAATGATAACGTCGTTTGCGTGCATATGCGCCGGACACTGGAAGAGGTTAACGTACAAGCTGTGCTCCATTAACCTGGTCGCTCACGCGGTGTTAGGTGAGATTCCATACCAGCCAGCAGGATTCCGATGTGGTCGTATCGAAGGCCTCGTGAATTGAACTTGATCACACTGTCAACCTTACACAACGCATATCCAATTACCCGGGAGCATCGGCCGGGTCCGTCCAATGCCCTCGCCGATATTTTTATGCTTTCCTGGTCAAATGCACTTGTGACCTCATTTTATCGTAATGTTTCACACCCTGTGCGTCGTGTGCGGCACCGCCCGCAAGCCCGTGATCTAAGTGACGATCGATCAACCAACACTGCAAGTCATAACCAACTGCAGCAACCGGGCTGAGCATGAACCCATGGCAACGGCCCGTAAAGTTCCTTGTGTCATGGTTCTTTTGTGTGATGAGAAGCTTGGGTCGCATCGTGTAGCCGCCGCGTGCGTCAAAGCCATCGTGTAGCCGCCGCATGCGTCAAAGGCAGCCTGTAGGAGTCGTTAACCGCCAGCAAAAGTGGGCTTGAAGTTGGTTACAACCACAAAGGATTCGACGTCATGGGTCCTTTGTGGAGGAAAGCCGGGGTCAAATGCATCGAGTGCCGCCGCCCAGAAAAGTGGGTATGTGAAGCTTATTAGTAGACCTTTAATACCTTCCAGATTCCTCGACAATATCGACAACCAAAAAGCATCTTCATTCTCAGCTCCTTGCCAAATTCCGACCATGAAGCTCACTTATACTACTCTGATCCTCGCGGTTCTCTTTCAACGCTCCACCTCCGCCTCGGTCGATATGTGGTCATCGCCTCTCAACTCCCGCGACGTCCCCCGGAATGAGCCCATAGATCCCGAGGAGCTCAAGGCTCGCCTGGGGAAAACGCCAGCAGAGTATAAACCCGATGAACGGCATGCAGGCATGGTATGTACAATTCAACGGACGGGACATGCTTTTCTTGCTAACAACCGGTTACAATAGGTCTACTTCTGCTACAACGAGAACTGGGGGCCACCCTGCTACGCATACTACCCCGAGCTCGACTACACATGCTCACAGCTTAGCCCTGATATCGCCGGCCATGTAGGGTCCGTCTTTGTCGAGCCGGGTGCCATCTGCCGGATGGCCGGGTATGTTCATCAGCTTCGCCCAGATGGAGCGGTGCTAACCAGATATAGGCGCTCAGTTAACGATCGATGCGATCCGTTCAAGTTCTTCGCATGGCCAGAAACCAAAAATGGATGGTCCGATCTCTTTCACCAGGAAGTCCCCGGCGAAGAAGGCAGCATGTTGGGGTATGAAACAAAGTATTTCACCTGTGCGAAATGTACCAATTGCACTTGAGAGTAGCTGGCTCTGTGGGGAGTCGATTTACACGGACGGAAGGATCTAGAGAAGCCATTCAAGCGGCCCGAGCCAAGAGTGCACCGGAAAATTTGTAGGATTTAATAGGCGAAAATAGTAATAACAGTGTCATGTCTTATCAGTCTCTCATCCTTGGTGACATCCGGGAGGATCTAGGCGGCGGCCCCACCACACCAATTTGTCCAACTCCGCAACACTCGATCAACGAAAATAACGCACCAGGATTTCAACAAATTGGAAGGCTTCCGTAGCTCAGTTGGTTAGAGCATCGTACTAATACTTCAATTGCCAGTGTTGGTGATGCGAGGGTCGCAGGTTCAAGCCCTGCCGGGAGCAATAGACTCTTGATGCCATCCAATATTTTTGCACTTTTGCCAGGCGTTTCTACTCCTTTTCGTTAGACACTATCTATATATGGCATGGGCATCTGTGTGAGAGTTGATACCGCGTAGCTTTTTGCATTATTCTGATTTACTTGTTCTGCCGGTTCAGTGAAGGGGAACCAGCTTAGCAGTGTAGCCCAAGACGGAGGCGGAAGTTTGATAACGAGTCATATTGGTTGTTTCCGCGGTTTCAATCCAGTAGTCTCCTTCTTGTGTATTTCGAGCAGACTATCGCCAAGTGCGGAAGGTAAAGGAGTTTTACATTTAAACTCACATTGTGGTAGGTGCCCCCTTGTTTTCCTGATGTGGGACGGCAGGAGGGTTGGTGGTTATAGCCATCTACCTCCAGAAGATTCACGACAAGAACGAAGGCAAGACATGTCACTAATGTAACATCTCGCAATCCCGCTAGTCTTGCTCTTCCATCAATAAACAGAGACCCCTTACTACTCTCCACAATCATATCCCATCCAACATCCAGATATCGTGTTGATCATGCCACATCATTTCACCCTTCCCATCCGCTCCCATCCCCGGGCCGTCCCCTCTAATCATGACTCCCACAACAGCCAGATCACTTTTAACGCCGAGCCCACTCCGGCGTGCGCTCTGAAGCGTGCTCCCATCCGCTCTCGCCGACGGTCCGACCCCCGTGGAAGGATCGTTACTCGACATCGTCTCAGTCAGGAGAACTCCAGGCCAGAAACAACCAAGGATGATGATGCCGCCTCAGCAGCGTTTTCAAACTTCGATCCCGCCGACTCGAATACTTGGACCACAAACCCACCCCCATTTCTTCAAAATGGCGCCATGTTCCCTTCGTCGCCCTACGAACACACCCAGGATGAGCAGGCCGTCTAGGCAAAGCCTGATGATTTTGGGTCACTACTCAACACGCCGTCCCAATCACCACCTGTGGAACTGCTCGCTGAACATGCCAATCTCCTCAAGCTGGTTGGCGAAAACCTCAGGTTAGGTTCATCAGAGTCTCCATCCCCTGAACCTCAGATCACTCGGGTACGAAGCACCTCCTCGTCGTACCCTTCCAAGGGCATTCGATCAACTCAATCGCCTGTGTCTGAACTGCCTCTTCACACCCTGAGTCTCTCAAATCTTTCGCAGTTCGGCCATTCCAACCGCCGCTTATCCCAGCTCCATTCGAGCTCAACATCGTCTAAGCAACGGTCTGTTAGTACTTCGGGTAGCACACAAGAGGCCATCGCGGAAGCTGCGGCCGTCATTACACAGTGGCAAGGAGAGCGCGAGCGCATCGTGTCGTACGGTCGCTATAAACTCAATTCAAGTGCGGAAATACTGCCCGAAGACTCAACATCCCAACAAGTAAGGTTGGGGAGCGAAGAAAGCTCTACTAGATCCTCGGCCGAGTCCAAGCCCCCGCGCTATAGTGAGGTGATGGCGATCAAGAACCAATACGACGGGGTAGGCGATGCTCCTCACCCTGAGAGCCCGCTTCCTTCGGCATATCAACGCATGGGGCCTCAAGGAACAAAGCGCAAGGCCTCCCAATTTTCTCTTCGCAGTCTTTCGAAGCCTTTTGCAAAGCGACCACGCCTCGAGATCAAGAGATTGGCCAGTAACGCGTATCGGGGCAGCACCCGTCAATTCAGCCGTGCCCGCGAATCAATGAGGCGCCAGCACGAGGAGGAGACGAAGCAATATGCTGCGTGGAAGGCCTTGCGGCGCCGAAACAAGCCCGGAGATGCAATCAAGGGAAAGATTGAGAAGGGGTTTGGGAGTTTCTCGATTGAGCGGAGTCGCTATGGACATAAGATGTGGTGGAAGGAAGGCGTCGAGAAGTATCATGCACCAGAGTGGATGCGATTTGGATCGTCTTTCAAGATGCAAAAATGAAGGAGATAATGTGAGAAGGGGGTGTACGTTAATTATAATAGTCATTAAAGGGTATCAGCAGGATACAAATAGCAGACGCACTTGAATAGGCTCGGTTCATCCAGTATCCAATTAGCCGCTGTATATCCAACATACCAATGCCGAGCCAGGTCTACATTACACACAATCATCTTACAACATATAACGGAAAGTCGCGCCTGGTGTTTGTTTTCGTTTCCCGGGGCCAACTAGGCCCTCCTCCTCAACAGTACTTCCATCAGCCAGTCTCTCGGACTCCGTTCTGTCTAGCTTGCGGTTCAAATACTTGAGATACAGACGCAGAGCAAAAGCTAAAAAGGCGACGCCCAGCATGGCAAAGGCGCAGGTTGACATGCCCGGAGTGTAGTAGGGTGCGTCACGGTCAGGATATAGACGGGTGCCGATGAGAGGACCACACTGGCCAACAAGTTGAAGGAGGGCAAAGCCACCGCCCTGGCGACTCTCGCTGGATTGGTTGTTGATGCTCCAGGTGATGATGAGGGTGACGACGTTGAAGAAACCGATGGCCGCAGGATAGACAGCGATGTAACGGACGAAGCTAGGGAGGTCCAGGGGCTTGGCGAGGGCGAGGAGGCCATAGCCGCTTGCGGAAGCGAGGGCATGGAAGATCAAGGGGACCGTACGGGCGCGAAGACGGTCGGACATGTGGGAGGTGAAGAGGACGATAAAGAAAGCAGCGAGGTAGGGTGGCGCGCTGAGAGCCTGGGAGGTGAGGGTATCGTGACCCATCTCGGTGAGAATCTTGGGGAGGAAGACAGGGAGCGACGAGTATGCCATGTTGGTGAGGAAGAACATGGCGGCCGTGATCCAGGCGATGGGGTCGGCGAACACGGCGGCGACGTCCCGCGCCTTGAGGCCGGATGAGGGCTTCGACTTGGCCGTGGTGGTCTTTTCATTACGGAGGCGGAGGCGGGCAACCTTCTTCTCTCGCTTAGTAAGGTACGATGCCGTCTGCGGAGAGTCGGGGATGATGTGCCACGCAAAGACGGAGGCGAGCACGGAGGGGAAGCCCTCGACGATGAAGAGGAGCCGCCAGGGCGCGATGGGACTGAGCTGGGCGAACCTGACAATAACCCAGGCAAGCGTGGACGCAAAGCTTGTAGCGAGAGGGGCCGCTATAGAAAGGTTCCAGGTGAGCCATGTGATTCCAGCGTAGAGGTATGTAAGGAGGTGTACGTACCGGATATGAAGATGGCAGTGCGGAAGGCCAGCTCCTCCCGCTTGAAGAAGAAGCTCAGATAGAACGGAATGCCCGTGAAGCCCGCCTCGCCAATGCCGAGGACCACACGCAGGGCAATCAGGACGGGGTATGACGTGGCAATGGCCTGGAGCGAGGCCGTCAAGCCCCACGTCAGCACCACCATGGACACGAAAATGTGCGCGGGGATGACCTTCCACAGGAGGGACATCCACTCGAAAGCAATGTACGAGATGTAGAAGGCCGTGAGCGACCAGTCGTACCAATCATCGCGCGGCGGGGAGGTCTGGAGGTCTTCGTCCATGCCTGCGATGCGAGCATTGCCGATGTCTACGAGGGGAATTGGGATCAGCGTTCTGGTTCGGCATGGGATGTTCGGGGAGGGATGGACATACTGGACCGGTCGACGAAGCTCAACAGGAACAGCAGCGCCACGAAGAGCACCAGCTTGCGGTCGAACTTGCCACGCACGGCGCGGTCTTCGTCGGGAGTATACAGCTGGAAGCTCGCGATGGAGCTCCCGCTGGGGCGGCGGTCGACTAATGGCTGGAGGTGGTTGTGGTCATCGACATCCCAAATGGCACTTGGCCCGCCGCCGATGCGGTCCCGGTCGCGGTCCCGGTCGCGCAGCTCGTACGTCTCGCTGCCGCCAACGGCCGACCGGAGATCCTCATCGTCGCTGTCGCTGAGGTTGAACTCGGCCGTGGTCTGGGCGAACGACTCGGCGGCGTCCGGGTGCGCGGGGTGGGTCATCTGGAGCTACCAGGGACCGGTTTTCGGGGGGGAGGAACACGGAGTCGGAGGATGGAAAGGGGGCGCAGCGGGAGGAGAGCAATGCTGCGGAGGGTCGGCGGCAGAAAAGACCGGTGCGCCGGGGAGGGACGAGGCGTCTATTGCAGGTGAGCGAGCAGAGAATTCATCCTCGCTACCTAGGTAGGGAGGTAGTTGCGTAGACAGAACGACGTTGCACTGCTGGGCCCATTGGAGAGGTGTCTGGCTTACACGTGACGCGAGGCCCGACGTCATCGGAACCTCTTTTACGCGGGTTTCAGCTTTGGCTCCATCCGACCCAGAGTATCGGGATTGGGATGTTTGGTTGCGTGATGTGTGATGTGCAACTGGGGTTCAATCGAGAAGTTTCTGTTTCACATGGGTTAACTAAGTATTATTGAATTGGCCAATTAAATATTCTAGAAAATGTACGGCTTGAATCCCAAGCATGAAAAGATGCTGATCCCTGGCCTCTGTTGCATCCGGGCCAACAACACCAATTATCGCAATCCCCCTCGCTGAGTCCCCCAGGGTCAACATTACAGATTTGCACCAACAATTACCACTCTTCCAAACAGTCTCGCTCTTTCGGTTCATAAATCAAACGTCGTCGCTTCTCCAGTAAAGACGAAGAATGCCCCAATTTACAGGCACGCTTTTTCGCTGTCCAAGACTCCCAATGACACAGACTCCCCACCCCCGGCGTACTCACCGCGTGGCACTCTCCTTCTTCCCGAACAACCTCCTCAGCCCCTCCGCCATGGACTTCTTATTCTTCAGCGGCGGCCTCGCAGGCTGCTTTTGGCCTCCTGGTTCGGCTGGGGGGGTTGGGAGGGGCGGGTGTGAACTGAGCGGCGATGGACGCAGCGGGAGGCTGCTGCTGCTCGACGGCCCAGGACTCGTCCGTGGCCGTTGTTGCTGAACTGGCTTTAGGGGTGGTGGTTTCAAGGGTGGTGGTTTCGAGGGCCGTGGTTTCAACCCTTGAGGGATGCCTTGTGACATGTCGTCGTCGTCGACCACAGACTCCTCCTCACTCTCGTCGTCGTCCTTGAGGTTTGCCTCATCGTCACTATCCGCAGGCACCTCCCTCAATTCATCTCCACAGACGACGACATACCATCGTATGTCCTCGCCCTTCTGCAACTCGTCTCTCAACCTGCCAAACCACTCGTCCTGCTTCCGCATGCGGTACTTGGCCATCTCATCGACCACATTGGCGCTGAGGTCGATGCGGACGACGTAGTCGGCGACATAGGCGTACGGGCGGCTCGGCAACCTGGTGTCCTCCGGGTCAAACTCCTCCAGCAGCTTCACGGCGGACCAGGAGTGCATGAGCACGGCGTCGTTGGCCTCAGCGACGCGCGACGGCGGCACGGTGAAGTCATCGTCGCGATGCAGGGGCTCTCCCTCCGAGGCCGTGGCGGGCCGAGGCTTCTTGGGAGCACATGGCGATGGCGGCGCAGGCGGTGGCTCCGGCAGGAAGTCGAAGCTGGCGTGAAGCTGGGAAAGGATGGCCGACGACGTAGCCGGCCCGATGACCCAATTCGAGGCGGCGTCGTCGAGGTCGTTAAGGACGACAAAGACGCGGATGTCGCGCCGGTGCCATCGGAAGCCGTGGCACAGATACGTCGGCATTGTCGAAGCCAAGCGTGGTGGCGCGATACGATAGCGATAGCGCCTTCAATTGATTGCCGGCGTCATCCAGCAGCCAGTCGCGATCTCTGCGTCACAGTGTGCCTCCTCGCAGTGGCCTCTTCCTCGCAGTCTCCTGGTCTTCTCCTGGTCTTCCGTCACACGAGAATCCCCTTGGTTGACGTCGCAGCCTCGACGGGCGGAGCCGCGCTGACGAGCTGGTCCCAAATAAATATTCGGCGCTCCTCACTCCGGGGCGTTCGGATCCCAGGGAAACGAAACGGCGGAACCCCTAAGCTAGAAATCGCAGGTCGATGAAATGTTTTGGATCCTTTCGGTCCTTGGGTTGGCGCGCCCCGTTGGGACGGCAGAGAAGCCACCGTCCGTTGAAGCGCAGAAATCAGTCTCGCCTTGGGGACGAAGACCACGTTTTGCGCGGCCCACGGCGCGAATGCCCGTTATGAGGTGCGAAACCCGGCCTCCCTGTCATGTGAATCAATGCGCACTTGAAAATGATCCCTGTGAGATTGTGGGATTTTGGGATTGCAAGGTGACATGACAACTCCACGCTGCTGCACGCTGCTGCACGCACGGGACTCCTTCATTTCTACAACGACTATAATAAGATACAACAAACCCGTACATGGTCCGTTCCATTCATGTACATGTACATATGTGATAAACCAACGTATAAGTCTATTATGTAGTTAGAGCAGTGTGATATTTTCCCGTCTCGTGTATAAAATTCCCGTCCAAAGTCATTGAATTCCATGGTATCCGCAAGCTAGTGTCGTTGACATCATCCAACACCACCGTTTTATCTGCATGTGTTTATACAGAAGCATATCCAACATCGTAATCCTTCAACCTCTCCCCCCAAAATCATCGCCAATGCGCCTCCTCGATCGTGAAAAGTGGTCCCTAGTTTCTGAAGCAATCCATGTTCAGACTGACACCACCCATGTCGTCCATTCCCTCCATCCCCAACAACGACACCCCTCCGAAGTCTTGGGTGTCGAATTCAAAGTTCATATCTTGTAACATGTTATCGATATCTTCGTCCGAGATGTTCACATCCATATTGCTGGGCATAGCGGGCGCGCCATCGATCGCTGTTTCGGCCTGACTGGCCTGCGGTAGCTTCTCGGCCATCATCTCCTTGAACTTGGTCAGCAACGCTGAGTCCTCTGCTGCCGTGGCGTCCGATTTGAGGATCTGGCGGCCCCGTGCCTGCATCATCGCATCCGTCGGCATCCGTCCTGTGCTGGCCACATGGTTCTCCACGAAACTGATAAGGCCGCGCTCCAGTTCGCGGGAGCAGAAGACCAACGCTGGGCGAGCACCCTGAGACGACAAAGTCTCCAGGTAGCCGTTTGCCCCTGATTGGCCTGCAGGGAAAGACTTCGCTCCGATTCTCATCGGCACCTGGACATTGTCGTGGAATGGCTCAAGCATAGACTTGGGGTAGGCGTAGGGCGGCGCAAATCCAGTGCCTCCTTGCTCAACCGCCCAGGCGTTTGAGTCGGGGAGACCAGGGCCGTCCTCCTTCAGGATGCCAACCTGGCGTTTGAACCTCCTGAGCCACTCTATGTTATCCGCGGCAGTTTGGTTCCATGGGTCGTCACTATGTACATGTTAGTTTACATGTTTGTATTGAGAACCTTAACCATAATCACTTACTCGTCATAAAGAATCCAGCGAGCCTGATGTTGCAGTTCGGCATCGGTAGGCACATGCTGGTTGGGATTGTTTGGTGACATTGTCGATGACACCCACCTTATCAACTCCTTTGCTAACCGTCGGTAACAGTTGGCATCATTCAGGAAAAAGGGCCCAGGTTGAAGTGAGTTTGGGGACTCCTGAGGCCCCTGGTTGTTTTTCATTGGGCACTCGGGCGACTTGGTGGTTGTGGTGAGTGGGGTTTCGGTCATCGTGGGCTGAGTGCTCGGCTGGAGGGAGATGGCTGGTGAGCTATCGGATACCGTCGTTGCTCCCACAATAGGGTGTCGGCCCCTGAAATTTTTCAACCAGGTGACGCTGTCGGCTGCGGTCTGGTTCCAGCCGTCATCGAACTCATAGATAATGATACGTGCTTCCCTCTGTAGATCATCATCGGTAGGCTCAAATCCCTGGGACCGTTGGCTGTTGAGATAATCCCCCAGTTCCCTCTCAAGGCGAGAGTAGCTGTGGATAGTTGAGTCGATCAGCGTGGGATCGGTGGAACGGTACACTTGATCCTTGATATCTTCGTTGCGTGGAAGATGGGCTCGTCGCCGAAATGGGGCCAACCAAGTAGTAGAGGATACGACCAGGCGCAGCAGCCAGTTGGCAATGGCGTCAGAGGGGTGCGTAGACACTTCTTCGACGCGGCCCACAATGTGGCAAGCCTCCTCTTGGAGTTCGTCATCCATTGGCGTCAGGCCCAACATCTTCTTGAACCTAACAAACTCCTGAAGCTGCACCTCCATGGGGCACTCCTCGAAAATATTATCCTTGCCGTTAATTTTGAGTGATGCGAGCCTATTTTCAGCTGCACCACGAAGGGGACCGAATCGCGCCTTTTGTGCCAGCCCGTCGGAGTTCATGATAATGTCACGAAGCCAGGAAGGGAGAGTTGCAACTCCTTGTAGAGACAACAATTCGCTCGCAAAAATAATACGGCATCCTTCCACCATCAATTCTTCGTCGGTTGGTAGTCGTCCATGTTGCTCCTCGTGGTTCGCCATGAAGTAGGCCAACTCGAGCTTGATTAGCTCGTAAGCATTTCGGGGGGTTTCCGGCGGAGTTTGATTTGCTACATATGGCAATGGAGAATTCCGTTCATAATGAATGAGATCTATTTCAAAAGTTAGACGCTTTAAGCTGATCTACAGGATATTGCAGAGGTCTCATACAAGGAGGGATAGAGTTCTCGACCATGTCGAGCACAGGGACTTCAAAACCCCAGTCACCCTTCCAGTCAGCCATGGAATAACCAGTCTTGAAATGCTCCGCCAGGTGATCGACTCGAATGGTCCATGTATCCATCACGATACCACAGAAACCGCACCGTGACCGAATCTCGGGAGTCGCAATCTTCCAGGATTTCATGGACCAGTCCGAAAACTTGATGTTGTGGACCAGGCGCAGATGCTGGTTGAGGTGATCCTTTCGATAGAATGTTCTCTCTTCGCCTGATCGCTCTTGGCAGGCTGAGTGGTTGTGACTCTCGATATGAGCATCATCTGGATTGGCCAAGCCGCAGAAAACGCAAGACAACTGGCCGTTTTCTGGGTTGACAGCTCGAGGTCCGTGGGGGGAGCAGACCCATCTCTCAAGAGACAGATGCAGCGACTTTTCGTGACGCTGCCAGTCATGCTTTGTTCTGAAAGTTTCGGTACAGAATGTACACTGGAAGGTCTTGAGAGGAGGTGCCAGGCTCGTGTTTGTCTCATTACCCGGCTTCCCGGCTGTTCTTCGTCGACGACGGCGACGGCCTCGGGTGTTGAACGGGGCTGAACCAAAGGAGCCCCAGGAATTGCGCGATCCATGTGAGTAGGCCGAGCCAAACGATCCATTGCTGGAGTGTGATGTGCCCAAACTGCTAGCCGATGACTGGTTGCAGAGAGATTTGCCTGAACCATCGTCCGTGTAGTGGAAGCTGAAGGGACTGTTCAGCCCTGACGACAGGACTGATGATGAGGCAGTGACGGCCCTGGCGATAGCAGTGACCGAGGCAGGTTCGTTCTCTGGGGGAGAATGCTCCCAACGCTGAAGTGGGTTCATGGCCTCGAGGGCAGGAGTGCCTCGGCGCTGAGGGATATCCATAGGACCTGACCAAGTCTTGAAGTGAGGGGATGTTGAACGAGGAGCCTGTGCCTGGACTTTGCCACGGCGGCGGGCATTGGCAAGCCAATTGGTGATTTGGGTCTTGTTGAGACCAGTTTGTCGCTGAAGCATTTCTTTCTCTTCGTCACTGGGATAGGGGTGGCGGTTGTGAGTGGAGAGCCAGTTCTTCAGGATGCGAACAGACTCTCTGGAGAATCGAGCACCGATTTTAGGAGGGGCCGCGGTGGTCGAGCCGCCTTCGGCCAATGTGATCAAGTCAGTTGCCGATGTGTTCCGCGACGACCTGAGGGAGTCATCATGACCATCGTCGGGGACGGTGGTGGTTGGCTGGAGATCAGATACAGACCACTGGTTGGGGGGGAAGGCTGTCTGATCGAGGTTGAAGAGCCCAACGCCGTTGCCAAAGCTGCAGTCGACGCTCAGAGCAACGCAGCTGGTGCAGTAGCCATTCAATTGACCCTCTCGGATGGTCTTGCACGAGAAGCCACCGAGGGAGCAGTTGGTACACGGCTTCGAGGGAAAGTCCCAGTCGAGGGCGGTGGTCAAGTCCATGTCGATGGGAGCAGTGGCGACATCGGGCATGGCGAAGTTGTTCTCGGAGAAGTGTTGCAGGGCGCAGAAGCTAAAGTCGTCCTCATTGACATTTGCTAGGACGAGATCGATGTTGTCGTTGTCGGTAGAGTGGGCGAGGGTGGAGTCGGGGTGGAATGCGTTGCTCATGGAGTTACCCAGGGCGTCGCCAGCCTTGTCCCAGTCGACGTACTCTTCCATCTCGTCAAGGGTGGTCATGGCTGCGGTAGCTCAAAGGGCGCAATGCAGACGAGCGGTAGTCAGGCGAAAGGCGCGCGTTTCATCGACGAGGGTATGAAAAGGCGTCACAATGACAAGCACCCGCCCTTTGCGTAGTGCTGTAATGTCAATGTCAAGTCGACGAGGGTTTATTCAAAGGTGTCCCACTTGGTCCGAGGTGTAATCAAGTTCCCTGACGCCTTTCGAGCCAAGAAAAGTTGACATGAAGATGAAGTAAAGGGGAGAAGACGAGTCAGCAATACGTGGAGGCCGGCACAGTTTTGTTCAATCGATGGTGTTCTGAGATGCGGCGTCGGATGGAGTCATGAGTGAGAGTCTGCCCGCTAGAGCGCCTATTGCACCCAGTCCAGCCACACCAAAAGAGCCACCCAAGCAAGTCAAGGGTCAAGGGGATAACGACGACCCACCGAGGAGAAGGCACGACTGGCTGGGGTCTCGTGCGTGCCAGAATGTCAAGAGTGCGCCCTTCGATTGACAGGCAGCACGCTTTGGGGCCTGGAGAGGGTGGGTCAGCGCACCAATTGCGTCGGTTTACGGTGCCGGCTTGGGTGGTGCACTGTGTTGTGGAGAGCATGCGGGCATGTCCGTGCGCCACAAGTCGCCTTGTTCCGCCTCGATCAGCAGCGTTTTTGCTCTTGTCGGTGAGATGGTCAGCTCGACATCACAGTGACCCTCGCACCGTGTCAGGCCGGGTGGGGCGCGTCCGGGGCTCCGCTCCTCGTTGTTCGCAAGGCGCGGCCGCGCAGCCGACGACGATTTTAGAGGCTTATTTAGCCCGCCTGCAAGTGCAAGCCTGCACGCTGCAAGCCCACCACAAAGTCCACAAAGTCCACCCACTCGAAGCCTGCCCGACACCGGCCCACCGTCACCACCCTGGTTTTTCTACCGCTTGCGCCGTTCCATCTGCCTTCGTGGGATTCTTTGGATCGTCGCTTTGGCGGGGGCACACCCATGGCTTGCCCAACTTACCTCGACCGGGGCAATAGACCGGTCCGTGGCCGGAACTGACCGCAAGTGACCGCGACTGCCCGTTCCCGCTTCCCCGACCGACCGACCGCCATGGCCGCCGATTATCATCACCACAGCCACAGCCACAACCACAACCCATGCGGGCCCCACCTCGGCCAATATCGAGTCCTTTTGCTTCTTGGACGTTCCTGCTGATTCCTGCGTTGAATGCGCTGGAACATTCCAGACATCTTCTCTGAGAAAGGAGAAACGCGGCCAGGGATACCCAATGAAGGATGGGCTGACGCTGCCGTTGATTTCTCTTGCTCGTGTGCCCGTCTGCCTACTTTAGCCGCTGATCTCGGGCGTATTGCGATGCGCCATGTCCATACAGTAGTGTTGCATTCTCGCATATTGGTAATCAACCCGGTGAGGTAATCAACCTAGTGAGTGGTAAATAGGTGTTGCGATTGATATTGACGGTGAAATCTGGGGTGTCACCTGTGGCGTCATGCGAACTCGTTGGCCGCGGCCCCACTCCACCAGTATGGATGCACATGGTTTGGAACCCTTGGAACATGCCGAGTCATACCATGTAGAAATATTTAGACGGATCTTATCTAATAAGTCGCGACCATTAAGTACGGGTCACCCGAAAGACGAGGGACCATGTTTGGCCACAAGCAATTGGGGTGAGTACGTACCTTTCGTCTTTCAGCGCCGAAATTGAACAAGCTTGAAAAGGTTCGGCCAGAGGCTTCAGATTTCAGCCCCCAAGAGCCTGATTAACAGCACCACCGTTCCCTTTCTTGTTTCTTTTTTTGGTTCGTGCTATGAAGACGGTTGCCCCACAGCCTCCAGCGCGAAAGCTGTCATGACGGATGTACGAACCATGTAAATGAATTTCCTTAGAACCACTCTAGAAGGACTTCAAAAATGCAAAAGCGTGGTTCACTCCACCACCGAATCTCCAGACTCCACCCCATTGCACCATCTCCAGTCTCCTTCCAATTTTAGGGCCGGATCTAGGGCCGATCAAATTTATCGGGTTCCCATCCTACTACGTCGTGCTCTAAACCTTGCGAAAAGGTTTATTGCAGATGTCGATATGGCACCTTAAATTAGATCAGTCGCTTATCTAAGATGACCACAAAGTGTGCAGACTTTGGCTGTCTAATGAGTTATCTCACAGTGCCGTCAAGTTCTCCAAGGTTTATTTCAAATGCTTGGTCCCTGGTGGCATTGGCTTTATGCCTCTCTTGGGTGGCAGCATCAGTTGGGGCCGCCTCTCTGCGGAGGAAGTGAAACCTCGACTGAGTTTTCCAACGCTCATCAGTCATCAAGTTCCACGTCGCCCGCGCTTTACACTGGGTGAGTTAGTGAGAGAGCGTGTGGTTACTTTACCCGAACCAGATTCAGGTGGTATTTTTTTTCCCCGGTGACATTAGGCTCAGATCATTCATGTCGTGCATACGCTGCCAGTCCCTTCACTACCTATCAAGGAGTTCCCTCAGTTGCCTTGCAAGGGGAACCCGTACGTACAACGCTACTCAATCTGGATGGCTGTATGGATTAAGTATACAGTTTCTGGAGGGCGTCGTTAAGTGTAAACACATTTCAAGTGTGTTTATTTGTGATGTCCGGCGGGTGAGGGATGACGGCCAAGACGAGTTCGAGAGCCAAGTCCTTGCACCGATTATACGTCTAGTGCGATGCGTGAAAGACGACCGAGACATTTTCTGGGAAGAGATATGAGGGTGTTAATCCCAGGCTCTAGCCCAGCCATGGGATGGTATCCTCGTCAGCAGAGCTCACATATTCGTCTCTGAGTCACCTGGAACAAATGTGGTATGGAACGCTTGGTCAAGATACATACATCTCCACCGCCGGGGAACGCTGCAGTGGCTCGAGTCGGAAATCCGATATGTCGTAAAAGTGGCTCTCTTGTTATGAATAGGGTTGCGGTTTTTGTCGTTGTCGTTGCCAGCTATTACGACACTGAACACAGTTCTTATCCCTGCATTCTCAAATCCAACAGGAGATCAGTAGTTTACCCGCTGGTCCTCTTTCTCCTCTGTCATCCGCCGGTTTACGCCTTCTTTGATACTTGATCAAAATCGTGCCGGAGCGAGAAACCTGATACTTAGTAAGTTAGCTTAGAGTATTGCTATTCATACGCATGAGCACATGCCGCAATCCTAAAATAACTAATAATAACACGCCGAATTTACTCAGTAGAGTAAATTTGGTACAACCATTTCTTAGATTATTACTCCTAACTTCTAAGGATACTTTATTTTATTCAGTAATGAAAACAGGCCAGCTGCGCAAGACCGTACTTTCTACTGCTCATATAAGCCGGGCATGATAAATCAGTCGAGGTTTAGATAAAGACGGTTGCACTTGTATGCGGAAAGAAGTTTCTTATACATAAATACTTGGTGTTTTGAACCATTGTCAGATCGACGGCCTTGCAGCGTGCTCAAACTCAGTCAACACGCATCAATTTTACTGCCCTTGTTCTCGCTGTATTGGTAGTAAATAGTATCACTCTTTTACCGGAACCAGCTTGATCCCAGGGAATCTTCAATCTTGCTGGTTGCTGATGATCTGACTTTCGATATCGAACCTGTCTCACCTTGGGCACCAGACCAACTCACAAATAAGATAGCCCATATACTTCCTGCTACGTCCTTAGCTTTTGCGACTCCCAAAGATACGTGGGTTTGCATCAGATGTTGTATTTCGCCTGTATTGGCTGCTTTAGGGAGAATCTAGCTTGAGGAAGCCCTTAGAACCAGCCCTTGGGGACCAACGCCGAGTTGGGTGCTCAAAGGGGACGTCTGATGTTAAAAACGTTCATATTAGACACGCACAGGCAATATTTCAAAGGAATAGATCTGGGCTCCCCAACTTCCCATCGAATTGTCAGTTGCCCTTATAGCAAGAATTAGTGGGTTAGCAGGATCTGTCATGGTTGTCGGCGTGCGCTGCCAAGGAAGGAAATCACCCCTGTCAATCTATAGGTATATTTGTGGCACGATCCATATACATTAACGCTCTAATTCCCTGTTATGACCAGAGAGTGCAAGTCGCGACGGTTTGCAGTGGCCGGGCAGCTCTCGCCGATACATCCTCCAACTCTCGGCACGGAGGAACCAAACTCTGGCGGCACAATTGTATTCAGTTCTCACAATTTCATGGACCTTGTTTTCCCGCCCTCGCATTAGCACTCTCTCCCAAAACACGTTTTACTTTTAGCTTTAGTCAATCAATTAGCCCTGGTCGGCACCGCCGCTTCGCCGCCTCTCTTCCGTTCGGGGCTCCATCTCTCCCAGTCGTCTCCTACCAGCCCTATGACATCTCGCAATGGCACCCTTGATGCCAAGCTGAGTTACACCGTTATTAGGACTGTAGCTACATTTAAAATGTCAGTGCTACCGGGTGTAATGAGGCTAGTTACCAATGCCGTGTAAGCTTCTACCTAGCTGATACACACATTCATGACACAGGGCGACCTACTCTTCAACAGATTCAACAGCATTTTCCGAAATCTACCTCAAGACAGTGAAACACTCTCCAAGGTTCCCAGTACTCTTCCTCTTCTTACGAGTTCTTGAACCGACGCCGATGTTCTTTCCGTAGTGTGGCATCCGGAGAATATGCAAGTTACAGGTTTATTAGGAAATTGCAGACTCCCCTCAGGTTAATATGATTTACTAAATCATAGACCGGGTTCGGCTTTCGTATTCGCTTACACCCCAGTAAAGTGACATACAAAAGACACCATCATTCATTCTTGCTCTTGTCTGTAGCCTTTGGGCCTCAAATCTTCCACTCATATATGAACATATGACGAGCCAGCCTATTAGACGCCGGTATGTCATGGAGTTGGTTTATCAATCATTAGTCCCCATGTCTTCCAGTGGCCAGGTTCCAGGCAAACCGTAAGAGGATATCAATACCCGATTCTCAATCACACCTGGACGTTGGATAGTTATGGCAAAGACTCTTAGTAGACACGCCCAACGCATAGCCACTGTCAAGCAACCATACATGTTCCTACCCAACACCCCAGCTACCCATGGCATAGTAACCGCATTTGATATGTAACCATACAACAGGGAAACATAACAACATGTATACCCGACAATTCGGAGAGAAGCATGTCTAATCATTAGTCCGAAACAAGTATAGGCATGCCTGCTAATTAATCTAGGATTTGAAATGGCTTGTTAGGCAATTGGTAACTACCCCGTTGATTCTCCGTGCCGTCAAGCGCGGATATTTCGTATTAGATCGATCATATTGTTTCTCTTGGCCGTGGTCCCCTGCTGGTCACATTGTGGGTTTGTTTGTTCACCTTCACTGTCTCGGTCGTAATATTCTTCTCCCCTTGGTCTAGAGGTGTTCCTGCTAGAGCTAAAACTTGACTTTTAAAATGATCATTCCATACACAGTCGTTTATCATCTCGCTTAATGGCAAAATGTCCTAGTCAGTGGTGCAACTCTGTTTGGTATGAAACCCAATGGCATCGGGATCTTCTTGAATGCTATTCCGGTAGCAGAAGGATATGTGTCACTGCAATTTGCTGATATCATTAGACATATTATAGACCGTCTACTCCGCGCTCAAGTAGGAGATCATTAGCTCCCCCACGTCTGAGAGGTTGTCCTGAATATTCAGATATCATGCCCCCAGCGCCCATTCTGTGAGCCATCGCATCGTAGCTCGAGCCAGCAATATATTCAAAGGCTCAGACATGGAGCTTACTTCATATTCATTTATCATCCGCGGGATAGTGGCTTATCACGATTCCAGCGATGTCCTCTTTGGTGGCTTCCAGTGGAGAACATCGCGGAAGTTCATTTCCAGAAATCACCCCATCTTGTCTCATGAGCTGTACCCTAGCAGCGGCAAAACAGGAAAGCCGTGTTGTCTCACTTTTCGGATGTGGGTAGCCGCGTCAATTATATGTAGACGTATGACCCCCCCGGAAAGATCACCCCTTCAGGCTCAGCCCGCATAACGCCCATTCTCGTAAAGAACAGGGAACCCAACTCATCACACCCACACACTGCAGAACATCCCCCAATCACTGCCTCCCGCCGACCACATTCCGCAGAACCCAATACCCATTCATTCAGCTTGCAGGCCCCATCCTCCACCTAAGCTCCATCCCCCATCGGGTCCCGATCGGATTGCAAGTCGGAGATACGCTTTCAAACATCACAGCCCACTTGTAAACCCAACAGACTGGTGAGCTGCGGCCCGGCGCAAGTCATTACTGGCGTCCAGTCCTCCAAAGTAGGATCGTCAGCTAATTGCCGCTAACGGCATGCATTCATTTTTTTTCTCACAGTGAGAGATGCTAAGAACCGCCTAGTCACCCTTTAGCCAAAGCCCCAAAACGATCTGGATTGGTGAATTTTTCATAGCTTGGTGGCGCCAACGCTGGCAGGGATGGGGCTGCTTTGAGCTCTCTCTCTCTCTCGGAGACCGACGACAGAGACCGACCGGACGACACGTGGGTGTCTCTTTTTCCTGCTGGGATACACGCGGCTTGCAGCGAAGTTGTCGATCCCATTTCTGGTACTTCTCACTGAGACGAGTGAACCAACACTCCTCGCGGACCCTACAGGCCCTTATCGGGATCTTCCGAGTTCTCGACGCGACTAACAGCAATCCACAAGCCTGGTGCTTGTCATCTACTAGAACCTTTTAAGGGTCTGACTAGCACGGCGGCACATCAAAAGTGTCTCCAGAGAAAAAGAAAAAAAGACTGCTAGATTCGGCACCCGGCCAACTCGGGCTTGCCAAGACCAGGCACTCGTCTCACCAAGTGGATATGGGCTTGTCAGAAGTCTCCAATCCCCGCAACACAAAGCGAATAACAAATCGCCGATTTACCACAAACTCGATTCGTGACGACACCGACGAAGCTCCACCTGTGGAACACCGACCAACAGAGCCCCGATGTCTGGTTGGACAATGGCCCTGTCCCTGGTCTGGTTCCCCTCTCTCCTCGCCCCATGTCTATCAGCTCAATCACGTTTTCATATCTTTACGCAACCGCAGACACTGCCCGCGGTGTTACGTTGTACTTGTGGCGCCATTTTTTTCTTCCTGAAATACAAAACCCTTGGCAATGGCCTTATCATCTCGTTGTTGTAGACGGTCCATGTGCTTGTCCTCGGCTAAACAAGGACTTCAGCCCTATCCCCGACCCTGGGGTGACCTCAGTTAACAATCCCGTCATAATGACGAAAGATGGTTCTTTGGCCAATGAGCCCATGGCGTTTCTCAGGAATGCCACCATTTCCTTATGAGTTCACAATAGCGAGAAAAGAGTAAAGACGGAAAAGATGCCTCTAGCCGAAGCTGTGGCTCAATGCAACCTCGTCCAGGGTTGTGCACATGCGTATATTCATGTCATAGATGACAAAGCGATTCAGGCTCGTGATCCTGCAGACCTCCTGGGGATGGCGAGCTGGCCCATTCCATGCTTCCGCCGCCGTTGGAAATCAAACAGGACCTGCATTTGGCCCCAAATCAGCGTCGAGTCGAGTCGTTATTGAGTCCATTTTCATCCACCGTTCCATCGCATCTCCTTTTTAGCTCCTAGAAACTATCTCGCGATCCACCCAGCCCACCTAGCCAGGTCTATTTATGCATATAAATGCCATTGTAGAGAGGAGGTGCTGGAGACCGCGGTGTCGCAGTCACCCTTTTAGTCTTTTGTCGACCGGTTCCATACCTATTTTGAAGAAAAGTGTCTGCAAATGATCCGATTCCTTAAAAGTGCAACACCCGATATCATGAGCCTGTAACCGTGGAGAAATTTCATGTGCAGTGTGAATTCCAAAAGCGCCCAGCCCATCCAGGGCTCCATAATCCTCGAACCGTTCGTGATAGTTCAGTGTTCCAGTGACTCCTTGCTGACATGGAAAAACCTCATTAGTCATTGATTTGTCCCGTCGTGAATTCGCCTCATCATCAATCATGTCCAAGTTCCTGCAGCTCTCGCTCCTTAGCAGCAAGCATCTCTCGCATCCTCTCAGCCTCCCGTTGGAGGGCAGCTCGGCGCTCGGATTTAAGCCTCTCACTCTCCATGTTCAAGTCGCGCAAGCCCGGTGGGGCGCCCGGGGTGGGGTCTCTATTCGAAAACGCCCCGGGGCTCGGAGCCGAGGCGGTTGTACTCCCAGGCGACCGAATGGGGGGGAGGGAATAGTCCCCGTCGTCGCTCCCTGGTCCGGTATTCGAGGGGCTACCGGTTGAGTTCGCAGGGTTCAGGATGGATTTGAGATTAATCGACGAGATTCGCTTCGTGCTCTCCTGTCCGCCCTCGTTCAAGTTGAAGGGTTCACCTTCGGTCGTAGAGAAGGAGCGTTTCCGTGTCGGCGAGAGGAAAGACGCAGGGGACAGAGAGGACTGTCTGTCGGCAGCGGCCGTCATCGATGCCATCGGGGGTAACCTATTGTCGTCGTTAAGTGAAGAAGGGAGATTGCGCATGTTGTTGGATTGATGATATGCCGCGAGGTCGGACGTAGATGGTAAAGGTGACATCCTCCTGTTTGAACGCATGACAGGATGGGGTTCGATCGTGAGAGGGTGTTCTGGACGCCTCCGCAAACCCAAGTTGATAGACCCGTCATCATTGATCGTTCCTCTCTCGGGAGTTGGCTCTTGGCTCTGGTTCTGTGTTTCGACCGAGTCCATGGCGTCTTCCATCTCCTCATCCTGAGTAACAGGGATAATTCGTTTCCGTCTCTTGATGGTTGATTTTTTCATTGTCACGGGGCGATGAACACCATGAAGTTTATAGTACAATCCTTCGATGGTCAGCAAATAAAGAAAGCCTCTCAACACTGAAAACTTACCACAAGCGTTGCAAATGGTATGGCCACTTTCATCTCTTCTCCACAAGGGAGTGATGGTGGTCCCACAGTTTTGGCATGCAATGACAACAGCTGCGTTGGAGGATTGGCCCTGGAGGGCGTTGACGTCGACGGGGACGGGTTCAGGTTTCACACTCTCGGGTCGGCTCTGGCAACCTTGTCGCTTTTGCATGACGTTCAGATGAGAGCTCTTAGACACACGGTTGTTGTACGCAGGGCACCCATTACATCCTTCGGCGCCACCTGTTCCATTGCACCGACCGCCGCCAGGACAGGTTCCTCCAGGGGTTTGGTCTGCAGAAACATAACTTGCTGGGTTCGCGCTAGACGGATTCTTGGACGAATATGCCTGAAGGGTTTTCGAAGGACTGGTTCGGGGAGGATCCGCGGGAACGACATTCGGTGGTCTCTTGAGACTGGTTGGACGGGAGGCATTCCTAGCTTTTAGATAGAGGCCGCAGGCGTTGCAAATCGTAGCGCCTTGAGGTGATCTTCTCCACAAAGGCGTTCGAGTGGTGCCGCAGTTGCTACTCGATGGTGAGCTAGGAGTCAAGAATCAACGGGAAATGCGATTCTCACCTGCAGACTTGGCCTTGGCCCTGGCCGCCTCCTGGGGGCGGACTCGCTTTAGGGCCATGTTCCAATTTTGACGAGCCAGGGCTGGGAACCTTGGTTATTGAGTCGCTGGGGGGAGTTGTTCTGGAGCCTGGGGAGCCACCAAATTTTGATCGGTAGTCTCGATTTTCCGGGTCAGTCGGAAGTCTGGTTCGTTCCTGAGAAGATGCCCCAGGAATGTCATTCGGTTTGGACGACATTGGCCTTGAGGGCAAGGCGGTTCGTACAGAGCCGGCCTCGCGTTGATGGCTATACGACCCCCTTGGTTGCGTGTCCTCGCTCATTCCCGTGGAGCGAACGGGATATTCAAGTAGAGAAGCCGCCGAAATGAGAAGGCTGACAAGTGCGTTGCTGAAAGCGGCAGGAGGACGAGAGGGTGTGTTGGAGACGAGTTGGATTGGACCGATACAAAACGAGGGCTGTAGCATGCATGGGCGTCGATGTACGGCCTTTGGCTGCGTGAGAAAGGGGCTGAAAGTGGTGAGATAGGCAGACTTTTGATGATGAAAGAGATGCCTAGGTGCGTGCAAGCCAAAGAAGGTTGCAGTTGGTTACAAGCCCGATGGGGAATGAGGCGAAGTCGGATAAGTGCCGGTGCCGGGTCCTGTGGATACGACGTACCAGGGCAGGTATGAAGTAGGGTAGTCTCTGGAACCGGTATCGAGACAAAGGGAACACGGCAGGCCAGTAGATCTGCGCATGTATGTAATAGAGCAGGAAGGTTTGGTGGTCAGATGATCGAGACGACCACTGGGGTACGAGATAGGCCAAGTCGAGGCAGATGACTGGGCAAAGCCCCAACAAGCCGAGTCAGTCGAATGGGGAGGGGGGTCGGCGAGAGTAGTCCCGGGGGATGACGCGACTGCAAGCGGAAACTCGGGACGGCGGCTTCGAGACCACGTCTAGCAGCGATGACAAACCAAAACCCGGACCGAGGCGTCTAACAGTCGTAGATATCGATTTGGGGTTGCGACTTGGGGGCGGAAGTCGTTGGAGGATATCAGGGAGACGACGGGGAGGAGATGGAGGGGGATGGGGAAGGTAGTGCCAGGCCCAAATACAGGTGTATACGGAGTCGAGGTTTGAATTGGAGGTGAAGCCGGTGTACAAAGTTTGAAGTACGTAGTATGTAGTAGTCAGCGAGAAGCGTCAGGGTGGCGCGGGGGCCAACAGGTAGTAGTAGTCGAATGCAATCGAGGCGTCGAAGGCGAAGCCGCGCTTGGCAGACAGCAGGGGGCTGTCTAAATTGGCACCACCAGCTTGGGAGGGAGTGACCAGGTACTTCGTAAGTAGTGAGATGACGGGGGGATCAGATCACAGTCGCCCAGCGCACCGATATTATGTAGGGCGTTGGCGGGGTGGTGAGAGTGGCTGGAGCAGCCGGAGCAGCCAGAGCAGAGCAGAGCGAAGCAGAGCAGAGCAGAGAGGGATTGTCTGAAGGAAAAAGACGACAGACAGACGAGAGTTATGCTGTCGGCAGACGCACGAGCATGGGCCTAAGGGGACCTGCTGGGGTGAATTGGACCCTCCGGTGTCCCTTAGCCTTAATGGATCGATGTGGATAAGATGAGGGCAGTGGATAGGGAGAAGGATGTCGGCAGGTGCATGTGCATGACCTGGATGCCAGTAGGACCTTGCGCCAGGGACCGGAGCGGCGAGAGAACGGGGGGGGAAGACGACGACGATTCCACTAGAGGGGGGTGCCAGCGCCGGGAATGGCCAGGGCCAGAACGCCAGACCGACGCAGAGGAACGCAGACAGCAACAGGGAGAGCACGGAGAGCGCAGAGCGCAAGAGGCACGGGCGGAGGAGGGTGTGGTTGACAGTTCCCGTCCTTCGTAGATGGACGAGTCGCGGGCCGGGAGTGACGTGCGTGACACGACGAAAACCCCAGGGCCGGGGGGTTTCCTGTCACGTTTCTGGCTGGGGAGGTTGTGCCGCAAGTGGGCTGGGGAGGGGGAGGGGAAGACGGGCGGCGACAATGGGCGATGGGCGAGGCGGAGAAGGCGACGGGACACTGCGTGATGCGCCGGCGTGATGTGATCAACGATGGAGATGAGGACCTGAGATGATGACAGCGGGCGAAAAGCGGTGGGTTGGGGTAACCAGCTTGCCAGCTTGCCAGCGCCCGACCGACGGCCGCCCTAACGAAAAAGCCAAGCAGGAAGCCCCGTTCCGACGGGCTGGAGCGGGCGACCTGTCAACAGACTTGGCCCTTCTAAAGCCGCCCCTGTTGAGCCCTGTTGAGGAGGAGGGCGGAGGGGGTCCAGGGGCACGCACTCCTTCACTGGGCGTTTGCAGGGCGCTGTCTTGGAGCTGCAGAACCCGGGCTCGCTTCTGTGGCCTCTGCCGGATTTGACCATCTCCTACGTAGTGCTACACAGCGCAGCAATGGCCTCCGTGCCCCTGCCGAGCCTCGACCGCCGGCGCAGAGTCGCCTCGAGTCCTAAAAGCCCATGACCATCGCCGGCGCATTGTGGTGATTCTGGTGGGGTCACCTCACCGCGGCTCTGTCAAAGCTTCTTCTCGAGACACTCGGTCGCCCCTGAGGTGTCTTCGATTACATTCGCTCCACGCCCATTGGCTCGCGCCGGGCCGGAGAAAATGCTCTAGGGCCACTTGACGCCGTAACGGCGTTGCCCGCTTCGCGCAGGGGATCGTCGTCCGACCGACTTAGATCCAGTTGGCGCTAGGCCGAGATCGGGCCCTCTTTTTTTTCTGGCACCTGGTCTTGACGCGCCACACCAAGCGCTTTACCAAATCACGACGCGCCTTGCGAGAACTTGCCCGCAGCGCGCCTCAACACCATTCACCTCATCCCGCCAGACGCCAGGTTACCTCGGTACCTCACCACCCTAGCTTGTGCTCGTCATTGTGCCTGTCGCTGTGCCTGCAATTGTGCTCCTGCGCCTGCTCCTCTCCTGCTCCTGTGTGCTTATCGCTATCAGTGCTCCATATCTTTGCCCGTCATCGGCATCACCAGCTCCTCGATCGGATCCAATTGACGACTCCAATCCCCGTCTCTCCCCCTCCTTCTCCTCCTCCCCCTCCCCCTCCCCTTCCCTCTCCCCTCTTTCCCTTCTCATGGCTTCTTCGGAGGTCGGAAGCCCCAAACGGGAACCCACTCCCACCGCGCCCCTCTCCTCAATCCCCCAAAAGCGAGCTCTCGACGAAGGCCACAGCCCGGCCGTCCCCTCTCCGCTCAACCCCGAAGTCAAGCCCTCCGACTCCCTCGCCCCCGACGATACCACCCAGGCCGCCCGCTCGAAGCCCGCCCGCACGAAGAAGGAGACGCTCAAGAAGCGCGAGTCCAAAGGCGGCGCCCTCGGCCCCGACAGCGCGCGCGCAACCCCCGATCCCAAGGCGGCGAAAGAACCCAAGCAGAGCAAGTCAAGCCCTTTGCGATATAAGCTCGCTCCCCCGAAGCCATCCGACTTTGAGTTACCCCGGGGGCCTGTCTTGACGGTCCATCATGAGCTCCAAACTCCCAATGGCGAGTCGGTCGAGTTCTTCGAAGCGTCCGAACAGTAAGCCTTACTCTGTATCCACCATCGTCCAGTCCCTGCTAACTCCCGAAAAGTGTCTGCAATAAGAAAAACTTCCGATACACGCACTGCATCGCCGATCCACTCTTCCCCTCGATGATCTACTATCGGCAGACCGAGCCAGAGCCCTTCGGCCCGCGCATGAGCTTTGAGGATGCGGCAGGGCACGTCTTCTTCGACAAGTCGGCGCTCCAGGTCACGACAGACAAGGGGTTTCGCATGGCCCGAGCCAATGTCGCAGTGAGGGAAGGGAGATCGTACTGGGAATGCAAGATCACCCAGGGCATTCGAAAGCTCAAGGACGGCGAGGCCAAATCAGATGGCGGGAAACACGTACGCATGGGTTGGGCGCGGCGCGAAGCCTCCTTGGATGCTCCTGTAGGGTTTGATGCCTACAGCTACGGAATCCGAGACGTTTCCGGAGAGAAGGTTCACATGTCGCGACCAAAAGATTTCTTTCCCGCTGGCGAGGGAATTGAAGAGGGAGACGTCATCGGGCTGGAGATTCAGCTCCCGTCAGAACATCTCCACCGCAAGATCATGTCGGGGCAGTACAATCCAGCTGTGGACCAGGCCGACGAAGAGCCCCCGCTCACGGCCGAGGCACCCAACATTGTGCGCGATCGTGTGCCCATCCGCTTCAAGGCACACACCTACTTCGAGAAGATCGAATACCACACAACCAAGGAACTTGAGGATCTCATGAACCCGGCCCCCACAGGCTCTGGCGGCTCATCTGAAGCCCCGGGTCCCATCCACCCAATACCGAGCTTGCGTACACTGCCCAATTCCTGCATACGCGTCTACAAGAACGGAGCCCTCATGGGCACAGCCTTCGAGAACCTCCTGGGATTCCTTCCCCCAGCCTCACGCCCCACGGCTCAGGTTGGCGCTCGTGAGGGTCTCGACGATGGCATGCTCGGATACTACCCGGCCGTCAGCGTGTTCCGCGGCGGCGCCGCAGAGGTCAACTTCGGCCCGGACTTCTGGTATCCGCCCCCCAATTATGATACCACCGGGGGCGAGGTCGACATGGTCCGGCCCGAGGCAGGGCGCTTGGATAAGATCAACGCCGTCTCCGCTCGCTACTGCGATCAGATAGCCGAGGACATTGTCTACGATATCATCGACGAGGTCGACTTTTGGATGCAGGATGGCGGAGGCGCAACGGATCGCCAGGGGGTAAGTGACAAAAGTGAAGCTGTGGCTTTGGCGCCAGGCAGGGAGGAGATCAAGGAACTGGTCCAAGACGATTAAAAGGAGTCATTGTAATGGTGCATCACGGTGTTTGTTTTGGTTGGCTCCAGAGATACCCGCTGCGTATATTGCAGAAAACAGATATGTCAAATCATCTACGTAATGCTCAAAAAAAGAGGCTCACTAGGTATATTCATTCATCCATGTCATGTCCATCCCTTCTCTATTCGTATCCAAATCATAAAACCCGCGCCCATTACTCCTATATTCGTCCTCATGTCCCTTGACCGCAAGAGAACCAGCCTCAGCGGCGAATCGGCTCCAATACAGCATCCTGTCCAACCGGTGGGTGCGGCAAATCCGTCAGTGGCGATACCGGCGACACTAACGATACCGGCGACACTGGCGATACCGGCGATGACGTCGCCTTTGCGGTTGCCTCAATGCTGCGCGTCGAGGCGGGTTCCGGCGCCGGGAGAAGCGGGTCATCCGGAAGTTCCTCGATGCGGTCACTTCCGTCGATGGGTGCTTCGGCATCGGACTTCTCCTTCTCCAGGCGAACTTCGCGGCCGCGTTTATGGCAGTACCAGAGTACGAACATGAGCACTACGATGAGGATTAGCAAGTGTCGACTAGTTTTGGATAGGGGTTCGGGACTTACGGAAGAGGGCAACGCTCCAGACGACGTTGGTTCCCATGACGGCCGGCCACCGCAGCTTCAAGGCGTTGACGATAGCCTTGAGCATGCTCACGATCGCTCCAGGCTTCGTAACTAACTCCGTGAGGTTCTGGGGCATAAATAGCTTCTTCGCTGCCTCCGTGGTTCCGAGTTCCATTTCAGCCTTGAGACCCTGGCTCTCTGCGGCGGCAGCAAGCAGCTCGGGCGCGAGCGATGTCGTCAGCTTCTCGGGCAGCTGGGTAACGAGCTTCTGTAGCGACGAAGGCAGCTTCTCAAACCCGCGGTTAATGGCGCCGTCGCGGTCGTCGAAGAGGCTGGTGAGGTCGTTGCATGCCGTCGGTACACCATTGACAAGGTCCTTAAAGATCTGCGTGAAACGCTGCAGCAAGTCCGACGACTCGCTGGACAGCGAGACGATCTTATTATTCTTTGCTTGGAGGTTCAAGCGATCTAGGACGTTTCCGAGGTCTTTCTTCTCACGCTCGGCCTCGTCCGCGGTGATGTCCTCGGGTTTGAGGGTGTCGCCATGTTTCTTGTTCCTGTGGAATAGGAGTGAGAGGCGGTTTGGTTGTTTCTCATCCTTGTCCTTCTTGTCTTTCTTGTCTTTTTTCTTTCCCTTGGCATCCTCCTTGCCCTTGCCCTTGTCTCCCTCCTCCTCAGGCTTTGCGACCTCCACAGACCGCTTATTGCTCAAGACCGAGTCGCTGTCCGACAGCTCGATCTCGGGGGTTTTGACGCGCGGAGGCAACGGGGGAGGAGGGCTGTCATCCTCCAGTATCCTCCTCAACCAGGACTCGTCTTGCTTGTCGAGAACTGGGCTCAGCGGAGGGTGGTCGGAACTAGGGCGGCGGTCCCTCTTGGACTCGCTCTGGCTGTGGCGCTTGGGCTTCTCATGATGCGTGTCATCGACAACGGTTTCGACCTCGGGCATGTGAGTCTGGTCCCCTGTCGTCTCCACCTCGGCCGGTTGCGCGGCGTCTTTTGCGGCCTCCTTTGCGGCCTCCTTGTCAGCCCTGTTCTTCTTGAACTTCTTGACCATGAAATATTCCAGCATGGTGCGCTTCGGTCGTGTTGAGCTTGTTTTGATGGGGTTTCGGCAGGACTCGGGCGGGAAATGCGCTGGTCGATGGTAGTTGTATGTATTCAAGAGTGAAGACAAAGAGGCCGCCAGGTCGAGCACTCATGTCTCAACGTATGGTAGTGCGTCAATGATGCGTAGGCGCGCGCTTGGTTGCTTTCATGCGGGGAGCTCCAGACCAATGCCTAGGTAGCACCGCCACATGACATCATACGCCACCCCTCCGTCATGTTGACTCTGGCCCCACGCAATCGCGCAGAAGCTGTGACATTTGTGATCGACGGCCAACTACCGACGACAACTCTCAGTGCCGGGCTGACGAACAAGGGCGGCTAATCAACTGCGTTGTCATGCCAAAATGGTGTTTCATTCGGGTTCTGGGTATTTCAAATCAAAGTAATATCATAGACCTAACCCATTCATTCGTTTTCATCAATGTTTTCCTCAGCATCCCCCGCATCCTCTTCAGCCTCTTCTCCGCCTCCTTGCTCTCGGATAACATCGTCAGCCAGCGTGCTTCGTCGCCAGCCGCCTCCTCGCCTTTGGCCTCTCTGAAAAGCCTCGGTCCTTGTAACGGCTCTTTCGCCAGTATATTTCTCGCCTGACCATGCACTTGAGCATTTCGGGCACTTCTTATCTCTGCGGGTTCGCCAGAACGCATCCTCGCAAATATCATGCAACCGGAAATTGCAGTTTGGCTCGGTGCATCTCAGACCAATTGTAACAATATCCTTGCAGGCTTCGCAAAACTTAATCCGCTGCCACTCGTCTGGGCCCGTATCCGGGTCATTATATGTCTCGACAAGCCACGGCCGCAATTCCAGCAATGCCCGTGGTGACAAGCTGTAAAAGGCGTCCTCGCTCTTCTCAAACCAGCCTCCCTCGACTAGGCTTGCCAAAGCATTTTCAACCTCGCTGTGTTTCAGACCCCTATCTCCTGGTGTTTGTGTCTGTGCATCCGCGTCGACTTGGCTTTGTCTTCGATCCGGCCGTGCCAGCTTGATAGCCTGCATCTCGGTGATGGCGAGAACCTCCATACGAGGCGAATTGTACTTTTCAAACATGCCATCGAGGACTCGTTTAATGAACGACAGTTCGTCGGGGGTATGTGTCGTCGCAAGCTGGGTCTGCGGATCGGAAGTGGTGTTGACCAGGGCGTAAATGCGCTGCTTCGTAACTTGATGGACGGTACTTCGGATTTCGTAGTCAAAGAGTGAAACCGCTTCTGAGGCAATCCCAATATATTCGTTGAATTCCTGCTGCGTGACTTGGTCTGCGCGAACTTCGCTGTCGTCGCCACGGTCCGCAGTGAAGATCTCGGCGAGGACGGGCTGGGCCTCCTCAAAGGTAATAGTTCCTCGTGCCAAGATGGCCTGAAGAAACGCCCGGTTCCCGGCAGTGTAGCGGGAGTCTCCCATGTCGGCTATGTCGGGCCTTCCTATCCCCGTTCGTTTGTGCGAGGAAGCGAGCTGGGATCTGGGAAGTGGGCTGGTTGCAGGAGGCTCTTTGGTGGTACAGGCTTGTGCATGCGCCAGGCCTGACAATGGGAGACGCGCTGAAAGTTCACGCGTCGCGGTGGTTAGAGTACCGGTAGTGTGGCGGTGCAGCACTCTCAGGTGTGGCTACGGAGGGCTCTTTCAAAAGTCATGTCTTAGCGCTAGTTCAAAATAGGAAATCTGGCGGCTGTGGCTGAGCCAAATACGTCAAGTACTTCCTCTGAGATCTTATCCACTAAAGGCTGCTAATTTTATAGCAGCCTGCACTCACTGTGTGACATGGTGGTCCCCCTAAAGCCCCTAAAGCTGTAGGGGATATAGCAGCTAACCTACTGTGGCTGGGTTCTACGACTTGTACCTCAGGTAGCCGACAAGGATTGAGGGATGTGGCGCATTTAGCGTTGGACAAGACTTTTGAAAGGGCCCTCCGTAGTGACTAGTGAATTGCGTACGTACACGTGCTGATCATCATGCTTCAATTTGAGAGAAGATGGAACAGCCGCAGTTTCAGCGAGATCCATTTAATTACCCTGGCACACATGATTGGCCGACTAAAGTTCCCAGCTGTCTGGGACGCAACCCCAGCGTACGTCGTAGCCGATTTCGCTTCCGACCAGAAGGATATCGGGCAACGACCACGACGGCATGACATACTCTTGCCTACGATGAAACATTTAGTGGAACTCGGGAGCATCGCAGATCAGTCCGGTGATCCCAGATGACGAATCTCGAGCCCATTCTGGCGACCGCCTCGTGGTCTGATGGCTAGAAAGTCGGCCCGTGGGAGCTAGAGGATAATGGCAGAATTTGGGCGTCGACTATTGACGCCACTGGCGCCAGCGCATTGCGGATATGGCCCCCTTTAGGGATGGCAGCGGAACGTATCAGCCCGTGTTCCAGTTTTCGGGTTTCTCGGAGCCTCGTTCAGCATCCCATTGGCTCTGAAACGCACGATCCTCTCAAAAGTTCGCATATACGGTCCCACCATAGCTTCGGCCGAGCTTCACATTTGGCCTTCGTGGGGCCATCTCCACACGGATCCAGAATTGTAGGGCCCAACTGACTCGCCAATCTCGCAGGGTGCCTCTCGATCTTCTCCCAGGGACAATCCTCCCATCTACGAAGGTTAGGTTGACATATTGATCACATAGATGTGTGAATTTGATTGTGCGTTTGAGATGCCACGCGTTGTCCCTCAGTTGTCCGCTTGAGTCGATCTTATGCGTCAGCTTTGCTTCAACAGTCGTCAGCCGTGCCTTCATCCAGACTCTGATTGACATACGTTGCTGTCTTGAAAATTATCGAGGAGGGATCGATGACTGCCCAACTGCTCCCCGATGTGCTGGGGCTGGCAGTTGGAGTCCTCATCTACTCTATATTCTGCCTCTGCTTGGGCCTGCTCACGGCATGGCTTGTTTGGGTACATCGTGAGGGAACTAGTTGTAAGTGGCATCTCTCACTTCTTTGCATGATCCAGCCAAGTGTTAATTTGATCAGACGTCTTCCTCTTGGCCACATTCACGGTGGTTGGGGGCGTGGCTTCAATCGCTCAACAGATCCATACCATCGTCGATTGGAGGGATATCAAGCTAGAGCAACATCGTCACACCGTTGCAAATGTTGGGAATCCAGTGGTTGCGCTCGCCAGTGGCTCAGTAGACCTGGACCTGGCGCTCTTTTACATCCGTACGTGTATCAGCTCATGTTCATATAGTGATACTAATACCTAGTCTCAGAGTTTGCTTGCTATGGTATCGAGGCACTGCTCATCTTCTTCTGGTGTGCTGTTTTGCTCCAGTCTGTTTTTCAGCTCCGGACATTGGTAAACAGCCTCCGATATTCCAACGCTGTGGCCAAAGCATCAGCAATTCTTTTCCCCGTCCTCATGGTTTGTCTGCTGCAAATCAAGGCCCTTCAGAACAACACAATTGGCTTCTTCGTCATTGCGAATCTCTCCAGTACGTCCCATTTTAGTAGTGTGAAGCTGTCAGCCTAACAATGAAGCAGTGTCAGTTGGTCTATTGGGAGGTGCCATCATGCTACTAAGCATCCTAGGCCGGTACATCTACACCAGGCGCGCCCTCATTTCCTTCCAATTTAAATACGGCAAATCTTCTACCAGGTCTGGTGCGCAATCACGAGCTTCGACTGCTGGTGGAGTTCAGGCTCGACAAAAAATTTACGACAGATGGCTTATCTTGCGACTTACTATCGGCTTTGTCGCCTTGGGGTAAGTTCATACAGCGTGGAAAGCTCCAAGAAACGTACTCACAGTTTGTCAACATAGGATATTCCAACTAGTTACTATTATGACAGAGGTGGTTGCCCAGGCCAAGAACAACCGCAGTCACCTCAGCGATTCTGCGGACCTGAGTCTAGCACAGGCGAGATCCGATTTCACTTTATTCTTGCCGGGCGCGACGCCGCCATTGGTGACATTTGTTGTATTTGGTACGACGCGACCTTTCCGGCAGTACATGTGGGCTCACTTCGTGCCCAGTTGCGTCAAGCGGAGAGAGGATCCGCAAACACCGAAGAATTTACATGGGACAGATCACACCCAAAGTTCGCGGTCACATGAGGTGTATGTATACAGTCCGAACAATAATGACGGAAATGGTGGAGCGAGTGGCTCCGGGTCTGCAATGATGTTGTCGGACTTGGCTCATGGACGGATAGACGACGATGCCGTGCCTATCTTGGAGGGTTCGACCCCCGAGGACGTTGGTGGCAGATTCCATGGTAGCAGCAGAGGTCCCCGTGCAGTTTAGGGCTACTTTGAGAAGCTGTATATAATGTTACTTTTCTATCAATAATGAACAGCATTGTTTTGGTCGTCAAACATAAATATTTGGCTCCAGCAATGGAGATGCTACGAGCAACATAACATTGGTAGAGTGGGAGGCACACACAAAGCTTGGTCTTCATGACAAAAGCTAGCAGCAACTTGAGGATAAGGTACGCTAGCACGACCAAGAACCATAGACAACATAGTGTGTAATTCAGCTAGACAGACCCATGGATCATAGACTTCGAGTGAAAGAAGCTCAATTCGTACCTTCGAGGCAGCAACGCCGACTACAGGGTAGGCCGCTCACCAGGGATCATATGCTGACTCAGCATCGGCCTGGTCAGCTGTGATTGGCCTGCCGTGACTTCAATCCGCAACCCATCCCTTCAAACCACCGAGCTCAACGGATGAGGACAGCTTGAGGACGACAACAAACAATCGCATTTTATCGGTATTAAAGGCTGGCTGAACTACGCAAATATTACCAAGAACGCGGCGACTACAAGCGACCTAGGCTCTTGTCTGGTCTAATCCCCTGACCAACCACCTTGAAATCTCACCCCGAGCGTGGCGAGCCGAGCCAGGCGTGAGAAGGCTGGGGCAAGACGGCAGCACTGGGAGCAGCCCACATGAGCGTCAATCACGGAGAGGCATTTTGCATGACCAACCTGGAGTAATTCGACTCGCCAGCGCTGCGCTCTCTTAACACGCAGGAGTCAACTGATTCACGCCCATCGCGCTGTCGGGGCGCGTTTGACGCCTCGCTCCACATTGAGCCCGGGCCTTCTGAGCTCACCTCGCGATCCTTAGATTCCGCCATCACAACCAAACCACCCCGGAGTCCGTAACCGCTAGTCGGTCACTCAAATTCGGTCACCATGGCGGACATGAGGGAATTCGACGTTATCCGGGTAGCCAGAAGCGATGGTTCGGACACTGGCCCAGGATATTGGCCGATGACCGCACCAGCCCCTACTACCTCCATGAAGAAGACAGCGAAGGACGCTATCGCAGCGGAAAAGGCGCCGAGGACAAAACCGCAAATGGTCCGGCTAGCCGAGGACGACCCTAGGTTCGTCGAATGGAGAGTTAAGCTGGGCATCTTGTTGAAACAGGAGCTCTGCCCGAATCCCGATGGTAAGCTGAGCTTGGAAGGAGTTGCATGATGGAACTAACAAGACTGGCAGAAGGGAACTCATGGTATGTTCAGTTTCCGCGAGGATACTGGCTGTACGAAAAATCGAAGCACCTTTGGGTTTCTGGTTACCCACTAAAGGCCAAGCTCTTCAAGAGCCCCCAAGAGTTCGCCGTTCACCTGATATGGTTGCTCTCCACTTCCATGGATTACCGAGACTGCTGTTGCGCGCACTGCAATGCAGGAAACCTGGCCAAAGGAGCCGCCGCCATGGAGGATACTCTCATCATCACTCATGAGGCACCGAAGCCCGAGAAAATGCCTCCGAAGGTCACCCCAGTCCCGCTGCCCCAGATACCTGGACAGCCGCTACTTAAGCACTCCGCTGCCGTTCCACGTTCGACATCGGCACAGTCAACCCCGGTGGCAACAGCCCAGAACTCACCGGTGCCGGCTGTAACTAAACCCAAGGCGCAAACCCTGCCACCCCAATCTCTACCACCAGTTCAACCACCCATCCAACCTTCACCTCAACCATTACCTCAGGCTCAGGTCCAAGCCCCGCCCCCGCAGCCTCAAGCCCCTCCCCAGCTTCAACCTCAACCTCAAATACAAACTCAGCCTCAGCCTCAGGCCCAGCCCCAAGTGGCCCCGCAGCCACAGGTTCAACTACAACCTCACCAGCAACAACAAGTACAACCTCAGCCTCAACCGCAACCACAAATCACCCAATGGGCTCTCAAATCATCCCTCATGTTCCGTGCGGGAGAGCTGGTTTGGTATCAGAACGGAACTACCTGGCGTCTTGGCATGATTGCTGCCTCTGCTAACGGCAATCATGAGCTCATGCCCATCGGACACGGCGTAGTTCAACAACAGAACGTCAGCAAGCTTGATGGCGACATGCGACCATTCCACGCCTTCACAGTTCCCCCAGTCGCTATTCCCGACCTAAAGGAGAAGATATTCGACGAGATTCCCTGGGAAGGCATGTTCCGAGCACCAGGGAACGACGGAAACAAGCGGGAATTGATTACCCTCGATGCCTCCAAGATGGCCGCTGCCAAGATCGACTACTCCTATTCGCTCTGGACCCAATTATCCGAGGATCCCAACGCTAAGACTGTTACATACTACGGATGTTTCTTCGGAGCCGAACGCGTCGAGATCGGAGATACCCTCCGCCTGAGGTCACTTCCTGCCGAGTTCAATGTTCCAGCTGAGACTGGCGTCTTGGGTCTACGATTTATCTTCACGACCAAGGACTTCCCTGGCGGCGTGTTCTTCCGTGGACATATCTATCAGCCCGTAAAGGGAGATGCTGACCCCCCGAACGTCGTCGCTGAAGAGCACCTGCCCATTGCCCTCAGGGATGAAAGCCAGTGGCGCAACTCGACAAGTCCCGGCAAGCGCTGGCGCTGGGCCCTTGTCAAGGAGAATGTCGTGTTCAAGGAGCAATCGATTAGAGGTCGATTCTACCCCACCCACCGACTGATGCCCATTCTCAACCCCGATGGCTTCCGGCACGCTGTCGCCCAGGGCCAGACCGACGACCAATATGCGCACCTTAACAACCGTATGGATGGGTCTGGGAGGTACCTGGGCCGCAAGGCAAATCGTCTGAACGCCCTCGGTGCCTCAGTACCCCACACAGCGAGATTTGCGATGGAGCCTTATGTAAGGGAGGAGGCACTCAAGGACCCGGGGGCGCAAAATGAATAGTTACACAGAGGTCGGGGTTTTCTTTTTCTTCTTTGGCCCTCATGCAGAACACCTACACAGTAGACGCGCGTACGGCCTAAGCTCTGGTTGGACAGGTGATAAGCGAAGGATTGGTGTGCGGCACAGAACCGTGTAGTTGGGAACTAGTCCTAACGTCATTAGATGGATAAGACGCATACACATGTTTGTGTCGAAAGTATGTAGCGCCTTAACGAGCATGTCTACAAAACTGGTTCCTGGATCTCTAGTCTCTCTCCTCTGACCGAGTACGCTTCTATTGTAGAACTCAGCGCTAACACCGAAGGCGTCCCTTGAAATATCGTCTCAAACAATCCCAGACAGCGCTGCACTCAGCTCTTGCAAACAAACCCAACCCCGAACCATCCGATCCCAACGTGAGCGCCATCAAAGCCATACTCATACTCACCGCCCCCTCCAGGAAAATGAGACATTCCCAAGTCTGTCCAGCCTCTCGCTACCAACCTCGTAAACGCAATACCCACACCATCCGTTCCCATTTTCCTGCAGCCATTTCCAAAAAAGGCCTCTCCCCTCCCAATCATCATCAAAAAGCAAGTCGGCGCCGTTGGCAATGTAACATCGGCCACGGCAAAAGCAACCACGTCGGTCATTTTCCCACGCAAGGACCCAAAAAAAAAGGAGAAAAAGGCCCGCGGGGCCCCTCCCCCCCCGTATGCAATGAGACATGTCGAAACGAATTGGCTCGTTACCGCTGGTCTGGTAACATCTGCCTGGTGGTGTGCAGCTGACCATTTGTCTCAGACCTGCTCCGCTCCGGTTCCGTTGCGGGTTGCGGGATTGGGTGCGGGGTGACGTGGAGGGCGTGGTAGGCGTGGTATGCCATGGGAAGAGGGACTCAAAAGGGGAAGAAGGAGGAGGAGGAGGCGGGGACCTTTGCAAACGGGCCAGTGTGGCGGGCGAATCGAGAAGGGTGCAAAGCCATGGCGTGGATGCGGGTTTGCTCCGGAGAAGGGGGCAATATGATATGTGAGCTTCGAATTCCGGGTGAGGCAATACATTGGTTGATCACTTGGGCTTCGGGACGTACCACCCACCCCAAAGGCTCAAACATGTGCTTTTGTGTGAGATTCAAGACGTCTTAGAACACAGATGCTTTGGATTCTGAGCAATGTATGAGAGGAATTACAATCCCAAGTAAATATATCAGCTCCTACGACACAAGCATTACTGTAACACCGGAATAATTGAGCGCAAAAGGAAGCTACAGCCTTGTGTCGACTGCTATTACGAAGCCGAAAGCTGCACATTGCATGCCTGTGGGTTGCAGATTTACAAAGCGGTGACATAGGAGGCGGCACCGATGGAGACAAGCCAAAACAAGTCAAGAGGAGAAGAGAGGTGTGGATATAGTTCCCCTAGGTAGGGAATAGTGAGTTCGTTATTTTGACGTCAGGCTCGTAATGAGGATGCGAGACAATGTCCCAAAGATTTTCATGTGAGAGAAGGGAAAACCACCGCCTCTCGCTGTCGCTAAAAAGTTCCATTAACCATCCAGCCCGCTTACATGGTCTCGTCCCCTGTTTTGCGCCGCCTTCTCCGTCCGACGTCGATGTGAGCTCCAAAACACGAATCCAGGCGTCTCGTCCCCAAGGCCATCCAACTGACACGCCAAAAGCGCCCTTTTCTCGTCCCTTCGTCCAAGTCTCGCACAACACTCTTCGTAAAATGCGTGGTAAATGACCGATGAATACACAGAAATCGTTAGATGGCGCTTGGATAATCCAGATCGTGATGTCGTATGTGTGTAGAAAACAGTTCCAACCTCTAGCTTATGGAAACAAATAGTCTTCGTGGGGTGATGCTCGTCTTGGGCGTGTCGTGTCGTGTCGGGATGTGTGGTGCATGTACCAAAGTGCGGACATGCCATGCGAACGGATGGTCGAATAGAAGAAGAAAGGACTGCGGATGGTGGATGATTTTTCGACAGATCAGGATGGGCCATAAATCTTCCAGCAACCGCCACCTCGCGCTCGCCGTCCTAATGTGGTAATAAGAAAGACCAAAGAAAACAACCGCTTCGCTCCTCGTCCCCTAACTCCCGTGACTCGCCTGGGAGTCTAAAGTCGCCCCTGGCTCATCGGGGCGTCATGCAACTTTGAGGTTTTCGAGCCGAGCCTGAAGCTTCTTCAATATCTCTGGGTCGGGTTCCGGCTCTACCTTGCGAGGCAGAACACGGGGAGATTCATCGGTCTTCTCTAGGTCACATTTCTTGCATTTGGTGCCATTTTCGGCGCCAGTCGGGAAGATGGTCTTGCAGCTCTTACACTCATAATGGGGTATGCTGCTAGGCCCAAACTCATCTCCAGGATAACCAAAGGGATATTTGTCCTTCTTGGGTCTGTAAAGCTAGTTAGAACACGGCTTCGATAAAATACAGAGTAGGAAATAAAATAAACAGGGGTGACGTACGGGTCTCGGGGACAATCCGTGCAGCGAACGTGTCCGCACTTGTCGCATGTCTTGTTACCGGAAATATAGAGCGTCTGGCATTCGTGGCAAGTTCGTCGGACTCGTTGACGGGGCTTCTTGTGAACAAGGTCCTGACCACCAGTCTTGCTGGGTCGGGTGAGGACAATCTTCTTATCGTCAAAGGCGTAAGAGTAGTCGGGAATAATCGGGGCGTTCTCCTTGTTGGCCTTGATGATGGCAGCCCGTCTCTCGCGGCTGGCGATGATTTCGGCCTCGGTGCGCTTGGGAGGGTAACGGGTGCACTTGGTGCAACGGGCGTGCTGGCAGTTGGGGCATTCCTTGGCGGAGGAGAAGGTCGCACTGCACTTGTGGCAGGTTCGTCGGACGCGCATGCGGATTGGCTTATCCATACGGAGAACAGTGTCGTCGGGGGATCCGGTCTGCAGCTCGGAGAGCTTGATGTCGAGGCCGTAACGCTCACCCAGCTTCTTGGCGCGCTCCTCGAACAGCTGGCTGCGAGTGAGCTTGGACACACCCTCCATGGTCTCATACTTGGCGCGGGCTTCTTCAGCCTTGGTCTTAGGGGCGGGTTCGCTGGGAGCAAGTTAGTTATTAAGAATCGATATTGGGTTTAGGAAGCCCAAAGTCAAACAGCCACTATCGTCAACGGCAGAACATGGGGAGTGCCAACGGAAATACCCGCATGACGATGGTTCTCAGAGGAAGAAAAAGGCATACCTCTTGACGACTGGCTCAGGCTTGGGAGCAGGAGTGCTCTTGGAGGCGATGGTCGACAAACGCTTGGAGGAACTCTCGCCGCTTCGCTTGAGGACGGTCTTGACGCGGGAGAGGACCTTGCCGAGGCCCTTCTTCTCCTTCTCCTCCTTAGGGACGGAAGCCCCTGGCTGTGCTGGGGAGCTCATAGTGGCGACGGTCGGGTGATTAGTTGTAGTCGACTGGATCCGGCGATCACGGTTTGTTGACATCGATTGGGGGTCGAAGTCGAGATTGAACAAGGACGGGGTCGAAACTTGTGTGAAAAAGGAATCCGATAAATGAAAGTCTTTTCCTAAGACATACGGCGACTCAGATTTCGCCAGGCGTGGTTTTCGAGACGGTCGTGGATGTCGGGGTGTCTTAGGGCAGCTAGCCAGCGGGCGTTGGCCGGGGATTTACAGTGGTTGGTCGGGCCGAGCGAGAGCGACACTCAGCAGAGGTGGAATATCAGGCAACGGCGACGGTCAATCGAGGAGCGTCGACGAAGGGCTGGCGTAAGGCAGATTATGGGTGACCCAAAGGCTTAGATAGTTGCTCCCATGACGCAGTGGATCGGGATGGATAGAGGTGGAGGTAGAAGAAGGGGAGGAGGAGAAGAAGAGAGCGAGAGCAGGCGAGGCGGGAGCGGGCAGGGAGGACTACTTACCTAGCGGTGCAGGTGTCCCGCTGTGGACGATCTAGCTGGGCCACCCGTGGGGACTGACTCTGCACTACGGCTACGTACTGCACAGCGTAGGATGCGCTGCTGCAGGGCGTGGACCAGCTGTGTGGGTGAGCCCAGAGCGGTGGTATTAGTGGAAACCAGCGGCCCGGCGCTACGACGAACAGAGGACGCGGAGCGAATGGCAGGGGCCCAGGCCGGCAAGGACCAGCGCGCACCCAATGCCTGGTGACAGCCGTACGACAGTGACCCAGCGGGCCTCCAGCAGGGCCCCAGTGGGCGGCAGAGCCAAGCAGGTTTGCGCGGGCTTGGCCAGGCTAGTCCGGGCTCTGGGAACGGGAAGGGAATGGCGTCGGGTCGGGGTGTGTAGCGAGTGGTGTGTTTTGTGTGTGGCCTGGTTGCTTTGGCGGCGGGCTTGGGGGCTTGGGGCTGGCAGGCGTGGCAGACCGGGCTGGCTTGGCTTCCTGCTAACGACCATGTCGACTTCAGTTGCTTCTGCTGGGGAGCTGGCGATTCTCGGAGAGGGGGTGAGGATGTGAGGAGGGGGCGTGGCTGCGTGCTGCGTGGTTGCGTGGTTGAGGGTCGTGGTACCGAGGGTCGCGAGGAGCCCCTGCACGCAATCGCGGGAGGAGAGAACAAGTGGGTGTTGGAGTTCCATTCCTTGGGATCGCGAGCCCAGTGGTCGGTCGCCAGGACGAACGCTCCCGGGGCTACGGCGCCAGTTGTCAGCGGGATGCCAGTTTGTGAACCAGCGACCCGGCGGCCTTGGGCACCAGGTGGGGAGTGGGGCGGGAGACTGGCTTCTATGGGCTGACCCCTGTCGCCTTCCACCCAGATCCGTCCTCCCAAACTGCCCGTCGTCCTCTCGCGGTGGGTTTCGGGTGACATGGGTCGGTAAGTTCTGGGGTGGTGGGTGGTGGTGGATGTTGGCGTGGATGTTGGTGGTGTGCCCGGTGTGGAGAAGGGACGCCGGGATTGGGGTTCAGAACAGGCCCGAAGCCCTGGGAAGAGGCCCGGGCGAACATGGCCATGGACCACTGATCGATCCTCCATGGAACATGGGACATGGCGCCTGTCTCTCCACTGTGCTGGGAACAAAACACCATGGCCGCCTGCGCTTGTGCTGCACACGCTGCTGTCGGCCGCGCTGCAGCGGCTGCGGTGGCCATGTCTTGGATTTTTTGTCTTCCCCTCCTCGGGGATCCTCTCCGTGGCCTCTTGTGGGCCTGTCTTGGGCCACGCTTCCGACCCGAGCAATGCGGGCGGCTGCAGCGTGATCAGACCTGGCGTCGACGCGGCGCTTCCGAACCTACGACTCGCACGCTGCCGTTGCCATGTTCCCAGCAGGCTGGCTCCCGCAGAGCGAGTGGAGGGCCCAGACCTCTAGAGCCACAGCGCAAAGAGCAGGATGAGGGGGGAATGTGACTAGATCTCTATTCTCGGCGTGGCGTTCGCCTGAGCGATGCCGTCTTGTCTCGTCTCGCCCGTTCGTGAATCGTGTACTTCGTCCGGAGCATTCGTACCTGAAAGCAAGCCAGCAGCCTCTTTCTTGGCCATGGTGTGCGCTGTAAATACAGTGCGTCATACACTGTCCGCCGGTGCTAACCATAACACCGAGACTCTCCTCCCCTACCTGCATCCAGCCTGGTTCCCAATCCCGCATCCCACATCCTGGCAATCAAGCATCCGCCTCCGTTGTGCCCGGCGAGTTGGAACCTCCCGCGAAACCCACTGATATCGGTGGAGCCTCGGTGCAAACGGGCATGAATTGAATTACTACGCAAAGTTTGGGCTCCGTCCAAGTCCGGATTGCCCGCTTGTTTTCTCATCGTCGCCTCGGCCTCCGTGGGGAACGCGCAAGCTTATCTAAGAGTGCCATACCTCCATCTCGCAATCTGGCTCGCGCCCCTGCTCTCGAAGGCGTCACGCCTCGAGGGCTCGTCGGGCTGCTCTCCCGTTAGTGGAAGAAACAGGTGCGAAGTCAAGGAATTGTCCGAAGCCCTGGTCGCTTTATCCCCGCATGCTTCCAAGCCCAAATCAATCCATCCATGGCTTGGTCAACCCCAAATGTCGCTTGTCAGCCCGAGGTGTTCGCTCTCACTATTGTCTTCATGTGTCAAACCTGTACTAAGGGAACTCAACTGCGCCTCGCCTGCGGTCGTGCAAAGGACCCGTTAGCTCGTTTTCGCTCCCGACAGCATGGGCCAGTGAACAGACCTTGTCTTCACTCGCTAACCTACACCTCAGACACCACAACAGATGTATCTCTTGACCAAACAGCATACCCCTCCCCTCCCATCAGTCCACAGAGTCCACCGCTCAAACCGCCAAGCTGCCAATCAAACCGATGAGTGCCAAACGGATCCCGGGTGGCAATGAGATGCGACACTCAAACATACCACACACACCTCACTGACGAAGGTAGACGTCATTGGTTCTACGAAGTCAATTCGTTGAGCTCGCTGCACGCCCACCGATGGCACAGTAGGGTGGTAAGCATCATGTTCATTTCTCTTGGGCGATTAATCATCCTAATCGAAACCATCGTCCGTCTTGTCGCTAACCTCTCATCTCGGGGAGCAGGTGCCTGGGACCGGGAAATATGTGCCGTCTGACAGCGCAAGGAAGGTTTCCTTCAACCCGAATTACTCATCGCGATATGAAACATCGTCAATAAGCAAAATAACAAGAACAAAACTTTCTCAACACCACAAACGCCATATCAGAGCCGACAAGTACGACTCGTCCTTGCTTCATGCCGCATACCGAAGCATGGTGATCGCAACCACAACCGGGCCATGTGTCCCAGATGCCACCCCTTTCGTCACGCACCCAGGCCGCCACTTCTTGGCTCTGACGAGGGTGGCTCCGAGCTGCATTGTCCCTGGTACCGTGCCGTGTTCTCACATAGCTCGCCTGGGGCTATTTGGCCAGGGTTCTGTCTGTGGTTACCTTGTACTATGTATGCGCTGTACTACGTAGTAGCTCCAGCGTCAAGGGTCGAACGTTGGGAAGAAAGAAGCAACGAAAAACCCTGATCGGCGGTTCGTATCTGGACCTGATGCCGTCCATCTCGGATTCTGCACCTAGGGTTGACGAACCGATGGGCACTCTACCAGCATCCTCCCAATCTATTATAAGCCGTGTCATGGCTACCGGTGTCTTGGAGCCGGTGCTCGCGCTGGCGCTGGTGTTGGTGCTGGTGCTGGTGTTGGCGCTGGCTCGGCACCAGCAGCGCCCCAATACACAGAATACTAGGTATCTCCCAAAAAGAAACGACCTAGGGAGAGCCTGATCCATCTTTAAAGGGACCTTCTCCGCACCAAGAACGACCCAGGGCATGTCCGGTGGACGACGGCTCCATGCAACATTCCAGTCGCCTGAGAGTCAGTTGCCCACCAGTGCCCATGCCTTGCTCGAAACAGATAGTTGGGTGGTGCGGCAATCGTCCCGAGCGCACTGTGCTTAGGACACGCCCCGTCCCGAGATGCTTGGGAGGGCGAATCCGAAATCGTATGTGTGGGCATGTGTGCGTCACTCTTGCACACACGAGCTTGTTCGGCCGACGACCACTGTACCGTCTATCGCCGTCTCGGATGCTGTTTGCTGTTTGTCCCCAGTTCGCCCCGGGACACCCTCGCCTCTTCCGTTGGCCCTTCTCCACGACACATGGGCACACAGGCATGCGTTGGGAGATTTGGGGGGCCATTTTGCTGCATGGCATGACTTGCGTTACTACGTAGTACGCCTCCACTCTAGAGGCAGCGCCCATGAGCTGATTTTGAGTCTCGTCCGTCCTGCAGATACCAGCTGTCGCTTCAACGACTGTGCCAACCTGGTGGATCGTCCCGTTTGCCCATCCTCTCATTGGAGCCGGACGGGTAATATTAGCACTGGAGGATCGCCCGCGGAAGGGCCAGCGGCCCCGTTTCCACTTAAATGGAATTTCTCACAAGGGCAGGGCCCAATTCGCACAGAAACTTTTGAGCTAGCTACTCATGTAATGCAGCGTGAACCGTCCCAGCGGTACGTCTTGTGTCATGGCATGGAGAAGGCATTTTGGGAGAGCGGGGTGGCCAGCGAGTTTGGGCGTCAAGTCGATCGCCCGTGAATCGGCCCATCCGCACTGGTGGAATCTTTGGTCCTGGTCATCCTGTCCCCCAAAAACAGAAGGCCGTCAAGATTTGAGTACCACTGACGGGAATAACATGCTTTGTACAGGCACCCGGTCGCGGTTGGACCGCGTCGTCATCAGCGTCTCCCAACCATCACCGCAAACCGCAAATCCTCCGTCCACGCCGTACCATTCCTAGCAACCTGGCTAAATTGGGCAGAAGCAGTTCTGCAGGGCAGCAGCAGAGGCGCGACCAAATCCCGGTGAGCTGGTTCCCAAGGAACGGCCACGCCAGTCTGTCCAATACCAGACCACTAGCGAACCTCACCGCTTTTCGGCGCTGTGTGTCTTGAATCATCATTGACGCGGGATGAGCGGCGTTCCTAGGGGTTGACGCCTCGTTGGGTCCTTTTGACAGCATTGGCAGAAGCAAACTACCTCAATCGATCACATACATCGGTGCGGCTAATTCTGCTACCAAGTAAGCCAAGCAAGCCTCCCAGGACGCTGGCTGGTTCACTTTGGCGAGCATGGCTGTGCCCACACCCCGGGCTTCCCGCCCTTGTCGTGGCTAGCAACGGTGTCAATGCCCGTTCCCCTCGGGCCAAATTGGGGTACGTACGAAGTAACTACTTACCTGCTATGGTGATACCTGTGGCGGGTGGCCAAGGCAAGGGCACACTGTAATCGAGATTACATGGCTCGGCCCGGTGAAGAGATTGCAGAAGTCTCCGGGTCTCTCGGTCAAGTAAGCTTTGGAGCCGTTCAGATTCAGACGAGACCGTCTCCGGAATCGAAGACTAGCACTGACCGAATGTGGATTTCCAATGATGCCCAAATCAAGTGAATGGCCAGGGAGTGCCCCCAGTTGGACAGGTGAAGTGTCCCTGTCAAGCCTCGGGTATTTTATTCCATCTCCCCTAATCAGCACCAATGCGAACGACCGACAGGGGGAGCTGGATCTTTACTTCGGAGTGAACTGAAAGAGGCAGGAACTGCGGAATCCAACAGCGGTACCGGTTAGCAACCGTTCCAAGGGTTGAGGCCTTCTAGAGGCAATTCCGCTGTTCTCAAACCCGGCTCTCAATGCCGTCTGTTTAGCAGAACCATAATGAACACTTTCCGCCGCAGCCGAATGCACGGTTAAAGATATGTACGCTACTACCAATCACCATGTCTCCCAGTTGTCGCACGGTGAGCTAAGAGAGCGCTATTATTGCCTCGGGTACTTTGAGTCTCTGGGTTCTGCTTGCTGCAGACTACCAGGACCAACGTGCAGGGTGACTTGTCACGCATCTGCAACTCGTGCTTCCCCGGCCCTAGCGGGGACCGACTGTTCTCAGTTATGCGTCACCGAATGATGCAGAAGGGCAACCATGTGCATTCGCGAGGGCCGGGATCGCTCCCCGCGTCCGGCCATTGAGCAACGTAGCCATTTAGCCAGCGGAAGGACGCATTAGTACGATGGGAAGGAAAACGAGAAGCAAAAGACAAGATGTATCGCTTTGGTGGGCTCCTTTTCCCAGAGTGGCGCCGCGGGACGGGAAGACCCGTGGATCCGCTGTTGCCGCCACCATCTCCGGCTTCTATCATTCCCCCATGCCGAGCCGGGATTCCGAGTTGAGTGGAAATTCCAGAGTTGGCGGGGACATCGATGACTAACGCTCGGACTTGTTTTGACCAAGGTCTCCGGGATGCTTTCAAGCCTCGTGGATAAACATAACTTTAGAAGCGTCCCTGAACGAAAGATCGACAAGCGGCAGGCAGGAAAGGCAACTCGGCCCCGGGTCAGGAGATTTTTTTTGGGGTGGATCTCCCCAATCACCACCATTCCGGGACGGGAACCATGCGTCGACTAAGCACTTATCGACACTGAAGTTTGCTCGAACCAACAGAGAGGTAGTTTTGTCCATTCAGAATGAGTTATTTTCGGCGATGGCGTAGCAAAACGACGATCCTACTGCACAATGATGATGGTGTGCTGAACTCACACTCGGAAGATGAGCTCCCAATCAGTTGTCTCAAAATCTGCACACGGCAGAGGTCCAGAACCCGATCGAGGGATTACACCACGAGGCCGGCAATGCACAGATGACATGCTCAATCTCCTTTCTCCCTCTGTCTAATGGCAGATACAAGGAACATTGTTGGTTTCGGTCTCCAGAAGAGGTCCGTGGTCAAGAACGCAACGCGAGGACCCCGAGCCGGAGGTCTGAAACCCAAAGGACGGGAAGACGGGACCAACGGACCAAACTAAACAGGCACCCAAGCGGGTCGACCTTCAAACTTAGGGCTTGCGATTGCACCAAGAGAAGTACCGAGCTGGCGTCTCTCGGGAGGCAGACTTTTGAGCCACGCCCTTCAGCTCGAAAGCCTCGAATAGTCAGGGTGATTCGATCTAGCCCGGCAGTTGAGATTGCAGTCCCAAACCCGACCCGATGGGTCAATGTGTGATTCAGTGTGATCGCGGACAGAAGGGCTACCGTGCGAGCAGCTAAGCCTCCTGTCCCGAGAGACCTGCAGGAGGTAGGCACCCGCTTTACCAATTTTCAGGGTCATGGGACTTGGTTGCTAGAGGTTTGTCTCATCGACTACGGATCCGCTGATGGGTTTAGAGATAGGATGAGTGGTATTGGCCTGGGAGGGATTCCTGGCAACCAAGCCCAGGCAGAGAGTGTACCGGGATGTATATGCAAGGACAACTCTAAGGTCAAAGTAGTGTCAGACTTCTGGTACACTGCCCCTTTCTCGTTTGTCGTTGAAGGATGACAAGATAAGAGTCTGCGTGACCGCGCCACTACTCCTGGATCCGACACCAGCGTTTCGTGTCTCAACCTGGCACCCTGCCCGTTGTTGTGTTACTGTACTCAACCTGGATTTCGTCTAGTTGAAAGGGGCACACCTCGGCGATAATAGCATTACTTAATTCCGTGCTTATGGTGGGGGCTTCTGTAGGGTAACACATATAGTCTGGAGCTGGTAGTATGTGACGTAAGTGCTAGCTACACAACCAACGTCCGTATTGTTACGGAAGTACGTAAGACCATCTGATAACCTGTGAACCGAAGTATGTCGCTGAATATGAGTCTCATAGATAAATGTGGGGGAATGTCACAAATAACTAGAGGGTAAGTAAGGTTGAGCTGCTTAATGTTCGGATCGAAGACTTGGGCTACTCCGCAACGAGACACTCAAAAAGCCTCGACCTAGAGCAGCTCATTGTCATTACATATTTCGATATCACCCGCTCTTGATGGATATGGACGATTTTAAAAAAGGATTAGGGAATATGGGTTGTTGGAGGAATGACGTCGAGTCCCTTGAAGCGTGGATGGGATCCATTCAGAGCCCGCCGTCCACCACATGTTTGTGATCATGACCTCAGGTAACGTCAAGGAAGCGCAAAGGCCGCAAAAAGACAACCAAATTGCCCAGTCCTGCTCCAGAGTTTCAAACGTGATAAATGAACGTGATCAGTCGAGAGATGTCGATGGTTAATTAAGCAACACGATGCCTTCCTGGGACTGCCGATTGGTTGTTCAATTGCTGATGCACGTCATTCGTCGCACCGGCTCATCATCGGCAAAGCGTGGTAGCGTCGCTCGGGAGTTTGGAAGTTCATATCGCTAGAACGCGGCGCGCGGCAAAAAAAGGAACAACTTTGATTGTCCACCAACGCATTATCATCGCCCCTCCAGCTCATCGCAGCGACAGCTCTTACCAGATCGAACCCTAACATCCCCTACGGAACCCGATTCCTAAGCTCCTAGCGCCCTAGACTGTGCAAACACGTCGTGCACAGTCGTCACCACCTTTCCCCGAGTTCCTCGCCTTCGGCTATATGCAACAAGAGCCTCTTGCGATTCCAGCACCTGTGACTCACCCCGGCGTTCCCTCAACCTCCTCCTCCTCTCAGCATGGCCCCATTCACCACGAACCCAACGGCCTCGATCGAGTCCGCTCTGGCGGCTCCAGCGGCGGTTCCCAGTACTCCAGCCCTGCGTCGCGGCGTGACTCCCACCATGACGTGGATGTTGAGCTGCTCGACGAGGAGCTACGCGGACTGAGTCTGGGCGAACACGCCCCTGCCCCTGGCTACCGAATCTCCGAGTATGAGAATGCCATGACACCACCCACACCGAAACGGGCTCTCGGATTCAAAGTCATCAAGCGCTCTGAACCGCTGTCCGATGGTGTGCAACTCGAGAACTTCCCCAATGGTGCGTTGAAGTGGTCTCCACGCCCCTCCACTAGATACTGATCGATATCTGCAGAGATTCTGACACAGATTCTGTCGCACCTGCACTCCGACTCCCATGCCGCGATCGCCCTGGTATCGAAGCGCTTCTACGCGCTGATAACCAGCTCCCATGCGTGGAGAATGGCCTTCCTGCGATACTTTCCAGGACACGAGGCCCTGGAAACCAAGATAAATGCAGACCTCTGGGCCGACGCATCGTCCGATTTTGTTCGGTCCGAAGCTCGCTACTTTTCTCGTCTCACACCCCTTGCGTCGTGGAGAAAAGAGTATTTGCTCAGAACCCGCCTGCTCCGAAGTCTGGCTCGTGGAAAGCCCGGATCGTCTGGGATTGTTGGGTCATCCGTCCGAGGTGGGAAGAAACTCAGCGCAGTTTTGACGTACAATTCCAAGCTGCCTTGGGCTGTGACCAACATCCACGCCGTCTTCTCGAATGGGAATAAGCCGCCGAGAGCCATTCACGGCGCATCCGATCTTGGTGCTGGAACCATCAGCGATCCTACGAGCGGAAAGATTGAGAAATGGGGCCTCTCGGACCCATTTGCTTCTATGCAACTGGATGAGGTCTTCCCTGGCCTCGTGCCGTATGGGCTTGGCGAGGGTCCTGCTGCCACACCCAATGTCATGGATGTAAGCCAACCATACGGCATTCTTGCCGGCGAAGGGTTCCCGGGTGGCCGAGCCTATTATCGACCCGTCCAAGAGAACCGTGGACGCTATCTGGATGCGGACACGGGCGTCGTCGATACCTATCCCGACATACCGAAGATCCCCGAGATGTCAGAGGCAATTTGTAGTGCTTGGCTTGCCAAGTCATCTGCTGTGCCACTGAACACCCAGTCGATGGCAGGCATGCTCACTGGCTCTACCCTTGGTATAGTCACATCGTATGCCATCGTGTGTGACTCGAATAGTCCACGACACTCAACTGGAGAAATCACCGCTCGATGGGTCCTCAGCCCTGGCGTGCCCATCATTGCTCTTAAAGTTGATGAAAACTACAGTCAGAAGCGAAGGTCTGCGGCCCGAGTTTGGGCCGTGGCCTTAAATGCCCTGGGTGAAGTCTACTACTTGACCGAGGTTCCTGCCAGCTCGCACACTCGTCACAAGGGTGAAGACATCACTAAGAATGCGTGGTATGCTGGTCGCTCCGTCTACTGGCACCTCTTGGAATCGACTCGACGTGTTGCACGCCCAGACGATTTGGACAAGAATGTAATCAGAGGTGCATACTCGCCTCGATCCCCTTCGAATTCTATGAATCTGAGCAAAAGCCAAATGGTCGCTGAGGCTCGAGAGATCGAGAAGTTCTTGCGCCACAAGCCGGCTCACTTCAGACGAGTTTGCGACGGATGGGATATGCTGCGCAGGCTGGAGGTGGACTTCGCCAGCGACGACGGCAACGGTGCTGGGGAGAACATCTTTGTAATTGACTGTGGCCTTGTTGAAGACCGCCCTGCCCGTGTCCAGCGGTACTCACGAACTCTTGTACCTCAGGAGCAAGCTCAAGCCGTCCCGGTCGATACGCCCTCGGCGCCTCAACCTGGGCCATCCCTCTTCGGATCCGTCGACACTCCCCCCCCTGTTGAGGATCCCGAGATCATTGAGGCTCCCGAGCTGTCGCCGCCTGAGCCATCACCCCCCACAGCAACGCCATCCTCCGATGTCCTGGCCCCTCTCCACGAGTGGGATAGTTGCACCATGGGGCTCAAAGGCCAAGATCTTGCCGCTATTACTAGTAGCGCATTGGATTCCTCCTCCAATGCTCTGCTGACGTTGGTAGAGGACCCGCTCTTCGCAGTCGAGGAAGAAATCCCCGGTCGCAGATCTCGACTTCTCGCTGTTGGAACCGACAATGGCGCTGTTCTCGTCTGGAACGGCCGCTCAGAGACAAAAGACACTGGTATCAACCCACAACGGTACATACAGACAGAATCACCCGAAGTCTCTTGTCTAGCGCTCACCGGCTTGTACCTTGTCCATGGCGGAAGCGATGGTCTTGTCCAAGCTTGGGACCCTCTCGCCTCAACCCTGGATCCTATTCGAACAGTTAATGCTCGATCCAACGGTCGAGTGCCTCGGCACATGACAACGATGAATCCTGGTCTTGACGAGGATACCTACGCCGCGGTCGGCGCAATCTATCTGGACCCTGATTCGACCGTCTTACGTGGTGTCGTTTCCTTTGGCGCGTTCTTGCGGTATTGGGCGTATAGCTCTACGAGCCACTCAACGGGACGCAAGCGCCGCTTAAAGCATTCTGACATGCACGGCCGACTGGCGAGTCGTCGCCAGGGTGGCGATGTCTCGGATTACATTGCTGCGGAGGAAGCTGAACTTCGGCACGAGGAAGAGCACATGGCCCGTGAACAAGCTCGTCTGCGTAGTCGGTTTGGAGTGGGAGCTCTCGGCGACTTGACGGAAGAAGAAGCCATTCGGTACGCGCAGATGGTGTCTGAAGAGACCTTCCTCGACGAGCAGCGCCGAACGAGTGACTCGGCTGCTGATGCTAGCCTGGACACTGCGTCTACGTTTAGCGAAACCACGGTTGATACTCTCACGCCTGAGCCAAGTGTTGCCGACACGACGCCCCCGACAAGTACCACTGCAGATGTTGCCCCGCCTGCGGAAGCTGAAGATGATTATGAGCAGCAGATTCAACAGGCCATTCGACTCTCTCTCATGGAAGGTGTCAATGAAACCGACAGTTTCCAGTCTCCTCGGGGCAACAGCTCTGGCGAATATGAGTTCGCTGTCACGTACAAGACCAAACCTAGCAAGAAGAACAAGAATTCTGGGTCAGGCTCGCCACGTGCCCAACAAGCTCCCATTGCTGGATCGTCGACTCTCATCGGACAATACGACGACGACCTTGAACTCGCTCTGAAGCTCAGTATGGCAGACCAAGGTCCCTCGGCGTCGGACATTGGCCTGGACGGCCCACAGGACGAGTTCCCCCCACTAGAGACGGAGGGCGTTGGCAAGGGGAAGGGAGTGCAAAGGTGGTGATGTGTGCCTAGGAGGCTTTGCTTCCTATGCTCGTGAATTCCTATACTCGTGTGAATTGCGTTGTGTTTATTTTAGTTGATTTAAGCTTCAAAGTAGCCCGGTGTCTCCTTGCGCTGTGCAAATGAGCATGTTCCCTTCCACTCACTGCCCTAATAGGCAGTCAACAATTTTAGCTATTATTTGTTGTTCAACACTGCGAATAGATCATTAATAGAGTTAATAAACTGGCTTTAACAAAGGCCCCTGGATGCCGTGTGAAGTTATATGGCGACATTCTCCCCAAGCGCTAAATTTTTGAGGCTTGCATGTTCTTAACGAATCTTCAGCATAACAGCTGCACACCTAGCACTATAGTGAGTATCGAGGAGATCATCCCGATAGATGGAGTATGCAAGTTGATAACGTGGCGTCCGGTAGTTTCTTGCTTCGCGAGTGTAGTCGATAAGTCATTTGTGACTAAATGCAATGGCCCCCTACCATATCTAGGGACGACAAACCAGGCATGACCCGTGGCCTTGGGTTCAACAACAACACCATTAAATGGTTGGAGACGGCAACCTTGTAAGTCCACTCAGCCTGTGCGCCTATAATAGTCTCTACTAACTTGTATAAGCGGCACCTGTTGGTATGACTAGGCACTCAGTAAATGCGTCCTGAGAAACTCGACTTCACCATTCCCAAAGATCCCAAGGATCTCAAATGTAACGACTGGCATTGAATCGGCGGGGCACTCAGAAAGTAGCAAGACTGATGGCGCAGAAGGTCAATAACCCAGTGTAGTTCAATAGCTAGGCCATGGCTATTAACTCCCACGCCAAAGTGGAAGAGCGTCTTAAGCTGAACGAGTATGTATCTATGGCCATTGAAACCAACCAGGCCGATCCTGCCTTCACGAAAGTAATTTGGTATGTACAAATCGCCAGTACAGAGAATTGGATGTCACCCTTTATTCGAATCATCTAATACCGACCCACAGCGCATTCTGATAATTTCACTAAACAAACTAGACCCGCTGGAGGGCGATTCAATACAACCATACCAGTTGTGCATGAGTTTGGCAATGCAATCGCATTGTCCGACAGAACAACAGAAATGAAAAGCTATGCACTTACGTGGTTGCTTTCCCAATTGGAGGTCCTTTGGCGACATGTAACACCATATCCAGACTACAAATTCCTCAGCCATTCCCCAAAGAATAAGAATGTTTCGAGAGGAATTATCTAAAGCCTAGCTACAATATTTCATATTGGGCACTTCGGGATTCGATAAATGTGATCAAAAATGGCTTTGGCGAGATCCTCTCCGGCACACTATAATCTGGTCGACTCGATAATCCAAGCACATACGACCATAGCTCTTAGAAAATACGGGATCCCGTCCGCTCTCCCTTAGTCAAGCTGAGAAGCGGCGAATTAGTACTCGGGTCGGTGACGACCGGGGAATCCTCGCTGTTGTATGTTCTCTTTTGTCATTTCTTTTTGCATTCTTCTTTTACGACCTTGTTCTGTGTGTCGAGGATCATCGTCGTTGTGAATGTCATTCCCGAATAGTCCGCGAGTGCCACAGCTCAGGGAGATGTCATCCGCTATGAACTTATCCATGTGACTACAGATGCACTCAAGACGAAGCCGCGTATTCTCGTTGTTGAGCCTCGGGAGAGGTGTCCCTATCTCGCTGTTCTCATCTCTGATGTGGAAGTCTGCATGAGCCTTGAGGCAAGGATATTGCCATCATTAAGGCTCACCGTTCCATGATTAGTATGAAGCCACACTGCTGCAGTTCTGGAATAGTGGCGGAATGGACGGTTTTGACTTGTCCTGTACGGAATTTGGATGGCCTCTATGTATACAATGGTTTGTGACTTTTTCTGGCGTTGTGGAAGGACTCAGTGACTAAGAGCAAGAAGTGGCATGAAGATGTGAGATGGTGACATTGGTATCAAATAGTAGCTGTACTAATTTGGTAGGTATTAAGCTTAAATACTATGGAGAGATTGGAGATTTGAAGGATGTGAGGAGAACAATGTCTAACCCTACGTTACACACCAGCACCCTGGATTTCAGGTGGTAACAGCAATGTCAATGGGGAATTAAACGAGACAGCAATGGTGCCGATGCTATAGACTTGTAACAAACAGCAGCACACCTACTTATTGTTGGCTGTTCAAGCTCATGGCATTTGCCAGGACTCGGAGGTTGGTATACAGATGATCCTCAGCCCCTTTACGGGGACATGTACCCGCGCTGATCATTACCCGCCTCCCGAGAAAAAATATGCCTCGCGAGGTACAGCTGACCGGAAATCTGCCGGAGCTGAGCTGAACTCCTGGACTGGCCAGTCGAAGAAGAGGACCAGGGTCAGCTGAGAATACGAGATGCAGGGTGACAGGCGTTATGAGGATGATGACAATGGACTGTACACTAAATGGGGGGTTTTTTTTTTTTTTTTTTTTTTGGCTTTGTTCGTATCTGGCTTAGGTGTCCATCGGTCCGATTATTTAATAATTAATGTATTGGGATGGTATCAGTGCCATTGGTTTGTCACAGCCATTAGAAGACTTGTATGATAATTTGCCAAACTGGCATTTTATGCTATTGTAAACTGCAATGATGATGTGGCATGCTTCGTGTACCCTGCAGCCACCATCTATTCCCTTTGTATCCAAATAAAACTCCGTGTGGTATCATTATATTGCAAACCCAGGTCCGACCAGAGACGACAGCCCCCATAGTGTGTCCCAAACCAATAAACCCCAGAGAACGCTTCTCTGTCCATTTTGTTGCCTATTAAAGCCAAATCCAAACGCCAATCGCTATGCATAACCCAGTCATCCCTGCTGCTAGGCTTGGTTGAAGCAAATAGCCTGCATTACCTTCATCATCGTCATTCCCCATTTTCGACCTATCCGTCTCAACGGGTACCGTATCTGATCTCGTCGCGGATGCTTCAATGGTCGTTACAACCGACGAACCGAACGGGTAGTTTAGCGTCATCGTCGAGATGACCACACCGCTTGGTCCGATCGTGATAGTTTCTCCTCCAATGACTTTGGTCACCTTGCTCGCTTTTGGCCCAATCGTAAAGGTTGTGCCGTCGATAATTGCAAACGAAGGACTGACCTTGGTAATTGTAGCCCCTCCAACAATCTCATACGTAGTATCAGTCGCATCTGCTGAAGTGCCTCCTATTGTTGTGCCGTCTACAATTACGCCAGAGGGGCCAATCGTGATTGTATCGTCATCCACAACCTCGGATGTCTCCGGTATCCCTGGGCCGTATGTCAAAGTGGTGGAGTGGAAGACGAAGATAGATTGCCCAACGGCAGTAATCATTTCACCCCCCGTGACGACAACATCAGTTTGGTAGCCACCCACAGCGCGGAATGTTATTGTATCACCATCGACCACAACTTTTCCGGGGCCAATCGACACCGCCTCGTCGTCCACTGTAGTTGTCGTACCCAAGGGGGGGATTTCCATTCTGGTGCCGTCGACGACCGCATCTGACCCTGACACAGTTACAGAAAGTCCACCGGCGCTACCAGTCGTTGGTGTTAAGGCGGTGACGGCTGTTCCGACCGGCTGTGGCTTCTCCACAGTTGCTCCCTCACCAACTACGGCGGTAGGGTAGATGGTGAAAGTTCCACGGCCAACAGTTACTGTTGTTGTCTGGTCCGGTTTTAGGCTAGAAAACGTCTCATCATTGATGATAACATCTCCAGCCTTTGCCGTGATGACAAAGGTCGTTTGTGGTTCCTGCCCCAGACTCTGAGGGCCGCCGTGAGCGTTGTCTTGCGACGTCTCCTGATGATCGTCCTGAGGATCGTCCTCGCCGTCACCGGTTGCTGGTACGCTTTTGTGTTGCTGAGCAGTAATGCCCCCGACTTTCCCAGACTGGCCAAACCTAGGGACTGGATCCGAGGGAAAGACAGCAGAAGGGTTTTTGTCAGTTGTGATAAACGTGACTGTCACTCTTCGCGATGACTGGGTTTGGCCTCCATGCTTGCCCTTGTCAGCATCGCTCGACTCCGAATTACCAGGTTTAGCAGCGGCAAAGCAATCTGACTGAGACGCGCCGGAACAAGTCGGCAGAGGCAGAGGAGGTTCCTTCGTGGCTGTGACGAATCCGCCGAGGCTTGTGATCCACGGTTCGTTCGTGAGAGTGGCTGCGGGAGGGGCTGAAGATGCGGTGCCACAATAATTCAGGGTCTCAATAGTTGGGTAAGGCGGCGTGTAGTCACTGCGGTTCCCATAGATGGTTACGGTAGCTGTGAACACGATGGAATACACGGTGACAGGCTCATCCCCTTGGAGATCTGTGCACGTGTCGGATTGCGGTCCAGATGTTGGCCTAGTCGTTGAATAATAAGATTGAGTGCCATTCCACGAGGGGGTTGTCAATGATATTGAACCATTGTGGGAAGGAGTTATTGTCGAATCGACCTCTCTGGTGGTGTTGGCTCGTGGGGTAGTGGCTAGGACTGGGTTTGATGGGGGGCGTTCTTGATTTGCGGATATCCTGCGGCCATCTTCTTTTTCTGCTAACGTGGAATTGATCGTCGTGGAGGTGGTCGCGAATTGGGAATCCGGTATGGCAATCGACGCCGTGAGGGAATCGAGAGATGTTGATAAGGAGCTGGAGGATGGAGGGTTGGATTGAGGGCGCGAAGATGCGAGATTGGTGTCATGATTGACGGCGGCCGCCGTTGAAATCGGATCGGAGGTCGCAATCGACGAAGACGACTGCTGGGGTTGATCGGACACGGACGGGGAGGAGGATGTCTCGTTGATGGAGACAGAGGTTAAGGAGAATGAAGTGGACGAAATTGGGCTTCCGTCTTGTGTGTGCATCGGCGCTGTAAGCGAATGGGTTGTGCCTTCTGCGGGAGTCGCAATGGTGGTGGCATTTGGCGGAAGGTGCTCTGGAGCTCGCCGGTTTAGGATCTCTTGCCTAGAGTTTAGCAATGGACACGGTCGTAACCAAAACTCAACCAGTCGAACTTACCCCATAACACAGCACCGGACGTCGACTGAGCCAATGCTGCGATCAACAGCAGCCCGGCAGTGTGAAGCTGCATGCTGAATCAATTGCCTGAGCCCTCATGAGCACATGGGTCGAGGGGCGGGGCCTCGAAATCGCGTCGATGGACTGAGGAGGAAAAACCACGGCGGCATCAGCACTGTATGCAATGTCCAGACGACGTCTGAGCGCTGTGACAGACGCCCGAGTGATTGATTGTGGGAAATGACAGATGGAAGTCAAAAGAGGCTGCGGGAGCATAGCAGATGAACCGACACAGGGCCGACGAAGAAGCAATGCATTGCAACATGGGCATGGGGTCAAGTCAGAAGATGGCACCAACTCAGAACAGGCAGCCTGCAGGTTTTCCCACACAATTGGCCGTTGGGGGAGGGGAATCCCAGCGTCGACGTGCCGGGGCTTGCCTGTTGCGGTGCCTTCATTTGAGCAGATGCTATGGAGTGGGCCTCCTTCCCTGGTCCCAGCCGGGGGGCCTAGTCCGGGCCTTGTCTTCCACCATGAGCTCACCGACGACGGTGGCGTGCGCCCCCGATGGCCGAGCCGATGGACGAGGGGCCGGCCACTCCAGCGCATGAACAGAGAAGGGGGCTGACGGTCCGCAGCAGGGGAACCAGGAGCAGGGGACAGGCGGCATAGCCGATAGAGGATCTTGGATGCCCGACGTGTTCCAGCACTGGTTAACGACGGCACTTTGGCACTGCCGGGACTTGTTCCGGAGATATTGATCAAGACGCCCCGTGTTGCCTGGTGCGAGTCTCTCTTTCAGTGGCTTCGCTACTGGCCTTGACCTCGGCCGAAATAGTAATGGGCTGAACACGCACAACCCTCTGGATGGCGATCACTCTTGGCGGCCGACGCCCCGACCAGTCTTTTGGAGTTACGAAAGTTACTCCACCAACTCTACCTACGCAGCTCATACTCCCCTCCTCAGTGCCGCACCCACAGCAGGCAGCTCCCATATCCCGAGACCTGGATCTGTGGCTGCAGCACATGGGTCAGAAATTGAGACTCGAGACGCCTGACCAAACATTCCAGGGAGTATCCGCAGCTGCTGGGCTGATGCTCACATCCGGCACTTGCTTACTATATGGTGTCTTTGCAAACGTTCGCACGGTCATCGGATCCAGACCGGCAGTTGAAATGAGATTAGCAATTCCTGTTCCCAACCCCAGCTACTACTCAAGTGAGAATATTAAAGCAAGTATCTCAGATTATCGTCGGTTTGTTAGCGCAGTCTGATGGTGAAGCCACGGTTGACTGTGTGGTGGAGCTGCTCCGCTGGTCGACTCTGCTGGGGACGAATTATCCTGAACAGGTTTCGCTGTCCATGCCCGTACGGGATAGTAGCAACAGTCAGCAGCACTCAACAGGGGTGCGAGATCCTTCGACTGCACGATGCCAGCACCACCAGCTTGGGACATGTCGACCTATTAGCTATTCTGTCCTGCTCAGCTGGTCTGCCTCAAAGGCTGGAACGGCTGGTACCTGCAAGTCATGATGGGGAATGGGGCTCCACCGCAGCGGCCATGGCTGAACTTAGTCGGCAAGCTTGTTGCCGCTAATGTTTCCAATGATCTCATTTCATTGAGCCAGGGCCTTGACTATTCTAGAACCTCGGCTGCCGTCAGTTTCCTCCTCGCCATAGTCCATGACTTGCGGGGCTGGGCTTCTGAGTTGGCGTTTAGACTCAGACGCTGGGTCATGGTCTGATAGATTGGGGGCCAATTCCTCTACAATGCATTGACTGACTCGATCTGCTGGTAACCGTACTTCCCCTGGACTCTTTGCCGGACGGACACTAAGCGGGGGTCGCCCAACTGCAGGCAATAAGATGCTACCGTCCATGACGGAGCCAATCATTGTATGCATTTGCTGAGGACGCCTGACGCATTGGTAGGGTCACTCCAGCCACTGCAACGTTAAATGGAGGGTGCGCCTCTTATCGTGGGCGACGGGTATAGCTGCTTTGACGCTTCGGCAGTGCCAGGACCCGCGCACTAAGTGGAACTTGTCGGATCTTGTTCACCTGGCTCAATGGATGATGGCGACTGAGCAGCCAGGCCAGAGCGGAATGCGACATTGATCTTATTACCAACAAAAGTCAATGTCAACATTTCACATGCAAGCTGGCGGACGCAGAGGTAAGTCTAGGTGTTGTCATGGACCAAAAAGCCGGAATGCTCACAACCCCGCCAATCCCACGTAGGCAGGTCGACACAAGACCTTCGGGGCTTTGGCCTGATAGGCGTGGACTGCATCCTCCCATGTTGTTTTCTCTCCTCTTCTTGGTGGATCTCATCCAGCGAGCCCGGTATTTGCAACACCTAGTTTTTCCGCACAAGCATCTACGGGCCATTGTAGTCTTTCTCATCACTTAGCACGGTCTCGAACAGAGTCCTTTGCTAAAATGATTTGATAGGGCTAGACAGGTCTCAATCCCGACGCAGATCCAAGCTACTGGCTGCCTCATGGCCTCTCTGTGCTTCTTATGCGAGGTAAGCATTTCATATCTCATGCCTCTTGATGCAGCAGCAAAAGGATTAGTGACGTTGGAGTTGGCTGGAATAACAAAGTCCGGCATCGCACTGAAGAGGCTCCTCCGGTTGGCGATACATCCATCAATTAATGCGCCTCTTGTCTCTCAAACAAGCAGCACCTCTCTCGGGCGGGACCAGTGAGGCGAGTCAAGACCCTAGAGCGTGGGGCCGCTGGTCCAGGAGAAACTGGCTGTCGGAGAGGCCACCCCTGGCCATCCTAACCATCCTAACCATCCTAACCATCTCCAGAACTGCCAAGCCCGCGGTCCCCAGTTCAGGACGAGAAATGTTCGTCGCTCGCCCTCTCGCCACCCATCTTTCGTTTCCATCTGGCAAGGTTCCTGCTTCTGATAGGCGTCCCAGCATCCCTGCGACGCGTGACACTGGACGTCCGCCGTCTGAGAATCAGACTCTCGTAAATTTACTCTCACACGGGCACGCTCTTTGACCATCTCTGCGCCTGAGCCCACTCCCCGCGGCCCCAAGTACGCTAAGGTTCAGAGGCCCGCACAGGCCAGGGGAAGGAGCAACACTTCGTATCCGTCCTTGTCGGTAGTTCCGCAGATGTGCGTGTCTCGCGTCTCTCTTGTGGACTTACCTTCTTTTCTTTACTACGTACTAATTAACCACCTCTAGCCTGTCTCCTTCGCTGGCTCTATCTGCGAACCTCACCTGCGAATCCTTCCCGCCTCTCACTCCACGAACTGCTCGGTTGGCAGGCCATACCGAGGGCACTCCCCTCCCGTCGGGCTTGATGGGCTCACAGGCGACCATCGACGTACATCCGGCAACCAAACTTGCTCTCCCGCTTGCCCCTCGGACGTCCGACACGAAGAGAAACCGAAGCCGGCGCTGGACGCTTCATGATTGAAAAGGCGCCCGGCCAACGACATCGGTGACAGCGCCTCTACATTTCCGACATTCGATACCAACGCACGACATGTGGGCAACCATTCTTGCGACTGGAGTCGCTTTCGCAGGCTTCGCCCACGGTCGCCATCCCGCCCCAGTCTCAATACCATCCAGTATATGGCAAGTTTCTCGCTTTATCCTCTGCTGTCTGGTTGTCTAACCCCAGCGTAGGAAGGGAATTGATGGAAACTGGTCCACAGTGACCTTTTATGTGGGTTCCAACTCGCAAGAGCTTGATGTCCTAGTGAGCACATCTCTCTCTGAATTCTGGGCTGTCGGATCGGGAGGATGCCTTCTCAGTAAGTGCCCATCGCACTTACACACCTTGACTGTGTGAAATGCTCGCCCGTCATGCCGTGCTCCCATGCCGTCTTACCGTATGCTAATGTGAATGTGACACAGATGAACTTCACTGCATCTCAGCTCGCGGTGGCGTCTTCACACCAGCGGAATCCAACCGCTGGTCTCCATTGGGCATCTGGCAACTTGGACTCAACTATCTGGGGTATGGGGGTAATGGTGAATATGGCCAAGATATTATCACCATCGGCGGCGACGGCTTCCACATGTCTGACGTGCTTATTGCGACGCTCAATACGACAAACTACCTGAACGGGCTCTTCGGGCTGGGCATCACGCAAGGCAACTTTGGAGGCACAGTCGCAGAATCCCCTTTAACACAAGCCGTGAAGGAGTTCGGGTGGATCCCCAGTTACAGCTTCGGCTTTACTGCTGGTGCTCACTACCGTAAGTCGAGTCATTTTCTCCTCCCTCCCAAACCACCCATCGGTTGATGCTCACCATTGTAGGGAATGTACCCGTATCGTTGACACTCGGTGGCTATGACGAAGCGCGATTCGTGAACCACAATACCGACTTCACCCTAAATCGGGACGAGGGGATCGTGACTCCTCTCGTTCGCGGAATCGAGGTTACAGTCGATGAGGATCAAGACACGCCTGACAACTGGGACTCGCGGCGTATCATGTTGTCAAGTTGGAACTCGTCCTTCGACGCCATCATCGACAGCACCACACCATACCTCTGGCTGCCCGAGGCGGTTTGCGACAGATTTGCGGACGCGTTCAACTTGACATACAACAGCACTTTCGACCTGTACACGCTTACCGATGAGCAGTATGCCACTTACAAAGATGAGGACTCATTTTCCTTCACCTTCGTCCTGTCTAGCTTCGACAACAACGATAACTTCGGCGATCCGTATGATCTCTCTGGCATCGTCAACATTACGCTGCCCTCGAGAGCTTTTACCAGCGTGCTGCAGTACCCATTTATGAACCGGACGATTGCATACGGCGAGCCGTCGATCCCTTATTTCATGCTCCGCAGAGCAAGCAACAGCTCGACGTTCATTCTTGGCAGATCATTTCTTCAAGAGTCCTACCTCATTACAAAATACGACGAATCCGTCTTCTCGATTCACCAGACGAAATTCCCCAACTCGTCTCAGGAAATCGAGTTGACCGCCATCCCCCAGCCAGATAACAGCCCTTACCCGCCGCCTGCCACATCGAGCAAAGGGCAGCTCTCTAAGGCCCAACAGGCAGGGATTGGAGTTGGAGCTGGTGTGCTTCTCACTGCCTTGATTGCCCTCGCTGTATGGCTTTGTAAACGACACCGCCAGAAGCGCAACTACGAAAGGGCTGCGTCTTCGATGGATGAGAACAAGAGCTCGGCATCGATCGTTATCGCAGATGCACCCAAGAGCCCACTCTATCGACTTCTCTCTAAGATTGTCCGCCGAAAGAAGTCACCAAAACTAGACCCCCAGACCGGGAACGACAAACAGCAACCATCCGAGGCGCCCAACTCCCAAATATACGAACTTCCAGCCCCTATCCCTCCGGCGGAACTCGATGGAGATGACACAGCTTCTTGGAATGGCGACACCGAGCTGGGCACTGAGAATTCTCACCAACTGACCGCATATCAAGCGGCAAGGCGGAAGATGGAACACCAGCTCCAAGGACCCGTCCCTGCATATTCACCTCCTGCTGATGGTATTTTGCCTCCTCCCGAGAAGGCAATCTATGAACCTACTCAACCAAAACGCCCTCCGCCTACCTTACAGCTATCATTGTCTTCGCCTCCAAGCTCACCAGGGGGTGACAGTTCGAATTCAAACTCTATGGCTTTGTCATTACCCTCGCCCATCACTCCTCGGCATGACCTGATCGGCCGACTTGCCGATATTCCTTCACCCTTGACGGTCAACTTCGCCATCTCTTCCACCCACAATTCCGGAAGCAACTCGGCGCCGGGCTCTCCCTTCCTATCACCATCTTTAAGTAGCTTTGAGGAGGTTGATGGTCCGAGGAGATCCAATTCTAACCAGGAAGCTTCCCTTGCTTCAGCCCTAGCACGTCCCCCTGCAGTTGCCCAGAGAACCCCCATCGACCTGTCGAAGATCGTCTATTTGGGTCCAATGCCAGGGACCACGCGGGAACCCCGACCCCATTCCGCCCAGGAGATCAGGAAACGAACCGACTCCATTGACGCCGCCCCGAATGGGCAGAATGAACAGAATACTTACGACACTCTGGGAAGCAATTTCACAATGGAAGAGGCGGTGCGCTTCGCTTCACGATTGCAAGGGTCACCGGTTCAAAGCAGACCAGGCCAACTACGATCAAACCGCCCAGACGACATTCGACTTCCTGGAACAGGCTCGCCGAGGGGACACTCGCGAAGCATGTCCCAACCGGATACCCCAGGGAGCCATCATCGCATCAACCCAAGCACGGAGCTGGTTCACGTGCCGCAAATGGCGGAGAAGCGGTATAGCTGGGAAGAGGAGCGATGATACTTGCGCCTCCTCCTCTCACCTTATACGACACTATCATTAGCGCGGTGATTCATTCGTCGCGCCCCATCTCATATCTTTATATACCCGGACACAGGAGTAACAGCAGGGCTGGTGAGCAAGTTTAGGATTGATTCAAAGCGTGGCATTGATGTCTTGGGTAGTGGTAAATTAGGATGATTCCGGGTTCAGGAAGACATGAAATGTGTTATCAAATGTATTTACTTTGTTCAGATGAGCCACATAAAAGGCCTTCATGGCGCATGAGCGTCTCGTTGTATGTATCATAAACAAAATTAGAAAGCCTGCATTTATCTACCTATACCTCCGATTATTCCGCCTAAATTATGTTGAACTACAATACAGATCGGTAAAAGTATGGATGCCCATACCAAGCTTGTATGGATTGTGTGTGGTATGTATGCCTGGTCCTTTTAACAAATTATATTTAAGACCTTTATGATCATGGGAGGATATGTTCTTGAGATCAATTTCGGCTTAGATTCTTATTTGCTATATGCTTCTTTTAGGTCTATAGATTTAACTCTAGATATCATATATTCGTCGATCCCAGGTACAGACTACCAAATCTCCTGCCACCATGTCAACGAGGACAATACCTTCCTTCGCTCATCCTCGTCCTCGGCCCCGTCGGTAAAGGGATCAAACACGGCCCTCTTCGCCGCATCCGCCATCTTCGTCGAGCCACCACACACGGAGAAGATGCCGTTTTGGAAGATGATGCCCTCGAGGCGCTTCGACTCTTGACGCAGCAGGTCCTGCACGTAAATCTTGTTGCGCTGGTCGCGGGAGAAGGCGAGGAAGACGTCGAGGTTCCCGTCTTGCACTGCCGTGTCCCATTCGGCGCCGAAGAAGTAGTCGGCGTCGCGGTTGCGGTTGCCGAAGAATAGGAGCGACGGCGCTGGGGAGGGGTGTGTGCGGCGCTCTTGGATGAGGGCTCGGATAGGCGCGAGGCCAGTGCCTGTGGCAATGGCGGCAAGAGGCCGTTGAGCGTTCTGCATGCCGTGGATGGGGGTAAGGACGGGCTTATGGGTGACGCGAAGGGTTGAGGCCTGGGGGAGGTTATCGAGATAGCGAGAGCAGAGGCCCTGGCGGGGTTTGCGAAGAATGGTTCGGTATTTGACGAGTGCAACGAGCAGTTCGATCCGGGTGACGCCCTCTTGGGACGGATGGTTCAGCTTCTCGCCGCCATTAGCGATGCTAAAGTCCCGGCCGCGGATGAGAGGGAAGATGTCCAGCAACCGCTCAGCTGGGAGCTTGACTGAGGTAAATTCCTCAAGAACCTCGAGGATCGACCGTCGAGACCGTGTAGCGTAATCAAAGTACTCGTCAAGGAACTCGGTCTGGGTAAACTCAAGGAGCCGCTCCTTATGGTCTGGGTCGGTGGAGAAGTATGACATGCTTTTGAGGAACGAGCGCCGCGGAATCGCCGTAATGTCGATGTTGTTCATCAGAAGGTCCCGCAGCGTACATTTTTGGTTGGCATAGAGATCCTGGGGGAGCGAGTCGCAAGTGGACAGGTCGAGGGGCTTATCGGCAATGTCGTCCCATGCCATGAGGGTGATGAGCTTCTGGGCGTCCTCAGGGAAGTTCTTGGGGTAGATGGTGAGGCAGTCTCCAGGGTAGCAGCGGAGTTGCTGGCCGTCCTTACTGGGGATATCGAATGAGGTGAGACGGACGTCTTGCCAGTGGGAGGCCGGCGTGAGCCTGACGTTGTCGGCCAAGGTAGCGGTCCAGCCGCCAGGGATTGGAAGAAGTTGATCGGGTGGCGGGCTTGAAAGAATAGGATCGGTGCTCCCATTCATAACGTGTGTGCTTTCGAGGGCATTTTTCAAAGACCATCGTGGAGGGAGGATCACATCGTCTGGAATTGGTTCCAGGCCGTTGGGCGGAGGGTCGTTTTGGAGGAGGTGGTTATAGAGGCCCTCAGCCCAGCGGACGAAGCTTCCATCAATTCTATAGCAAATAGTTAGGGTCTGTAGGGTGGGATACTGGTCGATTCGGATGAGGACGGCCCACTTACCCGTCAGGGAACTGCTCGTCTGCTTCGAAACCATCGATGAAGGTGGTAGCGCCGAGCTGGTCAAGGCGTCTATTGAGCTTACGAGCTGCCCAGTTGAATCTGATATATGGAGTCAGATAACTACAGCCTGATTATATAGATGTACGCATACTTAACATAAGTACTATCACCAAGACCAAAAGTGGTGTACTTGAGTGTAGACAGACAGCCCGGAGGCAGTTTCTTGCGCAAAAGTCTCTTCCAGAACACGAGGGAATTGTGAGGCATGTCGCCCTGGCCAGTTGTAGATATCACAAAGACGACAAAACTATGCTGTAAGAGGGCATTCTGAATACTGAGCGTCAGTGACCAGGATCTCATGAGGCCCGTGGCTGGACAAGGACTTGAGACGTACTAGGTCTACGGCATCCAGCGCCGCGACGCGGTTGGCGAAGTGCAGCCGCTGACAGAGGCGGCCAAGCTCCTCGGCCATGTCCTGGGCGTTGCCCGTCTCGGAGCCATAGAGAATGAGGGCGGTCCTGTGCTGCACCGCCATGTCGATGAGGATGGATCGAGCGTCGAGAGACAAGTCATGGGGGGAGGAGTTTCTAATTGGGACCGGGGTCCGCTTTCGCTCTCGCCTCGCAGTGACACATGAAAAAAGTTGCAGCGAGATGGAGGCGTTGGCCCATATTTAGCGCCAGTTTAGTGGTTCCTGGGGACGCGACGGCCGAAGCCCGGTGGATGGCGGGGGAGCGTGGAGGCCGAGCCGGCCGGCTGGATCTTATCAATCGGGACGGTGTCGGTACGAGCTAACAAGTTAATTTTGGCTGGAAAAGTGCTGAAACAATTCCCTTGTTGACATGCAGATCGTGTATGCGCGGTTGTTTCTAATTTTAACATTGTTTGCATTTCCTGTGCATAAAAGTCTTTCCTGTTTAACTCTTCAACCCACCCCGGTGGTGCGGATTCTCAACGCTCCGGGGCCGGAGATGCTGCACCAACTTTTGGAACTATTACACACTGCCCAGCTATCTAATTACCTTGTACGATGTTGTACTGCGGTAGGTCTGCTATACGACGTACAGAACGCCCCTCCCGCCTAGATGGTAATTCCGCCTTCAATAGCTCCGGACCACAAACCTGCATTGAAATGACGAATTGCTGGCCCAGCGCCACAGACATCCGTCCAGGCTGGCGGGTCAGGGCTGGGTCGGCAGGCGAAGCTGTGCCAACAGGGGCCGGCAGCGCACTGACAGTCGAGCCCGAGTTCTAGAAGGTTTTCTGGTGGAGCACCGCTGTCGTCTGCGGGCCCTTGATGCTTGTCAGTGCCGGGCATCTCATCCGGAGATGTGGTTCATTGGTGGAAGCGCGCGGTTGCTGTTGAGCACGCCCTGCCACTGAGGAGCGAGCCCCTTTCGCGATGTTGCATGTATTACATAGTCGAGAGTGCAGGATGGAAAAGAAATGCGCGAGTGGTCCATGCCAACGACGAGGTATCGCCCTCTCCGTCCCCGTGAGGAATAGACTATAGTTGACCTTGTCAGGGGTGCTGTGAGCCGGAGATTTCAACAGGCAGGAAATTATCCAGGCCAGCAGGCAATTTCGGGGGTCCAAGCAGCCACACACAAGCGGCTGACTGTCCAGTCTTGTTATGCTCAACTCACCGCGCGACTGTCAGCAACGAACCATGGCCAGCCAGACACCATCGGGTTTTCCATTGCCATGCCCAAGATGGCTGATGTTGACTCGTGCGGCAGCCGACTCAGTGAGAAAGATATACTTCTAAACATACGCTAGATTCCCATTCGCGTGGCTGGCCGTCGAGATCGTGTAACAGGTGAGCCGTATTGTTAAGGGCGGCCAAGTACTGGGTTGATGGGCAAGCTTGATTGATCAGCGATGGGGGGCTTGCCAAGCAATCAAAGGGGGTTCATGCTTCGCTGGCATCAAGCCCCTCGTTCCCAAAAAGGCAATGCTGAAGATACAAGGTACAATAGGCACTCAAGGACTCAAGGTACAATAAACATCCATAATCGTCAATGCAGATGCGTCTGGCTATGAATCACCCAGGTACATGGTATTGAGTGGCAGTACAGAGCATGAACCAGATAGTTGTTGCTCATCCTGATGTCGTGATGCCTGATTCCTACTCGCCGATGACACACGCCGATGCGCCGATGCACGCACCTTCACGCGAGTTCACGCCCCCCCTTTGGCTGGTGGCGCCCTGAGGAATCCAATCTAATGAACCGACAGGACGGGCTGCAAAAGCAAACAGTGACATCTTCACCAAGAGGCACGAAACAAGGTGCCAATCCGGTGCCAATGGTGCCAAATAGTAAAGAGTGCTGGACGGTGCCTAACACCTTCGCCAGCGAGTGACCTGCTGGGGAGCGACGGCACCCAGGCAGATGACGTGCCTTCCCCAGCCAATATCGAGAGACCACCTCCCCTAATCACTCGACAACGCAACCCAGTGCAGGTGCGGGTGCAGGCACTTTGGGGCACGCACGCATTGCTCGTGAATACACCGATACGTAGCAAACTCACACAACACGCACGGCCGGCCCGCACACCCACACCTCAGGCCCTAATACCTACATGAACTGCGAAATTCGCTGCCACCGAGGCGCGAATCCGCGCATTGCGAACTTGGGCAGTCTGAGACATCGTACATCGCAACAAGGACTCTGCAGGTGCGCCGCCCCTGTCGCAGCGAGCGCCCTCCTCGCCTACAAATGTAGACCTGTCTTCAAGGAGCCGCCTGTGCGTCCCGGACTTCAGCACAGGGCAGGCGCTGGAAAGCAGCAACAAGCTCCCCCAGCCCAGCCCAGCCCAGACGCGGCAGGACCAAGCAGCGGGAGAATCCACAACAAAGGCTCCTGGGGAGCTCGATGAAGTACTATATACATATATCTGCGATTCAATGTACCTGCATCTCCCGTAATAAAACACCTGACCGCTCTGTACATTCTGGGTACTCGCAACCTTCATCTCCTCCACCCGCAGCACCTGCCTTGCGCCCCAGCCCTGGTCAACTTCCTTCCCACTTTCTCACACCTTGCACGCACGCACGCTTGCACGCCCCTGACCGTACTACGCCAACACGCCCCCTTCCTTCCCCCCCAAAGGCGAAGGCGAAAAAAATATTTCAGATTCGCGCGACGACTCCTGTCTCTCTCTCCCTTTCCCTTCTTCATCACAACCTCTCCAGTCACTTGTGTCTCCGCGCAACGCACCGTCGTCTGTCTAATCCCAACCTGTTTCTAGGGCACGAAGCTACCCTGATCAAACTCCTCCTTATTGCACCAGAGTTCAACTTTTCGAACTTGCATCCCTCCACATCGAACGTTCCTCGACAGGTCCAAGTTCGAACGTCATACTCAACCTAATCACCACCTCCATCATCCACACCAGCCGCCACCATGTCTGCCGCCAACACCAACACCAACGTGGATGCTGCCGTTAATGACGTCGCAAACACTCTGAGCAATACCTCCATCAGCAAGCCTGCCGATGACAAGACGGCCGCCAACGAGGCCGCCTCGGCCAGCGCTGCTGAGGGCCGCCGCCTCTACATCGGCAACCTGGCCTATGCGACAACTGAGGGGGAGTTGAAGGACTTCTTCAAGAACTATCTTGTGTGAGTATTCCCTCTTCATCTCATCTCGAGTCCTCTTTCTGGTCCCCGTGTCATCGCCCCTGTTCCTGGTCATGTTGGTGTCGTCCGCTGGAGACACGTGTCTTGACTCCGCTGTCCGTTTTGCGCCTACCTATCGACGATGCATCTCGAGAAATATCGCCAAGGATGCCCAAGGGTCCTTGTAGAATTACCACGGTCTTTGAGGTCGCATGCATAGCTGTCGGGGTTGGATTTCGTTTGATAGGCCACTTCTGTTGCTCTGACCGCCCTGGCGACACCGTGCACCATCACCACCGCCTCCATCACCCTAGGAATCATTTGCTGACCAACCTTTCCCTGTGCAGTGAGTCTGTGTCGATCCCCAAGAACCCTCGTACCGACCGCCCTGTCGGCTACGCTTTCGTCGATCTCTCCACTCCTACTGAAGCTGAGCGCGCTATCGAGGAGCTCTCTGGCAAGGAGATCCTGGAGCGCAAGGTCTCTGTTCAGCTCGCTCGCAAGCCCGAGCCCGCTGGTGAGAAGACTGAGGGTGCCAACGGTGAGGGTTCTGGCACGGAGGGCTCCCGTCGCCGAGCTTCCGGACGTGGTCGTGGCCGTGGCCGCGGTCGTGCTGGCCGTGCTGGTCGCGGTGGCCGTGCTGTGAGTCATCTAACTTAATGCCCTTGTGACGGAAGGAAACTAACCAAACCCAGGACGGTGCTGTTGAGAAGAAGGAGGGCGAGACCGTCGAGGCCGTTGCTGCTACCGACGATGCTGCCGCTGCAGCTGCTGCACCAGCCACTTCTGAGGTTCAACCTTTGACAGACATCACAAACAAGATCAACACTGACGAGACCACGAAGACCTCAAAGACTCAGGCTGCCCGCCCCCAGCGCGAAGCCCGTGAGCGCCGTGAGCGTGGCCCTCCCGCTGATGGAATTCCTTCCAAGACCAAGGTCATGGTCGCCAACCTCCCTTACGACCTGACCGAGGAGAAGGTCCGTACCTCTCTGCGCTTTTGGAAGATTATGTAACTAACCTCCTACAACAGCTTATTGAGCTCTTCCAACCCTATGAGCCCTCTTCCGCCAAGATCGCCCTCCGACCTATTCCTCGATTTATGATCAAGAAGCTTCAGGCTCGGGGTGAGGCTCGCAAGGGACGTGGCTTCGGCTTCGTCACCCTTGCTTCCGAGGAGCAGCAGCAGAAGGCCGTTACTGAGATGAACGGCAAGGAGATTGAGGGTCGTGAGATCGCCGTCAAGGTGGCCATCGACAGCCCCGACAAGACCGACGAGGAGGCCAACGCCCCCGAGGGCGAGACCAACGGCCAGCAGGAGGCTGCCGCCACCCCCGCCGCCAGTGCTCCCGCAGTTGCTGAGGCCGCCAAGGCCCCTGCTGCCGCTGCTGCTCCCACTACCACTGCCGCTTAAATATTAGGCTGGCAAGTTCCATGGGCCTGGAGAGACATCCAGCCTAAATGAACACACTTACGATATGGCATGCGATTTCGACGATTTCTCTTACGGTAGATTCTTGCTACACGAATCAAAGAAAAACAAAGGCGTTGCACCTAACCTGGGGCCAGGAAGACGTAACCAGCATTTGTTGGAACTCTTTAGATCTCGGGATGGTGTTTTCTGACGGCCTTGACTTTGTTTTCTTGACATCATAATATCTCCATAATCGGAGCCCAAAAAACTCGCAAAGCCCTTTTATCTCTGTATTTGTATCTCCCTTTTCTCCATCACCCTTCTGCTGGGTTGTACAATAATAGCTTGAGCTGGAGGCGGCTGGGGAAGAGAAAAGCTTGGCGCAATCATTAACCGGGCGTTTTTGAAGCAACTACTCGTGTACAAGTTTCTTATATTGCGATGATGTGAATGAAGGTGAAGGTGCATGTTTGAGCATCCCGTAGTCGCAGTCGTAATCCAAGATGCAAGGAGCATTAGCCATGGTGACGCTCTTTGATGGCGCTGTCTGACGGTGGCTTTCTCGTCACCAGGTCTAAAAAAACGTGGCTATGAAGCAATGCAAGGCATAGGCAGGCTGCAGCTGGATGAGCCATAGTGCATGGCTCTGCAGCAAGGGAATCGGTTTCACGGCGAATGGGTGGCACAAAATGAATGGGTGGCTGCTATCAGGGAATGAATGATAGTGGGAGTTTGGGAGTGAACGTAGGCGTATTAGACGTGGGCGGGCGGTATTGGCCCCCATTGCCCCGCCGACCCCTTACCGGGCCCACGAACGGAGCATGGGCAGGCGACCTTGGTTAGACATCGTCTCCCTGCACTTTATTGAAACGCCAACTGGGCATCTACTGCACAACATCCACACGCCGCTGCGCGAGAAGACCGGAATACCTCCTCTTGACTCGTAGGCTCGATCGCATTCGATACGTCATCATGGCTTCCAAGGCCATGTGGGAGGTTGACCCCGAGACGCGGTCCAAGGTCCGTCCCCCATGCCATGCCCAAGCTTGATTCCCCTTGCCCGTCACAGCCCCTTCCCCTGGACTGCGATGCGATGCGCTGCGTTCGCACGTGCTAACCCTTTGTCCATTCTATAGCTGGCCGCTCTGCAAAAGGTGTCTAACAACAACCTCTGCTGCGACTGCAATGCGCCCTCACCGCAATGGGCGTCGCCCAAGTTCGGCATCTTCATCTGCCTCTCCTGCGCCGGCGTCCACCGCGGCCTCGGCGTCCACATCTCCTTCGTCCGCAGCATCTCCATGGACGCCTTCAAATCCGGCGAGATCGAACGAATGCGACTGGGCGGCAACGAGGGCTGGAAGAACTTCTTCGAATCGCACGACGCCACCAAGATGATGGGCATTACCTGGGAGGACTCGACCATCTCGGAGCGATACAGCGGCGAGGTCGGCGAGGAGTGGAAGGAGAGGCTGAGCTGCAAGGTCGAGGGCCGGGATTACGTGCCTGGGGAAAAGAAGCCCGCGCCGGCACCCGCCAAGACGGCTTCGCGGACGACCACGCCTCTGAGCGGGACGGCCCAGGGCGAGAGTGGTGGACCGGGAGGCAAGGTCAAGGTCGACGACCGCTACTTTGCCAAGTTGGGCGCCGACAATGCTTCGCGGCCGGATGGCCTCCACCCCAACCAAGGAGGCAAGTACGCTGGGTTTGGAAACACGCCAGGGCCGAGCCAAGGGAACCAGGCCGCATTGCCAAATTTTGATGATGTGCAAAAGGATCCCGTGGCGGCTCTGACCAAGGGGTTCGGCTGGTTTACCTCGACCGTGTCCAAGACGGCCAAGACTGTCAACGACGGGTACATCCAACCCACTGCCAAACAGGTACGACACCCCGTCATTTCATCATCTTCTGCTCTAGAACTAATGTTTCTCTCTTGCGCAGTTCGCCGAGGGAGACTTTGCCAAGCAAGCCCAGCAAACAGCGGCCACATTGGCCAAGCAGGCTCAACTAGCAGGCAAGAATGCACAGGATGGATTCAACAAGTTCGTCGAAGGCCCTGAAGGAGGCGCCACCAAGAGGGAAGTGCCGTTGGACGAGACCAAGAAGAGCTTCTGGGACGAATTCTCGAGCCTTGCGGACCAGCGACAGCCTGCCAACAACTCCATCGGGACGAGTGCCATGGGCATGGGCAAGAGCAAGACCGCGGCGCCAGCTACGAAGAAGCAAGCGGATGATTGGGATGATTGGTGAGAGAGCGGCAGAGTAGACGGGTGCCATGTGTAGGAGTTGGAGAATTGGAGTATAGGCGTGTTTGATGGTGGGGAGTCTCGATCTAGAAAGAAGTCGTGCCTCTTCTGTTCTAGTAATACCAACATGGGTTCCAATTACCAAAGGGCATGGATGATATGCGGTTGGACTCGGCGACGGCTTCTATCTCAACGCTTGGAAACCGATACGGAAGAGGAATTCCACGGGGATTTTGCAGCGTTGGAATAAAAGAGGAATACTGGGGGCAGGTGGGATTCTAATCGCCGTGCCGCTGCCGATCCTTTCTTGCATTTGTATGCCATCTCTAGAGACTCAAGTGTAAATTTGTTTTTGGCTCTGGCTAGACAGCCCAGGCTGCTGGCAAATAAATACTCGGCAAGTCATCCCCGTCGTCTCCGTAGCTTGGCGAACTCGGATCCGGCTTCGGCCCCACTTGGGCTGGACTGGGGCGCTGTCGTTGAAGGACTCATCACTGGACACAAGATTGCGAGGTTCGGCAGGCGTGTCTACCATGGTGATTGAGTTGCTGGAAATTATTCTACGAAACCTGCAGTGTGGTAGGTTTGATTTCGCTATTTAAGCACTACATATATGTGAAAAGTTTGCAACTGGACCGCTAACGAATATCGGTCTGTCACATTAGTCGACCGCAAGCCCGAAGACCCGTCGATCCTCTCCTTTGATCCAACTACGTCAGATCCAAAAGCATGGCAGACCTTCCTCTCGAAATGTGAGAATTCCTTCCGGGCTGTTCGCTCTACGCTAGATCACCTACACTTCGTAGACGTAACGATCAGGAGACTGTCCGCAAAACAGCTCGATCTCATGGTCACAACCTTTCTCTCCGAAGAGGACATAGTCTTTCGCAGGGACAGTGCTTCCTTGGTCCGCCACAGATATCCAGCTGCCCGCCAAGGACTATGCCAACAACTGGGAGATTCCATAACTCTTCGGCACCGAATTCTTCTACGGAATAAACGCCACCTGGGTAGACTGGCCGTCAGACGTGTGCCCGAGAATGTGCCTTCTACCAAACAGCACCAAAGTCCACATCTGGAGGCTTTACCGGGTATAATGCATCAGTTCAAAGACGGGTTAGGGCACCATCCCACTGTGGTGGCAAGGGGCATCACGAAGGCTCCTCGCCCAGACCCTCAGGCCCCGGCGCCTGGGGGTTTTCAGCTTTCGAAACGACTAGTTCTCACGACAGTAACCAACACTATCACTGCCACACCAGAGGAATATTTTGAGTACCCACTAGTACCGACAATGTGCGAAGGGAAACACGGGTCCAATGTCCCTTTTGCCTCATACCTCTGGAACTCGGAAAATCGAACCAATTGAGATGCATCCGCTGGAGACGTCACATTGACGAGCATCTCAAGCCTTATGGCTGCCTATTCCCCGGGTGCTCTAAATCCCTGGTGTTCTTCGTCCGCCGTTACGAATGGGACGATCATATGGAATCTGCCCATTCGAAAAACTGGTTGCGTAAGGTCCACACTATGGTTTGGTTCTGTGATATCGACCACGACTCCCCCGAAATCTTCGAGAATGAGTTGCAGTGGAGGATACACATGCAGGACCTCGGGAACCATCCAAATCGAAAGCTGCCAACTCAACTTCAGCTTGACTGTCTATCTACCAGGAACAGAAAGCTCTTCTTGCGCGACAAGTTCGTCTGTCCCCTGTGTGAACAAATCCCCAGCGAGGTACGAGATCTCCTGGAGGATGGAGAAGGAAAGCCAACGGCCATGTACAATCTTGTCATTGACCATTCGCGAACTACTTGAAATCACTGTCTTTGCTTGCAGTGCCACCTGTTGAAAATAACCCTCAAGAAACCCCTGGCGCGTTCGGAGAGTCGGTGCGAATGAGTGACAACTGCGTTTCCCAGCCACCAAGTGGAAGAGAGCGTGTTGATGGAGCTTCTCCTCCTCCAGAGACCTGGTCATTCTTAGATAGGGATAGCGTTGCCTCCCTCACAATGTCTGGCCCGGGCTCGTCTTGGGATAAGGAGTATCTCGACTACACGCCCCCAGAGCATCCTCCAGAGCCATCAGAACAAGGTTGGGTTGACCGTTGGAACTTATGGAAGAATGAGAATGATTCTTTCTCTCAACACTGTTTTGAAGCGGATCCAATCCTCATGCATTTCAATAAAGCAGCTGGTCCCGTACAAGTATCTACGCAAGCAATTACATTGGATGGGTTCAACATTGACTCGAAGGATGATGCTGATCAGATTAAGTTGTTGTTAGCAGCTGAGAAAGGGGATGAGGAAACTGTGAGGATGCTCCGGATGCAGGGAATAAACCGCGAGGCATTCGAACTGCAAGGCAGGACAGCGGTGTCGTGGGCGGCTGCAAACGGCCATAACGGTATTGTACGGCAATTGCGTTCGCATAATGCCAAAGGTCCGTTACGTAGTTCCATGAACTACGTCACGTAATCTACTACCTGCTCTTCCACTCTGCTCCTTACTACACTATCATACAACAAATGCTGGTTACAGGAAGGGGGCTACTGAAATGCGGCACCGGCCAGAGGAAGGAGGAAAACAATCAGGGGAAAACCAATGAGTGAAAAGGGCGAGAGGATCCATAAACCGTCTTGCTATAGACCCAAATATAGAAAATTATTTCCCAAGACTCGCGTCTCGATGGCCACTTCTGCCGTCATGTTCATCTTCTAATGTTACAGTCCACAATTACCCGCATAAACCTCGCTGCTAGTAGTTGAACTTGACCTACAATATCTCAAACTTTGTGAGGGGCATCAAAATCATCGATCTCATCCACCCAAGGGATACCATCCTGGGCTCCCATGTTTTGAATCGTGATTGCAGCAGCTTTGTTCGCGCGAACAACCGCGCTCCTGATGTCCCAAGTCCTCTTGGCCTTCTGGCACAGGTAATCAGAGGAGTATGCTCCCGTGAAGGTATCTCTGATTGTCCCAATCAACAGGTGCATGTGAGAACTAAGGACAAACCAGAAACTCACCCTGCACCTGTAGTTTCTATCATAGTCTCGACCACTTCCTTGTCGATTTCCATTTAAGCCACGACCAAGTCGGGTCGTATCCCGCCTCCGAGCTGCTCGGCGTTGATGAAGTCCTCTTTCTTCCAGGTTGCTGTTGCGCCCAACATGAAGAGACACCGGTTCTCGCGCGTCGAGTACTCGACCATGACGAAGCATACGCTCGAGCGTGTGTTAGGCACTGTCACAACGCCGGAAGCATCAATGCCTTCCTTGTTCAATTCGACGATGAATTCTTTTCCGTACCGGTTGTCACCGACTGCGCCGATCATCTTGACCTGGATGTTGTCCTCGCCCGAGCTGTCGATTGCGAGTTGCTGCTCGTTGGTTGCGATTACTGCATGGTCTCCATCGGTTGGCTTCTCCAATACCCCATTCTCAGTCGTTCTTTTATTTACCAATGAACGTTTGTGACAAGTCCGGTACGTCGCAATTGCCGAGTTCGCCCCTTTGCCCCCCAAGGCTTCCAAATACTCGTTCACAAGAACACTCTCCCCGCCGTTGGGGATACGACTCGCAATCATGATCAGATCAGCGTCCAGCCCCCCGATGACTGCGATAGTTTGCGACACCATTTTGAACTCTCAAAGTTTTTCTGTGGTGGTATGAGTTTAGTGAAGCTGTAGTAATGATAGTTCTTTGTTGTTGTTGAGAGATGATGGGGGCGTCTTTGGAAGTGAGAGTAAGTCTTGCGAAACCTATCATTTCAGTGGCGCCTGGGCCCCAAGGCTAGGTGATGCAACACCAACGGTTGAATGAAGGCTAATACAGTTCATAGATGCCACAATGCAAGCCTATCAGACCAATACTCTTTTCTGGGCGAGACACTCTGTACACGCTGATTTCCCGCAGCCGGCAGCCTGCTTTATGCAGTGATACCATGGGTACTAATGACAAACAAGAATATGGTATCAGGTGGTCATTGCTTGGGTAGTAATGCAGCTCAAGAGGTTAATGGCCTGATCGAGCTTCACCAATATGAAAGCACTAATTAGGGATTGCATTCAACGAAGTTGTTCCACGAAGCCTTGCGAAGACTAGTATTCTTCCATGTTAAAAGTGAAGCCATAAAACAAGCTAAAGCGAGCACCTAAGGAATGTCTGAAATGACCTTCATCTTGCTTTCTCGTCAATGGAGTTGCGCCGAAAGATGTGGTCGTTAAACCCTAGTATGCCGTCAGAACAGATCGAACAAACTTCAGTCGCAGAGCCATGTGCTGCTATTTCTGTTAAAGACTTGCCATCATAACCCATCTTGACCAAGTATTTTTTGTCGGAGGGTTTGTGCTGATGGAGGTCAGCCACCATTGTAGTTGGACACGGCGTGGTGTTAGATATTGCTCTACCATCCTAGCGCGGTGCATTCATTCTAGTCTGGTTCTTGGGTAAGCAATTCCCTATATCAATCTCAGGTCTCTTCATGCATATACATCGAGGCTCTCCATCAAATCAAGTGCAGCCATGTTTGTCAGTTCAATGTGATTATGTCTAAGTCTCAGGACATGACCTGGGCATATGCCTGGCCTTGAAGGTGGACTAGCTCCAGCAAAGCTCGCCGGCCCCGCTGAGTCGCGCGATTAGCTCGGCTACTGGAGTAAAATTTACATTTTTATAGGAATTCCAACGGTATATGCGTGCCATAATAGTATGCGGTTGGACTCGGCGACTGTGTCAAGATGCCGGGGCTGCAAGTCGGCTACTTATTAAGATGACCGAGCCTCGGTGATGGGTTCTACGAAAAGCACTGTATCAACTCCTGGAAAGCGATGCGCGAGAGGAATTCCACGGGGGTTTCGCAGTGTCTAAATAAAAGGGGAATTTTGGGGCAGACGGGATTCCAATCGCCGTGCCGTCGCTTGTTCTTCCTCGCATTTGTAGGTGATGCCGGTCGCAAACGGCAGTTCGGAGCGAAATCGCACTCGGGCTGAGGATCCCGAGGGCGTCACGTGGGGCGACGCCGAGGTTGGAGCCGGGCCTAGCCGGTACCGCTCCCGAGCTTTCCCCCGTGACGACCGGCTCTTAATCCCCTCCGTCGCCAACTCTTTTGTTCCATTGAGCAGCAGCAATCACAATGTCGGCACTACGGATTCTTGTCCCCGTGAAGCGGGTTATCGACTATGCGGTACGAAGCCTGGAGAGCAGCCTGCATTGGGGTCCGTGGAGAGAATTGTTCAACTAACGCACCGTGGTGCTGCAGGTCAAGCCCCGAGTCAACAAGACCCAGACGGGTGTCGAGACGGCCGGCGTCAAGCACTCGATGAACCCCTTTGACGAGCTTTCCGTCGAGGAGTCAGTGCGCATCCGCGACCAGAAGCGCGCCCCCGGCGGCGTGGAGGACATCTGCATCATCTCGGCCGGGCCCCCCAAGGCGCAGGACGTGATCAGGACGGCCATGGCGATGGGTGCCGACCGCGGCATCCACGTGGAGGTCAAGGAGGGCGACGACCTTGAGCCGTTGACGGTGGCGAAGCTCCTGTCCAAGGCTGTGGAGCAGCAGAAGAGCAACTTGGTGTTCCTCGGCAAGCAGAGCATCGACGACGACGCCAACCAGACGGGCCAGATGCTGGCGGGCCTGCTGGGGTGGCCACAGGCGACCCAGGCGAGCAAGGTCGAGTTCATCGCCGGCGACGAGGTGGTGGTGACCAAGGAAGTGGATGGCGGCGTCGAAACGGTCAAGGCCAAGCTACCCCTCATCATCACGACGGATCTGCGCCTCAACGAGCCCCGGTACGCGAGCTTGCCCAACATTATGAAGGCCAAGAAGAAGAAGATAGAGAAGGCGAAGCTGGCCGACTTTGGATTGGACAACTCGAAGCGACTCAAGGTGCTCAAGGTGGAGGGTAAGTGATGTTTTCCCCCTCTCCCCTTCCTCCTACATCTGCCGATGATGTAGGAGAGGGTGTGAGGTTCTCATATCTGCGAGTGGACAACGGCTAACAGACATTGTTCAGAGCCCCCGACCCGACAGGGCGGTGGCAAGGTCGAAGACGTCGGTGGCCTGGTCAGCAGGCTCAAGGAGCTGGGTGCGCTGTAAATGGGCATTTCGCAACCATGAATATCTATATACCTACCTACCTTGCTCAAAATACCTCGGCTGGGATAAAATAGAGGTCGTTTATTAGCCCCCTTCCGTCACTCGGGTATTGTTATGTCGGATGAAATGAAATGAATTGAGTGTTGAACAAACCCAACCCACATGCAGTCTCCTCTCAGCTTGCCTTCCATGGCAATGGCAACTCAGTCCCCACTCGCATATGTCGACTAAGGACGGAAGTGCACATGCAACATGCATTTTTCGGGAACAAGGGCCCGTGGAAGCTCGGCACTCAAGTGACCTCAGAGTCTCAGACAGGCTGAAGGGACCATGCACGCACGGCACAGCCGCGGGGTAAATGACGAAATGCCATGCCCTAGTGGTGGGATGGACGAAACGCACAGGGCCCCTAGGTCGAGGTTTTGACTGACAGCCAAGACGCCGCTTTAGTAACTCCTCGACCCTCTGGCCTTCAGATATTCAGTCCGCCTAGCGATGACACATTTCTGGCTCGTCTCCTGGACCATCTCCTAGACCATCTCCTAGATCATCTCCTAGACCATCCCCCGGCCTAGCTCCGGGGTCCAGTCGAAGGCGCGCCTTTCCGGGAACCCATCCTCGTGTCGAGCTCCGTCCGAGGATTGAGCCGCGATGGGCCGCCCTAGTCCGCACTCTGCATCGCTATCACTGGCAGTAGCACGTTGGGGACTCTAGCTGCGACTAGCTTTACGTTTCCCCTGCGACCTCTACAGATCTGTCAGAGCACAGGCACGCCATTTGAAATGGGGCATTGTTCTCCGTCTCCACTGCTTCCATCCGATGATTCTCAGCCTCCCGGCGGCACCGGGCTTGCATCGTCGACTCATGAGAGAGGGGGTCGTCCGTCCTTTTGGGCTCGGCCGTTGGTTGAGAGGCGGTGTCGATGCATGGCGACCTTTATTGGAGCCCAATTCACACGGATTCATCCCTTGCATGGGCGACCGTGGGCGAGAACAAGGAGGACGTGTGCAAGAGAGTCAATGGCTGCACTCGCCAATGCGTACGGCATAGTCCCAAAGCTACTTCGTAGTACGGTACGTACAGTCAAAATGGTTGGTGCTCATGCTCCAGATAAGAAAGCCCGCTAGCGGGTTGATATGGGAGGCAATCAGATGCCAACTACGTAACGAGGTTGATGGAAGGAAAAACGATATCGGAGGTGGGATGGGTCATAGCAGGTGCAAGGTTTTTTTTCCCGCTGGTGGGTGTGGTGGTCACTGACGAGGTACGGGAGGGGAGGGGGACGGGCGGCAGGGAAAGGCTGCGATTGCGGGCACCTCCTCGCCTGTGACAGTGAGAGAGAAAGAAAAAAAAAACCCATCCAGCGGGGCTCTTCACCAATGAGTAACGCGCTGTTGTCAGGCACAGGGCTCCGTTGGCGCAGGCGACAAAGACTCACTCACGCGGGCGGGCCTGGGCGTCCTCGGGGGGCCTCTTTTTCTCCCGCCCGCTTCTCCGTGCGCTTCTCACTTTCTTCCCTCCAACAATCAACAATCTGCCGCCGACTCTCACTAGAGAAATTCACCCCGTCGTCCTCCCGAACGCCCACCGCCCCAATTCCTCGACCTGCCCCTCCGCTTGAGCTGCGCTTGTCTCTCAATCCGCCCTTATGAACGGGCGCCCGTCAGTCTTCACTTCTCAGGTACGCAGTCCTTTGCTCTGTCGTTTACTCCCAGTTGGCCTTGGTCTTGGTCTTGGTCTGGGCTCGGTCCTCCTCGCTCGCTGAGATGACGACCCCACCATCGCCAACTCTCCCGCCGCCTCGCGTCAATCTGCCACGATCCAAGGCTCTTGTCTTCAACTGCCTTGGTGGCTTCCCAACCTGCCCCGATACCACCATCGCTGCCATAATTGCCATCGTCGGCCTCTCGACAATCCAATTGACTCATTGCTGACTTTTTTTCTCTCCCTCGTACAGGATTATCTCTCTGGTTCGTGTGGTCCCTGACTCACCGCTCCCATTCTGTTGGGTGACTCCAGACTCCTCGACTCCCAGACTAACCTGCCCTCCCAGACCACTTGTGGAGGTCGCTGTCCTTGTAAAAGGCTCCTCTTGAACAACCGATTACTGCCTCTTCTCTGAAAACCAACCAACCAATCAACCAACCCACCCAACCCCCAACCCGACTTCGCAACCATGTTCTCCCGACTGGCACGTCACGTTGCCAACCCCGCGGTCAAGTCCGCGTCGGCTACTGGCCGAAACCTCATGCAGGTCCGATACCTGTCCGAGCAGGCCCTTGCTGGTGGCAGCAAGGGCAGGAATATGCCATTTTCCACCCCTCGGGCTACCGCTCCCGTTGACTCTCTCCCTGCTACCCTCACCATCCGAGTAAGTCTAGAGGCTCTTCTTCTCCCAGAATTTGGTTGGGGAGAATCTCGGAGCTAATCTAGTCTATCTTAGGATGGTCCCGTCTTCCAGGGTGTGGCCTTCGGTGCCAACGCCAACATCTCGGGCGAGGCTGTCTTCACGACTTCCCTCGTTGGCTACCCCGAGTCGATGACCGATCCCTCCTACCGAGGTCAGATCCTCGTCTTCACCCAGCCTCTGATTGGCAACTACGGCGTCCCCTCCAACGAGCGCGACCAGTACAACCTCCTCAAGTACTTCGAGTCCCCTCACGTCCAGTGCGCTGGCGTTGTCGTCTCCGACGTCGCCCTCAACTACAGCCACTGGACCGCCGTTGAGAGCCTTGGCGAGTGGTGCGCCCGAGAGGGCGTCCCTGCCATCTCCGGCGTCGACACTCGAGAGATTGTCACCCACCTCCGAGAGCAGGGTTCCTCGCTCGCCCGAATCACCATCGGCGACGAGTACGATGCCGACGAGGATGAGAGCTTCATCGACCCTGGCCAGATCAACCTGGTCAAGCGTGTCAGCACCAAGGCTCCCTTCGTTGTCGAGTCCCCCGGTGCCGCTCTCCACATTGCCCTCATCGACTGCGGTGTCAAGGAGAACATCCTTCGCAGCCTGGTCAGCCGAGGCGCCTCCGTCACCGTCTTCCCCTACGACTACCCCATCCAGAAGGTCGCTCAGCACTACGACGGTGTCTTCATCTCCAACGGCCCCGGTGACCCCACCCATTGCCAGGAGACTGTCTACAACCTCGCCCGCTTGATGGAGACTTCGTCTATCCCCGTCATGGGTATCTGCCTGGGTCACCAGCTTCTGGCTCTCGCCGTTGGTGCCCGCACCATCAAGCTCAAGTACGGAAACCGTGCTCACAACATCCCGGCCCTTGACTTGACCACTGGCCAGTGCCACATCACCAGCCAGAACCACGGTTATGCCATTGATGCCAGCACCCTCCCCAGCGACTTCAAGGAGTACTTCGTCAACCTCAACGACGGCAGCAACGAGGGTAAGTTTCCATGTTTAGTCCCTGAATTACAGAATACAACTAACACCGTTCACAGGCATGCTGCACAAGACCCGCCCCATCTTCTCCACCCAATTCCACCCCGAGGCCAAGGGTGGCCCCATGGACAGCTCGTACCTCTTCGAGAAGTACCTCCAGAGCGTCCAGCTCGCCAAGAGCAACCAGGTCGTCTACAAGGACAACCGACCCAGCCAGTTGATGCTTGACGTCCTCAGCCGAGAGCGTGTCGGTGTTGAGCCCATGCCCCTGGCCGCCTCTGCCTGAGCGACTCGTTTGGGAGCACACTGGCGTCTTGGGGATTGATTAGTTAGGGCTGCGAGTTTTGGAATATGAGAATTGGAAACTTTTTCAATGGATACGTTGTACTTATGAAGCTGGAAATCACAAATTGAATACCACCAGAGATTTGAAACAACTTATTCCCTCCTGAACATATATAACTATGCCTGTGAAACTTGGTACGGTAAATCAGAGGGCACTTGAAGGGGATTCACGGGTTCAATAGAAACGGAATACTGAACGGCCATGCTTGTATACGTATGATTGTATTATCATCTCAGCCAGACCACATAGGTGAGATGCTGTTTTCGCCTTGGTTTATATAAATCCCCATGCACGCCGGTCTGCCTGGTGCCATTTTCTGTGTTCAGATGGCAGGACCAGATCCTCGAACTTGCTGTGTAGTCACTCCTCCCTGTTCCTTTTTGTTTTCCTGGTGCGGACGACGCCTTGTTTCCGTCGCGCTTTTCGATAACACACCATGTTCATGTACACGTCATTACCCCTTTATTCAACTCTGACTTGGTAGGTAACTGCGTTCAGTATCGACGATCCCTGGTGTCCCTGCTGCGGAAGGACTCGCGGTCATCGTCGTTTCGCGGCGAATCGCGGCTCACGTCGTTGTCGTTGAAGCGAGGCCGGCGATCGTCGCGTCCGGAGCCCTGGCCGGGCAGGTAGCGGTCGCTTCTAGGTCGGAAGCCGCCTCCACGGCCGCCACGACCTCCACGGCCACGACGACCGCCGCCACCGCCGCCGAATCCACGGCGGTCACGATCAAAGTTGCCGCCGTCGCGATGGGGAGGGCGAATGCCCTCGAAGATCTCCTTGCCACGGTCGACGAAGTTGTCACCGCCCTCGAAGGAGTAGCGGTTGATCTCGCGGCCGACGTCGCGGTTGCGGTCGGAGGTGTAGAAGGAGCGCATGTTTTCAATGCGGCGGCGCGCGAGGTCCTCGGACACGGGCTGGTAGTAGACGGCGGGCTGGGCGCTGGTCTGCTTGGTGTCGCCGCCGGGGGCGGAGGGAGGAGGGCGTGGGCCAGGACCGGACCCTGGGCGTACGGCGCGAGGACCTGTTGGAGGAGCGCCGACATCGCGGTAGCCGCGAGGGCCGAGGGGGATGGAGTCGGCGGAGTTGGCGGCGGGACCGGGAGGTGGGCGGTCGCCCTGGCGGGAGAAAGAGGCGGTGCCCGATTCAAAACGTGCTTCGATCTCGCCGTTGGGGCCATCCTCGTAGACGACCTCCCAACGGGGTCCCCGGCGCCCACTCAACTCCTCCTTCTCGATCCAACCCCTGACCTTCTCTGGAGGCACAAAGTCCACCCAAAGGGGCTTGCGGTTGCTCTCGTTAGGCCACACGGTGTCGTGCAGAGCGGTGCGGACGCGCGATGCGGCCGAGGTCGACTTGAAGGCAGCGAAGGCATGGGTGCGGATTTGGTCGAGGAAGAAGTCGACAACGACATCGTCGTCGGTGACATCGCCCCGGGGTGTTGCGAGGTCGGCGAGATGCGCCTGGACTTCGTGGGGTCGGAGTGGGCGCATAAAATTCTTGATATACAGCGCCGAGGTAGCAGGGTGCACTGCCGGTGCGACGTCCCTCTCGTACTCCATTTCTTGCTGGTAGTCTCGAGGTTTGGTGGGTGGTGAATTTTTCGAGTCTCGATTCTCGTGTGTGGTTTGCTCCTGAGGTTGTTCTTGAGGTTGCTCCTGAGGTTGCACTTGAGGTTTCTCTGGAGTTTGCTCGTCCACTTTCATATCCTCAGGCAGCGATTCGGTCTGGGGAATTTCCTGATCTTCGGGGAAAATGACTTGAGGGGCCGTTTGACCGTTTGTTGCGCTTTCGTCCGGGCGGGCGCGTTTGCGCGCGATTGCTTCCTCGCTAGGCGGCGGGGTGAGAGACCGACGTTTTCGCTTCAGGCTCTCCTGTGAATCCGGTGCCGGTATAGAAGCCTCAATTGGTTGAGCCGGAGAAAGATCCTCGGCAGCATTTGTTTCCTCCACGGTGTCTTGCATCGGTTCGTCTGCTGGGGTTTGGTCGGTCGGTTGTGGTTCAGCTTCTTGGCCAGTTACCGGCGTTGGGTCCGCATCGTCGGAAACGCTATTCTTCGTCTCCTCTGGCACCGAATCCCTTCCGGTTCCATTCTCTTCGGTTTCATCAGGCGCCGAGGGCGCTTTTTCTTCCTCCTTAGATTCCTCCTGGGATACGTTGACCTCCACAGGCTCTTCGACCGCAATTTCGGGCGCTTCGACGTCGGGCTCTGCAGGTATAGGTTCGGTTGCGACCGACTCGTCTTGGGCAGGTGCGTCCTCGATTTCGGGCTCGTCTTGGGCAGGCTCGTTTTCGGCCTCGGTCAATCGCGCTACCAGCTCCCCCTTCAGACCATTGTATGGGAGACCGCGACGCTTGAGCTCCTCTCTCAGGTCGACGACCCTAAGCTTGGTCCAGTCGGTCATGATGCGAGGGTAATTGGCTCGCCGCGACGGCTGCAGCCTCGAATTATAAGAGTTCTGTAACGTTGAATGCGAAATATGGAACAAATTTCGTCGAGGTTATTGGTTGTTGTCGGAGGAGAAAGCAAACGGATGGCAAGGCGACGAGAACGAGAAGCGTAATTGACCACAGCCTTGTCGCAAACAATTCGTCCAAACTAGCAGGGGCATGGCCAATCATGAACATGGGTAGCTATAGATTATGTCAGCGAGACGGCCCCAGTTTTCTACGATCTTAGTTCAGGGCAGTGCCCCACCTCAGATCATGATCAAGCAAGCCTAAGCTCGCGTTCGCGAAATCGGGTGTGTAAATCGCCGGTACGGTTGACGTCAATTGAGATCTGTACCTGCATGTCGAATTGGCGAGACTCAACCTTTATCATCATGAGTTCCAACGCATAATTTTTGGGCTCGATCCCGGCCGTTGAATTTGCTGTTGCAGGTGGGATGAATCATGCAGATGTCTCAACGTCTACTCATATGTGAGCACGCATGGCGTTGGCGCTGAATCAATGAATCACCTCGTTTCTGTTGCGGCCAGCCGCCATCTTGAGCGGCATGGTCTTGGCGACTGAATATCCCGTCTACGGTTGTTGCAAGTACCTCGCTCCATTGACACCTCTTCTTCGTGTTATTTATGCTATTGGTGCAGACTCAGATGGCTGCAAGCGACACAAGCATTGCGGTTGGGGCCGTTGAGGACCAAATGTATGCACGGATGAGGTTAGAAGACGGAGCATCGAAGAACAATTCTAACGCCTGTTTATAATGACGTATTGCTGGGGCCTAGTATTCTAATCTGCGGCGAATTGAATGCACACTCAAGACATATGCTACCGAGGCGGCCCTCTACAGGGGTCATCAGGCGAGTATGGCGGAATAGCAAGCATGGCATCAATTGTCTAGGTAAGTTGAATAACTACCTGGCCTTTAATGGCCTGATTGCTCTAACAGCAAATTAACAATACTGACTCATTGTCGGTAAGCACACGGTGTGCATAATCCCAGGTCTCAAATCACCTGTTTTATCTGCCGAGCGGCAACCCAGGGATTCCTCGTCTCATTTCCACACCGAGATGGAAGAGCCCGATCACTTATGACAGCGCTTTCTTGAAACCCGGTCCAGTGTCCCAGTGGAATGACCCGGGCTGAGTCGGAATGCGGCGATGGTTAGTGATAGCCTGATGCCCCTGGTTCCGGCATCACACGACCTCTGCATGACCGACCCTGGAGCTCTCCGAGCTTGTGTGGGTCCAACTTACCACGTCATTGCTCGCCCGTAACCTCCACCTCCACATTTTGGACCGGCGTCTTAGTGTAAACGCAACCTTTGGAAGGAATGTGATGACGACGGTTTCGCTCACAACAAAGCACGCTCAACGAGTGAAGATTACCAAACAATTGGATTGAATTGAGAGCTCCTAGGAAGTTTTTTTTCTGGGGTTTCGCTAACTTCTTTCATCGTAATACATACAAAACATTGGTCTTAAGGCCCATCACGAGGCCATTGATATTCTCATACAAAGTAGGCACTAATTGCCAGGGATCTTAGACGTCGAGACCATCGACGACAACGCCCTTGTTCCAGGTCCACTGAAGGGTCCTGGCCACCTCCACCGCACACGCCTCATCTACCATGGCGCTGACGAGATAGAGGGCCGCATCCACGCCAGCGCTGACACCTCCAGACGTCACCACGCGAAGACCGCCCAGGCGCATGGCAGCGCGGCGGGCAATAGACTCACGGCGGTTGGAAACCTTGAAGGACATGCTTCCCTTGCTGCATCAGAGTATGTATGTCAGTCCGAGTGTCTCAGAAGCCAATGCACCACAAAGCGGGGTAGTGGCCAGGGTGGAAACATGTTACGTACCGGGCGTTGGAAGGGCGGCGGCCAGCATCGGACTTGCGGCGGATGTAAGGGTTCTCGTCCTCGTCTCCGAGGTCGAATCGCAGGTTGTTGACAACGTAGCGAGCATCCTCAATGACGTCGGTGCGTTCCAAGAGGGTCTGTGTAGCAGCGTCGCTGCAGAGGTTCTCAAACTTGGTCAAGTGGTCTGAGTGTGTGGTGGCCGAGAGGCCGGAGAGGATGCCCTGCTTGGCTAGGAAAAGAGCACCAGTGCAGACGGAGAGGATGGTTCGCTCGCGGGCAGGGTCCCGCTTCTGGAGCTCGGAGAAGTCGGTGATGAGGCTGAGGGGCTCGAGCTCCTTGTCGAGGATCTCCTGGGAGTTACCTCCGACGACGACGAGGAGGTCAAAGTCCTCGAGGCGGTCATGGGCGTCCTTGTAGGAAATCTGGGAGCCAACGATGACACCCTGAGTGGAGATGACCTTGGGCTCGGGGCCGACGATGGTAATCTCAAAGGCCTTGGAGTCTGTTGAAGGGAAGAGGGGGGATGAGGTCAGCGGGAGGGGTAACATTGGGAGGAGGGGATCGACGGAAAAGTGAGGGGGTGGTGAAGTGGGCAGGTTACATACTCTCAGGATCGTTGAAATCGTGGCAGGCCGTGTGGAAGACCTCGAGACTGCCAGCAAAGTCAAGAAGGTCGAACTTGTCGTGGACAGCGAAGAGCACATCGATAGGCTCCTGGTCGGCCACGGCGGAGGACTTGTTCGCACTCATCTTGCCGGTATTGTGGGTTTGTGGGTGAAAGGTGTGCGTATTTGGGGCTTCAGTGTGAATGTGGGAAGTGTGTAAGTCAGAAAGGACAGACACACTGGGGGAGATGCTTTGGGGAGATGCTTGAGATGAATTGGTTTGATGTGATGCAGATGGAAGATGGAGAGGAGAGAAAGAAAGGAAGAAGAAGGTGGGAGAGGAGAGGAGGAGGTAGAAGTAAAATAGGGATCCCGATCGATGTGGTAGGGTACCTGGTCTGCCTCACCTTACCAGACACAGACCAGCCAGATCAGCCAGACCAGACCACTCATTCTGCTGTACCTTCCTACATGGCCGCGGTGCTACCTCACTGCTACGTACATACGAAGCGCATTGCCCAGTGCCAGTCATCTTCGGCCTCAGTCCCTTAGTCACAGCGGCATGAAAGCAAGTGGCTCGATCCAAGTCAGAAGGGCACCTCATTGCAGCTGGCGTCACTCTCGTCTGGTGTGAGGACCCACTCGAGGCCGTACGTCTCGCCTGTCTCGCATGTCTCGCGGTACGTACCCGGAGGTCTCGTGGGGTCATGCGCCTGGGATGCGGGGTTGCTAGCGCACGGCTCATCCTCGGTGGGTCTGGCTGGGAATAAGTCCCGGGTACCGCTCCGGGCGTGTGTCTCCACTGGAGCCCTAGGTACTCAGGACCCGGATCCCCCGGGTCAACCTGGCCGATCACCCAGTTTGTCTTCCTTTGCTGCCGGCCAACGCGCCCCACCACCTGCCGCATCCATCACCCACTGAAGCCACCACAGGCCTTGCCTGCCCTGTAGCACCCGCTACAAGCCACTGTACGCTGCCCGCTTCCTAGCGGGCTTGATGCCCTGGAACCTCGCCCTAGGCCCCCTAACGCGTCCGGCAGACCCCGCTAGGAGCTCAGCGCTGCAACCCCCCGAAGCTTATCCCCCACTCCGCTACGGCCTTGCACCACTGCACCACTTCAGCTTGCAACCTTGCGGCCGCGGCACGTCGCCGCCTCAAAAGTGTCCCGCCACATCCCGCAGCCACGCTCGAGCTCAGACTCCATACCTGCGATCAGCTGCTCACGCCCGCCGCCTCTCGAATAGCTTCCTCCAAACCCCAGACGCTCCTCCAATATCCACACTATTCGGGCCTCGTCCGCTCGGTCTGGTCATCGTCAATCCTGCGAGCCCGGATGAGGCCGTCACGCCAGTCATGGCTTCATCGGCGTACGTCATTTGCCTCCTGAAAATATTCCTTCATGCCGTCTGCACATCCTGCCCCTGGCACTGCGGCTCTGCCTCATGATCGCCACCCCTTGATCGCTCTCTCCCTCGCCAGAGACCTCTGCTGACCCTCATATCCACTCCCTTAGGTCGTTAAAGGACCTATCCAAGGCGATCATAGTCTTCCTCGCCGAGCCGACCACCCCACTCCCCGACGACCTCTCCCAAGTCATCGACGCCTACTTTCGACGGCATCAGAAGTTCGACGATGCCGTCGCCGACCGTCTCCACGAGGAGCTATCGTCCATATTTGACAAGCACGCCAAAGATGTGCCCACCACGTTCGCCCCGTGGCTGGCCATTCTTCGCCGTTTGCTGCCTGCGCTTCGCACCCCGGACCGCATCTTTGCCTTGTGGGACGCTTGCGCTGTTCTATCTGCCAAGGCCTCTCCAGAGAAGGACGTGGTAAACGAGTCCTTGGCCAGCATCATGGACATTCTGTCTTTGGCGGAAGAATCCATGGAAGCCTCCGAGCAGAATATCTTCTCCAACCCGCTCGTCGACCGCCTTCTCACGGGATGGATAGAAAAGCTGTACCCCGCCGCCAGTGAAGGCGTCGCCTCTGCGGATTACAATGAAAAGATCACTCGAGAAGCGCTTATTCAATTTGGCACAAGGCATCCCAAGGTTAGTACACATTGTGCTCATGACATACACGTGTCTGTCGACTAACGCCACCAAGGACATGTTCACAACCCTTAACCAGTTTTTTGTCAAGAGCCAGCATCGAAAAGCTGTCCTAAGATTCATATCTCACTACCTCCAAAGCCAACCTCCCCATATCCACCTTATCCTCCAGACTCCGCTCTTTGGCAACATCCTAAAATGTCTTCAACGGGACACCTCTACTACCATCATCTCAGTCGCATTGACAGCCGTGATCATGCTCTTACCTCATATGCCTAGTTCGCTAGTACCATATCTTCCAACCCTCTTCAACATCTATGCCAGGTTGCTCTTCTGGTCTCGTGAGCGGGCTGGCATCGTGGAACCCCAAATTGACGACTCTGATCAGGCCGGACCTTGGGAAGTCTGTACCTACAGGGCTGAGGTGGATGACCATCCGGTCTATCACCTCTTGAACTACTATACGATACTCTACGGGCTGTATCCCATCAACTTTATGGATTACATCCGCAAACCTCAACGCTACCTTCGGCATGCTAATGTGGCCAATGCAAACGACATGGAGGTACAACCAACTGAGATCCGACATCAGTCTGAGAGGTTCAGGCGGTATCACTTGCTGCATCCCAACTTTTACACTCTTACCATTGATTCAGAAAAGACAGACTTCAGCAGGTGGATTAAGAGTGAGGCATCTGAGGTCGTGGCGGAATGCACCGGGCTTTGCTTAGTGACAGAGTTGAATCAGCTGGTCAGCCAGACCCTGCCCTCGATCCCCGCGGCAGAGGGTCCGATGAGTGAAGACTCTATCAAGGATGGACATGACCCAGCATTACTCAGTGGATCGTCCATGATTGAACCCCTCGATGGCTACCGGATCACACAATCTTCAAGCATGGAATCGATGGTAAGTGGCCGACGGGCGTCGGGGTTGACACGTCAGGGTTCGCAGTCAAGCCACCCGTCGACGCGTGAGTCGATGGACGCCAGAAACAGAGATCCAAGTGCCGACAGCCCAACTCTGCCACCGCATCTAACGCAATCGACGTCCCATACGCAGCTTCAAGACATGATCCAGTCCAACAAGGCCATCAAGTCAAGTCTACATCAGTCGCTGGCCAACGACAGTGTACCTTCTCTGTCTCTCAGTCACCAAGAGTCGGTACCGGAGCGGCCTGCAGTACTTTCGATGACCGCACAACCAACAATCGGCTCACCACTATCTTTGACTGAGACAAGCACCCAAATTGCCAACCTGCAACGGCGAGTCTTGATTCTTCAAAATGACCTGAATTTCGAGAGATATTTGAAGCAGCAACATATGACACACATTGGCGATCTACGAAGAAGGCAGTTGGAGGAAGAGGCGACAGAGGCGGAGACTCAGAATCTCGTAATCATGAACCGCAATCTCAGGACTCGATTCGATGAGGCGAAGAAGGCGGAGATGCAGGTTCGTAGGGAATCGGAGAAAAGCCGAGCAATGGCAAAGAAGTGGGAGGCCGATCTAGCCAACAAGCTCAAGAACTTGCGTGACGAGTCGAAGAGAGTCAAGACAGAATTCGAGGGTGTTCAAAAGGAGCTAGAAAACACAAAGGCGGAGTGTGAGAAACTCCGCGTCCTAGTGTGCGAGGCTGAGGTGAAAGAGCTGAACTCGCAACAAAACATGCAATCCATTGAGATTCATGGAGCTGAGATTGATCGACTCAAGAGCGAGGTGGATAGGCTGACGGTGGTGGAGCGGGATCAGCAGGCGAAGGAACTCGAGCGGAAGAGATGTATCGACTTTGCAGCTGAGGCCAAAGAGAAAGCTGAATTGCTATCCGCCCAGCTTGCATCACGAGAGAGCGAGGTGGAACGCGTCAGAAAGCTCTTCCAATCTCAGATTGAGACGCTCCAAGCGAGACTCTCGGAGGCCCAAGAGGGCCGAGCTCAGTCGTCCCCTCACGCCCGAGCAGCTATCGAGGGAGCCCTGGCAGCGAGCCGAGAGAGACAGGCAGAGCTGCAGAAACAGTGCAATCTCCTCATGCGCAAGTACACGGCGCTGCAGTCGTCCTTGTTGGATATGAAGACGGGAGCAACGCCAGGACAATTACGGATCGACACATCCCACACGACTGAGGTGGACAGCGAGTGCCTGTCCATGTCAGCGAGCCCTGTGATGATGAAAACGCGTCCTCACCGTGTGCTATCAAACCCGGAGCTGGTAGAGGGTGCGGCGTATAATGTGACACCGCCACTGGAGCAAAAGCTGAAGCCGGGAACCCCCATGTCAGGCGGATGGGCGCATCGGCCCGGCTCACCATCTGGGACAGACTGGTCCGGGGACGGGTCGCTGTCGATGAGCCCAGATCAACGGGCGTTCGTTCGGAGCGATTCTTCCGGAAGGTTGATGGCACGGAGTCACTCGGATCTGTTTTCAAGCAGTATGGGTCGTCGCGATTCGAAGGACAAGGGAAAGGAGGAAGGATCTGGCAAGAAGGACAAGAAGGCAGGCCTAAGAGGGATACGAGGTTTTATGTATGAGTGAGCAAGCGTGATCTTTGAGCAATTCCATTATGATAGATAGACTTGGATGAATGGGGTAATCTCATATGCGCAATTTGGATAGCAATATATCTCTGGTGTTTTTAAGGGTGTTCGCCATGATGCTTGACTGATGTACGTGGGCAAATGTTGGGTGTTGCAGCCAGACCTAAATATGTTGGGAAAATTGGAAGACATTGACAGGCAAATACGAGAGTCAACCTTGAGGTGATACAGGGGCTTACTTGTTTAATTACTCTGTGCTATCATCGTATTCATGTGTCATGACGCGGATGTAGGGTAACACATGTACGAGCCTTCGACAAGCACAGGTATGTAGTCTCGATTAACGCTTACCTAATCAATCAACTCACCAGAGTTGCCATTGGACGGCTTCCGTAGCTCAGTTGGTTAGAGCATCGTACTAATACTTCAATTGCCAGTGTTGGTAATGCGAGGGTCGCAGGTTCAAGCCCTGCCGGGAGCAATATTGTCTCACCATGCCATCCAATTCTTTTTGTCAATTTTTGGGATGAATTTTGATCTTTTGGTTGGGTTTACAAAGCTGGTGGTGGTGGTGTGTGTGGCTGTGTAACTGTACTACAACGACGTACTACATACACATCCGTGAGAAGAACGCGTGGCACTAGGTGGCGAGAGCAGTTTCGAGGCTTTTTTTAGACACATTCCTGTCTTGAGAAAGTACGAGGCGGCCTTTTATGGCTTAGAGAGGCAGGCAGCAATGAAAGGGAGCAGGATCCAAACAAGATCCTTTACCTCATCGGGTATTAGTCTACTATTCAGTCCAGGAGTGTTGTTGATATCGCTTGCCATGTCCATATTGGAGCTGCTGCACGCACAGGGATACTCAAAGAGGGAGGCATCCATCTGTACCTTGCAGTTCTCCCAGATCGCCCTGATTGGCTCATGCCGTTGAACTGTGGCTGCTTTTACTGGGCGTGAAGCTTGCTGTGATTTAATCCCCTCATTTCTCTTGTCCTTGGTCTGGATGCTGGTTTCTCAGGACTGGTTGGTCATTCTCAAGACCAGTCTTCAACTGGCATGTTTTGGACGGTTGCTGACAACGGCGAGAATGGCTGGCCAGCTGCAAAAGTGAGACGTGGGGTTCGTCTCTGGCTGTCACCTACAGGGCACATGATGGCATGTTAAAGGACGCGTTGGGCAGCGCAACGGCTGGTTTACACCTGGGGAGCGCGAGATGAACAATGGTAGAGATCCTGGTGTATAGCGTAACCCCAATTCGAGCATATCCCAGCCGGGATATAGGGGGCCAAGCCTTCTGGACGCCCTGGCTAAAAGCGGCCGTGGGAAAAAAATGTCCGACGAGGGGTGGGTGGACATGGGTGGCGGTGGGTTTCTGCAAGGAACGGCCCCAGCACAGACCCGAAAGGAGATGTGCAGGTTGGGAGAGCTGACGAGGCCTTTGTTCCGGTTCTCCGTCGTGTCTCTGATTATTCGTGCTCGCTGTCTTGGGCTTGGTTATCTTGCTTTGCTTGACTCTTAATTGGGCGTGGCGGAGCGTGTCGTAGTAGTGCCGTGAAAAGGAAAAAGAAAAAGAAAACCGTGCAAACTTTCAACGCCTTTGGAAGCGACAAGTCCAGGCGGGCAACAACCGGCGTAAACGGTTTGTCGAAGGTTTCCCTCCCTCTTTTTCCTTGTTGTTCGTGTAGTCTATCCTGCCGTCCCCTTTCCTCTTCGGGCCGGCAGACGTCGAAGCTTCCAGAGGCGCTGGACGGAATGGAGGTTGGAGCATCTAACGAGGTCGCTTCCAAGGCAAGTTTGTCGTCCACGTCGTTGTCGACCCACGCATGACGTGACTGGTGTGTGTGTAGTGCTGGGTTTGGATTCGTATGCCCCCTCCCAGGCCTCCATTTTTTCTTCTCATGCTCTCCTGCATGTGTGCATCCGTACAGTAGCAAGTGGCACTGTAGTAATACTATGTACGGTGGTGGTGGTGGTGGTGGTGGTGGTGGTCTATTCCGAGCGTCTTTCCCATCCCCCCCCCGTCGAGAGGCTGCCCATTTCCCCAGCGTTTGTGCAGAGCCAAGACCTGAGGTTGCGGAGGGAATCAAGCCCCCGAGGCTGGGCGATGGTGCTTGTGCGGTTTGGGCTCAAGGTCAAGCCTCCGGCCGGGGTGGGAAGTGGGCTCTCAAGTCGTTCCCTGGCAGCTCGGCGTTGCTATTTCTGGCTTCCGTGGGCGATCCTTGCGTGGATGGCAGGCATGGTGTTGGTCTGATCCATGCCGTGGGGATATTTGATATTGGATAAGCGGCATGGTAAGTGGACAACAAGAAAAGGATTGTAATTGTTGCTGTAATTGTTTCTAATTGTTGCTGACTTGCCGCCGCCAGTGGCACACTTTACTTAGGAGTTGTCATGATAGATAGCCGACATAGAGGCCTCTCTACCAACACTGCCTCCTCTCAGTTTCAAGTACTGTAGAAATGCGTCTCCAAACGGCTCTTCGGCACCCCCCGTATTATAGACCCTCCGGTGCCACGTCTCGTCCGGGATCGCCTTTGCGTGTCCTCGCAGCCATGATTGGGCCGGCCCACCAAACGGGGGTGGCCTGGCCTCAAAGCCAGTTCCTGTGCCTGGCGAGTCATCCACTCACAGCCACGGCCTTCGAAAGCCTGTCCTTCCATCCCGTCCCGTGGTAGTAAGCCCGGACGACTAACTTCACTTACATCCGGGGCGTGGGCTAGGGGAGGCGTAGACGGGGCAGGGAGAGGACGTCGAGGTTGTTGGCAGTGGACCCGTCGATGAACTATTCCTCGGTGGATCAAACGGCAGTGGAGACTCCATGACGCCCCATCGCCACCGACCTGGCCGTCTGCTTTGAGGATTTTCTGGGATCCATGGCTGGGATCTATGGCAAGGGTGTGTCTGCATGACTGAGGTGTTGTCTAGATCCCTTTCTTGCTCCATATCCTTCTCCTACTTCTACCTCGCCACTCTCTCTCCTTCATTCCTCTCACTATTCTTCATCCTATTTCCTTCCCTTATTTCGTAATATACTGTCTCTCGCTATATATTTGGACATTTTGGACCACGCCCTCGTTTATACGCTGTCCATTTCCTGTTCCGAAGAGATCTCTCCTGCTCTCCTGTGAGAACTTATAGAGTCCCTTCATCCTCCGGTTTCCCGGCCCAACACTCCTACACAAGATGCCTTCCGCCAACAGCCTCCTCGCCATGGCGGCCGCCGTCTCCACGGCCAGCGCTGCCTTCCAGGGCTTCAACTACGGCGCCTCCTACGGTGATGGCACCGTCAAGGTCCAGAGCAACTTCGAGGACGAGTTCAACGCCGCCGCCTCCCTCGTCGGCACTGACGGCGCCTTCACCAGCGCTCGCCTTTACACCATGGTCCAGGGCGGCTCCACCAACGACCCCATCTCGGCCATCCCCGCCGCCATCAAGACCAAGACCAGCCTTCTCCTGGGACTCTGGGCCTCGGCCGGTCGCACCTCGTTCGACAACGAGATTGCTGCCCTGAAGAACACCATTGACCAGTACTGCGGCCAGATCGACGACTTGGTTGCCGGCATCTCCGTCGGCAGCGAGGACCTTTACCGTATCTCGGAGACTGGCATCGCGGCGGACTCGGACCCAGGCTGCAGCCCCAATACCCTCGTCGACTACATCGCCGAAACTCGTGCGGCCATCAAGGGCACCTGTCTCTCGGCCATCCCCGTCGGCCACGTCGACACCTGGAACGCCTACTCCAACGACTCCAACAGCGCCGTTATCGAGGCCTGTGACTGGCTCGGCATGGACACCTACCCCTACTACGAGGACACCAAATACAACCCCGTGTCCGAGGGCGCCACGCTCTTCAAGGCCGCCTGGAACAAGGTCTCCGCCGTTGCGGGATCCCGCGAGATCTGGATCACCGAGACTGGCTGGCCGGTGAGCGGCAAGACCTACAACAAGGCCATCGCGTCGACCAAGAACGCCCGCACGTACTGGGAGGACGTCGGCTGCCCGATGTTCGGCAGCACCAACGTCTGGTGGTACACTCTCCAGGACGCCGCGCCCACGACTCCCAACCCCAGCTTCGGTGTCATCGGCGCCACTCTGACCAAGACGCCTCTGTACGACCTCTCCTGCGACGGCGTCGACAAGAGCAAGCTCAGCCTCGGCAGCGGCACCTCGGACAGCTCGTCCAACAGTGACAGCACCGCAACTCCCTCCACTCCTGCTACTCCCGCTTCCACTCCCACCGGTGTCTACTGCAACGGGTCTTGTGGTGGTGGTTACAGCAACTCGACTGCCACCGGCATCCACTCGGCTTACACCACCCTGAGCGCAGCTTCTACCCCCACCAACGGCTCCAGCTCCGGCTCTGGTTCGGGCTCCGGCTCTAGCTCCGGTTCAGGCTCCGGTTCGGGCTCCGGTTCAGGCTCCGGCTCTGGTAACAGCGCCAGCACCGCTGCCGGTGCATCGTCCACCGCCGGCGCCGGCAGCAGCAGCGGAGCTCAGCTCAACTCCTTCGGTGCCGCGGCCGTCGCTCTGATCCTGGCCGTTGCTGTCCTGTAAATCGGCCAGACCGCTGGCACGATTCACTGCCCTTCTTGACGCACCATCTTTCATTTTTCAGACATGCTTTTTAATCATCGAAGTTGCAACTCAAATGTGAGCAACCTGGGGGGAGCGTGGTTAGGTTTCTCAAACGGTCATGTACATACACATTATAGATCGCCCTGTTGTCGGGCCTGCCTGTGGAAGGTAGAGCCCGCGGAGCTTGGTATTTAGCGGGCGGAAACTCGTCTGTATTTTGTGGCCAAGGTTTTTGTTTCTTTGTGCTTTGGATTTCAGACGAATCCTTGGCTCACTTCTAGGGCAAACAAGGGTTGCGTCCCAACGTTTCGGAATAAGTTGTTTTGGAATATTTCAAGTAGGGAAACAAAGAGAAAAATAGACATCGCCCTTGTTGAGGGTTTGTGAAACGTATTGATCAGGGTGCTTCTCGAGTCGTGATTTGCTTTGCTTTGTGCTTCGAGACCAGCTAAGGACAGTTATCGCGTGACCTGATAGGCCGGTACCTGAAGTAAGCGCTAATCTAACAAGGCACCAACTAACTGGATTAGGTCCAAGTGAAGACTGGCGTTGGGACGTTTCAAAGCTTGATATCGTGAGACCACGCTGTTGTTAATGTCGGTAGTGTTTTCAACTCGACGTGTCGCGTCGCAGATCCGAGATCCGAGGGCCCTTGCAGAAGCTCAAGCCAGCAAGAAATGCGTGCACGCTCGCACGTTTGCTTGTTTGCTCGTTTGTTCGGAACTCCGGGTGCAATGCGACGTCCGCTCTCGGCGATCGGCAATGCGGCCAAGGCTCAGCTCAGCTCAGCGCAACTCGAGCTCCCCTAGGCCCCTGAAGTTCCCTACTACTGGCCCCCCTCCCCATACCTGTCATTCAGCAGGGACCCAACCGTATTCCGTCGCCCTGTAGCCCTGTAGCCCTGTAGCCCCCTGTAGCCCCCTGTAGCCCCCGGCTTGATAGTGATGCGCAGCGGCGCCAGCCAACCACACAGCTCCCCAGACTCTCTCTCCCCCTTTGGGCGTGGCCTATTCCAGCGCCGAATATACGAAGTCCACCATCTGTCCTCCACTTCGCTCATCCTTCCAACATCACTCCGTTCCCTTCGCTTCGCTTCGCCTTGCATTCACTTTGTGCGAGGAAGAGACTGCGCTCGAGGTGACTGACAGGCGGAATTTCCTTCTTGTTCTTCGCTTCTCTACGCTTCTCATCGATCCCGCCTGGACACTCCACCATGGCTTTCACTCGGAAGAGCGCCTACGTCGCGGCCGTGTGCCTCTGGTTCGTCGCCGTCGCGCTCGCCCACTCGCAAGCCGCCGCCCCGCGTGACGATGCCAAGGTGCCCTTGGACCTTGACGCCTTGAGTCTCGGGGAGCTGGATGAGCAGCTTCAGGTGCGTGTTGCTCCCCCTCCGTGAACCCGCCCTTCCACCCGATGATCCGACGCTGACTAGACGTGATAACATCGCAGACGTGTCCCATCATCCAGCAGCTCAACGCTGCGAAGCACGCCCATCATGCCGCCGCGCCGTCGTCCGTCACCACCCGCATCTTTGCAGTTCTCTTCCCCGGCTCCCCCGCCGTCAACGCCCTCCTCGCCACGCTGTACATCTCCGGACCTCCCAACTTCCTCCTCGCGCTGTGCCCGACCAACATCGACCCGGCGTCGCTGTCCGTCATGGTCGCCTTTGCCGTCGGCGGCCTGCTCGGCGACACCCTCTTCCATCTTCTCCCCGAGATCTTCGTTGGCGAGGACCATGACGAGTCTGTCAAGTTCGTGCTCGTCGAGCCCAACCGCAACCTTGTCTTGGGTCTTGGCATTCTCGTGGGCTTCATGACGTTTGTGGCCATGGACAAGTTCCTGCGCATTGCGACTGGCGGGGAGGGCGGCCATGACCACTCACACGGCCACTCGCACAGCCATGACGAGGACAAGGCTGTGTCAACTGGTGTTGCGACTACTGATGGGGAGGTCAAGTCGCGTAAGAAGGGCAAGAACGGCGACAAGGATGTAGCCGGCCCCGTTGATACCCATGAGAAGGAGATTAACCCTAGTGTCAAGCTGGGCGGTTACCTGAACCTCATGTAAGGACTGCTCTTGCTCTTTAGAACCCAAGGGGCAACCCAATGTCTAGGAACCGCTTTGGCTAACCTGCGAATGTAGCGCCGACTTTACTCACAACATCACCGATGGCCTCGCCATGTCCGCCAGTTTCTACGCCTCGCCCACCATTGGCGCCACCACAACCGTCGCTGTCTTCTTCCACGAGATCCCTCACGAGGTCGGCGACTTTGCCCTGCTCATTCAGTCCGGTTTCTCTAAGCGCGCTGCTATGGGCTCCCAGTTTATCACTGCGCTCGGCGCTCTGCTCGGCACCCTGATCGGCATCGCCGTCCAGGAGTTTGGTGGCCCGGCAAGCGATGTACCCATGGGCCGTAACGAGGGCCTCTGGGGTACCAGCCTGGTAAGTCGAAATGCCAATTTCACTCGAGCCTCTCTCCGCTCGCTTGTTTGGTGTGCCTTTTCTAACATGATTTGTGCTTAGTCGTGGGGTGACATGCTTCTTCCATTCACTGCAGGAACTTTCCTGTATGTTGGCACTGTCGCGGTGATTCCCGAGCTATTAGAGACCGGTAAGAACAAGTCCGAAGAGTTGAAGAAGACTTTCGTGCAGTTCGCCGCGATTGCAGTTGGTGCAGGCATCATGCTGTACATCTCGTGGCACGATTAAACACCCATGTATTTATGGGTTGGATGTAGGAGGGAGATGGATGACATGATATAGACTAGGCTGCATGCCGTAGTTCGTGTCCTGTCTTGCGACGTCCACGGTTTCGATTGGCTTTGAGTATCGATGCTGGGAATATAGGAGGAGGATTGAAGCTCTGCCGAGCTAATGTATGAAGAAGTCAACGGCGCAAGGACTCTGTTCTCGTGACATCAAGTGGCCGACTCTTGATTTGCATCTTGTCGTATTTAAGAGATTTTGGTCTCAAAGGATCGCAGAAACAAGGTATAAGGCACTGTTTGTTACTAGATGAGACCATCATATTACAGACCACGAGGATGAAACATGTGCATTCTTGCCTACCATTTGCCATCAGCTTCTCCTTTCAGCATGGTTGTCAGTATAACACAGAGTCAGTTCCCCATCATGTATTCTGTCTAAGCACTCAAATTTCCCAGCATTGTAGTAGTACTTGGGTATGTTTCTTTACAGCTGCTGAGAACTTTGGATGCCCAGACTCTAGTCTAGTACGTATTATGGCGACAGCACAGACGCGAATATCTTGGCCCTTATTGCCTCTTTGGGTGCCTAGGTATTAATGGACTATGACGTGATCATGGCCAGGGACTAACCAGGAAGGAATACTAGGAGTATGCTCGTGTTGAAGATGGAGACAGAGAGGTTGAATTGAGAGCCTAAGACAAGGGTAAGTGTGCAAAAACCTTACTGTATGAGCTACTGTATCTTCTGGTCCTGAGTGTAATGCCAAATGTGTGCCCCTATTGTTTGAACTATTAACTAATTGATTGCTCCAACGCTATGCTACTTAACTATCAAAGTTGATAGTACTGCTCTAATCAATTCGTTTGGGGGAAAACCCTAGGGAATACAAACCCACAATGTCAATTCGCATTTGTGCTTTCGCAGGTTGGTCTCTCCTCGTATTTGGCTCGTCTTGCGATCCCCCTCGCCTAGCCTAAGGCTGCAAATTGTAAGTGACCGAAATGCCCGAAGGCTGTTTCCATACTTAGAGCGTGTGATCTCAGCTCCGGGACCCTGGGGTCGCGCAAGGTGCGCTTTGTTGTCGGTTCGGTTGCGACGCCTGCTGTTAGTCGGCCGGCGCTGGGGTGGCCCCGTCTCCGCCGGGTCTGTGGGGCCGAGTCTGTGTTGTGTGGCCGGTATCGGGTTCCGGCAGTCTCAATCTCGGTCCTAGCTGTGGTGTCGGTCTTCTAGGCTTGATTCTATCTCTATGTTGGTGTTCGGTCCTAGTGTTTGTTGTAGGCCTGTGGGTTGTGCTGGTTAGTTGTTGGTTGTGGCAATGGTTTGCTCTGTTGGTTCCGGTGTGGTTGATCGACTGCTTTGCGGTTCGACTGTCAGTCACTCGCCAACTGAGCGGTTGCGGTTCGGTTGTGCCGGCCTGTCTGCTGTCCACTAGGCCACTGAACGCCGGTAGATTGTTTGCAACGACTGTATGGCTTTGATCTCTCTGATGATATTGAGTAAAGCTAAAAAGACCAAAGTCTTGTGTTGAAGAGGATGGCGACTTAAATGGCAGACACTGCCTAGTACATTGCTGCAGACTCACCGCTCACTACATGATGCCAATGTACTTCATTTCACCCACCCCCGTCTGGATCCTGCCTAGGCGGCTCCTAGGCCTTCCTAGGCGGACCACTGGTGGAATCCTTAGAGTTCAATTGCCTACACGCAGAGTTAGACAGCTTTAAACGACTTGCCTATTATTCAGAGAGCTCAAAATATAGGCAGTGAATTATTGCCGGTCTCAGGTTATGAAACCACTCAGCTGCGAAGGAATTCTTATGTACTCAGTGAATTCATCAGCATATCCAATCCTCACGCACTGGCCCTCATGGGACCAAATGTTCAAAGCATAGGCGAGTAGAACCTACCATGCCAATTCCTCGTCTTGGAGCCTGATTGCATTCAGTAGCTTAATCCTCGGTAGACTCTCCGGCCCAACATGTCTGTCCTTGGTGGCACGCCCCCTGCAGGTGGTTCAGGTCCATTCGCAGGCGACCGATAAGACTGTCCCCGATGCTCTAACAAACAGTCATTTGGCTAGCGTGTTCAGTTTCTGGACCTTGGGTATGATATCTTCGTCAATTCCAAAGATGCGCAATCGAAGCGCCGAGGATACCACTATCTGGGCAGGCAACTTGCCTGTGGCTAGCCCGTATCTGAGGCAAAGCGAAAGCGAGGAGAAACCACCTCCCTCATACGATCCTGCCGCTGGCTGGGTAGCCTGGATTCCTCGCACCAACATTAAGCTACGAAGAGGGTGCGATCTGTTCGCCATGTTGGGTCCTATAGAAGCTGCTCAATGGAAGCATGTTCAGTTCGCCAATGGTCTTAAGCGATACAGCGATAAGACAATGACCACTGACGAGTACGACGAGAGCAAATGTGAAGGGGCGTCATCTCTCAATGCCGATACTGTCTCCTTTTCAGAATATCGTGTTGGTGTTGGCGGTAAGGAAGTCGGCGATAGCCCGGTCAAACCTGCCAAGCTTCTCGTGGCGTGAATTGGACGGGGGAATACTTGGGCCCCAGTCTGCTGGGAGGGCTGACCGGGATAGATAGATTGTGAATGTCCAAGGTCGGTATGACAATCGAGAATTCTCGATGGAATGATATGATGCGAGAGTAAGGGTCGGCTTGGCGAGCTGTGACAGACACTTGGTTTGCGACTTGGCGGGGATTCTTGGCCTCTTGGTCTCGGATGATTGTAGAAACAGTTACAATAGACGTTATCAGCACCTGAGAGCCAAAAGCACACATCCATACCGTAGCGCAGATCAATCAGCTGATAAATTCGGTGGTTGTGCCTGTACCTTCAAACGTCTGTCCTAGTTGTATCCTCATGTCAACTTTTTCATGCCCCCCAGATATTGATCTTGTGATACACGCGACCATCATGACGCAAGCTCCAGCGTTGAACGGCCAATGGTAGGGCACTGTGATACTGGTATTGAGTTCAGGGCTGTGATAAGCTGGCTTGGCAAGGGGGGCTATATAATGTTGGCTTGGGGCTAGAGCGGCAACTTCCCGTTGATAGCGGGCGCAAGTGCCGCCTTTGCGGTACTAGGTGTGGTGCGTGTGATGCAAGGCGGTGATCATCCTTGTAATGTTGATCGATGAAGTCTGACCAAGCCGATTACCCGGCAGCCATGGGTCAAAATAGCTTTGGTTGGGTTCTGAGCATGCATATTGATAATGTGCTGGGTGTTAAACAGTGCATGAACCGGAAATATGTGGTTGCGCACCCTTAACCGAGGTTATTGTCGTGTAAGTGAGTCCACGAGACCGAGAGAAATCAGGTTTTGCTCTAGTCCGGTCTGAATGGATTGTGATATGGCACTGGACGGTTCATCTTCATTCCCCTGCGGCGTGACTTGAAAGCCAAGAGAAGGCTTGTCCAATTGTCATGGATAGTCGTCAATGACATGCTCGATTGGGTTTGTTGCTAAGAAAGGGTTGCAACTCTGCTGGTTGGCAATGGTTGGCAGAATAGCATTCATTAATCAGCGTCGAGATACCGTAAGCAGAGGGCAGTCATCAATGTCAACGATCGCGGCAACACGCCTTGTGCTTGACAACTGGGACCCGCCCACCTTGTTTGACTCACCCTAGACCAATCAGAGGCGGGCAAGGTGGGGGAGATGCACATGGATGGGATTGGACCCTTAAAATGGATATCCTGGGGAGTCATGCGAAGCGGTGGTAGCGTGTGAGTGGATCGCGGGTGAGCGCCAAGGATGGTCTCATGGGGATGATTCATGGAATTGTGTAAGTTGGATGGTCACTGGTGCGCAGGCAGACCCTCATCACCAGCTTTCAAGCCTCCAGCCAGTGAGTTTGAAGGAAACAGGAAAGGGGGAGGAGGGGAGGGAAGAGACAACAGAACCAGGGCTTGTCGCATGTCAGCGGCGTTGCTGCCGACCGGATGCGGAGCGCGTGGAGAAGGATCTGTCCCCTCTCGTGCGTTCTGAGAGCTTCATATGCGTGTGCGTGCGTGAGCGCGTGGATGAGAGCATGTGGTGCTCAGCATGTCGTGATAGAGAATGCTTGTGGGTGAAGCCACCTCAGCTCCAGCGGCTGGCCAGTGCTGTTGACGGAGTGGGCCTTGCCGCTAATTAATCCCAAAGTTAGCAAAGTCACTCTACCTACATATGTACTGCATCGTAGGGCAGGGCACCCGTTCAGTGGGGTGGCTGCAAGCGCTGAGAAATCTTTCTGGTCGGGTGAGCGACCGGAGATGGTCGGCGCCGAGGGAAAAAAAAATAGACTCACAATATTGTAGGCGACATCGGATGGGTATGAGGGTGGAGATGGACGAGGCCATTTGCGAGATGGCGGGTGTGGAAGAGGCGGAAGAAGAGAAAAGGGGACAAGGAAGATGGGAAACGAGGCGGTGGAGAACAAATGGCAAGTGGAGGGAGAAAATTTGACTCACCACATACACCCGTTGTTAGACGAAGCGGTGATTCATGGTTGCGACGAAAGACAGAACATCAGTTTCATCTGGTCGGTTGGTCTGAGACATCGTGGGATTTTCGGGTTGGTGTTGTTGGGTCAAGTTCGCGGTGGCGGATGTAGTGGACGTGAACGGCCCAAAAAGCAACGAAGCATGGATGACACCCATGCCATCAACCAGCAGCTCCATACCTAGGGTCGTTCAGTGCACCCGAGTTGGTAATAAGCTTGGCAAAGCAGCGTCTCACCCGTCTCTCCAGTGTTGCAGAGTGGAATCGCATGGGGATCATTCCGGCGAGGGCAGGCAGAGAGCGGGCTACTCCAGACTCAAGCTCCGACCAAGCTCATTAGCAAACTGCACGAGAGCGGATTGTCCCAGATGCATCACACGGCGGTCCACTCCATCTGAACCAGCTTTCCAACCCCCGCAGTCAGCCCATGGGCCAGATCTAGATGTCCTCGCTTCTAGGGAAATGTTGGTTGTGTCTTGACCATCTCCAAGTTGGATTGTCACCTCCGCGTGAGCTGAGAGGCGTGCTCCGCCTGCGCGGAATCTCAGTGCCATGAAGTGCAGCCACTTATTAGCAATATCACCTTTGCCTCCACATTTGAATTTTCTCAGTTTCCGGACCGAGAATAGATCTTTATTAGAGTGGCGGGAGCAGATGGTATGAATTTCTCGTCGTCAACGGTCGCGTTGAATTGCCTGCTTGGGTTTGGCGCAATCGATGGGGCCTGGGGTTGGTACAAGCGTTGGCTTGACAGCTCCAGAGCCACAACGACAACACGTTTTTACTCCTCGACCACTCTCATCTCCGCGGCGAAGCCCGTTGTCAACCGGGGGCGACTCGCGGGTAGTATGGAGACAATGGAGAGACGGTAGCTAGTCGCTGGAGCTGAGGGAGGGAGGGGCCGGTCGGGGGATTGAAGTCCATCACGGAGGGCTGGGGTGACGTTAGACAGACCCTGATGAACCAAAAACAGGCAGTGCGGAACCACAGGTGCAGCGAGAAGCTTCGTGAGGCTCCATTCTTCAGGTACCGAACGCCCCATCGAAGGCCATCGAGGCCATCGAGGCCACCATCGAGGGAGGATGCTACTATGTTAGGCGTGCTCGCCTCGTCTGCAGGGATGCAGGAACGTCCCGGTCGAAACTCCGTGCATAGGAGCTTCTAGGGCGGTTATGGAAGATGCACCCCCAGCCTGTGGCTTTTGGGATTCGCTGGATGCCGGTGGAAGCTGATGTGAACCGGGATTGGACCCGATGGCTGGGACTGACTGGTTCGAGAATGCCATCACGGACATGGAACCGGAGGGAGGAGGGAAGGGACCCCGGCACGGACTCAGGTGGCACTTATGATCGTGGTTGGATGTTGTTGCGCTGTCCTCCAACCTTCGGGAATGAGCGAGGGAAAAAGCACGGGAATGAGGCCCGTCGTCTACAGAGTAGGTAGGCACGGGTGCGGCAAGACACCGTCGAGGGCAAGCGCAGTGGGATGGTGGGAGGGGCAGGAGGCACGGCGCGTGGTCGTCAGGTAATAGAAATAGGGATCTGTCTCGGAAGAGTAAGGTTTTGACTCCATGTCTGGGAAGGAGGGAGGGTGCGCCTGCTCTGAGGCGGTCGCCGCGCTCCTTCTGAGGCGAGCTAGGTGGGTGAAGTTTTTTTCTTCTTCTCTCGTCCGGTCCCCTCCTGCTGCGCGTTGGCTGACCGCCGGCGCTCTTCGGGAAGCCGCGCACCGTCCACGCCGTAGTTCGCCTTCACGATGTCCGCGCCCCCCCGTGTTTTCCGTGTTGGGGTTGTCCACGTTGGGTTGTCCGCGTCGACCATAAGCCCGGCCCCCGTATTTCGGCCATCACATCACGTTCGAGGTCACTCGCACCTTGGATTCCCCATCGCGGCTACCACCATCAGCAATATCCCTTCATTTTGTGTTTACGGCAACGCCCCCTCGGAACCACAAAATATAAGACGAGTAGCACTACGTATAGTACAATGCTATTCACTGGCACCTGCAAGGTGTGGAGGAGCATGAATTCGTCGTGTATTCTCCAATTTATGCTCCAGTATTGCTCCATCAAGGAGGTCTCTGCCTTGGACTGCCTTGGAAGGCGCAGACGTGCTAGGGCCGCGTAACCAAGAGTGACGTCCAACGGACCAAGATCTCGATGTTTAGTTTTTAGAACAGTGGAACAGGTGCTTCGGCAGCAGGTCGCCGTCCAGCCAAGATGAAGAAGCAGGCGTTTCGCATTTTGTACGCAGTTTGTGTGTAAGACGGGCCGGTTATCGCCTGACGGCTGACCGTTGACTGTTGGTTGCAGCAACCGGAGATTTTGACCATGAGGCGTGGGCTGGTTGATGCGGGTGGGTGCCTTGCAGTTTGGACTCGCGCGGCTTTGAGCTGGTTCTTGCTTGTTTGGGACATCTGCTGTTTCTGTTTGGCCTGCGGGTGTTGGGGAGGCTCTGAGCTTCTGACACGATGGCACCTGAGCTTCTGACATGCGAGCTGAGACCACCCCGTGCCTACCGATTCGCATGCACGGCACTCCCGATATGTTCTCTGCTCCTCTTCTATTCTGGATTGTGTCCACACAACGGCGTGGCCTTCCCTTCGCGGACGGCTTATTAGTTTTTGACTCCTCTCGACTTTGCTACTTTTAGCATCTTGTCGTCTAGGTCTAGTCTATCAAATAGCCTCACGGTTATTAGCCGGGCACGCACTTGTTTATGAATTAAAGCCCAGGGCATTAGGTGCCCAGGAAGAAAGAAGCCCGGTGCTGGGTCACGAAGCAGCGATGCTAGCGTCGGCGGGAGCCCCACCATCAGAGCCCCTTCGGCACCGGGCAGCAGAACCACATTGTGTAATTGTGCGCTAATGCACGATGTGTCTAACCCTGGTCCAGTGGTTAAGTGGCCCAAGTGGTTCAACCTCTGCAGCCAGGTACCGGTACGAGCCTGGGGTACCGAACAGTATCTGATCTGGCGCTACTTCTGCTTTGGTGCGCTGGGCGCTGGTGCAATGGCTGCTGGCCTGCACGCCTTTCACCCTTTGGGCGCTGGGCGCTGGGTCACACACCTGAAAGCACCCGCTATCGGCCCCCAAAGGCGTCGTCAACACCTACGGCACAGTGACTCAGGCGCTGTAGTCGCTGAACGCGCCCTAACCGACTCCCATGTGTGCGCCCTATGGACGTCAGACTTGTCATCATCGAGCATTGTCCATTTGTAATCTACCTAGTCAAAGGCTACGCCCTTCGCTCTGCCGTGTGGTATGAGTAACACACTCAATCTTCCACGGCCATATATCTACTCTAGACTGTCCATCATCGGTTTTCCCCCCTCCTGAGTCGAGACCACAATCCAAAAAAAAAAGACCCAGCTGCTCCATTTCCAGCACCATCACCAAGCAACCGCGCACGCCCCAAGCAACCCACTTGGTACCACCGAAGCTACACCATTTTTCGCCTCCAGCTTCTCTCCATCCACCCCCTCCCCCGGCTCCCCTGGCCTACAGGCCTACAGGCACCGCAAGCTCCTCTCAGCAACTCAACTTAGACTAGAAGGCACGGGATTCCCGTGCTGCTACCTATATATCACGATGGCGAGACCCTCCTCCACGGCCACGTCCCATCTCCTCAAGATCTCTCAAGACATCATGGCTCATCTATCTCCCGACTCCGGCCCTCAGGCCAACCGCCCTCGCGCCGGCAGGACTGGACTTGACATCAAGATCGAGAACCACTGGACCTCCAAGGCTTACACCTCGGGCTCCACCATCAACGGTCATGTCGTTGTCAACGCTCAGCGTGACGTGCCCTTTGATGACCTGGAGATCCAATTTACCGGCACCGCTTACACGCGCGTTGACTTTGTCAACCAGTACGCCACCTATGCCTCGCGAGCCTTCATGAAGCTGCGCATGCCCATCCGCGCCTCAGACTTCCCCAACCCTCGCGTTTTCGAGGCCGGCCGCACCTACACCATCCCCTTTCACTTTGTCGTTCCCCACCAGCTTACTCTCAGCGCGTGCTCCCACCACGTGGACAACCCAGCTGTCAGGGATGCGCACCTGAGACTCCCTCCCACCATGGGCTTGTGGGAGGTCAATGATCAGGCGCCCGAGATGGCTCAGATTGAGTACTCGATCCGCGCCGCCGCCTTCCACGACGGTGCCATGGCCCTTGAGGGCTTCCACCTGGTCAAGGTTCTGCCGTCGCTCCCTGAGGATGCTCCCCTCGAGATCACCTCCAAGGACGAGAGATACCAGCTCTCCAAGACGAAGACCATCCGCAAGAACCTGTTCTCTGCCAAGCAGGGCAAGCTGTCCGCCACGGCTGTCCAGCCCAGTGCCATCATGCTCTCCGCCGATGGCCTCCGCGCAAGCGAGTCGTTGATCAGGGTCAACCTGGACTTCGACCCTGCGACTCCCAATGCGGTTCCACCCAAGATCAACTCCGTCACTGCCAAACTTCAATCCACCACATTCTTCAGCAACGCCCCCATGAACCACCTGCCCAACATGGGTAGCCGAGTCAAGTACCAGTCCAGCCCTTGCCTCACTTACTCGACCAACACCGCAATTGCCATCTCTCCCATCGACACCGTCTCTTGGCAGCAGGAGTCGGAGTTCCAACGTCGCGACTCAGGCTACTCAAGCAGCGCTTGGCCTGAGGAGGAATCATCGGACTCTGATTCCCACAGCCACAGCAACAGGTCGGCTAAGTCTCCCAACCGACAGGTGTCAGCACTCGACATCCCCTTCACGCTGCCCATGGGCAACAAGAAGTTCTTCCTGCCCACTTTCCAGTCGTGCATCAGTGGCCGATCCTATTTCCTCAACCTCACCCTTTCGGTGGGACCCTCGAACACCAACTTCAACCTCATTGTTCCCCTGCAGATTGGTGTGGAGAACATTTACGACCTACCACAGGGTGATCTGCCTTCCTTTGAGAGCGCCATGGCCGAGGCTGAGCAGGAGGCGGCCGACTTCCACCTCCAGCCACGCATGATGCATGTCCCATCGGAGCAGTACCAGCAGACCAGCACCCTCCCTGGTTACGACGAATTGCGAAGGCCTACTATTGCTGCGGCCTAAGAAATCCCCAAAATTGAACGAGAGAGTAATGGACTCTGCAGAAGTATAATCAATAATAATGGACGAGGCATAATAATCACATTCAGCAAAGCGATGATTGGAGAAGGACACGGAAACTTACGACTTGTTTTTTGGGTTTCTGCTGGACACGCAACGGACGAGTTTGCTGAGCGAGGAGTTTTTGAGACTTTTGGAACACATTACCATTTTCTTATCAAGACTTATGAAGGCTATGTCTGTCGTTGGATTCACTGCGATGTTGGCACGGATATGGGCATACAGGATGGCATGGTTTGGGGAAAACATAAAAGAGATACCTTCATTTATAAGCAAATTTATTCTATCAACCTTCCACAACTTGATTCTCGACTCTGTTTCCAGTTCTAGATGTTTTATCCAGGAGCTATGCATGGATAAGGTTTAAATGTTGTGAGGGATTCCTTGACTGAAAACGGTAGCTGTGTCCGTGTGTACGAATCGTACGAGTTGATTTATGGCCGATCTCAAACTCTGCGAAGCTAACTAGAAATAGATACGGTGAGACAAGAGACAACAATACGGAGGCAGGGTCTCTTGCCATCGCCATTCTAGGCGGCTTCGTGCATTGCCGTCGGCTGATGAGCCACGTGGGCTGCCGGCTGGTAAGGTCGATGTCGTGTTGCCGCCGCTGCAACGCTCCCACTCCCGAGTCCCACTCCCACCGGCAAAGGTAGCAGTAACGCCGACCAACTACTTACCCAATCGTACACATTCAGGCTCTATGGTGGCATGTGGTTCGCATGACTCGTTTGCGTGCAAGATCCGCGAGCGCTGAGCTGTGATGCGTTCGCAGGGCTGGCCCCTGATGGCTTGATGCTTGCTTCCCGCCCCTTGCCCACAGTAGCTCCGTGGTTAACGGATGGGTCCGGAGGTGATTGGGCCGTTTGGCCGTTTGGCCGGTCCGTCCGGCACGACGTGCAGACGGGGATCCACACGGCCCAAAAGGGTAGCACGCAGGGGTTGATGTGGGATGTGATTGGCCAATGCGTTATTGGAACGTTTTAGCTAATCAACTGTGGGCATTTGGCTGTACTCATTTGTCTCACCTCATTCATTTCCTTACCTCATCCTGTCAACGACGTGAGAATGGGATGACGGGATTGATGATAACCGTCGAGTCTTTCTCCGTTTGTTCCCTTGAGGCGGGCCACTTGCAAGCTTGCTAAACGTCGGCTGATGTCCCGATTAAAATGGGACTTCACACGGCATATGACTCTCACAATCGCGTTTCAGGTATGGCCTTTTCCCCGGTGCTAATAAATCAATGTTCATGCAGTATGCTCACCTATTAATATACTAAGGGTTCGACATGTGATGCTGGCATGGCATTGCGCAAAGGGTCGCCTGGGCCCTCTGGCATCGAGCAACTCCCGCCACTGACGGTCTTGGGATGAGAGTCGCAGCCGATGAACTTTACCCCGAAAATTTAAAAGCAGTCCCAAAGATGATTCGCTCATGGAATGTATCAAACCAACCGCTACTATCACCCCTCCATATCAGAGAGGCTTGTAAAGGTCTTGACACCAGCTCAGTCTCAACCAGCGTTACTCAACTTCAAGCACCAAAGAGCTGCACCAATTCATCGAAGTTGATTTATCACTTTGGTGTTATGTGTGATATTACTCCCATGCATATACAAAACAAGTCAACCGTGGCCAACCCGCTCGCCTTATGCGGTTGTTTGAAAGTACATGTCGTTGCCATCTCCTGTACACAACGATAGATTTTGCGAGACAATGATGACTGTCAGCTTTTATGTCACTATCAACCCACAAAATAGTCCGGTAATCCATCTCTTGAGCTTCCTATATCACCGACGGAAAGAAATCTTGCGAATATGACACGATACTAGGACCCTGCATTCTAACCCTTCGATGAGTTCAACACATGCATCAACGAAAGAGCGGGAAAGTGGAAGAAGACTAGGCGCCATGTGGCCGACAAGCAATTGGAAATCCTTGGCCGAGTTTACCCAAAGAATTTGGTCCAGTCGTGGCGAGAAAAATAGCGACAATGATGCCACAACTTCGGCAATGATAGCACATGTAGAATTGTGCGGCTAGTGCCACTGACATACTTCACTGTCTTCCTTGTTGCATGTATTGGCCCGGTGTCAAGGTTTCAAATTGTTCAACATTAGTAAGTACCGCGGTTTTTTGAAGTCTTGGACTACTGTCATGTCCCAGTCGAAGAATAGAGGTGTTTGACTTTGTTGTGTAGCTGCAGCTTGATATGGCCTGGGTATGCACCAACCCGCCATGATATTACGACCGTTATGAAGGGGAAGGTGACTGCCAAACTGACCACTAGTCGAGATCTATGTGTGAACTTGGTTGCAACATTGTGATTCGTCGAAAGCATGTCAATTTGTAAAAAATGAGGTCCAGGTAAGTTGGTTGGAGCGTTCCGGAGTGGATGTGTTGCTAACTTTTTGGATGACAGTGGAATATTGACGGAAAGAGACCAGTCAGCTTCACCACACTGCGCGCATTGTTCGCAAAAGGACAGAAACTCGACACATACTTAAGTCACTATCTTTTGCCTGTCATTGTTCTTCAATGAGGCATATTGATTGGGGAAGTGGCGGTTGATATCTGTGGCCGGAACCCCATCGGAACCCTTCGGAACGCCTCGTCTATCGCCGGAATCTTTCTTGTAGCGATCGATCGGAACAGACAGTGGGGGTCAAGTGCCAAGTTGCATGTCGTCAACGAAGGGCGTCGTGAATGACATTTGACGACGTGGATAAGTCTTAATTCGTTGATTGGTTACGATAGCGTCGTTGACCACTGAACTTCCGCCCTTCTAAACCGATGAAACCCTGGTTCCGCGTTGAGGCTCTCACGACGTCAGTCTATTGCGCCCCCCAAAGAGGCTTGCGGCTACATGCTTCTGCGCCCTTTGACGACCGACGACGGGGGTACGCATGTCAGATAGGACTCACAGAAGTGAGGCTCGGAATTGGACGTGGCCAAGTTGAATTTGTTCGACCGCCAGTCGTCTCGCCACATTGTTGAAGGAAGCTATCCGCGGACAACCGCCACCAAGACCCGCTCCGAGTGTGGGGATTTCGGGTCCAAAGCGGGAGGTGGCATGGATTTCAGACTAAATATAAAGAGGCGCCACGCTTCCAACGGTTGCTTCTGGGCTGCCTCTTGAACTCGACAAGGCATTAAGACGAAGAGAGACGCGAACGCGCCATTACCAAACACGATGGATTCCCAAGAGTTTCGCGAGGCGGCCAAGGCGGCCATTGACGAGAGTAAGTGCAGTGTTATCGACCTCCAATTACTACGGTACCCCTCCCCCACACTCCGCTTTCCGGAACGTGGGAAACACCAAGAGAAGCATCACCAGTTTCTTTCTTTCTTTTTCTTTACACCAATTGGCGAGGAACCAACGCTGACAGCCCTCCGCTGCAGTCACTGAATACTACGACAATGTCGCCTCTCACCGCGTCGTCGCCGACGTCAAGCCGGGCTACCTGCGTCCGCTGCTCCCCGCGTCGGCGCCGCTCGACCCGGAGCCGTGGTCGGCCATCCACGCCGACGTGCAGTCCAAGATCCTGCCGGGCATCACGCACTGGGCCAGCCCGCGCTTCATGGCCTTCTTCCCCTGCTCCGGCAGCTACCCGGCGGCGCTGGCCGAGATGTACTCCAACACCTTCAACGGCGCCCACTTCAACTGGATCTGCAGCCCGGCCGTCACCGAGCTCGAGACGGTCGTCATGGACTGGCTCGCCCAGGCGCTGGCGCTGCCCGAGTGCTACCTGAGCGGCGGCAGCACGCACGGCGGAGGCGTCATCCACGGCAGCGCGAGCGAGGCCATCCTGACCGTCATGTGCGCCGCGCGCGACAAGTACCTCAACGCCGTGACGGCGGACTTGGCTATCGACAGCGAGGAGCGGGAGGAGGCCCTCTGGAAGCACCGCAGCAAGCTCGTCGCCATGGGAAGCGCGGGCGCGCACTCGAGCACCAAGAAGGCGGCGCAGGTCCTCGGCGTCCGCTTCGTCACGATCCCCATCTCCGAGGAGGCCAGCTTCTCCATGACGGGCGCTGCCGTGGCCCAGACCGTCGCCGACCTGCGCGCTCGCGGCCTCGAGCCCTTCTACCTCACCGCCAGCCTCGGCACCACAGACGTTGCCGCCGTCGACGACTTCGCTGGCATCGCGGAGGCCCTCACGCCCACGGCCGGGACCGCCCACGATATCTGGGTGCACGTCGACGGGGCCTACGCCGGCTCCGCGCTGCTCCTCGAGGAGAACCAGCCCCTGACGACGCCGCTCGCGCACTTCCACTCGTTCAACTTCAACCCGCACAAGTGGATGCTCACCACCTTCGACTGCTCGGCCGTGTGGGTGCGCAGCCGCGCCTGGCTGATCGAGGCCCTGAGCATCAAGCCGCACTACCTGCGCAACGAGTACAGCGACAACGAGCTGGTGACGGACTACCGCGACTGGCAGATCCCGCTGGGCCGCCGCTTCCGCTCGCTCAAGCTGTGGTTCGTGCTGCGCAGCTACGGCATCCGCGGCCTGCAGGCGCACATCCGCAGCGGCGTCGCCCTGGCCGAGAGCCTCGAGGCCAAGCTGGTGAGCCGGCCGGACCTGTTCTCCATCTTCACGCCGGCGCGCTTCGGCCTCGTCACGCTGCGGGTGACCGGCGCCGATGAGGCCGAGATCAACGCCCGCACCGAGCGCGTGTACGAGGGCATCAACGCCGCGGGCGAGTTCTACCTGACCAGCACCATGGTCAACGGCAAGTTTGCCATCCGCGTGTGTACTGGCGTGGAGCGTGTCGCCGAGGAGCATGTCCAGCGCCTGTTTGATGTGCTAGTGGAACGAGCCGGTGCTGAGGTGGACAAGAAGGCTTGAGTGCGAAGAACATGATGGAAAGACTGTCCAAGGTTGACTAGACTCTACACATGGCAAGGAGTTCATAGACGCTCACCGGGGCTGGGTTGGTTGAGATACATCGCCCCAAGGCGATTCGAATTAAATACCAAATATCGTTCAATTTTACGACACGCTGCGTCAATGAACTAACCTGTCGAGTTGGAAGTCATCTTACATCGCCCATCTCCCGTCAGTATTCGTCACATATCGTACACGCCTGGGACAGCCCGCTCCTCCTGTGTCCATACACATAATACATCTTATCAACGCCACGTTGACCTTCCTCTCTTTGGCCCATACTCGTAATATTTCTCATCAACGGTGCCATCACCACTCGGGTCAAACCGTACTCTTGACCGCTCTCTCTCTTTCTCCCTATCTCCCTCTCTTGACCTCTCCCTTTCCTTCCTCGGCCGTCTGCGAGTCGGTGACCTCTCGATCGAGCGTACACTTTCATCGTCACTCTCGTCGGGACTTGCTTCCCTGTGTTTCTCATGTTCATGTGCCTCGAGACTCCGTCGACGAGATTTGTCAAAGGTGTGGTCCAACCATGTCAGCGTACCGACAAGGGCAAGGACGATGCCGGGCGTCCAGTCGAAACCGCATTCTTTCTCGCGGATCTGAGGTTGCTCTTGGGTGTGAGATTTATGAGGGCGTGAGTGGTGGGAGGGCTTGCTTCGAGGAGGAGCAGAGGTGGCCATGCGCCTTGCCATAGTGGAGGATGTGGACGGTTTGTTTATACTTGGAGCGTAGTGGCGCTACAGCAATGTAGTTGAAATTAGGAGGCTTTTTGTGGAACATGATCAATCTTGGTGAAGCAGGCCTACCACTGGAATAGTTATACTTACAAAATAAGGCGGCGCAACATTCATACCATTCCACGACTACGCGTCCTCGATCTCCGACGTCAGATGCGGCCGATGTGTGGTCTGGGTTGAAACATGACCACCCTCCCTTGCACAAGGGATTCCTCATTGTCACCGTGGCCTTCTCACTGGGCGTTTGCAAGCTGTTGCTGGGCATGTTGGAGGCGACATGCCTTGGGTAGGAAACGCGTAGCCAATCACTACCAACCAGCAATGCTTGTAGATCGAGTTCTCGAGGTGGGTGACGCCAGTGCTAAGACATACAAGGGTTCTATTCGATGCGGGGATGATGGTCCGGATGACAAGGGTCGCGCTATGGTGTTGTGATGTCACCTTTGACGTCTATCCTGATCGTGACCGTCATCTGAAACCTGCATTTGCACTTACGCCACCTAAATAGACACGTGCCACAAATTCACTGCACCTTATCTACCAGTACTGCAAGAGGCTTGCGGGTATGAGCCATTGAATCGCTTGATTGTACTACTTCGACAAGTGCGCTCTATCTCTATCCGATGACGCTAGTGTATGGCCCGGAACATCATCTAAGCCTCTCTCAACTGAACAAGTATCAAATGCTAGCTCGTCTAGGAGCCATTGTCCGATGCAGCGCACGCTTAGCTTCAGTTTCCTCTACCAGCGGGAGCACTCCTTGATCTCTCATCTTCTGGAGAAACTCCTTCCCGTACGTGTACCCAAGCAGGTACAACTCGTCAAACTTGTGGAAATCAAGCGTCCCATATTCATCGATCGGCGGCCGCATGTAGATGCATCCCGCCATTGTCTTGGCACGCTCCAACGCATCAACACTCGACACGTACGCAAGCCGGGCCTGAATCTCTGCCAATGTGGGGGGGTTGGGATGCGATGAAAAGGGATTCCATCGATTGAAGAACGCCCACGCTCCAGATAGTGAGTCGCCATACGTCTGAGGTGTGTTGTCATCAAGCGCCCCGACGTCGACCGCGAAGATGATGTCTACCCCTAGGCCCTTCATGTGAGACACGGTGAGGTTGTCAACATATCCACCATCCAGTAGCATGCTGCCCTCGTCACAGAGAGGGGGAAGCAGGCCAGCCAAAGACATGGATGCTCGTATATATCGCCATGCGTATCCACTCGTGTGGAATTCTGCTCGGCTCTTGCTGATGTTCGTCGTATTACAGTAGTACTCGAGCCAAAAGTCCTCCATCTGGGTGTCGCCAAATGTCTTGAAGATGCCACGGTTGAATTCGTGACCAGTAGTATACGAGGCTGACGGGTAGGTCAGATCCAGCGCAAACCGCCAGAGACTGGCCATACGACCAGCAAACTTCTTGGCAAACCCGAACATGGGCACGACATCTGCGTGTCGAGCGTACAAAGCCCCGACAAAGGCGCCGATAGATGTGCCACCAATCACGTCAATGGGAACGCCAGCTTCTTCCATGGCGCGGATAATGCCGATTTGTGCCATGCCTCTTGCACCACCTCCGCCGAGGACGAGACCAATCGACTTTCCGCACAGACGGCGTGCCAGTCGGTGGAAATCGCCCTTGAACGGAGTATCAAGGGAGTAGTACGGTGTTTGATGCACCTTTCTTGATGTGTACTTCTGGATCTCCGCCTGCAATACCTGGACTCTTTCCTTCAGTGCTTGACCGAGCTTCTTGGAAGGAGGATGCACCGGCATCTCGTTGGTCCGGAAGGCCATTTGGATATGGTAATGACCACCATTGATCCATACTCGATTCTGGAGCCATGACCTGGTCAGACCAGGCCGAGAGAATCGCTCCGCATGCAACAGGACCAGCATCTTCCTTGCTGTCGACTTCATTCCGAGCATAAAGCGTTCGTATTCGCCAATGGCTGGAGATCCTTCAGCTAGGCCAACGAGAAGGATACTGTCAGCTTGCGTGATACAAGTCTGGGTCCATGGCGAGTTGACATTGGTATCTAGTGGCGAGCCACAATATTAGCCTCGAGACTCTACTCTCAACGTGCAAGAAAGAATGGGTAAAGTAAAATGTTCAGGAAAAAATTAGAGTTTATGAACCAGCATCGGACATTGCCTCTGGCATGGGTTTTCTCATCATAAAAGGATCTTGTAAGGAAATGACTTGTTGAGCTTACCTGCGACATATACTACGAGTCCGTACTTCTCTTCGAGATCCGCAAGGTATTGAGAGAGCTTCAGCTTTCCAATCTTGTTGAAGGCATGTTTTCCCAAGTGATTGAGAATTGCAGCGTGGTTGAGAGAAGTAGCGCCGTTTGCAGGTCCAACCTGTGAGAGAGCACTCATGAGATGGTTACCAAAATCGATAACTGGCACACCTGCAGTTACTGGCAAGATAGCGACGGTGCGAAGATTCATAGTCGACTTCCGCATGTTGGTTGTCGGCCCGACACTCTTGTCCTTGGCAGAGACACTTGATGAGTCGTCAACTACTGCCCTCATTCGAGATGCAATAATCTTGGAGATCTTGATGGTAATGTTTGGATGCTCCTGCGCCAAACTATTGAAGAGAGTGCGAGGGAACTTTACGAGCTCTGTGTCTCGGATAGCATGCAAGGTCCCTGGACGAGCGCTTTCAGTGAGTACCTCAAGCTCACCGACACTGTCTCCTTGTCCAAACTCAGCTCGAGATGCCACGCCGCCGTCCCTACGATCCTGTACGAGTCGCAAACGACCGTTGAGAACGATGTAGATAGCCTCGCTTTCATCGCCTTCGTGGAAGAGCACCTGGCCCGCATTGACTTGAACCCATTCCAGAGCAAAGTCAATGTGGAGGATCAGACGAGGCAGGATGTTCGTCAGCCTCTTGGCCATCGTGAGAAGCACAATAGGGTATCGGTCCACGATTCGTTCCAGTGAAGCTCGAGGCAAGAAGCCGACATATACATCAGTCTTTGCAACCACGTCGATGAATGACCTGTATGAAGACACGCTGCCAACGTACCCAGCCAAACCTCCAGGCTTGACGAGGGCGACGCTTCGACGATGAGATTTGCCTTGGTTTTGAGACTCGGCTCGATCACGGGCAGCTTCGGTATGAGCCAGGTTTGGGAAAGAGCCCATCGAGGATGGTTCTGGGGAGGGACCACGATTGAACGTGCCAGTGCCAGTAGCTTGGAGGATGTTGTGCGTGTCCTCTTCGCCGCTCGCTCCAATATCCAAGAAACCGTCGATGACATAGTATAACCCGGGGTTTCGCTCCCCTTGCTCAACGAGGACAGAGCCTTTGGGGAAGAAGACAATCTCGACTTCATCTTTCATGTCATGAGCGAGTATCTGCGCATTCGGTGGTGTGTGCAGAGCCATGCCGCTCGAGGTCAGTGACTCAGTATCCCCATCAGCGGAACCGTCATAAGGTCCCATGAATCCGAATGCATTTGTATTCGCATACAAAGCCTTGGACCGCCTCTGGTCAAAGGATCCCAGTCGGGGGGAAGCCTCTATCGACTCTGGCTCTCTCGAGACGCTGCCACTTGTATCCAGACCCAGTGTCTTGAACATGCACTCCAAGATGGAGGATCTGAACAGATTGTCCTCATCAACGGATTCGCGCGCATCGATGGAGATGCGAGCATGTCTTTGAGGGTCAAAGGAATTATTGAAAGACCGGTCATCCAATGGGTTTGTTTCCTGTCGCTTCATTGAAAGCCCTGCCGTCACCGATCGTCGCTCAACAGGAGATAACGGGCCAACACCACGAGCCAACTGAATGTTGGCAAGTAGATCACCAGGGCTCGGCGTATGAGGTGATGCACGTTCACGCGGCGGTGCCAATGTACTGGTTACCATCGATATTGGGCGCTGTTTGGACATGGACTGGAGCACAGCCTCCTTTCGCATGGTTGTGCTCGACCTCCTCCGGCGATTAGCACCGGCATTGTGCAGAGCTATGCCTTTCGTTTCTTCATTTTCGCCAATCCGTTCTCTTTCGCGACTGAACTTCTCCTTGAGCCTCGCCAATGCGTCGCCCCGTAGAATATTAGGAAGCTGACACATTGTATACTTGACCATGTTCTTTTCGGTCTGTAGAACCTCCCCAGTCAGGCCAAGGTAGTTGAAAGCCTGAGAGAGTGTCACTCTCTGGAATCGGGACAGAATAACGTGGACAATGTGTGAAGTTGCCTTGGGATAGATCTTGATCAATCGCCGAAAGGCACTGGCAGGGATGATGGCAATAGTCGTGTCCACAGTGGCCCGAGCAATGATATCCGGGTGTGCTGATCCAGACGTCGCCCTGCGCTGCAAGTTTGGCCGGGTGCCATCACTTTGCATAGGTTCATCCAGGGACATGTGCGGTATCTTCGCGGACCTCTGGCCATGCTCAGGACTGTGATGACCAAGGTCGTCTCGTGTATCGACGTCTTGGTTGGTTTCATCATGCATTTGAGGTGTCCCTGGCATCGACATGTGAACATCGGAAGGGGTATGATTCATGGAAGTCTTGGAGAATGCCGGATGCTTAGTGCCGCTGCTTCTCCCCGATGGCATTGGGGAGTCGTCTTCATTCGGTCGCAACTTGATGTCCTCTGTAAAGAGGGACATGATGGAGAATAAGGAAGACATGGGAGCTCCGTTCCGAACTTCAGTCAGAAGCTGGTATGTCTGCTGACCCGGTGCAGTCTCATCCTCATCAGAAGAGTCCATATTGAGGTCGTTGCGAGACGCGGCGGCAGCCCGGGGACCTCGACCAGACTTGACGAAAATTTCGACGAGGCCGTCAACGACGATGCAGAAGCCCTTCTCCTCTTCGAGGTTGATCGTCTCGCCAGCGATGAGCTTCCTGGTCTGCATGCTCCGGGTCAACTCGTGGAAGACCGGTCGCTCCAGGTATCCGAAGATTTTGATGGCACTCAGGAACTCATCCAGATAGCTAGACAAGCCGGACTTGGTGCCTTCCTCATGGGTGTCAGGGAAGAGGTCGATCTCCGGTTCCTTCCGCTGTGGCTCTGGTGGCAGGCGGGAGTACATGTTGAGGATTCGGTACCTGACGACCCAGCTAACGGCCGAGACGAGGGCGGCCATGATGAACATGCTTAAGTCCCCAGTCAGTATATGAGATGCGTTAGAGTGATGCGGGTAGCATACAGCGTCGTGGCATTCATGGTCACTGTCCAGCTTGTGGAGAACAAGGTGAACAGGAAGGTGGGGAGAGTAATCGTCGCAATCCGAATGACCCAGTAGAGGATCGTGGAGACGACGTTGAGGATAAACCAAATGAACCACCCGAAGAGCCCTAGCCAGCTGTACGAGCCTTGGGTGGCCACTTCAGAGGAGATAGTGTTCATGTCGGCGGGGAGCGACGAGCTGACGGCGTGGGCGACGCTCTCGGTGATCGCGCTGGCCACCTGGGCGGCATTTGACAAGTCAGATGCCATGGCTGCAGATGTTGCTTCGCATGATAGCGTAGCATCATGGAGCGGCCCGCGAGGGGAGCGGAGGAATGGGGGAAGGGAGAGGCTCGAGGCCAAGGGAGAGGCGGACTTGACGAGTTTTATTGTGAAGCAGGGAAAAACAGAAGACGCTATGGCTGGGCGCGTGCTTTTCAAGCCCCCCCGGCAGCTCAACTAGCTTGTGACGCGGAGCTTTTGGAGCTCGCCTGCCGAGGTTTGGCCGGCCACCCCACTACCTCTAGCCACTAAGTTTGCCCATGTGCCCTGTGGAGGGGTTGTCCGTCGCTGTCTTTCCACCACCCTAGTCGCCGTTGAAGCAAGAGATCCCACTTCTCGCTGGTCAGAGACAATTAGTCAGGCTCGTGACTGGCTTCTTTGGTGCTAGAAACTGACGGCAAGGCGTCGTCTGTTCGCGCTGCGAACCTGGTTGTTCTGCGCCGCCGACGTTCTACCATGTACGCTTGATCCACCCGCGATCAACCCGCCGCGAAACCTTCCAGATGCCCTTCGCGCAACTCGTCCTCGGTAGCCCCGGCTCTGGCAAGAGTACCTACTGCGATGGCAGTCAGTTTTCTCCTCCCATACACTCGTTATATACTTCCCTTGCTGACATGTCTCTGTGAAGTGCACCAGTTCCTGGGCGCCATCGGGCGAGCCTGCTCCGTCGTGAACCTCGACCCGGCCAACGACCACACCAACTACCCGGCCGCCCTCGACATCCGCAATCTAGTCAAGCTCGAGGATATCATGCGCGATGACAAGCTAGGTCCCAACGGCGGCATCCTCTATGCCCTCGAAGAGCTGGAACATAACTTTGAGTGGTTGGAGGAGGGACTGAAGGAGTTTGGAGAAGACTATGTGATCTTCGACTGCCCAGGACAGGTCGAGCTCTACACCCACCACAACTCTCTAAGGAATATATTCTACAAGCTCCAGAAGCTTGGCTTTAGAGTTGGTTCTCGACCCAGAATTTCTGGTTCCATCATTTGCTGACCATGTCCAGTTTGTCTCAGTTCACCTCTCCGATTCCATCTGTCTGACACAACCGTCCCTCTATGTCTCCAACGTTCTCCTCTCCCTCCGAGCCATGATCCAGATGGACATGCCGCACGTCAACATCCTTTCAAAGATTGACAAAATCTCCGCGTACGACGATCTACCTTTCAACCTCGAATACTATACCGATGTCGACGACCTGACGTACCTAACGCCCCATCTCGAGACTGAGTCACCGGCCCTGCGCAACGAAAAGTTTGGCAAGCTCAACGAGGCGATTGCGAGCTTGATTGAGAGCTATGGTCTCGTTCGGTACGAGGTCCTGGCGGTCGAAAATAAAAAGAGCATGATGCACATCCTCCGTGTCATTGATCGTGCTGGTGGATATGTCTTTGGCGGCGCCGAAGGTGCCAATGACACAGTATGGGCTGTCGCCATGAGAGGAGAGGCATCCATAATGGAGGTGCAAGATATCCAGGAGCGCTGGATCGACCAGAAGGAGGAGTACGATAAGATGGAGCTCGAGGCAGAGGAGGAAGCGGCACGCATCCAACAGGAGCAGGCCATGGAGATTGAGCAGTCTCTGCCAGCTGCCCCTGAGCCCGCGGGCATGGACCCGGACTTTGGCGACATGTCGGTTCCGGCAGATAGTGGGATCAAGGTAGTTAGAAGGAAATGATACCCGCTCAACCATCGGCCATGTCCTCGTCACTTGATTCATCCGTGATGTCGAGGGACATCTGCTCCTGGGTCCGTAGCGCGCTCGTGAGGGAAGACTTTGCTCCTGAGGATTCCTCTTTGGCAGCCAGAATGATCATTTTAGCCTGTCGGATGGCCTCTTCCTCAGCCTTGCGAATCGTTCCGCTGACGCGAATGACGCGAAAGATGCACGGCTTGCCGTCTTTGACAGGGACGCGATCCATAAAGGTCAGGGCAGACCACAGCAGTTGGTAGTGGGCTCTCGGGCATCGAAGAATGAAAGTCGATGTAGCCAGAGACAGGTACTTGACTGTAGCATGTATGAGCATCAAAGAAGAAGCATGAAAAGATAGGCAGCGGCCATCATACCTGAGACGCTTCCCCCGAGTGCACCAGATCCGTAGTCACCGAACAAAGACGCAACCTCGGCTCTGATGCCCTTAAGCAGAGCTTGCGGCGTGAGCCTGTCAAGGGTAGGCTGGTGCTGAACCACGCATTGGGGCAAATTGTCCTTCGCAGCACGGGCGGGTTCCGGCGTGTACACGATGTTGACAAGGAGATATCTCTCTTTAATTCGCACCATGATGCGTGACACGCGCGGCGCGGCGCGTTGAGGATTGCAGAAAGGCTAAGGTTGGAAGGCTAAGTTGAGTCGTTCGGCAAAAGGATGAGCTTTGCATGCGCGATCAGGCCGTGCGAAAATGGCTTCAGCGCTCCCCCACACAACCCCGAGCCAGTGGGGCCGTAGTCCAATAAGTCCCCCGCCATTACCATCATCCTCATCACCCAACTCAATCGTACAATACAACCTCACTTCATCAGAGTGATGTTGTAGTCGCTTATTCGTGCTCTTCGCGACAGCCCTGTCACATCTTCATTTGCCTTGCTTCTGCGTCACACCATGGCGTCTGCTCCCTTGAAGGCGGCCTTGCTCGTCGTGTCAACCACGGCTGCCCAGGATGCCGCGACCGATGGTTCGGGCCCGGTTCTCTCGCAGGTGTTAAAGGACGAGGGCGATGGCAAGTGGGAGGTCTTGGATACGAAAATCGTTTCCGATGACGTGCTTCAGATCCAGAGACAGATCACGGCTTGGGCGGACGGTCCGGATGGCATCCACCTCATTATCACCACTGGCGGAACGGGCTTTGCAACCGCCGATTATACACCAGAGGTGATTATGCAAAACAATATTCAATGCGGTGCCTTTGACTAATAACTGGGACAGGCGGTTACTCCATTGCTGCACAAGCAAGCCCCAGGTCTTGTCCATGGGATGCTCGCGGCGTCCCTCCAAGTGACACCCTGTGAGTCCTGATGGCGCCTCCCTTTCAGCTTCAGCCCTAATGACCGAGAATTGAAGTCGCCATGATGTCGCGCCCAGTTGCCGGCGTCCGTAACAAATCAATCATTGTGACTCTCCCCGGCTCGCCCAAGGCGGCCAAGGAGAACCTCCAGGCCATCGTTAAAACACTCCCCCATGCTTGCCTGCAGGCGGCAGGGGCCAACTCAAGGGCACTTCATGCTGGAGGAATCAAAAAGCTAGAGTCTGATGCTGGGATCAGCGGTGGAAAACCACAGTCTGCCGACCCAGGACACCATGCTCACCATCATCATGGACGCGGACACGGTCATGGCCACGGCCACGGAAGCCTTGTGAGACACACGATCCCAGGTGCTCTGTCGAACGATCCCTCGCTTGGGCCTTCCAGGCGGTATCGAGAATCACCGTATCCTATGCTCTCTGTGGAAGATGCCCTTGCATTAATCTCACAACACACTCCTGAACCGGAGGTGATTACGGCAAAGGTCGATGGAACAATCATCAACTCCATCCTAGCCGAAGATGTAAAGGCAAAGGAGAACGTGCCGGCTTTTCGGGCTAGCATCGTCGACGGGTATGCAGTCGTGGTCCCCAACAATGGCCAACTGAATGGTGTTTTCCCTGTCACAGCTGTGTCCCACGCCGCACCCGGCGAGATTGGCGCTCTCAAGGAAGGCGAAGTTGCCAGGATCACCACCGGTGCTCCTCTACCTCCTGGAGCAACTAGCGTCATCATGGTGGAAGACACAATCCTCAAGACCATGTCCGAAGATGGTACGGAAGAAAAGGAAATTGAAATTCATATTGAAGGTATCAAGGAAGGCGAGAATGTCCGCGAAGTCGGCAGTGACATCAAAGAAGGCACCACCATTCTCAACAAGGGAGAGCTCATATCTGGTGTCGGAGGTGAAATCGGTCTCCTCGCTGCTGTAGGCGTCGCCGAAGCAAAGGTCTACCGCCGTCCTGTCATCGGCGTCCTCTCTACAGGTGATGAGATTATCGAGCACGACCGCCCAGGGGCCCTGAAGCTAGGCGAGGTCCGCGACACGAACCGCATCACTCTCATGTCCGCGGCAAAGGAATGGGGCTACGACATTGTCGATTTGGGCATCGCCAAGGACAAGCCCGGCTCGTTGGAGGAGACGTTACGAGATGGTCTCCGTCGAGCTGACTTGCTCATCACTAGTGGCGGCGTCTCTATGGGCGAGCTTGATCTACTGAAGCCGACTATCGAGCGCTCCCTGGGAGGAACTATTCACTTTGGCCGGGTTGCCATGAAGCCTGGAAAGCCAACCACCTTTGCCACGGTCACCGTCAAGGACAACGCAGGGCAGCGAGTCTCCAAGGCCATCTTCTCGCTCCCAGGCAATCCAGCTTCGGCCCTCGTCACGTTCCACCTGTTTGTGCTTCCGTCACTTCACAAACTGGCGGGCTTAGCGCCTGTTGGCCTCCCCAAGGTCCCTGCCACGCTTTCCCACGACTTTCCGCTCGATCCACGACCGGAATATCACCGTGTAGTTGTGACAGTGGGCAAGGATGGTCTCCTTTCAGCGATGAGCACCGGTGGCCAACGCAGCTCCAAGGTGGGCAGTTTGAGATCGGCGAATGCCTTGGCGTGCCTACCTGGTGGAAAGGGGAAACTGGAGAAGGGGGCAAAAGTTGATGTGCTGTTGATGAATACCGTTCGCGGTGCTTAAGGACCAGGTAGGCATATATGGGAACGCTAGACACTCTTCAACACTAGTATTGAACCAAATTTTTATCAAAACCTTTGCTTTATCAAGACATACGTGACGAAACTTCCTAGATAGGATCGCGATCCCAACATTATTCAGTTGGATTTCACCTCCATGTGATGTACACTGCCGCCTGCCAAGGGATACTGGTACAGCCATAAACACATCCTCCCGAGCCATTCTTCCAAACGCCTGACCAAATATTATTGGCGCAATGCATGCGTGAGCTCCATCCTGGTTGGAGCAGGGGAGCCGGTGCCGACGGCACGACTGCCACGATTCGTAGATGTCTAGACGCCCTCGCCGAACTCGGGGGCCTTGCTGGAAACGAGAAGGCCAATGATGAGACCGAACAGGCCCAGCACGGAGCTGAAAATCTCGATGACAAGGATCTTGACGAACCTAGAGAAAAGTCAATGTTAGACGTGCGACAAACAAACGCGGCAATAACAACATACAGGGACGGGTCCGCAGCATCGGCCAGAGCAGCACCGCTGCCGTTGATACCGACCGCGACACCGCAAACCAAGTTGCACAGGCCGACGGTCAGACCGGACCAGAAAAGGGCATATCCGGTGTAGTAGGAGTCGGGTGACCAGATCTCGGGGCCCTGGACGTAGGAGACCTTGCCGGAGAAGACGATGGCCATGATGACACCGTAGATGGCGACGACCTCGCAGAAGATAATGGAGATCAGGTTCTTGGTGCGGATACGCGGAGCCTTGACGCCAGCGCCGAGGATGGTCGAGCCGGTGATGAAGATACCCCTGCGAACGCGATTAGATTGATGGTCCCGTCGAGCGGGTGGATGGAAATGGAAGTCATGGGTATCGCGATGGGATGTTTGGAGGGAAGACGCACCATGCCGCGCCGACGACGGAAAGACCGATGCAGAGGGCGATACCTAGATCAGCCCAGGCGTAGGGCGATACAGACTCGAGAAAGGCGCCGACGTTGAAGGCCTCGCCGCTGCCGGTGAAGAGCATGTCTAGATAGAGTCGTCAGCGTGGAATCCGGCAATGGTGGCCATGGACGGCCAAGGGAGAAAAGGTGCGCGTACAGAGACCCACGACGGTGAGAAACGACCCAATGCCGCCCAATCCATATGTGAGACTCATCGCGGCGGCTCTATATTGTTGTTTGGACGATCCGAGAGACGGGGCGTGGGCGTTGAGGGCGTCGACGTGGAGGCTTTGTCGAGGGGTCCTGGATCGATGAGAGAGCTGTCCGAGAGCTCCTGTCTAAGCTGGCTCCCAGCGATGCGTCTCTAGCCCAGGCAGCTGGAAATTGTACCGACGTCACATGATGCGAGGCTGGAGCGTCGAGGCTGGAGCGCTGAGTCAGCAGCCACTGCGCCTCACCCGCGGCCATTCCCCTCTCCAGGCACGACACCTTAGTCACCTCGCCCTTGCAACACTCCGCGAACCGCCTCCAGCAGCAAATCTCCCGTCTATCCCGCAGACAGGCCCACGAGGAAACTCCCAAGAAACGGACGGACCTTGTTGACAAGATGGCTACCGGCGCGCAATCTTTCTACGAGCTGTACCGCCGTAGCAGGTACTGCGCCGCTGCTCTCGCTGCCTTGCTACACCCCCGACTAACCTGACTCGCTTCGCAGCATCGGCCTTGCGCTGACGGATACGCTCGACGACCTCATCAGCGATGAGCGCATCAACCCGCAGCTGGCGATGAAGATCCTGGGCAACTTTGACCAGGCCATCACCGAGGCGCTGCAGAAGAACGTCAAGGCGCGCCTGCAATTCAAGGTGGGTTCTGCCAAGAGGAGTCTTGGGCATTGTTGAGGAGCACATGAACTGACGGCGCATCCACCTTCAGGGGAGCCTCGACACCTACCGATTCTGCGACGAAGTGTGGACTTTCCTGATCAAGAACGTGACGTTCAAGATGGACAATGGCAGCCAGTCGGTGACGGCCGACAAGGTCAAGATTGTTAGTTGCAACGCCAAGAAGCCGGAGTGAAAGCAACCAGCTTTGCAGAAGCGCAGGATCGCGACCGAGCGACCACCGAGACTATGGCTACAGATTGGGAATGAGCCGACAGAATGGGGAATTTGCATTGGGCGGCGTCTGGGTCATGATTTCAATACCTATACAATACAGGATAGCTACGGTGGTTTTTGCCAGGGCAACCAGCTATTTTGGGGGGATACCAAGCCTCACAGGGCCCCCGAAGGAACTTTGGGTTTAACAAATATATACACGTATTATACGACCAAAACTAGAATGACACATGATTTGCGCAATGCTTCACGCTGATTCAAAGATCTCGGCTGTCGTTCTAAATCCCCAGATTCTGTAATTAAGATACGGCTACTGCCGTGGAGCCAACAGCACGCCGTCTCGGCCGATTCAGGGGCCGCTCGGCACTGCAACCACTGGAACGTGCCGTCATCGAACCCTCTACAGCGCCTAGCCACAGCGCAGCACCGCAAAAGTCAAAGCCGCACAGGCTGGCATCCAGTCCACCACAACCTACGCAGACACGGCTCCGGGGGCCATCAAGTTGTCATCAGGGGCGGCCCGTCATAGCCCAAACTCGCAGGATATAACCCACCCAACTCGGAAGCAATGGTCCGGAAACGTCAACCGGCAGCGCCGGATGCCTCATCCACCTCGTCTCCTCCATCTTCAGCAGCCGCAGCACCGGGCTCCTCGACATCAGGGGACATGACGGGCTCCTCCGCAGCCGCTTCGCCGAGTGGTCCGACGCAATGGATGTTCTTTGCCGTGGCGAGCGGCGCTTGTGCGGCCTTCAATGGCGTCTTTGCGAAGCTGTAAGTGTGCGAAATGTAGTGGTTGGTGATGCTAGATGCGAGGATCTTGGTGTTTATGTGATTCGGGCGTTGATTGATTCAACTTCTGTTGCACGGCATGAGAGCGGATCTTGATGAAGCTATACTGATGCCGTCATGCAGCACTACAACCGAGCTTACCGCCACCCTATCTAACAAGATCGCTCACATCTTCGGCCTCTCCGCCTTTGAACATATCGTCGAAGTTGCCGTCCGCGTCGTAAGTTCCGTACATTCTTCACAAAGTACCTCTGCTCACATATACAGTTCTTCTTCGTCCTCAACCTAACCTTCAATGGCGTCGTAAGTCCCCTTGTTCTTGTTATCATGTACAACACCGTTGCAGTTCACTCACCTACTCTCTCTAGATGTGGACGCTCTTCACCAAGGCCCTCGCACGTGGCACGTCAACCACGCAGGTCTCCATTATAAACACATCGACCAACTTCATGGTCACGGCACTGCTCGGCTTTGTCATTTTCTCAGAGTCTCTGCCACCACTGTGGTGGGCTGGCGCTGCACTGCTGGTAGTGGGCAACATTGTTGTCGGGAGCAAGGACGAGAGCAAGGATGCTTCGGCCGCGGAAGGGGGCTATGTTCCAGTGCCTGGCGATGATGAAGGGCAGCCTGAAAGGGGGGACGAGGATGAGGATGTCATCGACCTGGGGAGAGGATCGGATGACAGATCGAGGTAAATGGGCTATTTGGGTTGTTTATCACCAACGTGATTTTTGGATAGAGCCTCGATACTGAACTTGATATTTAGAACGCATTGTCAGGTATTGCGTGTCGTCTTACATTCATGTTGTATTCAAAACCGTGTAGATCTACCGTCGTTCAAACGCCAGCACAGAATCCGTGCTTCCCTTTACCGTACATGCAAACCAGATACAACCAAGCAGAACCAGATCCACACACTTATGACCGTCGGCTCTCCAACTCAACGCCCTCGTCCGCAATATCTTCGTCTCCATCCAAGATCTGTGCGCCTCGTCCTTGCGGACGATCTTGTTCGAATGAACCGCTGAGCCGGATCCTGCCACCAGATACGGACGACAGCTTGCCTGAGACCCAGTTGCCCGTCCGGCGGAACAGCTCCCAGAGCTGCTCTTGACCTTGGGCGATTTGGTGGTCATCCTTGGGGTTCTCGGCCGCTTCGACCTTGAACTGATACTTGAGGCAGTCCTTGACGGTGACCAGGCCAGTGAGTTTGCCGTGATACTCAACGAGGATGACTCTGGGCCCAATCTTTCGGAACAGCTCCATGACGGTTTCGAGGGGAAGGCGTGGATGGGCTGTCACAGGCGTTGAGTCGACATATCGGCTAAAATCAAGGCCTGTGGAGTTTGATGATTCACCAAACTGCATGATTGACGGTGTTATGGGTGTAGTAGGAGCGAGGTTGATGGTGGATGCTGCAAAGCTGCACCGTGCCGTGCCGTTACTCTGCTGCCCACGACTGAGACGATCGACGGCATATCGCAGCTCTGTCCGGCCAATGTAGCCAACCAGGATCTTGGAGTTGTTGTCCTCGACAACGGGGAAGCCCTGGTATCGGTCATCCGCAAGCAACTGTTCGACTTCTCCCAACGTGAGCCCATGGACTGGTATGGTGACCACCGAGGTTCTCATGACCTGAGAGACGGGAACTCCAAAGTTATGTTCCTCCTTATTGTCAAGGAACGGAAACCCGCTAAACCAAATCATGCGATCAGCAATGCCTCCCTTTCCGAATAGCTCGCTCACGGCCTTCGTAACGCCGACGACGATCATGGTAGGTAGAATGTAGTTCAAGGCACCAGTGAGCTCAAACATGATGACCACCACTGACACAGTAATGTGCATGATACCGCTTAGCGCCGCGGCAGCTCCTAGGAGCGCATATGTGCCAGGAGTAATGCAAGGCTCGTCGGGCTTGCAGGCAGAGAAGAAGACGCTGCCCGGGCTGGCCTCGTGGATAGCCTGGACAATGATACCCACGGTGCGACCAAACGATGCTCCAACAGCCATTGAGGGCACGAAAATACCAGCAGGGACTTTGCATCCGTAAGACACAATGACCAGGCTCATTCGCAGCACCGTTGCTAAAATCAGCGAGATAATGTTCCAGTACCGTTGATCTGAGTCACATAGACCGTGGTAGGACTCTCCTCCATTACACTCAGAGAATAGAATTTCCATGCTTTCTGTCATGTCAATCCTCAAAAAGGCGTTGGGGTACGCAACAATAGCGGTTCCTGCGGCGAGAAGGGTGGCCTCCAAGATGGCATAGTGCGTCAGATACTTCTTCCGGAATGCTTGAACCCGCAGATTCCACTTGATAACGAATGCTCCGTAAAGACCCCCAAATATGCCAATGATGATGTAGAATACAACTTCGAAAAAGTGCCAGTCGTGTTTATACTCGACCTGGAACATGACGAGTTGTCCGGTTCGGAAAGGGTTCATGGCTGCAAGAACCGCTGTCGCAACCAGGGCACAGAAGTAGCTGCGCCAGAGTGTTTTGAGTGGAAAGTAACTCGACATTTCCTCGAGCGAGAAGAGTACGCCTCCGATCGGGCTACCGAAGGCAACGGCAACACCAGCCGCGGCTGATGCGCTCAATATTTCGCGGGTTTTGGATGCGTTCTGCTTGTACTTGTTGAAGAGCCTGGAGATGACATTTCCAGTGCACACGGCATAGTGAACACTGGGGCCTTCCTTGCCAACAGACAATCCGGATGCGATAGCTAGGGGCAAGCATACGGACTTGATAATCAAGGTCCGCAGACCGAGGAAGCCCTTCATGACGAAGCCTGCGATGATACACTTGATCTCAGAGATACCTGAGCCGGCGGCGTACGGGGCAAAGGACTTGACCAAAGTGGCAGCAACAAAGGCAAAGAAGGTCTATGAAGGGTTAGTTTGTTCCTTGTAGGTGGGCAGCTCGAGTCATACGCCAAAGACGAAGTAGAGGAAGTAGTTCATGGGTTCGAAGCCCGTCCAACGATGCCATTGCGAGCAACCTGGAATATGTTAGCCTCTGTCGCAGGTTCATATGCGCAAGTCAACTTACCGTTCCCCTCTCCCCAGCAACAGAAGCTCTCGTTCAGGTAGAACCCCGTCTCGCAGTAGCCAATCTTGATATCCGCCAGCCACTCAGTGATGATGTTCAACAATGCAGCATTCAATCCAATCGCCGCGCCGATAATAGTGACCACAATCCAGCCTTGCGCCGCATCATAACTTCTCCATAGGTGGTATCTCCAGCCAGGCTGGCCCCGATCGTAGAGGCCGACGGCCTGTTTCCGCCGGGACTTGCGCCTCGCCTGCTCTCGCGCTGCGTCCTGCACCCAATCTATCGGTTCATATCAGCATTCGGCGGTTATCCAGTGTCGGTCGACGAGATCGCGCATGCATACCTATAGTAGTAAAGTCCTAGATGTGTCAGATTAAACGAACTGTGAGCCGCTGAGTATGTGGACTGACCTCATATCTCTTGATCTCGGCAATCTCCTCCTCAATCAGGGCCTCGCCCGAGCCGTTAGTGACGGGTATTTCGCCCTGCTCAGCATTGGAAACGGCAGAGGACAGGCGCGAGGATATGGAGGAGGGGCGACGTGAAATTGGAGCCGGATGCGGCGTCAAGTTGAAGGATGGCGATCGCAGATTCATGGTGTAGGTCGGGCTAGCATGGTCGCGATCGCGAGGGGCTCAGAGCAAGGGCGAGCACCAACGACGAGGATGCTATGCAGTCGAGTCGGGCCAGGGCAGCAGGTATGGGGTATGCAGGTGTTCGCCTGGTGTTTAGTCGGTTGTTTTAGCGAGATCAATGTGACGATCAAACGAGGCTGAAGGCTGAGGTGTTCTTGTAGGTTGCTAGTTGGCTGGCTGCTGTCATGCTGCAGCTGCATTGCATGGGGAACTGATCCGACGGCTGGGTGTCAGCTCCAACTGTGGCTGAAGCTTTTGCTAAGCCACAGCACAAACCAGGGTCGCGTTTAGTGGTTGCAGCGGCCCATCGCGTTTCGTGTCGTCGACCTCAGTGCGAGGATCCAGCCAAACTTGATCCTCTCTGATTCATGATAAGTCGGTTTCCATTTCAGCGGCCAACGAACCAGAGCATCCCGATTGCAGTCGCATCGGCCGAGTCAAGATTAATCCAATAATATTCCATCACATCACCCTCGCCGGTTCGCTTTTCTGGTCCTCGGAGCGAGACGAACCTGGGATTTTCCCAAGTAAGGTAAGGCCAACAAGACCCAGTTCAAAGTCATCCCCAAGATCCCATATATTGCCTTGGATGCGCCTCGTAGGCTTCGAATGTATCTCACATTTCACTCTGGGATGGTTATTTTCCGCCTAGCTTCTGCTACGCAATCTCAGCCTGGACAGGGGGCGCTATTGCTCCAGTGCATTCTGCAACGAATCTCATTTCATCCAACTCACCGATACACACAAGCTGACTCCCTCTTGTATTTAGGCTGTCTTGCTTAACCATATATCTCTCGACCATCACTCACCCTCTAAACCTACCCACCATGCCGTATAACACTACTGCCATCCCCCCTAGAAAGGAGCCGACTGGTCAGACTCAGCTTCCACGTCTGTTCCTCCCGGCCCCAGTCCCGAATCATTCGTCTAACCTCATCTTCAGTCTCAAGAGTAAAGAAGATCATTTCCCAGGACTCGGAAATTGGCATCTGCTCCAACAATGCCGCCTTCGTCATAACGCTTGCCGCCGTGAGTTTCCCTTCAGCCCCGTCAACAAACATGCCTACTAACCCGTGGCAGGAAATGTTCGTCCAGCATCTCGCCGACGAGTCCCACACTCAGGCTAAGCTCGAGCGCAAGCCTCGACGAAACATCCAGTACAAGGACGTTGGTGTGTTCTCCTCTCAACTCTCCCTTCCATCCGCCAATATCCGTTCTAACACCATTTCCAGCCAACGCCGTCTCTCACCAAGACAACCTTGAGTTCCTCGAGGACGTCGTCCCTAAGACTGTCCCGTACAAGAAGGTCAAGGCTGCTGCTAGTGCCACCCAGGCCCGCCTTCGCGGCGAGAAGACCGCCGAAGCGAAGTCGCCTGCAGTAAAGACCCCCGTTGCCAATGGTACTAGCAAGTCCATCGTCAACGGTAACGGAAGCCCCTTCACTGTGACTCCCCGCACCGAGGAGCGACAAGATGATCCCAATGCACAGCTGGAACTGGAGATGAGGCAAGCGGCTGGGCAAACCCGGGATGGTGACGTGACCATGACGGGCTAGGAGATGGAATGAAACACAAGGGCCAGACAATTGTACTGGCGCGATGCTGGGCCTAACAAAATACGTGGATGATGTAGTTGTTATAAAGATGAATCAACTCCACGACGGCTATGCTCGGTCAGGCATCGAGCTGGTATGAACATGAATACACCGAAATCCCACCCCCAACCCTTTTTATATGTCCCCCGAGACCAGGCAATGAGACAACCGTGAAACGTCCACCTTGCAGATATGGGATTCCTTATTCCTCCATGGGATCCCCTTGAATTCCAGACGGGAGCCGTCCCTCGTTCAACTCCTTCTCCAGCGCAATAATTTCCTGCAGGCTGGTCGCCTTCTTGATCCGTTCTTGCAAGCGCTTCTTCTCCGCGTCCGTGAGTTTTATTCTCGACAACTTCGAGGGCGCATCTGAGCCGCTGGAGGCATCAAAGGTTGTAGTCTTGATACCCATGATCTATTCGATGGTTAGACGGTGAGTCGTGTGATGAGGGGTTGCCAGCGTACCTTAGAGGCCAACACAGTAGGCTCCTCCACAGTTCCGAAAAGCTCCCGCCCCTTCTCCCTCTCGGCCTCCTTGACTTTCTGGTAGTCCAGGAACCTCACAGAAGGGCACCGCCAGAGAACCCAGTATCGAAAATGCTAGGATGCTCGTCAGCCAAACCTATCCAACGTCGTTTCTCGTAGCACGTAGTAGACTCACTTCCTTCTTGGCGACCGGATTATCGACCAGCACGAGGTGCGTCAACCGCGGAAATGTTGCTAACGCATCCAGATCTGCCAGCTCCACCAGGTTATTCGACGCCAGAACCAAGTTCGTCAGGTTGGGAATGGCCTTGGCCAGTGTGGGCTGGATGCTCGCGACGCGGTTGCGCGCCAGCAGGAGGGTCGTTATCCGAGGGGATAGGGGTACGTTTCCCAGGACCTGGATATCGTTGTCGGTGAAGTCGATGGCATCGTGAGGCTGCCGGCGCACGTCAGGTTAGCTCTCTGCATTATTGGGGCCTAACAGGAAGGACAAGGCAAGGGAAGCAGCACTTACGCCAGCGACACCCAAGTTCTCAATCGCGGGGATTCGGTGTCCTGTTCACGCCGCGAAGACGATTGTATCAACTCTGCCCTTTACGATCAAAAATGTAGCATCTGCTCTTTTCACAACGCACCTCGGAGATCAAGCTCTCGTTCCTTGAGAGGATTGAGATAGGACAAGGAATCCCGGATGAGGTCGGCGGTGAGCCGCATCTTGGAGCAAGGACCGTTACCTCGGGGTCAATTTATAACTTGGGGATTTGCTGGGGGACGGTGTCTGTCGGCTCGGGGGATTTCCTGTCGTGGGCGGGCTGCTGGTGGGTGGGATTTTTGGCGGGTCGTTGAGTTGTGATGGCGAGGCTGATGAGCTCGACAAGGCGGAGGGGAAATTTTGGAGTGTGAATGCGGGCCAAGGTGCCTGCGCCACGTTGAGCCTCGTCTAGGCCCCGCACAAGCCACACTTCCAACGCTACCTACCCAAACTACCTCTGTACCGACTAACATCCTCAGCGAAAGAGTCTCAACTTCCTTATTCCTATATCGATTCAGAGGTTCAGGTTATGAATCAGATAATTCAGAAAGTATGGTCAACATAAGACCAACGAACGTCAAATTAACCAAAAGGGGGGGGATTATAAGAACCAGGGGCCTAGTTTAGACCTGTATTCATACTCTATCCAGCATCAATAACCCTCCGCAATAATTACAAGGTCTTCGCCCGCAGGATCTGAAGCCCTTCCAATCCTCCGCCTGCTTCATATGTGCCCCAGTTCTATTGAAACACGAATACAACTCCTGACCGGTCCACCGAAACGCTCATCGTGTATGGGTACTCCAGCAACGCCACGTCCAAAATAGAATCCATGTGTGTCTGCAGAAGTTGCTGCTGCTGCATCGAAATTACCGTCGACCGCGGTGGTCGTGCACTGGAAGACTTTGCCTTGGGTCCGGACCCTGCGTTCGGTGCAGTAGGTCCCTGCCGCGGGAATCGCTCTGTGTTCAGCGTCAATGCCGCCGTGGGGTGAGATGTCGTGTAGGTCGGTTTAGACTGATCAGGCAGAAGCCCGCTGTAGATGAACGAACTCTCCATACGAGATAGGTCCCAGAACCGGAGTCTCTTGTCTGAGCCACCGGTGACGATGAATGCGTGCCGGACGTCCCTAGAGTCCTCAGCGGCAGCTGTTCCCACGATCATGGCCCGGACTCCTCGATCGGCGTTTGTGGTTTCGTTGAACTCAATGTTGGTAGCATACCGCCCCAGCATTCCTTCTGGCTTATCTTCGTCAACATCCCATGCCTCGTAGGTCTTTGGGCTATCTTTGCTGGCATCCTTGTTGCCGCCAGTGCGATAAATCTCTCTGCACACGGTCTTCTCCAAGTCCCAGACTGTAACTTCTCCTTGGCCTGTTCCACCGGATACACAGATCCATTTGCCACGGCCCTTGGTGGGATGGATGCAGATCCGGTAAATTGAGCCCTTACCTGGCAGACCCCAGCCCCTGAGTCTCATCTTGAATCTGAGATCCCATAGGTCCACCACGCCATGCGAAGTTCCCACGCACAGCCAGTTTCGCTTCCTATCAACGCAAAAGCACGTTGGCGTTCCATGATGAACAGGATTCTCAAGCACGTAGAGAAGGCTCATGGTCCTGAGGTCAATGCCCAAAATCCTTGAGCGATTCGTGGCGAGGATGAGAATGGAGCTCGAATCCTGCCTAAAATGCTCACACCAAACCGCAAACTCGTCTGTGGGCAGCTGATACTCTCGCAGAACGCGCAGCTTGCCATACCTGATTACCCCGCTGGCAGAAACTGTATCGACCTTAACAACATGGACACTTCCATCGCCCGCGCAGCTCACAAAACAATGCGAGTTCTCAATGAAGCACAGTGCAATAACTGGAGCTCCGTTGACATGCTTGTGTGTTTGTCTTGAGCGATGGGTAATGTTTCGCTCGAGCCGCGCAGTATCCCATACCTTAACAGCACCGTCATCGCCACCAGTGACAAAAAAGACATGGTCAGGAGAGGCCAAGACCCTGTTGATGGGACCTTTGTGCTCTCCAAATGTCGCAACGAGTTGTCCTTGGGGCTTCCAGGGATCTTCACCTGGCTGGAGACTAATCCTGTTCGCCTTTGTGCGCTTGATTGGGGTGACCATCGGTCCGAACTCGATGACATCGCGAGGGAAGTTATCCACAAACATGCTGTCAAGCATCCTTTGGATATTCGGGTCACCCCCTTCGTAGCTATGCCTCGACAGCCTAGGAGTTGTCCTCTCTGCTTCGTTGCCATCTGACGAAGGCGCCTTTGGGGGCGTGGGTTGTGCAAAGGGTCCTTCAACTTCGCCAAATGCATTCGCATCTGTTGTGCCTGTCTGGGGGACCGATTTGTTCTTGTCTTTTCGATCAAGGAGACTCAACGCACTCGCCTGATGTCGGACTGCTCTCCTTGTTGCGTATGGCTCTTCCTGAATGGACACGTCATCATCGGCCACTACCTGTCCGCGTGCTGTGGATGGGTTTCTAGAATGCCTCGCAGAACCAGCAGAAGTGGGTGATAAAAGTCGCTGTGGTGAACGTGGCCCACCGCTCAGCACCCGGCCCTTTTGTGTGTTGAGCGCTGTCCGCTTTCTTCCACTGATAGGGTCGTCAATGGTCATCGAGGCATCCAGGAGAGCATCAGCAATGGTGTAAGGTTCAGTCGGGGGGTCAAGGTTCGGCATAGCCGTGGGATCACGAAGGGGTGCGTCGTTAAAGAACACCGTCTGGGGTGTGACACCCAAAGTCTTCAGAGAGACGACTCCTGATGGTGTCGATATTTCCGCCGTCGAAGCGTCTCGCGCCTTCATCTTACTAAGACGCCAGATAAACTCCCTGAGCGCATCGAGTTTCAACTCATCCTCGTGTTTCAATCCGAGGTTTCTCAGTTTCGCAAACCACTGCTCATCTTCGTCATTGCGAGCCACCTTTCCGACTGATCCGGCAGAGAAGTCTCTGGACGATCGCGAACTCTTTGAGCCAAATAGTAGAGGCCGAAGTTGCTGGAGCGGTTTCCAATAAACACCTCGATCCGTCTTAAGGGCCCATGTGACTGCCTGATCAAATACGTTCCGAGAAAGCGGCCTCTTCAAGGCATCAAGGAGATTCAGCTCTGAAAAGTCGGACAGAACTTCCACCTTCATGTACGGCTTCACCATAGGCACCAAGTTGCACCTAATATCGGCAACGGTCAAAAATCTCGCAGACATGGACAGGAACTCGGTGGCGGCCTCTCGTATCCAGATGTTTGGGTGCATGGTAAATCGGCTAATAAGATCGGCCAGCTCCCAGACCTTTGGTCTCGAAAGGAGACCAAGACCAGCAAGCTGAGCAAGCGAATGCAGAGCTGCCTGAACCACAAACTCTTCAGGGTCGGTAAGAGCTTGGATCATCAGTGGTAGCATAAACTCTTCTAGGCTGGTGCTTCCAATGAATGTCGAGATGCCCACGATCGTATCAAAAAAGGCACATTTCAACGTCCAATCGCGGTCGTTCAGATATGTGTTTAGGTGAGTGAGCAAGACGTCGTTGGAATGTTCTTGGAAGAACATGCAGAGCTCAGGGACTGACGCCAAGAAAGCTCGGCGGACTGATATGTCTGGGTCTTCAACCAGTTGCTTGGTATGGCTCTCTAGAACTTCGAAAAGCTGCCTTCCGGCGTTATCAAAGACGCTCTCAAAATTAGCTTCCGCGTCGGCTCCGGGCTCTATCTCGGGATCAGCAACGGGCATCGAACCATCAGCCCTCAAGCTCGAGGCCATCTCGAGGAATCGCTGTGCGGTAGTCGCAAGACTTCCCAAACACGATGCGTATGTTGCCTTGACCAGAGGGCTCGGGATCTTTGACCTGGATCCGAGAGCCACTTCCATTCGAGGCAACACGTACTCCACCAAGACATGCGAGTTGATCGGTGTAACCATTTGAACAAGCTGCAGAAGCTGAGTGATTGTTCTAATAGCAGCTATGACGACCAAGTCAGTCTCCTCCGGTCGAAGAAGCGTCATTAGATATGGTAACACTCTGTCCAGCTTGGCTTCATCCGTGAGTCTCTCCGAGAAAGCTAAGAGCACGTCGCATGCCCTAATCCTTGATGAAGCGCGAGCTGTGTTTCTCATTGAGGATACAATGAGAGTAAGGAATATTAAAGTTCCATCGTCTTCTGGCGGCTCTAAGTCTGAGGACACGGGGTGATCGTGGTTGGGGATATTCAGCCGCACTGGGAAATGAGATAGGCCGAGTCTTGACGAAGATTGCAAGGCGTTTGAAGTGCGCTTTTCAGGTTGATACCCAAGGAAATACGAAATTTTGTCAAAGTCGTAGAAAACGCGGTCTATCCGGTCATCAGCCTCTCCAAGGTTCTTCATCGCGCCCGACATGGGGCTGTTTCCTGATGATGGATCGGTGATGAGCTCCATGTACTGGTGAAGAAAGTTGTAAAAGTAGTTTGGAAAAACCTTTCCCTTCCAAAACTCGAGATATTGCTCCGCGGAGTAGCGCTTCTCTGGGTCGAGCTGAATCATGTGGGATATCATGTCACGGACGTCCTTGTCGGAGATGACACTCAAGTGCGTAATGACAGGGTCGTACTCGCCACGGCGGTACTTATACAGCTGTGCAAGGCTAAAGATCTCGGATTCAAGAAACATCTGGGCGATGACGCATCCAGCGCTGAATATGTCCATGGCCCAGGTCATTTTCGGCTTCTGTGGAGGCGCCTCTCCAGAAGCATAGAATCGCTCAGGGGCAATGTAACAAGTGCGCCGACTTGACGTGTCAAAGAAGTAGGAATAATCGCCAGGGTTATCGTCTGGGAGCATGATGGGCTTGTATGCCGAGGAGAAGTCGGACAGGTACAACCAGTTCCAGGAAGTGACGAGAACGTTCTGCGCCTTGATGTCGCCGTGGTAGACGTCCCGCGCATGGCAGTCGCGGAGAGAGCAGAGGAGCTGGAAGGCTAGCCATTTCTTCTCGATATCCTCGAGGAACGGTCGTGTGCTGAGGCGGTCGTAGAGGGAGCTGTAGAGGTATTGGCGAACGAGGTAGCCGTTGGATTCGGTCTCGATGATGCGCTGGAAGCCGAGGGCGTTGGGTACATCGGCCAGAGCCTTGCGCTGCTCTGTGTCGCGTCAGTATACCCGTAATGATGCGCGCACTGAGGCAGGCCAGTCTTACCTATGATCTGCTTCTTGTACGTCTCCAGCTTGACCTCGGGGTAGGGCTTCACGAGCACCTTGACGAGGACCAATCCATTCTCGTGGCGGCCGCGGATGGTCTTCATGAAGCGCGCGTCGCCGATGCTCTTCTCATAGTGCACATCGCTGAGCTCTACGGCGTCGATACCCGCGGAGCCGGCGGACGGCGTCGCGAGCGAGAAGCCTTGACCCATGGTTGGTGGGGGAAGCCTGGTGGTATCGTGATAGCTATCGGTCGGGGGATTGCGACGCAGCCGTCATTTTGGACGACTCGAGCTGGCGGGAAGGTTGGGCGAGCTGGCGGTTGACGAAATCTTTGCGGGTGCTGTCTGTGTCGTCAGAGTCGCGAGGTTGAAGGCATCAGCGGTGTGTACCCGAAGCTCCCTAGGACGTCATTGGAATAGCTAGAGAGGTCACTTCCCGTGGTCACTTACGAGGTGTCGGCGAGCCGTTCATGCGATCTCCGATGTGGGGCCGCTGTGCTATCTTAGCCCCACCATTGGCCCAAGCTCATCACAGCTACCCTACATCTCCAGAACTCAAGCATGTTGCCTTGCGGTTCACCATGCCGCATGATGATGACAGCTAGTCTTGTAAAATATGACAAAGTACAAAGGTAATATCCTCTCACAGCTGCGAGAATTTGTCGCAGTGAACTAGCTCATAAGGCTAGCCTCTCTGCATCAGTTCGCGGTGATAGACGTGTACTTCAGGAGCTTCGACGGAAGTTTGCGGATGAAGTTTGAGCGAATCAATATTGACTAACTCCAGTCTGGAACGAAGGAATTTGCTATCACCGACCTTTCCGTGTATCCTAAGGAGTTCGCGAGCAGCACAGTTGCTAAAGCCCCCCAAAAGCATGGGCGAATGTTTTCTATGTATCATGTCCCACGAAAGCAGCGGCTGGGATCCAGGACTCGATGAGTTTGGTCATTCTCTGGTCCTAGATAAAGTGATTGGCTGTCTTATTTGCCTGGAAAAATTTCCGATTTATTCTCGACATCGCCACTTATAAGGAAATGCATGGCGCCTGCGATACCCGAGAAAACGGGTCAGCCCAAACCGGACGAACTCAAATCAAGATTCATATCCCAAGATAATACAAAACTGAGGACAGTTTCTTCATGTGTCTTCCCACGTCAATCAAGGGGCTTGATATGGACAGGAAGGAATGTGGTAAGCACTGCTTTGATCAGATCAACTTCTCTTGTTCTCAAACTACTATCCATGACTTGATAATTCATCTTGACGTCCACAATTTGGAAGACATTGTGTGGAACACTCAAGCATTTAAACTTCGTGGTCGCCGAGAATGAAACCGAGGGACCCGTCCAAGCTGCGGTGACTAATTAACCAGTTTCGCACGGCGGAGAACACTGGTCTCATCCGCGGGAAGGGAACAGCCTATCCATAGTATTGCATGGGTAAGAGCAGTTGAATTACTAGCATATGCTGTAATAAGTGGTAACAATTTAACAGAGGTCTCGGGACTGGCAAGACCCTGACCGTAGACAGGTACCAATTTTAAGGTTGCTGAGATTGCGAAAAAGCCTCTTTATAGAGTAACCTCTGGAGATGTTGGTACAAAGGTTGAAGGTGTCGAACAGCAGGACAATCCTTCTCCCGACTCGGGGTAGAAGATCTGCCAACCCCCCCTCATCCCCGCCGTATTGTCCTTCTATATCGTGTCTTTGTTCCGCAACTCGACCAGCACTCATGCCTCTAGCGGCTGAAAGGCTGGTTTACCGATTAGTTGTCGCCGGCTATAATCAAATCGCCAACTTTAGAATATTGAGACGTTGCTAGCTGGCGCTGCTGCTGCAAACTTGCCATGTTCTTGACAGTCATTGGCATGAGCTGTCCTGGGTTAGTACCGCCTTGCATCTGCTGGGCGTGAGCAGCTTGTAGACGCGGCTGAGCCCGTTTCAGGTTCTACTGAGCCTCTTGCTCCAAATATTGATTCTCACCTTGCTACTGCTCCTTTTGGAGAGCGAGTCGCTGGCTATGGTGGCTTGCGACTGTGATGTTGTTCCTTGGACAGATTGGTTGGCGATAGAGCAGCTCCACGGCTGTGCATCTCGAACTAAACTTACTGGCCCGAGTCTACCAGTCTGTCTCAGCTAATGAAGCTACTGAGGGCTGAGCAGTTTTAACTGCCCAGGGATGAACTGATCCAACTGCTGGGGGCTGAGTTGATCCAACTGCATACCCATGGGCATAGCGTTCGAATCCTGTATGTTGGCCTGCTGGAAAACGTTATATATAGATATATATGGGCCATCAAATCCTCTCTCGCGTGTTGCTGTTGGAGCTATCACTGCTGTTGCCGCGCTGCTGCCATCGATTGTGGGTTGTTGGCCGGAGAGAAGACGCAGGTAATACGCGGGATTACGAACCGAGGTCCGTGGGTGTGACGGAGACATACATTACCGCTGCTGCTCTCGGAGCATTTGCTGCTGAGCGGGATTCAGATGCTGGAGAGCACTCGGCGGTGGCGCACCTGAAGCCATCATGTCTGCAATGACGTGGTGGGCCGTCAGTGGGCCCGTATAACTGGTGGGACCGAACGTATAGATATGAGCAAGGTACAGAACCCGGGATTAAGTGTTGGTTGTGTTTATAGATGGTTAGGCTGTGCTGGGCGTCATCGGTCACGTGTGGTGTTGTGCATCTCAGCCCTGCCATAGCCACGCGGACATTGCCATATTGAGCTGACGGAGACTAATGCAACGTTGATTGAAGCTGAACGCTGGTTGCCTTGGCCTGCCACATGGCATGATTAAAGTCTCAAATATATTCCAGTTCCTCCCTTCACATTCTTGATTTGTGTACTGCATAATTCTTTTCACATCATGTGGAGTTTAAAGGGCGACATGGCCTCCTTCTCATATGTGTTCAAATCGGAGTCACTGAGCAACCAAATTTCTCGATGGACTATTCACCAGCAAGAGCTCTGTCCCCTTTTTGCCGTGTTGCCTACGGAGATTCGCCTTCAGATATTCTCCATTGTTCTCACAGAAGAGCAAGTCCTGATCAGATCTGATGCAGACCCTTCGCATGGCATCCCCGAACCCAACTGGCTGCTGCGCAAGCTCCCCGACGATACAAGAGAACCTGAGAGGGAGGGTTCCGATCTGGAGGTGGTCGGTGTAGAAAACTACTCCAACTGGGGCCTTGACCTCGGAATGTCCCAAAATATTCCTGGAGGCGACTGGCTTCGCCCAGGCATGTCAGGTCGGACGGTCCAACACACTTCCTTGCTGCGGACGTGCCGTCGGATATTCACCGAAACACGGAATATGCTCATGGAGAATGCTACCATACGTTTATTTGGAGGGGATTATGATGTGCCACCCAACTCCCATCTCGGTTATAAAATGGACATGTACACCATGTCGCGCTACACTGCAAACCGTCTCACGTCCTTCCATCTAAATGTCCCAGTCCATTTCCTCGAACATGGTTTCCTCTTTACCCGCGCTCTCGACATGTGCCCGGCCCAAGACATTCGATTGACCATCCGCCAGGGCGACTGGTGGAAGACGGACACTTCGCCTCCACAGCTCACTCCCTATGGGACGGGTTGTGTCAACCGATTCCAGCCCAACCAAATGCAGGAGCACATGAATCTCACAAAAGACCACGGCCTGGCTAATAAACGGCCTTCAATCCCACCCATTCCCTTTGAGAGTGGTCCGAGGAGCCCTCGCGGTGCCTGGGGAGCGGCGCTCTCGCGGTTTCCAAGGCTACGGCGCTTCACCATCGACTTTGAGTATAACGAGGATAGATTCGACTCGCTCCTGGAGCTTGCAGAATGGGCACATCGGGTCTGGCGCTTCCGCCTCGGTGGCCATATGAAGGGCTACTACCTAAGCGCAGCCGGAATCCCCATCAAGAAGACGAGTTGGCGCGGCCTGGCTCATCACTGGACAACTGCCCACCTCATTCACAGACATCAAGTGCACCACGACAACCCGTCTAATGCTACATGCTGTGAATTTCGCAACAAGCTCATGGATCAAAACATTGGGCCAAGGATGTACACCTTCACGGTGACGTGGACAGCCCGTAAGCTGGAACCCGAAGATGGCGACGATCCCAGCATTCTCGGCCCGGAAGCTCTGCCTGACAAGTGGAATGAGTTGTCAATCGATGGTCGAGCGGAGGAGCTCTCGTCGGACGATTGGCTTTCCGGCGATGTGCCAACCTACGAGCTCCTGCACCCAGCCTGTTCGCCCGGTTTTGACACTTGGTTGTGATTCACCGACCGTTAACTGCGAAGGGAAAGGGGAAGAAAAGAAACTATTAGCCCAACGAGGGAAATTTATGGGTCGTGTATACATTCATGGGTTATATCGCACTTCTCCGGAGGAGCCTGAGGCAATCAATATATGCATTCTAAACTTGTTCAAAATTCCATGTATCATTGGGTACCAGATGAGTGGGATACTAGTGTAGGATCTACTATTTTGTTCGAATACTACCAGGATAAGTTATTAGATGAGGTTAATACGCTACGATGAAGACATTTACAATTCATGTGAAGGCTCATAATTTGAAGATGGTAGAAGTTGATAATATTCCTCTTTAAATGATGACGCTCGACTTTTGGTTCCTTGGCTCCCCAAAGCCTAATATGAGGAGATGCTTTTATCATAAACTCAAATCCCCAAAAAAAAACCCATCACAAGCACCTAATTTACGAATGGGGAAGATGCGAAAAAAGTATCCAGTTTCATAATCTCTTTTAGATGTACCCATTTGTTCGCGGCCGTAACCCTAGATAGAATGACAAAAAGAAACATGAAGACCCAGCCGTAGCAGTCGGCAAAAGTACACACACCCCACGCTATGAATGTTTTTTGTTCGGAAATCGAGAGAGAGCCTAGGGATAAAAAGAGCCCATCCGCAGATAAATGCCCTCGCTTCGTGGAAAGATATTTGGAATCAATAAACAAAAAGACAAAATGGTTCCCTATCTCTCCCGGTTCCGTGACACCGACAATGATGAGGCGAAAAAAAGCAATGATGAATATAATGCGATGAATGGCTTGAGGGTAATTGATCAAAATATCGAAGTGACCAACTCCCAGACACGCGGCTCGTGGCCATTCTAGGGCCCACGACTCCGCATGGCTCGAGTTGATCGGTACTGGAGCTTGGGCACCTCCATATCAACGTCGATGCCTTCGTCGGCCTCGATGATGTTGGGGTCAACCTCGAGAGGCGCGTCTGAGTCCAAAACATATGGAGGCTGGTCCTCAGGCTTGGCAGCCTCAAGCTTTTCGGGATCTTGGTTGGCTGGCGTCATCGCTGCGCCGTCCTTGAGGCCGGGAGACATCTCGCGGCGCATGCTAATAGGTCGGCGCGTTCGGACCTTGCCCAGCTCGCCCGTCTCCTTGGCAAGCTCAGGCTCCTCGCGTTGCACACGCTCCATCTCCTTGGTTGCCACTCCCAGGACCTCGGTGAGCTGCTTCTGCACCTTTGTGATCTCATCGTTACAATCGCCGTCGCGCAAGAACTGGTGGGCGCCGTGCTCGCACATGCTCTGCACAATTTCTAGGCTCTTGTCCAGTCGATCGTACACATCCGGAGGTTGATCTTTCCCACCAGGCCCGAAGCCAGGTCGAGATATTGATGACATTGGGTTGAAACGTCGTGTGCTCATATACCTCAGCGAAGGAAGGGCCTCGAGGCCATTCTCATCACTGTCATTCTTGCCCTCCTCAGACATGTCCACCTCGGCTAGGCGCTTGATCTGGGCAACCTTTGCGGCCATCTTGGCCTTTCGCATAAGATTTCGGCTAGATGACACGAATCTCACGAGATCGTCGAAGAAGCCTTGCACATAGCTGTCATAATACACAATGATCATGCTCCGTGTTCGATATGCTGGAGGAGCGCCCTCAGCGGACACCACTGACGATGACCGTTGTCTCCTCTTGACTTGTTGTCGTACTCGCGTGCGCGCTGCTTTGATAGCCTCCTGCGACTGCTTCACGGCGGATGGGCTGGGTGGGGAGACTGTGGATTCCTCCTTCTTGGCCTCGACAGGAGGTGTGGAGGGCTCGGTCGCCACAAGGGGAGAATCTTCGGGGATGGTATCGTCGGGCGTAAGCTCTGGGGCGGAAGTCATAGGCACGTCATCTTTCGGCCTGAGAGACTCGGTCGAGCCCTTGTTGCGTATGGACTTTGTCTCGGGGCTCTTTCCCTCGGCTGCAGCAACAGCGGCCAGCTCAGCTTGGCGCTGATCGATCTGGCCGCTGAGGTCGTCCAGCTGCTTGAGCCAGCCTGGGACGTTGTTGGAAAGATTTTTCAATGCATCCATAGCCATTTCGCGGGAATCGGGTTGCGGAGGCGGTGCCGTGTTGACGGAGAGACGGAGCGAGGGGGTCAGCACCCAACGCCCCAGCTATTGGAGAAGGGACGGGAAGTGGTCCTGCGGAGACGAGAGAGGGAGGAAGGGGAGGAGGGTTGTGTTGGATCCTGCGAGGTCGATGGCACAGTGCAAAAGCAGGCGACGCAGCTGAGAGGAAGTAGGTGCGGGAGGATCTGTGGATCGACGGGTATCTTGGAGGTGAGCTCGGGGGTCGTGGTGGCGATATTAGGTGTCGGGGAGTATGAAGATCAGGTCGACAGCATGATGATCCAACGGCGTGGATCGTGACTCTCAGGAGGCGGCAGGGGATAGAAGAACTCGTGTCGTCGTGGTCTCGTGATCGTCGGCAGTTGATTGCTTCCTCCTTCACGGGAGTGGATAGACACTGAAGGCGGAGGCGGCGTCGGTGTCTAGGGAATGGGCCACAGACAGAGTTTCGAAGCAAGCAACTTCTTGGGTGTTGGAGCGGGTTGGTGGTGGTGAGGCTTGCTCTTTAGGCTTGGCTAACGCAGCAAGTCGAGTGACGTTGGGCCCACTGTCAACCAACAAATGCGATCGGGGAAGGACAAAAGTCCAGCGCCTCAGCGGAACCAACAGCGCTCTGGACGCTAAAGTAACAGTGCGTTTGCTTGTGGATTGCCTGTGGATTGCCTGTGGATTACCTGTGGATGCCTGTGGGTTGCCGGTGGACTGCCTATGACGGGGCCTAGTGCGTAATGCCAGGATAGCCGGGGTTAGGAGGCGCTCAGCGGATGGGGGCTTTCGGCGGGAGTTGGTGGACTTCAGCGGGGCGCGGATGGATGGCGAGGAGCCGCTAGGACGCTCCGAACTGGACCCTAATTATTGTCCGCCTCAGAACTGTCGCTCTCGTCACTTCGAGTCCAGGGGGAGCCGCGAGCGGGGATGGGCGCTAGCGGGAGGGATTGGAGAGGCCAACTAGCGGCTGGTCTGGGGGGGTGAGATGGTGAGTTTATTTGTCTGGACGGGGAGTGGGCTGTGGGATGTGGGATGAGGGATGTGGGCTGTGGAGGTTGGGTCGGGAGACGAGCGGGCGAGCGAGTATGTGCCTTGGCTGGGTGGCGCTTTGATTGATCAAGCAACAATACGAAGAGGAGGGAGGCGTGAGTAATATAAAGGACGCAAGAGTTGATAAGACACTGGCTGCTACAGGCACCGGCTAATGAGGAGGGGGGAGGGGGGAGGGGGGAGGGAAGGGGAAGCAGGTTATGGAAGAAGAAGAAGAATGAATCGGCGAGGGGAGAAACGAGACAAGCGTGCAGGCGAAGGCGAAGGCGAGAGATTTTTATTTAAATGCACAGGGGACGACGACAGGCCAACCTGCGTTGAGGTGCATTCATCCATCCAGCCATCCATACATGCACACATAAGACAACGCAACGCAACGCAAACCCCGGAAGAGACAGTGTGTTATGTAGGTAGGTACGTACCGTCCGTAGTCCAAACATAGGCCGTGGTACTTCGTACCCGCCGGCCCATGCGCAGTTCGACGAGGTACCGCAAGCTGCATCGGAGTGCATGTCGCGCGGCACATGGCAAGGCCTGTACTGTGCGATGTTGTGGATGGGATGGATGTGAAGCATGGGCGGCAGAGCGGCATGGCGGCATGGCGGCGGCAGGGCCGGCATGAGCATGGGTGCAAGCAGCTGCAGCAGTGTAATAGCCCTGGCCGGCCAGGGCCTGGCGTGGCCACAGAGCGAAGCGGGCCAAGGGGGGAGAAGAAGGGGAGGGGGAAGGGGACGAGAGAGGAGAGGCAACAAGGGTCGATGAGATGAGATGCAAAAGCATGTGTGGATGGAGATGTGGGATGGGATGTGATGTGATGTGGGCTGCGGGACGTGGATGGCGACATACGCACAAAGTGGCTCGTACATTGTACGAATTAATAGATTGACGGGCAGATAGACAGGCAGACAGACGACAAACGGACAGACCGATGACGGGCAGTCAGACAATCAGACAGTCAGACAGTCAAGTCAAGACCGTGGGCAACACGAAATACCCATGCCATCACACCGTCTCACAGATCTACCTACTCACCCTCCTGGCGTCGGTTCAACACCCGTCACCTTTCAACTCAGCATACTCTGACTCGATCACCACCGAGCGCTCGCCCGGCTTCAACCCACAGACGCACTCGCGCAAGCACACGCAAGCACACCCGCACCCGTAGCCTTGCGCCCTCCTGCAGCCACCAGCCGTTAACCACAGGCACCTCCGCAGGCGCTACCACAGCGTTGTCGAGTTTTCCATATCTGCCACGTCCGCCCGCTACCCGTGGGCCCGATGAGCCGCCGCAGGGTAGTCCCCGAGCCTGCCAAGCTGTTCCCCGAGCCGGCCAAGAGGTCCCCGAGTGTGCGCGGCGAGGAGTCCCCGGAGAGGGCAGCATTTAGTAAATAATCCCCGGCGAGGGCGAGACAGGTGGGGGAGGGAGCCGCAAATCTACACCAGTACGTACCTACTCGAACCACGACGGACGTCGTTTATCACAAGGTATGCAAATATGTGCTCGGTCGAAGTGTGCGCAAAAGGGCCTGGTCCTTGTGTGGGCGGCGAAGGGGCAAAGAACGCGCAGAGGGGGTGGGGTTGCGGGCTTGAATTAGGCATTGGAGGATGCTCGCTGTTCGATGTCAATGTCGGACCGGGTCGAATGAACCGCCTCAGATACGCTCCATGACATGGATCGCGGCTGTTCGTCAAAGGACCTACCCCATCCAGCCCATCTTCAAACAACCGAGCGCGGATACATACCTCCTGTAGATGGAAATGCGTCCCCGTCAAACCCCCATGTGTGCGTGTAGCCATGTATTGGGAACACCAAAAATGGAGGCAACCGTCATCGATCGCCTTTCGTGTCACCCCGGCCCGGTGCCACAGTCGTTCATGGCATTGTGCGCCCCAGAGCCCTTCGTTCCCACCTGCCACGATATCCGCAAGATATTCCCCCGTGCCAAGCGCTCGGGGCGGGAGGAGGGCATCGGGAGCTCGTCGTGCCTCCGCATCGCCCTCGGACCCCGTATTGGGAGATTCTTGCGCCGTTATCCGATGCGTTGCCCCTCCCGCCCACGGCCCGCCGCCCGAAGAGTACGAAAAACCCGGAGCGTTACAATGCTAGATGACATGGCTTCGTCGAGAAGCTCTCCCTGGCTGGAGGACATCTCCCCGAGTAAATGTGTCACTCTGACAATCCGCCGAGACCCAAAAGCGGTACGAGCAGCGAGAAGAATACCACGGCTGCCGCAAACTCACGACGTTGCTTTCAGGCCCGCGTCGTTGACCGACTGATGCTGGCCTGACCTGCCTGACCTGACCTGACCTCACCTTGAATCCAGGCATTCCCACAAAACTCACCACTCCAACCCGGCCATTGCCCATTTTGGAGATGCCGCCTCAAGGGGACGATGAATGCGCGTACACAGGTACGGAACGAGTAGCGAGGCGCCTGACGCCTGCAAGCCCTCGGAGGGCTATCCCTGGAGGATAGCGCCGAGGCGCGTAGCACGCCCGGAGGCAGATCACCACGGCCATGTTGATCATCTTTCTCTAGAAGCCTTGGCTATCTGATCCCGGTCGTACCCCACGTCAGAGCTCTGTCGCGAAAGATTGATGGCGGCGCCCCCCGAAGGGTTGCAGGGACGGGCTGATAACTAATGGTCGCTTCCATCCTTCCATTCTCATCTGTTGGCACCCATCCATGCGCACGGAGGATGCGAGTTCAAAATTTACTGCTCTGCACGCGCCCAACCGGCTACAAACTGGTTGTCAACTACCGACGATGTTTGTGTAGTCGGTAAAGTAATTGCGGTGCTAATTAAATGCCATGTAGCTAACTACAGCAGCCTGTCCTTGCTTTGATTCCCTCCCCCCCACCGCCACTCTCGACAGGTCGTCGATGGAATGCCAATCCCATACCCAAAAGGGAAATGGAGTCCTGGATTCGTGCCATGCGGCGCGGCCAGGCCCCAGAGCGTCCTGCCACAGTCGTGCAACTTGCACCATCCCACAAGCAGTTTGAGTTGGTTGCGCACCTACGGGAGGGACCAGTTCGCTGCGATTCCCCCATCCGGAAGTCTCACAGGCCAAAGGTGTCTGGCATCAGCCCTGTCTCTTGTGTGTGTCTGGCTGTATCGCCGTCAGTTGGCTGGGTCTATCCGCCCCTGTTAGGTAGGTGACACCCAACCAACAACGCGTGTTGGCGCTGATTGAACAGCTAAAGAAGACCTCTCGGGCTCGCCTAGACTCATCTAGACGTCCAATCCGACCAACAGCCAGCGACCGAAACAAGCCCGCCCTGTTTCTTCTCACCTCCCTTTTCAAGTTTCTGGCTGCTCGTCTCTGCCGTACATCAACCTGCATGCAATGTCATGCTCCCCACCCGCCCCTCTAAGCCCCCTCACCGGCCGGACCCCATTCAATAGCCCACTCAGAGTTTCCTCGAGCATTCAGCATTCAGCCTCCAGAGCCCGGAGCGTGCATGGTTAACCCCAACCTCCATTGCCACATCAATGCCAACCGGCAATCTCGTTGGCCATCAATCGCGGAGGTGATGCATCACAATTGCCGAGGGACTCCCCCCCGCTTTCACTTTGAGTTGACAAGCCTCTTGTCTTGTTGTTGGTTCTTGTCTTAAAGAAACGACTAATTCATACACGACTAAGTTAGTCCCCCAACCAAACATCCCAAGCCATCATCTTGTCCGATGCCCCCGTCCCATTGAGACTTGTTTGCTTGCGAATGGGCGGAGCTGGACACTGTCCATGTTCCATTTCCGCCCCCCCAGTGCATAACGGCTTCCTCTCCAAGAAGCGATGAGGGGGTGAAACACCAACCACAAAGCCTGATGGCGCATCCCTTACAGACGAGGCCTGGCCACCATCGCGGCCCCCACTGGAGATCGACGGCAGCTGCAGCAGCGCCGGCGATGCAGCGACAAGTCGGCAAGTCGACAGCTGGGCATAATCTGAACTTGTCGACATTCCGCGTAAAAGAAACCCATGTCCAACTATGTTACCAAGCGTTATCCGTGGCCCCGCGCTCGTCCGAAGACCCTACAGAACGTTTGAGGCGGCCGATCGGCGTTTGGCCGCGAGCCGTACTGGCGAGACCATGTCCGTCGTCGGCCAACTCACTTCTGCGCCCAGCCAAACGAGAACCAAGGGTCACCGCTTTGTTGACCGTGAAGGGTTTTTTTTTTCAAGCTCGTTTCGCTCCGCCTTTCTATGCGTCATCGTCGGCACTTAGTATCGATATTGGCGAGATTGATCCCTTGCCATCAACATGGTTCCCCCGAAAGCTCGCGTCTCTAGTTAGGGATGTATTCCCTGTCCAGCTGCTGCCAATGCAGCTTGCAAGCGTTGGCTGCGTATCACCTGACCTCGGCATCCACTTGGGGCATCGATTCCTATGGTACTGGGCAGATCCTCATCCAATCTTCCCCATGCCTTCAGCTGGGGTCGGCGTGGACCGCAATATGGTGCATTGCCGTACCGTACGGATCTACCGAGACATCGTTAGATGCTGCTCTTACGACCGATCTTTGGCCTTGTTGACTCATTTATGTCCGCCTAGGCCTGGTCGATGTAGTTGGCTACCGGTCCCATTTTCTTTAGACCAAGGTTTTGGAACGGTTCTCATTGTCAGTGTCCGGCGGTGTACGATGTAGCAGTTGAAGGTCCCAGCGCCGGCATTGCAACCCTGATCTGTCACCCCACAGTCATTGGGGGTCACTTCCGACCTTCTAAGGTATGATTTTAGGTACATCTGCGGCAGAGCTTTGGCCTGGAGCTACAAATAGCCCCTCTTGTGTCTTGTCAATCCACGGATCGCCCCGTAGCGACGTGACGGTCGAGTTAAGAGCCAAAAGGGCGCTACCAGTGTGTGTTGCTGTTCTGCGCACTCAGGTCCAAGTCAAGCCAAGGATGCATCGACTCGGGGCGAAACATGACGGCGTAACATCTTGACACTGCCAGTGCTTGCGTTGAGCTTGTTTTAGCCTGTCTGGCTATGGAGGCTGGGGCATAGATGATAATTGTCCGGGGCTAATAGTGTCTGGAGTGTGCAAGATAGACATCCTGTGAGACTTCATGAGGAGGATCAGCACAACCTTGCCCTATCCTATACGCATGATCGGGGTTTCTCCATCATGCAATGTCTGAATGCCGTCCTGAGACCCGCCTTCACTTTGCATGACCACGGCGCCGTTGCAGCCGCAGCAGTGAGTAGCATGACAAAATCGCACAGACCAGAAACCAATGTGAACCCATGGCGATGACAAGAAAGTCATTTTCTGCCTCCACATTCCGACTGGACGCCTCCTTTTTCCATCTCCCGAGACCTACCTCCGAAGTCTTTCGGTTCCCGTTGATGTTGGTGACAGGTATGTATCATGTTGGCTGGGCACGATGCACGGCAGCCACACGATGTGCAGCAAGCACGTTGACTGGCGAGATGACAGCAACGCCAAGGGGCAGGGCGCTTGACATTTGACACCTCGCCTCCCCATGCCGCTACCGGCGGCGATATTTCCGGTCGGACATACTTCGTAAGTACGTATTCGTACAATTCGTACGCCTAATCTGCACTCCCGTACGTTTTCGTGTCATCGGTTCCGTATTATTGATCCTTGTTGTCTACCAACACACGAAGGGCGACAGTTCCTGTCCCACATCTTGATACCGTCTCCTGATCCTCTTGAGGCTCCATACTCAATCATCGGTATGGTGATCGAGCTTGAGGGTGGCTACCTTTCCCGTTGCGTCTCTCAGCAGTACCAATCACCAATACATCACTGTCATCACATTCTTTGCAGCAAACTTAGCAGAATCAGGAGCCACTGGTTTTGAGATAGGAAAAAAAAAAAGCCAAATCGGGTGGCGGTATGGTTTTCAGATCGATCACCAACAGATGTCAACCAACCCACCTCGCCGATCCACGTCCCAGTGGAGCTCGTCAGACACGGCCGGATATTTTCACTCTTCGGGGACTGGCGGACTCACGAGCCTCCGCCCAACAGGCCAACTCGCCCTTGCATGTATGTAATGATGACTAGAGGCCGTGACGCAGGACGGAACCGTGTGCCACATGGCTTCGTGTACGAGGTAAACCGGATTTGACTGACGGCGTCTGTCGCGTCCTGGCAAGCTCTATTCGACTTATTGTGCGTTTGAGCAGGGCTAGGATCACCCTGAAACCTTCATGTCCCTCGTCCCCGCACTTCCAGGTTAGGATACTGGGCCTCGTAACGGAAAATAGGAGGAGCCACTTGGAATGGACAGCGTCTGGAGACAGCCGCACGGTCTTTGATGTGAAGAAACTCCGCTTAGAAGACATGGAAGGTTTATCGGTGTGCAGGGCCTCAAAGATGAGCTCAATGCTACGTCAGGGGCATGCGTTCCTTGATGATCATTGTTGTTTTCATCATAGGGCTGAAGCAGCAGAGTCTTGAGGTTCTAGACCTTTGGAAGAGGGGCACTTACTTCCTGACCCATGCCAAGTGAGTTATCGGCGAACATTGTCATCGTCAAAGTATTGTGGAGCCAGTTCGCCTAATATCTGGACAGGAAAAAGGTTGAGAATAAACGGAATGTGACTGAGATGCATAGCATATGCACAGTTCGTCTGCAGCCGCTCAGCAGACATCATCTCAAACGGTACACATGATGGAAGTCAAGGGGTCAAAGAGAAGATAATGAGTTGGCCTTTCTGCCGTTCTCACCCTATCTATGATCCGTGCTTAGCCGCCTGCCACGGGCTTGCTAGGGAACGCGACAACAATGGATGGATTTGGCACAGCGCAGCGTATCCAACAGGGATATTCGCCCGCGGAAGCGGAAGAAGCGACCATCCCCCGTCCCATCTCGACGCTGCCCTCGCAAGTCGCCAAAACGACCGGGCCATCCTTGAGAGCCCAGAACTCTCACAGTGCAAAAAAAGAGACAGCTCGCCTCACAGGTGACGACATGGGAATCTGCCGGTCACTCACCGGAGATGCCTTGTTCGACAGTAGCTGCCGTCAAACGGCCACCAAAACCACGCCGTCGACGACACTCGGTCTGTCCCCGGCTCCAGTGACAGATGCCGTGGCCTTCTAGACCGCTCCGGGCAAAGGCCGCTCCACCCGGATCGAGCGTGTCCGTTACCCGCCGATAGATATGGCGTGCTCCTCTCCAACTAGGTCGCGGGGCCTGGCAAGTCTCTCGCTGGCTGCTGCGTCAAGGGGTTGAAACCCTCGTCGCCACGTTTAACCGATGAAAATGGAGGATGGATGGAGAGCAAGGCACGGAGCTTGCACCGGGAGGAGAGTCAATCTCCATCACCAACCACCTCGAGTGCGGAAGCAGGCACGTGTAATCCAACGACCTCGGCCAAGGGAAGCTCAATTTGCCGAGCCGCCATATTTTTGGTTGGTTGGTTGGTTGGTTGGACTGAAAATGGGGGACGATCGGTTGTTCAATCAAGCAGCCCTGGACAACTTCACCAATCCCCAGGCAATGCGGAGGGTAAGAATTCCGCAGTGTCACATCCTGACGCTTTTACGGAAACACCCGAAAACTCTCCATGATGATGATCCCAGATTAGCTGACGTTACGCACGTGTTGGCTGGTGGTTCCTATTCCGATCGGCTCATCTGTACAGCTTACTGTGCGTCCATCATGTCGTTAAGCGCCCCGCCATTTCGTCGGACCTGCCATTACCTCGTTCGGCCAAGTTCAATTCCCTGCCGGCCGCCAGTTCTTTCATTACTTGCACACCCTCCAGGCTAGGAGGGTATCCTATATTCAAACCCAGCGGGCTATATCAGACTGGAGGCTGCAGCCCAGAAGCATTTCGAATTTGCCGGTCCTCTGGTTTCATCTACTGCCACACAATTGACGGGTCTTGGCCGCCGTGGGTTCCAAACACCCTAAGACCCGGGGGCCTAGAGGACCGAAGTCCGGCGACGAACCGAGCAGCATACGAAAACTCGAGGGACAAGCGCTCGTAAATCACTGGCGTATGGTCCACCAGACTCTTTTTTCCCTCGCTGCAAGCCACAGATCGCTTTCGCAATCGCGACCGCACCACACCGCCGCACGGATCTAATAAGCAACGTCCAGATCCCCAGCCTCTCCCGCTCCAGGGACTCCTCGAGGGAGGGCAGCGACCGAGTGGAGGAGCGGAGCAGGGATGTCTGCCGCGTGCATCTGCACCACAACCGAAGCGGAATTAGCACCAGAGGGTGATCATGTACGCAGTCCGGAAGGCGAACGAGCCCTGGCAAAAGCCTATGTAAGCCCGTGATGCGGGCCAACAGGCAAAGAGGGATAAACGGCGGAGTGGCCTGGTCAGCAGAGGCAGAACTGTGACGCGCCGTGACTGCTCGCTGTTCCGCATCGAGGCCTTGTCCGCGCCGAGGGGGATGGATCCATCCCGGTGAGTCGATGAGGGAGCGAAGGACGTGAGGAGGCAAGGAAACGGCTTGGGTGATGCGGCGATGCGGCGGCGATGAAGTGATGAAGTGGTGAGGCGATGGGAGCGGAACCGTGCCGCCTGGCCCGTCTGGAATCCCGGGGTAAGCCTTGCGGAAGAAGCCTTCCTATCGTGTCCAACTCGAGCTTTGTGCGTGTGTGCATGTGCGTGCGTATGGAAACAGTCCCGTTGCAGAGTTGCAAACGTCTCACCGTGGATGGCAGGCTGTTTCTACGTCTCTGCACCTTGAAGCCATCACCCACCACCACGCCTCCGCTCGACCGCATGCCTGCTCCGCGCCCTAGACCCTTGCTGCTTTCCCGCTCCCTCCACCCCCGTGTCGAGCGAAACATCACGGACGGAGTCCGGGCGCTGAGCTCGGTGTGGTTGGGTGCATATACGCATTTGTCGCTCTGTCACCGCCGTCAGTCGAGAAACCCAGCGTCATCGAACCTGCATGTCTCACGGTTGCGAGGTACGGCCATAGGCTCCGCATACCTATTCCCAACGCGTGCCAATGTGCATCGTCTTCCACGCCTTGGCGATCCCCATTCGGAGCTCCCGTCATCGGTCATCCACTCGCACCAAAAAGAACATGCCATGAAAAGAAACCACGGGCCTTGGGGAGGTGTGATTGCGCTCGGAGGCTTTCTGCATCTGCCCTTTGTAGGCGTTGCCGATCTGTCATCGTGCTGACCCGTGCTGTGTAAGTACTCTGCAATCACCACCAACATTGCGTTACGCCCGGTGGGTACGGTGACAGCTCATGGCGCCCCGGCGGCTGGCTTGATCGGCCGCCGTTGTGACAAATTGCCATCAACTGCAATCAAGCATCGTAGCTCCTCTAGTAGTGGGGGCTCCCGTCCCGTGATGGAGACGGTCCTTCGCCCGGTGGAGCAGACGAGACAACCGACGCACTATGGATGGCTGCACATACGCGCTCGTCTCGGTTACAGGACAGCGGCGGCGATCACTGGGCAATGCCATGCATGACGGATTGCGGTGTCATGCAGATCGGCCAATGGTTTTGAAGTGGCTGAGCGCGGGTCGTGATGGCGGGATAATGGGAGGGTGATTGTTGGTGGAGGATCTGGAACTCGCGGCAGTTTAAGCTGCCGCCTCTGTCACAGATTCCCATGTTGGCGTTGGGCCGGCGCAGCCCAATCGAGACCAAGGACGGCTCGGAGATTTGTTGGGAAGTGTGTTCAATGCTCGCTCTGACTGATTTGCTGAGGGGGGTCGTGGTTTCATTTGCCGATTAGTGATGACCATGTCCAATGATTATTAGTGTTGTATTTGTGTAAGATCTTAGTCGAACAAGACTGTCATGGGAGGGAATATTGCATGTAAAATAATCAGTTACATGGACAATCAAACACATATGCCGACGTCCTCAGAGAAGAACACCGTGGGTTCAAGACTTCTTGAGAGCTGCGGGGTTGTTTGTAGCTGAGATAGTACCATTGAGACGTACCCGAGCCAGACCTACCTTCTTGATTTACTAAACCGAACAGTATATAGTAATTACACTATGCCACGGCCTAGCTGCAACTCATTGTGACGAGTTAGAGGGCTTTCCGATTGTCAAGATTGCTCTTAGTTCGCTACGTTGAGAAAACGCGGCGAGTGACTGCCCAGCTTGTGGCAAGATGGCCAAAGCAGGACTTTCAACTAGAAATCAGACGAGTAAAGCAACATCTTAGATTAGCCGTGCTACTCAACTCCTCTCTGGCCATTCAATTCGTTACCTCCAACGCGTAAATATCCCGATGCTGGAACCTCTTGGACAATATTTCCGCTAGACTTTTCCGATGAGACCATGCAAGATATTATTTAGAAGAATGCCACCACTTCGAAGTTGATGATCCAAGATTGGATAGAAATATCCCGTAGTTTTGCACTTGGAATTTAGTCTTGTTCCGCTATCTTGAGCCGGGAATATTGGGGAATGACGAGACGCCGAGTAAACTATTGGGAACAACTTCGCTGTGGTACGAATGTAAGCGCCCCAAGAACACATATACCCCAAACAATGTATAGTTTACTGTAAAACACTTGTATGAACTAGGCTCGATCTTATCACATTGCTTACTATGACGCTCCTCGTGAGTTATAGAACAAGAGCTACCCTGTAGCAAAAAAAATTCGCAAAAGTCTTGCATCGGTCTACTGCCTGCCCTTAATAAACCTGAAAAGGCTCTTGTGATACTATTTGTTCTTGATTTTATCCCTTTGCAAAATGTGACTGCTTCTAAGGTTGGAAGAAACATGGGTGTCGTTGGGTATAGATAATGGCACTGGGAAACTTGAATTATCCAAATCCTAACTATATACGAGAAAGCCGTTTTTTGGCAGTAAAAACTTCTCACTATAACATTAGAAATTGCCACCAGCGTGTGCCGGCTATTACCCATACTTGATCTAACTAAGTCCACTGCATCCTTAATATCTGTTTCTCGTGGCGTCATGAAGCTCCTATGTTTGGTTTCAAAGTGTTTCGACTGAGGATTTAACAACTATGAACCTGCTTATCCCAGCTGATGACGTGACTCAACTTTAAGTTTATGGAATAGAGTGTCAATTACATCGAGCTATGGGATTGTGGTTTCGTAAAAGAGGTGGTGACGTAGAATGGTAATGGGGCAAACTTGCGACAAGCACGAACTTGACTTTAATATCCATGATGCCCAGAGTTTCGAAGCCTTCTCTATCTTCCGAGATGAAATAAACTAGCATTTGTGAAGGTAAGTAGCTACTTCTCGTAATTTTCTATGAAGTTTATTGTGATAATTTGGACAAGACTCGTGTGCATTCAGCCGTGCTCATCCCCAAACTATGTTCGTCTTTCTGGGCAAGGGGCTTTTTGACATTGGGTTGAATGTATACGGCAACTGTATAAACAACAGAGGAGTGCTAGCTCTGATCTGCAGCGAGGAATAGACTTTCGAAGGCGGATCCCAAGTCGAAGACGACTACAGTTGCTCAGTCTCAACTATGTCCTCTATAGATATGTAGGTACGGATATTTGGGTTCACTTTATAACCTGCGCATTTAACAAATCAATATCCTCAGGTATCCAACTCTTGACGCAATCTAGGTTCGCAAGTTTTTCGGAACACTTCGAACGTGGTCGATTTCACCACTTACGGGGGTTTGGCCAGAACGCGCTGTACCAGGTCATCTCGCTCAAATAGACGTGCCAAAGAGTGTCTATTATTGCAATCAAGGCCAAACCTCAGTGGTTACCCAGGAGCTCTCAACCAACTTGTGGTTCCACCTCTGCGCAATCTCCGGATTCGATAAGTCTACCTGATCCACCTCTTCTGGTACAATCACTACCACTCGGAAATTTTCTCTCGCAATATTGTCATGGAGATCCTCTACCGTGTGGCCCAATCCCAGTCCCGGCGCCGGTTCCTCGCTCAACGGCGCTCCCGGGGGAGGGTTTCGGAATGATCCTCGCATCCCAGGACTGAGGTTGCCGAAATGCGCTGTCAGCTCACGTTCCCAGTTCCAATCGGCGGCGTCGTCACTGCCAGCGAGGCGCATATGGTGCTGGATGATTGTCTTCACTGGCTCTGCAGCCTCGGAGTCGATGTCTGGGCCAAGAACGTAGGCATGTCCACGTATGCGCCACTGAGTGCGGGACGGGACAGCCCAAAACACGGCTTCGACGGGGCCACCACCACCAGTCTGAGGCGTGAGCGGTGATGCAGCTGAAGCGCCGGATTCAGAGAGTTCAGCTGTCTTCTGCATACGTGCGTCGTTTGTGATAGTTAGGAGATCGCTCTCATACGCGGAGGGATTTAGCGGCGCTGGATTCTTGGGGTTGGGAGCTAACGAGGCCCACAGGCCACGGAAAACGACAGTTCGAGACCGAGGAGTGATCTGAGGTGCGCCTCCCGAGGAAGATGGAGGCTCATAATGCAGCGTGCTAAAGGAGCATGTAGGGAGGCCCATGGCTTGAATATGTTCGAGGAACAGGCCCCGCCATGGAGCGGGTGACGCGGCAGGATTCTCGGCTGCCATCGTGTGATGAAGATGGCGAAATATGAGCTGCGTACGTTGTATCGGGATAGTGGAAGGCCTCATGGATGTTACAAAATGCGAGCTTAGATCTTGAGGACGATGACTCTAAGTTGTGTGTAGTTGCAGCGAGCTTGGATGACGTTGGAGGTGGTGACGTTTGACCCCACTTGTGAGAGGCTCGAGTTCCTCGGATAAGGGTAACCAACCCAAGGAATAACTTACGTTTCATTATGTTACTAAAAATGGCAACATCTTCAATTAAGTTATCGTCAATCAAGAGGGAAGTCAGTGCTGATCTGATAGTAGTCGTAATCCATCATCAATGCGCATTCACTTTCTCGCAGATCCATGGTGTGGCGGTGCTCACGGGGCGTTTTGGCGTTGATTTTAACCTTCGTATTCTCGTCATGTACGTGGTCATGTATCTATACCAGCCCGCACACGCATGACTCTTGTAAATGTAATCAAGCCCGACTAAATGTGAAGCTACGTTCGTTCCTTTTTGATCTGCTTGCCTCTAAGCTCTAGCGGTGAAGCCAAAGCCCGGGTCACTTTGCAAATGCAACACTCCTTACCACGTACGGTAGTCATGTCCGTAAGAGACGGGAGGAAATCAATAGTGAGCCGCCGCGAAGCCCTGGGAGGGATGGACGCGTGCGCCTTGTTGGGCTATCGTGTCACTCGACGCGGCCAGTAGCCCTTACCCAGGCCGGTGTCGTCTCCTGGAACATTCATTGGCCACGAACCAGGTCCTGGGGTCCTGAGGGGAAGCCGATAGGAGGCCCAGGCCTACGGGTTGGGGCGAGAGCTAGCTTGAAAAGCGGATAGCTCGTCAGGCTGGGCTGAGAGTGACTGCCGGCGAGCATCGACGAGAGGACAGATGTGAGATTAGATGGCGTCGTCGATCAACGGAAAAACATGAGGCAAACCACATTCATTGGGCTTTGCTTCACACATGCCTCGTAATTTCAGCACCAATTACAGCCCGGTGCCTCACTAGCATGAGTCTCGTCCCGCGCCTCTCCGCAGTGACCCGGGGACCTGTCTTGGATTCGAAGCGCCACCCGTTTGACTCAGACTGGAACTAGCCCAAGATGTCTCGAGATCCGGGGGATGTTGCCACATGGTGAGGCGAGTTTGAGTTCAGGTCTGGTTCTGGTCTGGAAGAAGTGTGCCAATGCCTCGGACCTCTTCGCGGAGAATTGTTGTCGCTAAAGAGGGCTGTCATGGAGAGGAGTTGTAGTGAGCTACTGAGGCATGGGTTTGTCACCCGGTGTCGCTTACGTACCGAGCTCCGAAGAAACTCGGGGTGGTGGATGGATGGGGCTTAATGGGATTGTAGGGCTGGCTGTGGGATACATAGATTCAATCGCTAGGGCCAATGGCTTCACAGACATTCGTTTAAATGGCGGAGTGGCGGCTGGGAGTAAGGCTGAAGGGATTACCGGTACGACATTTTCCGCAACATGGCGGTTTCACGATTCAATCGCCAAAGCCCGGATCAGCATCACCGTGTGCTGTTGTTCTCCCTTCCCTCTCTCGGCCGCGCCCAACGCTGGTTTTCGTCGTCGAGGCCGTCGTCTTCGCTGGCTAGTCTAGGCCGGGGGCGGCGCCTCGGTGGAGCCACCGGCCCAGCCGTGGCTTGCTCGCGGCCAGCCACGGGAGTGGTTTTTCCAAGGATGAAGAATGATGACATTCATTGGGAGTGGTTCGCCGGAGCCGGAGGCGGCACTTGCTGGAGTGCTGGACGTTACACTCGAGTCATCAGGCTCCGGGGGCTACGGGATAGGGGGAGGCCTCTTTTGCTATTCATCTCGGCCATCCCACTATCTATCCCGTTTTCACGGTAGTACCTCAGTCGAACATATCACTTTGGGAGCGCCGATTGAGGGTGAGTGGGATAATCCTTGGGATCGAAATAGAGTCCATACGAGAAATGACGATAGTCCGCGTACTTGTGAGGCAGGGTTGTACAATTACCGTTGGAGTGGTCGGCTTGGCAGCGCGGCGGTGTATTTTTCGGGACGCCCAAGGACCCAGTGGCCCACTGCGAAGTGGCGGCCGTAGCGCCCATGGCCCGGGACAAGAGCCTACGTAGCACGGCAGTGGCCTACCGAAGCACAGGGAGCCCTGGGGAGGGCCCACGGTAGCTACGACGGGAGTGCCAGCGCCTTGACGGCCAGGTTCCGTAGCCATGACAAGCGGAGAAGAGGTTTTTTCTCGAATTGCGGTGTTTTCTGTTTAAATGGTGTATGGCCAAAGTCGTGTAGATGCCATTGTCGGATAAGTACGCATAGAACTAGTGTCTTTTCGTCCGATGCTTCTGGTCCTGGCCGACGCTAACACGCACCTTGAGTTCCGCTGGGTGCCCCGAGAAGCTCCTGGCCTCCTCGCTGCCCTGAATCCGAATGCCGCTACTCCGTGTATTCCGTCCCCTACGGCCTACCTACGACTAGTAGAGGAGGTACTAAACCCAAACGCTCGCTGGGCGCACTGCGGTACTGTGCCACTGGGCTAGGTGCCTTGGTCACTGCCCACTGGACTGGGGGCATGGAATCCGCGCTCCGCCCCCGCCTTTTCGGGGTCTTCTCAGTAAAGTTCCCACCCCTCCGTCTCCAATTCCCTTTTCTTTTCCGGGTTTCTTCACTGTTCAAGGCTGCCTTATTCCCACCGACAGCCCGCCGTTCTGCGCGTTGCCGTCCATGCTGTCGCGGGTACAGAAATAACCTGTCATCTATTACGCAGCTATTACGCACCTCTTTTACCCTCCGCTGGCGTTCTGCCCGACTCCGCCCGTCCTCCCGCGTCCCGTCTCCATCTTGGCCATCTCCGTCGTTATTCCCAGCGCCCAGCGCCCAAAGCCCAAAGCCGAAACAACCGATACGCCCGCGCGCCCCTTGTGTTCCCCCCCCGTTTGCGTCTTTGCGTCCACTGTTCTGTTCCCGCTCACTGCGCACCAGCGCTTCCCGTCACTTTATTCCCGGCTGGCGACACCACAGCAGCGCGTGCGCGTGTGCACCAGAGCCAGAGCCTCAATTCGTTGGTTTTGCTGGTAGAGCTAGATCGCGGCCCGGGATTACGCAGGAATTACTCGCCATCTCCTCGGGTCTGGAGACGGCGAATGTAGTGGCTGCACAAGCACCCGGCTCGATGGACCTGTCTCAGCGCCCCAATCCGCACCACGCGCATCAGCAGCCCCAGCACCAGCTACAGCACCAACAGCTCCAGCATCAACATCAGCACCAACACCAGCACCATCAACACCCGCCGCAGCACCAGTCGCATCAGCTCGCGCACCACGCCCACCATGCGTCGCCCTTCAGCACTGCACGCGGCGCCTCTTCGCATTCAACCGCTGGCGGCCCTGCGCTGACGCCGGGTTCCGCATCATCCACCTCCGTCGTCACCTCCCCCACTTCCGTCTCCCACCAGCTGCCTTCAGCTTCCCGAAATGCTTCAAGCTCTCGCCATCATCAGCCGAGCGACTATCAGCAGGACAGCGACGACCCGGATGATACTAAGCCTCTCAATGGCGATGAGCCCCCCAAGAAGAAGCAGAAGCGCAACAAACCCACGCTGTCGTGCCATGAGTGCGTGGAGCGCAAGACCAAGGTGCGTAGTTCATTCCCGACGACATGCATCCCTCTATCCCCGTCTTGTATTCCTGGTTATCTCGGTTGAGATGTGCCCACTTCTGCCACCCCAGATCTCAACAATAACCTGTCACAATCCTCTATTCTCATTGGCCAATGGCCCATGCATATCTCTCGTATTCATCTCCTTGATCTTGATAATGTCGCAGCTGGATGTTCTTACCAAATCACTAACGACCGCCAATAGTGCGATAGAGGCCGACCACACTGCCTTGCTTGTAAGAACACTCGCTATCTTCCCCTCTTTCGACTTGTGGTACTAACTCTCACCAGGTATAAAACGTCAAACTGAATGCAGATATGCTCATGTCGCAAATCTCCTCGAGTATGCTGTCTCCCGACTGCTTGCCGTCGCTTAATGCTAACCACTAAGTAGGGAGACGACTCGGTCAGCGGCCAATGGTCGACGGATGACCAAAGCTCCCAAGAAGAAGGCTGATTCTAGTGGCAAGTCGCCAATTCCCAATATCGCCGATCGAGGCATCTCCAATGATCCGGGGGCCACATCTAGAGGAGCTGTCGCCCTCTCCATCGGCCTTCTCTCCAACGTTCCCTACTCGTTACCCACCGCCAGCAATGTCTTTGGAATTGGATCGGAGCACCCCTTTGCAAATTACTGGACCTGCGAGGGAGGCTTACCCGAGGTCATCTCCGTCCTCCCGGAAAAGATCCAGGCCGACATCCTGCTGAGCCGCTACTTCGAGTGTGTCGACCCCGTTTATCCCATGATTCATCGACAAACCTTTTACGCGGACTATGAGCACTTTTGGCAAATGGGGCAGCCAGAGAAGAATGAGGTGGACGCGTCGTTCATCGCCATGATCTTTGTAATGCTGGCTCTTGGCACTCAGTTCGTGACAACGTCAACATCACCCCGGGAGCGAAAGCAGACGGCCGAGTTCTACGCATCGGCCAGCAACCAAGCCTTACGGGTATCATCCTATCTAAGCAGTGCCTCATTGCGCTCAATCCAGGCCATGGTGCTCATGACATATTTCCTCATCAACGACAACCACGCATCAGATGGATGGGCGTTTGCGGGCATCCTGATTCGGCAGGCCTATGCCATGGGCCTCCATCGAGACCCAAATATCGGTGAGTATTGCCCTGTGAAAGCCCAAAACGCGTAATCTAACTCTGCCCAGTAACACCCAATGCTAGTCTCTTTGAGAAACAGCAACGGAGGAAACTCTGGCAGGCCGTCTTGCTTCAGGATACATTTCTGACAGTACTCCTGTCTCTACCACCCTCAGCAACACACACCGATGTGTCTGTCGAGGACCTGTTGGATGATGGCTCCTCGATTGCTAATAGCGACCCTACGGACACGGCATATATTCGAGGCTCTTGGACGCTCGCCAACCTGGTTCAGGAGACAATCTGCTCCCCCAGGTCATTAGACGTGCCCATCTGCACTACCGCAAGGCACAAATCGAAATTGATTGCCGACTTCCGAGCTGTGTATCGATCGTTTCCGGACGTGTTCAGATCATGGGATCCGGATAGTATCACTGCACTGTCCAAGACAAACAAGCGGGTGGTTCGGCAGACGTTGTTCCTAACGAGCAACTACTTCCACAACTTGATGTTGGTTCACGCCTCCGAAAGCCCCGATGTTCCAGTCAACATCCGGGGCACGCTCGAAGCGGCACACGACGCCATCAGCGCATTCTTCTTATTGTTTGCACTCCTCGAGATAGAGGCTCGCGTTTGGTGGGTCTTTAACCATCGGGCGTTTTTGGAGGCGTTGTGCATCGGAAATGTTCTTCGTGAGGCGTCTCGGGAGCCCGGCGGTTCAGAGGCCATGGCGAGGGATCCGCTGCTTGTGAGGGCGAAAGCTGATATTAGTAAGTGGACTTGGTTAACTGCAGCCAGCGAGAACCTGCTAACATGGCAATAGCGAGGATGATTCAGATCATGCAGGTCATGGGCGAAGACTCCGATGTGGCCCGGACCCGAGTACAGGTACTGAGCGAGTTTCTTGTGTGACTCGAGGATGAGTTCACAGGCAACGAATAAATGAAGCACGCGTGGGAACAATTTTGTTGATGTTTGGATTGCATGACGGATAGCATGGCGCTCTGCATGGGATCGAGTTGAGAAGGTTCGACTGAAGACGGGAAGTTTCACCATGTGTGATGCAAACAGGGGGTTGTGGATCATGTTAGTTGGATATACCTACGGTACATTTGGATCATTTCTCAACGATGCGAACGAGCGGAATATTCATGAGCCACGTTTTGGACCCCTGCAACGACCAGTTCTACGAATGCACTTACAAGGTGGTTCCACCACGCTTTACGCAGCAAACCTTACGCAGCAAGCCTTACGTACGATTTAGTCGACAGCGAGCCCAGGGACCAGATTACAGCGCGTCCAACCGTAAGCCAGCCGCAAGCCGACAGAAAGTGGAGAGAAGGTGGAGAGAAGGGTTCTTGGCAGGATGTTCATCTGGTGTTGCAAAAGGGAAGGGTCCGGCAGGAGATGCCGAAGGCGCCCGGCCCCACATGCGGGCCTTGCTCGCAATGGAGGCGACCGGGGCACGGGCGGACCAAACAAGCGCTGGCTGCCGGGGCAAGTTATTGGAGGACAAGAACAAGCGTGACGGGGGCTGAGCGAGGGACTCGTCAGCTCGTCGGCGCTGATTGGCCGGCGACGGCGATGGACCACAACCAGCCGCGATGAGTGGGTTGATGAAGTCGATTGATTGCGCAGCCTGACCCGCTTCCCACGCGGAGACGTCGACGAGAGACGAAGAAGACTTGCTCTCTGGCGGACGGAACATATGTACAACGGCCAGACCGACCGGGGCCTTGCGCCATAACGCACCAGCGCCATGACGCCAGCAGCCCGGATCGCTTGCGCCGCTGCGGAGTACCGCGTACGTCCTGTACGAATATAGGCGATGACGACGAGGGCGAAGGGTTCAATTTCCCCGAGTTTCTGGGTTTTTGCGCCTTACCTCATAGCCTCATGGCCCCATGCCTGTTTGATCTTCCCGTTCCTGGCGTCTTTGCAGCTGGTGCCGGCCCAGTTGCGCCTAGTTGCGTCCATTGTGTCCCCCAGACGCCTTGGTTGCTTGGGTGTGTTCGTGATCCCCCCAAGGGCCCACAGTGCCTACGTACCTGTCCCTAGGCACCGCGCGTCCCTCGCACCCTCTCACAGTCTTATCGGCCTCGCCTCTGCCCCAGTCCTAGTCGCAGTTCCAGCTCCCGCCGACTGCGCTTTGCATTGCCCAGCGCCTTTTTACCAGGCTCCCTTCATTTGTACCCTTTCCCGCCTGACATTCACGGCATTCCTTCCTTTTCTCTCTTTCTTTTCCTCGTATACACACACCTTTTTAGCCATCTGCCTGGACAAAAGTATACGTGGATCCTCGATCCTCAACCACAGCTGCCTACGCCCCTCGGCTGTGAGGCACATCGTGACATTCGACGTTTTAACGCAAAAAGCCGAGTTCTGGTGGCCTAGCCCAACATGCGCGGCCTCACCAAGGCTGCCGCCTTCTTGCTGGCGCCGGCGCTGGCGAGGGCTTCGTCTTCGAGTCTCAATGGTGGGTTGCCTGCCTCGCTCGCGCTTACACGCCGCTCCCCCCACCGCAGCCTGACTGACACCGCGACAGAACCGTGGGCCATTGTCGACTTGGATATCCCCATGGGGAAACATGACATCGACTCTCTGGTAATGACAAACCTATCCGGCCTTTGTCAATATTCATGCCGGCCGCGGGCCCCATGTACTAACGCATCCTCGCGCAGACCCTCCGCCTCGACATCCAGGAAACCGAGGACATCTGTGGCCCGACCAAGCTCCGCGTCAACGGCCACCACCTCCAGCAAAAAGAGGATGGCTCCGGATCCGGCGTCGTCCCCGTCGGCGAGGATATTATCCTGGGCGCCCACTGGGTCTTCTCCTGCATCAGCTCCAACGCCGGGCCCGAGGCGAAGCTCCTGCGCTTCACCGTCGACCGCCTGGACGGCGAGCCCGTCAAGGACCTCGACTTCGCCATGACCTTCCGCCAGACCGCCCCGGCCCTCATCCTCGAGCTGGGCGGCGCTGCCTCCGCCTCTGCCTGGATCGAGGCTCAACCAGAGAATGACAGCTCTCCGGCCCACGGACACCCGTCCCACGAGATGCCCGACCCGGATGACGAGCTCCAGGCCCAGATCCACGAGCTCGAGCTCCTGCGCGACCAAGTCGACGAGCTGATGGACCTCATCCACGTCAAGGAGATGGCCATCCGCGAGCGCCTCGGCAGCAACGGCGACCATCCCCCGCGCCCCCCGCCTCCCCCGATCTTCGTCATGCTCAAGGAGTGCAACGACGTGCAATGCGTCGTGCGCACCCTCGCCGCCAAGGTCAAGCACACGGCGGGCGGTCTGTACGGCGGCTTCTTCACCCACGGGCCCGGCCACGAGCACGAGCACGGCCATGAACGGGGTCCCTCCGGTCGCAAACGCCCTCACCACGGAGATGGGGGCCACCACAAGCCTCCTGGCTTCCCTGGCAACCATTCGCGACCCTTCCCGCCGCCGCCTCCTCCGTTCTGTCCTCCCTGCCACGCGCCGCCTCCTCCCCCTGAGGATGGCGAGCACCCGTTCCCTCCTCCTCCTGAGGATGGTGAGCGTCCTCCTCTTCGCGATGGCGACCGACCCCTACCGCCTGATTACGACGATGTCACTCCTCCTCCTCCTGGCCAGGCTCCCCACGCGCCTTTCGACGAGTTCCCTCCTCCGCCGCCGCCTCCTCCTCCTCACCATGGCGACCACGGCCCTCCCTCTCCCGAACATGGCGATCATCCCCAGTCCCCGCCCCAAGGCGAGCCTCCGTTCGATCGCCACCACGGTGGTCCCCACGATGGCCCCCATGATGGAAGACCTGGCGACGACGAGTTCTCTATGCACCCTCCCCCTATGGAGTCTGACGAGGACGAGCGCCCCTTTCCCCCTGATCATGAAGGCCACCCGCCTCCTCCTCATCATGGACACGGCCCACACGGTCCCCACGGGCACGGCGGACACCACCATCCTCCGGTATGTCCAAATCTGTGAAAGGAAGCCCCTAGTTCTTGCTAACATCATTCATAGCCTCGCCCTGTTCTCATGGGCTTCGGTATGGCTGGCATTGCCCTCGCGCTCTTCTCCATCATCGGCCTTGCCTACATGCGCCGCCGCGCCAACCACATGACACCCGAGGCCCGTCGTGCCCTCCGCCGCAATGAGCGTCGCACTCGTGGATCCGCCCTGCAGACCGCGATCCGCCGCATTCTAGCCCGGTGGACCGGTGACTACGACGAGGAGAAGCAGGCCATGCTTCACCACCGATCCTCCAGCGAAGACAGCGTCACCATGGAGCAGGAGATTGCGCGATTCCGCGAGGCTGCCTTTATGGTCGAGGGTCTTGTTGCTGCTGAGGAGGGTCGCACCCACCGAGATATGGCTCCCCGGGGTCCTCCTCACCACTTCCACCCTCATCCTTACTACCACCCTCACCCTCATGGACCTCCTCCCCCCCATGGGCCTCCTCCTCACCACGGCCCTCACCACGGCCCTCCTCCCCCTGGCCCCCCTCCTCATGGTCCTCCTCCTCCACACGGCCCTCCTCCCCCGCCGCGTCCCCCAATGATCCCCGAGGACGTCCCCGCGGCGCAGTACCCCGGCTTCATGACTGGCCAAGAGCGTCTGCCCTCATATGACGACGAGACCCACGACGCCTCCGTTGTCTCGGACGGGTGCCGCTATATGCCCGGCGCGGCCCACTACTCACCATCCACCACTGCATCCACCACCAGTGATGTGCTTGGAGACTCCAAGCTCTAGAATGTGGAATGTTCTACTATGTCCCTCCTCTTTGTAACTCCTGTTTGATATTTTCTTGGTTATAGAGTTTTTTCAGGGGGTCCTCCATTAATAGCCCTTGCTCCTCTTTGGTTCCTGGTTTCTTGCGCTTCCGACAACCCCCAGCGTTTGTATATCGCATACGAGCGGGACTTTTTTTTTCTAGGCGTCTTTTTCTTAGCTATGGGTTAAAAGATGAATGATTGAAGCCCGTATACCAAGTAGTACATAAATACAACTAAATACCAACCCCCTTTTTCTCTACCCACATGCAATGTCAATGAACTCCGAGGATGCAACCACCCCTTTTCCTAGCCGTAGATGAACTCCTCGTAGTTCTTGGCCAGACGTGCCAGGCCGTCCTCAAGCGTCCACCCCTTGACCTCACACACATGACGGCATATGTCCTCGAGTGCGGCGTCCATGAGTTCGCCAGCCGTGTGCAGATCGCTCTCGATGAGGATGCGGTCGTCGGGCACAGCACGCAGAACTTCGTCAGTCTTGGCGCGGCCGGCATCTGTGCTCAGGTTGACGGGGGCGGAGAGGGAGATAAAGATGCGCGCAGGGATCGCTGGGTGCAGATACTGCTTCAGGACTTCAACACTGGCGCTGAAGGAGTGGAGGCAGATTCGCGGCGGGTAAGGCCGTTCCTTTGAGTCATCCTCATCCTCCGAGTCCGATGAGAAATCCTCGGCGCCCTGTGCAACCATGCGGCGCTTCCTCCGCGTCATTACCTCCCGCTCATGTCCTTTCCACGTCGCGGCGAGTGTTTCATGCAACACCCCGTGCGCCTGCACGCCATGGACGCTCACGGCGCGGCGCATCTTGGCCGCGAGACGCAGCTGCGCTGCTAGAACGACGCGCTGATGCTCGATTCGGACGCGGTGCGGGCTGAGCAGCCGACCCTCTCGCCCGCCGGGCGTCAGGCCGTCGTCGCGGGAGTCTTGGGCCGAGGCGTTCCAGGCCTGCGGGAGGCGGAAGGCCTTGTCGAGGCCGATTTCGCCGACGAGTGCGTGCGGGTGGCTGAGGAGGCGAGTTTGCGTGGAGGAGATGAAGGCAGAGATGGGGACGGGGGTTGGAAGTGAGGCGAGGAAGGATGGTGATGGTGCCGGCGCGAGGACGGAGGAGTAGTGGGCCGCTTTTGCGGCGGCGGCGGCGTCTTCAGTGGAGATTCCGGAGGTGTGGTCGGCGCCGGGGCCGGTGACGGAGGTGGCGGGCCGGTATGTGGGCTCCGGTGCTTGGTCATCGTAGAGTTGGTGGGAGAACCAAGGATGCCAGCCAAACGCCGGGACAACAAAGGTCTCCGGCGGGTCAGCAGAACCATCGCCACTCGCCCCCAAGCGGCGTGCGAAAAAGGCGCTCTGGTCCAGGGCGGGATGCCGCGCTGCCACGTCGGCGACGAGATCCTGGTCCTGCGACCGAGTCGACATGACGGTCAGGGCGGCGGCGCGCATGGCGGGGAATTCCGCGACCGACGCCATGGTGTCGGTCGGGTGACAGTGGGCGTCGCAGACGGGGAGGTGCCATGGGAAAGGGAGTGTGTCATGCCGGCAGGCGTTATCGCGAAGCCCATCGCGGTCATAGGCTTTGTCGTCGTGGTCATGGGGGTGTTGCTGGCACATGGCGTCACTTCTCCGGTGCGGATGGGTGTGAAAAAGGTGTTAGTGGAAATAGGCGCTTCCCCAGATTTTGAGGAGTGTGGTGGGTGTGAGTTCTAGAGGGTGTCGACGTGCTCACGGCTTCGTGACCGGTTTTGAGCTGTGTGGTGGGCTAGGGTGAGATGAGATGGTGGTGGTGAGTGGGTGATAATGGTGTGTTGGACATTGTCTGAGCCTGGAAGTGCGGAGAATACGATGTAGTGGAACTATTCCGCATTACATGGCGACGAGGAGTGGGCGCCAATCATTGATTACTGTTTGAAGCTAGAGTTGTACTACCAACTGCAATTCTTAAGTTGAAATTATTACAAAGTCACTCTATACTGAGTGTGTATCTCATTAATACGAATCCCTCTTCATAATAGATGTCCATCTATGGGATATAATGTTAATCGGTCAATTTGTAAGGTTAATGCATTCACATGAGCTTTTTAAGACCGTGCTCCTAATCACACATTAGCAAAGGTCTAGCATCGCTCATGGTCTCACTAACCGGTTTATGGCTGGTCTCATAGTCAATATGGACATGGGCCCGTTCAACGCAAGGCAGCTTCTCCAGCTTGATCTGGAGGTCTTCAGCGACATCGTGAGCAACTTCCAAACGCTCGTTTCGGTCAATGACAATATCAACCTCGACGAGCAAGCGTGGGCCGCTGTGGTATGCACGGACAGTATCGATCCGTTCGACGACTGGGGAGTGCGTCATGGCTACATATCCAGTTGATCTATATCGTTTCTAAGGACAAGGCATCGTCATGACTCACATATATAAGTGATTAGCTGAAGAACCTCTCGGTCGGCGGTGACTCCAATCAAGAGTTGGAACTCTTCGTATGCTGTACCCAGCCAGAGCCCGGCAATGAGAACCGATAAGGCAATGGCTCCAGCAGGATCAAGCCACCATCGCAGCTTACTGCCACCCACGGAGGTAAGGATACCGAAACCGTTGATGAACAGGTCGTTCCGGTGATCTCTCCAGAGGATGTCAACCTGCGAGTAGGTGTCCTTGACCGTCCAGCACAGGAAGAACAGGACAAGTTTGGTCACAAATGCTTCTGCCACAGCGATGACCGATGGCAGGTTGAACCCTTTTGTCTCTTCCTCTGATCCAACTGCCAGATCGCGAGCCGATAAGACTATCAAGACAAGCGAAACTGAAAACATAATGAAGGAGAATACAATGTTGCCCGCAGTGGAGATGCGTGCGCGCCCAGAGGGAAACTTGTTGGGGTCGACCTTGTTCACGGCGCGGTGCGATAGGTAAAGCATTATGCCAGACATGGGATCGAAGATGGAGTCCGCCATGGTGGTGAACAGCGACAGGGATCCAGAGGATACTGCTCCGTAAAGCTGCAGGCCGGAGAGGAAAATATTGGCGATGAGGGACCCCTTGACGCAAATGGCGTACATGAGGGTATTCTTCCCGTGAACATCCTTGGACTCTTGCTCGTGTTCATCGACCGACTTCAGCATCGATCGGATGTTCTTATTCTGGCTCTTGTAGAACTTGCGCGCGTCGTCCGTCTTACCGACCAGACGTCGCTTGCGCGAGGTGTTGGCGGTGATGTCCTCTCGCAGGCTTGAGGATAGACCTAATGGGTCTCGAACGTCATGTTGGAACTCGGCATCCTTTCCCCGGGGCGGAGGAACGGAGACGCAGTGATGGACGGATCTCTGGCCCGACGGGTTCAGCGAGCTAAGGGAAATGTCGTCTGCCGCGACAAAACGCGATGCGTGGCCGTTGTTCATCTCCATGTTCAGGAAACGGTATCGTTTGAATGAGAGAAAGAAACATCCGCAGGAAATAAGCATAAATGGGCAGCTCTATCTGTATATCACCTTGGTTAGTGGGACAAATCCAAGGACTCGAGGCCTCCTATCATATTGTCCAGGCAGGGGTCCGTCGACAGAGAGCACTGCCTCGTTTGTGGAGAAACGATCAAGCAACAATCAGTCATTATCAATCGACTAATTTCACCACCCGGTTTGCATGGCTCCACAGCAGCGTGGGTTCAAGTGGCCGATCATCGAGGCTTGGCTGTACATCAAATTACCCTTTCGGACCGTCGCCAAGCAATTTCCCAGCTAAGTATAATAGAGAAGTGGGAACTAACTTAAGTAACATAGTCACTGGTTACTGTAAGCCGCAGAACTATGACGGCAAACTAACATTCTACGAACTGGTGACTCTAACCGATGTTTCTCTAGCTGAAATTTATAAACTGACATTCTTACAAACTGAAGTTCTTACAAACCGAAATCACCCTGCAATGAAACTCACAGACTTCTTCATTGTTGGAGACTCGTTCTCAGCCTCGTTTGTATCTTTAAGGCCTCCCTTCAAAATACCCCTAGCCACTGGAGATTCACCGTACTTTCGCTTTGTTGCCTTTGTAGTCTCTTCGCAAGAAAATACGGGTGTGCTAGGTGCTGAGGTGGTGCCAAAGAGGAGCCCCTCTAGTGTTATCTCCCCAATCTCAGCTAGAGGTTCCGTTTCCTTGTTCTCTTGCCGTCCGAAGCCACGTCCGATCTTGAATCTCTTTCCAGGAGGACCACCCATGCCCTGTGCTTCGCCAACGCTTTTGTAGCCCCTAATTATATCGGCTCTACCGACATTAGGCCTCTTTTTTTGCCCAAAAAGGCTGTTTGTCGCAAAGTGATCTTGATACCCGAAACGCACTGGCACAAAAGGGTTAAATCCAAGCAGTGAGCCTTCCCCTTTTCGCTTATATAGGTCAACTCTAACAGGCCTATTATCCCACTCCCGTCCAGAACGGCGGTCTGGAGCAGGCGGTACCAGGCCAGAATGGCTGGCTTCGGCGACGATATTCGGTTCACACAAGTCGGCTGTAGTAGGCTTGTCGAAAGATACGGAGCCTGGCTCAATATCGTGGTTTTCAATATACGCCTGTAAGGATTCTTCGGGTACTTCGTGTGCCCATTTTTGCCCTGGTATCGGTCCCCATTCCTCGACCCAAACCCCGCATTGCTTCCAAAAGCTCTTGATGGCTAAATAAGCTATGCTTTCGATTTCATCGTGGGAAGTGGTTTGGTACTTGGGACAGCTTTTTAACCATTTTACCTCCTTAGTCACTAGATAGCGAAAGCGATTGACAGGCCTAGATGCTTCAGGGGCTACCACTGTCGTCGAATCTTGTACAACTTCTTCCTTCTCGCTTGGCTCTCCGTAAAGAAGAGGTCGGGTGGGCTTGAGTCGCTTGTAGCTAGATTCGTGGCTCCATGGACCTGTTGGCTGTAGAATTAAGCGGGAATTTGACTGACGATGAGCTAAAGGGGCGTCGAGTGGCAACGGTGTGCTCCATTCTTCCCGCCATATACCCTCCTTCGCCCAGTCGAGCCGAATGTTATCCTGGGCGCTGGTGCGGTAGGAAGCTATGACGCTGTGAGGCAGCTCTGTCGGTAGTCCTCGGGCTTCGTTTACGCTACGAGCTCGGTTCTGAAGGCGGCTCAGCTCTCTCCTCACTTCGTACTCGAATTGCTCGGATGGAAATGATCGCGAAGCAATGGGTCTCGATGTGGGGGGCCCGCACGAGTCGGCTAGTGAGCTAGGGTCGATGGGCGAGCCACCCGGGGAATAATAGTCCCAAATCATGATTTTGTGGAGATGAAGATGGGAGAACATTATGAGATGTCGGAGTTTGAAGATGAATCAGAGAGTAAACCATGATGATTAAGTAGTTGTGGGGGCAATAATGGGAGTCTTCCATGAACACAGAAGGAGTTAACACGATCAAGATAGAATGTGCCATGAATACAAAGGCGGCACAAAGGTACAGTGGGGTAAACGATAAAGACAAAGGTACAGGATTAAATACCAAAGAGTTTCGAATATAAGAATGGGCGGGTGTCGTGAATATAAAGGAGTGGGACGATAAAAGCTGAATGAACAATGCAGAAAAGTGTGAGGGGAAAGCATCAAGACAAAGGGGATGTTTATCAACCATTTTATCATTTACGAGTTCAAAACTTCGTACAATACAGAATTTAGTAGGACATCTACAGTCACGCTATTTTTATATCGCAAAGGACTCTGAGGAGGACTGGGATTCAACGATTGGTTACTATTTACGTAGGGACACGCTATAACTGAGAAAGCTTCCTAACACTCTGACGAACTGACACTCTGACGAACTGACGAACTGACACTCTAACGAACTGACACTCTGACGAACTGACACTCTATCAAACCAACAGACCACCCGAGATTCCTACATTCTCTTTCTCTTTGCTGGAGGCCCCTCACGATCCAGCTTGGTTGTCTCTGCAGTTCCAAGGCCCTCCTTGGCAATGCTCCCCGCCTCACTTGAGTCACCAGCAGGCTGAGATCGCTTGGCACTGCTGGCTTTATCATGAACAGCCTTTCCATCCGTTCTTGGCGGTGGCTTCGCACCTACATCGGGTAGCTCAGTTTGGGTGCCCTGTGATGTGGCAGGTTGTTCATGTCCAGTAGCAGGTCGGTTCTCAGGGCTGCTTGTTCTTCCCCCGGAGAACTCGGTCTCGCGTAAAACCCTAGCAAAAATGCTCTTTTCACCAACGACCTTCCTCTCCGTGGCTGGTAATGGGTTCGCAGCTTGTTGTTTCCGGATATGTTCGTGAAAGTCCTCGTGTGCCCATACCAGCCCCGGGATTGGTCCCCAATGCTTCCTCCAAATCCCGTACTCCTTCCAAAAGTCCTTGATGTTTGTATAGGCTTCGGCTTCGAGTTCGTCGTCGGATTTCTTCGAGACATTTGGAAAGTCCTTTGGATATACTCTTAACCATTCGACCTCCCTGGCCATCAGAGAACGGAAGCGGTTGATAGGTCGAGATGGTGCGTCAAGTTCAATGGGGGCTTCGGGTTGAACCGCTGTTGTCGCATCGAGTGTAGCTTCGTTCTTCTTGGGCATCCCTCCAAACATGAAAAAACCTGGTTTGGGGTGAGATGCCGACTCGTGGCTTGGTGGAACCGGCTTTGGCTGCTTCTCATGGCCCCATAAAGCACCTGGCGCTGGGTGGGGGATGGAATCAAATCCCCAATCCAACATAGGCAAGGAACCCGGTGGCCATGCTGGGCCCCATTCTTCTCGCCAGATACCCTCCTTAACCCAGTTACTCCGGACGTAATTCTGGGCGTTAGTGAGGTAATCGCTGCTGATATCGAATGGGATCAACTCCTTTCTTTCATCGGGCCAGAGCATTCGTTCCGCTTCAATACGATCCTGCTCTCTTTCAACTTCGTTTCTGAACTGTCCCCACGGATTCGATGCAGAAAGATCGACATCCTCTTCATGGTAAATCGTAGACATTGCGTCAAAGTGCTGAAGATTGTCAGAAGGAATGAGGATGGCAGTGTTGAAAAGATGAAGATGGGGAAGGTGACAGTTGGGGGGAGCATTGAACACGAGGGAATCGCGAGTTTGAATATCAGAGGACGTCGTCAAAGAGTAGGAAAATGACGGTGGGAGGGGGCTGTGAAGACAAAGGATTTGTGAAGACGGCGATAGGAGGAATTTGCCAAAGGAGTCGGGGAATGATGATCGGAGGGAGCCGTAAGAACAAAGAATCTCGCAAAGATAGCGATGTAAGGAGGCCGTGAAGATGGAAACAAAAGGGAGTCGCTCAGATTCTAACTATAAGGAAGCCTTGAAGCGGTGACTGCAGCCTCATGGATGTAGAGCACCGTGACAAGGGTAAAAAGAAGCTTAAGGCGAGAAAAGCAGGGCGGAGCAGGAAGAATGTATGATGTTACCCAAGCCAGCTCTATTCAGCATTCAGCTGCCGCCACTAGTTCCTCTTCATCACTAACCGCCACGTATTCACTCAATAAGTGAGGTCTAGGTAGCCCTTTTGCTTCCTTTTTCTCTTCAATAATGGCCATCCTTCTCGCAAATCTAGCTTGTATAATACTAGTGGGACTATTGGAAGTACTCACGCTCAGTATATTGACATATGACATTAACTAGCGTTGCTCCTAAATTAAGTTACTCTGTTGGGTCCTGAGGCAAACATTGCTTCGTGTGCCTCCCGTCCCTATCATTCTTGTTTCCTCTTCCTTTGGTTTACATCTTCTCCCAAGTTTCTGCTCGTTACTCGTTCTTTGGCACCACCGGTTACTACTCTCGCCATGTCAACCCCACAACAACCCAGTCCAGATGCGCTGTTCTCACTTGTTGCCTATGAAGGCAACATGGAGGCACACGAGATTATCCAAAGTAATCTTCATTTGGTGTCCATCTTCCCTCAGGCAAACAACCCCGCCTACTCTGATGGCCTCGAGCGAGGCATCACCATCGGGTTCGGTATGAGTCGAAAGCCCAACGGCAATGTTCTTGCATCAATTGGGCGAGACAAGACCATGGTTGAGATCGCCACGCCAACGCCGACCAAGGAAGACCCTCAATGGAACCAGGTCTCGCGAGTTCAGGTTTCCTTCGAAATCGATCCAATCACCCGGATCGTGGTGATTCACGATCAATCACCCAAGGGAACCACTGCTACATTTGGTAAGAAGGCTCAGTCCTTCGAACTCACCCGACTTCCCCGACGCGTCGCGGCAACTAGCAATGTCAATACCAAACTCCAATTCCCTCCAAACGTCAAGTTCAAACTCGTTTGAGTGGGCGGGAACGGGTGTCACTGCTTGCGAGAAAGGGTAAACAAGGTAGTAGGGGGTGATGGGTGTCCACAAGGGCAAAGACTAATAGACGGGGTAATTTTAGATAGGATGTTTGAAGAGGTAGAGACTCAATGTCATGTCGCGCGACCTAGCTTAATCACTGCTCCGACCCAGCTTAGGTTCGAGCTTTCTTGTTCTGAATCAGGCAACCATTTGTCTTCGTCAGCTGTACATCCCAACTGTGAACCTCCGCTTCTTGTCTCCTCGTTTCCCTCTCGTTGTGTTTTCACGCCATCCTAATTCTCCCCTAGTTGACTTCCTTTAGCCATATCATACATCTTCGTATTCACGCCTTCGCCATGGAAGTCTTGCAAACCCCAAAGGGCAAGTATACGACTGTTGGTAAGCTAGGGCGTGATCTTTTTGGGTATGTACGAGTGCTTCAAGACGTCACGGGGGCTCGTCTGGCTCTCAGGACAATACCATGGTTTGATGAAAGCGAGGCCCACAGGAATGCATTCCAAAAGCGAAAGATCGAGGAATTGATAAGTCTCTCGCACGTAGGTCATATGTTTCTTGGTAACTTACAATGACCCGAATTGACCAAGCAGCAGCCGAGCATCGCCAAGTACCGCGAGGTTCTCGGGTCAGAAGGGCGTAACTCAGATATCCTCGACGAACAGGGGCGGCCTTGCGTGAAACTACTCATGGAGTTTGGGAAAGACCCTTGGAGATACTATATTTACAGCTTGATGAACGCCAACGGGTTTGATGGTAAGAAAGATCAGATACGCCTGCTTCTACTCGACTGCCTCAGAGGACTTGACTATCTTGAGTCAAAGGAAGTCACTCACGGGGGTATTACACCCGTCAATATCACATTGACGCTATGTCACGGACGTTATACCTATCAGATCGTGGACTTGGGCAATATGGACCCCGTTGGCCCTGGGGAATCATTTTTGGGACCTGGTCGATATGACGCCCCTGAGCGCCACAAACTTAGAACTGGAAAGGTGAGAGAAATTCCTCATCCAACTGAGCAGTGGAATTTGTTGCTGATACAACTTTTCCCAGAGACGTTACAAGGAGCACATCTGGTCGCTTTTCGTCATCATAGCCGAAGCGTATGACCGCGAATTCCGAGAAACGCTTCGAACCCGCCCAACTCGGGATATAATTGAGCACGTTCAACGAGTTTCTGAGCTCGCAAAATTCGAACCCTTGCGGCCCATGGCATGCTTGAACCCCGACGAACGAGTATCGGCGGGAGACATGCTCGATATGATGTTTGGAGGCGAGGGCCGTTCAACTCCCGGAACACTGGAGAATAGGGGCCATATTGATTGGCCAATCTAAGGTCAAGACAACGCAAAGCAGATGTACCTTGGACTTCCAAAAGGGGTCAAACTCGCCTCATGTCAAGCTCGCGTGCTGTGGCGACGTAGCGTCTCACTAACGCTCTCAGCGGTGGAGAGTTGAGTAGCATGCCTCGGTTGAGATGCCATGCCTCCTGGGCTTGCTGTATCAAACGCAGCATCGGAGGATCTGTATGCTGTTCTGCGCTGGCCACCACCCATCATCAACGCATCATGACGCCAACGCACGCGAGAACCCCGCGATGCCGCAGCCACCAACGCTGGCGGGTTCGACGGTTGAGGCCGGGAATTCAAGGGTCCAAGTGCTCGGTGAGAGGTTGAAAGCCGCCAGGAGAAAGAAGTCTAGCCTCTTTCAATCGGTGACAATGGCGTCGTCGATCCCCCTCCGGTTTGTCGATTCCTCGGCCCCATGTGACGAGCAGACGGGGGGAGCTTGCGGGACGAGCTTGCGGTACCTGGGCGCTGCGGAGTGGCTGGGTGGCGAAGTAATTGGCGGGTTTGAGAATTAGAATTAGCATCTCACTATGTGTGTGACTGGGCGGTTTCACGGTTTCACGGCTTGCATTTGCATCTCGGCTTGTCTCGCACCATCATGTTCATTCATCAACACCACGACTCAACACGTTCCCGTCGTCATCCAAGCCCCAGCACACCTCCATCTCGGCCGGGCGAAATAACCGAACCCACGGACTCTTGTCTCGTTTCTCATCCCACCCTCCTCTTTGTTCCATGTCTTGCGGCCACATTGTCTGCAGTAAATATGCAGCAACGGCAATAGCTAAGGTACAAGAGGCGCGGGGCGGACAACTTCCAACGCCGCGCCATTGACATGTGATAGTTAGCGGCTCGCCTCCCCACACTATCGCTCGCTCCACCTCCGCATTTTGATCTTCCCTTCACACCACAACTCGCTCCCTCTCCACTCCTCCTCCTCCTTATCCTCCTCTTCCTCCTCCACACTCGTCAATCATCAATCCCCTCCCTCCATCCCCTGCTCTCCTCCAACCGCCATCTATCCTTCAGCCAACCAATTCAACTGCTCAATCCGGCACTTTCCATCCATCCATCCATCCATCCATCCATCCCTCGCTCGCCCCCTCTCTGACTTTCCCTTCAAGTCCACACGCGCAGCCTCTCTTCCTGCCGTGTTACCCTCCGCTTCCCCCTTTGTTATCAACCCGCAGGTCGCCATAACAAATACGCACCCTCTACCGAGCTCTCCGTCCGCAGTTCCCGGCCACCGCGGAATCCAAGTCTCGCTCCCCGACGTCGTCCTATATCCTCCTATTCCTCCCAGACCATAGTACTTGCTATACACACTTTGGCTCACGGGATCTCTTCACCGGCTGCAGGGGTGTCATGTAACCCTTTTAAATCTACCAGCATACACTTGTCACCGATCTGATCACACTTCCTATTTCCTCTTTGCCATCTCCTCTTTACCATCTCTTCTTTACCATCTCCGCTTTTCCTTTTCTTCCTCTTCCCCATTCTCATTCTCCCTTTCCCCGTGATTCAAGCATCATTAGAATCACTCCAACTGCAACGGCCATCTCTCTTATATCTCCGACATCCCACACTATACATATCTCCACCCAGGCTGGACCATCTCGCTCCACTCACTCACTCACTCACTCACTCCCTCCCCTCGTGTCTTTCCTACATGGTTCTGTTTTAAAGCCTCCCATGGCGCTCCTCAACCCCGTCTACGCCTTTATTGTCCCCTTCCTCTTCGTCGTCACTGTCCCTCTCGCCGTTTGCGCCGGCATCACCACCACCGTCGCCTTCTCCGTCCTCATCCTCCGTGTCCTCGCCGTCTACCTCGATGTCGCCATCTCCCTGATCCCTCACTACCTAGGCGGCCGCAAGCCCCGTCCCTACCACCCTCATCCTCCGCGGCTCGAAACTCTCAACGCCATCACTACCCATTTCTCCTCCTCGTCCAACTCCACGGCTTCCAACACGCCTCTGCGCCGTCGTCGTCGCCGCCGCAGCTCCAGCGCCATATCCGGTACTTCCCTCACACCAGCTGCCAGCGAGACTGCCCTCGGCCTCCTTCCCAGCATCGGCCCGGAGCGCGACTTTGAGGGTGTCGGCGGGTGGCGAGTCGCTGACGATGATGGGTGGACAACCATCAATTCGCGACTTGAACTGCCAGACAAACACCATGCCCGCAACAACCACCGCCCTCCATCCGGCCCAACTACTCCCGGCGAAGGCCCATGCCTCATGATGAAGAGCCGTGCCCCTAGCCCAGAGACCAAGCGCACCTCAGCATCCCCCAATAGCTCCCGGACGCGGACCCCCTCGGGACCACGTATTGCCTTTGCCACCAAGCCCCTCGTCGACAGCTATTTTCCAATGCTCACAGCTTCATCCAAGACCTCCAAGAAACTGGGTCAAGGACTGGTGGAGATTTAGACAGGACACAGGGATCATCGAGTCCTATCCTGTTCACATGTACGTTACGATATAATGAATGAAACGCACTCCGGATTCGAAAAGCGTGACAAAAAAAATCGGTCGGTCAGATAGACCATGATGGATGGTATCAAGGCGTTAATAGGTCGTTGATAATGAACAAGGAATTTGGGGGAAAGGGGCTTGATACGATGTCATAACACAAGGTCATACACCAAGGAGGCAAGGTCTGGGCTTTAACATGGAGACGTTGGGAATTACTAGTCGATTTGCGTGTCTCTGTATCCGCTCAGTAATGAAACCACATTACCGCGATTGCGCCTGGTATATAAAACGCCTGAAACGCCATGTTTCCAAACCAAAGATCCCATCATCATCGTCATCATACCCCTCATTGCCTTGCCATACTGGCACTACAGCGTCTGCCAGAAGTAGTTGGCGTAAAAGTACCGCGAGAACTTCTTGTCCATGTTCACCACGTGCACATCGCCCTTGCGATCGTTGCGCACGACCGCCTTGGACCACTCGCCGTCCCTCCCATCGCGCTCCAGGTCAATCCCCAGGCTGCGGTACACCTTCAGGCGCAACAGCACCTCGTCGTCAACAGGGTCCCGCCGGCGCTGCGCGGCATCGCCCTCGACGCCCTGCAGCTCGAGCTCCTGCAGGCGGGCGGCCAGGTCGGCAGCCTGGAGGGCGAGGCGCTCAGCGTCGTTCTCGGCGTCGGAGGCGGCCTTTGCGGTGCGAAACTTGACCGTGTCGAGGCGGGCGATGTTGGAGGCGTGGTCGGCGGACACGTGCGTCTCGACCAGGTCGTCGTGGCGCGACGTCTGCGTGTTGAGCTGCCGCGAGAGCTTCTTGAGCGACGTCTCGGCCTCGCGCACGCGCAGGTCGCGCGCCTGCTGCAGCGTCGACAGGGACTCATGGATGCGCGCAACGGCGAGCTTGTCCGGGTTGATGTTGAAGTTGTCGATGACGTGGTGGATGAGCTGCACGCGTTGTTAGGGGGGAAGTGCTTTTGGGAGCGCGGGGGATTAGGAGGGGGCGGCTCACAGTTGCGGGTTCCTCGGAAAGCAACATGTTGGCGGTGTTTCTTTTCTTCGGATTGAGTGTGTTTTTATCAAGAATTTGGTGTGCGTCGGGATCGTTGTTCTTTTTTCGTGTAGACCTTTAGCAAGTTTGTTGACTTGAATACTTCAGATGCCGTGAAGATGGCCAAAAATGGTGTCCAAATGCACATGCCCAAAATAACCCCGGTCGCTGGGACGACTATCGGGTTATCAGCCACCCGAGGTTCAGCCGGCGCAGCCCAGCGTCATCGCACCGCCACTATGACCAGGCCCGAACCAGGCCGAACCCTGCCCAGCAAAAGCTCTCTTCGGGTCTCCATTCTCTTCTGCCGGGCTCACAGTGGCAAGCCACACACGCACACCAACCCACACGTGCTTTGTCCAAGGTACTACTACAACCACCTGCCTGCTACATAGAGGAGGCATCTGCCTTGCGCATCTTATCTGCCCACCGATTCAACATCTCAACGTATTCCTCGCAACATCTCGCAGTTCCTCACATCCCATTGTTGAGCCCGCCCGGAACTCGGAACTCACCCCCTCCTTCCTCCTCTCCTCCCGCACCACAGCTCCCTCAGTCACCATGACCGAGCTACCATGTGAGTCCACCCCGCCATCAATTGCCCATGCCTGCAATGCCATCATCATGGAGCTGACCACGACTCGATTGACAGATGCGCTCGACGCAGAGACGTTTGTGATCCCCTCACCCCCGCCCGCCGATTTGTGCCCGATAGCCTAACCCGCATATACCCACAGGCCGCTGAATGCCTCCGAGCTGAATGTCCTGCGCTCGCAGTATGAGCGCGAGGGCGACATGGTTGGCGTTCAAACCAAGTTCAACTATGCTTGGGTAAATCCACCTCCCACTTCTGGCCCTAGCTCTCCCACCAACGTCCCCGACGTCATCGCCTCCGCCAGCTCCAACTGTGTAGCTCCTCACCACATGTCAACCGTTTGCTAACCCTCCCCTCTCACAGGGCCTCGTCAAGTCCAACCTACGCCAGGACCAACAACTCGGCGTCCGTCTCCTCTCCGAGATCTTCCGCCTCTCCCCCGAGCGCCGCCGCGAGTGCTTGTACTACCTCGCCCTCGGGAACTACAAGCTCGGCAACTACGGCGAGGCTCGCCGCTACAACGACCTCCTCCTCGACAAGGAGCCTGCCAACCTCCAGGCCTCGAACTTGCGCCAGCTCATCGACGACAAGGTCGCCAAGGAGGGCCTCATGGGTGTCGCCATTCTTAGCGGTGTCGGCCTCGCCGCCGGTGTGGTAGGAGCTTTCATCCTGCGGAACTCGAGGAGGAGGTAGATTTTGGCCAATTGGCTACAAGATGATCGAAAGTCGACCCATGGCGAGCGGGTATCGTGGGTGTTATATGTGGGAATCCCAGCACTACACGGCGCTTACTATCTCTGGGTTATACAGAATAGCATGGGATGGTTCAGGCGGAGCGAGTCTTCACGTTGCAAGATACCTGTATTATATGAATGACGCGGCCTATTTTTGGTAACGAACGCACGTACAATATGATGATGCCAGCTATTTTTCTTTACCATCTCTCAAGTTTCACTGCAGTTGATGATGTAGAATTCAGAGGACCGATTGCGAGACGCCATGAAAAGTCCAGTATCCAACGTCAGTAGTAAGATTAAAATATATGTAGTAGTCAGATGGCGCTCCCCCCAATGCCGTCTAAAAGAAGCATCAATAACAAAGACGTGAGTAAACAACGTTATCTATCCTAGGACAGTTACACACTTCACCTATCCACAACAACTTCATTTCACTTATACTCGAAAAGGCACGCAAAAAGACACAGGTAGAGAAAAACCGTCCCTCCGACTCAAAAAAACTAGACTAGCGGAAACAGTGATAACAACAAAGATCAAGCGAGCTAAGAAAAAACGGCGCACGATGAGGCGTGTTCGTGGGCCGAGACATCAAAACACCCCGTCTCGACAAACACACGGCTAAAATACAACAGCTGCTGCTCGACTTTCCACCCCTGGCCAACCATCCGTCTGCTCCTGTCTAGTTCAATCCGTGGCCAATGCTCCATCAAGACGCAAAAGGGGGGAGAGGGTATCCGAGGGCACACCAGGCGAAAAAGTACAAAGGCAAAAGGCGTCGACGACCAGCCTTCTTGTGGGCATAGATTATAACGAAACCATATGTGAGTGACACGTCTGGGCGTTCAAGGATTCCCCGCAGAGACATCTTCCACCACGGATCCGGCTCACCAGAGAGGTCCGGTTACTTCTTCTCTCCAAAGTATCCATATGCGGTAGAGTGGAGACCGAGAACTGAAATATGCCCCCGAAGGGAGTCTCAGCCATCCTATCCCTACCCGTCTAGACAACCTGGGGCCTGTCCATAGTCTGCACTTCCCGCCGTTGCATGACTATTCTTCATAAAAGACTTTTTGCTTGTCCGTCTCCGTACGACAATCATTTGTTGACGTATGTGATTAGGCGACGAGGTTTTTGTGGTTGATTAAAAAAAGGTGAGAGAAAAGAGGCGACAAAATAGAAGAATCGAAAGGAACGAAGGGCGTCGAGCTGGTATTGTATGGGCATCATGGGTACTCAGACATGGATAATGAAGGGGGGGAAATGAAGTCCACAAGTCGTCAGGGTGCTGGCAGCTTAACGCAGCGAGAAGCCCTTTCGCTTGCCCTCCTTCTCCAGTGGTCGTCCGCTCTCGATCCGTTGCTTCTTGTCCTCGAGCTCCATTCTTTGGCGGTCGAGCTGCTCCTTCATCTCCTTGTGTCGAGCGTAGAGCTCCTCCTCGGATTGCTTCAGCTTGCTCTCCTTCTCGGCAACCTTCTGCTGGAAGACCATCTTCATCTCGGCCTCCATCTTGGCGAGCTTCTGCTCGTGGAGAGCACGCTCCTCCTCCTGCTTGACGGCAGGGTTGACCTCCTTGAAGACGCTGGGGTCTTGTGACACGCCCATAGCGATGAGCTTGTCGGTTCTGTAGTTCTCGTAGAGGAGGTTGTTGGTATGCTCCTTGAGCTCCTCCATGTGGGTGCGGATGAGCATCTGGCGGAGCTTGACGAAGTCGCAGTGCTCCTCGTTATCGACCTCGATGATACCCCAGGGGTAGGCACGTCCACGAACCTTTCGGCCGTCGGCGCTGGTGATCTCGTTGGTGGCACCAACAACGGCGAAGGGGACCTTGGACATGATCTCGTTGTTCTCGGCGATAGTCTCCTCGTCATCGAGCTCGTATCGGGGACCCTCGAAGATCTGGATGCCATGGTACTTGATGTCGGCAAGGATCTAAAAGTGGTTAGCTATCGGGTTTGGCAAAGGAGTCTGGTTCCACCTACTCTGGCCTTGAAGTTGGCAATCTCCTCGTCGGTGAGGGTATCAGACTTGGCGATGACGGGGATCAGGTTGACCTTGGTGTGGAGGCGGCGCATGACCTCGATGTCGAGGGGCTTGAGGGAGTGACCGGTGGGCTGGATGAAGAAGACACAGGCGTGAATTCGGTTGTCAACAATGTTCATGCGGTTGACCTTGTTCTCGGCATCGAGGTAGGCGTCGAATCGCTGCTCAATGTTGTCGACGATGGGTCGCCACGACTCGTCGTTGTTGACGAAGTCGCCGAATCCAGGAGTGTCAACAACAGTCAGGCGGAGACGGACACCGGCCTCCTCAATGTCGGCGCTGATGGACTGGATGGTAACGGTCTTGGGAATGATGTCCAGAGAAGGGCCCTTGCGCTCCTTGGGGGGGTACAAGGAGGTGTTGAAGAGGGTGTTGACGAGGGTAGACTTGCCCAGGCCAGATTCACCTGGAAAAGGAAATTAGGTCAGGGGGAGTTAAGCTGAGACAATACATGATTCCACATACCAACGACCATAACATTGAAGTTGAAGCCCTTGCGCACACTCTTGCGGTGCCACTGGTTGGGCAGGTTGGCAAAGCCGACATAGCCGGTCAGCTTTCGTCGGACAATGTTTCGGTTGTCAGTGACCGGGGGCGGCGGCTGGCTGGGAACTGTGACAGTGTGAGAAGATGTCTTGCAAATTTGCGGTAGAGGGTTAGGCTCACCATTGGGAGGCGAGCCCGAAGGGGCCAACGCCGGGGATTCACTGCCGGGGGAAGCTATTAAGATGGTCAGCGCTGATTCCAAAAAGCTGGCGTGTAAGTAGTATTGGCTCGGATGCAGAGGCGCAAGGAAGATCCTGACTCGATGAATACATGGTTTGGTGTTCGCTGTTGTTTTGGCGCTCCTCCTTGGGTTCCATCCTGGTCTCAGGGTTTGAGTGGTTGTGCTCCGGGCCGGCCGTATCATGAATAGGATTGGCGTAAAGCTCGTCGAAAGAAAGGGGCTTCCAGGGACTGAGTTTGGGTGGCTCCTCCACCTCAAGCATGCTGCGATGATGTCGGACAGTTGCAGGCGGCGACGCTACAGGAGAGGTGCTCCTATTCATTTGTACCAGGGGAACGCTGCTGTGCCTTCTGGTGTCTGAGTTTTGTGTGGAATAGTCCGTGGGAGATGTGAGAATCGCCCTGGCAATAGCCGTCCTGTCCACGGCGATGCTGCGGGAGCGAGCCCTGACGTGATCCAGCAGGTCGAAGGCCATTGCAGATTAAAGGGGGTGAGGAGTAGTTTCTCGTCGAGAATGTTTCCGCGACCAAAAAGAGGAGACCCAAGAAACAGTAGATGGCGAACGAATGTGGTTGTGTTATCGAGACGCGTCGTGTTGGCGGTGGAAGACGATGGAGTTGGTGCCAAGGGTGGTCGAGCTCCCAAACTGGGACAGTTGTCCTCGTGGTCAGGAGGCAGCGCCTTCCTTTCCCTCTGCGATCCATGTGGCCAAAACAAGACACAAGAAGGAATTATCTTACCCATATCGATATTCAAGAGCGATCGGTCGGTGTGTAGAGATCTTGGTAGGAAAGCGCGGGTTCTAGGGGGTCGGGCATTAGCTACGTCAGGGGAAAGGCCAGCTGTGCGAGCTCGGGAGACGGCGAGAACAGTCCCGTCGACGGAGCGAGATCGAAGCTACAGGCGCGTGCTGCTCTGCGTCGTCGAAGTAGTCGAGGGACGGGTTTCTCGCGGTCGGGCAGTCGTGGGCAGATCCGGGGGTAGAAACTCGGGGGTGGGACGAGGGCGAAGTACTCACCCTAAATTACCAGACGCGTGTCAATGGCGTCGCGAGGACAAGTTGACAAGATGCTCAAGTGGCCGTGGAAGTGAATGGTAGGCCTGCTCTTCACGCGCGATGGGAGATGCGACGAGAGGAAGTAGCAATGATGGCAAGGGAAGAGGAAGGAGGGAAAGGGACAGACGGGGTCAAGAGAGATCGAGGAGAAGGGAAATTTTGGGGTGCGACGGCAGAACAAGGAGAGGAAATTCTGATGTGCTGTTCTGGCAGCGAGCCTGCTGGGGCGGGCGTGCTGGCTGGTCCTGCAACAAAAGGGGTTTTGAACAGCTAGGCCTAAAGGAGCTAGCACTCCAGGGGTGGCTCCAGGGGGTCGCTGCTTGGGGGGATTGGGGGGGGCGCCGGTGCTCTGGAGAATTAGCGGCAGGGCTGCTAGAAGGCCGCTGGGTGGGCCACTGCAGCGTCTGGACGGGTACCGGGTGGCTGCCGTTGATTGGCCGGGTGAGGCTCCGGGGCCAATCAGCGGGCCGGACGGGGGGAACGTAGCGGGTGTGCTGGAGGCTGGGAGATGAGGGAAGGGAGCTCTCAAATTATTATCACAGAGGAGGAACCTTGTTTGCAAGAGAGTGCCCGGGAGGAATCCATCCATCAGGGAGCGCACACTCTCGGCAGTGCGCAAATGGGAGATAGGTTCCTAGCATGGCTCAGTAGGGCCAGGCAGAGAGAGAGAATTCCTCTGCTCTCCTACAGTATGGGTAATCCACCCGAGCAATGCCAGTCAGACAGACGCCTACAGAGATATCCACCGAGGCACACTATGGGGTACCAGTACCTACCTAACTTACCTCCTGACATCTGAGGTGAGGTGAGGTCAAGTTGGCCACAGTTGGTCACCGGCTGGCATCCATGACATCCAAGGCATCCATGGCATCCATTCTCGCCTTGCCATGCTTCGTCCAGTCTGGCCGAGATTGGTACTGGAACCCAGGGCTGAAACAAGTCCATATCTGTCAATGTTTCCCACGGAGTAACCGCCTAGGAGCGCGAATCCCTCAATTAACATGTACTCTATGCGCAAGCATGAATACACCAGTCCGATGCCGTGATACGCGAAATCTACCTGGTCTGCTATTCCGAGCTCGTTTGCACGGGAAAGAGCACGATCCATCCATCCATAGTACCCAATGCCGTCTCCGGTATTCTTGTTCTACCTTCCAATCTCCCCCTTCCGCCAGGGCACGGCATGACGCGGGAGACGCGAGAGACACGACAAGACTCTCGCCAACTTCCTAGAGACAACGGATCTCACCACCGCGAGACACTCCTGGCCTCTGACATTGGAGGTCTGCCCCGAGTCGAGTCATCAGGGGATACATAGTACGTACCAGTTCTCGCCTCTCCTCTCCTGTGGACACCCTCACTCAAAGCTCCGGAGCGTGGCTTGCCTGGCACCTACCTACGGCCACTCTCACGCCTGTGCTCGGTGCCCCATGGCTCCCGTCGCAGCCCGTCAACCGCCTTGGCCACATTTGGGCCGCTTGGATGCTACTCCAGTCCGTTTACCGGTGGAGCCTAGGCCCGTTGAGGCCACCAGGGAGGCGGCCGGCTTCGGGTGCCACTGTGCCTGTCGCCCGATGGCATCCATCCACGTCACTAATTGCAGACCAAGGTTGGCCATTCGCGTCTCACTTGGCATTCGGTGTATGCTTGCTGGTGTTCAAACATTCCTCCACGCATGGATAACGTGCCGCAGCGCATCTAGAGCCATCGTCCCTATCAAGGGAGTCCGCTGGAGGCGCGAATCAGCTCCAGCGCTTGTCGGCTCCCTCTAATCAGAGCCGCGGAACGACAATGACACGCGTACCGGTTTACCTCCGTCTCCAGAAAACCCACACGAGCCTCCCGCCAATTCGGATGCACGTCTACCCATCCGGGCCTGCAGCACGACACAAAGTGCACCAAGCTTGCAGTGGTGGCTCGTGTTGCGTGCGATCAACCCGTCCAACGTGACGACGTCTCCTCGTACTCCACGCACACAATAAACACAACGGCCACAGCCGACACGAGTTCGTGACGTGAAGTGCATTCCAGCTTGATCAGACCTGTACAATCATACGACCCCCTAACCCGACGATCCATCCGTTCCTTTCCTGATCCATATCTCGTCTCCCTGGAGCTTGGGATCCCTGCAATGGCGCCCAGTGCGCAGAGCTTAATGCACCGTCTTACAAGCTAGTATCTCATTACCGTTGTTTCGTTTATTACCCCTTCATGTGAGTGCAATCGCAAAATCCCCTGGAATAGTCTCCAGCCTTGAGAGAAAATACACTATTCTTGTCATAGGTCACATCAACCCTATTACTAGCGAACGATACTATGTGTCTATTAATTCCGCGTTGATACCTCGATTTAATCGAAAAGGGGCAGGCTATTTCGCGTATTTTTAATGTAGAGCCCCGACAAGGTTGGTTGCATCGCAATATGCTGGTGTCGCAAACATCATCGTCCATTTAGGGCGCCAGATCCTGCACGGAACATGAGTATCTCAATGCATGGAATATTAACCGAGAAGCCCCCAATGCCACCGCATCCCAATGCTCATGTACCTATGTAACCAAGTCGATTAACATTCTTAGCGGATTTCAGGCAGCTCACCACGGGAGGTCTAGGGTAACTCGTCGGTCGTGAAATCCTCCCTCAATATCCATGCTCAACTAAATATTCACTTTGATGACATGGGTAATGCGGAGGTCCTATACAGTTATTCTCATGCCTATTCTGCTCGAATTTACACCCTTTGAATTTCGATGAGACTTGAGATTATGGCGCGTTGGAGATGTAAATTGTGCTACTAGCCTTGAGGAGCTTCCCCCGCTTATCTAAGCTCAGCTCAACAACCACACAAGGACAATTGGAATGACTTGGTGGAAAGGAGAATTGTTCACCTTGAATTACCTGCTAGTCATCTAAACAGAACATCCTCGCCTACTCAACTCTAATCCCCACCCACCCACAGCCCTAAAAGACACCAAGTTCCTGTTTTAATACACCAATTGCCGCTTGCTCCCCCAACCTATGATACAATACCGGCCCATATTCCCACTTTCCTTCCTGGTTATCGTGTGAACATGTTTACATCTCAAGCCAAGAGATTGGTCTGTTGGCTGGCAAAAAACCGCTTGGACTCTACGCACTTCGCGCTTTGGCAACCAGGGCAGCGGAGACCCATCTGGTGGGAGCAGGCCTGGTTTTCCTTCAAATGCGCCACGGCGATGTCGGCTAGAGCTCTGATGAAGACCGGACTACCGTTGAGCGACTCTGCTCGCTTTACAGTGTCGGCGTGGCCACTCTCCCCAATGACCTCCTCGTCAAGCTCGTACAGCGTTTCGATGTGGTCGGAAGTAAAGGCGATTGGGATGAGAACAAGGTCCTTTTGGCCCTTGGCGATGTATTCCTCTACGGTGCTGGCGGTTTGAGGTCCCAACCAAGCAGATGGGCCGACCTGCGACTGCCAGCACAACCGGTACTGGTTCGAGAACTTGAGGCGCTGCATAACTGCATAGACAGTAGCCGCAACTTCGCTGGGGTACGGGTCGCCTGATTATTACGTCAGTTATCAACATCGTCACCCAAGCCACAGAATTACACATACCTCGATTGACAACCGACATGGGCAAGCTATGCGCAGAGAAAAGAAGCACGACATCCTTGCGTCGCTCCTCGGGGTATTCTGCCAACTTCGCCTCAATGTTCTGAGCAAAAGCCTCAACCAAGCCGCTATGGGCTGGCCAGCGGTCAATCACACTCCACTTGATGGCGCCGGGCGGAGACTCCTGGTTTGTCTTGCCCTCAAGCCTATGCCTCCACTTCCACAACTCATTCAAGCTGCTCCCGGTCGTAGAGCACGAGTATTGGGGGTATTGGGTGAACGCGACGGCCCGCCCCCCCTTGCCATTGCCAAACCCGTCCTGAAGCAACTGGTGATACATCTCCTCAGTCAAGGGATCGGCATATCGGAAAGCGACATATGGCTTGTGAGGCGCCGTCTCGGGGGAGATCTTGTCGAGGATCTTGCACATCTCGGCGTTCTGGTATTCCGACCATTTCCGAATGGGCGATCCACCACCAATGGCGGCATATTGCTTCTGAATCTTCGGCGTTCGTCGTTTAGAAATGAAGGGCCCTAGGTAAGACTGTAGGCGACCCAGGGGGATCAAATCGCCGTCGGCCTTTGGCAAAAGTTAGCATATTCCGGTCCGTTCTGGGCAAGTGGCATTGAACGTACAAAGAGCCGGCTGAGAAAGTCGCCAACTTCGTCGGTGGTGGATGGTCCTCCCATGTTTAGGAAGACCATGGCAGTTGGGCCCTTGGATCCGGTGGCATCCTGTGTGACGGGATGGGCGGGAGTGGCCAGATGTCGTCTTTGGCTGGCGATCTGGGGTAGCGCAATTCGAGATGAAGCAGCTTGGGAGATGCTCCTGTAGAGCTGACCCCCCGAACGTCGCAAAGCCATTGCGTGTATGAGTGAGACCCGTGGGTTGTTGGATTCGTGAGTCGATGCGAGACGAAGAGTGAGGATATAATGGAGGAGGGAAGCTCAATTCAAATTGGGTCGGATGCGATTGGCAGTTAGGGTGCAGAACTAAACCCGGCGGGCGATGATGCTTGCATCTCCAGAACTCCGGGATCGCCAGCGGCGCATCTTATCGGACTTTTCGCCGGCCTGCGGACAGTTAGCGCAGGACCTTGAACCTGCAGCCTGTAATAACACTTGGCATGTATTGACTAACTGCAGAGCTGCCCGCCAATCATATGAAACGTAATGGGTTTCCAATCAACACGTGACCGCGCGAGATGTGTCGCGACTCCCCTCGCAAGGGCGCGCGTTTGCCTAACGCTTGGACCTGCGTCGCCTGCCTGTTGGCTTAGATCACGCAGCTCATAAACCCCGAGCTGACCCACGATGTGAACGCTTCCAACCTTTGACAAAGCACAATTTCCAGCCATGGCAGACTTCAATAATGATTGGCGGCGCGACGAAGATGATGATGAGGAGCAAGAACTCGATGAGACGGTAATTCTACACCACCTGCTTTCAAATATCTGAAGCTCACTAGTCGCAGAGTTACAAGGCTCAGAAGGACGCCATCTTGCTGGCAATTGATGTGAGCAAGTCCATGTTGGAGCCGCCGCCGCACTCGGATTCCAAGAAGGCAGATCGAGACAGTCCGGTCCAGGCCGCATTGAAATGCGCATATCATTTGATGGAGCAGCGCATCATCTCCAACCCCAAAGACATGATGGGTATTCTCCTGTTTGGCACCGAGAAGTCCAAGTTCCAGGATACCGAAGATGGCCGAAGTGGCTTGGGATACCCTCACTGCTACCTATTCACCGACCTTGATGTACCTGCGGCAGATGACGTCAAAGCACTCAAGGCTCTGGTTGAGGAAGGGGAGGACGATGATGAGGTGTTGACTCCCTCAAATGAGGCTGTCAGCATGTCCAACGTCCTTTTTTGCGCGAACCAGATCTTCACTACCAAGGCGCCCAATTTTGGTAGCCGTCGCTTGTTCATCGTCACAGATAATGCCAACCCCCATGAATCCGACAAGCAGGCGAGATCTGCTGCTGCAGTGCGTGCCAAAGATCTGTATGACCTGGGTGTTATCATCGACCTTTTCCCTATTACACGCGGGGATGAGAAGTTCGACCTTGGAAAGTTTTATGATGTAAGACCACAGTTCCAAGCAGTGTTATCGCAACTAATAGTTTGGAGGATATCATTTACCGCGACCCAATTGGAGAAGCCAACATGTCCGAGATTCGGACGTCGAAATCGGGAGACGGTCTTACCTTGCTCAACTCCCTCACCTTGAACGTAAACTCGAAGCAAACCGCGAAGAGAGCTCTCTTTTCGAACCTCCCCTTTGAGATTGCACCTGGCCTAAGTATATCTGTCAAGGGATACAACGTTGTCCACCGACAGACCCCGGCTAGGACGTGCTACATCTGGCTGGATGGCGAAAAGCCACAGATTGCTGCGGGCGAGACCACGAGAATTGCCGAGGACAGCGCCAGGACCGTCGAAAAGCAAGACATCAAGAAAGCCTACAAGTTTGGAGGCGAGTACGTATACTTTACGCCAGAGGAACAGAAAACCTTGAGGAATTTTGGATCGCCCGTCATTCGCATCATCGGATTCAAACCTAGAACTCTGCTTCCGATGTGGGCAAGCGTGAAGAAGTCGACCTTCATTTTCCCCAGCGAGGAAGGTTATGTCGGATCGACCCGAGTCTTCACCGCGCTCTGGCAGAAGCTGCTCAAGGATGACAAGGTTGGAATTGCTTGGTGCATCGTCCGGTCTAATGCGCAGCCAATACTTGCGGCGATAATTCCATCCAAGGAGCGATCTGACGACGAGTCGGGTACACCATATCTTCCTGCTGGACTCTGGATTTATCCACTGCCGTGCCAGGACGACTTGAGAGATATCAAGTCCTCAGGCGAGGTCGCACAGAGCTCTGACGAGCTCAAGACGCAGATGAGGACCATCGTGCAGCAACTTCAGCTCCCGAAGGCCATGTACAACCCAACCAAGTATCCGAACCCGTCATTGCAATGGCATTACAAGATCCTGCAAGCTCTCGCGTTGGAAGAAGAGGTCCCCGAGAAGGCAGAGGACACTACTGAACCCAAGTTCAAAGCCATCAGCAAGAGAGCTGGCGGGTATCTGGAGGAGTGGTCTGAGACGCTCGGGAATGAAGCCGGCAGTGCCGCGTCGAAGAAGGCCCTTAAGCGAGAAGCCGATGACGACGAACCAGATAGGCCAACGAAGAGGAGCAGGGCAACATCGGAAAAGCCATCCGGTTCGTCACTCTCCATGGCCCAGTTGAAGGCCTCTATCGAGAGCGGAGGAATTGCCAAGATGACTGTAGCTCAACTCAAAGATTTACTGGGCGCGAAGGGTCTCAGCACGAGCGGCAGAAAAATTGAGTTGATCGAGAGGGTAGAGCAGTGGGTGGAGGAAAACTCGTAGAGTTGCCTCGTGTACTTGTGAATCTGTAACAGTGGTATGAAGGGGGCAGGATGTATTGGGCAGGCGTTCTCGGGAGGCTAGGTTTGCAGGAGGCACAGCCAATGTTGAACATTTGAGTTTACCTTGTTCATCTATGCGCCTATGGAATTGATGAATTGTTTTATTGGACGTATTTGGAGATCTGGGTCCCATCTGGTTGGGCATCTGAGATGTGGTTCATCTTCAACTCAGGTTAACACAGCCAAACAATGAGAACAAGAAAAGCCTAAGCCGTTAAGCACAAGACTTCGCCGTGAAAAGCGCACAAGACTTCACTTCATTTTCATCACCTTGTAATTGATACATGACTCTATTTTCTCCGTCAATATCATGGACTCATGCTATGCGATGGCCAGCATCACGCCGCCACCAAGCGCTGGGGCTGACAAAGACATCTGGCTGGGCGCACCCCCCTCAAGCCGCGGCCTCGTACTACCAACACCCCTGGGTCGCCAATCCCACCAGCACTTGCACCCGCGTTCGCGCCGCCCGTGTCGTGAGCAGCAGCCGACGCCGGCTTCATTTGACGACGTCTCGCTTGCCAGTTCATCGCCGCAGCAGGAGCCAGACTCAGCCGCCTACCTCGCCAGGCTTCTCCGTCTGGCCCAATGTCGTCCAGGCCTCGCGCGACGCCGAAGCCACGCCATGGCCGACTTCCTCGCAAGCTTCAACCTGGGCGCGCAAACTGCCACTCCGTCCCGTAACCTGCAATGTCACTCCGTCGACGACCTCCAGCTGCATCTGCGCAGTGTCCTCGATGCCAAGACGGCGCCGAACCGTGCTGAACATGTGTCGGTGATCATGGAATTGAGGGCGACGGTGCAGTTCACCATCGCCCAGCCTCAAATCGAGAATCACGATGACGAAGCCTCGAACAACATCGATCCGGCACTGGAAGGAGGATCCTCGATGCCTGCGCCCGAAGAACAGACCAGAGAGCAACCGCCACGGGTGGTGGAGGCCAACGAAGCGCTGGTGAACCAGCCACAGGACGACCCGAGTCTCCAGAGATTAGTCGCAATGCACATCATCGAGGCTCTCGGCGCGATAGACGGTAGTACCTGGGCCGACCGAGAGATGTCACGGGGGGCACAGGCTTGGAAGTTTACATTTGTGTGCAAGAATTCCTTCCAGCAATGGAGTCACCAGCACGCGAAGCACTTGACCAAGCTGGTCGTTGGCGAGTACAGTCAGAGGGAGCCAGACGCAACTCTCAGTAGTAAGTTTGTCATGTGCATTCCCGATAGCGCAAATCGCTCATCGGACATCTAGGTCGGCCGGCTTTTGATTGTCGAGGCACAGTCGTGATCGAGTTCGACCGAAATAGCCGAGCCATCATAGTGAAATACGACCACACGCCCCTGCACAGAACAGTTGCTGAGCTCTCGGAGTATTTCAAGCCTGCTCCTCGTGAGCTTGGCCCGGGAGCTCAAAAGCAGCAGCAGCAGAAGACACCAAAGAAGCAAAAACCCGACAAGCGAGCACAGGATGAGCGGGGAAACCCCCGGAAGCGGAAGAGGAAGACTGACGGCGATAGCCAACCCATGGTGCCGGGAGCTTCAATAATGTCACCTCCAAATTATTCTGTGCCAGTGCCTGAAAATGGACAAACCCAAACCGCCCCTTCATACTCCCAAGATCCACAGCCGCAAGATCCACAGCCGCAAGAGGCGAGCTCAGGACAGAACCAACAGGCCACCATTGACTATCCAGAAGAGCTACTGCGAGGAGAATCGGTACCGACAACAAGTCAATCACAGGCTCAAAAGGCCGACTCTCAACCACCCTCTGGGGCGAGCTTCCCAGTAAAAATCTCACCGACTGAGGCAGCGCGTCGTCGAGAGGCAGCCATGGCAATGCTCACTAGAGCTGGCGTGCCCCCAGATTCGCTCTCGGCTGACCAGTTCAGTATCTTCTCCAACCAATCGCCCGAACTTCAGAAAGAGTCGTTGGGTATGCTTGTCAAGTATGGTGCGGAGAGGCTACGGATTGTTCATCCCAATAACAAAGGGGGGGCATCTTCTGCCCAGGCAAACACATCACCAGGTCGAAGCAGCCTGCCTACTCCTTCCGGACCCATGACCACCAAGGAATTGGTTCCACAAGGAGGAGGTTCCAGTGATGCCGACACTACAAACGGATCTGCAGCAAAGGTTGGAGACGATGGAACGGCTGGCACCACACCTGAACCGACACCGACAGGGCGGCGGAAGCCAGGCAAATCACGCAACGCCTGCTTCACATGTAAGGGACGGAAAGTCAAGGTAAGGATCTCATCGACTCAAAAACTTGAATGAAGCTAATCAGCAGTAGTGTCCTAGAGAACGACCTGTTTGCAGCGAGTGTACGGCGCAAGGCCTGGTTTGCGAATTCGCGCCTCACATACCGAGAAAGAAGAAGCCCAAAAAAACTGCGCAAGATGAACCGGCAGAAGATGGAGAAGGAGACTACGGAGAAGGCGAGGCCGACCAAGACGATGCTGAGCCGCATATCCCTTCTCAGGAACATTCGTCATATCCTCAGGTGCCTGACAGTAGCATTCCCACACTCGCCGTGGGTGCTCCAGCACAGGACCACCGTACTTCACATGCCGACTACTTCCATCCAAGCTCAGGTTCGGCCTTGGCCCAGGACGAAGCACCCTCACTGGCGCATCACAATATCACGGCGGATCCGGGGCACACCTACAAGACGATATCGGAACAGATCCGGCATCTTGAGCACCACACAGTTCCAGCTGAGACGAATGCAGTTCCTCCTACCCATAACAACTGGGGTGTGGGCGGTTCTGCCTCTCGTTCCCGACAAAATTTTCCATCTGAGCCCGCTCGTTCGGTGGCTCAAGACGTCCCTCCAGCGACCAACCAGCCCTCGTCAGATTGGAATACGAGCGCGAACAACGGCAGACCCGCAACGACAATGGCCTCTGTATCGCCACACATGACACATCCTACGATGCATCAGAGGCATCAGGCTGAAACTCGTCACCAACCATCGGATTCCGCTCCAGGTCCGGATGGAATGCAGGCCATGCAGCAAGCCTCGTCATGGGCACAGGCTGCGATACAGTACCAGCACCAGCCGCCCACCTCTTCTGCTGCTACAATAACCCGAGCTAGAGCATCCCCCTTACAAGCCGCCGATGCTCCCCGGGCCAAGTCGAGGCAAGGTCACCGAGCTCAGTCGCGAACATCAGTGGGCGACCAAACAGTAGCTGGGGGTTACCAGTCGCCTTATAACCGGACTCAAACCAGAGCTAACAATTCTGGCAATCACTCATCGGATAAGGGTGGAATTCCGAAACACAATGATTATGGACGATCTGGAACTACCAACACGGCAGCGAGTAAGTCGAGCCAAAAGCCTGGCTATGAACCATACGCGCAGTCACAGGCGGCTTCAAACTTGTCCCAAATTGTCGATCCTCCCAGCCGAGTTGCCAAGATAGCGATGTCGATGTCTTCGCAGGCCTCCTCAACAGTGGCCCCGTCTTACCAAACCTCGTCTTCGAACCAGCGGCCAGGTTCGCAACACAAAAACCAGCCACCACACAGCTCTACGTCTACATATCAAAACCAAAATACATACTCACAGCCGTCTGGCACCAAGTCTGACTCTGTTTCTCGACAGAGCTACAACACGCGAGGGAGTTTAAAGCCTACGCGCTCCGAGAACAATTCTTTCAGCCACCATCAACAGAGTTACTCGCAATATCCGGCCCCAGCCCAGCCTCAACAGCAGCAGAGCCAGACGAGCAACCAGTCGAACAGCCAGCACCAGAACTGGTACGCATTTAATAATCCGGGCACCAGTTCGTTTACAGCCGCCAACCAGTCATCGGGGTATAGCTGGAAGGCTCCAGACGAGAGTTGGTAGGGGGCGCTATGGTACATAAGGCGACCGGATGAAGGGACTTGACGCATTGCGTAGGGCGTTGCGCACTTTGCTTTTAGTCCATGGTTTAGAGAGTGACTTTTTCATGGATGTTGATTCGCCATGGTCCGATGGTTCATTTGCTCTGGGAATCTTGAGCTGGGATGTCGATGAGACTCGGTCGATACGGAATTGCAATGTTTTTACTGGCGATACCTTTCATAGTCCCGTTTATTTTTAGCGGAAAGGTGCAGGTTCTGAGATTCAATCATGATTATTGTGGACGGAAGAATATGCGTATTGAGTTGCGATACTAGTTATTATCTCCCATGGCGTGCATCAAAATTTTGCTCCGTCTATCAAATTGTTACTCACTCTATTATGTGCTAATTATTGTACAACCCAAATGCTAAGAGAGGATTATTCACTTCATTGTTATCCGTCATTTCATCATATCCAACATTCAGTATAAGGCTACCATTCATTCTTCAGCTTCGTAGACAGCAAACTTGCTGAGACTGCGCAGCTTCCCACCAAAGAAGTACAGCAGCCAAATACCAATAATACCAATGACACTTAGGCCACCCAGGAGACTCGTGCCCTTGGCGACACCCAGGTTGCCGAAGAGAGGGTGTGCGAAAAGAACACTACCGCAGGCAAGGGCGCTGCGGAAGAAGTCGTTTGCCGCGAACAGACTGGCCGCGTACATGGGGTAGCTGAGGGGGATGTAGATGAAGATACACTGCATCACCACGAAGACGGTCGCACCGTAGATGGTGATTCCAATGGTCGGGACAATCCAATGGATGGACGCACGCGCAGTCCAAGCGAAGAGGAAGAGACCGATGGTAGGACCGAAGGATGCCACCAGGGCCGGGATGAGACGCGACTCCTGAACAGGCCAGCCATACTTGGCGATGCGACGGTCAACGACGTAGTACATGTAAGCAGTGTATGCGCCCACGCCAATGAGACAAGAGACCAGGATACAGAGGAAGACGAGTCCAATCTGGCCAAGGTTCATGTTGTAGTAGACGGGGTAGACCAAGGGGAAGACCTCAAAGACTAAGGAGAATAGAGTCAGTATTTTGAATGCCACATAGGATGATAGGCACGAGCTTACAAGAGTAGTAGATGCCATAGATGATGGCAGTGTAGATCTGGACGAACAGCACAGCGGGATCCTTGAGAGTGATCTCCATGGGCTTGATGAGAGCATCGATGGCGATGGCCGAGACCTTCATGTTGCGTTGGTCGATTTCACTCTGGGACATGAATCGATCGGTGCCAGTCAACTTTCGGAGGCGCTTAGCGCGGCGAAGCAAGATGTTGGGGCCGCTGGTCTCGGGGAGGAGCAGGAACATGAGGATGAAGATCGGGGCCGATGCCCAGATGCTGATGTAGAGAGACCAGCGCCAGCCCTTGACGGGGACAGCGAAGCCACTGAGGAGAGGACCGAGGGCAGCTGAAAACGAGGGCTGTTAATAATTTCTCATATAAAAGAGAGGGAAAAGGGGATAAAGGGAGACTTACGTCCACAGTAGGCGGCCGAGACCCAGGCCATCATGGCATATGGCAGAGCCATCAAGCTGTACATGTCGCCTAGAGAAGCACCACCCGAGGCCAGACAGGGCGAACCGAAGAAGCCCTGGAGGAATCGAAGGATCATGAGGCCGGCGTAATTGTCGACAAGGGCTGTGGGGATGGAGACGATGACGAAGAGGAACATGGTGACGATGTACACCGGGTTGCGGCCAATGCGAGGGATCTCACTCAGGGGCGAGAACAGCAGCGGTCCAATTCCATAGCCGAGCACGTACAGGGACAGTCCCAGCGTGGCCTTGACCTGGCTGACGCCGAACCTTTGCATCACGCCCTCGGTCGAGGACGTGTAGATGGCGGACGAGGTGTAGACAACAAAGGTGTAGAGGCAGATCAGCAGGGCGATGCCGCCGCGCTTCTTGTTGGTCCAGTTGTGCGGGTTCTCGGCGTCGTCGCTGTAGTACCAGTCGACGAGGATGGCGCCGTCCCTGGTGCGCTTGGGCACGACGGGGACCGACTTGATCTTCTCGAGCTCGTGCTGCTCGTCGACTTGGAGCCGGTCGATGGTGTAGGCGTGCGTCTCGTTGGCGGAGCGCGTGCGGTGGAGCTGGATGCGGCCGCCGTCCTCGACCTGCTCCTCCTTGTTGTGCTCCTCGTTGTGCTCCTTCTTGGGCTTGGGCTTGCTGTCCGGGTCTTCGGCGGTGACGGACGAGGCCGACGAGCCCACGACGGTGTTGTTGTTGGTGGTGTTGATCTGGCCATCTTCGAGCACGACAGCGTCTGGGTTGTTGAGTAGGATGACCCACGGTTCGGGGAGCTCGAAACCCTCCTTTTCTTCTGGGTACTGGAAGTACTTGTTGCGTGTGACGAAGCGGATGAACTGCCCCAGGGGGGCTTCGCGGATGAGCGCCGCCATTGCTGCAGTGTATCTGGGCTGTGCTTGTGCTCTGATAAGGGGTGGCTGAGGGTTAAGGTATGGGTGGAAGATGGCTTTGTATCAAAGTTTATGCCACGAGATGGGTGAATCCGTGTAAGTGGATGGTCGAGATGGCTCAGCACCAGGAAAGAGGCGTTTGAGCTGAGATGGATTTATAGAGCAAGACCGGAACACCATTGGAGACCGCATCGCATCTTATATCCCATCCGTCTGACACTCACGACCTCGCCATGTGGCCAAACGGAAGAAACACCCCCCTCACCTCCACGCTGCCTCTCACGGCCTGATAGGTAATCACCAAAGATGGCCCATGACAAAAACCGAACCGCGACGCTACGGAACTACGTGATGGCCCCGGACTTAGCAAGCACAAAACAACCCTGGAGCCACCCGGCCGAGCCAAGCTTTCACGCCCATCGCACGTCCACAGTATGGCGCTGGCGTGCAAAGAGACGCGACTCGGGCCAACTCCAAGCGCGGGGATTACCAATCGGACGGGAGCGTGCTTCTATCGCAAGGCGGTGTCTGAAAAAGGCCGAGCTGCGAGGAAGAAAGAAAGACGCAAGGGGAGGGAGGAGGGAGGAGGAGGGTGTCGGTATTACTCAGGTGGAGATGGGTTGCATCTACCGACGCCACGGACTCGAAACGCAGGGATTGCGAGGCAAAGGATCCCCAGCTCTCTCTCTCTGACACACACAAGAGCTCAATGAGCAACAGCACAGTCGACTCATCATCGTCATCGAACGGCCCAGGCCTTAGCGGAGTTTAGGGCTGACGCGAGGACCGTGGATCCGTTTGGTTGGTCGGATTAGAGTTGTCGCCGCACGGTATCTCCTATTCCCATCTCATCTCATCTCATCATATCTCACAGAGCAAAGGCCCTTTCCTTACTGCCGATGGACGCCGGATCTTCGAGCTCTAGTGTCACCGCTAACCATGTGTTGCTTTGGAATTACCCTTGCCGCTGTTAGCCAGATACACCCCGTCTCGTCTCGTTTTGGGTTGGCTCGTGTATGTACCGCGCCCTTTGCAGATCCGTGAGCGTCAACTTCCGCGCTTCCCATCGGGGTGACTGACACGCAACATATCCGACAGCCTCATTTGTCATTTCCCATCTTTCATGGTCGGATTTTGCCCCGAATCCGCCATGACAGCATATGCCAGCCTGTTTACCGCAGCCATCTCATCTTCACCCTGTTGCATCTCACTTCCCATCTCACTTTCCAACCCAACCCAACAGACAGGCAGGCCTTGGCTCGCCCATTCCCGCCCAATGCCACCATCCCATCAAATCCACCATCCCATCAAATCAACCCACACAAAGCTCGCCCACAGCTCTTCATGCTTCTCTTCGCGTCGTCCACTGGAGCATATTTTTCTTAATCAGCACTAACAACAAGCCACTCTCTTTGTCTACGTCATTCCGCTGGACAATGTCGTTGAGCCGCTAATTAAGCTCCCTGTAAGTGCAGATGGAAAATGTAATCATGGTTGCTCGCGTCCGCTTAGCAATCGCACCGAGCCAAGTATACCAGTTTGCCCAATCAGGAAATGCTGCCCCATCTCCCATCTTGATTCATCACCATCGGCCTTGAGATTGTCCCGCTCGACCCACTTGATTTGTATGATACATAGCGTCTAGGTTATCCTCCCACCGCCGTCCCGTTTTTCTTCTTTTTCATGTTGAGAGCGTTGCTTTAGATGTTTATCCGGGGACAACAACGAGAAAAAAGAGCATATGTGGGGGAGGGGAGCCTAGCGTTTGGGATTGTAAAGTCCCTTTGCCAACCTGTCGGCATTGCGGCGAACATGCATCTCCGACCCTTCCACCCAGGTCCTCGGTTCCAATGATGGCTATGTTGTGACATCCTTCGCACACACATTGCCATCTTTTTTGGCACGAGGGAGAAACTTTCCGACTGGAAAGACACCTGGTTGGCACCGTCAGCGCCCGTTCCACATGCAGCCGACAACCTTGGCTGCTTCCGCCATCCCGGAACGCTCGGGGTTGGCTTACGAGGTCGACTTAACAAATGGTGTGTGCCGGGTTCGACTGTGTTATTGCACCAGAGTGGTGTGTTGTAGATCATCTTCTTATCCTCTCTCCAACCGCGTCATCACACTCAGTATCGAAACCATCCTCTACGATTTGACACTCAATATCCACTTCTGACTGTGTAACCTACAACTGTCTATGCTCCCAGGCTTGCTGACCACCAGAGCTTGTTGGCAGTTACTCCGCCTCAATGAGGGGTAAGTCCTAACCATGCGCTCTCTCACAACGTTTGTCCGTCTTTCTGGGCCTTCAACAGCTCAGCTCGCCTGTCCATTCGGTGCCGCTGAAGGATCGTCTGCACCATATCAGCCTTGTCACCCTTAGCCTTGGCCATCTGGTCCACGATTGGCCACACTCGAGGATCCTTAGCTGCCACGGCGTGATCAACTAAAGGTTGGACCCAAGGATGGAGCAGCCATGCTGTCTTGTGCTCTTCCTCGAACTCCTCGACCTCTGATGTCTCTGCCTCCATCACCCTCTCGGCATACTCAAAAGCTCGATCAAAATCTCCAGCTTGCGCACATGCAGGGATCATCCGATCGTACAGCTTCACATCTTCCTCCTGTAGCTGCCTGTCCTTGGGCACCATGACACCATAGTCTTTCGCGAGCGCCCATAGAGTCTCCTGGTTGGTGCTATTGAGGATCAACTCCTTCAAAAATTCGTATCCCGGACGTTTGCCGCTAAGAGCAAACGTCTCGTGGTACAATGGCATGGCAGCCTCCGACCCACGGACTTGGGCCATGGCCTCGATTGTGACTCCGAGAGCTTCCAGGGGAACCACATCGTTCTTACGCATCTCTCCTAGGGTAGTCCGGGCCTCATTGATCAGCCAGGGGTTGTTTTTCATTGTTTGGTATATCCCCCTGGTCGTGCCGCGCTGGACACTGGCACCGTTTCGCTCCATGATGACCAGGACACCAAGGGCGCCTGGCATGTCCTCTGCGGCCGCAAACGCATCCACGAGAGCCTCGTATTGGTGGTCAGGCACCCTGCCTCGGCTGGAGAGAATACCCAGAGCTTCCGAGGCCAGCGTCGTATCGGCATGTCTCGCCGCCGTGGCCAAGATGTTTTCAATGATTGCATTGGATGGATTCAAGAGTGGCTGAGCCACTACATAGTTCCATACAAATTTCGTGCCAGCTTCGTGATATGCTTGGCTAAAAAGGTCGAGAGCATAAAGGAGCAATGTGCGGAAAGCGTCATCAGTACCCTTGGCGTATTTCCGCTGACGCAGCAGCTGCAGCATCTCATCCAGGAAGCCCATCCCGCCAAACTCCACAATGAAGATATCGTAGACCCAGAGATTGATCTGTTCCCCGCTCTCATGCAATTCCGTGAGCTTGGCAAGCGCTAGTTCATGTTGGCCATCCCGAAGCATCCCGATCGCAATGTTCTGCTTCGCTGACATGGTGATTTCGTGCCAGTACTTGATCATGATGTCGACGACCTCTTGGCGCAGAATGTAGTCGGGGTGCACAGTCAGAGCTTCCAGTGCGCTGTAGCAGATGGCTGCCGTGGGCATTATACCCTGAGCGTCCATGTCGCGCAGCAAATTGCGCACTCCCATGGCAGAGCCCTGAGGGTCCGCCATCGCATCCATCATGCACTCGTAGATGAAGGCATCTGGAGGATACTGTCGTTCCACAATGAGAAACTTGACGAACTGGACTATTCGCGCGTGCGGATCAGGCATCATTTCATAGTTCCCATTTCGTAGGACCTCGAGTGCTTTGACGACCTCCTCCGAAGGGATCGTTTTGAGTGTCGGGGTCCGTCGCGCGAGAAGTTGATGCGGGTCCTTCTTCGCTTGGATAGGACCGAGTTTCTTCTCCGCCATCTTGAAGAAGGAGTCAAGCGACGCAACCCCGGCGGAAGAGTCTGTGGTATCAATTGCGCTGGATCCATGCCGGCGGCGTTGAATCAGACTGGCCCGGGGAACGGATCGGTTGCGGTTCGGGGACGGCCGGGTAGGTGGTACGAATAATGAAGCATTGAGAGCCCTGGGCAATGCATGTTCATCGAATGCAGGGCACAGGCAGCGCCAGAGCCCATCGTAGAGCAGTGTCGCACGGCGCATGGCTCTTGGGGATGGTGGTTCGTCGCCGTCGTCACTTTTGCGCGTGAACAATTGCTGTTGGAGCTCCAAAGTTTTGTTCCTGGATTCTACCGTTGTACGGCGGAAGGCTTCCGCGTATCTCTAAAGCGGGGTGATGCAGCTCTGGGTGCCCGTCCCGGCGGCTGCCCGCTCACCTTGGCCTCACCGAGAAAGCCGCCAACTCCACAAGCTTGTTCCAATCCCAACATTCTGCTTCCAGCGCGCATCATCCACCATACCGACCGCTGGCGCAAACTCGACACCATGGTACGAGACCCCCATCCCTTCGCGCGCCCTGGCGACCTCTGGCCAGTCCTCCGCTGTCTCCCCCGGGGCGCACGCCGCAGAGCGCAAAGCTAACCACGTGCGCAGTTGCCCCTCGGTCTACTAAACGCGGCCCAAGGCCACCCTATGCTGGTCGAGCTCAAGAACGGCGAGACACTCAACGGCCATCTGGTCATGTGCGACACCTGGATGAACCTCACCTTGAAGGAGGTGGTGCAGACGAGCCCGGTAGGCAGCTCCCCTCAGTCGAACCCCGGACTACACAAACGAGGCTGACGAGAAAATACAGGAGGGCGACAAGTTTGTGAGGTTACCAGAGGTCTACGTCAAGGGCAACAACGTGCGTTTTACCGAAATCCCTCACCTCCATGTGCGAGTTGGGCTGTGGCTGACAAGGCAACTAGATCAAATACCTGCGAGTACCAGACGAAATCATCGACCAGGTCAGCGAGTCGCAGAAGGGCCAGCAAGGAAACTTCCGAGGTGGAAGGGGAGGCCAGTCCAGAGGAGACCACGGCGGACGGGGCAACGATAGAGGACGAGGCCGTGGTGGCGGCAGGGGTCGGGGTCGGGGCAGAGGTCAATGAAGCAGCTAGGATGCCTGCAATGACATGCCTGGCACGTACAGTCATGATCGGGTATCCATGTGATAGTCCCACACGAGAGGAGTGTTTTATTCCGGTCAGGGTGTATGGCATATGAATTTGGGCATCACATTGATATCTAGACTAAACGTGACTCTCAAATCGCTTGGACACCAGCTTACCCTATGGTATAACATCATGAGGGTTGGTTCAACAAGCAGACTTAGCTGGGAAACACGACGAATAGCTAGACTATAAAATATGAAACAAGACACAGGCCAGTCAAAATTAAGACTTGCAAAAAGTATGATTCATCTATGCTATGGTAATACGAATTCTACTAGGTCCACTCCCAACCGATTGTTTCAGTGCTCAAAGTTTCGAGTGAAGACAACATATCGAAGTAGATGGTCTAAACGCCATTTATCATCCCAGTCCAAAACATGTACATATTCTCTTATCCATCATAGCGTCTAAAAGCTGGCAACAGCAACAGCAATCGCCTGGCTGTCAGAGTGTGAGATGGACACGGTGATGTCCTTCACACCAGCCTGCTTGGCAGCAGCAGCAGCATCGCCGTGGAGCTAGAGAGTTGTTAGCAAAATGTTTACGCATCAAAGTTTAGGGAATCTTACCGAAACCGTAGGAGCACCAGTCTCGCCCTTGAGGATCTCAATGTCCTTCAGAGCGGCGCCAGCTCCCTTGCTAGCAACACCCAGGGACTTGAATACAGCCTCCTTGGCACTCCACCGACCGGCGAAGGAGCTTTGAGGGCTGGGGGCTTGTCGGCAGTACGCAATCTCATTGGCAGTGAAGTTGCGCTCGACGAAGGTCTCGTTGTGAATGTTGACTGCCGAGATGTCCTCGACATCGACACCAACATTGCTGTTCTTGTTGGTCACCTTCTGGGCAAGAGCCTCCATGACCTGCTGGGTCTCCTTGGCCTTGACGCTGGGGACAGTCTTCTCAGACCGCTTCATGAAGTCGGTACCAAACTTGAGCTCGGACGTCTTCTTATCCTCAGAGACGCGGGCGTCGGGGTTCAGCAGCACCTTGCTGAGCTGATCCTCGGCATAGGGAGGGTCGGTCTTGGCCACGAACAGCCTGTTGTTGATGAGGCCGTCGTGGAAGTATCGGTAGGCCTTCTTCTGACGGGCCTCAACCCTGGAGCAGTAGTCGACGTAGGTGTCCTCGTCAAGGGTAGCGAACAGGTACTTGGGGTGGATACCAATGGCCTGGGCACCCTTCTGACCGAAACCGAAGGAGGTGACGGAGAAGGCCTTGACGCCGTCGGTCTGAATGCTTCGGCTAGGATAGACGATGAGGTCGTACTGCTCCATGACGGGGTCGACGTTGTCGGCGTTGCGGTTACCGGGGACGAGACCAGTGTTGAGCACCTGGAGACATCCGTTCATCATCCAAGCACCGGCAGCACCCTTGGGGTGACCAGTAAGGTACTTCTGGAAGACACCCAGGACGGCGTTACCCTTGGTACGACCAAGGTGGCGGAGCTGCTGGCAAATAACAGAGGACTCGTTCTTGTCGTTGGCCTTGGTGGAGGTTCCATGGAAGGAGGCAACATCGAGATCGTCGATGGTAAGGCCCCAGGTGGCGAGAGCACCACGAAGAGGAGCGATGCTGGGGTCGCTCTTCCAGAAGTGGTTGCCCATGCTGCGGAGAAGTTCCTTCTCCTGGCGAGCGGCCTCCTTTTGGATGTGAGCGAAGCGCTCCTGAGAGTACTCCGTCTCGTTGAAGGCACCACCCTGAGCCTTCATGGCGTCAATCTCGTCATGAACGTACTCGAGTTCAGCCTCCTGCCACTGCTTGATCTGCTTCTTGCGACGCTCGATCTGGCGGCGACGGTAGCTGATGTCAAGAAGAGGGTTGGGGAACTTGCTAGCATGCTCACGAGCGGTCGTAAGCACACCCTGTCCAGGAGCCGGAACGGATCGGCCAATCTTGTCAGAGGCGGTGGTGGTAAGAGCCAAAATACCGTGGATGGGGACACCCATATCGAGGGCAAGTCTGGCAGTCATAATAACCTGGAGACCGCAACCCTGGGACTCCATGAATCCGTTTCGGGTAGTGGTAGTAGGTCGTGACATCTCCTTGGGAGTGCGTCCGTGAGCGAACTCATCGACGGTGTTGCTGGTGGCCTTCATGTTGGCGAACTCATACGAGCCCTCCTCACCGAAGTCGTCAAAGCCACCAACGAAGCACACTCGGGCCTTGCCCTCCATGATGGTCTCGTAACCAATATCGACGGACTCGACAGCAGTGGCACAAGCACCGACAGGGGTCTTGATAGGACCGGAGGACGACATCAAAAGCATGTTAACCCAGGCAGCCATAGTGTTGATAAAAGACTCCTGCAGAATGTCGTTCTGGAGAGGCTGGTCAAGGAAGCGAGTCCTGTGCATGCCACGGAGAGCAGCAGCACCACCCATACCCGAACCGACACAGTTACCGACCTCAGAGACGTGGACATACTTGTAGAACTCGTAGGGGTCGGTGATACCGCAGGAGAGAAGAGCCTCGGCAGTCGAGACAAGGAGGAAGAGGGTAACAGGGTCGACCTGGGAGATGATGTCCTCGGGGACACCATAGCGCTTGGGGTCCCAGCCGGTGGGGATCTGACCGGCAACGAGACGGTCGAAGCGAAGAGCCTTGGGAATCCAGAGGCCAGCGCCTTTCTTGAGGCGGACGATGTACTCACCGCTCTCAGGGATCTCGAAGATCTCAACCTTCTCCCCGTGCTCGCGCTTGAACTCCTCAGCCGTCTCCTTGGAAGCCTCGAAAGGCTCGAGGTCCTCCTCGATGACGACCTCGTGAAGCAGCTGCTTCTGGTTGGGGTCGTAGCCGTCGAACAGCTCAGGCTCGATCAATCGAATACCAGAGTGCTCGAGAATGTACTTCTCGTACTTCGGCTTCACATCCTTATCATCGACGGGCTCGCCAGTCTTGGCGTCAACCCAGCCAGCGTAAGGCTGGCCCTTGATAGGACCGTTGTGGTTCTTGATGAGACCCATGATCCAGGCCATCTCGACGCAGCCCTCGAGAGAGAACTCACCCTTGGCCTCCATCTCCCATCGAGTGCGGGAGTTACCCCAAGGACCGACTTCGGCGAAACCGGCAACGACAACGACCTTCTCGAGGTCAACCATGCCCTTGAGGGTTTCATGGTGAGGAGCAATCTCCGTCTTCCAGTCAGGTCGGTTGGGGAAATCAAACTTGATGTTGGCACGAGGATCGATGGTCTTCTTCTTGTACAGAACCTCAGAGGCAGCACCATTGACGATGGTGTTCTCAATGGCGTTCTCCTTGCTGACAGCCCTGCGAACCTCGCTGGTCTCCATGATGTCCTTGCGAAGCTTGGTCATGGTCTCGTTCAAGTTGGGGATGAACTGAAGACCGCCGTTAAGATCGGCGAAGACAGGCTCTGACTGGCATAAGTCGACGATAGCGGGCGACAGAAGGCCGAGAAGGTTGAAAGCCATTTCCTGCTGAGAGAAGGTGCGGACGCCAAAGGCCTCGACGCCCTCAGCGACGATGTTGTTACCGCCCATGAGACCAGTGCCTCGGGTCCAGCCAATGACAGCACCGCAGATGGTGAGGTAGTTGGCCCAGCTCTCCGAGTGCCATCGGTTAAAGAGGGTCTCGAGACCGAGCTTGGACTCGGAGTAGAGACCGTCGTTACCGAAGGTACCATGGTTGGGGGACAGGGGTAGAACAACCTGAGCAGGACGAGTCTCAAAGCCGCGCTCGGTCTTCTGGGCCTTGACGCAGCCTAGCATACGGATCAAGTTGGTCAACATGATGCGGTGAGCAAGCTCAGACTTAGAGTCGATGGTGTCAATCTCACGTCCGTTCTCAGAAATGGCGGCGAAGGGAACGATGAAGTCAAGGTCCCATCCAAGACCGTTCTTGGTGTCGTAGATGTACTCGACGAGGGCCTCGACGTCCTGCTTGCTACCCTGGTTGAAGGGAACAACAACGATCTGAGATCCACGGGAGCCATAGCGGGTGTACATGGCTTGGTAGTACTCAGTCACCTCTCGCGAGAAGCGGCTGGTGGTAACGATGACCTTGGCACCACCGCTGACAAGGCCCTGGAGAACCTCGGCACCGATGGAACCGGCACCAGCACCAGTCATCAGGACGTTCTTGCCCTGGAAGCTGACACCAGACTTAGCAGCGTCCTCGAGAGTGTTGAGGTAGACGCCGGTGAGCTTCTTGCTGTAGTCCCAGCCGTGAAGTGACTTCTTCTTGAGGTGCAGGAAGGGGATGGTTTCGACCTTGCCCTTGTGCTGGCTGGTGGCCTTGAGGCCGGACTTGCGGGCCTTGCCGTTATCCTTGGGGATGATCTGGTTCTCGTTCATAGCCAGGGAGCGGAGGACCTCGCTGTACAGGGTCTTGATCTCAATCTGGGAAGTCTTGGACATCTTGTGCTGCTGCTTGATGAGCTTGTAGATGCGCTGAAGGTCGCTCTGAACCTTGGTGCGGTTGCCGTATTCGGAGATCTTGCCACCCTCAGCCAACTGCTGGACGTAGTGCTCCAGCTTGCGGCAGCTGGCACGAGGAACTTCCTCGTAGTTGAGGTTACCGCGGGCATCGACGGTGGTGCGAGGACCGGTGGGAACGGCGACATCCTTGTAGACAGGAGCGATGTCGAGGACCTCCTTGCAGTTCTCAATGAGCTGTTCTCCAAGCATCTTGGCCAACTTATAAGTCTCGCCTCGCTCGGTGGGGCAGTTGTCCATGTGGTATTGCATGAAGTCGATGAGCTTGGGGTTTGAGCGGTTCATGATGCGAATGCACTGGCTAACAATCTCTCGGTCGACGACCTTAAGACGGCCGAAGATAATATCAAAGTACATGTTGAGAGCATCCTGACGAGCCCAGTTCCAGGAGGAATCGTAAGTGCGAGCCTTCAGAGGGCTGAAGACGGGCTCAATACCCGCGGCATAGAAGTCGCCGTGCTCGGCTGTCCAGAGATCCAGCTGGGCCTGGAGGACCTTCTCAGACTTCTGGGCGTTGATGAAAGCCTTGTCGCCCTCACGGAGATCAAGCTTGAGGTATCGGGCAAGGAGCTCGAGCTGCTGCTTGAAGAGAGCTCGCTGGTCCTTGGTCAGGGCGTCGATGGCCGCGGGGTCCATCATCATACCGCCGCTAGCACCACCAGCAGGGCCGGCTGCGGAAGTGGTGGTCAAGCTGATACCGGCGTTGGTGGCATACTTCTGAGTAACGCTGTCCAGGAAGGCCTTGGCGTCAGCCTCAGAACCCAGACGAGCAGCGGGCTCCATTGTCAGAGCCAGCAACAGAGCACCGTCCTGTCGACCAGACGCGAGTCCCCAACGGCTCTCAAGGTATTTTCGAGCAGCTGTGATGTTGAAGCCACCAGGCATCTTGGAAGAGATCAATCTGGCGATAAGAGACTGGGACTGCTTGCCAAGCTGGCCATCGAAAGTGGCCTGCATAGCGGCACCGAGCTCATCGAGGGGAGTGTCTTCAGGCTTCTCGGGGGTCGAACCGAATTCTTTTCCGAGATCACCGAGAATCTCGTTCTGGAGCGTGGATTTACCTAGGAAGCGGGCGAATTAGTTGTCGTTTCCCCCTTGATTTCAGTTTCATGAGTACTTACCACCGACAAGGTCTTTGATGGCCTTGCTTAGGGGCACCTCGAGTAGAGGCTTCTTGAGCTTCTGTGCAATCAGGGTGCGGACAATGTCCACAGCCTGGACAGGCTCATCAGCAATCGCAGCAGCGGGTCCTGCGCTTGGAGGGGGGGCAGCAGCCACAGGCGCAGCAGAGCCAGCGGCAGCAGCAGGAGCAGCCTCACTGGGAGAAGCAGCAACGGGCTCAGGCTCGTCCTCAACGGGGTCGGCCTCATAGTAAATATCCTTGGCATCCTTGTTGTAGCAAAGAATCTGGCGCTGAACGGACTTGGCGGCATCGTAGGCCTCGTACTTGGATGCCAATGTTCGCTTGGCCATGACTCCTAGGGTGTCGGCGGGACCGATTTCTACGACCCGCTCGGCGGTCCTGTCACCGAGGAAAACATCTTGGGTCTCAATCCACCGGACGGGAGAGGCGAACTGGTAGGCGAGGAGCTCAACGAGCAGGGTGTGGGCGAGCTCTTGCTCGACTTCGGGACGCATGATGGGCGAATTAGGTCGGGGAGGTCGATGAAAGAAGGGGTATCTCGAAGAAGGCCAAAATGGCTATCGCAGCCAGAGTGTGGATTGGCGCGTAGTGGTGATTATACCGTGGGTCCGCTCAACCCAACGTACACACAAAGAAAGGCAGCTGTCGCAAGATGCTCCCGGGCTGGCGAGGCAGGGAGTGGCAGCTGGGGGGGAGGAGGAGGAGGATGTGGAAGATGGAGGCAGAAGTACACGGCCGAGGAGGGTGTAATTGAAGTCTGAGTGCGTTCTGCCTGCCAGCGAGAAGCAATGGAGAGGATTTGGGGAAGAAAACGGATCCGGAGGACTGGAGCGGAAGGGCAATGGAGGGTAATCACAATTGGAGCCGTCGGCGAGGGAGTAGCCGATTGTTGAACGAAATGGCCCACCAAAAGGCGACGAGCGAAAAAAAAATTGGGGGAGCTCTGGTCAACACACCCTGGTCGCATTGCCTCCCTACGACGTACGGCGACGGGGCGCTGGCTCCAGACCCGGTTGACAGTGCAGGTACGTACCGCATGTCAGGGAGGTATTACGCATCTGGCCGTTGTAAGGGCTGCTGCCGGTACCTACAGAACCCCCGTGGCAGGGTGCAGCGGCGTTGTAGACCCGAGTCCAAATCCCGAGTCCCCTGTACATGTACTTGCGGCGTCTCATGGGGCTCGAAGGTGATGATTTGGGTGCCACTCATGACGGCGGGCCTTGGGGTCCTGCTGCCGGCTTGCAGCACGCTTCTCAACCATATTGCAGCGCTAGTCCGCACTAGGGAAGGCGCCATGGAAAGAGCAGCAACTGCCAGGGGTGACCAGGGGGACGCCTTCCCCAGAAACCAAGCTTTTGGGGCACCATCAGACATATTTTTGCTGGGCTGTCGCATTCGCCGCGTTACCTTTGCTGAGAGCCGACAACAGCTCGGCCGAGCGGGCTCGCACTGGTGGCCATCGCCGCATACGGATTGCGCCTATCTTAGGTTTCGGATGCGTCTTTATCGTCGAGTTGTTGATGATAACAATCGCCCCTTCTTGGGGAATCTTAATGTGAGGCGACGACAGTCTGTGGCTTGATGGGTGTGGGAGCTCCCCTGCCATCATGGAGCTGGCTCTGGGTGCAATTTCGCGTCTGGCCCAGCTCCCATGACACTTCTCCAGTGCGCATCGCTCGGCCAAGTACCGATACAATTCTTAGCATTCCGGGATTCCGGGCAACAGGTCTTGTTGTTGGAGGCCGCCGCACTCTATGCTGTCTCATGGTGAATTTCGATTAATTCGGTTGCCTTGTCTGTTCTCCATACGCTATCTTCAGCAGAAGCACTCCGTTGCGGCTCATGCCTGCCCTTATGGACGGTAGATCTTCAAGCCGTTGGTGCATGCAAGAAGCTACATACGAACGCCATGCCGCTCGTGGACAGGCCTCGGACCTGAGAAGGGTTGCTGAATCGCGGCCCATTGAGAGGCTGATACCCCGTGAGGTGCATCCGGCACCAAGACGGAGGCGTGCCGGCGCATCGTTGGAGGCACTCACTTGGCTCTCAGACATCCATGGATGATGTAGAGTGACCTGGACCCACTGTGCTCGGGAGCTGGGCGGGTTGATGTGGGCTGGTGGGGGCCACTTCTGTAGGGGATGTTGGCCGGGCGGTAGGGGGTGGCATAATGTAGTGGGATGTGTGGGAAGTGGACCGGAGTTGGGAAAAAATGCTGGAAGGCAGCCATCATAGTTGGTACAGTAGTCCACGTAGTATGAGGCATACGGCGAGGTACCTGGCCGTCGAATCTTCTCGAAGAACAACCTCGCAGGGGAGTCTGGTCTAGGTGGTCAAGCCAAGCGCATCATGGATTGATGATTGTCAGGTGTTGTTGAAGTCATTATTGCTGTAGTTTCCCATGGCTCTTGCCCCTTGGTTGAGTGGGGGTGCTTAGAGTCCGAGAGCTCAGGATTGGATGTCATCGAGACCGCCTCCAGACGCAAGGGATCCGGAACAGCCTGTCAACAACGAACCATTCACTGTTCAACAAGCATTGGATCGGATGGTCGGGCAGTTGCGAAAGAGTTTCGGTCCAATTCGGCACGACCGCGGATTGTTGATACAATGTGGTGAGAGATAGGGTCCGAGATACACCTTTGAGAAGAACAATTACACCATAGTTACGACGGAGGATGAGTTGAGTGCAACCTCTCTGGGCACACCGTGGCAACCAAACCGAGTCCGCCCGGCAGAATTTTTGTTGTTTTGTTGCCGGCGAATCGACATCTCACCAAAATTACCATCAGCCTTCCGCCCATCCGTCCGCTGCAGGCGTGGCTCAACAGCAGCCTCACAGGTGCCCCAAGCTCGGCCCTAACACGCCGCCGACCTGCCCCAAAGAGGGGAGGTGGAGGGCCGCAAGTCGTGCCCCAGGACACACTGGCCACACTGGTGACTGATGGAGATGTTGGTGGCAAGCCCCCAAGAACCGCTGCCCCTCCAAAATCCACAGAAACACCCCCGAACTCTCCCGGCGGAGAGTGCTGCCACGCCAAGTACCGGTACATGCCCGCATTCCGAGGACCCCTCCTGCGCCAACCCAGCCTCGAGGTAGCAGCGACCAGGCGCCATGCAACAGGGGACCACCGTGGCGTGGGGCCCATGCGGATCGAGCGAGCCTCCCATGTGGTGGTGCATGCCAATCGCACTCGCAACACTCGTAACTGGCGGGCGCCTGGATGGCTCTGGTGGGCTTTTGGTCGCTGGCAGGTACGGTGTGAGGGTGTGAGCTAGGTCATGGGTACGTACCCCTCAATCGCCCATCGCTCATCCCCAACAGAACTGAATTTTTGGCTGGTTGTCGGTGCTGAGCGGTCTCTAACCTCCGGTTGTACATCCGACCTGATCTTAGCCGGCTCTTGGGGGCTTGCCTCAAGCTCGAATTTTCTGTCCTTGACTTATACCATCCGTCGACCAATCTCGCCTTGAGCTCCTTAGACCTCTGACCCTTTCTCCCGAGATTATCCTTCACTCATCCTTCCTTTCCTTCTCTCGTGTCTTGCGCCTGGCTGGTCTTGTGTTGTGTGAATCCCGCACTCCACTGATTCCAAGCTCCCTTCACTGCGGCCTCCTCTACCCTAATTTCCCCCCTCCAACCTCCTGGGGACCAGCTACCACTGCGCATTGAGGATTGCCGGATACTTTGCCAGCGTCCTTGGGGTTAAGCATCAGATTTTCATCCGGTGCCACGAGTTGAATTGATAGGTTTGTTCCACTCTGCGCGCCCTGCCCGCGCCCTACCCGCGCTTTGAGACCCTTAAGAGAACGAGAGACTGACTTTGAGCTCCGTTTTCCCCAACCGCAGATTTCTTCGATACCCCCTTCTCCCACCATGTACGGCTCAGGAAACGGCGCTCAGACGGGCATTTCTACCCCCAGATCAAACGCCTCGCTCCGACCTTTGACTCTGTCTCACGGCTCTCTCGAGACCTCCTTCCTCATCCCCACAAACCTCCATTTCCACGCCTCGCAGTTGAAAGACCAGTTCGTCGCGACCCTACCCGCCGCAACCGACGAGCTCGCTCAGGATGACGAGCCCTCATCCGTCCCCGAACTCGTAGCGAGATACCTGGGTCTCATTGCACACCAGGTCGACGAGGGCGACGATGATGAGTCAGGCTCCTACGAGGAGGTGCTGAAGCTCGTCCTCATCGAGTTTGAGCGAACTTTCCTCCGTGGCAATGAGGCACACGCCGTTGCTGCTACCCTCCCCGGTATCGAGGCTAAGAAGCTCGAGTTCATCCGCAGCTACTACACCGCTCGCTCCGTCTGTAACCGGCCCATCAAGCCTCATGCCTCCGCCCTCTTCCGAGCTGCTGAGGATGCCTCTGCCGAGATCTACACCATCTTCGGTGGCCAGGGTAACATTGAGGAGTACTTCGAGGAGCTCCGTGAGATCCACAAGACCTACTCTAGCTTCATTGGTGATCTCATCACCACCTCTGCCGAGATTCTTCAGACTCTCTCCAAGAACCCCAGCGCGGAGAAGATGTTTCCCAAGGGTCTGGACGTCATGAACTGGCTTCACAATGCCGAAGCCACTCCCGACGTCGACTACCTGATTTCTGCGCCAGTCTCTTTCCCTCTGATTGGTCTTGTTCAGCTCGCCCACTACGAGGTGACCTGCAGAGTTCTTGGAGTCCACCCTGGAATGCTGCGTGATCGGATAACCGGTACCACTGGTCACTCCCAGGGTATTGTCATGGCCGCTGCCACTGCTGCTGCCGACTCGTGGGACTCGTGGCGCGATATCTCCACCTCGGTCCTCACCATGCTTTTCTGGATCGGAACTCGCAGTCAGCAAGCTTTCCCCATCACCTCCATGACTCCAAGCATGCTCCGGGAGTCGCTAGAGCATGGAGAGGGCTCCCCTACCCCCATGCTTAGCATCCGTGACCTCTCGCAGACTGAGGTCCAGAAGCACATTGATGCTACCAACCAGTACCTCCCCGCCGACCGCCACATCGGTGTCTCCCTCATCAACAGCCCCCGAAACCTCGTCGTTACCGGTCCCCCGAGCTCGTTGTATGGACTCAACTCCCAGCTCCGAAAGGTCAAGGCTCCCACTGGCCTTGACCAAAACCGAATCCCATACACTGAGCGAAAGGTTCGCTTCGTCAACCGATTCCTCCCCATCACAGCCCCTTTTCACAGCAAGTACCTTTCTGAGGCCACTGCTATGATTGATGAGGATCTGAAGGATATCAACATTGATTCCAGCTCCCTTGGCATCGCCGTTTTCGATACCAACACTGGCACGGATCTCCGCGAGATCAAGGGAAACATTGTTCCTGATCTGATTCGCCTGATCACGCGTGATCCCGTGAACTGGGAGAAGGCAACCGTCTTCCCCGAGGCCACTCACATCCTGGACTTCGGCCCTGGAGGCATCTCCGGCCTTGGTGTTCTGACCAGCCGCAACAAGGAGGGAAGCGGTGTTCGCGTCATTCTCGCTGGTTCCGTTGATGGCTCGATGAACGAGGTCGGCTACAAGCCTGAGATTTTCGATCGTGACGAGGAGAATGTCAAGTACGCCATTGACTGGGTCAAGGAATTTGGCCCTCGACTGGTGACCACTAAGGGAGGTCGGACCTACCTTGACACCAAGATGAGTCGCCTTCTTGGTCTCCCCCCAATTGTTGTTGCTGGCATGACCCCTGCCACTGTCCCCTGGGACTTTGTAGCGGCTACCATGAAGGCCGGATACCATATCGAGCTTGCTGGTGGTGGTTACTTTATTGGCCCCATGATGACCGATGCCATCAAGAAGATTGAGCAAGCCATTCCCGCCGGCCGTGGTATCTCAGTCAACCTGATCTACGTCAACCCCCGAGCCATGTCTTGGCAGATTCCCCTCATTGGCAAGCTTCGTGCCGAGGGTGTCCCCATCGAGGGTCTTACCATTGGTGCCGGTGTGCCCTCCATCGAGGTTGCGAACGAGTACATTGAGACCCTTGGACTTAAGCACATCTCCTTCAAGCCCGGCTCTGTTGATGCTATCCAGTCCGTTGTTAACATCGCCAAAGCTAACCCCACCTTCCCCGTCATTCTTCAGTGGACCGGTGGCCGCGGTGGTGGTCACCACTCTTTCGAGGATTTCCACCAGCCTATTTTCCAAATGTATGGCCGCATTCGACGACAGGAGAACATCATCTTGGTCGCTGGTAGCGGCTTTGGTGGTGCTGATGACACCTACCCTTACCTCACTGGTCAGTGGGCTAAGAAGTACGGCTATCCTCCTATGCCCTTTGATGGTTGCTTGTTCGGTAGCCGCATGATGGTTGCCAAGGAAGCCCACACTAGCAAGGCTGCCAAGGAGGCCATTGTCCAGGCTCCTGGTCTGGAGGATGGCGAGTGGGAGCAGACCTACAAGGGCCCCGCTGGTGGTGTTATTACTGTGCGCTCCGAAATGGGCGAGCCCATTCACAAGCTCGCGACACGCGGTGTTAAGTTCTGGGCCGAGATGGACAAGAAGATCTTCACTATCCCCAAGGAGAAGAGAGTCGCAGAGCTCAACAAGCAGAAGGATTACATCATCAAGAAGTTGAACGATGACTGCCAGAAGGTTTGGTTTGGTCGCAACAAAGCTGGTGAGGCTTGTGACCTCGACGAGATGACCTACGCTCAGGTCCTGCGCCGCTGCGTTGAGCTTCTCTACGTCGAGCACCAGTCCCGCTGGATCGACCGCTCGTATATTGTCTTCACCGGCGACTACATTCACCGCCTTGAGGAGCGTTTCACGTCTACTTCTGGCAAGCCTTCTCTGCTCCAGAGCTACTCTGATCTCAACGACCCCTTCAGTGTTGTCGATCGTATTCTCGCCGCTTACCCTGAGGCTGAGAACCAGATCCTCAACGCCCAGGATGTTCAGCACTTCTTGATCATGACCATGCGCCCCACCATGAAGCCCGTCACCTTCATCCCTGTCCTTGACGACAACTTCGAGTTTTACTTCAAGAAGGATTCCCTCTGGCAGTCTGAGGATCTTGATGCCGTGGTTGGTCAGGATGTTGGCCGTACTTGCATTCTCCAGGGCCCAACTGCCGCCAAGTTCTCTACTGTCATTGACCAGCCCATCAAGGAAATTCTCGATGGCATCCACGAGGGCCACATATCCCTGTTGACCAAGGACCTTTACAACAACAAGACGTCCTCCATCCCTGTCACTGAGTACTTCGGTGGAAAGCTTGTTGACCTTGAGGTTCCCCTGGATGTTGAGGGCCTCACTGTCAGCTATGATACCCACAAGAACACCTACCGCCTTTCCTCGTCCGCCGCGGCGACCATGCCCGAACTTGACTCTTGGCTGTCGTTGCTTGCGGGCCCCAACAGGAACTGGCGTCACGCCCTTCTCATGTCCGATGTTGTCGTTCAGGGCCAGAAGTTCCAGACCAACCCCATCCGTCGCATCTTCGCTCCCACCCGCGGCCTCTTCGTCGAGATTCAATATCCCAATGACCCCGCCAAGACTGTCATTGTGGTTCGTGAGCAGCCCCGCCACAACCAATATGTTGATGCTATTGAGGTCAAGTTGGTTGGCGAGAACGAGATTGCTGTCAACATGATCAAGGACACTACTGCCCTTGGCAAGCCCGTTGCCCTTCCCCTCAAGTTCACCTACCACCCTGAGGCTGGCTACTCTCCTATCCGCGAGGTCATGGAGGGTCGCAACGATCGCATCAAGGAGTTCTACTGGAAGGCGTGGTTCGGCAACGAGCCTGTCAACCTGGATGCTGATGTCACTAGCAAGTTCGACGGTGGCAAGACGGTCATTACCGGCGAGGCTATCAACGACTTTGTCCACGCTGTTGGCAACCACGGCGAGGCTTTCGTCGACCGACCTGGCAAGACCGTCTTTGCCCCTATGGACTTTGCCATCGTCATCGGATGGAAGGCCATTACCAAGCCCATCTTCCCTCGCACCATCGATGGTGACCTGCTGAAGCTTGTTCACCTGTCCAACCAGTTTCGCATGATTCCTGGTGCGGAGCCTTTGAAGAAGGGCGATGAGGTCTCAACTACTGCTCAAGTCAACGCTGTTATCAACCAGGAGGCTGGAAAGATGGTTGAGGTCTGCGGAACTCTGGTCCGTGACGGTGAGCCCGTGATGGAGGTCACTTCTCAGTTCCTCTACCGCGGTGCCTACACCGACTTTGAGAACACCTTCCAGCGCAAGGTCGAGACTCCCATGCAGCTTCACCTTGCTACCACCAAGGACGTCGCTGTCCTGCGCTCTAAGCAGTGGTTCTCGGTTGACGAGCTTCCTCGGGACATTGAGCTCCTTGGCCAGACCCTGTCCTTCCGCCTCCAAAGCTTGATGCGCTACAAGAACAAGGATGTCTTTTCCAGCGTTGAGACCCGAGGCCAGGTCCTGCTTGAGCTACCCACCAAGGAGGTCATCCAGGTCGCCAGTGTCGACTACGAGGCCGGCGAGTCTCATGGCAACCCCGTCATCGACTACCTGGAGCGTAACGGTTCTCCTATTGACCAGCCTATCAACTTCGAGAACCCCATCCCTCTTAGCGGCAAGGCTCCTCTGCAGCTCCGTGCTCCCGCGTCCAACGAGAACTATGCTCGTGTCTCTGGCGATTTCAACCCCATTCACGTGTCTCGTGTCTTCTCCACTTATGCCAACCTTCCCGGCACCATTACTCACGGCATGTACTCCAGCGCTGCCGTCCGAAGCCTGGTCGAGACCTGGGCTGCCGAGAACAACATCGGACGTGTTCGCAGCTTCCACGCCTCTCTTGTTGGCATGGTGTTGCCTAACGATGAGATTGAAGTCAAGCTTCAGCACGTTGGCATGGTGTCTGGACGTAAGATCATCAACGTCGAGGTCCGCAACGTTGAGACCGAGGACAAGGTCCTGGAGGGTACTGCCGAGGTGGAGCAGCCTGTGACTGCCTATGTCTTCACTGGCCAGGGCTCTCAGGAGCAGGGTATGGGTATGGAGCTGTACGGAAGCAGTCCTGTGGCTAAGGAGGTCTGGGATCGAGCTGACAAGTACCTCCTCGACAACTATGGTAAGCTGAAGCTACCCCATTTGAGAAGTTTCTCACGTATTAACCAACCATCTAGGCTTCTCCATTACCAACATTGTCAAGAACAACCCCAAGGAGCTCACTATCCACTTTGGTGGCCCACGTGGTAAGGCTATCCGCCAAAACTACATTGCGATGACTTTCGAGACTGTCGCTGCGGATGGCTCCATCAAGTCAGAGAAGATCTTCAAGGAGATTGACGAGACCACCACCTCTTACACCTACCGATCCCCCACTGGCCTCCTGTCCGCGACCCAGTTCACTCAGCCCGCCCTTACCCTCATGGAGAAGGCTAGCTTCGAGGACATGAAGTCCAAGGGTCTTGTTCCCCTGAACAGCACCTTTGCTGGTCACTCGCTCGGTGAATACTCGGCCCTGGCTGCCCTTGCTGAAGTCATGCCCATCGAGAGCTTGGTGTCTGTTGTGTTCTACCGTGGTCTGACCATGCAGGTTGCTGTGGAGCGAGACGCCGCTGGCCGCTCCAACTACTCCATGTGCGCCGTCAACCCTAGTCGCATTAGCAAGACTTTCAACGAGGCTGCCCTCCAGTTTGTCGTTGACAACATTGCTGAGGAGACTGGCTGGCTTCTGGAGATTGTCAACTACAACATTGCCAACATGCAGTACGTCTGCGCTGGTGACCTCCGTGCCCTCGACACGCTGGCCGGTGTCACCAACTTCCTCAAAGTCCAGAAGATCGACATTGAGGAGATGAAGGCCAACCTCGAGGAGGCCACTGGCCACCTTCGCGAGATTATCCGTGGATGTGCGGAGAAGACGCTGAGCAAGCCTGTCCCTATTGAGCTGGAGCGTGGCTTTGCTACCATCCCTCTCCGTGGCATTGACGTGCCATTCCACTCTACCTTCCTGCGGTCGGGTGTCAAGCCCTTCCGATCCTTCCTCCTCAAGAAGATCAACAAGACTTCGATTGATCCCTCTAAGCTGGTTGGAAAGTACATCCCTAACGTGACGGCCAAGCCGTTTGCGCTGACCAAGGAGTACTTTGAGGATGTGTACAAGCTGACCAACTCGCCCAAGATTGGTGCGGTGCTGGCCAACTGGGAGAAGTATGTCCAGGACGAGCTTGCCACCAACGGTGCGGACGCCAGCGACAGCGGCTCCAACCTGGAGTATGACGGCCCTGGTGCCGCTGCCTAAGGGCGGAAATGATAGGAGATGGAATGATGATGAAGGAGGTTAAAGATTCCCGAATTGGATTGTTTTGGTATGGAAGCATATAACGATGTATTCTGTAGTAGAGAGGCGTTTGCTATCATTGCGTTGTTAGATTTTAGAAACATGAACGATTTTAACTTCATGATGAGTCCCTCAGTGTCGAGATTGAATTGAAGTGAATGTTGGCTCGAAATAGTGGGCGGAATGACAAGGCGTGCCAGGCCGGTTAGTGGTTTGCGTAACGGAGTGATTGTTCCACTAGATCTGAGCTGGCCTCTGTGCTTGCCGAGGGCGGTAGGTACCTACTTAGGCATCTTCTGTCTCTTGGAATATTTGGCCGGCGGCGGTGGCAGAGGCGGGGAAGATAGGCTTGGTTTGTCTGCTCCGAAGCCAGTCCCATCGGCTGCCGGCGACGGCCGGGGATATGCTGGAGCGGAGATGGAGTCGGAGACGGCCTATCAAACCTGGCTCGCGGTACTTGGTAGCACTAATTACCCGCGTGTGTACGTAAAGCAGTGCAATTTACAAATCACTGTTAGACAGTTGGTTCGGTCTTCTGTACCTCTGCTCGGTCGCCCGCGGCCGAGCTGCCACGGCCGAAGCGGCCACCCGCCTGGCTACACCCACCAGAAGCCCAGGAGATGATTTGGTTGGCCGAGGAATGATTGCGGCACGCACCGCATCGAAACTACAAAGGGGCCGACCATCTCATCTCAACTTTCTATATCTTGTTCTGCTGTCCCTGGATTCCTTTTCTGTTCGTATCCCCGACGCCTTTGCCTCTGCGAGTCTTTCCACTTCCGACCGGCTTGGCCTCCATATTACCTCATCACCACCAGCGCCGCCACCTTTCTGGAACCTGTTGCGCCAAACAAGAACTCAACACAACACACCTCTTAGAAGTCCACCCACACAACATTCCAACCAACTGGTGCGCCTGACGAAAATATGCCTGACTTGCGGAAACAAGTATTTCTGGGGACATTCATCTCCTCCAAGAGCCGCCAGGAGCTAGAGTACCTCCATGACGCAGCCGTCTGCGTTGACAGCGATGGGAAGATTGTAAAGATCGATAAGGATTGCGCGAACGTGGAGCTCATCGACGATCGATTGTTAGAGAAGCTAGGCTGGAAGAGAAGCGATGTGGACGTCCATGTGGCCAGACCGGGGCAATTCTTCTTTCCAGGCTTTATCGGTGAGTTTGGCCATTCCGGGAGTGTCAGCTCCTCAGTTACGCGCCTTGAACTGGACAAACGCTGACAATGCTCAAGATTCACACGTGCATGCGCCTCAGTATCCCAACGTCGGTATCTTTGGCAAGAAATCGCTCCTGGACTGGTTAGAGAAGTACACCTTCCCGCTGGAGTCGAGCCTGAAAGATCTAGCCAAGGCACGCCGGGCGTACACCGCCTGCATCCGACGTACCCTCTCTCATGGCACGACGACGGCAGCCTACTACGCAACGATTGATGTGGAGGCAACAAACCTCCTGGCAGACCTCTGCCTGTCTTTGGGGCAACGTGCGTTTGTCGGGCGGGTGTGCATGGACAACCCGGATATATGTCTTGAGTACTACCGTGACGAGAGCGCCGAGGCCAGCCTGGAGAAGACACTACAGACCATCCAGCATGTTCGAGACATTGACCCTAGTTTTGAGTTAGTATCTCCAATCTTGACACCACGGTTTGCGCCGTCCTGCACCAGCGAGTCCATGAGAGGCCTGGCCAAGATCCAGCGGGACATGGACCTACCGGTTCAAACCCACGTCTCAGAGAACAAAGGGGAGATTGCGCTGGTGGCAAAGATGTTCCCGGAATCAAGCTCGTACACCGCTGTATACGACGACCACGGTCTGCTGACGCCACGGACGATCCTGGCGCACGCGGTGCACCTAAGCGAGGACGAAGCGAAGCTCATCGCCGAGAGACAATCCAAGGTAGCTCACTGCCCGTGTAGCAACAGCGCGTTGACGAGCGGTACGGCGCGAGTGCGATGGATGTGGGACCGGGACATTACGGTGGGCCTCGGGACGGATATGGGCGCCGGATACAGCCCTTCGATCCTGGAGGCAGCTCGGCAGGCGGCACTGGTGAGCCGGCACCTGGCAATGGGAATCGACGAAGCGGATCCCGAACACGAACGGAGCAAGTTGACCATCGAGGAGGCGCTGTACCTGGGAACCCGGGGTGGAGCGGCGGTGGTGGGCCTGGAGGCCCGGGTGGGCGGCTTTGAGGAGGGGATGGAGTGGGATACGCAACTGATTGGACTAGGCGATGTGAACGAAGAGGGTTTCGCCTCCGATGCCGATATCGATGGAGGGAATGTGGATATGTTTGGGTGGGAGACGTGGGAGGAAAGGATAGCCAAGTGGGTGTATAATGGGGATGACCGAAACACCAAGAAGGTTTGGGTCAGGGGTCGGCTTGTGCATGCAAGGCAATGAACGAAAATAGATTGGGGATGGGTTTGTGAAGATGCAAAGACGCAAAGGCTTGGGCAACGGGTGAATTGAGTATGAGTGTGCTAAGAGCGTCACTCTCATGAGAAAGGCCGTGATGGATGGATGAAGGCGTGGAAGCCGGGTTGGGAAGACACAATAGATAGCTCCCTACCTAACTAGGCGAGAATGAATGAATGAACGCATGTGGCTGCGGGTGCTGGTCCAATGAAGAGAGCCAGTTGTACAAAACTTGCGTGAGGCTTTTGGTCGAGAACAAAGACACATCTTTACGCCCGCAACGACCTACTGAGCTGAGATGGGACTTCCATAATTAACAAACCTAACTTTGATACACATTCAGCCTCTATTCTGGTTCAATACATTTCTAAAAATAAAGGCGTAATGCTGGCTTTCGCTGGTTACTGTGGGCACTTCTGGTAGCTGGCTGCTGCATGGTGGTTGTAAGTCGGATGGGGCTGAGTTGAGGAAATTGTTCAAGGCACAGAGCCAGAGTCTGGGAACACGATTGGTTTACGGTTTACGGTCAAAATAAGCCGGATGAGTGATGCCGGGTGATTGACACGTGAAGCTTAAAATGACATAGGAAGAGTTATTCAGTCCGACGAGGCGTAATAGCTTGTCAGGTGAAAGCTCGAAGCGGCTGAAGTTGACATCAGGACCAACCAAACGCTTCGTACCGCCGGCACACATGTGCCGAGGAGAGAGTATTAACGAGCGACGTGATTGGCTAATTCGCAGCTCGGCTCAAGTCATTGGCTCAAGGAAACAAGCGAGAGCGGGAACTGGGCTGAGCAGCTCGGCTCAAGAACGAAAGAGCCAGGAATGGAAGAGGACAAGTTTGGGGGGTGGTCAGTTCTGGAGGTGAGAGGACCCTGGCTTTCAGCCCCGAGGCGCCAAGAAACGTGGCGCATCTAGGACCCGCCATGGCGTCCAGCTGGGCATTGAGGACCCCGGCACGCATGTATCACAGGAGGATGGCTGTAATTAGGGCACTAGACGGGTGTTTGAGGTGTCTCTGCATGCTTTAGTCCGGAATGCAGACATGGAGAGATATGGGGACAAAGCCGGTGAACGAGACACGGAAAAGAAAACGAAACACACTAAATGAAACACAATTAAGGAAATAAAGTGAGTCTGTAGGACAAAAAGGAAAGCGCGGAAAGGGCGCGGAATGAGGAGATGATATGGATGGATGATGGTGGCACAAGGCGCAACGGCCCCTGCAGCCACTCACTGTACGAATGCGATTTGCGGAAAGGGATCGACACGTTCGCAAACCGTTTCAAAAAATGAAGCAATCACACGATCCACACCCGCAGCAGCGGAGATAACAGGCCCTACCCAGTCTGCTGAAGCAGCACGTCTGCAGGGAGTGGGCAAAAGACTGCCCGTCTGACTTATTGGCTGGCCTGGCGCCGCCAAGGAGAAGGGTGATCGCTGAGAGCAACGCTAGAGGGAGTAGGGTTGAGTGTCATCACCTAAAAAAAACCCTCCATCCTCTGAGTGGGAACAATGAGGACCCTGTAAGATCTGTACGCAGTAGGCTAACTTATGGTGTGTAATGCGTGCAACTGATTTTGGAAAAATTCTGTTGGGGGGGAGGTATGCGGTGACGGTAAGTGCATGCTGTAGCGGATATACGCACTGACGCGGGGGACAAGATACCGGCAGTCAAGTGACGTGGGTGGTGGTTGATTGTGGTGCGTTGAAGCTGAGAACGGGAACTTATTGCCAGGGAGCTAAAGTTTGGGCTGAGCTGGGCTGGTCTGGATTGTACGCCTCAATCGGGCGCGTTGGATGAATGGTCGAGCCACGAGATAAGTTGCAGTCTGGCGGTGTCTCTCTTCTTTTTGGCTTGCTGGAGGCGTCGGGCTATTCGCGTATAGACCTATGACGCCGTGAGGCTGAAGAGAGTCGTCCAAGGTCATGATCCGTCGTGTCGATGTCTGATACCGCCCACCCCGGGATGGTATAGTACAAGGCATACGGTACATACAGTATCCGATGCACGTAGATCACACAGATAATAAAAAAGCAAGCAAGCAAATTAATTGCTCCCCCGCTCAGTGTTATGCAGCAAAGCGGCCTGATGCCGTCCCCTGGTTCTCTGTCCCGGCCGCCTTACACGAGCGGCATCCGCGCCTGAGGTATCCAGGTATCCATCCATACCTACACCACCACCACGGTTAACCGGCTTCGACTCTAACAAAGCACTGCCCGCAACCATACTTCACCGGACTGCACTCACCGACTGTTCTCGCAAGCACAACTACACGCCAGAAAAGCATCATGGGATACGGAACTATGCTTCTAGTTGCAAAACCGCATTCAGCTGCACAGCCTTCGCCTTCCGCAGGGCGCCCGCTAAACCCTACCCACGACCCATCGAGACAGCCACGGCAATGCGCCTAACCACCACTCCACCCATTCCGCGCTCCGCCCAGCACGACAAGCTCAGCGTCCCAAGCCTGTGCCGTTGCCCACGAGGCCCCAGCCTCGCAAAGCCCGCTGCCCAATGGCGACGCAAGTGCGTGGTGATGGTGCGGGTCGCCTTCACTTCCCCCGGCCCTGCGCTGCACGGGCTGCACGCCGCGGGGCTAGGGGGTGGCAGATCCCCAACGGCGTATTGGCTGCTTGCACCGAGATGGGCGAGTGTTGTTCGTCCTCAGCCCTGTGTGCTGGCTCCTACGCACTAGGCATCGGATGCGGGACTCCATCCCGAGCACTGTGTGTGTCGTCCAACGTCCAGAGCGTGCAGGGCTGCCCAGGCAAGGGCGCGTGCCGGCATGTGCTGGCGGTAGAGATTCCCCCCCATGGACCTTGTCCACTCTCCGCCGCTGCGCTGTGCCGAGTGGACCTAGAGCAGAGACGAAGATTGCGTTTGGGGAATGCCGTGCGATCGGGCTTTTGCTGTTCGTGCAGGGGTCTCCAGCTAAGAAGTCCTAGCCAAGAGGATGGCTTGAGTCTTGAGGCTGGCTGTCACGTCCCATCCATAAGAAGACCCCCTTCCCCCTCCCCCCGGGCGCTTGGGAACAGACCAGACAGTAAACGGTTACGACGAGGCAGACAGATTCTACTGTTTCCACTGACTGGTAAGAGAAACGGTTCGTGCCTCACCTGCCCACACTCGACGGGCGACTGGGACCTATAAACTGACTTACACCCCCGCCAGGTTTCGCTTCTCCTCTTCTCTTTTCATATCTCTACCAACTCTCTGAATACTCCTCGATCCTCGACAACACCCTCTTACAGCAGTCACCATGACCACCACCGGCACCACCACCGGCACCCAGGGCCTTACGGCCACCGGCGTCCCTGCCCTGCCCTTCTTCCTGACCATCATCCGCGGTGTCATTATCGCCTTCTCCCTCGGTGCCCTGATCGCCGCTGCCTACAACCTCTCGCTTTTCGGCGGTTATAGCTATTATCTCTCTGGCTACTCCGGCCCTGCTGGATTTATCATCTTCGATGTAAGTGCCATCCCCGTACTCTTTTGACTCAATCCACCCAGAGACTGATCCCTGAATAGGCCATCTTCACTTTCCTCATCATCGGTGGCATGCTGGCTTCCGAGTTCTTCGCCCCCCAGCTCTACATCCGCATTGCCTTCATTTGCGCCCTCATCCTCGATGCCATCTTCTGGCTGTCTGCCTGGGCCTGGGCCGCCTCCGTCGCCTCTTCCTTCTTCAGCTACTACGACGGCTACTATGGCCGTAGCCACACCCTCGATGCATATGGTGGCTCCATGGCTGCCTGCGCTGCTCTCGGCGCTTTCACCTGGTAAGTCACTGACATGAAGACAACCTCTTGAGCTTCTAGACTGACCTTTTCGTGCGCAGGGTTTTGATCATCGTTACCATTGTCTTCTTCGTCAAGGCCTGCATGGCTTCCCCCCAGAGTCAGACCTTCCCTCCCCGAACTGAGGTCCAGGCTGAGCTTGGCGAGGCCAAGATGGAGGGCACTCCTCCTCCTCCTCCTCCCGCCCACTAAAGAAACACCCTCATCTCTCCGAGGTTGACTCTCTGGTCCACCAAGGTCTAAAGAAGTACGCTGCAAGAAGGGATTTGAGTGACTGGTTGGATGACTTTCTGTCCGCGGAGGAAACACCAACGTAAGGAACGACAATGGCTAAGCTAATGATGGCGCAAATGGGCGCGTATTGCGTTGAAATTTTATGGGGCGCGTATTAATAGTCCTTTTTTGATACCACTTTCAATTCCCATTCTCAACATATTACAAATTTACTCCTGAATCTCAAAGTTCCAGAACCCGAAGCATGGAGTCATCCTACCCAGCAATGTCTTTTGTCGTCTCTCCTTTGTCTCATGTCCTTGTCCCATGACTAACACCCTTAGTTTTCCGACGCTGGGGAAGCGGCGTCTCGGCCTTCCTTTCGTGCCTATTGTCGAGAATATTAGTATTAAAGAGTCAGCATGCTCAACAGCTACCACGTACCGTACGCGCCCTAGTCCGCTCAAGTCGCTTCCGCGCCTCGTCCTGCTTCCTGACTTCCTCGTTCCGCTGGTCCACGACGGCAACGCGCTCCTCGATGACCTTGACCATGCCCTTCTTGATCTGCCTGGGCAACAGATCCCAATCGCTCGCCGTGGCGCCAAGGGCCATGGCCCGCATACGCCACCAGTCGCACTCGGCGGCGCGGTCGTTGAGGATCAGGCGGGTGTTGTCCAGCGCCTCGAGGCGCTTCTGGCGGGACTTCTTGGCGGCCTGGTTGTTGCGCTCGCGCTCGATGCGCTGGTTGGTGGCGGCGATGCGGTTGTTCTCCGCCTCGATGGCGCGCCGCTGCTCGTCGGAGATGGGGTCTTCCGGGAACATGACCCAGTCCTCGGTCGCCGGCTTGGGCGGCAGGTCGGCGATAGTTGAAGCCGGGAGAGCGGGTGGGTTGGCGGCCTGGAAGGCGAGCTCGCGTTCGATCTCGGTCTGGCGGCGGCGTACCTCGTTGGGCGTGAGGTTGGTTGGCAGCGAGAGTCCGGCCGTCTCGAGCGTGTAGCTGCCGCCGACGCGGTGGAGAGGGTTGGATGGACGACGGGGTCGGGGAGCAGGTGTCTGCTGAAGAGCCGAGGATGGGCTGCCAGTAGCGAGGAAAGATGCAGCAGGAGGAGGTGGCGGTGGTGTAGCGGCAGGTTGAGGCAGAGCAAGAGCCATGCCGCCGGCGCCAAAGTGATAGCTCAGTTGCTGTTGATGAGACTCGTCAGTGTACCGGGTCCGCTTCCGCTGCGGTTCGGCCGATGTCATTTCACCGTCTGAGTCGTCGACGAATGCTGCGTTTGGGCTGTCTGGGCTCTCTGGGCTTTCGGCGTAACGAGGCCGCTTCCTGTCTCTGTGGGGTCTCATGGTAAACCGGGCCAGAGGGTGTTTGGCAAGTTGGATTGGGTTTGATATAGCCACGGCCGACGGCGATGATTGGTCGAGTTTGGTTTGTTGATATGAGCTGTCCAAGTCGTACCTGGAGATGTGTGGTTGGTTTGCTGCGCGGCTGCACTGAGTCAACCTTTGTGTGTCTGGTTGGGTGTTTGGCGTTGAGTTTGCGGAAACGAACGGGTCAGTGATGGGGAGAGAGGGAGGAGAGGAGGATGACGAGGGTGGATGGGCGAGTTTAAGAGGAAGCAAGGCCTCTCGTTGCGCTGTGCAGAAAATGGTTGGTCCAGAACAGGAAGCGAGAACAATAGTAGCAAACGGAAGATGAACAAGCTTTATGCTGCGTCGTGTGATGTGAATAGGGAGACAGTGAGAAGAGGAAGAAAGCGTCAACGAACCGGCAACCAGCCGGCCCCGCGGCCAGTTAAGAAAGCGGAGATGGCTATTGTATTGTTCTCTGAATAACAGGCAGGCCTGCAAGCGAGAGAGTTCCATGGTGGTCCATTTCGGGAGCCGTTGGGGCCTGAGGAGGTGAGGGAGGTGTGATTCACCTCCGGCGGAGGCTTAGTGGCAGGCAGCTGGCAGCGGGCCGTGAGAGGCAGCTGCCAGTTGGCGAGAAAGAGCACGGAGCCTCCATGGGATATTCGTCCACAGCAGTTTGATATGCAGCTTTGGCGGACATTAATTGCATAAGACCTGGTTTGTGGCCTGCGTTTGCTCGCAGCGTGACTTGCACCACAGACACCCAAAAGTTCAGGCATCGTGAGTTTGAACAGGGGAGTGAATAGAATCAGAGTATATCTATCCAAGTCGCAAACAACCAGTGAGTAACTGTAGTCAACAACACCCGCCCGAGTCGCTGGAACAATGCCTCAGGATACCTACCTACCACAAACTCTCAACCCAACGCCTCAGCCGCCTCTCCCGCATTCCTTGTGTAACACGGCACACGCAGCACATGGTCGTGTCTAAGCAGTCCCACGTGCGTGGCGAAGCGCCAAACCTACGAAACCGCCCAATCCTCAGTCGCCAGTGTCTCGTTCCTGCAGGCGCTCCCGTAGGTTAAGTTACCTAATGCAAAATACGACAAACCGTTCAAGAAGAAACTCTAATCTGACGACATGTGGCTCCGTCTAAGTGAGCCTCGTTACACAGAAAAATGTTGACGTCAGGGCTGTCAAGATGTCAGCAGCCACGTGGGATCCCTGAGTCAGAACGGGCTGGAATGGATCCTCATCGATGCAACGTCAAGTACAGATATGATGCGGAATCTCGGCGTTTCTCATTCCTCGTCCATCATGAACATAAAACTGCCCACTGACTACCAAAAAAAATGTCCCAAATCCAATCCAAACCCAAAAGGTATCACCCACTGGCCGCCTCAAGTTTGTTGTTGTTGATATACTCCAAATGCAGGCCATCCGCCCACGGAACCGCCTGTCGACGTACCCTAACCCATGTCCCATACACTCGTACAAAACTGGTCATCCCAGCATCCCGAACCATGATTGCCTTTGTTCCATCGTCAAGAGAGTCCCAAGCTTTATTTCCTCTGTGAGTTTCCATTCCCGGACTGCTTGGTGCCTCCGTTAATCCCATACCAGTTATAATCACGGACACCGCCGCTTTCACGCCCAATGCGCTGAGAATCGAAATAAACCACTTTTCCCAATCCGAAAATTGAGCATGCCTGTGCGCCTTTGCTTAATCCGCCACAGACGCACCCTTGCTTATAGCGCAAGGCCAGTCCCATCTCCAGTCCATCGATACAGCGCTAAAAGTTCTCGTCGCCGTTGCTGCTGTTCCCCTAGATCCTCGGGTACGCGGCCCCGGACCTGGGCCAGCGCGCTGCGCATTACTTTACTGAATTTCCGCTGCCGACATATTAGTTTCAAATTCAAGAGGACCGAGTTGGAACATTGACTCACCTGATACTCAGTGTTCAGCGTCACCACACATGCTTCATGTGCTCGGACAATAGTCTCGCATGCCTTGGCCACACTTGGCGACGCCTCAGACTGGAGCTTATCCGCGATCAATAGTAAAAGGAACGAACCTTGAAGCAGATAGATGCCGAAAAAGAAGGGCATAAACTCCAGCCCGGGGTCAAACTCCAGAATCTGGTTGATGGCCTCAGCGGCTGCCACTGCGTGGCTTGTGGCCGTGATAAATCCTTCCGACGAGATCCAGAGGTCTTCGTCGTCAAGAAGATTAATTGGGTCCCATTTACCCGCCAGCAAAATATGCAGGACATGCATAACATGCGTGCCATAGGCAATGACAATGCGAGTCTGGATATCGCTCTCCGTCAGACGATTCGATCCGTTGGTGTGCACAGAGTGCACTGAAGGGGTGGGGTGGTCCCCATGAAGTTCGCCGTTCTCATTCAGGGCCGGGTCAGACTTGTCGTCTCCTGGTCGAGGGAGATTCTTGTGCTCGAATGTCTTTAAGCTCTGTTCATATGCCTCCAGGTGCCGGGTGATCTCTGCTGTTTGTGCATCCCACTCATGCCCCATGCGAAAGCCAACGCCGAATCGAGGGTGGTTCTTGGCATGGTGTAGGTCGACGATTTCACCTAAAATGGTCATGAGAGGTAGAAAGTATCCGAAAATGCTGTGACTGCGACACTCGAATTGTGGCCCACGAGGCCGCGAGTCCTCGAACCCTTCTGGGACCGAGTTTAGCAGATTAGGGTCCGTATTAGGTGGGAAGTGTCCAAAATCGCCGCTCTGCCAGGCATTATCATCCATGGGCTGCAACAGACCATCACACTCGATATCGAGAAGGAAGAGGGGGCGGTTATAGCAGAGTGCCAGGTGCCTATCCACGATGTAGACAAGCCACCATATTCTGCGTCTCTCCTCGCGATCTTCTTCTGTAACATAGCCCGAGTTGTTGCGCTGAAGATCATGTTCGTCATTGGCCTCATTATCCACATTGTTCCGATCGTGGTTGACTGGGGGAGTACTGAGCGGGAGCTCTCGTCCCAGTTTCAGTTCACGTGCAAGGGACCAAGCGGCATTCCACCATCTCAGACTCGCACCCTTGTACTCACTTGCTGAGACCACGACTGCCAGGTGTATGTAGGTAATCACGTCGTCCAGGCATCCTGCAGCACCAAACGGCCCAGACTCTCCAGTCAGGGCATCCAAGCTGATAGATCCGGGCATCGCCACACCGAGGCCACCGAGAGCAACGCCATCTGCGACGGGGCTAGGAGCATCCCCGGAGACAGTGTGGATTAGAGGTTTGAGAAGACCTACTGTCAATTCCAAGAGCTTCTGGCAGGTCTTAGCCCGGGCCGAGGGCACGCTGGCTAGGAACGGGACGTCGCTTGTCTGCGCAGCTACCCACAGCATACTTGCGAGCAGTGCAGGTTGACAGTGTCTTGGCTTGGAAGAATGAAGGAAAGACCTCTTGCGAAAGAGGAACCCCAGGACATAAGGGGACATGGGGTGCATTTGCGCAGACGATGATGATTGAAAGTACAGGTCCACGAGGTCGCAAGCTATGGAAAGGGGAAGGACGTTATTGAGGTGAGGGATGAGAGGCTCAAGAACGGGGTATCGAAGTTTGGTGTTGCCAAAGTTGGGTTGGGCCATATGTGGTTGAAATTGACTTGGGGGTGATGCCATGGAGATGCCCCAGCCGGGAGGGGTTCCACCCATCTGATACGCAATAGGGCTGTTTCCCATGCGAAATCCCGTGTTGTTAGGAAAGTTTGGTGGGCTCTGTGCCTGCATTGCGTACGACAAGTCGGGGTAGCTGGAAATGCTGCCTCGCCCGTTGGCGGCGTAAACTTGATGGCTCAAACCAGGGCCATCCAGCCCCTGAGCATCATAGGGGTGGGGTACGGTCGCAACAAAGCCGTTGAGATCAATACCTGTGGAGCCATCGAGTTGTTCTCCATCGATATCAGGGTGGCCTGTTAGATGAGGTTGATCGCTCATGTCGCCAAGCCTGTCGAGGCTATCTAGCCCCTGATTTGATTCATCGCCGTGGTCGTTGATCGTCTTATCACTTAGACTGTGGTGGCGTCTAGGAATGGAATGTTGTGACGAGCCATGGATAGGCAAGGACTCGGCTCCATTGTCGTTGGATTGACTGCCCTCGGCTCCGGAGCTGTCGTTTTGGCCTCCGCTCCCGCCTGACGCAGCTTGGGCTGCTGCTTGTTGAGCCAGCTCCTTTCTTGATGCCTTTCCTCGCTTTTTTCTCTCACGGATGTATTCGCATCCAAGGCCGAATTCTATTGTAGTCAGCTACCGCATCATGCATATCGACTTTGAGACTTACCGATGCAATGGGCACAGGGATGTTGGCCGTCGCATTTTGTTCGTAGCTGGTTGCACTGATCGCAGGCTCTGCTAATTCTCCTTCTAATGGGGCCCGAAGTTCCAGGTGCTCGAGCACTAGGACCATATGGGTGCTGTCGATGCTTTGCTGGAGGACCCGCCCTGGCTAGATGGGGATTTTGGATACCAACTTGTTGAGAGAGATGTTGAATGGGGTATTGCGAGCCCTGTCCCATTGATTCGAGGCCGTTCGTCTGCATTTGGGGTTGTTGGCCATGGGAATCAGGTGCAAGAGCAGACGAGGAGATATTCTGGTAGGGGGAGAATCGTTGAAGCGGGTTAGACAACATCTTGTCTACCACTTGCTGCGTTGTGGGGTGGATAAGACCGGGATAGTTAATAGTAAGAACAGAAACTCTCTGGTGTTGGTGATCTGGCCGAAAGCCCGGTATCCGTCATGAAGGATGGAATGAGCTGCCAGTTAAGTCCAATTGAGACCGAGCACTGCTCTCTACTGGATATGAGACGCAGCAGACAGGAAAACTACCCCCGATCTAGGGCTTGGGCGTCAGGCCTGAAGCTTCACCTTTGTGACCGAGGGTAACAGTAAGCAAGGCTGTGGCAGGTCTGTGGTGAAAGGGGTCAGCTTTAACTCTTCCAGGCAGAAGGAAATGTTTGCGGGGAAGAGTGGGAACGGTCAGGGGGGTCAGGTATGAGGCACGTCGCGCACCAATAGAACATGGTCGCAACGGCGTAAGATCAACACTGCCAGTCACCGCGCGGCACAGCTGTGAAAGAGGGGAGCATGCGCTTGCTGCTGAGTGACTCGGGATCCCATCGACGTAACGGTAGAAGAGGCAACGGAAATTTGATCTAGAAGTTCGACCATGCCTGTTCGTACATGGATATGTGACGGCGGGGTGAGTGTATGAGGTGCAGAGATGGAGTTGAGACGAGGATGCGACAGGAGACTGGTATCAGACGAGACATGGAATGGACACTCACCACGTTGTCGATCACCGATCTTCGCTCCTGGTAGGAGGCGCTGTTGACACTGCAACCGGCTTTCTTACCCACCGAGCCAACTCTTTGAGCAAAGATCTCGCTTGTCGGTTGGGAGTGTGACCAAGATGAAGACGTAGCGGGCGACGTGTTGTCAGGATCGCCGGCTTTGTCGCCGTTGTTGCTAGGAGGGAAAGAGGGGTATCACGATCACAAGTGAGCAAGTGTCTCTTTGCAGTCGGCCAAGCCAGAATGTGGTGATCCTGGCGGAGTGGAGGTGAGGGATGTCAGGCCAGTTCGGTCAGTTGAGGTGCGAGGTTAGTCTCCCAGCTCGGTTGTCGTCGTAGTCCGTGGCGAACTTGAGTCGCAGTCCCCTGGTGAATGCATAGACAACAAATTGAAACTCGGTCGTCGAAGCGCAACAATGATCGATTGAGTCGAGCGGTCAGGAGCGCGCGCGGTAGGATCGATGCTTGTATACTGACTGGCGCACATATACGGGCGCTGCGCGACGGGTGAGGGCGGGTTGGATGAGGGGGAAGGATGGGCTTTTTTCTCTGGAGCAGCTGTGGTAGCAGCCCGTGACCTGACCCAGGGGCCGAATGCTAGGCCTGTAGGGGAAGACGCTGCGGTTCTGGGCCTGGCACCTACTGAATGGGTCGCTTATTAGTGAGTACCTAGCTTGAAAGCTTGGGAGCGAGGTCCCGCCGAGGGTGGGTTGATGGGCAGATGTGGAGGTGGTGGGATGTGGAGGATGTGGAGGCATGGGGTGGTGACATCCACACAGCGTGGAGATGGCAAACCAAGTCGGGGTCGGTCTCGTAGCTTTGTTTCTTTTATTCCACTAGACGTGAATATTTTCCCCGTAGCTTATAAGAAGGGTATTGCGCTCTCTTTATTCTTATATTTTCTTCGCCCCCTCCCTCTGCCGGGAATGAGGTCGTCGGAGACGAGGTGCCCCCGGTTCCTGAGCGTTGGTTTACCGACGGGCATGGCGACCGAGATTTGTCCAGGGATCCATACATTCAAAGGCGCCCGAGGTGGAGAATCAGAGGGGCGCCGAAATCCCGACCACATCGCGTCAGCTGGCTCCCATGCGGGCAAGAAATCCGGGCCCCTGCCATTTCTGGGGCACCTGGGGTAGGGAGATGGGCAAGATTGGAAGTGATGGCACCTGTGCCGCGACGCCGTGAGGGTGTGAGACTTGATGTGCAGAACCGCAGCTCCCCTTGTCATGGAATCTTCCCTTTTCGTCAGGGCATTACCGTTTACTCTCAACGGCTGCGCTTGGCGCCAGCGAGCCAACCTTCAAAGTCCGCGATTGCCGGGGCCAACTTGGCCAAGCGGCGTCCGGCCTGGGAGCATTCGGGAGAGGGCGGGCATGTACTTCCTCCGGACACCAGTCTCCAGCCGATGGGATATGTCTTTTGCTCGGCATGGTAATCTGAATATCGAGGTCCGGAGGCGGAAGGTCGGGGATCTAGCCCCTCGGAGCCAATCATGGCATTGAGATCATGTCGGTAGCAATTAACACACCCTTTGCTCCTGGCGCCGCCATGCCGCGGCGCCACACAATGCAAGGCGAGGGGCAATTGGATGTGTGCCTCGTTCGCTCATTGCTCGGCCGGCCAGATACCTCGGAGCTGCGGGCCACCTTGAACCCGTCATCGCCGCTGATGCTGACGCTGGCATTGGCACTCGCACCCGCACAGGTGACGTGGAGGGACCTGGCACTCGAGATGTAGCGACGCGGCCGGAAGACGCCATGTCATGGCCCTGAGTCAGGACCTTTCCGGTGGTTCGCAAAGTACTGCCTAGTGGCTGCCGGAGAACGGAGGATGTAGAATGGACGCCCGACGGGCAGCCCACCGGCGGCGGGCTGGGGGATGAGGGTTTGTCTGTCTGCCGCCCTGATGCATGGACAAGGAAGGTGGAAAGGTTAGGTACCTGCTCAGGTCTCAAACGGGCTGAGCTAGCGAACGAACTGCCCCGTCACACCCAACCCTAATTTCTCTCCCCGGATTTTCACGTTAGTGGGGATCTGGCAGATGCATGAGGACAGTACCTCGCTGAGCATGTGCAGCAAGCGAAGGAGGGAGGCAGGTAGGTTCAGGTGGTCCATACTCGGACCGCAGGAGGTCTAGAAGGGGGTGGAACGCGAAGGCGAGGCCGTTTTCTGGCGCTGTTGGTCCATCCCTTCCCTAAACGGCTGGTACCTGCCCCAAATCCTGCCGCAGCAACTGCAACCAACTGCAACCTGCTGCATCTTCTCTCGCCTCAACTCGTGCCCAACGGCCCTGCCAGTGTATCATTGGCCGTCGCTGTGCCTGCCATGTACTTCTTTGCTGACATGGCACATGGCATGTGCGAGCCCGACCAATTCCTTTGGAGCGCTTTGGCGCCCTCCCCGCAACAAATGGACCCCCCGAGGTAGCCTCTGTATTTTGCAAATCCTCCCCCGTCGCACTCGCATGGCATCTCCCCTAGCGAGGCCTTTTAATGTTAATGTCTCTGCATAGTACATACTCTGTATTGGAAGAACTCCAGCGGCCTACAGAGCCTCCTCTCGCCAAGACGGCGCACCCAAACGTGGCCTGTTGGCCCCGTTCGCAGTGGGCGTCACCCATGGACACTCACTTCACTTGTCCGTACTCCGTACCCTCTCCTCACATTTGCGCTCCAATAGCATCGGCATCGGAACCAACACCCTCCGAGCGACACTTGGCTCGCGGCCGCAAGTCGCAGCCACCTCAACCAGGCGCTCAAATCACCCTCGGCCCCAGCTTCCTGGTATTCTTTGGCCAAGGTCCGAGGAATGGGAAACGACGCGTGCACGAGCCGGCACTTGGGGCGGTGCTTGCTTGGAGGAGTGTACGAAGTGCATGCTATGTGTAAGGTATGTGTAAGGTATGTGCCCCGAGGTGGCAACTACGAGCTGCAACAAGTGCGACCCCCGACCGCTTCTGCGGCACTGCCATCCCATCTTGACCTTCCCATCCTATGATTCTCTCCATCCCATGGCGCCCACCGGAACGCTTCTGGTGTGGCGCCGAGACAAGCAACGGGGGTCGGGCCGGATCCCCACTCGCCCGCATAGCACGCTCTTCCCCACCAACGCAGACTCACAACCACCCCAATCGAACCCCGGATTAGGCCGTCATGGACTATTGTTACCTGTTCGACCTGCTCGACCTGCTCTTCAACGCCCGCACTGTTCCTTTCTTCATCCTATGTGCGGCCACCGCATGAGAGCAAAGACATTCCGTGGCCGTCATGTTACCCTCCTTACACCCAGCTTCCACCACGTGGCTCCAGCCTGAACACTCCTCAAAGCCCCCGGCCAGACGCTGGGCGAAGTAGTAAGTATACTTGACGCAGCCTCTCCCCAATTTCATCGGGGAACGGGGCCCAGGGATGGCGCGATGCACCTTCTGCTTCCCCGCCCCTTGGCGCCCCGTTGTAGACTGTTACAGTCTCATGTCTCTCGTGTTGCACAGAATTTCGGCACACGTTGGTTTCTGCCCTTGACAATAGGACTCTCCCGTCGCTTGCATTAGCGGACTCGGCCGAGTATTCGAATTGGCAGGCACTTTGTCCGAGGAGCGCCGACCAATTTACCACCAATGACACCCCCCCTCCAACCTCTGCCTTTGAATCACCCCTGGTTTGCAGAGATCAGAGTTCGGAAATCACTCGATTTCTACATACATGGCTGTTGGTCCACAAGAAGCGGTGCAATGCTCTTTGTTCAGACATGTCGTCCATTGCAATGCCTGATGTTCCAGATCCAGAAAGGATTGTTCGTAGTGGTGTAATGACCACCTCTAACTAGAGTGGATGGGTGTACGAATACGTATGTCCGCTTCTCTCACCGGGCATCGGCTAACTAGATGAGTCGTTAACATGCCTATTATCCACTAGTTTTCCAAGCTCCCGTGAAAACCCGTCGCCAAAAATACCACGCGATAGGGCGAGAGGGACCCGAGGTCTGTTTTATAAAAAGGGTAGACGCCGAACATGTGTGTACAAAGTGAAAGTCCCAACGGGCGATAATCCTTGTAATGGTACAGGGGGATGCACAAAATTTGCACTCGATCTAAGTTACTTATACAATTATATTAGAGCGCAGTTTATCGCCAATATATAAGAAATAAAATAAAAATAAGAGTAAAGTACTTATGTTTATCTTTCCTGTTTATTCTTATTTCTTTTAAGATGCCTTATTCTAAAGTAGCAGGAGATACTTGTCTATTATGCTTAGTGAAGCTCTCACGGTACAAGCGTTCGGGTGCAAACCTTCTGCGTCCCACTGTATGTGTGAGAGGATTGATCGACTGCATTGCGCCGATCGGGACGTGCCCATGGTCGTCTCTGTATCTAGCATGCATATTCAGCTGCACTCGGTCGGATTTGCTATCTGAGCTTTGCAGAAACCGTCGAGGGAACATCATTACCGAGCATGGAACATCCTCGAAGCAACGGTGCAAACGCGAAATCTCGGCCAGAAGGCTCAAATTCGGCATATGTGTATTCATTTACCGGCACCGAAGCGACTGTGAACAGGCCCGATTGCATATGCATCTCTTCACGGTGCCCGAGCCTAGTGCGACCTCCTAGTTCCTGTGGCGCATTATCAAGCTATCGACTCTATGCTAAAGATCGAGAATAGCGTGAGGTGTGCCATTTTAAGAGCCAGGACCAGCCATCTTACAGCGGCAATCAAGAACTCCCGAGTCCCGGGTCAACAATGCCGGCGCCCTAGGGTCAATGGAAGGCGGCGGACGGTCAGTGATCCTTCCACACCAATCCGGCTCCCGCGGTTCGAGATGATGAGATTCCGGGACTGGGTGTATTGGGGTTAGACGCATACCATGAGAATTTTTTATCTCCTCAGGGCTTGTGTTTTATTTGCGCACAGGGAGCACAGGGTCGGAATTGACCACCGATGTAACAAAGCCAACCCTGTTGGAGAGATAAAAAGGGTTGGAACATTTGAAAGGATTCCCTCCGAAATCTTGAAATTAAGAGTGCTAGCGACGCCCAAACATGTACGGATCTAGGCAACAGAATCGAAAACGGAGAGCCGAGTGCCGACATATTTTGTGGACATTGCGGAGTTAATGGAGTACTGTTTGTGAACGAGGAAATGTCAACTTAGAATCTTGAGTTTGCGTTCAAAGCCATTGCCGCAAGATAGCGATCGCATCACTTGGGAATTATATCCACCCAGCGGCGTACCAAATTCTAGTCCATAATTTCTCCATGTACTCGTATACAGTCATAGGCATCACTGACTCTTGTCCATATTTCATGTCTTGAACTAACAGGGTATTCCATTTCTATGTCTTACTCTCTACCTTTACAACTAGTTTCAACGCCTTTGACCAGTATCCAAACTCCAGGCCAGATCCCGGGTCATTATCCATCGTGATATAGTAATAAGTACACAAATAATCGGCTTCTCGGCTCATAATGTCTAGTCCAGGCCAGGCAGCCAGCCATCCCCTGACAACGACGCGCCCAGGCCGTCAAATGCAGCCAACGGGTCGTTAGCCTCGGCCTGCATGCTGACATTGCCGTCCGTATTATTAGTGTTGGGCGTGCCATTGTTTCCGCCCTCGCCGAACATGAACACGGACCCATCTTGCCCACCGTTGGTCATTTGCCAAGTCTCAAAGCTTTGGTGCCACCGCGCACTATCGTTCAAGAACCACTCCTGGCCGTCCATTCGCGCCGCCCGGCTCGATGTCCGTCTCCTATTCGTGGGGAGGATACCTGAGCCAGGTGGCATATTGGTTGGATTTATGGGAGCAAAGGAATTTTGATAGCCTGGCATTGGTGACGGGGATGGTGTAGAGCCCCATCCGGACATGGTCTCAGACCTAAAAGGCATCCGCGACCTATCCACAGCCATACCTTGCTGCTGCGCAAGCGGTATGTTTGAAGTTTGGGCACTGGTCGTCAGAGGGCCGGAGACTGCCGGGAGCTGCATGGGTCGGGCGAGCTGCGTCTGGGTGTATTGGGTCAAGGGACTATAATCCCCACCTGTTTGAAGTCCCAGGCCACCATCGGAGACAGGCGATGAGCCAGTGTTCGATAGAGGAGAAGGCACATCAGACATGCTATAGGTGCCATATTTTTCATCCGCCCGTTGAAGGACAAAAGCAGCATCCTCCGGGAGCTCACAGTTCCATTTGCGGGCGAGAACACTGAGGATGCTCAGGGTTCGTCTTGCGCATAACCAGTCTTCTGCTATTTCCTCGAGATGCTTCACACCGTGAATGATGTCTCTTCGAGCAGTCTTCTCGGGAAGGTTAAGCAGGTGGATAGTACAAGCACTGTGCACCATATATACAGCAATATTGCAGATTTGACGTAGATTCCACAATTTCTTGTAGAGACGCAATAGCTTAGAAATGGCGCCAGCATTGGCTGAACAGATTCGGCGAGGAGAAACGTGGGGTGGAAGGGGAGACGCTGACGGTGCGTATTTTAGAAAGGGTCGGAAGAGGTGAATATACTGAAGATGGAAAAACATGCTGCTTTTGGTCAGTTTCCTTCCTGATTTAAGAATGGCTTAATAGACTCACTGCATGAGAAGTACGTTAGGTAACTGCCCCTCCTTCGGCTCGAATTCCCTGGGGAGCTCTTTTCGCCATTCTTCTAAACGGCGATGCAGCTCACTAAGCTTTTTAAGCTCAACGCTTTTTCCGCTGGAACGCCCCATCGTGCTGGGGTGGTAGAAGAAAGCCAACAAGTCGCTGCTAATTTCACACAGCTTTGACAGCTGTAGTGCAACAGCACGGGTTCTTGAAGGCTGCCTTGAAGACTGATCAAATCCGCCATCGGTATAGGGTGACCAAGATTGGGCATCCTCGTCCGGGAAGACATCAACCTTGGAAACATTGAAAGAATTCTTGGGGATCTGGGGGAGTCTTCCGAGGTAGTTTGACCAGCACTTGTCGAATAGATAACAACCCCAGAAAGTGATTCGTCGTGCATCGATTTCATGATCGCTCATGCGTTCCTTGTCGAGCTCCCCGACGTCGAGATTCAAACCAATATCTTCAGCCATCCGGAAACTCATTCCACTGTACACCCAGCCTTTGGCCTCCCGGGCACAACCCGCTTCGCGGACCGACATGAGAGCCAAGGCTTGAACAGTGACCAGGCGTGGCTTCTCATATTCATCATTCTCGATAATGAGACGCTTCGCTTCCGCGAAGAAGTGATCACCCTTGGTCCGACTGTCCCCTGCGGTACCAAAAGCACCGGCGACACTCGTGAAGTGACACCCCAGGGCGAGCATAGCGTTTACCAGGAGCGATGAGCAATATGCGGTACCACGTCCAAGCCCTGCCTTGCCTCTCATGAAGTCTCGGAAAAACATGGTCTTAGACAGTGTGGTGAAATAAGGATAGTGCCAGTTGAAGTACATATTCATGAGGTGGGTGATGAGTTGCGTATCCTGGGTGACGCGAGTCCATGTTGTGATGGGATCCTCGCCAAATGCCAGTTGTTCGGGGTTCGGATCAGTTTCCCCTTCGTGATGAGGATCGCCAAGATAGATGAGGTGAGATGTTCCACCGATAAAGCGAACAGAGCCATTTTCAAGTCTAAGCTCGCCCATCTTCCGAGCTAGGTCTCTTTCGCCCTCCACAGGCTGATCGGCAGAGAACTGGTCGTCGGTCTGGTCTAGGCCTTGGGCTTCTTCGAGTTCCCTCTCCTGTTGCTGCTGGTGTTTCAGGATTTGCTCGGCGACAGAGTCGAGGCTGTTACATGTCCGGATCTTGTTAACAATTTCGGGGACGTCTTCATCATCGGCGTTTAGAATGGCTTCGATGAGGATCTGGAGAGTTGAGTTCCGTGCCTTCATGCTATCGACCTTTTCCCGGTAGACGCCCTTGCGGCGATGATCCGAGTTGGGATCGTAGACGCACTCAGTGCCGTATACACTGGCGCAGGCGGCACAGCTGGGGACAGCTCCATCGCATTTTGACTTTCGTTTCCGACAGGCGACACATGCGGTGCTGACGCAACGCCGCTTCTGACCGGCAGCATCCGCTCCTCGGCGCGACTTCTTTTTCGCAATGCCTGGGGTGGAGGAGCCGGATTGCGTCAGATCGTCTGGTTGTGGCCCGCCCATGATGCCAGTCCCTGAGACAGATGCTAGGCTAGAGGCGGAGGAGTGCGTTGTGATAGTCAGGGTGCTTTGCCAGAAGGATGGTACGACGCAATCGTGGAGAGCACGGGTAACGGCTGGGCCCACCTGCAAACTGCGGGGGAAAGGCGAAGGAACCGGTAATACGGGGCAACCGGGGATCAATCAGGTAGATAGCAAAGCGAAAATGATCTTGTTGCGGCTGGAGGGCGAGACAACCGTGGAAGACGCAGTGCGGGCTTTTGGATACCTAAAACGTCCCTTGTTGGAGTGCTTGGTAATCAGTCATAGCTAGGGGGAGGGCCGGCCTATGCGTGAGTCGCGCGGTAGGGCGCTTGTGAAGCTTTCGTATTGAGTGGCGATAGAGCAAGTCGAGAGATGGAACCCGGAATGGACCACGGAGATGGAGAGTTTGGGGCGGAAGAAAGTTGCAGATGGAGAGTCGAGCGAGACTGGGATGTAGCGAGCCGCTGGAGATTGTGGTTCAGAGTGGAGGGGCTAGTTTTTTCTCCCCGGGGGGGAAGGAGGGGCTCAGCTTAGTCTCCGCCTACTATGACTGGGAGGCACGATACCAAGCCTTTGATCACCACACGCTTCAACCAACCTCAACCAAACAACCTAAATCCCACCGAAAACCCACCTGGTCCCCGGCCCCCGCAAAACTGCACAGCAGAGACGCATCTAACGACCCGATCTAATGGATGCACCGATGCCAGGCCAAGGATGTGGCTGGTTGTCTAGTGCGCTAGGTTGATGATAGCCAGATACCAGCCTGGCGTATGTCACTGATAAGGCCGCGTCGTAGATACATTGCACCAGATTGGCCGCCCTCGACATCCAGGAGCACCGGCACTTGCCATCATTTGATACCGACCTCCACTATCTGGCTTCCCATTAACCGGCGACAAGGGCTGTGGTTGTGTGGGGGATTCGGTCTTACTGCTTTTCAAGATGAGCCAGGAGACTATCGACTACCACGTCACACAGGGTGGGGGTTTTAGGCCTGTTTGCATTATCGATCACATCAGAAGACCGCCGAGTCTTTTTCTTTCTTTCCTTTTGACAGCCATTCGAGGCTGTGTACTCCGTATGCCCACACCAAAACAGTCGAGACCTCCAGCCAGCCCTGCATTGCCTATCTCCTGAAACCCCTCCCCCCCCCGGTAGCTGCGCGTATCTCTTCTGCCGTTCCGCCCCATCGACCAGGGATCCGATGACCCACATACTGGTACCACCCTCTCACGCTCCTTTCGCTTCTCCCGGACATCACCAACTCCAACGACCCTACCTGCGTCGTGCTAGTGGGGCCCTCAGGCTTAAGTCACAAGTCTTCGTTGGATGGCCCGTCTTGCCAACCTTCCAGCATGGCTGATATGGTCTTCGGCGTCGTCGAGGTCGCGGTGTGCATTACCGAAGTGGTTAAACTCCTCTACAACTACATCAACGGTGTCAAGGATGCCAAGGATGACATCCGCAAGTTGACACAGAAGCTCTTCGCCCTCAAGGGAGCTCTGGAGCACTTTAGTCTCCAGGATGAGATGGGCATCGATAAGGCAATGCAACCCCAGGTTGAGAGCATGCTGCAAATGACTCAAGAAACCCTTGACAGTATCCAAAGCCGTTTAGGAAAGCCCCGGTTATCCGCCTTTGGAAATGCTACTAAGAGTCTTTCCTGGCCCTTTAAGAGTCGTGAGATCCAAAAACACCTCAATACCATCGAGAGAGCCAAGACATGGTTTGTCATGGTAATTCTGAAGGACTCGAGCGAGATCACACTAGCCGTCTATAACGAAATGAAGGTGCTCGTCCAGATACTCCATCAACAGAGCATCGACAAGCAAACGAACAAGATGATTCAAGAAACAGATGACCTCTTGGCCTGGCTCGCTCCCGTAAATGTTGATGAGATGCTCGACAAGGCTACTCAAAACAAGATCCCAGGCACTGGACGGTGGGTTCTGGACGATGCCCTTTCGGACTGGCTCCAGTCTCCCGATGTCAAGAAACCACTCATTTGGATTATTGGTAAATGTTAGTGTCAAATGTGTATATGGCAACGATGCAAACACTTCAGCGCTGACACAATCATCCAGCTGGCTCCGGCAAAACCGTTTTATTGTAAGCCTCCCACTCGACGTACCCGTTTAAGCCGCCACTGAACATTGTCGGTAGTTCCACCATTATAGAAGAGCTCAACTGCATTTACTCATCCGATGCATCGACAAGTGTGGTTGTCGGTTATCATTGTTGCTCCCTTGACGATGCCGCCTCCCAACAGATTCCCAACATCTTCGGCTCCATTCTTGCCAAAGCCTGCAACTCGAGGCCAGAAATCCTCCGGCACATTGCACCTTACAAACGAGCTGGTTCCTCACTCGTCCCTCATAATAATTTGACCATCTCAGAAATTAATGAGATAATGACCCATGTTCTAGCATCGTGCGAACGATTCTACGTGTTCATTGATGCCCTCAACGAGACTCCGTACGAAGAGGAGCTGGTTCAGGCACTGCTTCACTTATGTGAACAGCATGCCCAAATCCGCATCCTCGTCACTTGCACTCGGGAACCACTTATTTCGTCTCCAGTCATCAGAAAGCGGAGTATGGAAATCGACTCTGTCAATAATGACATCGAGGCCTACGTTCGGCATCGATTGGCATCAGAGCCATGTTTCCGTGTCCTGAGTTCCAAAATCCACACAGAAATTCAGCAAAAAATCGTGCCGGGAGCTGACGGCATGTAAGAACACTTTTACAGAGCTTTGGTCCCAAATTTCACTGATAACAAGCGCAGGTTCCGCTGGGCAAGGCTTTGCATGGATCGTCTTAGTGTTCTCCGGACCGGACGAGATGTAAAAGACACTCTTCAAGATATGCCCACGACCCTCAACGACACGTATGTGGGTATTCTCGGTCGAATTCAAGACCACGACCGCGAAATTGCCCGCGAGGCTCTGTTATGGCTATGCTTTTCTCTGAGGCCGCTCACTCTTGACGAGCTTGCTGAGGCCGTCGTACTCCGCGAGTCTGACACGGACATCGACGACGACTGCCGCCTGACACGACCCATCATTATAGTCGACATCTGCCGCGATTTGATTGTGCATAGCGACAATTTCGTGACGCTTGCCCACAACTCTATCCGCAGCTTTCTTACTTCACCACATATCTGCAGCACCCCAGCAGCCTTCTTCGCCCTTGACCCTGCTGCAGCTCACTCTCAAATCTTACGCAAATGTCTCTGTTACCTGCGTCTAGGTGAATTTGCATCCGGGCCTGTGGCCGAGGTCGCGACTTTCCATAACCGGGTTAAGTCCTATCCACTTGCTTCCTACGCCGCCACTTACTGGCCCACCCACTCAGAGCGATACACCATTACTCCGAATGATGAGTCTCTGATACTGTCTTTCTTCGACACAAAAAAGCTTCCGAATGGGTCCAGCTTCGACTCCTGGGTTCAACTACTGCTAGAAACCCAACACTTGGAAACAATCCGAAACACCCAGCCTCTGTATTACGCTGCCTCTTTTAACATGCTGGCAGTGCTTAAAATCCTCCTGCGTCCCGAGGTTGGCACCGACTTAAACCGTTCAGGAGGTCGGTTTGCGTCCTCGCCCCTGTATGTGGCCATATGGAGAGGCAATATAGAAGCTGTAAAACTACTACTTGAAGCTGGCGCCGATCCATCTATACAGGATAAAACGAGCTTGATAACAGGTCAGGAGTTGGCAAGTAGTTTACATTTGACAGAAATTTTGCAAGTGATAGAGGACATGTCTATCCGCGATGGGAAATAGCGTTGCAGACATGTCTGAAGTGGATGAAGAGTCTAGCGATGGCCAATGACTGCCAGGGATAGACAATCACATTACGGGTGAACACAAGTGGACGGAGTTAAATTTGAACATGGCATGCTTTTCAACAGTGGTGATACATACAAGGTACATCAGGCTGTCTACCGTACACTCGAAGATGGTATATTACACAGACAGAACAAAATCTGCCCAACAGCCAGAACCTCTGTTTGCTGCCGTTCCAGCACTCGCCTTGCACCAATATTGCGCCAATATCCAAATCAACCGCGCTCAAGGTACCAGTTGTGGGCCAGCTGGTTGGTCAGGTAGCCGAAGGGCGTGGGGACCTCTGCCATACCCTTTCGGGCCACGGGGTGGCGGAGATAGACGGCGGCACAGATGTTGGGGTTGACCTCGAGGTAGCGGGGGACGAACGCGAAGGCTGACATGAAGGGTCGGGGTCGCCAGGGGGTGGCGTAGGGCTTCGACTCGTCAATGGGGTTCTCCTCGTCATTCTTCAGGATTTTGGCGAGACGGCGGATCTCCTCGTTGGAGAACTCGGTGGTCGACATGATGTTGTGAGCCCAGGCTCGGTCCTTCACGCTCTTCAGGCCGTCCAGACCCTTCTCCAACACACGCATCTGGAACTCCTTCTTCTTCTGCGTCCGCTCCTCCCGCTTCTCCTTGTCCTCGGCGGTTTCCTCCTTGGGCTCGCCGTCCTCAGTCTCCTGGACAGGGTCGGCCTTTTTGAACGCAGGCACAATCTGCAGTTTCCCGATCTGAGCCTGCAGCTGGCTAACGAGGTCGTCAGCATTCAGCTTGCCCTCTTCAGGGAGCGAAAGGAAACGCTGAGCAGAGTCGCGGAACAAGCGAAGCTCCTTCTTCTGCTTGGCCGATAAGTTCCTTAGGTCGCCCTGAAGGATCTCACGTGCGCTCCTTCGGAGGCGCCTGAGACGGCCAGTCTGAAGGTAAATCTCGTCCTCGGCGCTGAGCTCCACCGCATCGGCAGCTTCACCCTCTCCCTCAGCAGCCTCTCCATCAGTTGCCTTGGCGCCGGCCTTCTTGCTTCGAATTCGCTGAACAGCATCGTCGTCCAGCTTCTTCCCAGACTTGATGCTCTGCCTAAGTGGCGCATCCGCCTTCTGTGGCCTTTGCTCTCCAGTTCCGTATAGAACCTTCTCGACGTCAACCTGGAACATGTCACCGGGGTTCAGGGCGTAGGATGGGTGAACCATCTGTATGAGGTTAGCAGGAGATTCAAAAGTCACTCGGAGAGAACATTGCTCCAGAAACGTGCCTTCTTGCCATTGACCTTGACAGCTCCGTGAATGACGAACTGGCGGGCCTGTCGCACACTACTGGCGAACAAGGCTCGGAAAACAGCAGTATCGAGTCTTCGTTCCAGAGGGGCAAATGTCATCTGCATGTAGGGAGTCATGTCCTGGAAGTGTTCAGACAACATCGAGTTGACATCACCGAACCCGGATTTTCGCTGGCCGGGATGGGTCAAGTTACGCTCGCTCTTGCTGGGCTTCGGGACTCGCGAATAGGTCTCGGCCGTCACCTTCGAAGTAGACAGACCGGAACCACGACCAGCTGCCTGCTCGGACCCATCGTTTGCGGCAAGGTACTCGGGGGGAAGGTCGACAGCGGAGAGGAGACGTCGCGAAAACAGGCGCACCCATTTCTTCTCTGAAATATGCTCGCCGTGGTAACCGCGGGTTTTCGCCTTGGCGGCCCATTTCTGCTGGAAAAAAGTCGCTCGACCGTTGACAAGGGGCTCTCGACCAGCTGCGCGAGCTATATTATACAGGTTGAATTTGTTCCATGATTGCCTCAATTTCTGTGTTGATTCATTGTCAGCCGATTGCGATTCCGCGGGGCACAGTGCTTGATGCGACTAAAAGAGGACATCATTGCAAAGTAGTCAATACATACCGGGCGGCTGAGGCTGTAGAATCTCCAAGGCTTGCGCATCTTGACGAATTGAGGCCCACGATGCTGGGAATTGGGCACGTCGTGTGAGCTTGAGGTGCCAAATTTTTGGCTCTCAAGCCTCGATCTGGACCAACGGATTATCCCGGCGCTCCGACCACCTCAGCTTCGATGTCTTGGCAGCTGGCATCGGCTGACCTAATCATCCAGGGACCCGCGAAACGATAAGTGGGGCAGCGAGACGCGACTCAATTAACCAGGACGCGTCGCGGGCCACAAGATGTCCTGAAACCTCCGTGGGGAGAATCCATACCTCGAAGTTACGACATCGTTCGCAACAAAATTTCGGGTTTTTCTTTATGACTTCACAATTTTGAAAATGCTGTCCGCCTCATCGCCAATCGCATTTCCCAAGAGCTCACCACCTCCAGCTCCGAATCGCACCCTAACTCACAACCATGCGCCTCCCAAACCAAAGGCCCGCCCTGGCCCATTTGTCGTTGAAGATAATGACTCGGATTCGGACGAGGTCGTCGAGAGTTCAGAGCCCATAGCCAAACGACCCATGCTCGAAGATCCGCGGGAGAAGAGCTCGGAATCACAAGCTCGGGATGATGAGACTGACCCGAATGCCATCAACGACGCTCAAGTCACCTCAGAGCTTCCCGAACCGCAGACTACCCTACCCGCCTGGTCAAGTCAACTGCCTCTCTTCTCAACGTCTTTATTGAGTACGCTCGCGCCGAAATCATACACTGCTCGGACATGCCACGGCAAGGCGACAACAATCAAGGAGCGCAAGACATCGACGGCAGCCACATACGAATCAATGGTAGCGGCCAGGTCAAAGACCAAGGAAGGACGAGCGAAACGAAGTTACTACGGAATCGAGATCCACGAACTTATCAATAACGCGTCCGCGGAGATTGCAATCCAACGGGAAACACGGCCCATCCAGCCGAGCGTCCCCATACAGTCAGTCGAGGGAACGGTTTCAACAGGCAAGAAACCAAAGCGGACACTTCTATGGACGGAAAAGTATCGAGCTCGGAATTTTATGGACCTATGTGGCGATGATGGAACAAACAGACTGGTCCTGCGGTGGTTGAAGAAGTGGGATCCCCTGGTGTTCCCCGGAGCAGCCAAGGCAAAGTCGAGCATTTCCAGACGACTGGGGATGAACCAACAGGACGAGGAGGAGAAGCCTCACAGAAAAATCCTCATGCTCACAGGCCCGCCGGGCTTGGGAAAGACGACATTGGCACATGTCTGTGCTAGACAAGCGGGATACGATGTCATGGAGATCAACGCCAGTGATGACCGAAGCCGAGACGTCGTAAAGAACAGGATTCGAACAAGTTTGGGCACTGAGAGCGTCAAGACTGTCAGCAATCGCAAGGAGGGCGATGGTCCGCAAAAGGTTGCTAAACCGGCATGCGTTATCGTTGATGAGGTCGACGGAGCGGTTGCAGGGTCCGGAGCCTCAGGCGAAGGTGGTTTCGTCAAAGCGCTGATAGACTTGGTTCTTCTCGACCAAAAGAACGCTTCAGGGGCTTCAACAAACCAGAGCCACAAGAAGAAGAAGAAGGGCGACGACTTCCGACTGATGCGTCCACTCATTCTTATCTGCAATGACGTGTATCATCCATCCTTGCGGCCACTCCGACAATCAAATCTGGCAGAAATTATCCACGTTGGCAAGCCCTCAATTGACGCTGTGGTGGGCCGACTGAAGAATGTCTTTGAGAAGGAGGGTATTCCCTGCGACAAAGACGCAGCGCGGAAGCTCTGCGAGGCAGCATGGGGCATGTCGAGCGGCATCGATGCGAAACGAGGAGCCGAGAGCACCGTCGAAGGTGACTTACGAGGTGTCATGGTTGTTGGTGAATGGGTGGCTGGCCGCTTCCGCTCTACGCCTATCCATGGTGCCGGCCGCCTCACCAGACAATGGATCGAACAGAACGTCCTCAACGACCTCGCCAAAGGTAGTGGCGGAGGCCGTGGGATAGGTCGTGGTGGTGTCAAGGATATTGTATCCCGACTCTTCCAAGAGGGCGGCGGCTTCCCAAAACAGGCGCTTGATTTGTCTGAATCCAAGACAAAGCACGAGCAGCCGAAGGCGGAGCTGGGCTTCGGCGAGTACCAGAAGAAGTACGCCATGGAGCGGTTGCGGCACATGATTGATACGAGCGGCGAGATTAGCCACATCATGACGGAGATATTCTCAGAGTACCCGAACCGCGAGTACAACGACGACTTATACCTCTCCAAGCCTAACCAGGCGTACGACTGGATGCACTTCCACGATACCTGCCAGTCACGCTTATTCTCCAGCCAGGAGTGGGAGCTCGCCCCCTATCTCAGCCAACCTGTCCTCGCGTGCCATCACCTTTTTGCCTCCCCGAAGCGCCATATCCCCAACATGGGCTTTGACCGGCGCTGGGGCGGCGACGCTCAAGAGGATGCTCCGCCGCCGCTCCCCTTCTCAGGCCCGCGCGCCGACTACCAGGCGTTCGAGGCGGAACGACAAAACCGCTCTCAGTTGCAGGCCCTTCAGAGCCAGCTACCGCCGACGTTGATGAGATCCTTCCGCAGCGTCGAGGACGTGGCCGCCGAGTTTCTGCCATATCTGGTGCGTCTCATTTCGCCCGACGTTAAGCCCGTCGTCGTGGGTGGCAGCCAGGGGACTACGGCCAGCGTGCGGAAGGAGAGTGAGCGCGCCATGGTCAAGCGCGCGTCGCAGGTGCTCGCTGAGGTGGGCATCGCGCTAGAGAAGGGCAAGATCGAGAGCGACTCGCTCGTGAATCGCACGCCGCAATATGTCTACCGCATGGATCCGTAAGTACCTCCTGTCATGTTCGTCGTTTGGGTATTCGCATACTAACATGCACCTAGTGACCTTGACATTCTCGCTACCTTTGAGACCGCCGCCAACCTCCTCCTCCCCTCCGCGGCCCCCACCCGTTACGCCGTCCGCCAAGTTCTAGACCAGGAACTCAAGCTCACCGTCGCCGCGAACGAGGCCCTCGCCCGGCAAGCACGCTTTAAGGCAGGCAACCCGCTCGGTCACGATGACCATGCCTTCGTCACCAAAGAGAACGCCGCCAGGAACAAGGTCCTCGCCATGATCGCCGCGGCCAAGGAGGCGACGCTCGTCAAACGAGACTTTTTTGGACGTGTTATCGAGGCACCTCTCCTGACGGAGCTAGAACATACCGAAGAACAGCGGGCTCGGCAGGAGGAAAAGGAGCGCAAGGTGTGGGTGACGTATCATGAAGGGTTGAATAATGCGGTGAGGAAACCCATGTCGTTGCAGGAGTTTATGAGGGGACTCTAGGGGAATTTGGGATCAATATTGCATGGCGCGGCAAGGATACTTAGAATTGGATCAGGGAATGAAATAATGATGATTGCTGGCAGGAATGCGTAATTCTCATGTCGTGAAGATTCTCTTCTCTTCCAAATTGTTCATACATCTATACCCACACATCGTAACGGTGTATCTAAGCCTCTACCTGGGTCCCCCATGCGTCTATCCAAAAACCACCACCCCTCTACAACTTCGCCTTGGGTCGCTGGGACGGCACGGCTAGCGGCTCATATGCGGTGCTCGACAGGCTGTCCGCGTGGTAGGCGGAGTGGTTGAACAAGCTGCGGATGTCGAGCAGGCCTGGGTGCAGCTCGTCGATGCGGTTGCAGCCGATGAGGCGCATGTTCATCTCCAGCTCGTCCTTGAGGAGCTGCATGGCGCGCTCGACGCCGGGCTGGCCGTAGGCGCTCATGGCGTAGAGCAAGGGCCGGCCGATGCCGACGCCGCGGGCGCCGAGGCAGAGGGCCTTGAGGATGTCGGTGCCGCGACGCACGCCGCCGTCAATGTACACCTCGATCTTGTCTTGGAGGCCGCGCTCGCGCAGCACGGGCATGGTCTCGGCGAGGACCTCGATGGCGGAGCGTGAAAACTCGAGCTGGCGACCGCCGTGGTTGGAGAGGACGACGCCCTGGCAGCCGTGCTCGACGGCCAGGAGGACGTCCTCGACGCGCTGGACGCCCTTGATGATGATGGGCATCTTGGTGATGCTCTGGAACCAGGGGATGTCGGCCCAGCACAGGGCCGGATCGATGAAGCTGGAGATGGCGCGGGCGGCGCCCTGGCTGTTGTCCGTATCCTGGCCCTCCTGGACCTTGGTGCCAGGGTCGGTGAACTTGCTACGCATGTCCTTCTCGCGGCGGCCCAGCTGGGGGGCGTCGACGGTGATGAAAAGGCCCTTGCAGCCACGCTTCTCGGCGTGCTGGACAATCTTCTTGGTGATCTCGCGGTCCGTGTTGACGTAGAGCTGCAGCCACTGGACCTGGTCGCCCGCGGCGGCGTCGACGATCTCGTCGAAGGAGCACGAGGCGAGCGTGGGGATCATCTGGATGATGTCGTGCTTGCCCGAGGCGCGCGTGAGGACGACCTCGCCTTCGTGGTGGCCCAGCTTGCCGAGGGCCGTGGCGGTCACGTAGACGGGGATGGACGTCTTTGTGCCGAGCATGGTGGTGGAGATGTCGACGTTTGCGACGTCGACGAGGATCTTGGGGCGAAACCAGATGCGGTGAAAGGCGCTGTGGTTCTCTCGCAGGGTCTAAGTGAGGAGATCAGCTTTTTGCTCAGGCATTCCCAGACATTCATGGAATGCGGAATCGCATACAATCTCGTCGTCTGCGGCACTTGAGTAGTATCCCCAAGCGCCCTTCTTCATGACCCGGGCTGCGACGGCCTCAAAGTCCAGCAGGTTGTAGCACTGCGACAGCAAGGGCTTCTGGGCAACGCGCTCCAGGCGGCCGACCTCATCCGGGTCCTCCTCCTTCTCCTCCTGCTCGACGGTGTCCATGTCGACGGGGCCCAGGTGCTTGGACGCATCGAGGTACTTGTCGAGGGTGTCTGGCGGGTGGATGGGCTCGTATTCTTCGGTGGCGTCCTTGCCCTGTATGTATTGTCAGATGCGATGCAGCGACAGTGAGCTGACGGGGGCTAAAACGTACAGCATATCTAAGGATAATTTTTTGACCTCCAGGGTGTTCTGTTGCGCCGAGTTAAGCCCAAGTCAGTCGCCGTTCATCTCTCAATGCCTCTTCTTTCATCCGAACTCATGACGGCGCCGCGAAGCCAGCCTTATCGTACCTGGGAGGAACTCGGTTACATCATACGCCTTGCCCTGTCGCAACAGGTTAGCACTCAGATCTAGCAGCGACAAGAGGATTCCCTACGTGGACAATGACCCAGCACGACTTGGCATTGTTGTGCTCGGCGACCTCGTTGCCCTTCAACACCATTGTGACGATGTGACGAGTGTGGACGGGGGAATGTGTTGTGATGATACGTAGTAGCGATAGCGATTCGCTGCCTTTCGCCCGAGACCGGATGTCAGTGAAATGATGGCTAGACTTGGCTCGCTGACCAAAACAAAAGGGCGTCTGTCCGTAGAAGATGCAATGCAGAAACCCAAGCAAAACAAGCGGGGGTGTGGTTTAATAAACAAAATGGAAAAGAAAAGGAAAAGAAACAGCCGAAGCTCGCCGCCCGGGGATAGAATTCGGATATGGGCCACCGCTGAAGGCGATGGCGTAACGCAACCGAACAGGGGAATTGACTGACGAACACGGCGGACAAGGTTGGCTGGCCTCGCTAGGTATTTCTCCACACAGCGGCCTTACTAAGGTCCTAATCGGTAACGCCGGCCAAAATGCCCGGTTCGTTATGTTCCCTGACTTACACGTAAATTTAGTGTGACGGAGGGAAGATCCGACGGGGCAAAAAAGCGGGTCACGTGACGTTTACTGTCCCAATAGCAATACTCTCTCCTTGACAGCGGAAGTGCTTGTGGGGCGCGGTGGACAAATTGGGTTTAAGCAAGTACACAATTCAGTTAGCGAATACTTTCTCTTTTGCAAGGCTAACCATAGAAAGTCTGGTATTTGTTAAACGTGGGGAAGGTCTGAGCTGCCCCACAAGCATTTCCGCTGCCAAGGAGATAGATTTTGGCTGATTCAACAGAAATACCCCGGCTTTCAACGTACCACGCTAGCAAGAGATGCTGTTCTTCTCCTCGATTTCTGTCGGGCAAAATGGCCGGATTTTCAAACGGGCCATTTGACCGGCAGCCCATCTGGCTCAGTACAAAGCCAACTAACCCACCACTGTTTGTACCTCATGCAGGCTGCCAGCCATTTTGACCGGCGTTACCGATCAGGACCTCAACAGCCTGTGGCAGCGCATGGATTAGAAGGTCGACGTACCCAGGTCCACTGTAGTGCCTAGTTGCCGAGTCCCCCAATCGCTCCAGCGCCTGGCGCGCTAGGCCGCCGCCTCCACAGCGCTGCTCGGGCGGTCGGGTCAATGGGGTGCGGGGTACAGGTACATCCGTCGGCGCCAGCCGTCAGCGCTGCGGTGAGGTGCGGCACAAGGCCGGGTACCTGTAAATTTGCCCCGAGACTCAGGGATCTCGGTGTAAAGAGCAGCGAGCAGCGACGGGTTTCTCTCAATCTCGGTCTGCAATACCTGCTACCTGCACCGTCCCTTTTCACTGCGTACACAGCACGGACAATTTGCCATTGAATCAACGTGGGTTCTTGTTCATCTCTATGTACTCCTTATAACAGAATCCCTTCTAGATCACTGCCACGTGAGCCAAGCTCCAATGTCCCTTCCCTTCTCCTTCCCCCGAGCCCGGCGGCCATCCTGGAATAGCCGGCCAACCTGAAGTATCCGGGCCTGGCCGTCCCAGACGACTTGGCCGCTGCGGATATCAACGGAGCCCCGAGTCGCCTACCAGCTCCGCCTCCGTCCGCCAGCCGGCTCGGGGAATCGGCGTTTTATCCCCGGTCCATCATTCCCGGTTATTTCCAAGCATTTAGTCCAGCCCAAGGATCGTGAGGCTGTTGTTGCTGCTGCGCACTCTGCGGGTGACCGGTGTTTGGGTCATACTCCTGGTTGCCGTAGTGGATTGTCTGTTGCGGTCCCAACGGAGGCGGCCCAGGAGGTGGAGGAGGTGGTACAAACCCGGGGGGTACATAACCTCCTTGGGTATGCTGCGGCTGAGGGCCTCCGAACGAGCTAAACGATTGACGCTGCTGTCCAAACGTCGTCTGGTTCGGCGGTGGCGACGCGGGACCTCGCATCGCGTTCATGCCAAAGGACGTCTGGTTAGGAGGCGGAGACGTCGGCCCTGGCGTCCGCCCATATTGGCTGGGGTTGTAAGCGGGTTGTGCATAGGCTGCGCCAGGCGGCGGGCTAAACGACTGCGTTGTCTGCTGACCAGGGAAGCCCTGGTAGGTCTGTTGCTGCGACATCGTCTGTTGGTTGGCGGGAGGAGAGTTGGGGACCTGGTATTGTCCTTGAAAGTTGGTCGACGGGTATCGAGGCGCTTGTCCCGACTGGAAAAGCGGCGTCGGCGTCGGCCGGTTTGATGAGGGTTGTGGTGATGACTTTGCCGGATCCATCGACATCCTTTCCATCAGCCCCCGCAGCCGCTCTCGCTCCATCTCGGCGTGTGAGTTCTTGCTGGACGAACGCTCCTGTTCAATCTGGCCCAGGAGTTGCGCCCCCTCCGACCTGCGGTTGTTGACAAATGTCTCGACATTCTTTTCCAAGCTCTCCACCGTCTCCCGCATCTCTGCGTACCAGTTCTTGGCGCTCTGCAGTCCAGCTTCCAGATCAAGAAACTCCTGGTACGCTCGCTTATACTTGTTGATAACAGTCGATCGGTGTCTCTGAATGTTTTCGTATTTGCTCTGCTCCGACTGAACCCTCTTATCTTGCAGGAGCTTGTTGAACGACGAAGTCAGCTCCTTCATCAGGCTAGACTGCTTGTGATTGGCCTGCAAGAGTCGGTTCTGGTGAGGTCGGAACTTTTCCAGCTCTTGCTCGAACAACTGCGTCTCATAGTTTGATATCGACTTCTTGTTGAGAATCAAAATTTGAGAGATATCATCGTTGTGGGCCTAAAATGGTCAATATGACAGAACTCGACCTTCGTGGTTGCAGGTACCGTTCACTCACCTTTTCTTTCAAGTCCTTCAGCACTTGATTCCGCTCTCGCTTAATAAGGTTGAGCTTCTTCAGAATATCCTCTACCTTGTTGATCTGGTCCACAACACTTGGCCCTTCCTCAAAGTCGGTATCCAGGAGGTTGGTCTCGCCACCCGCAGGGCTAGCGGTGTTGCTGCCCCTTTCCCGTGCTTGAGCTACAGATCTCTGGAACAGTTGGTCAACCCCACCCGTTTGGGCGGCTCGCCTCATCTCATCAAAGTCGCGCTCATTTTGGCGGAGCTTGGTCGCCAGCTGGTTATCGCTTCTTGACGCTTCGTCCAGCGCATCTCGATAGTTTCGGATATCCCCTCGCAGAGTCGTCGTCAATCTCGAGCTAGGTTGTTGCGTCCATTCGCCCTCATACTTGGATCGCATCTTCTCACATACCCCTTCTTCCATGTCCAGTGACTTGGTGCCTTTTTCTAGGATAGAGAGAATCGATTCTTTCTCAGTCCTTAGGAAGTCAAAGATGGACACCGGGTTCTCGTGGTCGGAAACGTCGTCACACCATTGTCGGAAGTCCTCGTCGGGGAGGATATCCTGGTCAAAGCCGCCCTTCAACACTTGCAGTGCCCCAGGTAGCCTGAGGTAATCCAGGCTCGCTGCCATCTCGCCGTTGGCAGTGTCGACTCTCTCCGTCTCGGCTCTAACTAGTTTTGCCTTCTCTTCGTCATACAAGCTTGCCGACTCGGTTACCGAGAACGGAACAATCTTGGCGAAGAGATCGGGGCCAGTGATGCGTTGGATATCTTGCCCAGCGTATAACTCGCTAACGGGGATTGGCTTCGCAGCAGGTAGCTTGGCAACTGGCTCCAGGGTAGCCTCTGCAGGTACCGTTTGGTGATAAATATAGTCATTATCCTTCACCAATTCCTCCAACTTGCGTTGGACCGTAGTGTAATGTCGCTTGGCCAATTCCTGAAGTAGCCCACCGCATTCAGCATTAAGGTTAGAGCTAGGGGGAACCGAGCTCGGGAAGTTTCTCGCAACACGGTCAGCTTCCTTCGCCTGGACCTCAGCGACCTGCAGGCGGCCGACCGCGGTACCATGCTGGTTGGCATCATCGTCCGCAAGAGCTTGGTAGTACTGGGCCATCGAGTTCATAAGGTTGGTTTTGATCTGCAGAATGTCAGTTCAATGTTAAAGCAAAATCATACCAGGGCGCGTAGCTCCCAGGGAGCGTCAGGGGATAGGGATTTACCTGGACAAACATGACCCAAACTTTCTCGAAAATTGCCTTGTTAACGTTCTCTTGGACGCCTTCAAGCGCTTGCCCGTAGAGATAACCGGCTTGCGAGGCCAGCTTTGCGAGCAAGCCAATCTTCTTCTTGTCGGCAATCTGCTTCTCGAGAAAGACTTCCTGAGCTTGCGCAAGCATAATATGGATGAGGGCCTTGACAGTTTCTCTGCTCAGGTCAGACGAGGGCGCATGAAGAAAGTTTTCGTTGATGTAGGTGAACATGCCGGCCGAGGCCTGGAATGAATGGTAGGCGGTCTTGAGGGCTGATTCCTCGGCACGGTCTTGAAAGGCGGCATGGCAGGAAAGGACGGCGGAGATGTTGAAGATGATGGAGGCTTTCTCGAAGGCGAGGGAGTATTGCGCCGTGGACTTGTGGGTAAAGGCATCGAACCTGCATAGCGGCCAAGAATTAGTATCAGCTAGTCCGAGCAGGGGAAGCTCCCACGCAGCGTGGGGTGAGCAAGTGAGCAACGCACCATGTAAATGAGATCTTGATATGTTGCTCATCAACAGGGAAGCGCAAGTCGAGGAGCTCAAGCTGGCCATAGTATCGGTAGAGCATATCCCTCCCAGAAGTACTGTCCTTGCCGGCCCCCCTCATATCCTGCCTCAGGCGGTTGAGCGTCGCACATTCCTCGGCATAACGCTCAGGGTCGTCGCCATAGGTATCGCGGATGTAAGACTTAAGTGGCGCGACCCAGTCGATCTCGTTGGTGGCCTTGAGAGGCACGGAGATCATGGGGGATTGCGACATGGTGGGCGACGGCTGTGCGACGGCGTCGGCGGCGGGCTGGAAACGAAGCTGGCTCAAGGGCGGATTGGAAGCCCGATGTATCGTGGGCCGCCAGCCAGGGGCATGCGGCGTGCGTAGACGCGGCGGACAGAGGACGGACGGATGCAGCGGCGGGTTCGACGTCGGGGCGCCGGTTGGCGGGATGTGAGGACAAGCGGTCGCCTGCGATGCGGCCTGGTCTGGTGGCTCTCTTTAACGTCAACGTGCGTTGGGGCGGAGGAACGAGCGAAGCGAGGGCGGGTCGACGGGAGGTGTTTTGGGGGCTACGGCGGGGGAGGAGGTCGGAGCACTGCAGATGTCGATCTCGGGGCGGATGAGCAGCTGAGCAGCTGAGCAGCACGCACTGCAGCGCTGCGGGAGGCGGGAGGCTGGAGGCGAGAGAGATGGCCGGGTTTGACAGTGTCAGGGGTCGAGACCAAATGCCCAGAGCGAGCGAGGTCAAAGGAGGACGTAAGGTAGAGAGAGGTCAGGTAGAGAGAAGTAAGTAGGTCGATGTCGAGGTCCAAGAGGAGCGGGGTCCGAGTGTAACCAGGTTGGCGGGCAGCGGTGACGAAATGGGCAGCACCCTAGCGGCGCGATACAGGTGGATAATTAGCGGGCAAGATGGGGACGGACGCTGGACAAACGACAATAGACGCAACTGGACAACGCACGATGGCAGCGAACACGAAACAGCCAGGAACTGGACAGAGGGGCAGGTTCGTCAGAGAGAGACGTTTGGTTTGGGTTCTGACACACCCTCGCCCTCGTGAGATCAAACCAGGCCTTCACTGGCTGGCCAGCAGCAGACGGGACCTCGACGCCTGTAGCCGCTGGCTCGAGAAGCTCCCGCCGTAGATGCCCAGCGGGTAAAGAGCTCACTAAACAGGTGCCTGACTACCACCCCGGCGCATGGAGGTGTTCGGCTGGCCATCCCGCTCCCTCCAAACGATCCAGAGCTGTGCATGTGCCGCTGTAAGGCACCTTAGGTACCTTGCACATGCATGTTAGGCTCTGGCCGGCTGTCCTCTAGGTTGCTTGGAGGCTACTCTGCCAATCCATGCTGCCGTGGGATGCTGTGCAGTGGTGCCGTGGTGCTGTGGCTCCTCCGTCTAGACCAGCCGAAGCACCCACCCAGCACACGAGCCAGTAAAGTCACTGAGGAAGTCGCTGAGGGGTCCTGTGGCGACGCCGTCCCTTGTCTTAACCGCCCACTCCACAGCGCCGTCTTTCTTCCACAGTCATCGACTCCTTCACACCGATACTGATGCCACATCGTCACCCTCACCGTCATGTCGGTTGCCCTGCATCGCAACTGGGGCTTTGTACAACAATGTGTACAGCAATGTGTACACCTCATTGTCTCTGCATGCACAGCCAGCTACGTGGACTCTGTACGCAGGCGTGAGCTGGACTTGCGGTCTCAAAGGATCTATGTTGAAAATAGATCAAGATCCATAAGGGGAGCATGCCGCGTCACAATCTCCAGGCATCTATCTATCTCAGAGGCTTAGAGCAAAGCCTCAATTACACGAATCACAGCCCCCGCACGTCAGCCAGTGCCATCGTCACATTCCCTCCAAATCCATCATCGTCGCCGCCTCTTCCCTCGACTTCGCCGCCCACAGCGCCCCTCCGTTACCCGCCGCCGAGCAAGGAACTTGGCCGATGCTATACCCCCCGTCGCTGGCCTTTCAGCCCTCTCATCTTTTCGTCCGCTTTCATCCACCATCCGTCACGCTTATTAGTAGGGCCATGTAGTGTCCCCAGACTATGCTTAGGCTCCTGTACGTCTGAACGCTGTGGCGCTTCCCGTCAAGTCCAATTCCGTGTCCTGCAGCACACCACGCGGCGAATGACGAGCATTGATGGCTCGACCACCGCTGCACTCGCCCGACGGTAAGGCAAATAAGGTAAGCTCTCCGTCGAGATAAACGAGCCCTGTCCCTGACCGCTGGGTTCTAGCCCAGTTTCTCAAAGTCTTTGTGAGCCAAGCAAGGGCCGCTGATTTGGCCAGCCGCTCTAAGCGCCCAGACGAGCTGCGCTACCCTAAAACCCCGTACAACCAACAGGCGGGTAGCTTCAGGCTTGGAGCCGTTGGTGACGCCAGTGTGAAACACTGGCCGAGTGGCTATTTCGTATAGCGCCATGTCTCAGTTCAAGTCTCATGTCATTGGAGGTGAAAACGTTGATTCGAATAACGATTCCCTCTGAACTGAGCTAGCCTTGTGAGACATTCTCGGCAATTGTTTCTTTCATACTCCCCGTCCTCTCACCTACCAGCCGAAGAATACAATAAAAGACATGCCAATCATGTTGAAGGCTTACCATACTCCAGGAGATTGACTCCAAGCATTGGTCGACGAGACGCCACAAGCGGACCTAGACCTCGGCCGAGACCAAAGCAGAAGCTATGCCCGTTGTTGAACAACATGCAGAGTGATACGAAACTATAGCCCTCGACCTAATATCAGATCTCCTCACAAGCCGGGAGAACCCCCGACACGCCATTCACTACACAGAAAATCACACACGATGCCACTCACCAAACCACTAAACTCTAGTTTCCCCTCCTCATGCGGGTGACATCGCTCTCACATGCCCGTTCCCGTCGCCCATTGGTCCGCCATTCACACTCGGCAAACATGGGGGCTTCTGAAAATCCCAGACCACGCGCGGCCCGCTCTGCAGGGGCCCTGGTTGACCGGCCCTCTCTTGTCGTCCCCTCTCAGATCGGCGCCCGCGGCCGGTTCTGCGGCCCATCTGTGCCTCGAGGGGGCGGGATCTTTCCTGTCTTGCGAGTGCGCATGGGGGCCGTGGGGACAAGGCCGCTGACATACATATATCACCCAACAACGTCGGACGCGCCGTGAGATAAGATGGCATGGTGGAACATGTGTCTGGTCACAAGAGCGACTGTGAACGTGACATCGTGAGATGATCTTCTTGTCGTCTCGGCCTCTACGGACGGGACCTCTCGAGTGACAGACAAGACGATACGATGCCAATGCGGGAATCGACCGAGGCGAGTCGTATCAGCCCATTCCCAGCCAGCCACTAAGACGCATTGTCACACCGCAAAGATATGGCTAAAAAGCTGGTGATGTGATTAGGAGCTGACTACCCCATAGTAGCCTGCTTCAGTTTACTGATTTGCTCATCGTCCGTATCGCTGGAGATCCGTCCATTCCATCACGTCCCTCTGACCAATGACCAGATCATCGCACTACTGCCGCATTATGGTATCCATCCACTCCAAACCCCTTGACCTCACCCCAAATCACAGATTCCAGAACTGTCGCTGCCGTCGTTGGATTCCCAATCCATTCCTGCCCTCCCAATCAAGTGAAGACGCTCTCGGTAAACGCGTTGACCTGCAGTCCGCGTTCGGCCATCTCGGCGTCCTTCAAGAAATCCAGCGGGAACCACACCAGGTGGCCCCTGATCTGGTCGAGCTTCTTGCGCGCGTCCTCGGGGGGCATGAACTGGTCGAAGATGTGCCCCGGCTTGACGCCCCGAGGGGGAAGGAACCGGTCGTAGTCCTCAAACGTTTTGACTGCGCGGGACCGTTAGCAAAAAATCAAATCATCGGCTTCAAGGCCTGAGTGAGAACGGAGATGCTTACTGTGGTTGTCGGGATCTGCGTGGAACAAGTGCCTGAAGACCTCGGTGTTCTTGTCTGCCTGGCCCGTCCACTTCGCCCAGAGCTCGTCGCAGAGCGGATCCTCTGTAAACTTCCAGCTCGCGTCCTGGTCGTGGATGTCGTTGTTCGGGTTCACAGACGGCGGCAGGGCGTTGATGTCGTCCTTGGCGTCGAAGTGCTGCGGGCCCAGAAGTCCCATGTGCTCTCGCCACAGGTACCGGCGCAGCGTAGCCGCGTGGTATCCGGCCTCGTACGGCTGGCCGTCCATCATGATCCCGATCTTGCGCGTGTCCTCCATGACGATGCTCAGTTCACTGTCGTGGTCGCCCTCTTGGCTACGGTCGTTGAGGTTGCTCGATCCGCACACGACGTATCGGTCGTCGACGATGAGCAGCTTAGCGTGGATGTAAAGCTCCTCCTGAATCCAGTTCTTCAACTCCGACTGGGGGTCCTCTTCAAACCAGACCTCGTCAGACACTGGGCCTGATCCAGCCATTGCGTGGTGAGCAACGGACGCGGTCGTCTTGAGTTCCTCCTTGGGCATGGCCTCTTCGAATATCCTTCGCGCCTCCATGACGTTCTTGATAGACTCATCCAGCGCCTTCTTATCCATTTTGCCGCGCATATGCTCATCCGCTTCATCATCGGCCGGATCATATGTTCCGTGAATGCCCTCGCTCATAATCTCTTCCGCCTCGGCGCGTTGGACCTGCCGGTAGCTGATTCCCGTCTTCTTCTCCGTCTCTGTGATTCCGGGAGTCTTGTTCAGACGGTCATACGACCGTAGGTTGAAGAAAAAGATGTGGTTGTTAGGATCCACGCCCTGGGCCCGGCACTGCTCAAAGATCGAGTGCTCGCCCCTGCAGATGGACTTGTACTGGTAGTCCATGATCGCCCTGGTGCCAGCTGCCGCGTCGTCTCTCAAGTCTCCGGCAAATCCAGGAATCGCAGGAATAAGCACAATCACTCTGAACTTTCTGTTCTCCTTGCCGGCGCGAACCACAGCCTCAACGATGGCGCTGCCGATGGTGTTGCGGATTGGGCCCTGCTGATCTCCGGTGGCGGTGATGAAGAATTGGTTCTCGATATAGACGTAGTGCTGGGCTTTTCGAATGATGTCGATATAAGCGTTCTGGATGGAATGCTCCTTAAGGATACCGCTGGACCAGTCTGCACTCGATCGCACAATCTGTGCCTTTACCGTGCCACGATTATCGAGGTTCTTCGTCGCCAGTGGCGTCAACGGGTGTTGGACATAGTCTCCAACTGGGTGCTTGGGACGCTGGACACCGACAAGATCCTCGTCCGCGCCTTCTCGGCCCTCCAGTATGATCCAGTCGAACCGTTCGTCACGCTTGTACTTGTCGCGCTTGATGAAGTTCCAACGCAGTACAAAGTGCTCCGCGATGTCGTAGACCGCGGGACCGATCACTGCCATTGCTACGTCGTGCCACGGCATTCGTCCGGAGTCTGCCTTGCTCAACTCGTTTTGGTCCCATTCTTGAACTTGTTGGAAGTCCATAATTCTGCGATGATGATTAGTCCAAGAGCCCAGATGAATCGAAACAGCGAAGTAGATAACCAATGAAAGACAGCAGAATTCGATTGAACATACCTGTTGTTATTGAAATCCTGGCCTGGGAAAATCTCCTCTCTGACACCTTCCGGGTGGACGTCTGAAAGTGGGTGTTGGTGGGCATCCCATCGTCCAAAACAGAGGTCGAGACCGCCGATAAAGGCCATGGCATAATCGACCACAATGAACTTTTCGTGGTGCGCCCAGTACACAGTGACATCTGCAAGGTTCTCAAAGGGATTGTGATCCGGGTGTCGGATCACCCGGATGTTCCCATAGCCAGGGCTTCCCTTGGGACACAGTCCGTTGAGCGCATGCTTGGAATGTGCCGAGTTGCAGGTCAAGGCCTGCTCGACCTCCTTGTATACGCTGACGTAGATTTTGACTCCTTCCTCGGCCTTTTTCTTCAGGAGCTTGTCCAAGCGGTACTCTTGCTCGTAGTAAGGTGGACGGCGTAGGAACAGCTCAGGGGACAGCCACCAGTCGGTGATGTAGATGGACTCCTTGGCCTGCTCGAGGGCGACGGAAACGGCCCAAAAGTAGTCGCGGCCATCCACATACCACTTCACAATGTTGCCCTCACGCTCGGGGAAGTAGGAGTTGTATCGGTTCGCCTCGGAGATCTTGGTGCGCTTGGCGTCGCAAGCCTGCTCGTGTTCCTCGTCGTGCCGATGATTGTGATTTACGATATTGGCTAGTTTCCCCAGTTTGTGCCTTGACTGCTGTTAGCAAAAGAAGGTAATTGAAGATGTCATCCTCGTTCAACATCCTCGATAGAGGATATGCGTACGAGGTGGACGTAGACTAACTTTTGGTGGATCAAGTGGACCTTGGCATCTTCGAGCTTCGTGTTTTCCAACTTGTCCTTGAGACCGTCGATCATCTTACTGAAGCCGAACCTGCTGCTGCTGCCAGCATCCTTCTTGTCCGCCATGATGAGCAGCGTGATTTACACTGACGTCGAACTGACGGGGGATTTAGGGTTTTCAGGGTCGTGGGGTATCCCGGTGGCGAGACGGGGAAATGATTTTCGAGGAAGAGACGGGAGGAGCGAAAGGCAGGGACGGGTGGGCCTTAAGATAGTAATGGGTCTGGGTTCTGGGCGAGGGTTCTGGGCGAATCTTGGCGACGAAAAGAGGCGGCCTCACACGACATGGACCGGAAAAAGCGGCACATGTGAGACGCAAGAGGAAATACGGCGGACGATGTCATCGGTTGGTGGGAGCTGAGAAGCTGTCGCCAAGACCTCAAGCAGGATCTGTGTGTACGACAGAGCGGGGGTTTTCTTGGGGCATTCTTGGGACTTGGGTTTCGTCATGTTCGTGGCTTGCGAGCTAGAGGGAAAGTCCAGGGTGCTCCCAGTCCCTGCGACCACCGACGGGCACTGTAATTAGGACTGACGCGCTTCGGATCGTCAGCCTGCAGCGGAAAGTAAGGCCAGCCGTGGGACCACGTCCCCCTCATAGGCCACGCGGAGGGCTGCATTTCTGGGCAGAGGCTGGGTTAAGGTCTGGAGGGGTCCATTGGCGCTCCCAGAGCTGTTGAATGGTTTCTGCCGCCTCTCGTGGTTGAATAGGCCTCATTGCTATTCAGCCAAGTTCACTGCATCGCAGATATCTCATCGTGTCCCTGATGCGCCGCGATTGTTGGTTGGGTGGCTTGCAACTCGACGGGTCATGACGTCACGATGAGTTCCGGAGCCCGCCTTTGTGTGACAGCGGGGTGTCGATCTTCCACAAACCCAAGGTAAAATGTTGTTTCGCATATCCAGGCACCAAACAATTCTTATTATTGCTGCCCTTGTTCATTAAGATGATTGAACCTTGGAAATCCCCTGCCAGACCCCCAGTTGACGCAAGCTCGCTGGACTGACTTTAGCTGAGGGCATCGGATTGAAGCTGGAAGTCTTAGGTAAGAGAATAAGATTGAGGACTGCAGATGAGCAAAGCAAGGGATGAGGCGGCGAGTAAAAGGTGCGTCACGAAGGTTACGACAAGTCACGGCGACAACCACCGAGCTCTTGGCAACGGACAATGGGCAGACAAAGCTAGCCATCTGTCTGTACGAAGCTCTGCTGGGGCCGTTCTGTTGAGCTGAGCGGTGAAGCTCCATCTCAGCTTGCGTTGCCCCTCGTAAATACAGCACGCACTCGTACCATCCCCGCCCCCAAATCACGCTGAGTGGGGTTCGCGACCCCTTATCGGAGCTTGATAGTTCCGGGCCGTCCTAACACAGTGCTGCATGAGCTGTCCGGGGCCGATATGCGCCCAAGCTCTTATCGATCTGCACTGTGCTGCAGGCGGTGCCCCTCCTTGGGCTGCCCCCTCGATTCGAGCTGTTACTCCAAGGGGACAGCTTGACCGCTACCGCTCTGTTCTTCTACTCAACTCATCCACCATCCTCTTTGCTCTGTACACTCGTCCTCACCATCAATCGCTCATCATGTCCGCTCCTGCTTACCCCGCCGGTGGCACTCTTGTGCAGACCTTCAAGCGCTCCTTCACTGACGTCCCCGTCGACGCCTCCAATGCCGTCTCTACCACCGAGTTGCTCGAGGCTGCTGAGGCCCTGACCACCATGTTCGGTATGTTCCTCCACAGAGACCCCATACCATATTTAGCTGGCTCTAATGTCATCATCTAGATGTTCTCGGCTCCGTTGCCTTTTCTCCCGTCAAGAAGGATATCCTCTCCAACGTTGCGGTTTGTTCTCCCACCCAATCCCACCTCCTTTGAGACCAGGCCTCTGACCGATCCCTCCCCGTCTATAGAAGCTCCGTACCCAGCAGGAGGCTGCCCCCGCCGAGTCCACTACCATCCAGGACCTGGTCCGAAACGAGCTCAAGGGCAAGAAGCACACTGCTACCGAGGGTGGTGTCTGGCTTGTGCGGTAGGTCCTCCGAAGCCCCTTTTCGGTGTCAGCTGTGCTAATACGTGCCATCAACAGAGGTCTCGACTTCACCGCCAAGGCCCTCTCCCGCAACATTGCTACTCCCTCTGAGGAGCTTGCGGATTCCTTCCGTGCTGCCTACGGAGAGACCCTGAAGCCCCACCACAACTTCCTCGTCAAGCCTATCTTCGGCGCCGCCATGTCCGCCTGCCCGTACCGTACTGACTTCTACACCAAGCTCGGTGAGACCCCTGAGCTCGTCACCCAGGAGCTCCAGGTCTACCTCGACGCTCTTACCAAGATTGTCGCCATCTTGTCTGAGTTCTTCGGCAGCAAGGAGGCCAAGTGGTAAAAAATTGCGCTGCATGTCCATAGCGGAAGCAGACTCATTTCATGATACGTAACGACCAGTCATGTGTCCAGGGAAACAGCGTAGTTGTTGGAACACACCCTCTTTTGAGGGACTCAAAGGGAGATGAAAACTAGGACGGCACCCCGTGGCAGTCTGGAACTGAGCACACTCTACCATGTTAATGACAATTACTTACCTCCGTCGTTTGTGTCAACGCGGGGTTGAAACAGAGACATGTCTCACTTATGTGCCCCCCATGTGCTACCCTATAGGAATTGCGGTTGACGCCACGATTGGCTGGCTCTCCAGAAGGAGCTGGTTTTTTTTGTCTTGAACAGTCCTGAAAACGTATTAGTTCTCTTCGTAACTCGTGCAGAAGCTAATATTGTTGAGATGCGAGTGTCGTTGAGGTCATCGGTGTCCCATCACTAATGTTGCCGTTTCAAGTCGAAGGCGTTGTTCATAGCTTCTCATTTGACCGACGTAAAGATATGAGAAATGTGGCAAGTACTACACATTCCAACGGGTAATGTTACAATTTATGAGGTTCTGTGAGCTGGAGCTTAATTAGATGATGGCCATGGCGATTATGGAAGTAACCCACTGCGTCTTGAACGAGATATTCGTCTTTGGGGAAGTTTCCACTTACCTCAGTACCAGCAACTCTACTGCTAAGAGGTTTTGAGTACCACCAAGGTCCTAATTCTACATGTAGCCTCGAGTTGGCTTGGATATAATAATTCTAGAGGTCCTACCAAGAAAAAAGCCAAGGTATGGCGCCAAGGCTGAAATGCAGAAGCCCGGGGACGGACTATTTTGGAAAGATTGCTCTCAGATGCCAAGGTGTTGCGCAAATATCACTTAGTAGACTATCCCGTGCTATAGTATTAATTAAAGTAGCCGGGATGGTAGAATCCCCCCAAATTATTTCAACTGCAGGTGATTTAATTGACCCTGCTATAGGTAGTTTGCCAGATGGATGACATCGTGGCCTTCAATGCCGCGCTCTGTGAACCTCGTTCGATCATTGAGCATGAGTAGCAGAGCAACTAAGATTATGATAGCAATGGCCTGACCGCATTGGAATCGATATTCGGGATTTCCACTCGCACCACTCGACGGGGACACAGAACCCGAACCCGCGGATCCATTGTCATTTGAGCAGCCACCCACGGAAGCGCTGCGCCTGGGGGCCGCATGAGCGAGGCATTTCGGCCTTTCGGCCACGGAAATAAACGCACTCCGAGATGCGGAGGCTGACGGAAAATGCATGTGTAGATGGGAATCATGAGATCACAAGAATGTCATGCATGGATGGGCATGCCAACGGCTAGCGGACTGTCTGGCATCTTCGATCGAGGGCACGACAGCTGACCCAGCACCAAAGGGCACAGGGCTAGAATAACACACCGCGTCCGTTTCCTGCTGACAGACATTACTCCAGCAAAATACTAAAATTACGTCGAAGGTGACTAATCCACTGAGAGTGAGGTTGCTTAGTTGGGTATTATACTTCCTGCCAGCGCCGAGGAAGCCAACGGGAACCAAGCCGCCCCCGAAACCTTTGAACGCCCGCTGGCAGGACGTCGCCCTAAGGCAGTCATGGTGATCATCGGCTTTAAGCAAGGATTGCATTGCATGTGTGACTCCCTACGATCTGGCCAATGCCTGACCCTCCCCCATGGATAGGATTAAGGGTAAGGGTTAGTGGCTGGGATCATTGGTTAGACGCGAACTCTCAGTGCAAAACCGCCCGTCGCAAAAGTCCGCGGACGGACAATGAAACGAAAAAGCTCCCCGAGAATGCGACCAGGTGACCTCTTTTTTTTTTTTGGCCTCCATCCGACGATCCCGCCCACAGAACAAGGTGTTGCCGCTTTTTCAAATCCTGTATCGTCAATGCCGGGCGCCGTTGAAATGCATATCCATCCCACACCCTTTCCGAGGCATCCGAGATGGGGGTGTGAACCCTTGCTGCGGGAACAACTCGCCCTACCGGCAGTAAGGCGATTTCCAGCTGACCAACTAGGAGACAGGATGTCTAGTCACATTGTGCTTCTTGTTGTCTTGTCACGGTAACGTTAAAAAATTGGATGCCACACCGGGGTGAAACCCGGGTGGGAAGTAGTGGTCCTCGGTGGTCGCGGCGACATCAGTGTTAGTTCCACGTGCTAGACCCTGGGGCAGCAGGAAACTTTTCGAGCTTGTGGGTTGTAAGGCTGCAACGAGAACTCCGAACGGATGGAATCGGCCCCGTCTTAGGGTGTTAGTCGCGAGCCGGGTTCTCGGGGGGTGCGTATGTTCCGGGTCCAGGGGCGTGAAATAGACGAGCTCTTGGCAAATCATGTTTCACTTAGTTATATATGAACTCAGAAGTTCCAAGATATCGTGATCTGAATCGTGTATTATCATCAAGAAATTGTACCTGTATCCAGCGCCATTTCGCTCCCAGCGCAAACAAAGTATGTACGAGAGCCCATTAAGACCTCCCTTCTACGCCTCGCTTCTTCCTTCGTTGTATAAAATTCCGTCTCTGGTCGTGTACTCTTATAACGTCTACCCGAGATAACAGCGCCTCGCTCTCTCATTAAAGCACCATAATGAAACATAGAAAAGTGTGCTGGTGGTACCAGCTACGATCTTCCTGACCAAGACTTAAAAGACAGATACTTAGGCCGTTTTAATGTAGGTCGTTTGAGTTTCATGGATCTCATGGATTCTGTGTCCGTCTCGCAGTCACGTCCAAGCCAGCTGGCAATGGTCTGGACGGCCTCCTGGTACTCGACTCCAACGCTCTCCTTGGGGGCCATGGGCAGCGGATTATCCCAGGCGTGTTTTTCGCCCTTTACTAGCCGCATAGTAAATGATTTGCCTGCGTCCGCAAGACGGGTTGCGAAACGCCTGCCCTCTAGGAGCAGCATATCGTACTCGCAGAGAACGAGATGGACTGGTGGCAACTGCCGCAAGAGCTCGTCCGGCATAAGGCCAGGTGACAGACGTGGATCCGTGCGTTCTGCGATAGGGATGGGTGGATATATGTAGGATGCATCGATGAGATCGGTCATGCCCTTAGGCAGCGTCAGATCGGGGCGACAGCATGTGAGCCGCTTGTCGGGGCGAGTGATTGTCCAGTCCAGAAGGGGATAGAAGACAGTGATCCCGGCAATGCGAGGGGGACTGATGGGAAGCTTGTACCCCCAGCGGTCCGGGTCGTTCAGGATGAGCCAGGTAGACAGGGCATTAGTAGCACCTGCAGAGAAGCCAGAGAGAATGATGCGATCCGGATCGATGCCAAACTCGGCTGCACGATGCTTAATCTGGAGCACGGCATCGACACAGTCCTCGATGGGGGTCGGGAACGGGTAGGCTGGAGCAAGGCGGTAGTTGACAGTGAAGACGACTGCGTCCAGCTGGGACATGACAGCGCCAGCCCAACGAGCATTGTCGGTGCCTTGACCGAGGATCCAACCTCCACCGTGGAAGTTGATGATGGCAGGGCGAGCGCCGATAGCAAGGCGTGGCGGGTTCCACACTTCGGCCTTGATCTTAGCGCGGCCTTGACAGCCCGGGGCAAGAGTAGCATCGAGGTAGATATCGCGTGAGGGTTCCGGAGCAGGAGGGTCAGTGCGGTTGGCGATACTGAAGCCGAAACTGGCGGCAGACCGAATGGCCTGGGCTCGAGCGGTGAGATACCAGCGGGAACTCGCCTCGAGGGGGTTAACGTATCCCTCAGGCTCCGGGGTAGTAGGGTTGGTGGTGGAGGGGGTGGACGCCATGCCGGAGGGTGCGTCCATCCTGACGGCGGATGGCGGAATAGAGCCCAGTAGGGAGGACGGGATGCGGAGAGGAAAGAGAGAGGTGGCAGTCAAGAGTCGCCGGCAGAGATGGAATCGTCAAACACGTGGTTCAGCCTCTACGGAACAGGTGGGAGTGAAAGGGGGGGAGCCAGGACTGGGGTAGATGGTGTCAGTGAGGCGGGATGGAGGGATGGCTGAATGTGTGGATGGGTATGGGGATGGAGATTGGAGAGGCCTAGAGAGGAGTCTGGATGGTGCTGATGGCAGGCGATTGTGATGGTGTTCGCTGACAGTGTCGTTAGTGGTTGTAGATGACAGTACGCGTAGATTCTATTAGCAGCCAACCCACCCCATTAAGAGCGTTCACCCCTACGAGGCCAGATGTTCCAAATCCAGATACCAGGGGCCCCAAGCAGGTTGCGCCGCTGCGGGGGAGCTAGGCGCGCCGAGCGAGCGAGCGAGCTGTTGTGGGGGGGACGGCTTGATGACTTTGACGACTTTGATCTCTGATAGCTTGTTTTTGCTTGGGCGATAATGCTGTCGATGCTGAGAGATGAACTTGGAAGAACCTAGACTCCTGACTCCTGCCTGACAAAGCGCCACCTCTGACCTTCTCAGCCGCTGGATGTGCTGACTGATGACGTCGTGTCGGCCGTGTCCTCGAGCCCGCCAATGGCGTGTTGTGTGGCGTAAGGAAGGTCCGCCTTACCAATTGGACCTCAAAAAAAACCAACCATTGGGAAAATTAAGGTGGGAAGGAATGGGAAGTGGATCTCGCGCACCTACCACCGACCCGACACATCCGATGAGCCTTCGATGGTTGACGTCACATTAAGAAAGCTCGAGCAGCATCGACGGTGACTGTGTCCTGTGGCGCATTGGGCGTCGGTATCTCGGTACTTCTGAGTGCCCTGCGTCTAGTCTCACCTCTCTCACCTCCTTTTGGCGATCAGGTGAATCCTTGATGTCGACTATATTATTCGGGTTCGACTACGTAGTTCCGGAGCACTGTCACCGGGATCGTCAAGCCTGGGGAGCTACACACGGCCCCGGCACAGACCCCGGCTGCCCGGTGAGGTCAGAACACTAAAAACAAGACTAGAAAATATGTGCTATACCGACACATGCCTCAGAATGAGGGTTTGCCCTTTGGTATGTCGTGTACTCAGTACAAGCTTTGGATGCCGAGACGGGAGACGGCAACTCCCTGGCGTCTTAGTGGGATCAAGTACATGCTGTAGTGTCGCAATGCGGTCGGTTTAGGCGTAGTGGCCATATCTTGTTGTTCTGATGCCGTCTATCCCAATGCCCTGGTTCTGCAGGTCCCACTCCCAGCAATCTCCAGCTCAAATCCGGACAAGGCAAACGAAAAAAGTCCGTAGCAGCCAGTCACGCGTGCATGCGTTCATGGCAGGGAGCGGTGCATGAAACGGTACATCTGCAGACGTGGAGTCGTGGAGTCGTGCACTGGTGGACTGAAGGGGCGTGTGCAAAAAGAGTCCGTCACACCGGGCATAATGACGCACCATTCGTCTCGCGGCCGGCCACGCCGCCCTAGCTTTCGGTGCGGAATTGTCAGCAAAGCCGGCCCCCGGGCGTCTCGCTGCTCGAACCCTCGACGCTGACTTGACTCTAGGGGATAACTCGGCACGCGGACTCGTCTGGTTGGACGACAGAGCACCCTTTCGACTCAAGCTCTGGCGCGCATCACATCGCGAAATGCCGAGTCAGGCTCCATCCCTCCCTCCCGGCTTTTGGCCCCGGGGCCGAAGGGCGTGCCGTGAGGTAAGCAACCGCCAAACTCTTTATTTTGCTCATTGCTTGTAAAGCTTCGCTCGCCGCCCGGCCCCGAGCCTTCCCGCTATATAAGGCTGGCCGCCCTACGCCACTGTAGCCTGCTTTGTTTTAAGCATCAGTTTCACTGTTGATCACCCAGCTTCACTGCCTCACTGCCCTGATTTACGCAAGCAACACGAAGCAACACGAAAAAGCCAGCTCAGCCCTGCTGCAGTACTTGGATGAGACAAAGTCCAACACACCCCCATACCCGGACTGGACTCTCCCGTCTTGGTGTCACATCCGTCCCTGATTTGCAGATTCGATAACCAGCCCTCAGTCGTCATCGACTGTTCCGCCGTCGCCACTACTTATCAAGTGTGTGGTCCGTCGAGCCGCCAAGACCCACCCCCCGGCCACACCACGTCGAGAGATATGACGGCTTCAACGGGGATTGTGACCCCTGTCGGTTCGGCCTTTGGCTCCAGGGACCGAGTTAAAGACGCGTTTGCCTCCATGCCCTCGTCTCCAATCTCTACAGCACCTTCCACCTTTTCAAACATGACTGCCTATTCTAGCGGGACTCCAGTTGGCACGGGCTCGCCCAAGAGAGACTGGAACAACGGGAGCGTTGCCACCTCCCAAAGCGACAACATCGTTTACAGCTCCGAAACCTATAAGCCTAAGCCTACGACTCCCCCTCCCAACCGATTGCGCGACAGTGCCATCGAGCTGAAGCTCAAGGACTCGACGCGGTCCAGCATGGACAGTCCTGCCAAGGAAGCTCCCAGGTCCGCCATGGCCATGGCTTTGGCGATGGCCTCGGGTGGCTCGGGTGCTGGCACTCCCAACAGCCGCGGCTCGATGGAGAGCACTCGCACCACTGGCAGCGCCGATTGGCCTACGCACCCCTACGAACTCAACACCATTGCACAGCTCGACGCTCTCCCTATTGGCACCGAAGTTACCTTCCGTGCCCGCATTGAGACTCAGCGTCCTCTCTCCAAGGTCCTCGACTTCCTCCTCCTGCGCGACCAGACCCACTCCGTCCAGGGCGTCCTTGCCGGTGATGCCACTAATGCCGACTTCATTCGCTGGGTTCGCAAGCTGGGCTCTGAGTCTCTCGTCCAGATCTCCGGCTTCCTCAAGGAGCCCCCAGGACCCATCCGATCGGCTACTCATGCCGGTGTTGAGGTCGACATTGACTCCGTCTACCTAGTCAACGCCGCCCACAACCTACCATTCAGCAACTACAAGCCCCCGGAGACGCTCCGCAACCGCATGACATCGCGTATTCTCGATCTTCGACACCCATCCAACCAGGCTGTCTTCCGTGTCCGCTCCCTTGTCTCTCGCATCTTCCGCCAGACTCTTGAGGATCGAGGCTTCGTCGAGATCAATACCCCCAAGCTCCAGCCCGCTGCTACTGAGAGTGGAGCTTCTGTCTTCGCTGTCAACTACTTTGGGCGCCGAGCCTTCCTCGCCCAGAGCCCCCAGCTTGCCAAGCAGATGGCTATCTCGGCTGACTTTGGCCGTGTCTTCGAAATCGGCCCTGTGTTCCGCGCCGAGAACTCCAACACCCATCGCCACTTGACTGAGTACACGGGTCTCGACATTGAGATGGCCATTGAGCGTGACTACCATGAGGTCATTGAGGTCCTCGATGAGTTCCTCAAGTCTGTCTTCAAGGCCGTCTACAGCATGCCTGAGATTGAGGTCCTTAAGAAGCGATGGCCCAGCGGCGAGTTCAAGTGGCTCGAGAATACTCTCATTCTTCCATTCTCAGAAGGCATTCAGATGCTGCGTGATGACGGACGCGATGTTGAGGAGGAGGATCTTTCGACCCCTGACGAGATGCGCCTTGGCCAGCTCGTCCTCGAGAAATATGACACCGACTACTATGTCCTCGACAAGTTCCCCACCAACGCTCGCCCTTTCTACACAGCGAAAGATCCCGAGAACCCCAAGTGGACTCGATCTTTCGATATCTTCATCCGTGGCCAGGAAATCAGCTCTGGTGGTCAGCGTATCCACAACGCCGAGGAGCTGCGTGCTAACATGGCCGAGGCTGGCATTTCTGATGAAGGCATGGAAGACTACCTTTCGGCCTTTGACCTCGGAGCTCCGCCGCACGCGGGTGCCGGTCTTGGTCTTGAGCGCATTGTCGCCTGGATGCTTGAGTTGGGCGATGTCCGCTACGCCTCCCTCTTCCACCGAGACCCCCGCTCGTTGCCGGCCAAGGCGCCTGGCCTGCCCCACCCGGAGGCCGACACCACTAAGCCCCACCCCGAGGGTCCGCCGGCGCTTGAGAAGCTTATCGCCAATTACGGCGACGCCTCCAACACTTCATGGCTTGACGAACGATTCAAGATCTGGCGACACTCCTCCGGCGCGGCTATTGGATACGTTCCGCAGGAGAAGTTTGCTATGGTCACGGGCGACCCCCTGTGCGACCAGAGCCAGTACGCCGAAGTCATCCGCGACTTCGTCAAGTACCTCGTGTCTGAGCTGCGTCTGACGCCTGTCTGGATGCTTGTTTCATTGGAGGTACAGAAGATCCTCGCGCGCGAACTCAAGTGGAGGACTCTTTCGTGCACTGAGGAGCAGCGAGTCGATGCCGATCGCCAGCAACTCGCGGCTGCCAACCAGGCCAACGGTATGAGTGCCAAGGCTCGCCGTGTCGAGCGCGAGGGCATCAAGATTCACGAGGTCAAGGCTGATGACGACTTCATCGCCCGTACCAACCCGGCCATCGAGGCTTGGAAGGGTTCACGCAAGGGCAAGCAGGTCCATCTCACCGAGGTGCGCCCTTGGGTGGACCCTGAGCACCGTCGCTACTTTGCCGCTGAGAAAGATGGCAAGGTTCTGTCTCTCGTGGTGCTACACAGGTTGGCACCTCGCCATGGCTGGCAGGTCAAGTGGGCACTCGACTTCCCCGGTGCCACCAACGGCGCCATCGAGGTGCTCATTGGACACGCTCTGTCGAGCGTCACCGGCAAGGTGACCTTCGGCGTGGGTGTCTCGGAGAAGCTGACACCTGGTGAGCATCTCCACGGTATCCGTGCCCGCTTCCTTGCGGCTACATACCGCTCCATCGTCGACAGCCTCGGCCTGCGACGCAAGGCCAGCTTCCGTACCAAGTTCGGAGCCCTTGGCGAGGAGGTTTACATCTGCTACCCGAAGCATGGTGTCGGCCTGCGTGATCTGCAGCAGATCATCAAGTTCTTCCAGGACTAGACTGCCATTGACCCGGATAAACTAAACAGCATGATGAAGGATACCTATGATACCAAAGAGGAGAGCATACGAACGGGTATGCAAGGGGGAGGGGTTATACAATGAATGAGCAAGGCAGTTTGGGACAGGGATATGATGACGATAAACGGATTTGGGTATGGGGTTTTCTTTTCTTGGGTTTCAGAGATTCTTTGAGTTGTCATGGGAGGCGTTGTGCTTTTTCCGTACGGCGAGACATTTCTATTCCCCTTTTGATACCTTAGACGATGAAAGACAGCGGGCAGCGCTTGCTGGTGTATACCTACTTGATATTTTATTCTCTTTCTAAGAATATTTCTCTAAACAATGGCATTCCTGTGACCTCTTGAAACAAGAAATTTAGACCAGTGTGACTGCTAAGAATATGGACAACTGAGAGTGGTGATAATCGATTGACCCGATTCGTCATTCTTGTAGACTGACTCCCATAGGCTGGTCGCACGTAAACGTGATATATAACAACTGTTCAATTAACCGCTGGACCAAAAGTATAATGTACACCACGTATTACTATAGCCAGGGCTAATTGGGTACATAATCCAACAACAACGAAGAAAACTGCGTTTAAAGGAAGAAATTTTGAAGAGTAAAGTTTCAAATTCATTATACTACATATTCGACCCGATCGTCACCGGTACCTAAATTGAACTCCCCAAAAACATCCACCCCGTCATAATCGATGCGTCGTATCAATCTTGAGCATTAGACCATCCCTTAATCAAACACATCCGTCGCGAAACGTTCCTTTCGGTGCTTCTCAAACCATTCCCTCGCCTCGTCTTCGGTAGTATCCTTCCCCATGTCCTTACCCCACTCCAGGGCGAGACGAATGCAAACATCCTCGATGGCCCTGCCGACATCGCGGCTTCCACAGATATATGCCTTGGCGCCGCGGTTCCAGAGGGGAAAGACGTCCTTGCGATCATGAAAGAGTCGATCCTGCACGTACTTGCATCCCTCCGACTTGTCAGTCGCTCGGGAGTACGCCCGCCGCACCTCCACGGCACCCATCTTCTCCCACCGGGCAAACTCCAAGGCGTAGAGGTCGTCAACGTCGGGGTCGCGACACCCGAAGAATATCAAGGCGGGGGCTAGGTCGCGGCCCGCGGCGAGCATGGCAGCGCGTTCCTGGACGAAGCCTCGGAAAGGCGCGAGGCCACTGCCGGCGGCGATGCAAATGATGGGGGTGTTTTCAGCATCGCGGGGGAGGTGGAATGCCGCAGCGGACGGGCGGACGGAAACGTGGAGTTTCTCACCTGCCGAGAGCTCGGAGAGGAAGCTGGTTGCAACACCGACGTGACGGCCCTGACCGGACAGCGACGGGGCATCGAGTAGGGAGTAGGTGAGTGTTAGTTTCGTAGGGTCGGCCAAGGGGGAAGAGGAGATGGAACTTTCAGAGGTTAGCAGGGCGGTATCCTCATGGCTTGCGGCGTAACTCACTATTGTCGAACCCTCATAGGGGGTAGCATGGCTAGATACGAGCTGATGGGGAAGGGGACAGAGGGATATTTCTCAAGCAGCTCAAGGACAGAGACTCGCTTAGCGACAATGTTGTCCTGATAGTCGTCTCCAGCTAGTTTCTCGAGTTCCTGGATAATAGCTTTGTCATCAGTTGCCTCTGCCACCGCCAAAATGTTCTGTTCCATAGTCAGCTACAACAGTTCTGCACATGTATAAAGAGCATGGATCACTTACACGTTTCGTGGCTGGCTGCGACAGCTCCACATATGCGCCCAGCACATCTCGTGCAGAGATGGGGGTGTTCGTCGGGAGAGTGGTAGGTCGGTCCGAGTGAATCTTGAACGCAGCATCCCAGGCCAGCTGGAAGCGCCGGAAGACGCGGGCAACGGTGGCATTGGGGTTCATGGGTAGGATTGCAAGGTAATCACCAGCCTTGTACGACATTCCCGTGGGCAGCTGGATCTCGATGTGCTTCTTTGGAGGTCCAGTTGAAGTAAGAGTTTTGGTCGAGACGACAAGAGCCTCCTCGACGTCTTGCCGGAGGGTTGCCTTTCGTGGGGTCGTCACTTCGACGCTGAGAGCCTGCACGCCGGCCATATCGCTATCCACGCTCGTGCCGTACTTCTCCTTCAGTACCGGCCACAAAGTCTCGTCCTCCCAGGTTTCGAAGTCACTAAACATGTCGCTGACGGCTGCATCGGCGCTGCCCATGGCCACGATGCGAGTGCCGCCTAGCTTCTCCAGTGTTGCGTCCACCAGCTTGGGGATGCGGTGGAAAGTCTGGGTCCAGTCGTGGTGTCCGCATCCAAAGACCGCGTAGGATACGTTATCCATCTCGCTGCCCTTGAGATTCTCCATCCAGTTGACGAAGTGAGCAGCGTTGGATGGTGCCTGACCCTCGTACGAGGCAGTCACAATGACCACGGGATGATCTCGCGGCAAATTTTGCTTCGCTTCGTCAAGGGGCCTAACGGTAGTGGCGCTGAACCCGTGCGTGGGCGCATCTGTTGCCAGTCGTTGTGCCAGTGCCTCGCAAGTCCCGCTGTTTGAACCGTAGTAAACAGCTAGAGGCTTCCCGGTGGTGGGCTGCGTCTTAGCCTCGACGGTGGGCTTCTTGGTGGACTTTTGGCCAAGGGTGGGAGCCTTTCCGGCGAGGCTTTGCTCCAACTCGGTGGCCGTCATGTCATGGCGAAGGGTTGCCCGCATGCAAAAGTTGTCGGGCTTGAGTGTCAGGGTCTCTTTGATCTGCAACTGGTAGTTGGGATCGTCCATGGTGAAATTGAAATTCTGGAAGAGCATGGCCATGGCGAGAATAGCTTCTTGCCAGGCAAATGGCCGTCCGATACAACCTCTCTTTCCATTGCCAAATGGCTTCCAGCAGTTGGGGAACTCTTCGTTGAGACGGGCGAAGTTTTCATCATTCATGCGCTCGGGCTTAAACTCATTCGCATCCTCGCCGTAGACGACAGGATCGAGATGAGCCTTACTGATGAGGGCGCCGACGACCTCTCCCTTGTGAATAAAATATTTCCCGCCAAGGACTGTATCCTCGTTGGCCTCAACGCTGAATGCCCCAATAGTAGAGCGGAGCCGTAGAGCCTCGCGAAGAACCTGGGTAATAGAGTAAGTACACATGAACGGCACATGGGAGTCGATGGGTTGCTTACAGCAGCAATGTATGAAAACTTGCCAATATGCTCAACCGTGATGGCATCTCGACCCAACACTCGATCTACTTCTTCTTGGACTTTCTGGTACTCTGCTGGGTGCTTTAGCAAGAGGTGGAAGGTAAACGACAGCATCCCTGATGTGGTCTCATGTCCCGCAATCAAAAAAGTGATGAGCTGGTTTGTGATGTTCGCGTCTGAAAGCTTCTCGCCAGTCTGCGGATCGACACCGTTGAGCATAGCTGCCAGCAGGTCCTTTCTGTCGCTTGGGTTCTTCTTTCTGGATTCAACCACCTGATCGGCTGTCTGCTTCATGGTTGCAATATCGGCGTCGAACTTGTCGTTGGCGGTGCGGAAGAGGAAATTAGGGGCAAAGGCAGGGCGCTTTTGTCTGTTGCCACACTCTGTGAGGAAACCGCCCATGGCTGCGACGAAGGGATGCAGGTCCTCGCGGTAGTAGGAATTGAACCGGTAGTCCATGGCACATAGCGCGAGAGTGTCGAGGGCAAGGCGAGTGAAGTCGTCGGCAACGTGGATAGGGGTGTTAGGGCCATGGCGGGCGAATTTCATGCACATCTGGGTGGCAATGTCGTGCATGTCCCCAAACATGCCGCGGATGGAGAGAGGGCCAAAGGCGGGGACGAGGATGCGATGAGCCTTGCCCCAGTTGGGTTCATCATCGTAGGCCTGGATGAAGAGGTTAGAGGTTGCATCTTAGAGGATAGTGGATGAAATCTTACCGTGAAGAGACCGTCGTGGACACCCTCTCTGACAACCTATAATTTTGTCAGTTATGGTGGTTTAGAAAGGCTGGAATCCTGTGTCGGCTTACACCGAGGACTGTCTTCAAAGTCTTGTGAAAGCGCTTCTCGTCGCAGATCTCGCTGACAAGAGCATTTGATGAGACGAAAATTGGGGAATTGGAGCCCAATTGCAATCGGTAGATGGGACCATAGATGTCGGCAAGCCGGATCAAGTCGGCCATAGGGTTGGCGGTGAACTCGCCAAGGTTGCCAATGAGGGGAAGCCCCCGAGGCTGCGGGACAGGGACGAGTTCAGCCATGGCGATTGGAAGTATGAGTTTTGAGTATGTTCAAAGCCGGCGTGGGTTTGGATTAATGGAGGGAAGGGGAAGAGGAGAGGTGGTTCGTCGGGAAGCTGGTGTGTCTTAAGAAGGTGAGAATTGCCAGTCGCTCAATCCACGTGAATGGTTGTCTGCAGAACTGGCTTGGACGATGCTTGCTGTGGCACTTGCTGCGATACTCGCTGTGATTCGAGGCTGCAGGCCTGCTTTAATCCCGGCGTGATGTAACCCGTCGCAAAGTCGAAGTCTGGACAGAGCCAGTCAGGGAGGGCTGTGGCTTGGGAGGGGAAGGAAACTGATGAAAACAGTGCAAATGATGACGATACGGAGAACTGCTAACCCGCCTCTCTTATATTAGTCGTCCATACATATGTTTTTCGCATCCCGCATTCCTCAGGATCGACTGACCCACGACGCATGTCGTTGGTTGCCATCGGCATCACGGCACGAGAACGGACATAGCAGAAGGCCCGGCGGAGGCTGTTTCGTCCGCATCGCAGCCAATGCAACTAGTGCCCGTGTCGTAGCTCTTCCTGTATCCGAGTCCATGTTGCGAGGCATCAGCCAATCGCAATGACTACATTTGATGTGTTTGCAGAAGGAATGCGGAGTCTCAAGCACCGCCCTAGGACACGGCGCTGGTGTTGTGGAGACTTCGCGGCACGGAGCTTCGGGGGACGGGCTTCGCGTTTGGCCAACGCCACGAACCGCGAGAAAAGGTGGCGCAAAGCCGCGAGGAGGAGGATCGCATTGTGGCGTCGAACCCATGTCTCTTCTTCACCAGGACCAGGGATTCAGTTGGTGTCAATTCAATTCAATCGCAGCGCCATGCGCCCAGACGTTTCCTGTCAGTGCTCTGTCCGGTCTGCGCCTCGACAGAACTATCATCACCGCAATCAAACGTCGGCCGTTGTTGCTCCGACTCTCCGACTTGACCGGACTTTTCTATCAATCCCGCTTCCTGTCAAAATACGCCACACTCTCGGCCTCCGCCCTTAGCTAAATCTACGTCATTCCTGACGCGCATCCGCAAGGGATTAGCCGATGGCTTGCGTTCGCTGCCGTCTAAATGTCCAAGAAGCTCCCATCCCCCAACAAGAGTCTCATTTTGCACCCAGTGTACTCTCTTTTTATGCAGATTCTACCACTGTGGTTATCCGACCCAATCGCGAAACTCAGTCACAATATATACATGCATCGACATGACAACGGCGATACGGTAACATTGACAACGTGCACGGTGCATGACAACCGCCTGTCGGTTGACCAGAAAACATATTAAGCAACCGGTGTTTCATGCAGCCCCCTATAATCTCCATGTTGGTCCTTGTTAGCACGCGTGTCGAATCCTGGGGTCAACGAACCCAAAATCTGCGTCGCCGAATCTCGCCGATTGTTACCCTAACTTCAATCACTCGAGTCTAGTAGCGGTAATAAACTCATCAGCTGCTGCGCCATGCACATGCTCCAAATTCGGATTCACGGCACAGGTGACTGGTTTGTTTACTGGCCTAGCCACGGGAACGTTAGCTCGCTCTCGGGTATAAGCAGTAGATACGAAAGCCATACATGTACTCCATGGCCGACGATGATCACTGCCGATCTTCATATCGGTTTCCAGGTCCATTGGAATAGCTTGCATCAAAATGCAACACCAAATCTTCAGGTGGAAGCCGAGATCCGGGTGACGGCGATAACAATTGGGGTGCATATTAGTGACGGTATTGTAGCCTGAACGACGGGCGTAACGGATGAGGTGCATGTTGGTGATATCATGTTAGCTGGGTTCAATGAAGCTGCTAACACTGGCCAATTGAAGGAGCACGTTTGTTGACCTTGATGCAGCGGGCCAAATTCACAACAACAAAACAATATATCTACAGTAAAAACCTCACAATGTGCACTCATGGATGGAGCTGTGGCCAGCATAGAGAAGAAAGCGAAGAAGAACCTTAATGGCACAAGTGCGTAACCTTGTAAGTTTGTTAGGTCTCATGAGCCGGCGATATCACTTTCTCATTGTAGAAGACAATAAAGTTGACCATCCCTCTCAGCCCGACCTGTCGGTATCGAACCCTCACCTTCCACGGACCATATTAATCCGTAGCCTAACTTGAAATGGTGAGTATCGATGCAATGCTACTAGAAACAGCTACCTTGCGTGGCCTCGCTAAATGAGCTGGAAATATATCCCCATTAGAGTAGCCCGTAAAGGCATCCTGATCTCGTGTACAAGCTAGGAGAGGAACTACGCGTTGGGAGAGCAATAAGAGTCGGTGAGTCAGGTCCGAAGAAGGTTAAAAGCACAGCTACAGTGGTCCATTGGTAAATATTTATCTGGTCGGTGCATCATTTGGAAGGTCTTGGATAATATCATAATTTTGCTGTCTACTCGAGGATGGCAAACTTCTCAGACAAGACGAATCGTCGGGGTGCGGCTGACTCTGCTTCTGCTGCACGGAGCTCTCATGCAGGAACGGAGATCACAGGTCAAGATAAAGGACCAATACCACACTCCCAGGGACAATATGAAGGAAGATGGTTCCGAAACGGAGCCCTGCATCCCAGCGAAGCACGGCCTTCGTCCGCGCTCCAATTGATGCTCGATGAGGCAAGGTCAACGAGCACATGAAGATGGAAAATAAGCTTACAAGGGAAGGTAGTGGACGGAAAAAAGAAGGTATCGGTAGTCTAGCTGCTTAAAAGCTAAATGCGAATATGGTTACGTTTGGTCCGACAATAAGAGAGCGGGTGGAAAGCCTCGCGTGCTGTCTTGGTCCCCATTCCCGATGCCCTCACCTGCAGGCCACGAGAGCCAAGACAAACGTAACGCTTTGACGGTGCCGAATTTGCCGAGAAAGCGTGGATGAGCACAAGGTTCCCAGTCGATCCATCCAAAGAGGATAGTTCAAGGATTAAACATGCGACTTGCTCAGAAGGTTCGAGCGAACAAGTCGTCAAACTCCAACGGACCATGAACCTGTCCAGGCTGTCCCCGCAACATCTGCGCGCCCAAGCGCCCAGTGATTCCCCGGACTCCAACTCCACTTTGATTACGGACAATAATTTTCCGCCCACTCCCGGCCGGAGATGGCCACGGCTAGTCCTTCGACCCCAGACATCATGTATAAGCAGGAGTTGGAGTGTTCGGGAAATGATGCCTAGGATGCGGAGTGAGGATCATCCCTGCAATATACGTAGAAAACTAGAAAAAGCCAAATATATAAGGAACTGCTCGCGCGTAACTGTTTTCCAGAGCAACCCGCCCAATTCCACCAGTCCTTCATCATGGCGTCTCTAAAGCTGCTGTCCCTGTCTGCGCTCGCCTACTTTTCTTCGGCCGTGTGCGCCAAGACATGTATCGTGCCGGCATCGAACAGCACAACTTCAGATGCTGCTGTGATTCGGGAAGTCTTCGCACGATGCGCTGAGGACTCGACGATCCTGTTCCAGAAGGGCGTCGAGTACAATGTCTTTGAGCCCATCTCGGCGACCAATCTGTCAAACGTCGTTATTTCCGTGCAGGGCAACCTCAACCTGCCCCAGGATATCCCTGCTGTTCAGAAGATTGTCGCGGCTGGTGGAGGATCGGTTTACTGGTTCGATTTCAAGGGAACCAATGTCCAGTACATCGGTGCTGAAGATGTACGATCTACGCCCACCTCTTTTATTCCGTATACTAATATTTGCAGGTTACAACTGGATGGATCCGATCCTATGGACAGGAGTGGTGGGATGCCAACCCCGCTGGCTCAACCGGCCTTGCCAACCGCCCTCACTTGATGAGGTTCCAGGTCACTAATGGAGTTATCAAGTACTTCAAGTCGTGGAAGCCCATCGGCTGGAACGTTGCGGTCAAGGGATCCAACATCGCCATCTCCCATGCCATCGTCGATTCGGTTTCGGAGAGTGGCAGCTTCCCCTTCAACACTGACGGCTTTGGAATCGCCGCCACCGATGTCACTCTGACCGACTCTGTCATCTACAACGGCGATGACGCCGTCGCCATTACGGATGGTGCCCACAACGTTTTGGTCGAACGCACCACTGTTGGATACCAGACCCACGGACTGAGCATTGGATCTCTCGGTTCTGATTACACCAAATTCGTCAACGTCTCTAACATCAAGTTCAATGACATCACCTTTGCTGGTGGTCTTTATGCCTCTCGACTCAAGTCATGGACCGGTGGACAGGTAATTGCCACACCTTCCGCCCTCACCTTCAATCCATGCTAACTAGAGCCAGGGCCTTGTCAAGAACGTCGAGTGGAGCAACATTCGCCTTTTCAATGTGACTTTCCCCGTCTTCATCACGCAAACGTACTGGGATCAGAACAAGGCGACTAGCGGCCGACCCACAGACACCGCAGTCATGATGGAGGACTTTACTTGGGAGAACTGGAGCGGTTCCATTAACTCGTACATGCCCGGTGATGGTTCTTGCGCTTCCGATGTGAGTAAACCCTTAACCCTGACGATTGTCGCCCCTCTAACTCGTAATAGCCCTGCTGGTATAACGTCGGTCTTCCCAACCTCGAGCACAACGAGGCCATCATTCTCGAGTGCTACAACGACAAGTCTTGCAAGAACTTCAAGTTTAACGACATTCGCATTTACCCTCAGGATTTGAGCTCCCCTTCGGTCATCTGCATGAATGCAAAGGCGAGCTTGAACCCAGAAATGGGTATTGACTGCCACAATGGAACATTTGTGCCCCTGTACTAGTATGACAAGACGAGTTATGGTTTCAAGTAGAAATATAAGGTATTGGAGGGTTTGGGGGAAGTCGGACGAAAACAAGGTAGAAGGGGTTGATGATACCAAGGAGATGCGATTTTGCTCAACGTCATATTAGACATAAAGCTCAAAGCCGAATGAAATGACCAAGCCATTGCTTTTTACCCGAACCGGAACCCTCCAATGAGTCACGGTAGACCGGGATACATCCCACCATGATAGTGCCTCTCTGCGTCTCTTTGAGATGAAATACATACTCATTAAAGTAGTCCAATCACGAGTAGGCATAGCATCAATTTGGATTATCACAAATCCATATAAAAGAAGCTATTATCCAAAAATGCAGCCCAAGTCTATTGGGGTCCCTCAATCTCCTCAATACAATTACTGCCATCATAGGCGGAAATGGTTAGGCTTACCACGAATCCCTTCAGGACAAGCCTAACATCCTCTCTGAGACCATCACGCAGAAAGGGCTCAATGCGCGAACAAAGGGTCTACACGCGGATATCAATCATGCTCCCCCCGAGTGATCGCTTTGGTTCGGTGTATACATGGCCAGTGAAATGTGATCCCAACGGTCCAAGGATTTACCCTCTGACGAATGGCCCGGGTCGCTGTCATCATTAATTAGATTAGGAACGCATCAAGTCAATCTCTCAAGGTCTGCGGAAATAAGGCCTCGGGGTTGGGTCGGCTAGTAGCAATACACCGGTCTTCTTCGTATATACAGGGGTATTAAGGCTATAGTGGGTATTTTTGTAGTTGAATGGATATTTGAAGATGCTCTAAGCCTTGAATCTAACTGTAGTTTGTCACCTCGGATAGAGATCTTGAAGGAATTGGTCTACATGCTGGAAGTGGCAGATATCTTTTGCTACCAGCCATGTAAATCATCATATCAAAACTTTTGCAATTTAATTTACCCGAATTTGAAAAGGGGTGCAAAAGTCTCCGCTACAAGTGCTATATTGTGGCCATAAGTTCCGTACCGGGGGTCTCACTCCAACCATAACGTAGCAGTCACTAGCAAAATGAGCCAGAATTTAGTCTTTCTTAATCTACGTCAACACATGCGGGCCTTTTGTTAATTTAGCCTGTGTAAACGGGGCAATGGCAATAGCTTTGTTCTCCATCGAAGAGTAGCCAGTCTTCAGGCGGCCTACCGGGATGTTCAATATGAATACATAGGTTGCTTTACGGACTCTTCTGATCTAAGGACTCTAGGAGGTATTAGCCTCAGTTCGAGTCTGAACACGCCTGCTTATTGCGCTACTGTCTGCGGTCGTGCTGGATACTCTTACTCCGGCGTAGAGTATGGCAGGTACACCAACCCTTTTGTCTAAACTCTCAGGTCATCGGCTAAGATCTCATTTCACTTTATAGTCAGTGTTACTGCGGTAATGGTATCAATTCGGGTGCTAGCTAGGCCGATGAAAGTTCTTGCAACCAAGCGTGTGATAGTGACTCGTCTGAAAACTGGGCAAGCATGGTTGTGAGTGATTTCATTTAGTCTCTCTTGGGTACCCATAAATAACCAGTCATTGTGTCTAGCATCAACATCTACTCTGTCAAAAACCCTATGCCCGGTGGTATTTCACAATACCCGAACTGTACTCAAGACCCTCTTTGCTCCCTTGACATTTGCAATCCCTCTCTGTCAGCAAAGAGTCGTGCCGCATCCTTAAGTAGTGGCTGAATACACTAATTAGGAGAAACTCATCAATCTCATCAATACTGCCCCCGGAGTTGATAGGCTTGGGATATTTCCCTACCAATGGTGGGCGGAATGACTCCACGGCCTTGCGTACTCTCCCGGCACCAGCTTCTCCTCCTCGGGGAACTTCAGCCATGCATCTTCATTCCCGATGCCCATTCTCACGAGCGCCGCATTCGATGATCAAATGGTACTAGATATTGGAAAGGTCATAAGCATCGAAACCAGAGCCTACAATAACGATGGCCGGGTAGGGTTTAATCTTTATGTAAGTAGCTTCAGCTACTTCTCGTTCCAGGAGATATACAGCCGTAGCTAACCAGAATAGTCTCCAACCATCAACACCTTCAAAGACACGCGTTGGGGACGCTGTCAGGAATGCCCTGGAGATGACCCCTTCCATGCACAAAACTTTGTTCGAGCCATGCTTAGCGAGCTTGAAGATGACTCAACTGGATATAAGAGGGTCATTGCCACCTGCAAGCACTATGCCACCAACGACTTTGAGAACTACATGGGTACCGAAAGATATGGCTTCGACGCTATTATCACAACGCAGGAACTCTCAGAATACTACTTGCCCCCGTTTAAGGCCTGTGCGGTCGAAAAAAATGTCGGTGCGTTCATGTGTAGCTACAACGGCATCAACGGTACGCCTCTTTGTGCCAATCACTATCTACTGGAAGACATTCTGCGCCAGCACTGGAACTGGGAGAGCGATGAGCACTGCATCATGACAGACTGCGATTGTGTTCCCTTGATGGTTACACATCACAAGTTTACGGATAATTACGGCAAAGTTGCTGCTCTAGCAATGAACGCCGGCACTGATTTGGAATACAACAACACCCCAGGAGCCGAATTTCTTTTTTCTGCTTGAGAACAAGGCCTAGTATCACAGGGAGACGTCGGCAAAGTACTCACCCGTCTCATGGCAGCCTTGGTGACGGTCGGAATGTTCGATCCCGCTGAAGGACAAGAACTTCGGGAAATTAGCTGGGACGCAGTGAACACCGAAGCTGCACAGCAGCTAGCTTACAAGGCGGCCATCAGCGGTTCTGTTCTCATGAAAAACGATGGCATACTTCCGCTTTCATTGGGCTCTTCTGGGTCGTATGCATTTATCGGCCCCTTCATCGAGGCTGGCGAGCAAATGCAGGGCATCTACTCCGGCCCAGCACCTTATTAATCTCGCCTGTTGAGGTTGCCAAGGCTTTGGGCCTCGATGCGACCTACTACAAGGGATCCGGCATTGACGAGACGGACGACTCATTTGAGAGCGCTATTGAAGCAGCCAAGGGGGCTGACCATGTCATTTTCCTGGGAGGCCTCGACCATTCAGAGGAAGCTGAAGCGCATGATCGAACCCATCTTGCCTGCTGGGAGGTTGCCCGTCACTCAATATCCAACTTCATACAACGAGATTCCAGCCACTGACATGAATCTCCGCCCTGCGCCAGGAACAATTACCTTGGTCGGGCTTATATGTGGTATAATGGCACAACTCCGGTTCCCTTCGGCCATGGCCTCCACTACACAATCTTCAGCGTTGTACTAAGTGAGCAGGCCGAACTTCGTGGTGGATCATACAACACGGAAGCGGTTGTGGCCAAGGTCGATACCGATAGCGTCACTGGGTCCCTCACATGGCAGACCATCCTTCAACAACCCTTTACAACTTTGTAAGTCGAGGTCACAAACACTGGTGAAGTTGCATCCGATTACGTTGCGATTCTGTCCCAGAAGAATAATGCTGGCCCTGAACCCCGGCCCTTCAAGACTCTGTCGGCATACACAAGAATCAGGGAAATTCAACCAGGAGACACGGCTTTTGCCGAGCCTGAAATCACTCTGGAGCGGCTTGTTCGGGTTGATGAGAATGGCAACAGAGTTTTGTACCCTAGAGACTACAAGTTTTTGGTTGATTTGGATGCGAAGTCGTCGTTGAGCTACACACTCAAAGGCGCTCCAGTCTTGATCGAGGAGTTTCCACAGCCAGAAAATTAGCTACATCAATTGCCTGTACGAATACATAAACCTTGGATCGTATGGCCTTTTTTGTTCTTAAGGCACATGGCCATGGGGGCGAGCCTGGTGCCGATGCGACCTTCGGTAGACTGCGGTTGTGCGACGTCAATGTGGAACTCAGAACTCAGGGAGGCTCTCTCACCGCTGAAAGAAATTTCACACAAATAGCCACGAAATATGCCGTCACACACCAATCCCCCATTGTGGGACATTTATTGCAAAGGCTCCGTCTTTTCTTGACCAGTGCATCGGTACAAGGATAGGTCTGATGTGTTACTCCAGAGCTAACCTCTCCTTCAAGGTGGGCAATCACGCGCAGCACGGGGAGGAAAGGCTCTGAAGCTCCGAACCGTATCAAAATCACCATCATTACCTCTTTACGCGTATGAGCAATGTTTTTAAGACTAGAATGAACCAAACTGGCGGTCGTGCGCTCATAAGGCGGCCATGTTGCCTCCAAAGTGGGCGAAACCTCGGTTGCGGTTCCGGCGCTGTCGATCCGACATGCAGCGTTTCGGCCTCGATTCACGGGGCTGCGCCACACGGCAGAGAGAATGCTCCGAGAAAAGCCAAGGAGCTTGGCTCGCAAGGCTGGGGTTTTAAGACCCGACTACTCCGCTAGCGGTTCGTTTTGAGACTGCGTCGCTAGGCGGCGTTGTTTCCAGAGAGTTTGGGTGTGTTGGAGATCCGCGGAATGGTTGCATGGAGGAGACAAGAGGCCGTTGGAAGTGGTTTCAATTATTCTTTCGATCACCGCCACTGTCTTGTGTGGTATCTAAATTCTAGAGGCTTTAGGGCAAGGGACTAAACTCAGCACGATGCGTGTATTTGATGGGACGTTCTGTGACCCGTTGCTGGAGCACCGCCAAGGTGTATCAGGACATGAGACGCCTCTCGACACCACCACCACCACAATGTACCTCGGCATGTCTCAAAGACATCCGCTACCGTCCTTGCCTCCCATCTTCCTGTGGTGCATATCCATCCCCGGCACCATCCCAAGCGAGCCCCTCTCCCCTCCATCAGGGAGCCCGTCGTCATGCAAACTTGCATGGGATTTCTTTCTCGTGGAAAGGGTAGTAAAACAAAAACAATGAACTATTGCTCGTATAGGGGATATCTTTCGTAAAAACAACGCCGATGCTCGCTTAATGTCGTGATAGAGTAGTGGTGGTCGAGGTGGGAGAGGATGAGCGTAGTAGGTGGAATCTCTAGTGCATCCGTGCCTCTGGATCGTGAATTTTTTATTTTCTTTCTTTTCTTGATGGTTGTGAATACAGTTCTCTCGCCCTCGTCTGATCCTCTACGGACGAGATGAGGCGGAAAGAAGGATTTGGCAGACACGGCCCTGCATATCCGACTATGCACGACTGCCGCCGCCAGCACGTCCACGTTGGGGTAGAGTCCAAGGCGTTGCGCAGATGATCTAATAGGTATGTTAGGATCGCTTCACGTTTTATCAATAGGGACAAATAGCTTACCTCGCCTTCACTATATCCCCAAAAGTAGACAATCATGCCGATAAGATAGTAGAGGGCCGCATTAGTGCCCTGGTAGATGAGAGCGGCTGATAGCGCTGTGAGAGGCAGGATGGCGAGGCGGAATTCGAGGGAGCGGTGGATAGAGGTTCCAGAAACGAAGCTGAGCGGCCACTCAAGGCCGAACATGAAGAGACCCATGACAAGATTTACTATTTGTAATATCGGTATGGGTTTCACGCCTCCGTCTAGTGATTTGGTCAGGAAATCCCAGAAGATCTTGGGCCAGACGAAGCACTCGATGGCAGCAAAGACCTGGTCTATGAGGGGTTAGTCAACAAATCTCCCGCGAGAAGTCGTCTGTGCGAGCTGTGGCGACTTACAAAGTGCAGCGCTCAGGATAATGAGACGAGCCCAGTGGTTCTTAATAAGCTTGCCCATTGTGTCTTTGTTGGTGTGGGTTGTCGATTAAGTGTGGTTTGGTGAATGTTCCTTGCGGATGCGTAATACCGGTCCTTCTCTTGCAGAGTCGTCGGTCTATCGAAATCTCGTGGAAATTATGGTACACGTCGGATCTGTCAAAGATGCCGTCGGGATTGGAACACAAGTAGCCGGACCTGCGGTGGTGTCGTCGAAGAGAGAGCGAAGGGTATTAAACAAGGTAATTGCTGAACCGAGCGGACAATGAATGAAGAAGTTGGGTTGAAGACGTCGGACCAGCAGACGATGATGGACAGTGAGGATTGAGGGCGGAAAGGGCCGATGTATATCGACGAGCGGATGGGCGGAGAGTGGAATGGGGGGAACCCCGGAGGGTAGATCGGGCTTGGTGTATCAGATTGGTGAAGCCGGCAGTGTCGCGGAAGACGATTCGGGTATCCACGCTCTGACAATTTGGTCTATGATGGCAGCGAGCATGCGGGCATTGGCATGTTTCCACTACGAGACGGAAGAGCGCACAGCCGAGATGGTGCTGTAGGTGGCGTTGGTGGCGAGGCAAATGTGAGTTCGTGCAGCTGTTGTTGTCGCAAGGAGCAGGCAAAGGCGACGATCATACACGAGGGCGTTCGGAAAGACGGGATCTGAAGCATCGGGAGGGGGACAGCGACAGGCCGGGGCGGATGGCGGCAAGACGAGTTTTAAGAACGGAAGCACGGGTCTGAGTGTTTCTGTTCTGGGTTTCTACGTAGTATGTGGAAGGGGGGGGTAGGAAAGCGGGCAATGCGACGCAACGCAACGCAGTGCAAGCCACGGCGGCCAAGCTTCCAAGGCCCGCCATGAAGCGCCCGGGGGGGCCACGCAGGCGCAAATGCAGACCGGTGAGAGGTTGCGCGCTGCAGACCGGGTCCCGTACAGCACGATCTTGATGGGGCGAGAGTTGCCCGTCTTGGAGGGCAACGGCGGCGGGATGGCGGGGAGAGGGCGACTCGGAGGCTCTCACGCTACTGCCAGCGAGTTGCAGGCCCGGTCACACACGGTAACGCCATGATCCCAGCAGGCCAGCAGCGACAAGCAGCGGCCGCCGCTCCCATTGGGCATCTGCTTCAACCTTCTCAACACCATCGTGGTGCGGGGGCTGGTGATTGGCGATGGCCTCGGCGGTTACACGTCGACGCCCGGCCAATCACCGGGCTTGCCGCTCCGGACCTGGGCCAGCGGACAGGGGGTGAGGGGCTGTCCCCCCGGACGCCTGCAGACCCGGCACGAGGCTAATTGTGCTCGCCATGACGCTTCTGGGCGGGGAGTGGTTGAGCGGGCAGATTCCTGTGCATCAGGCACGTCGTATACCTTGAAATGCCAGGAAATGTCATGGTCGTGGGCCGTGGGTCGTGGGTCGACGGAGATGCCAAGCTGCATCTTGTTTCCCACCGCCCAATGCCCATCACACACCCCCTCTCACTCGCATTTCGGCCTCAGATCATTCATCGTCAGGTCTTTTGTCGCGTCTCTCCAACGGGCGCTTCAATGTTGGTTCCTGGTTTCAACAACCGCGCTTGTCTGCTTGTCTGCCTCCTCGCTGGCACATCTGACACGCCTCGGGCCACGGCAAAGGTCTCGTGTGGCCGTGCTGAGGCAGACGTTGTTTTGCTGTCGTCCCTGTATCGGGCTGGCACACTCGACGTTGCGCTCTCTCTCAAGAGGGTGGGATGGTGTAGAATATCCCTGTCTTTTCTGTCTTCCCTGTCTTCCCGCCTCCACTATCCATGATCCATCCATAATCCACTGTTGACTCGCCTCTCGCAGACCGCATTGCAGCCAGTGTTCTTTTTTTATCCACCTGCCGCCGCCACCCTTGTCCCTGGCTGCCACCATGACGCTTCTTCTCCTCTTCTTCCTCCGCCAAATGCCCTCATCGTGCCCTCCCTCAGCGCCCAACAGCCCAGCCCGCTTCGCATGTTGGTCGACCCTTCTGTCTCATGAAACCCGACAATGTGGTCGCCCTGAGTTCAGCCCTAAGCGCCTGCGAGATCCTTTCATTCCGCGTTTCCAACAGTAGCATTGTGGCGGTGTTGAATGTCACTTGTGGGTGTTGAATGACGCTCTGTGCATTCATCATGAGTCCTCCTATTTCGGAAGACCCTTCATCTCTGCATCTCCCGCCCGGAACCGAGAGCTGCCGACCCAAGCGTCCTCACCAGATAGCTCATGGCCCTGGCTCTTCTTCACTGGTCGGCCGTGGGGGGTGACCTCTGCTCCCAAGCCGCTAACCATCTCCAAGCCCATCGCCCGCGCGACGTCGTTGAGGCCTGGATATTAAGCATTGCATTGCATCGGCGAATGAAGGTCGGCGCACAATGTGACTTGCCCCCAAACTCGTGCAAGCGAGCCCTCGACTCGTTCGATAGTGCGTGACCGGATCTGGTCGCTCTTCTTGGCCAAGGTACCGGCGGCTGTCTTGCTTACACCACACACACACACAAACACCACACACACACATGCTCTGGCCATGCTCCCATCTTAGTGCTCGATAGTGCAGATGAGTCCCGATTCTTCGGCGGTTGTATGCCGTTGCTGATTGGCTCCGCCTCCGGTTACATCCCAGCCATTCCAACCCATCACTCTGCGCTGGCCCGCCGAGGCCATGGCAATGCAATACGGGCCCATCCAAGACCCCAGAATCAGCGCATCTGGCGGGTTTATCCCAATCAGGATGTCGTTAATGAGTCGCAACATCATTTTGTGAGCGCACATGCATTCAATTAAGACGCAGGTGCCATGGCTAGCTTCCACTCGCTCACCTCCATGATCCATCTCCGAAGGCCCAGAAGCCACCGCCCCACCACGCACGCTCCGTACCTTGCCTGGTCGCGGGGTTTTTATGTCCAATGTGACCCGGATCCTTGGATGAGCGATCGCCTTCGTGCATGCCCATCAGCTCTGTCTGGGAATTTTATCAGTTGATACCCAGAGTCGGTGAACGCCATGTGCTGTGTTTAGCTCCACCGTACCCATTTGGGAAGCTTTTGGCTTACACCATCTGCCCACTCCAGTCATCAGCTCACGACTACCCTGCGTCACCTCCAAGCTAGCATGTAATCAATATCACAATCTCTGTGACATTGAAGTTTAGCTGTGAATGGGGTTGTAACCGCCGGTGATTCAGTTCGTCATCTATGTCACCGCAGATGAAGTCCTTCGTGAGAGCCCGGGCGTCTGTCTGGAGACCTGGTTGGCCGAGTTCCTAAAACTCAAGGTGATGCTCCAAGCTCAGCATATTGATAGAATGTCCTCAGGACAACCTTCCCCTGAGCGATGACAAGTCAAACCACACTATTCTACCTCCCCCATCCCATTGGTGACTCTGTCCATGCAGCATTGCATCTTGGGTGTGATTTGGGGTAGCTCGGCAGTTCCCAGGCCGTTGGACACAGTCATGAATGCCGTTGGGTTGTATCCCAGAGTCGCCGCCACAACGCTCAAAGGAATCCCAGTTCTTCCGTCTAAAGAATCCGCTTTTTCCAGCCACAGTTATACGCGTAACACACGTGCGCGACAAGCCACGCCCAGCCTCAGCCAGTTGGTCGTCTCTCCTCGAACAAATCACCGCCAGCCAAGACCCCCTATGAGGCTAGCTTTGAGCCTCTGTACGAGGAACCAACAACCCAGGCTAAGATGACGGACATGCCCATACTCCCTGTTCTATCTCCAGAACTACTCGCTCTGGTCTTCGGGCAGTTTTGCCTTCATTGCTCCGGAGAGTACGACCAACCATCCGGAATATACACATTGCAGCAACTTTATGACCAACAACACCCTAACGGACGACATCAGAGTCAGGATCCGTCCTGGCACTCTCTAGACCGTAATGCCCTATTCTCATTGTGTCTAGTTTCCAGGAAGTTCCGGGACCTTGCCCAGCCTATCCTGTACCACGATTTCAGCTTAGGCCATGGCAACTCTTGGCAATACGAACGTTACACCTGGGGCCGTCGATTAACTTCTTTTTTGCGGACTACTACACAGCGACCTGACCTCGGCGGCCTGGTTAAGAATGTATCCATCCACCCTTTCCTATTAGATGCTATTAGCATCGACGATGCCCGAGCTTGTCTGATGCAAGTCGCGGATGCTCGGGGAATCAACCTCCCTGAAGCCTGGAGACAACGAGCAGTAAACACTCCGAACGATGAGAGAAAACGCTGGTCACCCCACTTCACCTCCTTTCTCAACTGTTTCTTGGAACGCAACGGCAACGACGAGGTTCAGCGAAGGTGGAACAGAGCCCTCACTGGTCCCTGGGGCTCTAGAACGGTAGCTACCGAGCTCGTTGCTATGCTGATTGCCCAGCTCCCGAGCTTGGAGTACTTCAACCTCCAACCCGACGAGATGTGGCCTAAAATGAGAATTGCCGGATCTGCCTTGACAAGCCTCAACGTATCTACCTTGCATCTTAAGACTCTTACAATAGATGGTCTAGATTCGCCACTGTTGAAGCTGTCAACGGGTCTAGAGACACTCAACCTTCATTTGTGCTACCCTGCGACTACTGATTTGGTGCCAACACTGCCAGCTTTGACGACTCTCCGCATCACAAATTCCAAATTGACCGAACATCACCTCCAAATCCTGCTATCCTCCTGCACTCGTCGTCTTCGCACCTTTGTGCATGAAGCTTCTACTGGGGTTGGGATTTACAACTCGCCTCTATCTGCGATTCCTTCCTATAGCGAGTTTGTGCCATGCGAAGCCATGAAGCACCTTGAGTACTACTACCATGGGGAGACTCTGAAGTCCCTGCATCTCGATCACCGCCAGCAACATATTCTCGGCAGCCACGACGCCGACAAGCCTGCTTTCAGTCTCAAAAAGTTCGAAGCACTTGAACATTTATTCCTCAGCTCTAATGTGATCTACGATTACAGTGAGCCAGAGCTCGATGACCCCATGTCTCTGGTCAAACGCATTCCCGGATCAATCAGGTCACTACGCATATCACATCACGTCAGAACCGACGGGTCCCAACTTAAGAATGGGTTGATTAACCTCGCGGATTTGAAGCGGCGTCAACCAACGGCGTTTCCCAACCTTGAGCTAATTCGTTGCGATTCGGAATTTGTATTCGACGATACACTTGAAAAGATGTTTGCGTCAGTTGGGATAGACTTTGGATGCGACACCTGGCCCTTGAGTGAGGAGAGACCCTATTTGCCCTCTGGATTCCACGCTGCCGACGACCGAGAACTGGACACAGATGATGAGTATGGTCTTTAGCATGCTCAAACTCATCTGACAGCATTCATGAACGGCCTAGTAGGCGAGTACAGTGATATTTGATAGGCGAGCAGAGTCTTGTTGTCCTCGAATGATTGTTCCGCTCTCAGTGTACTGGCAGATTTCACAGTAAATAGCTATTATCAATAGAATATGTTTCTGTAAAGAATATGGTATCTCTCTATTTGCGGTGCCTGGCGACTTGCCTAACAATGGCTACAGGCGGAGCGGGAAGATTCCCAAATGCCCCCTTTCCCATGCCGTACCTGGAGTGTGGTGGTGTCTAAGTGAAGAGCTGTGCTACTGTACAGGGCCGTAGGCCAATTAAACGTAGATAATGATAAGGTCCTCGAGCATATCCAACATAACCCGGCACTTCACCGTGCTCCCAGTGGACAAACTGGGCTTTGCAAAGTGTGTAATGCCTGTCATCGAGGTGGATGTCCTCCGTCTACTGCCCAAATAACTTATCCGGTTGGAAACCTCATGACTCGTTCATGAACATTCGTCTCATGAGATCTGCAGACCTGGGATCACCGGCTGCTTCGTTTTGGGGTCCTTCAATGCCCGCAATACCTCCTCCAAGCTGTCGAACCGCTGTCGCTGTTTCTCCTCGGCAGCTTCCAGCTCCTCTTCTTTCCTCTTAAGCTCTTCGAACCTCTGATCGAGCTCGTCAAAGCGTTCCTTGGTCGTATCCGGCTTCTGTGTTGATTTCCAATACTCATACACGATCAAGGCACCGGCCACAGACAGAATGAACGTGTCGCCAATGACATCGGCGAAGAGATCGACGGCCTTGGCCTCCGGGAGGGGTCGGAATTTGCGTCGCCACACGCTCTGGAAAGGCACCTTCTTCTTTGCTGCGTCGGGGCCAACCTTCTCCTTGCGCTCCTCCTCCCGCTTCAGCTGTTCCTCCGTCAGGACGGTGGGTGCTTCGGCGCGCTCCTTGGCACGCCTCTCCGCATCAGGGTTCCGTAATAGGGCGACCGACATCTTCATGTTCAATTGGTGTATAGACTGGCCATATCGGGCCGCAAACGCTCGGAACCGGGGGTGGTCGTGGGCCTGAGCCTTTATTTGATTCTTTGCGGAAGTGTCAGCAACGCGATCATCAGGGACTTCGAACTAGAGAGTAGCCATACCGCGCCATATTTGGAAACGTGCCGCACAAACAGTGCGGCAAGCTTGAAGAGGGGAAGAGGGACCATGGTGACGGACGGACGGTTGGAAGTCTTGGCTCTTGTGTCCCAGCGCCTGGGCACCAGTCTTCACGTGGTGGGGTTGTTTTCGAGGGCGTTCACCGATTGAGATTGAGGAAGCAGGCGAGGCCGGCCAAGTTCGCGCCGTATACAAGGACGGGAGGAAGGGTCAGAAGTTGGTCAGGCTGGTAGCCTTGGATCTCACCAAGTGCTAGAGCATTGGGTTGGAACGAGAGAGCATTCGCCGTGACTCTTTCAGATGCCAGCCTAGCTGCCGCCTGTGCCGGATGCCGCGATGTTCCGCTCTGGACGTGTTCGTGGTGGCCCGTGCACACACGTCATCTTCTTGTCAGCTCGCTTCTCTCAGGTCAGACATCTAGCATAACGCGTAAGTTATTGGCTGTTTTCGATACTGCTATTACCTCGTACCCTTTGAGAGAAGTCAGTAAAAGTATTTTTTGAAGTTCTGAGAAGTTAGTGTATTTAATTGTTCGCAAGGCGTAGGACAATATTGATTGTAGTGCCCGAAACCAACCGTCACTTACAAACTAATGGCCGTTAACCAAGCTACAGCGGAAGCGGAAATGATCTTACTCCTTTGATTCAAAGGTTAATCTTGCATGAGACAAATTTGCAGAAGATAGATTATACGCAAAAGCAGAATCAATAGAGTTGTGCCAAAGACACAGATACCAAGGTGAATCAATGTCATGGTGATGCTGTAGTATTGGACCGGAAGCTGACGGATGGATGAAATAAAGGGGATGAAATTCGAATGCTCAGCAATGATTATCTGAATAAAGCAACTACCCCTCATGAATCCGTCGCAGAGAGTCAATATTTGGCGATGAGTTCCAACCAGGAACACACAGTCACTCGCTCAGGGTTCAATAGATATGAAACCGTCCACGGGTTGAACAAGTGCGCTGGCCAATAGCACGCAAGAAAAAGTGACAGCGGGAAACGATCTCCAACGTCGCCCGTGCCTACACATTAATGCGCATTGTTTGAAACCCAATCGACCAAAAAGCGCCCGTCTCATTACCAACGAGCATTCTCGGACAATCCCAGTGAATTTAAGATGGGTTATCGGGAATCAGAGGGATTCATAGGGCAGCTCGGCGTGATGTGGGGCGTGTTGACAGTGGGCTACAGCGGTGTGTTCAGTAACGCGGCCGGGGTTCTATTGGCTGTAAAACGGTTGCCAGCAGCAACGCCTGCAGGAAAGTACACAAACCAACACACACGAGCCACTCCCGGTCGCGGCAGAGGGCAGTGGCCTAACAAACCTGCCTTCTCTCTCACCCTTGTGTGGCTCGCCCGGCGACTTCTCTCCAGCACTTACTAACCCCGTCTATTTGTCGCAGTGGCATCCAGCTTGGCTCCAGCATTGCTTAATGCCCTCCTGTCTCCCTTGCGGCTTGGCGACACTCTCATCCCTCGTGCATGTTGTTTTTTCAGAGCTCGTAAGTCCCGGTTTCCCCCTTCAACCTCCTCAACCTCCCGAAACCCTCGCCAGAAACTTCAAACCCGACCTGTCACGCGCCAGTACAGCGCGCTCTCGGCGCCGACAGAACCTCACTCACACCCTTCCTGGTCACACTATCTAATCACCCTGCAATAGGCCGACCTTCGCGACTCCGAGCAGCCGTTGCTAACCCTCGCGATTCGTCATCCCCGCCCTTCGGTGTTGATTCACACAACGACTTTCCCAGCTTTCGAACCGGGTCATTGAAGCCATCCAGCAACCATGGCCCACAGGCTGGCGCCCAGAGGCGGCGTTGACTTGGAGGCTTTGTCCCCTAGGGATGCCAATGCCCAGCGAGCGCCCAAAACCACCGACATCAAGACGAAGACCGCCGCGCAACTGAGGGCGGCCAAGGACAAGGAGCACCCTCCTCCACCTCCGCCCGAGGTCATCGAGCCCCCCAGCTCCGATCACCCCGATGGCGCTGTATATCAGATCGGAAAGTTGCTGGGCAAGGGCGGCTTCGCTATCTGCTACAACGGCCAGCTTCTTCCCTCCAAACAGAGATATGCCTTGAAGATCGTCAAGAGCCACATGCCGCCCAAGATGGAACAGAAGGTAGGTCGCAAAATCCACTTGATCATCAGAGTAGTCCTAACGCCGTCAAGTTTCAAACCGAGCTTCAAATCCACTCCAAGATGAAGCATAAGAGTATCGTGCAATTTTTCAGAGCCTTCTCATTCGAAAAGTCCACGTACCTGGTTCTCGAGCTCTGCCCCAACGGTTCCCTCATGGATATGGTGAAGCGCAGGAAAGGCGTGACGGAGCCCGAGATCCGCTTCTACTCTGTCCAGATTGCTGGCGCTATCAAATACATGCACAGCAAGGGGATCATCCACCGCGACCTAAAAATGGGAAACATCTTTCTCGACTCCCAGATGAACGCCAAAATTGGCGACTTTGGTCTTGCCGCCTTGTTGGTGACTGGTAGGGACATGCACACCATTCGCCGAACCACCCTCTGTGGAACTCCCAACTACATCGCTCCCGAGATTCTGGAAAAGGGAAGAAAGGGCCACGACCACATGGTCGATATCTGGAGCTTGGGCATCATCATGTAAGCCTCTTGGAGCTGGATCCGTGTTTGTACGGCTAACTGACTTTATTAGGTACGCCATGTTCACTTCGAAACCTCCTTTCCAGTCTTCCACAACCGACGAAATTTATCGCCGAGCCAGGGAGAGAGATTATGAGTGGCCTACCGTGGATAATTCACAGAGATATATCAGCCAGGATGCTAAGGAGCTGGTTGCCACGATGCTCCAGGATGCTGATCAACGCCCCGACCCCGATCTGATCCTCCAGCACCCATTCTTCACCACGGGCTACATGCCCGATGAGGCGGAAATGAGCCCTCGCCTGCGAGAGATCCCTCCCGAGCGACAGGAATTTTATGTGACCAGGATGAATAGCTCATTGCAGGCGCAGTCGCTCAGGAATCTGAAGGACATGTGCCGGGAATGTTGCGTTGGACCCTGGAGTGGAGGCCAGGTCATCCACACACAGATTTGGAAGGAAATGGCGGCTGAAGAAAAGGCCGGCCTAACCCCCATGATCCCTCTTGAGGAAAACCTTGTATATCGACCTTTTGAGGAGTGGTTGAAGGAGCAGCAGCAAATGAAGGCCAGGTACGCGGCCTCCATTTCCTCGCAAGCGGGCGGTTCCTCGGACCAATCCTCAGCCAGCCAAAGAGCCCCAGCTGGATTCCTCCGACAACCGCCTCAGAGTTTTGCCGCCCAGCAAAGAGCTCAAGGCCGGCCAGCTACCGTCTTGGCCTCGCGACCCAAGCCTGCTGCCGATCCTGTACTCTCAGCATCCCAGAGCGTCAGGATGAGGACACGAAGGGAACTGCCACAGGAGGCTCCTCAAAAAGAAGCCACCCAGTCAACTTACAGGAGCATGCGAACCTCAGCACGAGCGAATGTTCCACCCTCGAGATCGGCAATGGTTGCCCCCGAGAGACAAGCCTCGGTCCCCCCTGAACGGGTAGCGACTTTGAAGCCGCAAAAGCCGGACTCTATGCAGCCTGCGACTCTCTTCAGCCCCTCGGAGCGGCAGAAGGACATTTCTGGAACGCAGCCTGATGTGATTCTGGACCGATTGCGCCGACTCCAGGCAGAACTGGAGCGGGCTCTGAACTCTCGAACGATGGCCATCATCTCCTCGAAGTCTATAGCACCACCTCATCCTCACGTTGTAGTCAAGTGGGTTGACTATACCAACAAGTTTGGCCTTGGTTACATCTTGAACGACGGTAGTGTGGGCTGCATTCTCCGAGACATTCCAACGACGGATGGCAGCAAAACAGTGCTGCTCCCCCCTGCTGGTGTATTCATCCGCGGAGCCGAGAGACATATCTTGAGGCGTCAAGATGAATCCTACTCTGATAGGAGCCAACCACTCCCGATGACGGAACCTATTAAGTTCTTTGAAAACAACGGTGAGACGGGTCTCTCAGAGGTTATGGTCTCTCCTGAGCATTTCCGGGTGGCGGTGAATGAGGATGGCACCGCGGGCAAGATGCAGCCTGGCAGGGACATCTTCCAGCACCGGAAGAGGGAGAGAATCATTCTATGGAAGAAATTCGCCAACTACATGATTGCTTACGGGAGGGACGATTTCGTGCCGGTTGAAGAGACCGACGCGGTTGGTGCCTTGTCCCCAGGGCGGAAGGGCACCGTGGCCGAGCTTGTGACGTTCTACCAACGATTTGGAGACGTCGGATGCTGGGTCTTCTGTGATGGTCACCTTCAAGTAAGTTAACTGAACCGCACTCGATAATCGAAAGGACACTAACAGAATACAGTTCAACTTCCCGGATCATACCAAGATCGTCATCGATTCGACAGGTACCTGGTGTCACTTCTGGCACCTCCCACAGGATGCTGCCGAGAGACTTGCTGCGACTGGCACAATTGGAGCCGCTGCCTTGGACGATCGTGCGATGCTCTCGTACCCTCTGCAGACTCTGTTGAACTTCCAGTCTAAGCCAACCACGGCTCGTCCCAGCCGCACAAGCACCACGAGGAGGAGGCCAGATATTGACCCGGAACTACAGGGCATCCCTGCCGCGAACGACTTCCGCCGGAAGATCTCCTTCGTCAAGGATGTGGTCAAGGAATGGGTGACAAATGGCGGTATGGGCAACAGTGACATGAGCCGGGAGGGCCGTCTTCGATGGGGCGGTTTCCGAGAGACCATCGGCGCGAACGCTCCCCAGAAGCACGTCTGGGTAACGGTTGGATCCCGATGGGGCGATCAGCGACTATCCACGTACGTCGACCCACGTAGGCCGTGGGAGCTGGGCGAGGACGTCGATCCTGCGAAGCGATGAGGCTCGCGGGCTTTTCTAGATGAGAGCGAGGCGTTGTTTTATTCGTTTGTTCTTCTTGCACGGCCCCATGAGCAAGGGTGCACTTCCATGTAGACAGTGGATTTGCCGCAGCCAGCCGGTATTGCTGGAATATTCTGCACGGCGCTATGAGGGTTATAGGGGCTTGGGCTACTTACTTTTTATGTTGTTGGTCTTTGGCGAGGCCGTAATGATTATCACGTCACCATTTTGGAGTTGTTTGTGCTATTCGTGCTTGACTCTGGGTGGCTAGCTAACAGAAGCATATGCAAACCTGTGTCTTTGAGATTTTTCTGTCTGCGGATAAAGTGGGAACATCGAAAATGCTCTGCATTTCGTTCGGGACCTGTGACATCCATCTTTGTCAGTTGACAGCCATCTCCTCTGTCAGTGGAGATGGCATCCACCGCATTGATTTCACTTACAACCAGCCCATCCCAACGGGACGCACAAGCCTCAGACGACGGGTCTGGCAGTAAGGTTGTTAATAGAGTCGATACGTAACACAAGACTGTTAACTAAGATGGCGTTCAAAATAACCAAGCATTGAGAGGATTGTCTCATCGAAATCAGGGCAAGCAGCCTCTATTGAACCCGGTTATAAACTAGCCCACTTGATTGTCTCAGTTGCACACAAATAAGGCACATTATGTCTAATATACGGAGGACCCAGTTGGTTTGTCAACCGTGGTGTCGCTCAAACAGTCATCGAACCGACACGGGCGTCTATGCCACCATGCTTGTGACAAACAGACCCATATTCCTGGCTTTAAAGAATATCACTAAAGCTAACCGGAGGGAAAATGTTTGTATCTCACAGCCTTAGGTGCCATTTTGGAAGACAGTAATCGTGTTAAAACCATGTAACAGTGCGCAAATAGTATTCACGCTTGAGAACAACCAATTATTCTATGTACAAAAGCACTCGTTGAAGAATCGACGCCTTCCAATGCCTCTCCGACACAACGAGCACGATCACTCCAAGTGATCTCAGCCTCGGGCATACACCCAGATTAGAAAACGAAACAACATCTTAAGAAGCCTCTCCATATTACATATGCGTTTATGTGTTCGTGTGTGCGGGTGTCCTTATTCAACCCAACTCCCTTGTTTTTGAACCATCATGCCGTGAACCATGCCCCGTGGCGCCTAATATTCAAGCATCCGAGTAGTACTCCTCATTATACTGATGACCAGGAGGGCTCGTCCAGCTGCCTCCGCCACCGACAACGTTCTCGCGGGAGCCCCAGTAGCCGTTCTTGGATCGCTTGTCACGCTCGAACTCGGCCCAGCGCTTCATAGTGATCTTACTGCTGTCGAACTCTCCCTCATACTCAAGGCCGGCCTTCTTTGTCTTTTCTCCAGCCGTCTTTCGGGTGTCACCCCATGAGAAGTCGTCAAACTTCCAGAAGGCATACGTTGGCAGAGCAAAGTTCCAAATCGGTAGGGCCATCAGGTAGATCAACATCCAAACAATGTAGGACCAAGAGTGAGCGGTGATAACGACAAGAAGACCGGGGAGACCTAGAATGAGAGCCAGGAGAACCAAGGGAATGATCTGTGGCGGTGAGTTCACGATTGAAGTCACAACTATATTAGGCGTTAGCAACTCCAACATTCATACAAAGGTGATCAATGTTACTTACCAACGTAGATAGTGAAGGCGAGAGCGGCAGGGAGGACAAGGGTACCAACGAGTTCGATGAAGATGACGAACTGCATACTGAAGCAGAAGGTACCACAAAGATCGCGGACCAGGACCAGCTCCATAAGATTGTGGATGGTGGAATTAATCCAGCGACGTCGCTGAGAAAGGAGAACCATGAACTTTTCGGGCACCGTCGTTTTGCACACAGCCTGGGGGACGAAGACCTGCTTTCGCTTGGGGAACGTCCGCAGCATCAGCGTCGTCAAGAATCGATCCTCACCGAGGAGATACAAGTTCTTCTCGTGCAACGTTTCGACCACATTCTCTGAATAATGCTCGACAATATCGGGATTCGCCAGAATGGGCACCCAATAATTCTGTGCTCCCTTGGGCGCCTTGATGCGGTACATGCAGAAGCAACCGGGCAAACAGGTGACACCACCGAAGACGGACTCGAAGGACTTGGCAAGGTGGTGAGAGACGAAGTACTCGAACACCTGGATAGCAGTAACCCAGCTTTCGCGCTTGTTGGCAATCTTCGTCTCACCGCAGAGACCCATGATATCAGGATCCTTAACCATAGCGGAAACCATGTGCGTCAAACTGTCGGGGAAAACCTTTGTATCGGCATCAACCATGAGAATAATCTCATAGTAATCGGGCGATATTCCAGTAACCTTCCATAGTCCATTGAACATTTCGTACTCGAGCTCAGTCATTCGCTCATCAAACATGACCTTCTGGAGGAAGGACATGAGAATGATCTGACTGTCTCGCTTTCCTCGGTTACCGGGCTTAGACTGGCTGGCCTCGTCGGGAGTTCCGCACTTGACCACAACCATCATGGGCACTCGCTGCTGTCGATCCGTGGGAATCTGAGAGGCAGTACCATAATCGTAGAAACCGCAGTAAATCTTAGCCATGTTGTGTCGCTTGGAGCCGCTGGCAACGGCGACGTAGGAGAAGGGCTCAACCATGTCAGGCGGGATAGAGTGGTCCTTCAGCATGCCCAAGCAAACGTCCGGAGTCGAAAACTTCTCTCCCTTGCCCTTGATGATACCATCGCAAATAACAACAATAACCTTGTGGCTGTTCGGGTAGTCGGTGGTGGCAATCGAGTTCAGGGTTGTTCGAATACCTTCTTCTCCTTCGGAGTAGGCGGTGACCAGGCACATCGTATGAGCCAAGGGGTAACCCCAAGGCATCCAGTCCGACGGAGGTTGGGGAACAACAGAGTCATGGATGAAACCAGCAGGACCAGGGCCATCCGTAGGGGCTCCGGTAGCATACGGGTCCGATCGGAGGAAACTGGCGCGACTGTCGTTGCCTTGCTTGTAAATTGAACCGGGTTGGAGGAGCTGGCTAGAGGCACCTTGGCTGGCCATGGTCGTGGGCACACGGCGCTGGGCCGGTGCCCGCTCGGCACCAGCGACAGTCGAGAATCGCGAGGTGGTAGGGAGGAAAGATCCGCGCTTGCTAGTTCGGTCAGATGATCCCGCAACGGTGCTTCCAATGTCGCCGGGCAATCTGGCGGGAGCTCGGTAGATGTCCTCGGACCAGTCCTCGATCTGGCGGTTGCGCTTTCGGCGATCAGAACTCTGAGAGGTCTTGGCCGCAGCATATTTACTGGAGATGAACCACTGGAAGATGACGGCCAGGAAGAAACGGGCACCGACAACGGCCAGAATCAAAGCAAGGGCACAGTACAAAACAACCTTGGAGGCAATGCAGCCAACGGTTTCAGTGTCAACGGAGCCGACCTTGATGATTTCCTCGAAGCACTGAGCAAACTGCTTGTCATCGGACGACTGGAACATTCGGGTGACGTCGCGGCCGCGGATGGCCTTATTCACATCGGAATCTGTGTCCCTCAGTTCCTTCATGCGATCAGGGATGACGACTTGGCTCGTGTTGAACCAGTTCAGGAGATCGAGATCCAAGACGTGTCCGGAGTAGACAATCAAATTTCGCGAGCTGTTCTTAATATCGGCCCAGCTGAAGTAGACGTCGGCGGAACCGGTCAGGTCGAGGTAGAAGGCGTTTCTCGAGTCTAGAGTGGTGTGACAGGCATACCCAAGGTAGTAGGGAATCGTTGTGTTGACCTTTGACGAGCCGTCCTGGTTGAAGGTTGTGCAAGGGTAGTACCAGGCAAGATCATCATCGCTGTTGGTCGGAACGTCAGAGCCTTCTGCAAGGGTGATCAAACCCTTACACTTGCCGTTGACGTTCTGGAACAGAAAGCTACCATCTTGTCCACCGTGCTTTTCGGGAAGATCGTAGAGGACGTTGGCACCCAGTCCATCGGATCGCAGAGGGATTCCCTCAGCGGCGGGATGGTGGGAAGTCGAAAGATCGTAGGCAACGCCGTGGAAGATCATGTAGCCAGAACCAACCTTGTTGACGCGTAGTCGCTCGGGAGGAGAACTGCAAACAACCGCAGTGAAGCCGAAGGTCAGGAAACCGACGAAGCCCATCATGAACAGAATGATACTGATCAGACCCATCTTCTCTCTCCAAGCTCGCTGTTGCGCTCGGGTGGGCATGCCGCAGCACTTCATGATGAAACTAGGTGACCAGAAGGTAACGATGGCACAGTATACGTTCCAGAAACTGGGTGGGCGGAGCTTCTCCTCAATCTGCTTGCTCTTATGCTTCGACTTCTTTGTAATCTTGCCCGATTTGGTACGGCTTGGCTTAGCTCGAGAATTACCACGGGCTCTTCCCTTTTCCTGGTCTCCGCTGACTTGCCGTCGTTGTGAGCCATGAGGCGAGTTTTGGGAAGCATTTTCGTTGAGGTTGGAGCCGGAGCGTTCTGTCGAGCCTTCCAAGTCCTCGAGGATGGGGTCATTACCAGTCGAGGACGGGAGGACGTTCATGTGAGCGGCATGAGCGGCATGCTTGTGGTAGTGATAGTTGCGGTGGCCCTCGTCGATTCTGTTCCTCTCGGGTCGAATCAGACTTCTCTTCCGCGAGACAGGCTGGGCGGAGCTGCTACCGTGCCTCGAGTGGCCCGGAGGGCTGGTTGGTGACAGAGGCATACTCTCTGTATTGGAATTAGGACCGATGGTGTCAGCGAAGGAAGAGGCAGATTTCCCACGTTGATGTTGTTCTCCTACGGGGTGATACCCACCAGCCTCGACGTCAGCAGGGCGCGATCGCCTCGAGGGGGAGTTCCGGTAGACATTGCGCTGATCGTATGTCGGACTCGCGCCCGGCCGTTCGGGGAGAGACATGGCCCTGGAATGTGTGTTAGAGTCAGGGATATCGCGGGAGAAACACGAGGGCGAGGGCAGAGAGAGCGGAGGGAGACTTCACCCTTTTGTCGACACAAAGAGGCAAAGGGGGCGTCGAGGATGATTCCGATCGAGAATGTGAAGGGACGATTCATGCAAACAACCACGCGATGTCGAGCAGCGCCAGGCGACGACAAAGTTGACGAGGATTGAAGCAACAAAACAGACGGGCAAAGGAAAGGTCCGTCGAATGAGGAAATGATGGTGGAGGGCGACTCACGGGAAGGTTTGTTATGGCTGTTTGGCAGCCCCGAGACAAGATTGCGTTCAGTTGGGAAGATCCCTGTTATGGCAGCTGGGGGAATGGGTTTCTCGGGAGACGGGAGTAGCAGCGGGTGGGAAGCGCAACGGTAGCGCCAGGAATGTGCAGTGCACCAACGGGTGAAGAGGACAGAAACCTCAGGGAGACAAGAGTCCCGCAGAGTTCAGGCTCAGTGAAGCAGCGACACGAGCATCGATCCGCAGAAGCCAGAAGGCACGACGCCGTTGTTTGGGGTAGATGAGAGACGGGGACTGGGAGATGGGGATGGGGCGTGGGCCAGCTGAGCCGGGTTTTTGCTTGGACAAGGAGAGACAAGCGACGAGCGATGGCCAGCAGAAGCAGCCGAAGGCGTAGGGGGTGGGCGGCCCTGAATTTTTTCGGCGGGCAGACCCAACACAGGGGCAACGTAAGAGCGGCGAAGAAAGGGCCCCCTAGTCGTGGTTTGGGCGTGGAAATGACGGGGCAGAGCGAGCGTGGAAAATGCAGGTCGAAAAGCAACAAAACAAGTCGCCGACCGGTATGTAGCGAGAGTGGGAGAGCGGGTGAGCGAGTGTCTGAGAAGAGAACGGGTGAGTGAGATGGCGAGGTGAAGAGTGGAAGTGAGAGAGCAACCCTTTCCCAGCGCAATCCGAAAGGGTGGGTGTAGGACTCGGCCTGGGGTCAACAGAAGAAGGGGGGGGAGCCAGTCTGAGGCCCACTAACACACACTGTGTTGCTGCGGCGAACGAACGTGGGATCCTACAGTGCCAGCCTGGGGGCTCGTGCTGCTCTGCTCTACTTCACGCTGTGCGGCACGGTACTATCCGTGGATGCGCCATGGCGAACGTCGGCCGGGGCGGGCGGGCCCCAGCTGAGCGCTGGCCCGCTGGGGGGAAGAGCCTGAAAACCTGGAGCGCGATAGCCCGTCATGCGCCGGAGGTTTGCATAAAGCTTGGAAACTGGGCGGCCACTGTGCACAACCCCTGCGCCGCCGTCTAGCGAGCACGTATTTGGCCGGTTGCCCCAGCACCATGGCTCGAAGTGTGCTAAGGCGATGTTGACCAGGATTACACAACTTGTACAGCCCAAGTCGCGCGGCGTCGCTCTCCCCGGATATGGCGTCATGACTTGTCGAAGCAGCCCTCCGTCTGGCGTCTCTCTGAAAGCCGGCTTCTCTCATTGGTCGCTGCCCATCTGTCAGTACACGAGGGATACATCCCCGCCACCAGACACCGCCAGCCAGCTCTAGCCCCCGACTAAATCGACAGATTGGGGTCCAGCGAGGAGAGTACGAAGATTCAGGCTCGTACCTTGGTCCTCACGGAAGCGAAGGGGGGATCACACGGCGTCGCATTGCGTTTGGCCGGTTTTTCCCTGCCATGTCTGCGATGCCTGCGATAATTCCGCGCATAGCGGTCCTCGTGGAGCTCAGTTCTTGCACCGCCCTCCTTGTGCGTTGGACAGTTCAGCATCTCACGTACCACTCCGCACACCCGGAGAAGACGCAGGGATTCATTTCGTCTAATTATTTCGCTTGTCTGGGGACGGAGCCCATCCCGGCTCCACTTCCACTGCCCTGGTTCGCGTTGATGGATCCGAATAAGAAATACTACCAATAATGCAAAACCCTGTCCTGTGTTGTCTAATGTGATGTTGCTTCTTTGTTGTCCAGTTGTCCTTGACCGTTATATTGTTGTTCCTCTTTTGCCAACTTTTTAACATTCCTCCGGCCAGGGATGGCTTAAAACTCCGGCCAGGGATTAGGACATCAGAAGGTGCCAATGAACTGGGCAGGACTGCCAAGTGGCCAAGACCCAGTATTCTGGTGTAATTAGGTTGGCCCGTGAACTCCTTCGTAATTGGCTTTCGGGTCGATCAGTTGGTCGATCAATCGTCGCGCCTCTGTTGTTTTTCTAGTGTTTGTCTGTCCCTGGCTGGAGGCGCATATTTCTTGCTTCACTTTCCCTCGTCGAAAGAGAAGTGCCAACTCCCCCCTGTAAGCTTCTGAACCCGATCTCTCGGCGAGACTCGCCTCCATCTCTTTCCTCTTCCTCTGGTGGCTCTCTTCTATTCAATACCCGACCAACTTACTATCTTGATGCTCCCGTCCTTTACATCCCATGTGCTCCACGTCCCTGGCCCTAAACATATCCACCTTCCGTCCCGAGTACTCGAGCATTTTGAGACATCAATGTAGTCCACCACTCCCAACCCCAAAACGATGGGGTTGAAGGCGACGAGTGTCGCGACGGCGTCTCCCCACGTGGTCCGGTAACTCATCCTCCCGGCCCTCCGGCTCTTGGCAATTTTATTCAGCCGCTGAGTCTTCTTGTACTTTGTACTTGTGTGGTGTTGGCCAGTACATCTTGTGGGATCTCCAGCTGTGAGCTTGACTTCTCATCTCAGTGCCCTTCGCTTGCTACTTGGCTTGATGTTGTCGGTCCGACCTGCGACTGACTACTGCCGACGACGCCGACAAGTAAATTGTTGTCTCCGGCTCTGCGGGTCTTGCGGTCTCTCTCCCTTTCACCCCTCGTGGTGACTGTATTGTCCAGTACTTTGAAGTGTTGCAGAGCCAATGCCGTAATTCATGCAAGCTCCATATCCATACCCATTTATGCCGGCTAATCCAGCGACAGTGGTGCTAACGTTTCTTGTTATGTTCCACTTGTGGCTTTTCTTTCTGATAACTACTCTTCTTCTTACAGTGTTGACGTATGCTCGCGACTGGACGTTGCAGCTCTCCGCCATCACCCGCGTTTTTTACTATCGCGAAACGCGCTTCTGGGGTGGGTCTGAATCTAGTCCGACTTCCAGGCATGGCTGCCAGCATGATCCGTATTTGAATAAATAACTAAAAAACAACCACAAAAAAAGTGTGTTGAGGCACATGAGCGGTGACTTGTGTAATTTCGGTTGGTTTGGCAGCTTTCTCTTCGAATCATTCGTTCTGTTGTTAATATGAGCGAAACGTGAAGTCTAAAATTGCTAAATCGGATGTGAACTAATGATGCAATCATCTATTGATTTTCTATCTATACATGAATTCACAATAGAATTACAGGCAGCACCATACACACAGAACGCAACACGCAGAAGAGAATAAAGAAAGTTGCACACACACTACAACAGGCGTATTTGTCGCACGTGAAGCAGCATACGCAGGAGATGGGCGTTCTCGAAAATAGTATAGGGTAGGCCAATTGCAACTGATTTCCACACCCAAGTTTCGAAGACAACACACAATCCCCTGCAACGTCAAATTCGTCCTTATCCGGACCCCGATCTAGGTTATCGAGCAATGACTATTACGATATTGACAAGTTGCAAACTCGCGCCCGTTAAAATACAGGAACATAGACTCTGTACCCACAGTCCCAAGTGCATCATCCATCACCCATAAAGACAACTGGATATCCGGCGCTTCCGTCAGAAGCACTTACGAATGTCTACGTCAACCTGCACACTACATCGTATCGAGCACACCGTAGAACGGTGACCACTCCCACGAAATCACATATGTGACTTGCGTCACGCACGGTCGTCGTCACCCATCCAGCGGGGTGGGAGGACAGACACAGATGATGTATGGCGACACGCGATGCCATTGGGAAGCAAGGAAGGTTTAGATACACGTATTCGGCGGCGGAACCTGGGCCGCGGGGGTTCCTCAAGACCCAAACTGGCATCATCCTGGGCAAAAGGGCTGTTGAGTGGGACTGTCGACGGGCTCGTGGGTGATCCACAAGTGGGCTCAGTCTTGGAGGGAGGGGTCGGCGAGGTGTCGGGCGTGTTTGGAAAACGTGATCGTGATCGGATGTCTTGCTACGTAGTCCTCTGCGTGCGAGATGCAAAATCCCTGGAACTGGATGTTCAGTTGAACGCCCTCGGCAGGAGAATTAGCTCACCGTGGCGGTTGACAATCATCGGTCATGATGAGGTAAACTACGCGGTGGACTATGTACATTGTCCGATTTGTAGTAGACTCGACAAGGAGTTCAAGTGGACTCTCGCGGGGGGTTTTCAAGCGCCACATAGTTATCCGTTGGAAACATATTCGGAGAGGGATGAGCCGTAGGTCATCTCCTGATGTCTCGGATCACAATGGAGTATGGCGAGACGGGATCGAATTGTACAAACGCAGTGTTGAGGAACAGCTGGAGGATGACGACGGACAGTGGGGCCGATCAGTGGATCCTGTGGGTGCCGTTGTCAACCGGACCCTGCGGTGTCACGCTGAAGTGGAGGGTTCTGGAGCTGCCACAATGTGCAACTTAGAGCCGCAGGCGCCTGTGAGATTTAGGGTTAACAACCTTTCATGAGAGGAGTGTTGAGTAAAGATCAGCGGTGACACTAGCCCCCAAGATGAGATGCCCACAGGGGATCCATCGGCGGCTATCCGCACTGCGGAGTGGATTTTCCTCCCGCTCAGCCCCGGCGCCGCCACCGTAGGGCTCAATGGCCGGTGGTGACAGGTCTGGGCTTTGCTGGCCAGCATTGTCTTGGGGGCTGGCCACTATTGCGAACCTTCGTGAGCATTGACGCCAAAACGGGAGTTTCCGCGGCTGTACTAATTACCACATCCGCGGCGGCGGCGCTGCCATCAACTTTGAATTTGTCGGTCTGCGGGCGAGACCTGGCGTTGTGGCAATACGAGGGGAATCTGAGCGGGACAATGATTTCTGAAGTGGCCGCCGAGACGGTAGCCGCTTTGCCCAGTCTACGACCAACCAGGACCCAGCTGAAGGGCCAAAGCCAGGCCCTAGCACAAGTCACAGATACTTGCAGGTACATTCGGTGTCCGCCGAGACGGTAGCCGCTTTGCCCAGTCTACGACCAACCAGGACCCAGCTGAAGGGCCAAAGCCAGGCCCTAGCACAAGTCACAGATACTTGCAGGTACATTCGGTGTCCGCAAACTCTCCGAGAAGCAGAATTGTCGTCCTGTCGCATCCTCCCCATCCCTGTCCGGCAGCGCTTAATAACTACCTAACTTAGACCTGTTGATTTATACATAGATGGATGGACTTTAGTTAAAGTTGGGGCCAGAACAGTAAGACTTGACTGCAACATTAAATGCAACCAGTAATATTCCAGAGCCGTCATGTTTACTGATGATATGCATTGCAATGGCGTACGCAACGCGTGGCTTTGATGCTGATGTGTTGTTTTGTGCCACCTATTATAGAGCCTTTCACTGATGGGCCGATGGCCACCTGGAGAGGTATGACAGCAGCTAGGCAGTGGCACATGGATGCTTCCATGCGCACATTCCTATTGTCCGAACAATGGCAGATGAGCATTGAAGGTCCAGGAGCTGATACATGATCCAGCTTTAACGCTAGGGACGGATTGATCGCAACCAGCGTTTGCTGCAAATGAGGCCCACCGGGTCGAATTGGCCCGAGAACAGGACGAAACTCGCAGAGCATTACCAACTGGGGGCCACTGGACCGTGTCTAACATCGGAGCTCCGGTTCGTGCCCACAGCAAGGCGGGCCCAAGAGCCAGCGTGCGGCGCAAGTCTGAAGGAAGAGAAGCACAAAGTTCAGGCTCATAGCCAATTGAGGGGGACGGTGGAGGCATGGCTCCAACTTTGATATTCAGCCCTCTGAGGGGCTGGCATTGGGGGCTTGGTTCCCGTGGCATCCTCCTCTTAAGCAAGGAAGTAATTAACCCACCTTGGAGGTACTGACGCGGCGCCTTCAATTGAGTAAACCGATGTTTGGCGATTCGTGTATCTGTAACCAGCAGACAAGATGGAATCATGGCGGGGAGCCATACGGTCAGGGCCCACAGTCGAGGGATGAACACGGTGCCGACCAAATCTAGGAAGCTATGCGACGCTATCCCTGCCTGATTTAGGCCGTACCTACCATGCGCCAGTTAGCTTGGACGATTTCGAGGCCTGCAGGCAGGGCCCAGAAGCAATTGTACAGTAGCTTGAGGCCAGGGGGCAGTTTTAGGTGAGGCTTTCTGGAGTCTGGAGGAGCGGCATGGCGTCTGGGTCAGCCCTGCTGAGGGACCGGGGGGCCAGGGGCGTCGGATGTGGGCTGCGAGATGGTGATGACGGGTGAGAGCCGCGCGCGAGCGAGGAAGAGGAGAAGGTAATGGTGAGCCTCATCGCTAAACTCCGTATTGATAAGAAATGTTTCGTACCCGACGTCACTGGATACGAGGGGTCGGTCCGTTCAATTCGGGGGATCTGCGGGGGCGACTTACAATCGCTGTTATACGACAACCGGTGGGGGGAGGGAAACACATGACACTGACACGGAGCAATGCCATGGAAAACAACAGCGACAAGACAATCGACAGCACAGCACAGCACAGCACAGCGCAGCACAGCGCAGCACAGCACAGCACGGCGCAGCTCGATTTCAGTAGATCTCCGGTAAGGCTCGGTAGCATTTCAGCAGGCGCGCTGCAGTGCCGGGATGGGCCAGGTGGCTGCATGGCTGGACGAGGACAAAGATGACGGGCTGTCACTAGTCAGATGCTGTCTGGCACAGCTCCCCATTATTCGCCTTCTTTCAATGGCGGCTCTCCACGTTGGCTGTCATCGCAATGCCCCATCCTCCACCACCTCGGAGCAAATTATCAGAGGGGTAGGTGGAGCTACGGAGATGTTGGCCTTGGTGCGTGCTCTCGGGGCTCCCTAACTCGTCATTACGAATCTGGTCTGGCCTGACATTGACGTCTTGTTTCCTTGGACCAGATTGTCACGCTTGGCGAAAGGTGAGCGCTGGAGGGGGGTTGGCGTGCGTCTTGGCGCGGGCCTTGGCGTGGGCGTGTCTGATGCAAATGAAACATACTTGGCGCTTGGCCTGTCCAGGAATCGCTGCGTCTCTGTTCCGTGTCAAAGCTGGGTTGCTAGCTGCTAGCTGCTAGCTCCCCCGAGTCCCTTGGTGCAGCAGCAGGCCAGCGTAGCTCTGGGGAATCACTCGCTGCGGCAAGTGTTCCGAGAATGGGCGAGTTTTGGCCGCTTTGAGCCTGGGCCAGCCATCTCTGGCTGTTGTTTTGGAGACGGAAACTGCTGGGGAAGGACATGTTTTGCTTCTGGTGGCTTGTTTGGCCGGGATTGGATTGGATCCGACTCTGTTGTTGGCTTGGCCGCTGCATCCGCGCCAACTTGCACTCCCACTCTACTTTCACCTCCATCCAATCCATCCACCAAGGTGGTTCAGGTCCAGCCTCCTTACCGCATGTCAATTCTTGCTGTGCCAGCTTTTCCGCGTTTACGCAGCCTGTATCCAGTACTTCTTCTAGCATTGTACCTGGAGCCTCGTCTTCTGTTCCCACCCGGCTTATAACATGTTGCGTTGTCCAGAACAGGCTGTGTAGCTTAAACACGGCCCCCACTTGGACAACGTGGACGTATTCCTCCATTCTGTCATCGTGGCCCTCGTAGTGGTTGCCCTTCACTTGCTGCCCTCGCTTGTGGACTGGATTTAGATGTCCTTCGTCTAGGAGCATCCGTTAAGCGGGTCAGGATTGGCATCGCCATTACCGCACTGCGATATCGTCATCCCGACAGTGCTTCTACCCACACCACACCCACTCACGCGCCAACCGTTGCCACCCCCCCTATCACCTGCTGGGAAGGAGTTAAAAAAAGGGGTTTCGTCAGATCACGGCGTCGAGACGTCCTGGCTCTAGCTAAGCATCGAACACCTCCGTACTAGGCACTCAGTGCACCCACCCGTCGTCTACTGATGCTGCCCCTGCCCTACCGTGCCGTGTCCCCAATGCGTTCTCTGTTGCAAGCGTTGTGCGCGCGAACTAGTTCAGTGCAAGATCAGTGCGAGACTCCCTGGGAATCTGCCTCGTCTAGGCGGTGTCTGGAGCGCCGTGAATTATCCCTGCTTGGGCGGGTTCAGCTCCAGTTCGTGGGCATCTTACGCCTTGGCCCTCCAAGTACTGTGTACCCGTTACCTGAAGCTGAGGCCCAGGTACCTCGCCTTCTCCAGGCTAGAAACCGCTAAACAGCTACCGCCTCTGCCAGCTGCATCCCCCTCCCCACTGCACTGGGGCACCGCTGCACCGCTACTGCATCGCCTGCGCCGCCTGCAACCGCGCACCCGCGCACTCGCATTTGCACCTGGACCGCTGCGGCAGGCCCCCTCCCCAAACCCCAGGCCGTCCCAGCATCAGCGTAACAGCACCGACACCACCAAAAAAAGGCACCTGCACCCACTGCTACCTACCTACCCACTGCCTGCCACCCGCTGCAGCACGCACTCCACCCCATCCCCTCTATGGAATTTTCTCTCCTCGACGCCGTCGTTTCTCCCTGCGCGGTGCTGCTCAACACCATATTTTCTTCCCGGTATCCCATTCCACTGCGATCCCGCGGCCATTAAACGGCCTCTTAACGCCCTCCAGCCCCCCGCGTCGCTCGTTATTCTTCCCTTTGCTGCCTGTGCGCTGCCGTCTGGTCTCGGCTCTCCGGGTTCCGACGACCACCTCCACCAACTCCTCCGCCATCTCCAGCCTCCGCTACCCCCCGATCGCCCAGACTCCCGTCTCCCACCGCCCATCTCGACCACTCGACTTCCCTTCTCGCCAGCGCCAGCGCCAGAGACGGATGCTTCCACGGCGTCCGACCATCCAATAACCAGAACCTAGACCTCGTGGCTTTGGTCATTTCGCGGACTGCTATTCCCGCGGGCCTGGTCGCACCACGACTACATCGTTACACCCAAGCCAACTACTTGACACTCGTCCGGCTGCGTTTGCGCTGCGACTGTTTGTCACACAGTCATGGCTGCAGTTACCACCTCCCCTCCTCCGATCATCGCATCGCCGACCTCCAACCGTCAGGACCTCCCGGACGACGGGCCCCGAAGCCCTATTAATGTCCCCGATCTCGACATGGCCGGTGGCCCCCGGCTGCGGGATGCCCCCATCTCCCCCGTGCGAGTAAATTTCCAGGACGACACCTGGGCTCAGCCTTCGAATGTCGATATCCAGCATACCCAGATTCACGGCGCTCACGCTGAGCTCGTCGACCGCACTCGCGACCAGCCCTCGCCTCCGGCTTCCGCCCCTCCTCCTCCTCCTCCTCACGCCGCCTACCTGCCGTCGAGCCCCCAGAGTCCTCGAGACTTCTTTGGAGCAAGCCCTGGACTTCCCAACACAGATGGGCCTCCCGTTCTGTCTTTCGATCCCTCATTTTCTCAGCCTCCCATGTCCAGCCCAACCAAGAGCGTTCGCACCGCCACAGAGGCACCCATGTTGGCCACCTCGGGACCCGTCGCTGATGGATACGAGCCCAACATGATGAGCCCGAAAGAGAGAGTGCGCAATCAAGACATTTATCGCAACAGCCGCGAGTCGGACGAGACGACCAGCACGAACCAGCAGCCGGTATCGGCCCAGTCATCTGCCAACACCAGTGCCAGTTCGCTCTCAGGCATCAATGAGAATGCCGAGTGCCAGACCATTGGTGACTCCGCTGAAAGCTCCATTATTGAGGGTGACATGCCTAGGGACCAGTCTGTTCCTCAATTCCAGTACCACCACCAGCGGGACTATCCCGCTCGCGTCTCGAGCGTCCCCAATGACGAGCGAACAGGCTCAAACCCTGATCTGGCTGAGAATGCCTCGAACGTCAGGCGCCATCTCACCCCCAACTCCAACAACTTTAGGCGCAGCTCTGTACCTCGACCGCAATCAGCATACTCGGCTCTCTCTGACTTTGGCGGCCCCCGCGGTCGATCTCCTGGACTCATGCCTGGTGGTTCCCACATGCGCACGCCGTCTGGGACGCGCAAGTCTCCCGATGTCCGACCCGCATCGTATGCCGAGCTGCTCAACGTGCCGTACCCCCAGCAAGCCCCAGCGCCGCTAGCTCTCGATAACTCCAACTTGCGAACTGTTATTGGCAACAATGCCTCCCTCCTCAGCACCCAGAAGACGCTAGACATGTATCGGGTAAATGTCAAGAAGACCAACGATGTCTCTATTCAGTATTCGTTCGCAGTATTCCTGATTTCCACTGCCCAAGAACAGGGCCTCGACTTTACAGATCCTAAGACGAGGAAAACTAGCCCTAAACCCCAGAAGGGACGCGATAGCCCCACCGCCGAGGGCAGCGTCTCCAGCCCCTATGAGCTGGTGAAGGAAGCTCGTCAGATCCTCCAGCGTCTTGCCAGTGGTGGATATCCTTTTGCCCAGTACTACCTTGCAGATGGTTATGCGTCAGGTCTCTTTAACAAGGGCAAGGAGGATTACAATTCGGCCTTCCCCCTTTTCGTCCTGGCTGCGAAGCATGGTCATGCCGAATCTGGATACCGCACTGCGCTTTGCTATGAATTCGCTTGGGGCTGCCGCAAGGACCCCGCGAAGGCGGTACAGTTCCTGCGAACAGCGGCGTCAAAAGGACATCCTGGAGCCATGACACGTCTTGGAAAGGCATGTCTGTCTGGCGACTTAGGTGAGAAGCGTTACCGAGAGGGTATCAAGTGGCTGAAGTTGGCTACCGAAGCCGCTGATGCTCAATACAACGTGGCCCCATACCAGCTCGGTTGCTTGTATGAGACTGGATACGGCGATGATGTCTTCATGGATGACAGCTATGCTGCAGAACTATTCACGCAGGCTGCGGACCTTGGACATCCTGAGGCGAATTTCCGCCTGGGCGATGCTTACGAGCATGGCAAGCTCACATGCCCTCGTGACCCGGCTCTAAGTGTACACTTTTACACTGGTGCCGCAGAGCGCGGACATGCAGGCGCTATGATGGGATTGTGTGCCTGGTACATGGTTGGCGCTGCCCCGATCCTGGAGAAGGATGAGGAGGAGGCCTATGAATGGGCTCGTCGATCAGCAGATCTAGGTAAGTTGCTTAAGATTAGGAATCCCCCATGGAAAGCGAGTTGCTGACGACTCTCTTTGCAGGTTTCGTGAAAGCTGAGTACGCCGTGGGCTACTTTACCGAGATGGGTATTGGATGCCGGCGCGACATCCTGGAAGCCAATGTTTGGTATGTCAAGGCTGCTGATGCTGGAGACGAACGAGCGAAGCAACGACTGGCCATTATCCAAGCCGCCGTTAGTGGCGAAGGCACCCCTATGGAGGTTGCTGCCCCACGAAACGGCAAGATCCAGAAGGGTCAGAAGGACGACAAGGACTGTATTGTCATGTGAAGAGTTTGATGACGGAAAACCCACGACGGGGCATTAATGGCGAAGAGGACGACGACGACTAATTACACAACCACCTCTCTACGATGATGGGATCCACCACCACCCGCGATCCCTACTTCCCCAGACGCCTTCTTGGAATGGAGGCGTCTTCAGCATTCCTTTTGAGTTTTTGGCATACACCGCATCTTTGCATCATCCTAGGGGGCTTTTTCATGGGGGCCGGTTTCTAGGAGTTGTCTTTTTGGAGCAAGAAGACGGCTCATCTCATTCACCACCCTCCTTATCGGTATTTCTTGGAGAAAGAGACTTTAGACTAGAAATGGGGAGGAAAATGCGAGACTCGCGACACATTGGAAAACGTCAAGATAGCGAACTGGTCCGGTCATTGTTCTTTGCGCCGAAGATAGGAAGGCAAAGTAAGATGGTTGTGCTAGGCACTGCCGTGGGACAACATGAGACGGTACAAAGCAGATGTCGAATGAAGATGGGTCTCACACTACTGAACCGTTTCTCCATTGCGCGAGAAGCGGACGAGAAAAAAGGAGGAGAAACTGGTTGGATGGGATGGAAGCGTACGAATGGCGTTTTGATGAACGCGGCTTGGATGTAATTACGACATAATAATTCAGTCTCTGTCACAAACGGGAGACTTTGTTGTGTCTGAGTGAGAGCAGTTCCATGATCATCTTTTTTGCATGATGGCTGTAATGATGTGTACCTGCCGGCGAAGACAATGACAGTGCAAGTAGCTGAGGATTGTTTCTAGCCTGTGCCTTTTTGAATATAGCCGAAGTTGTTTGTAAAGCCTATTTTACTCGGGGTTATTACATGGCAGATTGACTGTCATTCTACACTTCAGCACCGAGATGTCAATCTGTGACATGCTACACGATGGGCATAAGTTTAAGCCACCCGATCGATGGCTCGATTGAAGACCGGAGAGAAATCAATAACACGTCATAACGAGGTTTCTCCGTACCCATCACCGTGTCTGTGTTACAGTACCGTGTGGCTTCAATGTCGCAAATGGGGGAAGGGTTGACAATATAGCCATGTTTACACAATCAATGATGTTAGCGAGAAGGCTAGAACATGGTGGACCGTAGTTCGAAAGGCGCAACGCCAGCTGACGATATGGGATAGGGATCGTAGAGGGTGAACAGGTGTAGCGAGCATCATTGCTAGTAATGCCATGGTACTGAGCAGTGAATTGAGAGCTTTTCCGAGGCCGGAGCGGGGTGATGTCATGAATGGAGGGGAACCTGGTGGACCGAGGAGGGGTCCCGTAGGAAGAAGCAAGCCAGGTCGAGACAGGCACAGACGATATGGAGGGTGACAATGCATGCGGTGTGCGCGTGGTGGAGCTGCTACGTTGCGTACCATCCGTACTCAGTAGCCTCAGCTAGACGGGCAACAGGCGGTGGACGACCTCCTCCAAGCAGACCTAACATGGCTTATCGCGCACTGGGTCATGGGATCTAACTCAAGGGACTAAAGGGCAGTTTTCCGCCAGGGCCCATGACGACGAGTCTCGTAGTAACAGTCTAACGGCCGAGACTGTCCTGCACTGTAACATGATGATAACACCGGCGCAGCAACTGACGAGGGTATCAAGCTCGGCCGCTCAGAGCATCCACTTGCTCTCGAGACCCCTCATCTGGCCCTGGTCAAAGCCTCGCCGTGAGCACAGCGCTCTGAATCGACCCCTGGAACCGACCGAGCCCGGGTGGGAGCTGGGCGCTGGGTGCTGGTCCAGTCGCGATTCAGCGTCAGGGCCATCCGTCCGCCAAGCGACGTGCTCTGTTTAACCTCGTGGGCCTCGCCCGCCGCCTCCCTCACGAACCACAAACCGAACCTAGCCAGTGCGCTTCGGGCTGAGCGGGCATCTTAATAAAGCACCGGAGCAGACAAATCGGGCTTTCGTCCCAAAGAGGGCGAGCACAGACGAGCAAAGGGGCACTGATGCGTCACATCTGGACTAGCTGTCGTGGAGCGATCGAGACGTCGTCGCCAAGGGATGAGGGAGCTCCAGACTCCAGTGCGGGGGGAGACATGAGCTACCTTGGATGGGCAGATAAGCTGAGATGGGCAAATGGCCGATTTCGCGCTCTTCCTGTGGTGGGACAGCGGCACAGAGTAACAAGGGGGGTTAGGCAAAAGCTGATACTGCGTCCTGGTGGGCGATTGTCGCATCCCACCACGGGATGGCGGAGGGGCCGTCAAGGGAGCGCTGCGTAGGTACTACTCACTACTGGGGGACTGCTGGGGACTGTCCGGGGGAGCATCCTACAGGGATCACAGGGGGTCTCAGATGCATCTGGTCCAGTCGGGCTTGACTGACGGAGTTAGTGGGCAAGCCGAGTCTCGACGCTACGATGGAGGGGAACAGGAGGAGCACAGAGCTGATGTCTCGTCTTGGGCGAATCTCTGCGTTGACGTGGATACAAGACACAAGCAGAGCGAAAGATGGCACCAAGTTACCTACTTGGCTGGCCATGTGATGTGATGGGAGTCGGTGAGTGTCCTGTAGAGGGGATCCCTAGTCTCTGCCCTAGTCTCTACAGTGCTAGAAAAGACAACTCGGGGATTTCCTTCTTTCACCGCAAATCCTTCCAGGTGAGCGATTATTCGCGTCCGTCTCCCGCACGTATAAAGACGGTGAGACCTTTGACGATGGCCTTAAGCGTTGCAAGCAGAGGGAGTCGTTGAGAATCGTTAAGTGGATGCATAGTGCACAGACCATGGACGGAAGTGCGTGCATGCAGTCTCCATAGCCCCGTATTTACAAAATTGATCATTGGTCAATGCTGCAAGCGGGGTCGGGCCATTAATTAAAACCGCACGCGCCGAACGCGTCACAGTCGCGTCTAGACGCGTCTCCCGCGACGTCACGTCCACTTCGCAACTGGTTACACCGCGTGCCCTCCGGCCCACGACTCGCAGTAATCGCGCACCGCCAACGGGGAAAACCATGCACGGCGCCCAATGGGGTGGGCGTTTCGCCTCCATGCGCTGGCGATGACTTGCAGTCGGGCGTCGCTGCATGACCTCGTCCTGCAGGCGCCGGAGCGACACGCAGATGGGGCATGGCGATAAGGCGATGCGGCGACCCGGTGAAGATGGATGTACGCAGGAGGGGAGTGAAACGAGGCTGCACCGAGCATCTCACATGGGAGCTTCTGAAACGCACAAAGACGACGATCGCCATGCTTTGACTGCTTTGTACGACATCATCCTCTGCGTTGTCGATTGGTGCCCCATCCATCCCTGCCCACCATCGGCGGCCAGCACAAACAAAGAGGGACCCTCGAGTATTCCAAGGGCAACTGGCCATTCGCCTCACACGGTCCATTTAGTGGACACCGCGTTGCTCTTGCGAGGGGAATTGTTAGACAGAGCTGGAGGGGGAGGGGCTCCTTTGGAGGGAGCACGAGCCTGGGAGATGAGCATGAGGGATGACCTCACTCACTCGCACACCCACTCGTTGACGTCAAAGGGAGGTTAGTTGCGGAACAAAGCAGTACTCGCGCTCACGAGCACGCTCGAGATGGTGTCGTAATCTCTTACATGCTCACAAGGTGATATCATCCGTATCGTCGAGGGAGTGATGGAGGGGGAAGGGCGGGAGGCAAGAGAAGGGGCCTAAACTTGGTCTCCCGTGCGAAGACGAGAACCAAGGATGAATGACGCCGCAGCCGTCGGTGGCTGATAACTATCTCTTGCAGGATGGCCAGAAGACCCTGCCTGCAGGCCTAAACGTGGGAGCGGATGGGATGGGAGGGTCTGCGCTCAGGCCGGGCCACTGTGTATCCGTGTCTTTTGCGTCAGAAAGCGTCTGGTGTTTGACATGACAAGACAGGACAGGACTAGCACAAGGCATTGTCTGTCGAGTGCCACTGGAGACTCGGGCGATCGACAGCTCGATTCCCAGCTTGACATGTCGATGAGTGTGACATTCTGGTAATACATTTGCAATTGAGACGCTTCGTATACGGACATTGGCCTTTGGGTGGACGGCGTGGGCCACGAGGGATGAGCGGATGAACCCGCGTCTACTGTGCTTCAAAGACGTTCGACCATGGCTACTGGAAGATCTACTGCAGGCCAAGAGAGGGCGGCCGTCACAGATTGATTGTTCCTGGGCTGCATGCTACCCGCCTAGCTCTGTCCGTGAACAAGCACCTTCTGGGCACGGTGTAGGAGGTGTGGTAGGGTCGGATAGGCTGGATCCATGACTCAGGCAGTAGCAGAGAATTAAGTTAGGCCATGGAAACACACTACTGCAGAAGGGCGAGCGAGAAAAAGAGAGAGGCCACTCAGCGCATGGCAGAGGGAGAGCGAAACTCGGAGAGGGATGGTGTTAAAGGGAAAGCGACCAAGGGACGGAGTGACAGAGGGACGAAGGAGACTTGGGAAGGGAAAGGATGGGACAACGCTAGGATAGACGAGCCGTCCCTTTAGGGTGCACTTGGGAGAACTCTCTCCATCCCTTGGATTTGTTTGTTTGTTTGTTTGCCTGTTTGTTGTTTGTTGACTCAATGAATGAAGGCTGTTTCTGAGGATGGCCGGACATACCGGTTGTTGCCACCGGCCGAACCCGACGCCATCGTCAGAGAAAGAAAGAAAAAAAAATTGTGGACAAGAATGTGTAATCTACGATGAATTCCGACGTGGGCAAAATTAGGTGTAGTTGGTCGTATGATGGTGGATAGTCGACCTATGCTGTTTTTTTCTTTTTCTTGTTTTCTTCTTTGCCATCGGGGCTTGAAGAAGAGCGCCAGGTTCAAGGTCGCATCACAGCTGCACATGATGGGGCGAAGACTCAGATCGGATCTGCGCCGGGCTAAGTTTTGTCTTGGAGGCTCCTTTGGAGCGGCGTACCCCGGGATTGGGCGGGCCTGTTTGCTTTTGCTTGCTCTGCTTTGCATCGCAGGCGGAGCGTGACTTGCAGGAAGAGAGATGAGCGTAGGCGAGATTGGGTGGGTTCGCAATGTTGAAGATGATGGGGTCGAGGGAGGGGGATCAGAGGGGGAGCACCAGAGGGAGCAGTGAGAGGGAGTGCGAGAGGGAGTGTGAGAGGGAGTGTGAGAGGGAGAGGTGATAGATGGAGAGACCATGGAAGACAAAGAAGTGGGCTAGAGCGAGCGCTGGCTGCTGGTAGCTAGGCGACGATGATGAGGGCAGCAGACTGCGGAATTGCCTGCCTCGGCGAGTGGCTCTGGGGTCTGAGATCTGAGATCTGTGAGACAAACACAGGAAAAGCGTACGGACGGAGCTGTGTCGAGGACGACAAGTTGGGTGAGGAAAAGCAACGCCAAAGAACGATATATCTGGGTGGTCTGTGTCTCCGTGCTGCGTAGGGTGCTGTAGGCGACGATCTCGTGGGGCGCGCGCCAATGTGTGTACCTGCCTAAGGTACTCCGTAGCCTGTGCCGGGACTTTGCGATTCGGGATGTCTCGCTGCTGGCGGGTTTTCCTTTTTGTTCAGACGGAGCCTCAGGAAGTCGAGACGATACTGGCGCAGAGAAGCCCAGGTGTCTCGAATCGTGGGTCGCCATTCGGCCTGTGCGTTTGGTGGGAAGGGGGGGGACTCACTCACTTACAGGGGTCATGGTTTGTCTCGTACAGTGCGTGGGCCCTGGCGGCGATACCGCGAGTTTGGCTGTGCTGGCGCTGGGCTGCGCAGGTGCCTTGCCGTGCCAATAGCAGGCCGCTCACTGTGAGCATCCGCTGGAAGGGCCGCTGCGCTGCGCGACCCCACCTGGGACCTAGGCTACCCGCAAGCGGCCGCGTCGGGGCCAGAACTGTCAGTGAGTGTCAGGGTCCTTCCGGGTGGCCTGGGCAGGTACGTACCCCTCCGGGTGTCCCCTGCACGGTAGCGGTGCCCTGTAGAGTCACCCGGAGGGCCGGGGCTCGCTGGCTCAAGCCTCTCAAGGGCGCTCGGTGGGTGCCACGGGGTCTCAGTCGCACCCACCACGACCGGTACCGCCCACCGTCCAGTGCCCACTGGCAAGAGCCCACTGTGTGCGCTGTGTTTGTGTGTGGGTGTGTGTCTGGGCGACGGTGCCCACTAAAAATGGCCACCGTCTTTGCTCTTTCTTTGCTGGGCGCCTGCACACACTGCTAGGTAGGTGCCCAGTGCACATCTCCCGCCCACGAGGAAGGAAGGAAGGAAGCGCCGCCCTCTTCGCCTGGCCGCTCATATTAGGCCGTCGCATCCCCCTGCCCTTTCCCCCCGTCCATCCACCAACACCAACACTACTCTATACAACCACCACCACTCACCCTCACGTACAACCCTACAACACACTGTTACTGCTTCTACAACCCGCTGCCAACACTCTTCCAACACGCGCATCCTATCGCAGTCACCTGCCTCTCGACTCTGCTTCTTCTGCGCAATCGCAACACATCCCCGTATTGCACGCGCACCGTCGCGTTCCCCCGGTCGCACACCGCACTCTGGTTGCGCCGTCGCAATCGCACCACCAAACCACCCAACCGCCCAACCACCCAGATCGTCAACAATAGCAACCGCGTCTCTCACTCAACCACCTCTCTTCTTCTCCGATACACAAACCGCAACCATGCTCCTCCCCTCAGCGCTCTCCTGCGACTCATCGCAGCCCTCTCAATCCCGTCTCCAGCCATCTCTCTTCTCTCCTCCCGCCAGCCCCCCGGCCCTCTCGTCGCAAAACGCCCTCGCCAACATCATGTCCACCTGCCGCAACCTCCAGTCCCTTCTCGCCTCACCCGCGCCCATCGTCCCTGACGAGCGCCCTATACCTACTCTCGCCCAACTCCCAACCCCGCCGCTCGCCCATGCGCCGCCTCCTCTGAAGCTGCGCTTGCGGTCGCGCGGCAAGCCCGACGTGCGCGACGACCACCTCGCTCCCCGCAAGAGGATCACCAAGCGCGCTCCTCCCCGAGGTGTGAACAAGAGGCGACGCGCCGCCGATGATGATATGGGTCGCCACGACTTCGACTCCGACTCCGACATGCAGGACAGCGACCTAGACGCCGACTCGCTCGAGCTGCAAGAACCAGCCGATGACGAGCCTGTCGCACCTGCCACTCCCAAGCGCGCGCGCATCGCCCCAGAACAATTGCCTCTCGGCCTCGAGCGCTCCGACTTTCACGATGTCCACCGCCAATCCGACGGCGACAACACAAATACCCAGGACGAGGATGTCGACGGCGACGGTTGGAACGCCGAGGACGACCGCATCCTCGTCGAGCTCGTACTAGAGAAGCTCAAGCTGTCTAAGTCAGAGTGGCAGGACTGCGCGCGCAGCCTTGGTCGCGACCGCCACGCCGTCAACCGTCGCTGGAAGAGCCTCATTCTCGGCGGCGACGTTGGCATGAAGCCTCGCGCTGGTCGTCGCGCCAGACTGCACTCGACCTGGCGATGAGCCGCGTCGCACTCCAAAAGCGATCAAATTGTCTTCTCTGTACACTATTACGTATTCGTCCCTCGCGCTACATCACCGCATGGCACTTGGGCACTTCACTGTTGCTATCGGAACTTGGGAGCACGAATGAGGACCCGCAAACGCGGTCTCAATTCTCCCCAACAAATCAAAGTTTCACCAAAAGAAAAAGGTCAAAGGGTATGGACCCAGGCGGGTGTCTCAGGAGTCTTGTTTATTTTCTTGCTATTTTGTTTGTTTTGTTTGGCTATAATATTGATATCCTCGCGCTCAGAAACGCGCGTCTTTCTTTCAACATTCTCTGTTCAATTCTTTTTATGGCTCTGTCCGGCTTATAGCGGAGGACGATCGCAAGGCTTGGGGAAGGGAATTTGGAGAGACTCAGCTTGGCTAGTTGTGAGACTTGCCCAGAGCAGTCGGGTATCCATATGCAAGAAACCTACCATGCAAACAACTGCATGCTTTCAATTCCAAACTCCATCTATATCGCTGCTGTGCCTGACTTGTTACAACTTCCATCTTGATGTATGCTTGCTTTTGGTTGATCATCCACTTTGTTCTAGAAGCTCATTAGGCGGCAACTTCAACACTAGAGAGCGGTCTATGCGTCCCGGGACGGCATCTTCCCTACGAGCACCCGGGAACTTGGAGCTAAGGTCATCTCTTGCCATAACCCCCGTCTTCCGTCATCCGTTGCTCTTTGTAGACTCATTCATATCTAGCTAACCTAGACCACGGGTCTTTGGTCAGCGCAGGCGTTCCAGCCCCTCGACCACTCTCCAGCTTTTGATATTCGGGCCTTTCAAGACGAGGTCCGCAGGTTGTTGGTAGAGCAGGGAAGTAGCAAAGAGGTACGGTGGAGTGGTGCGACAGAACAACCCCATCGTCGAGGCCATCTACGAAGTGAGTCGGGAGATGGAGATGGAAGAAGCCTGGGCTGGCAGGGAGATTGGTTGTATGGTTAACATCGGAGTCGGTGCTGTTGACACACGAAGCCTGACGAGCGATATTGGACCCCCCTTAAAGACATGATCCAAACCATAGTGAATTCCGAGGACACAGCTGAGACCTTCTTGACGTCTAGCCTGGGCGAGGAACTCAGGGCGGTGAATCGATACTTTCAGTTCAACATGCCGCAGGACATGGTGATGCTGGCGAGGGATGAATGTCGAGTGACTGAGCCGATACGGGCCGCGAGCATGAACTATCTGAACGGGGGCGAGGTGCGAGAGGCAATTAGTTGCTGCGCAAACGACTTGTTTCTCTATCATGTCCCGTTCTAGTTCTGGCTTCTCGTGGCCTCATATATATAAATGGTGTGAACTGACAACCTCGAGTGGGACAATTAGTGGACCAACGATGCAAAATGAGCAATCACCTGTCATTTCAGGCTTGTAAATAATTCGTATCAATATCCCTTGGATTGATGACTGACCCGTGAATATGGTCGAGGCTGAATGCTCTAATACTGAGTCCCTATTTTCCTACCACTTCCCCTGGCCGTCTATGACCGTCTATTCTAATTTGTATAGCAAGCGTCCTTTTTCTTGTTACTCTCCTTTCTTCCTTCTTCCAGCATTCATAAAAAAACACATCTTCAGACCATGAGAGTTCCCTATTCTCGATGATCCCTTCTGAATCCTTCGTCCCCCAAGAAGGCTCAGAATAATCGTCCAAAACCAACGAATGTAACTATGCATGATACAATATACAACGCCCTGCCATGTGCCGAGAGCCTTGAACAAAAAAAATAAAGACAAGTACCGTCTGACACTGCTAACCTAGGAAGGGATCCGCCAAACCGGCCTACGGCGGCGTCATACCTCCCTCTATAAGCATCTTGCGTACCTCAGACTCGAGGTTCTTCGCTGACTCGGCGGCGTCTTCCTCGATTGCACCAGTGACCTTGTTGGCTAGCTCAATCTTCTTCTGACAAGCTTTGTAAATGAGCTCCTCAATTGTGTTTGACGCAATAAACCGGATGATCTCGACATCGCGCTTCTGGCCGAGGCGGTGCGCGCGGTTCTCTGCCTGAATGTCGTCTTGCGGGTTATCCGACTGATCGAAGATGATGACCTTGTTGGCAGCCGTCAGGTTAATGCCCGTGCCACCGGCGCCGGTTGTGAGGAGGAAAACGGGGATCTCTGGGTCTTGATTGAACTCGTCGATCAGTGTCTGGCGTTCCGAGACGTTGGTGTTGCCCATTAGAACACGATGCTGGATGCCTTCTAGGGCCATAACTTCCCGAAGCAACTCAATCACTCGGGAGAATTTGCTAAAGACCAAAACTCGGTCGCCGTTCTTCTGGTACTGGTTGAGTAGCTCCAGCAGCTTCTTGACCTTGCCGCTGTCCAGCTCCGTGGCAGCTGGGACGTCAAACTTCTGAAGAAGATCGGGGTAGTCTCGACACCAAAGATGAAGCTCAAAGTCGGATGCGTTCTTGAGTTCCCCAACCAAGTGTTTGATGTCCGGCTGATGCAGTTCAGATTGTGGAATGTTGTCCATGAGGATTTTCGCCATCTTCTCGATCTTTGCATCGTCGAAATGGCGGCGGAAAAGCAAAGGATGAAGCGCCGCTTTGCGGAGTTGCATCCAGCAATTGTTCTGGTCATTTTGTCGACCACGGGCCTGTTTAGCACGTTGAGATGGTTCCATCCTGAACAGTTCCTCATATTCGGCGTAAACACCCTTTTGAGATTCGCTCATTTCGCAGTGAACGACATTGCAAATCTTGGGAGGCATGTCCGACAAGACTTGGTCTTTGCGACGCTGGAGGATAAAGGGTTCAAGGATGGTGCGGGCACGCTTGACACGCTCGCTGTATAAGAAGGCGCCATTTCCGACGTCTCGGATGGTGACCTTTTGGCTGAAAACAAACTGGATGTGCTGCATGTAGCCATTGAACATTGACGGGTTGATGAAGTTCAGAAGAGATGTCATCTCCAAGAGGTTGTTCTGGACAGGGGTTCCTGAGAGTCGTTAGCATTGTTCGCAGAGTAAAGAGTATGAGGTACATACCTGTGAGCAACATCTTCCATGATGCCGGAATCTTAGAAAGATCCTTGTAAATCTTGGTCTCCGGGTTCTTCATCTTGTGTCCTTCGTCAAAAATAGCGGCATTGAGGTTGAATGACTGCATAGCCTCGACATCAGCGGGCGAGTTGATCTGGGAATATGTCGCCAGGACGACATGGTATGCGTCTGGATTTTGCTGAACGTCATAGGCAATCTCAGCTCGCTCAGGCTGGGAGCCTCGATATCCAATGATAGAGAGCCCTGGTGCAAATCGTTCAAACTCACCCAGCCAGTTGTTGTAAGTGCTGGGTGGAACAACGACCAGATTCGGCCAGGGTCGCTCCTTGGTCGGGTTATTTTCGTACTCCTCCACTAGATGGCACATCAAAGAAATGACTTGGCAAGTCTTGCCCAAGCCCATTTCATCAGCGAGGATACATCCGATGTTGAAGTCGTAAAGAATTGACATCCAGTTGAGACCGACAAGCTGGAATGGCTTCATCACGCAGTGACCATCCATGAGTTTGGGCTGGCAGGGAATGGGCGGCCGAACGAATTTCGTGCTGCTGATGCTTGTTGGAGTGGGAGGGAGGTCTTCTTCTGATCCATCTCGTCGGGATCGCTTGTCATGACCAAAGACATCGATATCCCACGTATCGACCTGTCCCTTGACAGCCTTCGCATCAACCTCGCATTTGGCGACAACATCGTCGATGGCGGCAACTGCATTCAAGAAGACCTCCACCGCGTCCACGACATTTTCACCAATGCTGATCTTCGAGGCCTTCCGGGCGCCGGGCTTCTTGGCAATCGTGACTCGCCTGGCTGAGGAAATGTCGGCGAAAGGACGCTTTTCGATTAGGGACTCAAGCTGGGACTCTTTCATGCTGGTCATCGCAGCCAGATCTTGCACAGTGCTATTGTTGATGCAGTTCAAAACCCGGTCGTCTTCGTCATCGGTTGGTGATGGCGAGAGCTCTGCTTGGTAATCATCCTCCTTGTCGTTATCAAGGAGGTTGATGATCAATGGGTCGTCGCTGGAGGGAGGGCTCGAGATGACCACCGGAGAAGGTGGGCTAGGCTCTCTCCGACCCTGGATTAAACGGCGTCTAGGCTTCTTCTGAGGGCTTGGTGACATGGTCTTTGAGTGGGCTCGGAATGTCGATTTGGATGTGGTAGTTGATTTAGAGGTAGCAGCCGATTGAAACGCTGCTTTACTGATTAAGCGACGGGCAGGCTTTGGTTTGGCGGGGGTTTGTGAAATAGGATTGTTCGTGAGCCACTCGATAGTATCCTCAAGGTCATTCTTACATTCCCTTAGAGCTTCTCGGGCCTTGTTGGAGGGAACCTTGGGACCAAACACGTCGAAGATCTGTCGGAGCTTGTTCTTGACATCTCGCTCCTCCGATTCGGGGTTGTATGCGAAGGCTGAAATCTGTGCCTTGAACGTCGTAGGCCGGATATCACCTCGAGGAGGCGTCAAGTCGTCCTCATCGTCAGAGATGAGGCTGATTGGCTCCATGGCCGGTCGCTTCTTGTTGGACATTGTGGGTTGGGCTCGAGGGGGCGGTCGGAAGAAGGTCCCTTGGGGAGCGAGTCGGGTTGCTAGTGTCGAGGGCTTGGGTTGAAAGGGCGAAGAGGCAGGAACTTCGATGATGCTGCTTGCGGGTGAAGATGATCTCATGGGCGCGAGCATGGGCTTCGAGAGAATCTGAGTGGCCTGTGTGGTCTCGCGATCGCGGAGAAAGGCAGTGGGCGAGCAGGGAATGGTGTCACCGGCGAGCTCGTCGTCGTCCTCGATGTCGAGTTGCAGCGTGGGACGGGCGAGTGAGGGTGTTCGAGGCATGGGGTTAGAGTGCCGTACAGGCAAAGGGGAAGAACTGCCTGCCATGATTAAGAAGCGCGGAAAGGATTAAAAGAAAAAAAGGCGAGGCGGAGGCGGGGTCGGTGCGTGGAAGTGCACGATGCGCGAGGAGGTCACCCGGAGCTGAGGCGAAGGTGAGAAGCCAGTGAAGGTCATTGAGGAGCGACGTCAATAGGGAATTTCGACCAGCGAACGGGGGTGCTTCCTATTGTCCAGGCGAGGGGCGTGAGCAAACAGACCAGGAACACGCACCGGGGGCTGGAGGTGGAGATTTTCGAGTCGTCTCGTTTGGACGCGCTTCCGCCACTGGCGCCAAAACGACGAGCGAGGATCACGAAGTCACGTGAGAGGATATATCGCGTCAATGGTATCAGTAGCTCGGCCGGGAGTCGATCTTGTGTAGCAGGTGCAGCGAAGGGCACCAATTGCCTCTAAATATCCCCGTGGCCTTTGTTCCTAACTATGGACGAATTATAATACAAGCCACAAAGAAACCCTTTCACATGGACGGCGAGGCTCTGGCACTGGCCATTAAGCGGTTGGTGTTCAGTAGTACATGAGCATCCATCCACAGTCACGCCGCACGTGCAGGTGGGCCGTGTGCTACGTAGAGCTATCATCCAGTGTCTCACAGCCAAACTCATCCAGCCTCGACCAAGGTCAATCCGAACAACCTTCAAACACTCCCCAAGTATTCCATCGTCCACCACCTCGCCGTGCACGTGCTGAAGCAATGGCGACCCGACGCATCATCGCCACTGAGAAGACCATCCTCGACCGGGACGACACCGTCGAGGAGAAGTCCAACATTAGCCCGGCCGTCCCAAAGTGCGACCTGTCCCCATCTCATCTTGCCCTTGACAAACGCCCTTTGAGCTTAGCTAAACTGACCAAAACTCCAGCGATGTCATCTTCAAGCTCATCGCCTTCACTCTCGCTATGATTGTGGTCCCCATCGGGTCCTACTTTGTCACCGTCCACACCATCTTCAAAGGCACGCCTGTCCACTTTCTGGTCTCGTTGCCCCGTTGTCTAACAGTCATTCTAGGCAACTCATCCTATGCGGGCGGTCTGGCTGCCCTCATGGCCAATGTGGTACTTGTTTCCTACATTATCGTTGCGATGAAGGAGGATCAATCTGAACAGTTGGAGAATTCCAAGCCCGAAGGAAAAAAGGATCAATAGTGACGTCGTGGCTGGTTGCAAGATTCCATCATCAATTTCACGCAATTCACGTCATCACATTCGTACCGGCACATTTAAACCCGGTGGCGCATCACAATGTCTCTCTTCTCGCGATATGCGCAGGCCTGCCGTATTGGCAAGCCGTGTTTGCAATCCTCTACAGCCGCGCGTATGTGCTATGTAAGCTTTGGGGAACGAGTAATAATTAGTGTGTGATTGCGACGAGCAGATCCACTGTCTGCCATGCCATCCCCCGATAATTCTTGACCAAAGTACCAAACAAAGTAAACCCCTCAACGCCTCGTACAAGTCTCGTATGTTGATATGTACCATCCAGCAGCGTCATGTATCTTGCCCCTTCAAGCAAGGCGTCCAGGAATAATCTCGATTCAACCCAAAAAAAACCCAAGCGGCAGCATCCCTGGCCTCCTTTCCAGGAACATAATGGTCCATGTAGAAAAGATAACTGAATTCATCCCACATAATTCTGTAGTGAATCGCATACACAGTCCGGCCCCTGTTGGAGGCGCCATCCTGAAGCAGAATCAAGAAAGGGGTATCGACAAATGAAAGAGGTAACATGAGAATGTGTGTGTTTGTGTGTGAGAGTGTTTGTGAGAGTGTGTGGGTATCGTCATCGAATCTTTGTCTGCTTAGGAATTCTTGCTGAATCGGCGGGCAAACCAGCTCTTCCGCTTCTCTGGGGCCTCCGTTTTTGTTTGTTGAGTAGATGTCCGTCTCAGAAGTGTGCCCTTCTGTTTCCCAGCGGGAGGGGGTGCTTGTGGTACTGCAGTCGGGGGTGCTGAGTGCGGTGCTTGTTGCTGAGGCTGTCTCCCTTGACCGTTGGGTACTGGGGCGAGGTACCCACGCTGGTATTGCGGTTGACCCTGGCCAGGTCTGGCACCGTAATCGTTGACTGGGTCGCGGCGCTTAGCCGGTACAGTGCGGTCGATCGAGCTGTTGTCGCTGCTGGTGGGGTCTGTCTGGTAGCCGGCCTGGTCAGAGTTGCCGCTGCCGGCAGCAGACGTTACCGTCTCGTATGATCGGTCCTTGTTAGGCATAGGGTAAATATTCGGGTTGCGTCCATTACTCTGGTATTGGGGATCCGTCTGTATTCGAGGCATTCGTTGCCGGACTGGAGGATTGCCATGGCTGCCGCCGTGTTGCTGAGGGTCAAAGTAACTGCTTCGAGCTCCCAGGTCGAACTGAGTCTGTTCCGGCCTAAATGATTGTGGCCGGCCGTTGTAGTAGCTGTCATGGGGGAAGCGCGGCTGGTTGCCAGTGAATGAGCTGTTTCGTCGGTTGAAGTTGGTGACGGATTCTGTGTTCAAGGTGGTCAGCGCCGGATGTTCGGGAATGCAGCATGATGAGGTTATTTACCAGTGCCGTAAATCGACTTGCGCGCGTAGCCTCCATCAATTGCAGCCTCAAAAGATCGGATGGTGTCGAGCGGTCGTTCCCACCTGTTTCGGGTTGGGTTTGACTTGTCCGGGTCGGCTGAGAGTGGTGTTAGTGTCAATCTCGAGAAGGATGATGCAGGGGACGAACCGATGGCGTTGCCGAAGGAATCCTTGTGTTGCATCGATCGGAGCGGCGCGAAGGTCGATTCGGACTTCATGGCGGCGACGGCGGCTGTTGCTCTGTCAGTTGATTGACTCCTTCACACTCGGGAGTCAGGCGATGCTAAGACGCACAGGGTTCGGCTTCACTGATGGCCAGTGTAGGGTCGGCTTTGGTGTGAAGACGCTTCTTTTCCTTCTCGGCAGAGGTTTCATGTAAGTCCCTGCTGCCAGAGCTCTTATGCGACTTTTGAGAGTGGAAGCTGAGGGTTCTCGACTTGGCGGGCGGGTTCTGCGACTGGCGCTGATGCGACGCACGGGGAGGCGGCTGGTAGGTCTGCTGCGGCGGTTGAGGCTGCTGCTGCTGCTGCTGCTGGGGAAAATACTGCTGCTGCGCCTGGTGTGGAGAGGGCGGCAGCGTGTGTTGACGATACTGCTCGGCAGAGGTCGCCATGGTTGCGGTGCTTGGGGGGACGCTGTTTTATCAAACTGGAGTCGTCGTGGAGCAGGATCGTAGGAGCGGCCCAAGCGGTTGGCAAGGGTATCTCGGAGTGATTGTCACGGCCAGAGTGGATTGGCGCGAGGCAATCAACGGAGACGATAATGGAGATTTGCGACGGGTCTGGCGCAGGGAGGAGTGTGTAAGGAGGAACTGGGCCAAGGAGGAAGACCAACGGCGACTAGCAAGGAAGTAAAGGACTGGAACCTGGAACGGGAAATTTCGTGGTGGAGATGAGATAGTGGTGGTGAGTAGGTACGGAGTAGTGGCGGAGGAGAGGTTGGGGGCTTTGATGGATTGGCGTGTTGTCTTTGGGTCTTGCAAGCCAAGCCAAGCCACGCAGCGAGAGCGAAGGTGGGCTGCTTCCGGCGGCCTGGGGGCGGTTTTCCTCGTCGCCAGTTCCCTTGGGGCACTTTTTCTCTGGGGCAGCTTCTGGGGCGCCGTGGGAGCTTACAGGCTTTCCAGTGGGCGAGCTGCGGGTCCTGGTTGCGCTATCAACGAGAAAAGAGCGGGGCCGGCTTGGGCGCCTGCGGCCGGGCCAGGGTACCTTCAGAGGGTTGCGTGTGCAGCGAGCGTATTGTGGACTCGAGGGTTTGGATTGGGTTGGGTTGCGTTGTGGTGCGTCGCAGGATGGATTGGATGGCCCGATTACCAGCGGGAGGGCACCTGAAGGGGGTGGATTGGCTTCCGTCGATGCCGTCGATGCCCTGGAAGATGCGGATGCGCCTTGTCGCGTCCAAGGTGGAAAAGCGTCCGGCCAAGAAGCGACCGGGCAACGAGACGACCAAGTAGCCGCTAGCCCAGGTACTGAAATCTCACCTTATCGGCGTCGTGAAACACCCCTTGTCCCGCGGCCTGCTTTTGCGTGCCTATGGATGTTGTTGACGCAGTTCGTGCTGAGACGTAAAATATCGTCCTGATGCCCGTTGCTGAAAACGGCGCGCGCGAATGTCTCACGGGCTCGCGCAATCTGGATTTGTTTCTTCGCCGCCCGTCGTCTTTCTGTGTCACTGCAAAACCGCCACTCGATTTGTCTCTGCGGTGGCTGTCGTTTTTGCTTCTTTTGATTTTCTGACCGATGCCCTGTATCTCGCTTTTGCTGGTGTGGACCAGGTCTGTGCCAGGTATAGGCGCTGTCGATCGCGGCCTGACGTCACCACAAGGTGCTGAGCAACGCGCCACTTCTTCCAGTGGTCGGTGGGCCACGCTTCACCTGCCAACCCACTATGGCTACAGGGCTCTCGGCTCCGTCGTCTCGTTTCGTAGTGGCTTGCCTCGTGGGTGCCGGGGCGTGTTGCGGCGCGATGGAGGGGCGACGCACGATGCGGATGGGGACGATGCGATGGGCCAATAAGCCAATAAGCCGACCGGTCTGAAATAGCTGTTGCGCGAAAGTGGCGGCGTCGTGTTTGGCGTTTGCGCTTGCTGCTTGTCTGTCTGACTTGAACTTGTGTCCCGCGCGGCGTGGGATTGGGATTGCTCAAATGTCCGGGTCGTTATCTTAGACAGCGCTTCTCTGGCCACGGACTAGGCTGCAGGGTGCCCTTGGAGGATGTGAATCGCGGGTCGGGCGAAAGATAGAGTCGTGTTCGAGGCCGGGTACCACTGCCCAAAATGTACTCAATGTAATAATTCGGTCAGTATTAATTATCGTGCGTGTGCGTCTTCTGTCTTCGCCACCCGCTCGGGAGTTGTATTGGGTTCTGAGGTGCGGAGTACTTCGGGGACGAGCTGCACTTAATACGAGAGGCGGGAACTGAATTTGGGCGCAGAGAGAGACGGAGCGAAACAGCAACGAGTGGCGATGCAACTAGAACGGACCCTTCTCCTTCAAAAACGGGCGCTTGGGTGAGGGAGGGGATGACAGAGATCTTATTCTTATGGGCGTATGTCTTGTAGGTGGTCAGCCATCCGCCGTGCCATCCGCCATCCACGTCTAAAAGCATTCGACGATTCGGCCTCAGACAATGCCCGCCAATCGCTCCGTGGTTCAATGGAGACCTCAGGCGGATGGATGCGCGTACTCGGCACGGAAGACTGCACTTGGACCTCTCCGTACATACCTACACACGTATAGAAGTACGTAGTTGTACGTGCTGTACTGCCTGACACAGTCCTCGCCCCGGCCACCCGGGCGAGACCAGACAGACAATCCAAGACAAGCTGCTAAGAGGGCATGTCGCTAAGGCACATGGAGTATCAGGGAAGCTGACTGGAAAACTCAAGGTCCCGTTTGCCGGGTCCTGATTCGATGGTTGTCAAGACCGTCCGATCATGACGCGTCCTATCCGCTACTGCAGCGAGAGCCACGACATGCGACTCTGCCGGAGGCTGGCCTCTAGGATTGTGTGCTAGAGTTCCATGTTTACGAGGTACGATCTCCCGAGTACCTCGTACCCATCAGTGGCCAAAACCCTAATAGTGAAAGGTTGGGTTGAGAGCACATCCCTTCCGAGTTCCCCCTCCGTCGTGTCAATCACGAGTGTCATCGATGACTGGGTTCCTGGCGGATGCGGTATCAATCGGCAATCTGTGCGTTCGCCAGGTACAAACGCACACGCTCGCCACGGTTTCAATTCCCCCAAGAAGGACTGCAAATTTGCTCGATCAAAAATAAAGCAAGGGGGAAAAAGACGATCTCGACTCGGCCACGGAAACTGCGCCAAGTGCGAGCCGCAGAGTGTTTGGATGCCACGTCCACGGCTCCATCCCCCATCCCTGCAACTGCAGCTGTGATGTGCTGTGCTGCGCTGTACCCCTACGGAGCGGACACTCTTTTCTTGCTAGACCAGCTGTAGCGCTGCGTACATGCGGCTATGGAAGCGGTCGGCCAGCGCAGTTCAAGAATAAATCGATACTTCTTATGTACGGTTCAGTCGGCCAGGGGTAAGAGGCCCGGCGGGCATGATGGATCTAGCCCGTGATGGAGGTGGCCAAGGTCGCTTGGCAACCCCAAAAGCTTCACATCTTCGCACCGGCGGCGCCAAATCACCGTCCACCGCGCAGGGGTGTGGCAGTCAATTCTTGGTTGTGCTCCTTGCCCTCGCCCCCCAAAGTCATCTTGACGTCGCTGCGTGGCCGATCGGTTGTCTCGCCCCTGTCCCTCTTCTTCGTGTTCGGTGGCTCCCACACACACTTCTCGTACAGATTCGCGCATGCCTGTGCCAGCCTATTGATGCGGGATTCTCGGGCACCGCTAAGCCAGTCCCAGGTCCAATTCTCCATGTGAGATGGCCCCCTCGATCGGCGCTTGCTTTTGTCTGATCACAAATTCACAGGAGCTGTTGATGGGACTGTGACGTGCTCGAGTCGAGGGCCAACAATGATTAGCCCTTTCTACGAAGTAGCTAATATGTATGTACATACCGCTCATTAGCCATTGGCGTTGGTTTGGTCTGGACTCTGGTTCAATCTTCCCGGAAGGGCGTTACCAATTTCCTGTGTGAGAGTGTGACCTGTGTATCTCATCCCATCCATCCTATCTCGTGCAGACCGGAGATAGACACCTGTGCCGCTGAGAGCGAGAGGGTTGCCTCCCTGTCCACGCACACGGTCACTCACATTTCCTCGCGGCACCCTCGCACAAATGACTTTCAGTCTATTTGTTTAACTTCTAGCAGAATTACACTGCTTTGTTTTCCCCGACTCTTGCCGCCAATTGACCGTACGCCTACAGGAGTGTATCATGGCAACTGATAACAGAGCTCCCGTCTGCCTCTGCAGCATGCCCACAGGCCAGCAGGGGTGTGTCTGTCACTGACGGTGCTCTGGTCTCCCTGCCACCAAAGCTCCCTACAGCTGCCACATGCTAAATTAGGCTGGCAGCTACCATGGATACCTTGCCGCAACCCTAGCACAGCTGATGGCCAGGCGAGCCGTCTGTCTGTCGCTATTGTCCCTAGACTCCAGCACGACGGCACTACGGCAACCTCCATCCAGGGCGCCCACCACAGCCACAAGTGCTGAGCGGCGCGGGAGCGTCAATCAGCGTGTAGTTATCTCGATACCGGGCCGCGGGGGGGCCATTTCAACGCCGTACCCGCGGTAAGTTAGATGAACTCCTCCCACATCGGGTCGATGAAACCGTCACTTCGGGATGTGGATGTTACACTCCTTTGCGCGCGCTGTATCTCAAGCCTAATCCTGCACTCGCCAGGATCACATCACCCCGAGCCATCCGCTCCGCAGCCAGTCTGCAGGCTCGCCGCCCAACAAGATATCCCCGTTGCATTTGCGTGCAGGCAGCATCCTGTACCTACATCTATTACAAACAGGTCGACCTGCGTGAGGGAACGCAGCACGGGACTTGCATCCTTGTCCCGGACAAGGCAGATACCTGCATGCAACCCGACCAACACTTGCCTCTGGCACGCGGCAATGCCGTCGGAGTTGGAGTGTCCCGCAGAGCTCGAGGCGTCTGCGCAGCTCGTCATTGCGAGACACAGCTTGCCTTGTTACTGGGTTACTGACATTGTCGACCTTAAATCTGACCGACGCGCAACATTAAAAACTCACCCTTTCAGCTGAAGCTGAAGCCACCGAGGACGGCATGACGCACCAGATGGTCATCGCGCAGAATCAGACCATCAACGGCTGTGGTTCATAACTGGGCTCGCTGGATGATCTGTTCGCCCCCAAGCGATGATCTCTTGAACTGATGACTTGTTCCAATTCTACTCGACAATGACACCATCTTCACTCGTACCGGCCACCGTGATTAAACAGTGTATTCTTGGTGGTAGCCTTTGCACTGACTTCCCTCCTCGTTGAGACACTACTTAGGCACAACGCAGCAGTGTTGGAATGCGATGAGGCATACTCTCTAAAACTTAGGGGAAGTGTTAGTCCATGTTTCTCAATATTTCTTGTCAAGATCCTAAGGTATCTGTGGAGGCTCAGGTGGCCATGTCACAACCCCATACAATTCGATCCTTGTGGGTTATGGATTGTTGGCTTAGATCCCCGACCCGCCAAAAAGTCTCAGTTTGCTCCTGTGAACAACCTTGTTGTGCAGAGTGCGTTTCCAAGGGGGAATTTACCACTAGCATCCGATCCGTGCATTGACCGACATTCGCTGGCAACCGCTTATCACACCGCCTATACATTCCCGGGCTTCCGGGGAGAGGACCCGGTGTTGTGACAAGTGAATCATTGCGAGCTATGAACTGGATGCTCAAGAAACTCATCCATGACCGATTGCATGTGATGTCTCGATCCTTGGTAATGGTAGGTTTCTCATTAACTCAGGAGCATTGCGCCGGCTGATTCTATCAACTCGACAGACTCAAGAGATGAGAACCATACCGGGAATTTCGAGACCATCTGCTTGACTATCTGTTCAAGATATTGAAGTCAACAATTATTAGGATTAAGATTCGGAATTATGTCCAAGGTGGGTGGGCGTAGTGTGCGAGAGGGGGATTCGGAAACCAACCACGTCTACCTGAAGATAATGCTCAAGGGAATGGACAACTGAGGTATTGACATTGGATGTTGTCATGGGCTCGGTGGAGGATCTAGTTCACTCCTGAGACTCAGCTCTGGATGTAAACATTCACGCCAGGAAGAGGGGATTCGACGCTGGGACAATCGGTGTCACTTGAGTTGGCAGTCCACTTGGGTGGGTCATCGAGTGGTTGTTGTTCAAAAGACATTTCCGATTCATCATAAGACACCAGACCATGGCTCAAAAATTCCCAAAGCATCAAAATCACAATCCAGCTTGCAGGGACAGGTGCTGCCGTAATAAAAGCCCCGACCTGGCATTCATCGTTGAATCGCTTATACCCTAGTCACCGTCGTTGAAGTCGCCTTCGATCTCATCCCATTCCATCGCTGGTCCTCGTGGACTGCCATGCCAGGTCGAGTTCGAGTTCGCCAACCGATGCGTGGTAGAGAACATCATCACCGAGATGTCAGGTCCTCAGAGCCCTCGGGGTTGGGATTTGACGTCTTTTTGAATTGAATGCCTCAAAGCAAGACAATATGCTTTATCCTTGCCTCGACCAATGCAGCCAAATGAGAACCGCCCTCACTACCAACTCCGTCCCGAAGCCCTTTTTTTATATCGACGAGGGGTACAGCATGACACGAACGGAAGCACCGAAAGACTTGGTGGGGAGAGGGGAGGTGAACTTGGCGCGGACAACGCCGGAGTTGCCTAAGCAAAAGAGTCAGTACGAGAATTCCATGTGTGTTCGTCAGAATGGATTTACCGTGCGGTCGGGTAACCTTGCCCCAGATCACGCGGATCTTGGTTCCGCGGATCTCCTTCTGGCCTCGGTAGACGAAAGCGACCTTCTTGCCAAGGTAGAAGCTGTGAGGCATGATTAGCATGTGACCCATGGTGATCCCCATCGTTCACAGAAAACATACTTGGCGGACTTGGTGTCGTCAACACCCTCGATCTTAATCAAGCTGGTGCCAGAGTGGGTGGTGTTACGCGAGCGCTGGTAGCTCATGTGACGTCCCCTAAACCATCATTGTCAGTCCAAATCGTTCGTTTCGATTTCGTTCCGTGCGTCGCAAAATTCGATATCGGTTCGATGTGGGAATCGCCCCGGGAGCGAGCCCAAAGTTCTCAAATCGCATGCCGGGGGGCGGAGAGGATGTACTCACTTGACGTATACTATAGCATGTGCGTTAGCAAAAATCATCAACCAATCCCCAATTCCTCGATTCCAAGTCGTTTTGGATCGCATCGGGTGGGAGACAAGGGAACTCACGTCTGTGACCGGCTTCCGAAGGCATCGTGACTGTGGTGTGGCTTCCGCCCTCTCAAAGAACCGAAGGTACGTGTGAGAGTCTGAGGAAAATGTCTTACCGAAAAGACCTTTACCTTGTTGTTGCTGCGCGTCGTTGGTGTCGTGATGTCGGGCTGAGGTTGAGTGGATGCAAGAATGGTGTGTGCTATCCCTAGCCCGAAAAATGTGCCCTTGAATCACGTGTGGAGTTAGGGTTCGAAAATTCTCAGCCTTTTCGAAAAAATTACACCGCCACATGCAGCAAGCCACAACCCCCAAATCACCCCCACATTCAACGTCTTTTGAGATGCGGCACTTAGCCCAGGGAGTCACTATGCCCTATTGGAGATTATCCAGAATGGCATCAGCTGCATTCCACTTACCCGTAGTGAATGGGTCGGCGAGGTCGCTCCCTCGGCCTGTCGAGGGAGTGCGCAGGGGCTCAGTCTCGTCCTGGAACAGACGGCAACGCAATAGTATCTCCTGAGTTAGATCGATACTGCGGATTCGGTTCCGATTGAGCGTAGACCCAACCGGCAGTTCCTCCTGGTTCTCAGGGAACCAGCCGTAGGCGAGGTCAACATACATCGAGGGTTGTCGTGGTGGTAGAGCCACTGGACTCAGTTGATAAACCCCTGGTGTGGGTTGAAGCCTTCGTCGATAACTTGCTGGCGGAACTCTCGAAGCATATCGGGGTTCTGGTCACACCAGACTTGGAAGCTTGGGCGGTGCTGGCCACTTTTGGCCTCGGACTCGTTGCCGTAGAGTTCGAGGGCTCGACGGTATCCTTCGTACCGCAGTCGGGGTTGCCGTTTGGTAAGGAGTTCTGAGAAGCTTGTGCGGTAACGGCTGTCTCTAGACGGGAACTAGTTTGAGCTTGGTGGGACGGCAAAGGTGGTTCGGCGTTGCACTTGCTGCGGCATCGCCGTGGAGATGTAAGAGAATGAGGCCAAGGTCCAAGGTGTGAAGTGTTGCGATGGAATTGCCCTGAGAGTGGGTGATGGTGGTCAAGTATAAGGGAAAGAAGAAAAAACCACTGGGGATTCCGCGAGAGTTTGTTATTGTTGTGGTGGTATGAGTTGGTATTTGCTAGCTGCCGTGCAGTTGTTAACCTCCCGTCAGCCGTCATGCCTTCTTAGTTGCGCAGTCACCTAACTTCTTTGTCTAGTGGTCTTGACTATATTCCCCGGAGGTCATATATATTCAGCCGAAGGTCGGGTTATTGGGTCCTAGTCTGTGGAGTTGTTTATCTGTAGTGCGATCGGTTATCGGCGTTCTTGCAGACTCAGTTGGAGTATTGGCGACCGACACCCTCGATCTTGGTCAAGGCATTTATGGCCTTCTGTCTTCCGTCGACATTGGTGTCACGAAGACGGAGAATAAACCTAAAAGTTTGAATTCTCTCTCGTTGCGAGCGATATTATGGACACCTTCGATCAGTCGTTGCTGTTGAGGGGTATGTGGGCTGACTGGCAGGTTCTCGAATACTACTTTCTTCGACTTATCTTTCCGCCCGGTTAGCTTGCCTTTCCTGGCTTGGCGCTCTATGAAGTCCTTGATCAGCTCGGGACTTTCAATAGTGTCTTCTTCCAGCAACAGGTTGTAGTTACTTGGGAATCCTTTTCACGTGATCAGAACTCGCGCTTGGGTTTTTCTTTCCCTCGTCTTCGGTGGCGTACATCGATTACGCAGTCTACTTCCCAGTGTTCATAATCATCTTGCAAGTCTTCCCGTCGGTCGTCTTCTACTTCCACGAGTCCGGTTCGGCCGACGGGTTCGTCTGCCAACTTGAGCTGGGCTACCGATATCACATCGTGGACGTTTAGGCTGTCTTTCATGTCTAATCAGTATGCTAGGGTCAAGGGCGTAGGTTCTAATATCTAATCTATGGGGTCTTGTTCGTACAGTTGGTCGAAGGTGGTTTCAAGGAAATCTTTACTTTTGTGTCCAAGGGGATATAGTCGGGAGCTCAGTTTCTAGCTGTGCCAGTTACCTGCCAGGGGGATATTTATTTGTTAATCCTCAGGGAACTGGATCTCTCTATTGCCTGCCCAAATACTTTTGTATTGCTCCGTAAGCTGCTGGACTTTCTGTACAAATAGAGTGCCGTCGTCGAAAATTCATATACCCGGGTTCTTTTCTCGTCTAATTCCTAATTGCGCAGTCGGACTTATGCCGGAAGTCCGTGATACCATCTTGTGATACTGTCTACACCTTTATTCTCCGAACTTATAGTAAGCTAATAATTCTATGGTTCTTCAAGACAGTGAAACAACAGTTCTGTTCTTGGCAATTAACTAGTCTTGTGCATTTTTGATGGTGATTCTTCCTCCAACTCAGGTCTTGTCTCCACCTCTACGTTTACAACTTTCTTTTCTGGTTTTGGAACAATTGTCCAGCCATCATCCACGAGAGGATCAAACGTATCAGCATAACAAAATATTGCGCTGCATTGTCATTGTACTTTAACTAGAGGTCGGCAAAGTGCATCATACCACCAATCTCACCACGCTCTAAGATGTCATCTGAGGATAAAAGCCTCTTCTTCTGCGTAGCCAACTTGCATCTCAGGATAGCAGCACCGCACACACTATTTTGAATATACGACTTCTTGAGAATGATTGGGGAGGTTGTCGCATAAGCTCCTTGCTCGAGGGCAATGGGAGTAATAGGCACTGCTAAACCTGCTGTTGTAGAAGGTGACGCCATCGCATTTCGGTGGTAATGGCGATGTTAATGGCAGTGGGTTTGTTCCGTCGTCGGCGTTCCCAGGGTGTGTCTGAGATCTCCAGTTGGTCTTCCGAGGTGCAGATAATTCTTTACAGAGAATCTATATTTGGGGAGGTTTGTCGCCGGGTGCTCTAGGCGTGTCGAGGCACATGTGAAAAACATCAAGGTACATATTGTGCAATGAGTATTGCTATTTGCACATATAACTATATTCTTAATCCTACTAATAATTATATAATATCCTCCTAGAGTAGTTCAGAAGATAATTTTCTAGACTAATATTTAGTATTTATTTTTATTATAATAATATTTTATTTTATTTATTAAGTCTAATTTAATAAGAAAAATCAAGATTTAGTACTGCTTTTAACTGCCTTACACATAAAGCAGATAGATACCTTAGCCAAGCTGATACTTTAGTAAAGAAGCTTGTATCTGTGTGCGAATAGCAATACTCTGTGCAATTACCCAGAAGCGCCGGTGTGCAATAAACCCCGGGCCATTCCAGTGACACACCAACGAAATTGCCCAAAGCCCCAAAAGGCCAATACAACCACCAAGGGATAACACAGGAAATAACGCTACGGCTATTTCCAGACAAGCTCTAAGGAATTCCCTAGATAGATAATGAATAGGTACTGGTACAGATAATATATGTGCTTAGTAACAGTGGAGATGTTTACAGACTGCCATGACAAAAGAATTCCCGCAGCCGGATCCCATTCTGGATGGTGATCCGCTTGCCATATTTTCAACATTGTCTTTTCCGCCCCAATGGCTTCTGACCTGAGCCGACACCGGGGAGGGGGTTGGTGCGGGTACAGACAAGAAGGTCGGACAGCCCATCCTCAAAGGCCGGACATCGATGTCCGAGCGATTGGGCAGTTTTTGGCGTCCTGGAATAAAAAGAGAAAGGGAAGCGGGAGAATTAGAACGCGCGTGCCAGGCTGATAAGTGAGTTGCCAGGCCAGGGCCAGGTCCCTCGTCGAAGTTGGGGTTGTTGAGAGATGTGACGACCATGGTCCATGGGGGAGAAGGTGGTGTATTCAGTTCATAGTGGGCCACGAAACGCAACAAGCTCTGGTAGCTTTTACGTGGTTAGGCCGCCGGGGGCATATCAAATCGACCAGGATCTCAATTCATAAGCTGCCCCCAATCTTGGTACACTATACCGTTTAGAGCGTCTCAGTGGGCGGTAGCTGAAGCGCAAGCTGGCCTCAGAAAGCTCGCCTTGTCCAACGGAAGTAACCTCGCCGACCACGGCGACAATACCGACATGGACAAGTCGGACCTTGATAAGTAAGCAATTCGCATTGGGGTGTGGGCCAAGCTGTTCCATGTTGGGGTGCGGCGCCCAGGTCGGGGCCGCCACCACCGCCTGGCACCCCTCCTCACCCTCCCTCGCCGAGGCTAGACTCGGTGAGCCATTGATGTCCGGGCGAGCCGGGGACCAACAGCAGCGAGCAGGATGGATCAATGATTCATTTTGTAGAGTAAACAGGCCAGCGCGGCACGCATATCACACGGAACAGAGAAGCCGCCGGAAGAGCCCAAGGTCGACCCAAGAACAGCTCAAGGGGTGTCTAGACGGGCATAGCCTGTGACCAACCCGATGCGGCAAGCCAAGGCGGGCTGGCCAGACGTCAATCAAACTCCACGGAGACGTTGACGTGTGGTTGAACCTGCTTTGTACGGACGGCGGAGTTGGAGGTGGAGGGAGTGGATATGCTGCTCGGCGTTGCTCGAACTTCTCCGTCCTACGTATAGGTACAGCCATAAAAAAGGGCGAGCGTGCGGCGCGAGGTCCGGGAGATGGAGCACCGAGGGGCGGGCGGAGAAGCCCCAAACGCCCCAATCCCTGGCGATTGGCGTGGGATTCTGCGGGCATCACACAGGGCCTTACCGTATGCAGTGAGGTAAGCTCGCCTGGATCCGCCTGGGTCTGCATCATAGCCCCGTCGCTCGCAGCCATTAGCTCCCCATCACTGCATGCTCGTCATAAAACCTTCCAGGCCCTGCTACCTTTTACTTGGGCGTCACTTCTTCTTCAGATTCTCCTCGGCCCTGCTCCAGCTCTGCCCAGTCGCCTCTCGCTTGCGACTTACTCCATCTGCTCGTCGTTGGTCCCCCGTGGCCGATATCCTCTCTCTCCGACCCGAAACTCCTGCGATTTCTCTCCTCATCCTTCCCCAACACTTCGCCCGCCATGGAGCCCGCCGCTTCCACGTACGTGCCGCCACCCCCACCAAGGACACCTGGTGCTCGCCGAGCTTTGCGACGCTGCGATAGCCCGCGCGCGTTGAGTTCCGGACATATCGGGATCGCCTCGCTAACTGAGCCCGCCCTCTAGGACCATGGAGCTGAAGCAGAACACGACCATTATCGTGCTCGGTGCTTCCGGTGATCTCGCCAAAAAGAAGACTGTAGGAGCTTCCTCTTCGGTGTCCCCCCGCCGTGGTTCGTCTGTGCTAACCTGCTTGATCTCAACAGTACCCCGCGCTCTTTGGCCTTGTGAGCAGCATCCCACGACCACCGTGCAAGAGAAATCCCAAAACTAACCAAATAATGCCTCCAGTACCGAAACCAGTTCCTTCCTAAGGATGTCAGAATCGTCGGATATGCCCGTACCAAGATGGACCACGAGGAGTACCTCCGACGCATCAAGTCCTACATGAAGACCCCCACCAAGGAGTCCGAGCAGCAACTCGAGGACTTCTGCAGCCTTTGCACCTATGTCTCAGGCCAGTACGACAAGGACGAGTCCTTCCTCGTCCTGAACAAGCACCTGGAGGGGATTGAGGCGGGTCGATCTGAGACCCATCGCCTTTTCTACATGGCTCTCCCCCCCAGCGTCTTCACCATCGTCTCACAGCACCTGAAGAAGTGCTGCTACCCCACCAAGGGTGTCGCTCGTGTCATTGTGCGTAAAATTGCCGTTGCCTCGACGAGGCCCAGCGTGCTGACAAATTCCAATAGGTCGAGAAGCCCTTTGGCAAGGATCTTGCTAGCTCCCGCGAGCTGCAGAAGTCGCTTGAGCCCGACTGGAACGAACAGGAGCTGTTCCGAATTGACCACTACCTGGGCAAGGAGATGGTCAAGAACATTCTGATCCTGCGATTCGGAAACTCTTTCTTGGGCGCCACCTGGAACCGTCACCACATTGACAATGTCCAGATTTCCTTCAAGGAGCCCTTCGGCACCGAGGGCCGAGGCGGCTACTTTGACGAGTTCGGTATCGTCCGTGATGTTATGCAGAACCACTTGCTCCAGGTCCTGACCCTGCTGGCCATGGAGAGGCCCATCTCCTTCAACGCCGAAGATATCCGTGATGAGAAGGTCCGCGTCCTCCGCGCTATTCCTGCCATCGAGCCCAAGAACGTCATCATTGGTCAGTATGGCAAGTCTCTGGACGGCAGCAAGCCTGGTTACCGGGAGGACGACACCGTCCCCAAGGATTCGCGATGCCCTACCTTCTGCGCTCTGGTCGCCTACATCAAGAACGAGCGATGGGACGGCGTTCCCTTCATTATCAAGGCCGGTAAGGCTCTCAACGAGCAGAAGACGGAGATCCGAATCCAGTTCAAGGACGTCACTTCGGGTATCTTTAAGGACATTCCCCGAAACGAGCTTGTTATGCGCATTCAGCCCAACGAGAGTGTCTACATCAAGATGAACTCTAAGCTGCCCGGCTTGAGCATGCAGACCGTCGTCACTGAGCTTGACCTGACTTATCGCCGACGATTCTCTGACCTCAAGATCCCCGAGGCCTACGAGTCTCTCGTGCTTGACTGCTTGAAGGGCGACCAGTCCAACTTCGTGCGTGACGATGAGCTGGATGCCAGCTGGAGAATCTTCACTCCTCTGCTCCACTACCTTGACGACAACAAGGAGATCATCCCCATGGAGTACCCTTACGGTATGAAACCACACTAGTTTTGAGACTGAATTCGCGCTAACACCACCCGCAGGATCTCGTGGTCCCGCTGTCCTCGATGACTTCACGGCTTCGTACGGCTACAAGTTCAGCGACGCCGCCGGTTACCAGTGGCCCACCACCACTGCCACCCCCAACAAGTTGTAAGTAATGCGGTCGACATGACGCATGATCGGCTTCGGGGATTCAACACGACCGGAGAATCATTTGAGTAACACTACTCTCCAGTTAATTCCGCATGACCGGCAACGCTCACGATCGATCTCGGACCATGACTCTCGGTGCTTTCAACGACAAGGCACCAGGGATGGATGACATATGATGATTAAAAACAAAAAAGACAAGACAACGGAGGGGGTTCTGGCGAGCTGTTTGGCAATTGATTTTGGGAACTTTATTAGATGTATTTGCGGTTCGCTTTACTTGCTCGGACCATGCAATATTGGTGATGAGAGAGCACAAAGATTTCCAAACTCAGTCTAGGAACCGTAATTGCAAAGCCCGTACTTTGAAGTAGAGTTCAAGAAAGCAATCAAGAAACTTCCTCTCGCGATTGGGTGAATCTGTCTATTCCTGGGCGCCACATCCGTCAACCATCCATGGGGCTTGACCAGTGATGCCTTTATCATGCTGACATAATCATCGTCCTTGTCGAGCAGCCTTTGTTGTCGCATTTTTTAGGCTTTCCAGATCTCCCAATCTTTCTTGATTTCTTGGCATGGTCCGTGCACACAGTCTCACATGACCCAGCTGGTTCCCCCGGTGCTGTACCTCATCTGCCTTTGGTACCCGGAAAATCGTCAAAGGCTGCCCTGCGCATCAAGACCATCCGCATCTCACCCTCCTTTCGCCAAATCGCGTTATCGCGTCGCCAGAACCCTCGCTACACCCTTAGACTCGAAATCAGACGCCATCACAAGCGAATAGCCGGTCGCGAATTCCGAGCGCCGTCGTCGCGCCCTCCGCCTCCCCAAAATATCATCGTTTTCGCCGCGCCAGCTCCCTCCATCACCACTCGAACCCGACCGCAGACCATACCCGCAACCAGGACACCGGAAGTGTAACGGCACCGAGCTGCCTGAACAGTTGTTGCGATCCCTCCCCGCGCCGTCGTTGTGTGCTTGGTGCATGCGATTTCGACTGCCATGCAGCGCCGAGTCCGACCCTAGAGATCTCCTCTTCCTCCTCATGACACGCAGAAGCGGATAAGCGAAACGACAAGTTACGTTCGCTACACTCCCGGAGACGCACATAGCTGGTCTTTCCGCCTCTAGGAGCACCCGGGTCACGAAACGATAGGTGGATGCCGGGCGTTATTAACATGGAGAATGGCGGCCAGAATGGCGCGCTCACCACCCACGAAAGAGATTCGAAGCTCAACGGAGTAAATGGTACGGGCGCCGAAGGACAGCAAAATGCCATGGACAAGGGCAAATCCGCACTTGCTGGCGACGGTGCTGGCAGTGCGGTCAACGGAAGCGCCGACATGAATGGCCCTCGCCAACAACCACCCCCTCCAGGCCAAGAGTTGACGGAGCCAAGAATGAACGATCTTCCTGACGAAATTCGCCACATCCGGCAGGGCTTCATCCCCATTTCACTCCTTCTCACCCGACTTGCTCAATCGACGCATAACTCCCTCCAGGACAAGATCGCCGACCTAGCTAAGATGGCCGTTCCGGCAAATGCCCTTAACGGAAACGCCGCCTTTCCTGCCAGCGTCGCGGACGACTCGTCCAACGAAAATATGAGGAAGAAGGCTGCGATATTGAATTTCACCCAAGACATGCACGCCAAATGGGTCAAGGCTCTCGTCATCACGGAATGGAGCAGGAAATCCGAGATGGTCAGCAAACTCATCGACCTCAAGTTTCACATCGATCAACAACGCATACTTTTCGACGCAGCCTTGGACAATATTGTAAATGTCAAGCGGGATTTGACTTTTGCTCGCATGCCCAGCCCCGATCTGAAGACAGCTCTCCAGGTTCTCTCAACCGGAAAAGCTGCGTGGATGCCGGATGTATGTACCAATTTATCCCTTTGTGGAACGCACGAGCTAACTCTTATTATAGCTTCAGTACATTGAGCCACCAGCGTTGACGCCCGATGAGCAAATCAAGTGGATTAATGATCTCAACACATTATTATCCTTACGATTGAACCTAGAAGACTTCGACAAGATTCCTTACCACTTCCGGAACTACGAGATTGACTCTGGTCGAGTTACTTTCAAAGTCCCTGGCGAATTCGAAGTCGACCTTACCATCGCAGACGAAGATTTTGAAAAGCAATTTTGGTTCATTGATTTCAGATTCACCTTTAACCCATCAGCATCAGTACTCCCCGAATCCTTGAAAACCTACCTAGAGGCATACGTCAATGACGTCCTCAGCAAGGATGGCCTAGCCGGTTGTTATCAGTTCCTTCACGAGTTCGTCCTGACGCACAAACTGAACGAGCTGAAACGCCAAGCTCTCCAGTTGAGCAAGAACTCTTGGACTGGTACGCTCATGGTCGAACCTTTGAACCGAGCTCTCGCAATCCAATACTGGACTTCTCGGACTCCTCCAACTGGCCCGAAAAGTTGGGTTTTGATCGCGGTGAACAGCGGTCGCAAACAGAATGGCCAAGTGAATCCAAAAGCATCGAGCTCATTGACGGCAAAGTGGTATCGGGACAACAAGGAGGTCAAGGACACAGAAATTCCACTCAATTGCGAAAACTTATCAACAGAGACGCTTCTCCGAACGGTTGTGGGTCGCCACATCGACTTCATTCTCAGCAGCATCCACAGCAAACTTCAAATGGCCCCGCGGTTCCGCAATCGTGAGGCTGGCATGGTCTTGCGCGTTTCCCAGTCCGACCCGGCCAACTCGTCCTTGACCATGCATGTCGGATACAGCGACAGCGCATCTTTGGTGATGGAGCCTACGACGGGTCTCTTCGCTGTCAAGCCACACTCGAAGTTTACAATCCAATCCGAACACCAACTCAACAATGGAAAGAATCCGGCAGATGATGGTGTGTCCTGTCTGGAAAACGTCAGATGCGGGTTTATGGAAGACGAACTCAACCGCCGAGGAAGCACGATGGGATGGATCACCAAGAAGTGCCCTCTCAGCAACGAGGAGCTCAGATCTGTTGTCAAAACCCGGGAGTGGACGAGGACCATATGGCTCCAGAGAGATGGATGGGAGCCAAACTGGTTTGTTATGGTGATGCTCAGCCTCAGCGGCGACGAATGGTGGCTTCTTGAGGTGTAAGTTCAAATCGATCAACTCATAATGTCCATATACTAACGCTTTCTTTAGGAATCGGAATGTCCCGAATCATGCCCCGAGATTCCAAGCCAGGCTACCGCTGAACAAGGGACACCCTAATCTATCAGATGGCTTCTGGAACAATCTGACATTGTTCTCCACTGGCATGATCGCGCAGTCGGTGGACATGCGTGAGCTTCATCGAAATCATATCAAGAGCAGGCCGAACGGCAGTAGGAACTGGTCGCTCCCGCAACAAGTCCGACTTCCTTCCATTGAGATTGCTCTCTCAGGCATCTTCCCATCTATGGTGTTCGATAGTGTGGAAAAGGAGACGCCAAACGTCATGAAGACTCAAACCAACCCCGCTCTCGAGAACACTGAGTTGGCATCCATGGTGCGACTAACCACTGGCCTTAATCTTTCCACGAAGCAACCATGGGCGAACGACATTGTTGCAATCAAATTCAAGGGGGTCAAATCACCAAAGAAGATGCCAGTGTCCCCTGATGGCACTAAATCCGACAGTCTCCTGACGTGTGTATCTGATGGCATGATCAGAGTTCGCAGACCTACCAAGTTTGCCGCACTGAAGGGGATGGTCGACCGCGACGTCTCGTACAATCCCCAAAGAGGCGAGTTCTGTCTGCGCATACATCATGGTATCGGGCAACCGATTCTATCTACTCTAAAATCTCGAGTCATGGCTGTCGATCGATTCGTCAACTTCTTGGAATCGATGGACAAGGCAAAGGGAACCATCCAGAGTGAGTCGGTGACTCTGAGAGAGGTGACCTTCTCATATGCCGAGCCGGTTCAAGATATAAACGACAGCACCACCGGGCCACCAAAACGGTGGCGAGTGGTATTGGATCTGTCCAAGGATGAGATTGACGTTAGACTCGAGAAGGGTAATCCTCATCTCAGAGTTGTCGATCTGATGCAGAGTCTTGTGAACAGTGAAGGCGGCATTGAGGCCCTGATGGTTTGGCTGCCAGCGTCCCTGCCTGCCTTGGGGGCAATCGAAATCATCGACACGGCATGGGCGAGCATCCAAGCCCAGCAAAGGGGCTTTGTCGAATTCTCAATGAAGACTATCGATTGGATGAGCATCCGGTACACCCTGGCAGGGCCAGGCGGAGCCTCTCAACAACCGAAGCGGCAGATCACCCTCGAGGTCCGGATGAAGGTCCGCCGTGGCGAGCCTTGGTGGCATGTCTGGCGCTCCACCTCGGGAACAGACGCTTCTCTCGACGACGACGTCACAGCAGCACTCAAGCCCATCTGGGAGAGCAAGGGCGAAGACTGGCACGGCCTTACTTCGAGCGCTGCTGCTAAGCCGAGTAGAGGCGTGGTGAACATGATGGCGGCTATTGACGACGCCATCCGGCCGCTAGCTGAGGCGCCTTTCAGCGGAGGTGATGGTTCCCAGGTCGTAGTTATTGACTAGGGACCGGGCTGTACAGCGATGTGTGTATGCTTGAAGGAAAGCGGCGAAACGGTCCAGCTAGCGCGGTGGTTGTGTTTTGAAAACTTAATGATACCTCCAATGAAAAACATTGATTTCTTTCTAGATGTTGACAAGGATGGTTGGTGATTTTTATTCTTGGTGGTTGTGGCATCTGCACGTAACTGTTTGTATTCTAACCCATCATCTATCCACCTTTGGGATTTAGACGGCCTGGCATTCCCCATGATACATAGACTTGCTTTTGATCGGCATGCCCTTGATAGACATGCATCTCTATCTAGACTAATATACAACAAAGTTGAGACGTTCCCCCTCTGTGTGCTCTACGCATGCTCTTTTTTTTTTGGATCCTGCCCGCGTGCATCTAAGACTCCTCAAGGACATAAACCAGTCCATATTTAGAGATTCCGCACAGGAATATCATCAAGGCTCATGACAACAAAGTTATTCGTGTCCGAATCAAACACCTCGAGACCTGTCGTGGTGAGCCAGTTCTCGCCAACCACACTCGTCGCAGCGTCGTACCCAGCGCGCAGAGCAGCGACGGCGCCGATGCGGGTGTACGAGCCGCCGGCCACGGCGAGACGTCCCTTGTAAGCCTTGCGCAGCTCGGCGTGAGCGGCGCGCATGCGGCCCTGGTGGCCAACGTAGTGTTGCGGGATACACTGCTTGGCGAGGCGGCTAACGGCGTGGCAGGGGGCGTCAAGGGGGATGCCGAGGTGACGCTCCAGCACGGCGCGGGCCTGGAGAATGGCCTCGGCCTCGGAGGGCGTCGAGACGCCGGGTTGGTCGTAGTAGTGGCCGCCCATGAGGACGAAGAGCTTGGTACCGGCGGGCTCGTCGGGCCCGCGCGTCTGGATGTCCGAGTCGAAGAAGACGCCGAGGGCGTGCTCCGGGTTGGCCTCGGGCGGGACGGTGCGCGGGATGAGGTAGCCGGTGCCGGGCGGCTTGATGTCCTCCTGCGGGAACCAGAGGTTGACCGTCATGACGTCGACCGAGTGGGACTCGGCGAGGGTGGGAAGATGGCCATGAGTAGCCCCGGCGAGCGCCTGGGCCGTGAGGGTCGAGATGACCTTGTCGTACATGGTGGGCTTTGCGTCCTTGGCACTTTTAATCTGTAAGGAGGGCGGTTCAGTCAGTATCGTGCTTTGAAGTCCGTTGGTACTATGTTAGGTGGGGTTCCGTACCATGATCTTATCCTTGTTCGTGTCATGCTTGATCGTGTCATGCTTGATCGATGTGATGGGTGTGTTCAGCTTGATAGTCACATTGGGCTGTTCCCTGAGCGCGGCCTCCAGGGCCTTGGGCAACGACTCCATGCCATCGGCGCCGAAGTCGATCAAGGCGGCCTTGGGCTGGCAGGCCAGCTTCTGGATCTGCTTGTCCTTCCCGAGAGTCTCGATGAGGTCCTTCTCGGACGTGGGCATGGGGCGCTGCCGAGAGCCGAGGTTCGGTAGATACCATCCCCAGTAGACGCGATCAAAGACCGTCTTGGCGCTGAGCTTGTCGATGTCGCCGCCGTAGATGCCGTGGATCATGGCCGACGCCATGGTCGCGGCGGCCTTTCGGCTGTTGCTGATCTGGTACATCCACTCGGCGATGGACGGGTCGTCTTTGGGGACGCCCTTGGAGCCCACGGTGGACTTCCACAGGAGCATGAGGGCGGCGGGGATGTTCTCGAGGTAGAGCGGTTCGCGGAAGATGTCCGTGACGGGGATTGCCGGTGGGAGCGGCACCAGGTGGTCCGGGTAGTAGATGTAGCGCGGCAATTCCGGGGGCGAGACTGGGACGAGGCCGAGATCGAGGGCCTGGACAGGTTGGGCTTGTTAGCGAGGAACACGGGGGGATGCGAGAAGGCATTCGCACCAGGTCAAAGAGCACGAGATCATCGTACCGCCATGTGTTGCCATGGAGCGACGTCATCGACCGCGAGCCGCGCTCGAACAAAACAGTTCCCTTCTTGCCGCCGACGTCGACGGGGACTCGGTCGCTGCGGACCCATCCGCCCAGCCGGTCGCTCGCCTCGTAGAGGGTGATGTTGGCCGTCGGCGGGAGCTTCTTGGCGAGGTAGTAGGCCGCCGTGAGGCCGGTCAAGCCGCCGCCGAGGACGGCAATGTCGGCGTGGGTAGAGGCCGAAGCGTAGGCGCGCCGTCCGTGGGTGTCCCGGCCGTGGTCGCAGGCGAGACGCAGAGAGGGATGCCGTAGTCGAGCCATCGCGAGAGGGGCCGCTGAGGCTATCGTGGTGGTGAGACTGCGGCGCCATGCGACGCAATTGAGGCGGCGGGCGGCGACATGGCCGGTCGCGGAGGGCGCGGCCGAGCTCAGGAGAGCAATGGCCGCGGATTGTGCACGCCTCTGGCCCATGATGCGAGTTCAATTGGGCATGGCCGGGCTTGTGGGAGGAAGATGGCCGGATTGGAGGTTTGAAAGTGGGCGGCTTCTTGACGGAGCTATGCCGGACAAATGCGTCAGGGTCTCGTGTCTGGCCATGGCGGGTGGCGCGAGCCTGCCGGGGTCGACATAATCCATGCACCCGTCTACAACTACATATATAGACCGAACATGGGGATTTATATTGTAGATATTGTATGTAATGGAATGGTTATATTATCAAGGCAATTGACCTGATGTTAGTCCCAAGCACTATTGAACCGGCCGTTGGGACATCTCACATGTGCAGCACACATGCCGAGATATCTTCAATGACACAAGATATCACCATATCTCAACAACTTTCAAGGCCATCCTAGCAAACGCCAGTCACTAAAAAATATATACTTCACTCAAGGAAACAAAATGCTTTCGCGGGTTTGTGGGGAGGGTGACGAGCCCTGGTCTTGCATTCTTGCCCCGTCGTGCAACCCGTCATGCGGGAATGCACGAGCTGGCCGCTTCGTGTGTTGCGGCCTCTATATATAGGTATGGTAAGGATACCAAGACGCTCGGCCGTCATGCCTCGACTCAAAAATCCCAACTGAGTCCCCCCCACTCCAAACGCCCTTCCATGCTCTGCCTCCCCAGCCAAGGACATTAGAAATCGACCATAATAGTACATGTCCATCGTCACGAATACAGCTTCTCATAGGGCTCCGGGTCAGCCATGCCCAGCCCAGCCCTGCCTAGTCCTGGAGACCTCATGTTCAGTTTTGTCTCCCATCCTCTCAGTTCATCCTCTTCTTCAACCGATAACCTCGGTGTCTTGTACCTGTTCCTGCTTGATTCCCTCCTCCTCCGGCTTGATCAGCTCCTCATCCGCTTGATCATCCACAAATTTCCTCTCGCTAACATGTTCCTCGCCTCCTTCAGCGGTCCAGACCTTATCCTTGAACCCTCCTTGCTGACCCTCCTCGTGCGCGAAAGCACATGTGGGGTTGAGACAGGGGTTGAACCTGCACTTGGTCTTGACGTGCGTGAACTTGCAGTTAGACGTTGTGCAATCCGCACCGTTCCGGCACAATGGCATCGATGGGTGCTTGAATGGGCACCGGGGGTTTTGGCAGTTGGGGAAGAACTTGCAGTCCTGCACGCTCTGGTGTGCGAGTCTCGCAGCTGGTGAGGGGTGTCGGCCGACACATTTGCGGTTCTTGCATGCCGCTCCAAAGCTGCAGTTGTCACTGGCATCGATGGTGGCTCCCGGGGGTGCTGCCGGCGACTGGTGAGCGAACTTGCAGTCCTTGTTGGTGCAGCTCAGGTTGTATTTGCAGGTATCGTCAGCGCTGGCACCCTCGCGCTTGCCTCCCGACATGTCGACATCCTCGCCTTCTCCCTCGCCCGTGGGCTTGTTGGTATCTTGCCTGTTGTTGTTTTGGTTCTGGCCTCTGCGGAAGTTGCTCCGGTTGGGGTCTTGGACTCGGTCAAAGAGTGACTTTCCTCGGCGCTGGTTTCCGAATCCTCCTTGGTGACCGTTGTGACCGTTGCCGGGGGCGCCGCCGCCGGCCATGAGCTGTTGCGATAGTTGGAACATCATCTGGTTTTGTTGTTCCAGCATGGCGACGAGCTCCATCTGGTTGGGCTGACCGCCCTGCATCATCCATTGTTGCGCCTGGGGACCACCGGCAGCCATGCCAGCCAAGCCAGCTTGGATGTTGGCAGTGCGGTTGTTATTCCGGGCGATTCCTCCGCGACCTCGGGGTCCAGTGGGGGGTGTGCGCCCATGCGTGTTGATGCGCTCGCTTCCGGTCTGGCCTCGAACTCGGTGAAGGGCACCATCGCTAGTACGGTCCATGGCCTTGTTCATCTGGCCAAACATGCGCTTATCTCGGCCACCCCGTTGGTTGCCGTTGCCGTTACCGTTGCGCATTGAGCGGGGGCCAGTAGGTCTGTCCAAAAAGTTAGTCAGGGGTAAGCCCGGGGATGCGGAAAAAAGGAAACTCACGCATTCAGTTCTGATACATCTCCAGCGGCCATGTCTGTGTCCATGTCGCCGGCCGTTGCGCCATCTTGGGGCGCTTCAGCCATTGAATCATTGCCGCCGTTGGTTGCTACGTTGAGCACCTCGATCTGTTCAAACAGCCACGATGAAAAATCGCGTGTGCTAGGATCGTCGGGCCCAAGGCCCAGCAGGTCGCCAGAGAGCTCTGCGGCGATTTGATCTTGTGTCTTGCCGTTAACCAGCATGAGGATGATGTACTCGGCGAGGGCGGAGTCATCAGCACCGCCAGTTCCCCATCCGACCTCGACAAGCTTTGGCTGGATGGCGACAGTGAGCGCCTCCGCCAGAGGTGTGTTGAGGCTGACTTCGACGGGCATGTTGAAGGTGAGAGGGGAGGTTGCGAAAGAGTCGCGGGTTTGGGTGGCGGACAGTATCGCCGCGAGCCTTGGTCGACACTCGGGCTTCAGAGACGCGTTCTTTGGAGCGGGAGCAATTCGCGTCGCGTATGAATCGAGTCGATCGCAGTGTCGCGAGGATAATATGGGTTGATTCGCGGAGTTTCGCCGATTGTGAGATGGCGGGTCGTTGCACAGGGGCAAAGTTGTAGCAAGCTTTGAAGTGGTTGAGTTAAGTTGGCAAAGCTCTGCCTGGCGTCACGGAGAAGTCGAGAAGAATGGGTCGCATTGGTCACGTGACGAGCGCCTCTTGTTCAACGGGCCACCGTTTAGGGCCGCGACGGCTCAAACAGCCTTTGTGATTCGCGGACATGGTTGATTGTTCATCTCTTAGATAAGGGCATTAGGGGCTTGGTATGGGCTCGGTGCCTACTGTATGGACTGAAAGGGCGCCCATTACGACGCCAGACAAGGCATCCAGAAGATTCTCGGTGACTGGCGAATCCCAGAGTAGGGAGATGATGCTCGTGGCTGTGGCTGGGCACCACCCAACGGAGGATTAGCGGTATTAGTCAGCCTCCCATCTGCCACAGTCACCGCTTGGTTTACCGCCTGATTGCCAAGAGAATGTCCCATCAGCCAGCTACCTGCTCATGCCATCGTAGTACGGGAGACATGATTTATAACATCGGCTCCAGTGATTCCCAAGTTATTTACGGACAAATAACGGCTCCTAGCGACCCCGGCCCCGCACGCCCGTGCCTAACAGGCCGGTGACGTCTGTGATGAAGTGAAGTGAAGCATCCATCCCCCTGTCGCGTCTCGGCAGTTTTCTTTATCGCCACCCACCTCGATCCATTCCCCGCAAAACAAGAACACACCTAACAGCGCGGGGATTCCTTCATGAGACTGCCGAGCGGGGGATTCGGGGAGAAATTGAAATTGAAATGGTGACGGAATCTCGGAGAGTCAGAATCTATTTAGAGTTCTTTGTGCCCCTTTTCCCTGGCGGCCGTGCCCTTTGCTCATCAAACAGGCAAACAAACAGAGAGGTTCATCCGAACTGGAGGGCAGTATATCTGCGACTCCATGGCTGTTGGCTGCTCGTTAATCTGCAGCCGTCCGTCTCGACTCATTTGTAGCTTAAATTATGAAGGCATAATGCCTGATGCACCATGCACCATGCACCATGTTCTCGAAAGGGACTTGTTAGGCTAATGTGCGCCATCGAGAGCCGCTACGAAGTGCAACCAACCGGCAACCAGCAGCTGAGCTGAGCTGAGCTGACTTGGCTCTTGAGCAAGGCGACCCTAATTACCACGTAACTTGGGAGGTTGGCCCAGCCTGGTTCATTGCCAGAGGAATGCCAAGCCACGACCCCAACATCCGACGGCAATGTATGTAGTACATGTGGAGCGGCCGATGCATATTCCGAACGTGGTTGGCCAAAACCAGGTTGAACAGCCAGCCATCTCCTCCGTTAGGATTCCTCCGATGATGTCCTGGCGAAGTACGAAGTACCTGATGGGTGACGGACGCCCATAGTTTCAGTAAGAATAGCCTGAGAAAGCCACACTCCCCTTATAAGCCAAGCCAAAGCAGGCGGAAACAAAAATAAAAGGTAAAAAGTAAAAATAAAAAGGAACCAGCACCAAGACAGCCAAGCCATTGCTGAGTGAGTCCTTTGCTGCTGACGGGCTGCATGAAAGACACCACAAGCGGCGCCGCTACATCACGCACCACGCACCACGCACCACGCACCACGCACCACGCATCACGCTGTAGGTAGCGACAGGACTCCGTACTTTGTTCGGCGATCAGTAGGCGGCGCCGGGCTGGGCTTGGCTTGGCTGGGCTGGGCTGGACTAGACTGGGCTGTGGAGCGTCGGCGATTAATACATACACTCGGGATCTTTGGCTTGGCTGCTTGGCTGCTTTGGCTGCCAAAGCGGCAACCAACAGGTTTCAACCATCTTGCACTTTTCGTTCGGCTCGCCTTTTACGAGCAAGCGCCGTCATCTCCAAGCCCAGCTGCAAGCCCGTCAGTCACAATTATACAATTATAGCAGCGGGCTGAGACTCACGAGTTCTCTCCCGCCCCCATAGCGGCGCGTGGACCGGTGGGATTCGTCCTGTCTTTTACCTGCTGCAAGCCGGACAGCCGCTATGATCCCTACAGCCCGATACTCCGTCTGCTGCTGCTCCTGCTCCTTGTCGCCCGACGCCGCCATCCTGACATTTCCCGCTACCTGGCCCATCCCTGCGCCTGACTCTGCGAGTCCAGCTAGCTAAGGTAGCCTTCAATATCGCGGCAACAAGCCAAAAGGCAACCAGCCAAAACAAGAAGCGCAGCATTCACATTCACTTCCACATTCACACTCACACTCACACCGTCCAGTCGTCCAGCGTCCCCTCCGCGCCGTATGCACCCTGCCAACCACCTCTTTTTTGGCATCGTCGCACCGCAGATCCAAGCAACCGTCGCCTACGCTTCTCTGCTGGACGTGTAACGTTGCGCGACCTCGGCGTCCCGTCGTGTCCTACGTCGTCTCCCAGCATCGCAGCCTCTCTCGAGTGCCACCACGCGCACACCCGCACGCTAGGGGACGGGCTGTGAGTCTCTGGCACGGCTGGCATCATTGATTCACTGGGATCTAGCTCTTGCAGATCCCAACTTTGGCCCTTGCTGGGCATCCTCCAAACCGCGACTGTGCTACGCAGTACCTCCCTGAGCCTCCCGTGGCTTGGGCCCTTGCATAGAGTCCCATCCAATAAATCCTCCCAAGCACATTCGAGGGGCTGACCCTCAGAGGCTCAGACTTCGCCCATCCCTAACACACGGCCCGGCCTTATTTAACTGGAATCCCCGTGCCACGGCCATCACCCTGCATCTCACTCCCGGTCCTTGGATTCCTTATAGGAGACCGTCTCTCCCGCTCTTCTTCGGTGCTTCGGTGCTTCCCTTGTCATCAATTGATCCCCTTTTCTCACCCATCTAGAGATCCGACCCCTGTCCATCTACTATCTACTGGCCTGTCTTCAGTGTCGATCACTCATCATGTGGTCCACACCTCTCCTCGCCGTGGCCGCCCTCGCCCTCGGTCATGTCAACGCCCTCTGGCCTGTCCCCCAGAAGATCTCCACCGGAGAAAAGGTCCTCTTCATCGACCAGACCCTCGAGGTGACCTACAATGGAGAGTCGGTACGCTGGATCCCCCCCGGTACCACTGGTGACCATGACGCTGTAATGCAGGATACTGAGACCTTGTTTAATAAACAGATTTCCTATACTTATGGGTACTCCCCCAGCTCCGGCTCCGACTTCAGCAGCAAGGAAATCGTCCAGGCCGGCGTGTCGCGTGCCTTCCAGGCCATCTTCCAGGACAACTTTGTTCCCTGGAAGCTCCGTGCGCGCAATTCCGACTTTGAGCCTGACGTCTATGAGACGAAGACTTTTGTCAAGTCCATCCAAATCACCCAGACTGAGAAGGATGATGACAGCGCCTTTAAGCCACTCGCTGGCGAAGTAGATGAGTCGTACTCACTGACACTCTCTGAGGATGGCAAGGCCGTCATCAAGGCCAAGTCGTCCGTGGGCTGCCTCCACGCCCTGGAGTCGTTCCTCCAGCTTTTCTTCAAGCACAGCTCTGGCACATTCTGGTACACCCCGCATGCCCCCGTGTCTATCGAGGATGAGCCCGAGTTCCCCCATCGTGGCGTCCTGCTCGACGTCGCTCGCTCGTGGTTCGAGGTCGACGACATCAAGCACACCATTGACGCCATGGCGTGGAACAAGATGAACCGCCTCCATCTTCACGTTACTGACTCCCAGTCGTGGCCACTCGAGATTCCCGCTCTGCCCAAGCTGGCCGAGGAGGGTGCCTATCGCAAGGGTCTGTCATACTCGCCTGAAGATATCAAGGGCATCTACGAGTATGGTGTCCACCGTGGCGTCGAGGTTGTCATGGAGATTGACATGCCCGGCCACATCGGTGTCGTCGAGCTGGCGTACAAGGACCTCATTGTTGCTTACAATGAGAAGCCCTACCAGTGGTGGTGTGCCGAGCCCCCCTGCGGTGCCTTCCGCATGAACAGCACCGCCGTGTATGATTTCCTCGATAAACTGTTTGAGGATCTTCTGCCCCGTATCTCACCCTACACCGCCTACTTCCACACTGGTGGAGACGAGCTCAACAAGAACGACTCGATGCTGGATCCTGATATTCAGTCCAACGACACCGAGGTTCTCACCCCGCTCTTGCAGACCTTCCTCGACTATGCCCACGGCAAGGTCCGAGACGCTGGTCTGACCCCGCTGGTGTGGGAGGAGATGGTTACCGACTGGAATATGACTCTCGGTGATGATGTCGTTGTTCAGTCGTGGTTGGGCGGAAGCGCCGTCAAGGACCTGGCTGAGGCTGGCCATAAGGTCATTGACAGTGACTACAACTTCTGGGTGAGTGACTTGCCCTCTTTTTCCGACGAGAGCGCCATGCTAATGAAGTATGACAGTACCTTGATTGTGGCCGTGGCCAGTGGCTCAACTTTGACAATGGCGAAGCCTTCCAAACCTTTTACCCCTTTGCCGATTGGTGTGGCCCCTCTAAGAGCTGGCGTCTCATTTATTCGCACGACCCTACGGCCGGGCTGTCCAAGGAGGCGGCGAAGCGGGTGCTCGGTGGCGAGGTGGCAGTCTGGTCCGAGACCATCGACGCCGTCAACTTGGACTCGCTGGTGTGGCCGCGAGCAAGTGCGGCTGGTGAGGTGCTCTGGTCTGGACGAACAGACTCGGGCGGCCAGAACCGGTCTCAGTACGATGCCGCGCCGCGGCTGGCGGAGATGCGCGAGCGCATGGTTGCGCGAGGCGTGCGCGCTTCGCCGGTGCAGATGCCCTTCTGCACTCAAGGCGATGCAGGGGAGTGCGCCTATACCTTTTCTTAAAGGGCGCGCGAACTCACGCCAGTTGTTGATTTCTCTTCATCTTGTACATACATACCTGCATTCTCAAGGAGTCTGGTCTTACGCCAAATGAATCAATGGTTTCTAGTTCGTCTCAGTGTGTTGCTTGTGGCATTACAATGCTGCTGTGATAACTATGTCGTGTGTTGTAGGTTTGAGGTGAGCCGGAGTGTGAGTTAGAGAGCGAAACGACCGGGACGATACGGAACGGGGCGGCCGGGGACGCGGGCGGGGGCTTCGGCTCCGACAAGTGGAGTACGGCTCAGCCCGCGCCGGACGGAGCATCGAGTTGTGCCGCAGGGCCGGTTACCTGCCATCTAAGGACATTGTGGGCGTCATGTTGTATTGTACTAGGCTCATAGTAGAATTGGCTGTTGCACATCGGCAAGGTCAGCTGGGCGCGCCACGGGCTCGGAGTTGGTGCGACGGCTCGTTGGTGACATCTCGGCATGTGACGGTCAAGGTGTGTCGTATCCCGGCGTGGGAGGAACTGTAATTCTCCCTCGCGCTTGTGGGTGCGCCTTGGCAGCGCACTATCGAGCCTCCAGCGTTGGCCGAGCCTGTGCAGTAGATGCCGCGTCTCGAATCCGGGGACGGCCGGGGAGTGATTCGCTCGGGACATGGACATGGTCTGATGTTATCGGGGCACGGCCACGGAGGTTGCCTACCCCACAAGACGGAGGCGGGAGAGTGTATTCGTAAAGGCGGGATGGGAACTGGAGGAGACGCTGGGAGGATTGGGGTCCAAGACTGCGGTTTGGAGTCCCCCGGCCGTTGCCCTCTTGAGCCAGGTTGCCGTTTTGGGAATCCTGATCGTCGACCCTGGCTCTGGCCGCTGTGTTTTCCTCCCACGCCACGGACTCTGGGCGAGCTTCCCAATTGCAGCTCCGCGTACAATCGTTTAGGTATATTCATTCTCAATTGTCGGTTGCTTGCTCCGTTATTCATTCCTGGGGTACGTGCTGCCATGTAGCGCTTACACCACAAGCATGCGGCTCTGAAGCAACGCATGTCAGATTTACAACCTCAGATCATGTAAAAAGTCACCCGATTATACGACAACATAACGACATAACGCAGCCTTCTACCTCGCAGGATACCGCTACCTGGATCCACGAAAAGTCCAGCCAACAATGCCCATTACCCCGCCGTCAATCCCAAGACCCTCCTCCACACCCACCCACAACAGGGCCCCCCCTGCGCCTCGGCAAACGTCCCGCAAAGACATCTGAAAGCGACGTTTCTCAATTGCTCCGACGCCCCGCCTCCGCTTGCCCCAGACGCCGTCTGTGGCGTCTCAATCGGGTAATCGGTTCGTCCTGGCGGCTCCGTCTTGGTTAGGAGGTGAGGGGAAGTTATGCGCCGCGCTCCTCGTTTGCGTTGTGCGCGATTGGTTGGCCGGGGATGCGGCCACGACAGGTTCTGATCTTAGTTATGCCGGGATTTGCCTTGCGTCCGAGGTTGCGAAGGTTTCTGTCCTGTGGGATTAATATCGAAGATCCTGCTGCTATGTTGGCTCCACCTCTACTTGACGTCTTGTTGTCTTGGATGACAACTTGCTATATACAACACACCGCATTAGACTCTCGAGTCAATGAGGCAAGAATTACATTTCTAATTACTCCCGCTGAGCAATTAGCTCGTCAACGCCATCCTATTCTTTTCCAATTGCATCTCTCCCTTCCCATCTCCACGGTGTCCCAAAATGGGTCTCATCGAAGCCATCCTGGAGCAAGTCTCCTTCAAAGCCATCTTCGCCATTCTCATCGCCGCGTACTCCGTCTGGCATGTAATATGTCGCATTGATGAGCATCGACGCATTAGACGTCTTGGAAACTATGGCCCACACCTCACAACGTACTTTCCGCTGGGTAAGTCCTCACTCACAAGCTTCGTCTTGTCACTCAAAGACTCACTTTCCTCCACCAGGTCTCGACCACCTCTACAAGACCGTCCGATCCACCATAAGACACGAAAACCTTGACTTCTGGCGAAATCATTTGTTTGGTCCCTTCAACTCCTGGACCTCCGAGGCACGCATGCTCAACATGCGCATCATCTTCACCGCCGACCCAGCCAATCTCAAGGCCATACTAGCGACGCAGTTCAGCGACTACGGCAAAGGCGAGCCCTTCCACGCCGAGTGGAAAGATTTCCTCGGCGACAGTATCTTCACCACCGACGGACATCAGTGGCATGCCAGCCGCCAGCTCATCCGGCCTCAGTTCACCCGCGATCGTGTCAGCGATTTGCACTGCTTCGAGGCACATATGCAGACGTTTTTCCGTGCCATTGCGAATGGGGGACCCCTGGAGGGCGAGAATCAGGTGGTGGATATGAATGGTGTCAATGGTAAGGTGATGGATATCAGCAGTTTGCTTTTCCGCTACACGCTCGACGTGGCAACCGAATTCCTCTTGGGATCCGATGTCAAGTCTCTTACGTGAGTGATCTCCCTCAACCCTTTCTTCTTACCAAACAATTCCATGCTTATTATATAATAGTACACCTGTTCAGGAGTTCGCCGAGGCCTTCAACGAAGTTCAACGCATCCAAAACATCATTGCCCGGACGTCCAAGGCGCGGCCCCTTGTCCCCAAGTTCGCCTTCCGACGCAATCTCAAAATCGTACATCACTTCGTCAACTTCTACATCGAGCGGGCCCTGCGCATGAGCCCCGAGGAACTTGCCCGCAAGTCCAAGGACGACCACTCTTACACGTTCCTGCACGCCCTCGCCGGCTTCACGCGAGACCGCACCGTTCTGCGCGACCAGATCATGAGCATCCTCATCGCGGGCAGGGATACCACCGCTTGCACTCTGTCCTGGGTTATCTATGAGATGGGCCGCCACCCAGAAGTTGTCGCGAAGCTGCGAGTCGAACTCCTCGACACCGTTGGTCCTACCCGAACCCCAACATACGAGGATCTCAAGAACATGCCCTACATGAAAGCCATCCTCAACGAGGCGCTACGCCTGTACCCGGCGGTGCCCTTCAATGTCCGCCTCGCCCTCAAGGACACGACGCTCCCGCGCGGCGGCGGACCAGACGGCACTGAGCCCCTGCCGGTCCTCAAAGACACGCCCGTCGCATACTCAACACTGGTGATGCAGCGCCGAGCAGATCTGTACCCGCCTGTGTCGGATAAGTTCGCCGACCCTGACGTCTTCAGCCCCGAGCGGTGGGAGCACTGGCACCCCAAGCCGCACGAGTACATCCCCTTCAACGCCGGCCCGCGGATCTGCATCGGCCAGCAATTTGCGTTGACCGAGATGAGCTACGTGTTGTGCCGCATGTTCCAGCGGTACGAGAAGGTGGTGAGCTACATGTACGAGGTTGACGGCGGACAGCCCATGCTCAAGGCTGATATTGTGCTATCGCCTGGTCAGGGGGTGCGAGTGGCTTTCTGGGAGGCGTAGACTTGGTTCCATCTTTTAGCCAGGTGCAGCGAGCCCGATGATGATGTGTATGAAGCACTCTGTAATTCCTAGTAACTAGTTCGATAGGCCCCATATCTACTCCCCTATTTTGACCCGTATTGAATGCTTATATGATTGGTGCCGTTGTCCAACTACCCGCTCGCAATGCATATCCAAGAAATAACCCCAATGCAATGAGGCAGTCGAGAACCCCTTGCCCCTTGCCCAAAGATACACTAGGCTAGTTTATTGCTTACCAAAGCTATCCTTCACTGCCTTGCCGAATCTCTTGATGGCTTCATTCATGTTCTCAGGAGTCGCGGAGGCGTATGTGGCACGGAAGAACAATCCTGGAGGTGCCTTGTCCTTTTCTGTGAGGAACCACGAGCCTCTTGCAACTAACACACCGCCAGTGATGCACGAGTCGAAGATCTCTCGTTCAATATCCACAATGCTGCGTTCCGTGGCCTGTGGGTGCTTGGTGTAGTCAACTTGAAGCCACATCTGGACTCAGGTGTCAGCTATCGCCTTACAATGGAAATCTGAGTATTTAAGTGCAAGTGTGTACTTACAAACATGCCCGCTGCAGGGGGCTCCCAGGTCACAAGGTCGCGAGGGAGGTGATCCTCACAGGCGGCCAACAGAGCATCACGCTTTTTGGTATACTCGAGACGCAAGTTCATAAGCCAGCGCAAGTAACCTTCGTGGCCCCAGGTCTCGTCGAGTAGCTTGTACAGGATAAGTTGAGAGAAACCGCTGGGTCCTTGGCTGGCCACCTCGGCATGGCGGACGTAGCGCTCAATGATCTGCGCCGATGCAGTGATCCATCCAAGACGAGAGCCCGGTACAAGAACCTTGGAGAATGAGTCCATGCGCATGACACGTCCGTCAACATCCATGCTCAGATATGAAGGAATGAGCGATGAGACGAAATCGTCAACCGTCTCGGGCGCTGGCACGTCTGGCTGGTTGCGGCCGGTATAGGGCTGCATTTGAATAAAGTAGTAGGGCTCATCCTCAATAATGTATAGGTCGTGCTTTTGGGCGATACGGTAGAGTGCCCGCCGTCGCTCAATTCCCTGCGTTGCTCCCGTGGGGTTCTGTCCAGAGGGCACGGTATATAGGAGATGGGGCTTTCGGGCGCCGCGAGCCTCCGCGTCCCAGTTAGTCAAGAGCTCATCCATTGCCTCGGGAATGAGGCCTTGTTCGTCAATCTCGACTCCGAAGGTCTTGACTCCCAATGGGGTGATCGTCTCCAAGGCAGTCGAGAAACTAAATGCCTCGGTCAGGACGGAGTCGCCACGGTCCTTGTCACAAAACATTCGTAGCGCCTCCTCCAGGGCACCGGTGCTACCAATGGTCTGGCAGATCTGCCAGTCCGCATACGGAGGCTTATAGACGATCTCGGTATGCTCAGTTAGGTACCGCATCATCTGGGGAGATCCAGTAGCTTGACCATAATTGAGAGCGATGGACAAGTCATAAGTGCCGTCGCGGTCACGGACATCGTACTTCCCCACCTTGACAACTTGGCCAGACTCTGCCGTTTCCTTCTCGGAGAAGTTGGGAGACACAGGCACCTTAAACTCGAGTTCAGCAAAGGGGAACACCTCGCTTGAGGGGAGGCCACCTCCGAGAGAGATGAGTCCGGGGTTTTTCATATGTTTCGCAGCTTGTTTTAGAGTACATGGCTCTCGTACTCTACTTTCGTAGCTCAAGTGGTCTAGGGTGCCGTGTTAGTTGTGAGCTCTCCGGGTGTTTCCATTCCACACATACTGTCCCAGCGTTTGGCATTGAGCTTGCCAGCAGTCTTGAAAGGCGATGCGTAAGCCACGCGAACAGTCTCACGAAACTCAATTGAGACAACTTACCGATCCCTTAAACATATCGCTGTCAGACGCGGCAGCAACTCCAGCCACGAGCTTCCCCGCTTTGGCCCGCCTTGCCTTAATCTCGTCAATGACCGTGGCGCCCTGACTCTTGTTCGCGGAGAAGAGGTAAGACTTGGTGTGAAACATTTGGGTGTGACGGATTATTGGCCGCAGCCGAGCCACCCTCAGGATCGGGAACATGGCGGCGGGAGGTTGGCGATTGGCACGAAGAAATGATGACTGGAATGAATGGTGGTTTAGAGGATTGACAAGAAAGGCAGGATGTATTACGATCTAAGTATGTCCGGGATTCAGCCAAGCCGTGAGTCACGCGGACGACTCTAGCTCATCGACTTGCCGAGCGGGTTGGAGGATAGATAAATCGACAAGGCAAAGAAAGATACGGTTGTTTTGGCGGAGGTTGCTTTATTAAGCGCCGTCCACCCCGGCGCCGATAACAACGAAGCCGGTGCCGGAGACAGGCTCCCGGCCGACCGTAACCGGTGGTCAGAGCTCCAAGCTACCCTATATCCGGATGGCGAACCCCCCTCGACCACCCTGGAGCCACTTGCATCCCTCTTTATTACGTCTAGGGCGTGCTGTAGGGCGTATCTGATAAGCGATGAGGCTACTCGTGATGCATTGTGTTGCTTCGTTCACCGAGTTTTGTGGTTTCCCGGCTATCCGGTGTCCACATCGTCCATTGCGAAGTTGACATTGGGCGCCCTTTAACAACAACCCCGCAGCGCACGCCCGCAACAACATCTCCAGCTCGTAATAGATTGGCGCAATTACTCAATACCAGACACACATGAATAGCTCACCCCGCAAAATGACGATCCACTTACACCACGGCCCGGCGGCGCTCGGAGCACCCCGGAATGGGGAATGGGGAATGGGAGGTGGGATCTGTGGTATAAGCCATCATCAGTCGGAAGCACGCAGTAAGTAGAATCCGTATGCACGTAGCGCACGTTGACAAGGCTTGCAGAGTCACCCAAAACCTCGGCATGAGCGAGATCCCATACTTAACTTGAAAAACCGTCAACTCAAGTCTAAATGCTGTTAACCGTTAACCTCATTCACTCCGCCCTTCGCCCAACCTCTCCAATTTCGCAAAATACACCAGGATAAAAACATGAGAAACCACAACCGAAATAACAGTGGCGGTATTGCGAAGCTTGTGCGCTTCTTTCGTCGGGGCGATTTGACTAGGAGCTACATGCCCGTTCCATTCGAGCCACGAACGCATCGTCACTGTCGCTCATGGATGCCGTACCCGTGGACACGAAGGCTTACTGCGCTCACCAGCATCGCCACGCACACGGCCCACGAGACATGTACTAGCATGATGTAGTCGGCACTTGCCCCGGTGCACTCTCCTGCAACCGCACCGACAGCAACACAGACCGCAAATATGTACGGCTGATGGGCGTCGTGGGGCTGGCGTCGATGGAGGAACGACGCTGCTGAGCACCCAAACACGATGCAGGCGGCGAGGAGCATCCATCGCGACGGGCGGACAAGAAAGTCGATGCGAGACGCTTTTGGCCAGGTCTGGCAGCACCCGGAGCAAGTGTCAGTGTCACTTCAGCCATTACGGTGGGGAAAGAGGTGAATGAATGGGTAAAGGAATGAGTGGACAAGCTGATGCCTAGGCAGCGCAAAGAGAAGCCGAAGCAGTTGGACCCAGACCCAAGTTTCCAACGAACATACCGCATCGGGTGGACGAGTTGCTTTGCAGAGCTGGTTCATGTACGTGGTCATGATCCAGGCGCTGGAGCTGGCTGGCAGCAACTCGACCAGGTCAACGAGGGCCTTGTGGACCGGGGCATGGTGTCCATGCCCTTTTTCGTTCCGTTGAGGGGGTTTGTTCGTCTTTTCAATTATCGATGACATGAAGTCGAGGGCGCCGTGTCGCTGCGATCTAGTCGACCTGGACGTGCGAAACTGAGCCTCAAGTCTAGTCTTTCGCCACAGGACTTGGAAAGGAACCCGGCAAGGGTTTTAAAGCCAGAACAAGAACGAAGTTGCCTCGTTCAAGTTGGACTCCGAGGCGACTCTTCCTGGGGCCTGGCGGCCTCGAGTACGCAAAGGGAAACAGGCGCCGTCTCCTTGATCAGCTGCGACGGCAGGTGTAGCCATGGCGCAGGCGCAGGGAATGAACATGAGGCTCTTGAGGCTCCTGTATGGACGTAAGCTCTCATATGACGCCCGCACTGCCTGCACTGCCCGGTGACCTTTGGCGTTGTCGCCTAAATGCAGCGATGCCCAAACACCAACGTTGGGCTATTGAAGTGTACCAGGCGACCCCAAGATGAGGCTGTTGGTCAACTTGCTCAGAGCCAACCATTCCAGCTCTCTCGCGGTTCGCCAGGCGCCAGCTTGGTCGCATCTGGGGCGCATCGAGGTTCGCGTCCAACTCCGCAGGGCGCTCCGCATCAAGCTCCCCCACACGAGGCAGCAAGTGCTGACCCCCCCAGTCGACTAACAGCATCCTCAGTGGCCAGGATCCTTATCGAGCCGTTGAGGTCTAACAACCACCTGGGGAAAGCTGTCATTGCATCGCCCAACCATCGTACTGGCCCGTCTCTCTCACCTGTGATGGGATGGAAAAAATCGGCCGCAATCGGAACCTAATGGCACAAGACTGTCCCGAGTCGTTCGCCCACGCCTCAGGCAACAGAGCGGCGTTGAAAACAACGCCCGTTTCCATTGGGCTGGGCCATGGCCTCCCTCCCATAAAACCTTGGGCAGAGCAACTGACATCGGGCAGCGCCTTGCTATCTCTTCTTCGCCTTTTATAAAAATTACAAAACACCGTTTTCGCACGCGTACCGCTCCAAGCGCACTCCGTCGCCTTCACCCTTGTCCTTGCCTGCCCTCATGATCGTCACTGTCGACTTACAGCCATCACACCAATAACCAACATGGCCGACGATCATAGTCGATTCTGTTGGGAGGCTGCGGTACACTGCGCAGAAGTGTTGCCCGCGGGGGTCCTCATGGGTACTGGGTTAGCTCTCAGTCGGCCCCAGGACCATAGCGTTGATACAGTGTGAGTGTTGCGTGTTGCCGCCACCATTGCCGCTGTCAACATCAGAGCTGACTATAGCCAGTATCGTCGTGATGCTCGTCGTGTCTGGCGCAATCTTGGCTCTTGCGTACAAACCGGTCCTTCAGGCGTATGCATAAACCCTTGGGCTGAATGTGTCGATGAGTGCTGATGACAGCCCAGAGCAAACTTTGGCCAGGTTGCCGTTCTCCTGGCCTTGTGTTGTGTCGCTCACCGGATCTTTAGTCGTACGCACGCGCTGCAACTCACAGATGAGAAACTTCTACTGGATGAGCTCATTTCGTGCCTAAGAGAATATGCGGTCATGATGGCTTGTCTCGGTTCTGCGATTTGCATGGCATGTCCATCCCCCATGCAAAGACCGTCAGTAGATCCCATCCCGGTCGAGCAACGAGACCCATTGGCCTCAAACGCACCATCTCTCTGCCAATATCAGGATCTAGGACAGTCCTGTGATCTTTCTTCCCAGTCAGACAAGCTCGAATGCCTCTCAGATGTCGGATCCTTACCTTTCCGGCATGTTGGACCCACGTCCAGTTATTCAGAAGCCTCAGAGTACTCAGTCTTGACACTCTCGTCATCCCGCGGCCGAGTTGACCCAGTCTTGGCCATGTCGATATTTCAATTGTCCATGAAGATGAACACAGTGATGTCAACTCGGGACGAGGATGCCTCCTCGACTGAACCCCAACTTGAGTTCAATTAAAATTGAGAAGAGAACCCTCTCTTGACACCGTTGGATCCCCATGGAACATGCCGAGAAGGTGACGACCGTTGGACCGTGGATCCAGGCTGGATATATTCTCAACCCATCCGTGGTTGATGGGACCCGTTCCTTGGCGTGATGAATTCTCCTTTGCTTTATTTCTTTTTCTTGTTCCCTGATTGGACGATATCGGAACTATAGGCCAAACTTGCGACCCAGGACATCAAAGGACATCAAAGGACAGTTGCACAAACCCCATTGGTCTCGTCCTTTCTTGAGAGATGGGAGTTCCTTGGAAACCTCACCAAAATACAAACCCGGTTTGAGGAGATGCTTTCCTCAAAACTCTGCCAACCCCGGCCGGACAACAACAGTTTTCGCTTGGAAGACGGTACAAAATAGCGACCCACAAACAGACAAATAGGCGTGATTAATGGACGATGATCAGACTCTGTCGGTAATGACTCCATGCCTGGAAGGAAGGGATGTACTCGAGGACCGACCAAGGGCAGGATCGCCAGGGAGCCAAAATTCTTTTTGGGAATAGAACCAAGACTGGGATACTCGAAGTTGATATGCTGAACCTCTTGCTTGATGGGCACACTGCAGAACGTGGATGTCCAAAGTGTGATTCGTTTTTGCGGGGCCAGTTTATTTCATGGCTCATTTGGTGCCTGTGACTTCATCGAGAAACATTCCAGGGAATTGGAATCTTCATTTTGGACAGCTGGCGGTGCGATCGTTTGCTGATATCAGAAGAGATCTAAAGTCTGAGGCGTCGGCATGGATGGTATAGAAGCAAAGAGGGCGTGGGGAACACGGCGCAGGCCGGATATTAAAAGGCACGCCCTACGGGACTGGAAATACCACATCTGTATATATATGAATTTGGATTTGCTGGTCGGCAATTGAAGCAACGAATGTTCGAATTGTCCGTTCTGCAATGATGAGATGTCGTTTGGGTGAGGATGGAAGCTGCGGATGCTCGAGACAGAAGTCGTGTAGCGGAAATGGGCTGGCTTATGTAATCCACTCAGAGAGCTTCCCCACCAATGACGGGCGACCGTGATGACAGCACCGCCAGGGAGCTGATCCGCGACACGGAGCGACTCTCATCAGTTGGCGTCCCCTCTTCATCCAGCAACAGCGCCTTAAGCCAATGGCCCCGAGACACCCTTTCCGAGCGAGCGCACATGGTCATGTTTGAGGCCTCGCCCCAGCGAAACATCTACCCCCAACGGCTGCGTATCGGCATCGAACGGGCTGCAGCGCATCCACTGAGCGGAGGAGCTAGCTGCCCGCGATGTATTGGCCTATTGGCACGCCGCGCATCTACGCAACCAGCAGTAGTCGAGCCCCTGCCTGTCGGCTCGTCGTCTCCCACGATGGTCTGTCGAGCCCTCTTGACTCCAGCCTGACGGCTTCACCGGCCTTTCCCAGCGGACAGCCCCGCGGCATCGACGATGATCTCCTACCCCCGCCAACCCCCGTTACGCCCGGGTCTCCCAAGACACCCCGTATCGAGTCCGTCGAGCACGACGATGACGGCTCGACGGACTCTCGACCAGACTCGAGAGGCTCGGATGCAGACGACTTACCGTTGAAGGACCCCGTGCTGGCTATGCGAATCTCACGCTCGGGGAACTTGTTTGCCGTCATCACAGCTACATCCATCACTGTCTGGCAAACAAAGGTATGAAACTCGCCTTCTTGAAAAGGATACATTGATGTTGATTATTGCAGCCAACCGTCGTTCTCGCCGTTGTCGTACGATCCGAAACCTCTCTTCAGCTCTATGGCAAGAACGTCGACCTCCTCTTGAGACCCGATTCCGCTATTCTCGTCATACGCACAGATCTGGGCTTCCTCATTACCTACTCCATCGCCACCGATGCCGACTCTCGCACGTACAAATCCCACTTTTCCAACTACCATAATGTTCAACGGCGAAGGCAAAGCCTAATTGGCGGGCAGGCCGGCCTACCCCCAGATCAGTTGCTCTGGGGACCGGGCGAGGGATCCGGTATTCGCGACGTTAGCATGCGGTTTCGAATGGTCATCAAGGTTGATGCTGGAATCGAAAGTGCAATTGCTCTTGACGATGAGTTGGTGGTGGCAACACGGAAACCAGCGGCCGTCCAATGCATCCGCTGGACCCCTGACAGCACAGGAAGCCAAACAAGGACCGAGATAATCAGCCGAATGGGATGGGTCGAGAAGAAGGAATCCATCGTTGAGATGACACATGACCGACCGATGAATTTGTCTACCTGGATCACAAGTAGCGGCCGAGCGTATGCAGTACAGCGTCAAGCACCTCGGACGGAGAGCAGCCAGTCAGATGACGCCGATTCCAAGCGACTCTTCAAGGGACATTGCTTTCATAACCCGACGACTAACAATGAATTCGCGGTTAGAGCCGTCATTAATGCCCGCTTCTCTCTCATCGCTGTTGGATGTAGAGATGGTACGGTGCAGGTATACTCCGTTCGCGACTATTCTGGCAACATCCCCCATTCCCATACCCACAAAATACCTGTGTCAGTGTCATTTTCAGGTGCTTTCACGACCCTAAGTTACTCACCGGATGGCTACTGCCTTTTCGCAGGTTTTGAGAAGGGATGGTCAACCTGGAGCATGTTTGGCAAGCTTGGGAGCAATAGCTTCGGAGCTGAGGAGACTACCTCACGTGTCAATGGAGAGGAATGGCTTTCAGGAGTTCACTCTGCGTATTGGCTCGGTGGGGGTTCCGAAGTTCTCATGATAGGACGTCACCATGAAGCAATCTGGTCCTTGGAGATGGCCAAAAATGCCGTTACCGGATGTTACAATGAAGCCAACATTTTCCGGACAGTCCTTCAGACACCATCGGGAGTAATGGTGTACAGAGGCTATGACGTCCCAGACCTTACCAGTATATCTGCTGAGCCATTTCTATGGCACACGGCAAAAATCCCGGCGACCTATCTTTTACACCAGTGGCCCATTCGGCAGACAGTTATATCACCGGACGGTCGATATGTTGCAGTCGCCGGCCGCCGTGGACTCGCTCACTACAGTGTCAACAGTGGGCGTTGGAAGACGTTCGCCAATCAAGAAATGGAGAACGAGTTCCAGGTAAGGGGTGGCATGTGCTGGCATCAGCACATCCTCGTCGCGGCAGTCGAAGGCAACAGGACATATGAATTGCGCCTGTTTTCGCGTGAGACTGCTCTGGATTCATCCCAAGTACTCCACACACAGAAGATCCCTGCCCCGGTGGTACTGGTGACTACATCTGGCGAAGACTCTCTCCTCGTTTACACCTACGAAAACCTATTATATCACTTTATCTTCACGCCTTTTGGAGGATCGGTTCGCTTGGTGCAAGTGGGCCAAATAGCGTTCCACGGTATCGTCAGATCTCCAGCAAGAGTTCGAGGGCTCAGCTGGATATTGCCTGAGAACCAATTGGCGGATGGCGATCCTTCCCAGGATGTGGCAGTGGCTTCGGTCATCTTCCTGGTGGATGGCAAACTCGTTGTGCTACGGCCGTCGCTGAATGACGAAGGGCAGCTCAAGTATGACATGCGAATCATCGCACAAAACGTGGAGTACCATGCAAGCATGCGAGACCAGCCTCTGCACCACATCAGCCACCAAATCGAGGAATCTAGCCCGCGAAATGGTTCACCTGCGTTGCGGGACTCATTATGGGTATTTGATGGGATGGAATTGAAGGCTTGGCCTAGTATCAACGACGTACTGGAAGCAGTTTCGGCGGACAGCACCAAGGAGCCGCCCGCGCCGGCCTCTATCCCCGTCGATTTCTACCCGCTCTCAGTGCTTTTGGAGAAGGGCATTGTGTTAGGAGTGGAGTCAGACTTGGTGCAACGTCGTGACGTGAGCTTCTCCTTCTTTCACTTCGCACTTAGGGTAAGTAAAATTGTCTCGATGATCTTAGATGCAAGCTAATTATCTATAGACTCATCTCGTGCTCCCGGATATACTACGTTTCTATCTTAAGCAAAGCAGAATCGTCGAGGCGAGTCACCTGGCACAACAATACCAAGACCTCGAGTACTTTGCACACGGCCTTGAGATTCTGTTACATCGAGTTCTGGACGAGGAGGTCGATACTTCACCAAAGCCCGAGGACGCCGTGTTGCCTCGGGTGCTATCTCTACTTTCGTCATTTAAAGAGTATCTAGACATTGTGCTACAATGCACACGCAAAACCGAAGTGCGGCAGTGGAAAACGTTGTTTGCGTACCTGCCACCAGCACAGGAGCTTTTTGAGGAGTCATTGCAGAGAGGATCACTGAAGACCGCAGGAGGCTACCTCATTGTGTTACATACCCTGGATGAGTTGGGCTCCTCGACAGAACAGTCGGTACGGCTTCTATCCCGTGCCATGCGAGAGGGCGACTGGGAGTTGTGCAAGGAGCTTGCGCGGTTCTTGGCGGCAATGGACGAGACGGGCGAGACGCTGCAAGAAGCCATGAGGATGGTTGACGTGGTGATTAAACAGGAGCCAGGACTCGATGGGTTTGGCAGTCGGCTACAAATTCCATCGGGGAGAGGGTTGAATGGATCATCAGGCCAAACAAGGAGCGGAGACGACGATGCCACTGAATCGGATAGACGGTCGACGAGCGACACGAGCAGTATCGCGTCGACAATCAGCGCACCGTAAACAAGACTACGGGTGACATTATTTATTTTGGGAGATTTGGGGGTTTATCCTTGGAGTTTCAATGTGTTTTTTGCCTAGACATTTACTGGGTATTTTGGGGAGCAAGAGTTGGAGGGATGGAAAGCTTGCCTGACAGGAGACATGGCTCTTTCACTGGCATATAGCCTATGAGCCTCTGAGGATCTATGTAACTAGTAGAATTCATTACATACTCGGATTATTTGGGAATGTCGTATTGCAGCATGTCTGTCCGCCCTAGATCTTGATAGTCCGATGAGGTGGTGATGTGAGGTGATGTGAGGTGATGCGAGGTACGTACCGGATTTGGGGTCACGTTACCTTATCGGCTGTGCTGTGGCAGGGCCCCATTCCTAATCCTAATCCTAATCCCGCACGCATACTTGCATACGGGCAGACTCGCAGACTCGCAGACTCGCAGAGACTCGGGCGGCTTGCAACCCCACCACAGAGCACCAGTATTATCCGCCGCCTCCTTCTCGCGCCCAGACGACGCCTGCAGATCCTCAATCACGGCCACCCTCATATCCGCCCTCCTCCCGCCGCCTTCCACGCTCGCTCGCTGCTGGGCATGGTCGCTCGGCCCTGAGCAACCCTGCCAGCTCGCTCTCTCTCACCCCCACCCGATCCCCGTTGCCCACCATGATGGACGACTACGTCAGTGAGTCCGACAGCGACTACACCAGCTATTGGCGAGACTGGGTGAGTAGCAGTGCGCAACAGTGACGACGGGATTCTTCAACGCCCACCATCCACCGCCAGACGCCCGACACCGCCGCGCCGCAGCCTTCAGCCTCGTCCTGGCGGGGCTTAGCCGAACCGTCGATTGAGGCAGTCTGTGCTTGTGGAGGGGATTTTTCTGATTGTGGAATACCTGGGCTAACGCGACTTCGCATGTGCGCAGTTCATTTCGTCAAGGGGCAACGAGTACTTTTGCGAAATCGACGAAGACTACTTGACCGATCGCTTCAACCTGACGGGGCTCAACACCGAAGTACAGTACTACCAATATGCCTTAGACTTGGTCACCGATGTCTTTGACCTCGACTGCGACGATGAGATGCGCGAGACGATTGAGAAGTCGGCCAGGCATCTCTACGGCCTAGTTCACGCCCGATATATTGTTACTACCAGAGGTTTGACCAAGATGGTGCGCTTTCTCCCCCTCTGTCTTTCTTCTGGCCTATTCTAACGTCATCTCTCTGGAACAGCTTGACAAGTATAAAAAGGCCGACTTTGGCAAGTGCCCGCGCGTCCAGTGTCACTCCCACCCGCTCCTTCCCATGGGTCTCTCCGACGTCCCCAACCTCAAGCCCGTCAAGCTCTACTGCGGCCGCTGCGAGGACATCTACAACCCCAAGTCGTCGCGGCACGCCGCTATCGACGGCGCCTACTTCGGCACTTCCTTCCACAACATCCTCTTCCAGGTCTACCCCGCTCTCATTCCTACGAAGAGTGTCAACCGCTACATCCCCCGCGTCTACGGTTTCAAGGTCCACGCCTCTGCTGCCCTCGTCCGCTGGCAAAACGCAAACCGCGACGACATGCGCCGTCGCCTGCGCAAGCTCGAGATCGACACTGGCTTCCGCGAGGAGATGGGCGAAGAGGAGGACGAAGACGAGGACGAGGTCGAGTTTGAGGGCATTGATGGGCGCATGGCTGTTGTAGAGGGACTCTGAGACTGAGCAAGACTTGGCTACGGAAGGAAGACACGGATGCGCGGATGCCAAGATGTGAGGATACCAGACGGCTCGGAAGGGATGGGAAACAGCGTGGGAGTGTCTTTGTCTATGGATACCGCCTTTGCCCTACACCGCAGTAATATCGCCCTGTCGTGTCGTGCTTCTATTGTTCGGTCGGTTCTACGGATAGGCGTTGTCTGGGAAGACGGGGCTGGGCTAACCAAACAAAGTACGAATGAATTCTTTGAGTTATAGCTGTTAAATGGAAGCGCCTTTTTACTATTTTGTGTTCTTTCCCCGAAAGAGTTCATTTTCAAAGGTGTGTGGGGGGGGGGGGGGGGGGGGTTAAATGAGTGAGTAATGTTCACAAGAGTATATAATACCCAAATCTGATTAAATGATTGGTCATTGTCTGTTCGTCGTTTCAAGTTTCATGCAAAAGTTCTATCTGTCCGAGGTTTTCCGAACCGCACCACCCAATTTCCCTGCTTCTAGAGCTGATTCCATTGCCATGTCCTGCAATGTAGTAACAGAAAAAAAAAGGTCACAAAAAGCCACCCATTATTTTAATAATAATTACAAATACCATGTGTGCTCTTAGACACGGTCATCACGGTCGTCCCGTGGGTTCATTCGCTGCAGCTCGACATCCTGGAACGGCGGACGCTCACGGGAGTGATCTAGCTCGTCGTCAGAGTGGTGAAGTGGGACAGGCCTCTGGGTGGCCGCGCCTGATGTCATGGCCGGGTACGAAGTGTTGGCAGACATGCCCGTGTCGTGGCGTTGAGAGCTCGGGAGCATCTCCTCGTCCTCGCCGGCGTAACCAAGCCGACCTACGCCAGCCCAGAAGGCACGTTCTTCGCTACGGGGTCCCCAAGCCCAACCAGCACCGACACGGATGGGAAGGTGGTAGTAGCGGAAGGCGTAGATGGAGGTAACGGTGCCCATGAGAAAACCAAAGAGGATATCGAATCCATGGTGACGGTAGTCATACCAGCGGGACGAGGCGACGAAGACGGCGCAGGCGAAGGGCACGATGGTGAGGACGAGCAAATAGATGGGCGGCGCTGCAGCCTGGCGGCGAAGTGACTGAATCTTGATATTTTGCTCGAAGGCGTTTTCGTCAAGTTTGTTCGAGGGGAACGACCCTGCGGTGCGGGTCGGCTCATATCGATCCACACTCGGGCGTTGTCGAGAGGGGAAGGCGGCGTGGCTGTGGGCTCCTGCAACAGAGGAAGCGCTGGGCAGAGCGAAGGGGACGGTGACGGAGAACTTGCTGGCGAGGAAGAGCGAGGCATAGATTAGGCCAGCAGCGGCGGAGGAGGAGTGGCCGCTGGGGTAGCTTCGGAAGCCGTCGTTAAGGATACTCCTGTCGGTTTGGGTGCAGATATCGGCAGAGACGAGCTGGCCGGTCATGTTGCGCCAGGCCAAGCCACCGACGATGTAGTCGGCGACATTGTCGAGGTCCGGCTTGCAGCGGTCGAGCAGGTCGGGGCGAGGCTTGCCGAAGATGTTCTTCATGGACTCGGTGAAGAACCAGGCGGAGACGAGGGCGAGGGCGAGACCAAGCCAGCCAATGTGCAGCTCCCAGAGCTTACGCTTCCAGACCAGGGCCTTGGGGGTGTCCTTGGGAACCGTGGGGCCCGGGACGAAGATGAGAGAGACTGTGGCGATGATGACGATGGGGACGCCGGCGTTGAGGATGATGAGGAGGTAGGGCGGGACAAGCTCATGTTCGGTGTAGGGGAATCTATTGAGAATAGTTGTTAGCTGAGGGGCTTGGTGGAGGGCGTTGAAAGGCGGAATTGCCATCGACAATGAGGCCGGGGGGGACAAAGACGCACGAGATATCGGGGTTGACTAGGGAAAAGGGTCGCTTCGCAGGGTCGATGTGGCCCAACGCGGCAGCGATGCCGGCGACTGCAATTAGAGAAATCCAGTCGAAGGCATAAGATAACACCAGGCGCATGGAGATGCGGCCTCGCCGACTGGAAGGAAAACCTGGGGCCGAATCCGTCATCTTTTGGTAAACTTTGGGGAATAGAGCCATTGTGAGAGCCCAGAGAGGGCGGAGAACGATGGGGTATATAAGGTTGCGGTGTCTTGCAAACAGTCAGGCGACGCCCCGAAGCAGTAAACTAAACAAGAGACGGCGGCCCAGGGGATCTGGGACGGTTTGCTCGGAGCTCCGATCTGGCGTTGGCGGGTGGAGGTTTGATGGGGGTTGACGTAGGAGGTTTCTTGCATGGATCTCAGTGATGACGGGGGAGTGGGTGGATACATAAGGTTAAGCTGCCGGACGGCCGCGGTACCTACAGCACAGCGCTTGCACCGCAGTGAGCCGCTGTACCACGCACCTAGCTGTCGGGCAATAAGGCCGGGGCCAGCCTCTGTTGGCTTGGCTGGCTTGGCAGGGATGAGACGGGCTGGGCAAGGCTAATTGGCGGTGGGGTTACGTGGACAATTGCCCTGGGGAGTGTGCTAGGTACCTAGGTACTTACAGGTATGGACTTTCGTTCGCACTTGTGAATGGATGGGCCGTAGATGTGCGATGGAGACGAGAGGAGCGAGCGCCAGCAGACGGGGTCTCGGAGCCTACTACGGAGTAGCCTTTTTATCTGTCCTGCCGGCCTTGTGTTTTTGCTCGTCTGACACTGCTTGATTGGGTTTCAGCATGCGCGCGCTCCTTTCTTACTCTCACACACTCGCCCTGGCGCTTGGCAGTTGTCATGCTACAGCCGAAGTACCAATAAGTCGAGGCTGTGGCAGGGGGCTGTGAGGACCGCGCCGGGCTCCATTGGGGAACTGATCGCGTGGGTGAGCCGTGCTAGGGTGCGCCGTGGCTGGCAGACGCCTCACTGCGACACCTGAACGGCCACAGAGCTGTGCCCAGAGGGAGGATGAATTTAGCGCTTGATTACCACTAAAACACACTTGGATTCGACGGATTCCACAGCGGGAATCTCACCTGCCCACAGCCCAGCCGCTAACTCTGTGGCATACTTGGGTTGACAATGGACTGTGTACCGGTCAGGTTGCGTGGCCCAGCCCCGTGCGAGCATGGCATATAAATGATACGAGAGCAACAGGATATTTATGAGGATGCTCCGACTCGTGAAAAGTGTTTTCTGGGGGGGAGGGGGCTTAACACAGTGTATAGGGCGGGCGAGGACTCGGCTTACTCGGTATGTAAGGGTTTCTTTGCTTGCCGCCAAGCTCTGCAAGCACCTGCGTTGTCGCAGATCCCCATTACGATGCCTCATTTCGCTTTTCCGCAGCAAGACCCAAAAGACACACCTGCTCCGGGTGCCGAGATCTGGTGGTATGCGGCGCGATCGTCGCCGCCAGAGGTGACGCCTGTGGACGTCCATCCCGTACCACGACCTCATTGTTGCCCCTCAATAATTAGCACCTGTGGCACCTTATTTGAGGACCTATTCTTCGGTAAGGCGGGCGGCTTTAATCGCAACGTCGATGCTGGGAGGCCACTAATCAATGCCACCCACGTCCCCCGAAACCTTAAATTTCCATCTTCCATCCGCTGCCGCAACTTAACATCAACCATGGGAACACGCTTCTTTCTTCCCCGGGTGGCGTGGAGTGCAAACCCCCGAGATGCGATTAACACCAAGGGACCAAAGTCAGCGGCAAACCCACCGCCGCGCGCTCTCTCTCTTTTCTATGCCTTTCTGACCGATCATCTCACTCATCTCACTTCCCCTCGCCTCTTCTCATCTCACTCATCCCTTCACAGATGCGCGTCCTGTCTCTAAGACTCTACCTCCCCGGGCACTACATCCTGGCGCTACGTCCTGGCGCCACTCTGTACAGTCAGATCTCATCCCCTTTCAGCACCGATCAACGGTGATGATTTCAGACACAGCAACAATCCTTGGGGTGAGTGATCGAAGGTCCAGCCGCCCAAGTTACGTGGCCCAGTGAGGCTGAGCAACCGCTAAACTGCTCCCTCGCGACCATCCATGCCGTGCCCCTACTTACTAATAGTTAACAAAGCTCGGGCGTATCGGACCTCCGAGAGAGTCCGCCGCCTTAGTCCGCAAATACGAGGTCGTGGTTAATTGCCAATCCAAGGTCTTGCATTGCCAACGAAAAGCTCTAGCATCGACTGTTCTCGACCGCAAGTCGTCTGTGAGAGCTTCGAATGTCTCAGCCTAATAAGGTGCCCTCCAGCTTGCCTTGTCGTATCTTGCTGTTGAACCGTGTGTAGGTTCTCGAGTGCTTCGTGTGAATGAGACTTTGTGATGTTCATCTTCTGAAACCCTTGGGCGAGGGTTTTATTTTATTTTTATGTTTATTTTATCAGTCTCGGCTTGGCTTGTCAGCCGCGCGATCCTTCCTCCCAGCGGGACCTTCGCGCTCCCGAGACCTTGGCATTCGGTGTAGGATGCGTATTGCATAAGCCGCAGCACCCGATGGGAGCATACTGCCCAGTCACTGAGCAGTTGCGCGTTACATCTGAGTGCGAAGCTAGACAGGGTTTGAAACTCGCGCTGGATCATGCAACTGGTGCCAATGGATGCCTGACTTCAAGTTGCTGGCACCAACGTCCGTCGCCAGCCAATAGTAGGTTTTCACACTGCACTGCAACTCCAACTTCCTAGAACGGAGAGATGTCGCGCTTCCATTGTCAACGCACACCGTACGCCTCGTCTATAATGTCACATATGGTACAATGCAGCGTTATAATATACAATGCACTGGCGCACATCCCCACACACGTGTGCGCTTTCCCTCTGTTGCCCTCCAGTGGAAGTCCTCTACTATTGTGCTCATGCCGACTTGTCGCGTCGCTTGCCGTGGTTGCGCGGTCGGGGAACCACAACCCACTTGTTGACGTTGTGCTTGCGTCGGGTCTTGTAACCGCTCTTGGTCTACATCTGTGTGTTAGTGGCGGCCAGGAAAGCTGTTCGATGGTGGGGCATCTTACCGGAGTGCCCCAAGGGCTGACGGGATGGCGGTTACCCTTCGATTTACCTCTACCACCACCGTGAGGATGGTCGACTATTAATCGCGTTAGCAACATTCTCCTAGCTGAAACAGCGTCTCTCATAACGTACCCTTGTTCATGGCCACACCACGGACGGTAGGTCGGATGTTGAGCCAACGGCTTCGTCCAGCCTTGCCCAGCTGTCGGTAGTGGTGATGGACGTTGCTAGCCACACCAATGGTTGCACAGGCATCTTTGCTGACACGGCGAACCTCACCACTCTGTAGTCGCACCTCGACATATTTGCCCGTCATCACTCTGGTACCATCGTCCTTGGTCTCTTCGTTCTTGTTGACCACGACAGCCGAGGTTCCGGCACTGCGACAGAAAACGGCACCACGCTTGGCTGCTGAACCCACGCAAAACACAGTAGTGCCCACGGGGATCATGTGCATGGGCAGGCAGTTACCGCGGAAAGCAGTCTTGGCTGCGAGGATACCGGGATCGATAATACCACCCATGCTATCGAGGAGGTCCTGAGGAATTCCAGAGCGGTAGCTGTGGACGACATCGCCTGCCCTAAGACCGTCGGAAGCAACGATGTAGGTGTGGCGGCCGGTGGCTTGCTCGGTGAGGAGCGCAATGTGGGCGCTTCGTCCAGGATCGTACTCGATTCGCTCAACCAGATGAGGACCAGGGCGGTTACGGATGAAGTCAACCGTTCTTATCCTCCTCTTCGCACCACCGCCACGGTGCCTCACAGTGATTCTACCAGACACATTTCGACCACCCTTAGCGTGTCCCTTCTTGGGAAAGGTCAGTGGGAGAAATGGTCTTCCCTTCCACAGATGATCGTTGATCGGCCGCCTCAAATGCCGCACACCAGGAGACCGAGGCTTGTACGTCCGGATAATGGAGGATGTACCGTAGTTGGTAGCTGAAGCGAGAGTCGATTTTTCGCTGGCAGTGGTGCTGGATTTGGGGGGAGAGGTTGCGTAGGTTCGGACGAGAGAGCGGTTCAGCGCTAGACGGAGCAAGCTCTGGCGGGCCGCCGCAAACTGAATGCGTGGCTGAAGCATTGTCGGTTCCCGGTGAATAAGGAAACTCGTAGTGTTCAAATTAGAGGCTGCGTCGCATTGGATACGCTCGCGTGGGTGTCAATTCGATTTTCGCTCGGTTGGAGAGGGAGCTGTTGGTGACAATGGAGCTTGGTCAGTGGTCAACCGTCGGGCATTGGCTGACAAAATATCACCTACGCAGCCAATATCCCTCTGAGCAACGCTGAAATGATATCAACGGCACTCACAGTCGTCGAGGGCGCTGGCAGTCGTCGGCGCTCACCAATTGTCGTCGTTGATAGTGTCGTCGTCCGACAATGGCGAACATCGAAATTTCTTCGGAGCCTGAACAACCCTTTTCCGTCCAGCGACCCTGGGGCCTCAGCCGGGTCACACCGCCACAGGCCTGGCGCGTTTCTGTGGGGAACAGGGTGTGGCGAAGGCCCCGTTTCGAGCGCGACGAGCCACATGGCCTGTGCTGCTCGCGCAACCAGACTCCCGAAGGCTGGGCCAATGGCAGCAGCGTTGCCCCGCGGTTGCCACTGTTGATGGTGGAGTTTTTGCGGAGGTACGTACCGATTTTTCCCTTCGCGCCGCTCCCGTCCGTCTCGCCTCTCCAGATCAGGTTGACTCGCTCGCGTTTGTGCCCATCCACATCCACATCTCATCACCCAGCCGCCCCTCCACCACATTTAGTTCAAGACTCGACAACCTTCACCTTCTTCTGTTGATCCTCTCCCACTCCGTCTTCTCATTCCTGTTGTTCGTCTTTGTTCTCTGTGAACCCTACATCTCGCGTTCACTCCTCAAAGTTGTCCGCCTACTGCCCTACGCCTGTCTGTCCTCATCAGACCCATCTACTTTTTTTTCTCTCTCCCAAAATCAAACTCGCGTGTCTACACGTCCAGACGAGCCCTGTCACGTCTCCCTCAGCCAGCGTCCAATCCTCTGCCTTTGGGTGGGACATCACGCCTAGAACCTGACGTAGCAACCGTCTTCGCGAGCCGCCGCGCGACACCAAAGGTACGTACCCAGCCGCGCCTGGTCCACTCCACGTCCCTCCCCTGCTCCGCTCCTCAAAACACTTCCATCGCCCTCACTACCATACTCTTCAACATAAACACCTCGCCTTCGCCTGGTGCTTCCCATTGTCCTCGTCCTTCCGCATCCTCCTTCACATCCTTGGCCACTCCTCTCCCGTGCTGGATCACTCCCCTCTAACTAACCCAGCCAGTCCTTCTCGCCATCTCTCCCTGCACAACATTCCACTCGCGGTGTTGTGTCGGCTCCTCGTCTATCTTTGAACCAGAGGTCAGTACCCGAATTCCTTTTTTGATTCGAATGTCTCGGTACATTGGCGTCTACTTTCATCTGCCCCTTCGTTCGATCAGCCATTTTATTTAATACCCTCATCCTCGACGCGTCGACTGACTTCTTCCAGCACAGTCTCTGGTAATATTTGACCTAGTCAACAACACTACACATTCAAGATGCCTCCCGTAAGTTGCATCTGACGCGATCTCTGGACGCGGCTTTACCTTGAACCCGTTTGGTCTGACACAATTCATAGGGCCGCCCTGCTCGTACACGTCTCGTCTCCAACGAGAACGACGAGAACAGCGGGACGACGCGTATGACTCGAGCCAAGGCCGCCGCCCTCAACGTTGATGAGCTTGCCATGCCTTCCAAGGGCGCCCTGCAGACGAAGAAGTCGACGGTCAACAGCACGACCGCCGCCGGCCAGCGAAAACGCGCCGCATTGGGCGATGTCAGCAACGTTGGAAAGACCGATGGCGTCCAAGGAAAGAAGGGTGGCAAGGCGGGACTGATCTCCAAGGCTGCCCAGCCTACCGGTATTACGAAGAGCACAGCGCGTGCTGCCACTCGACCTGCTCTGAGCAACAAGGAAGCCAAGAAGAATGAGACCACTCGAGCTGGATCCGGATCTGGTACCATCAGCGCTGCACAGAAGCGAAAGGCCGCTAGTGCCAAGGAGCAGCCACCTGCTGACGAGAACGAGCCTGTCCGAAAGGAAGTCGTGGCAAAGCCCGTCTCCAAGCCTGTCCCTGTCGAAGCCGAGGTCAAGCCTGAACCAGGTAGCGAGGCCACCCAATATCCTCCCGGCGTCAAGGACCTTGACAGTGAGGATCTTGAGGACCCCCTCATGGTTGCCGAGTATGCCAACGAGATTTTCGAGTATCTTCGCGACCTCGAGTGCAAGTCCATTCCCAACCCTCAGTACATGGCCCACCAGGATGATTTGGAGTGGAAGACGCGTGGCATTCTTGTCGACTGGCTCATTGAAGTTCACACCCGATTCCATCTTCTTCCCGAGACTCTTTTCTTGGCTGTCAACGTTATCGACCGCTTCCTCTCCGAGAAGGTTGTCCAGCTCGACCGTCTGCAGCTCGTCGGCATCACTGCCATGTTCATCGCCTCCAAGTACGAGGAGGTCCTGTCCCCTCACGTCGAGAACTTCAAGCGTATCGCCGATGATGGCTTCACCGAGGCTGAGATCCTGAGCGCCGAGCGATTCGTTCTCACTACTCTCAACTACGACCTGAGCTACCCCAACCCAATGAACTTCCTCCGCCGAGTCTCGAAGGCGGACAACTATGACATCCAGTCTCGCACCATTGGCAAATACCTGATGGAGATCAGCCTCCTCGACCACCGATTCATGGCCTACCGCCCCAGCCACATCGCCGCTGGCGCCATGTATCTGTCACGACTTATGCTTGACCGTGGTGAATGGGTATGTTGACAAGTTGAATCAAACATGAATTGAAAACTAAACTTCGCCTAGGACGAGACTCTTTCATACTATGCTGGTTACACCGAGGAAGAGGTTGAGCCTGTCGTCCACCTCATGGTTGACTACCTGGCCCGCCCTGTCGTGCACGAAGCCTTCTTCAAGAAGTATGCTAGCAAGAAGTTCTTGAAGGGTATGTTGAATAGTCTCTCTTTGTATTGTATAACTGCTGACTTTGATTACTAGCTTCCTTCCTCGCTCGCCAATGGGCCAAGTCGAATGCTGCTCTCTTCGGCATCACCGACATCAAGCTGACCCTCGACCAAATATCATGAACGTCTTGACGCGTCGGTTGCGGCGCATCTCTTGAGCACAGATCTCAACAGGACAGGATACAAATGGTTGGCGGTTGGATTGATTGAACCCCAGCCATTGTTTTACGACATTTAATACACCAACGATGTTCGACTCGGTCCCTCATCTCGGTTTACCATCAACTCTCTGCAGTCGTCAATGATGGGCGAGCACACTCTGCAGAGTACTACATCGCCTTTGCCCGATTCACATTCGCACCGTTGGACAGACGGAAATTCTGCGCCCGATATTGTCTGGTTACTTTGCATTTTCCGAACATGCTTTTCGTCTCATACATGGCGCAAGGAGTCACTGGCGAAGGAAGTTTTTGGGCTTGGTTTAGCAGGTCGGAGTTGGCAGTGCAGGCGGCCCCTTCTTAGGCACGGTCGGAAGTAATGGATGGCCGTGGGCCGCCAGCCTTGGGCTGATGATCGAAGCTGTGCTTCGAATCTGGTGGTCTGATAGTGGATTCATAATCACTCGGCTTGGGATCTTGACGCGGCCCTTGCGCATCTTGACTGAGGTCTTGGGAGGGGCCGTGATAGAAAATTGTACATATACCATGATCGGATTACGGAAGGGCCAAAGGGCCACAATGAACATTTTCATTTCCTCAATTATACGTGTTGAACATGATCGTGACTGTTTGGCTGCCATGACTGCGTGCATATTACCTGCTGCCTGGTCTGTAATGTGTTGTTGATGTTCATTGCTGGCATGGTTGCCGTTGGAGACGAAGACTTGTGCACGTACCCAGTCTAAAAATGAACGCATCTGCTTCTTGTTATGGTAAAGGCCATGTGGGGCTGAGCTGTGTTGGGAGGTCTGCCCTGTGTGACTAACTTAGTGCCAGCCTGACAACCGTCCAGATCCTGTAGTTCTTGATTCCACCACTAGGACCATCCTCACCGTCGTGCTCCACCTCCGTGGCATCTGAGACTCCCTCAACCAGGCTCACATAGGTCTCTACTGCAGGTGTACTTGCACGTGAATACTGCTCGCAGGTGTGGTGAGCCGTGGTCTTCCAGTACCTGTGGAACCCAGGTTTCCGGTTGAGATTCCATCCCGGCCGGCAGCCGTTGATTCTGTTTGCTCAGATGGCGCCAGTCCTGCGCGCCAGGCAAAGCCTGTCCAAGGAGAACTTCTCCAACTACTTTGGAAACCTCCGAAGTCAACCATACAGCGACCCTAATAACTCAAGGGCTGCCAATCCCCACAGGTCAGTCGACGATGTGCTACGTCTTGTGCAAGCAGCACCTTGGCTAACTGAATCATGACAGCCTGCGCACAATCGCTTGGAACCCTTTGGGAACCTTGGTCGCCACAGGTTCATCAGAACGAATTCTCAGAGTTTGTGAGTAAATTTTGATCCGCTAGGAACTTGGAACACGGAGCTGAGCTCGACTGCCTAGGGAACCCCGAGAAACCTCACATCAAGTTCTCTACGGAGCTCAAGGGCCACACGGCTTCCATTGAAAAGGTTGCCTTCAACCCGACCAAGGATGCGGAGCTGTGCAGTGTGAGCAGTGATGGAGTCGTCAAGTTCTGGGATGTGCGGACGAAAGCGTGCTTCAACGAGGTCAAAGGCCTCGGAGACGCGTTCACCCTCGTTTGGGCACCAGACGGGAATTCCCTCTTGGTGGGAAACAAGGTCAGTGCATGCGGCCTGACAACACAGGGAATGTGCTAATCAAGCTGACAAGGCGGACACCATCTTTATCCTGTCGCCACAGCAGCCTACGCCCATCAGCTCTCACCAGCAGTCGATTCAGACGAACCAGATTGCGTTCTGCTGGAGCGGGAAGAAGATCTTTGTGACCACAGCCGAGGGCCGCATTCGGATCTTGTCATATCCGGAGTTTGAGCCTGTCCTGCATTCAAACTATGGAGATGAATCCAGAGAATTTGAGCTGAATGGCCACACGTCGTCATGTCTGACGGCGGAGCTGCAGCCCACTGGGCGGTACCTGGCCACAGGAGGCTCAGACTCCATCATTTCGCTGTGGGACACGACAGACTGGGTCTGCCCGAGGACGATTACTAGGATGGTCGGGCCAGTCAAGAGTCTCAGTGCGTACCATGCTAAAGAAGGCTTGCATTGGCGGTTAGCTGACCATTCTTCACCAGGCTTCACGTTCGACGGTAGCTATGTCGTGGGAGGAAGTGATGAAGGTAAGCTACCCCTAATCCACCATTGGCTCTTCATGCTGTGCCCCTTGCTAAGCTGTGCTCCCCTTCTTGTAGGATCTGGCCTGGAGATCTCCCACGCCGAGACCGGGGAACATGTGCATACATTCAAAACAGCGGGCTCGTGCCCGGTTGTGGCTTGGGCGCCAACACGTTATTGCCTTGCTTACAGCGATCTGGGAGTTCTTCGGATTGTGGGGGTGGACGTGGATAGGAAGTAGGGACAAATGCTTACTTCCGTGTCTGATTGCTACGGTCCTGACTCTGGGATGGCCTAATTTGGGTAGGTAGGTATGTCTTTCGACGTGTTTGAGCGGTCACCCTACCGGTCATGTGAGGCACGCATATTGAAATCGAGGCCAACCACTTCATTGCATATTGGAGAGGAGGGTAGTATTGAGTTGAGACTTGGGCTGTCCTTGAGCGGCAACGACCGAGGCAAATGGTGTCAGACGGGAGAACGCGATACCGACTTGGGGTTGGGTGGTGTGTGAGTTGCAGCAGGGGGTGTGATATGAACGTCTACGTAGACGGTTTACCAAACCGAGATATACGAGAAAACGGGGTCGTCACTGGTCTACGTATGCGATGTGAGCAGTCACGTCGTTAGATGAAGAAACCTGTCGAGAACAATGATGCCTGAAAGAAATGAGATGTTTTAGCGTGTGCAGAGCCGTTGAGTTCCCTGGTCACCAATCCATCGTCGGGATGATCGACGAGGGCCGTGGCTGGGATGGAGGGGGGCGGAGTCTAAAGTTAGAGCGGGTAGGCGAATATCCGGGCCATTCCTTGCGACCTTAGCGGGCTCATGAGATCAGAAGGCTATTGAGGCATATTAAAGAAACGTTACGGCAATGTTGAGGGCAAATTCCAACTGCTTACCACCTCGAGTTCTCGTAGTATCGAGATTTGGTTGCAGTCGAGATGCAAAGTGTCAGAGAGGCAGGCCGACAGCCCCAGTGGTGTTACCGGAATAGGTAGGTGCCGAGGCCAGGCCGTCGCGTCAGAATTATTGCTGGGAGGACACGGAACGTCGGTATGACGATGCCTTGCTCACACAAAAATCATTGGCTTGGGTGTAGGGTTCGTGACCGGCGAGGGAAGCGTTCTTACAAGGCCTGTCAGGGCACGGCACAGCCGCGCAAGTTGCGAAACAAGAGACTGGCCACCAGTAGGGCTGAAGATGAAGGGCGAGGGGCGGATCCATGTCAACGGCGGTGGTCTAGGCACCTGGTTAGGGATGGGTAGGCCTGTCTTACAGAGGACTCGCTACTGTCTGGTGTAACTTTTGCGGGTTTAATAGGGCAAAGGAACAATAATATGTGTCAAGTTCTCCTTGTCCTGGGGATGCTATTTGGCTGTAGTGCTCGAAACCGGCGTAGCATAAACCTCGCTACTGCGGCTGCGTCTTCGCGAAGGCCATATCCCTGTCGGTCGCGTTTCCAGAGGCACTGATCATTCGACCTAGCGCCATGAACCAGGCTCCAGAGGATTCGAGACACCACGTTTTGATAGAGTAGTCTTGTTGGGGAAGGGCGCCGTACTGTGGCAGTGCTGCGCAACTCGAACATCTCAAGGCTACGGAGCTTCAGCCATTGTCGTCATCGGCCACGGGAGCCGCCCGGTGTCTCGGCCGGGGCGGCCGCCCGCGCAGTTGACAGTGTGGGCTTAACGAAGACTCGTGCGCTGTAGCTATTGCATGCACGGCGCCACCACGGCGGATGTGAGGGTGCCCAAGCCATACTGTGTGTGCCAGTTACGCGTATCTCAGCTGGAGCAGCCAAGACAAGAGGATGGCGGACTTGATGTTTAGCATTGACATGATTGATTCTCAGTCTCGGAGAAGCTGGACAAGAGTTGGCAGTACCTTTTGTTGAGGGACCAAATACCGTAAGGACAGCAAAGTACCTAAGTTACTTGTCGGGTGTACGGGAACACGGGCACCGCAGCGCCGTGTCGCCGTGTCGCCGATTGATAGGTAGCCATACGGAGCGTCTCCATGTCCTTCTCTCTGTCTTCAAGATGGGATTAATAATGCACCCTTGTTGCGCTATGTACCTAGTACCCAGCCTCCCACGGTCCGACCGCATCCAGGTCCTCCCTTAGCTCCCGACTGGACGAGCCGCCTAATGAACCCGCCCTGGGAAGACTGATAACAGCGGTGCGGGCTGCTGAGAGGCCCCTTGGAGGGGACGGCCCAAGGCCCAAGGCCATCACGGATCCATGGCGCCAGGCAACCAGTGCATCGCGGCTACCCCCCCAGAATCTTGCTCCTCGTACTCCACTTACAGTTTCCCGTTCGCTGTCGCATTTACTTGCACCCCATCCCTCCTCTCTTTCAAACCTCCATCCAGACCCTCCACTCCCATCTCCACTCGCCGTATCCGATCCCGTTACGCTGACCCCGAATTTTGCGGTCGCTGCCTGACCTCGACCATCTCGCCGTCTGTAAACTGCGCCCTCGATTTACCCGACGTCTTTCGGAAGGATCGGAGTGCCTGTCCCACGCGCCGATTGATTTCGCATCCGTCTCTGGCGCTACCCCCACAGCATCCGTCGCGATATCTCGACCCCCCTCACCGACATCCTGCGAAAAACACCATCGCCATGACGGGCTCGCCGGAGAACGGCGCTGGCTCCGGAAGCCATAAAAGGCCCCGGAGTCCAAATGGCGACAGCGACGACGTCGGGCCCGCCGCCCCCGACAATTCCAGCGTCCCTAAGCCGAAACGACTGGCCTGTATGATTTGCAGGAAACGCAAGCTCAAGTGCGATGGCATGAGGCCGAGTTGCAGCACCTGCTCCCGCCTGGGACACTCGTGCGCCTACGATGAGCAGCGGAGGAAGAGTGGCCCCAAGCGTGGTTACGTCAAGGCTCTCGAAGAGCGATTGAGTGCGCACCCTCCACCCCCGCCGTCAAGTTTCTCTCCCACTGACCAGACCCGTCCCGCAGAGCAAGTCGAGACTCTGTTGAAGACGCAAGACCCTGTTCCCGTGAACAACCAACCCAAGGGAGTCAATATTCCGATGCCTACGCGCCCCAGCCCCCAGACCGCTGCCCCGAACCTGAGCATACCCAATGCCCCCATTAGCATGACGGGCGATCGCGACATGGACCGATGGCAATTCAATGGCGAGTCGCCCCAGACCGGCACCCTTGACGATTTCAACTTCAATGCCAGCCTGGGCATGGGCATGAACGATGTCGGTGGCAACTTCACTTGGGAGATGATTGGCCTGGGACTTGAGGAACCACTACCTCCCCAGGAGACGATTGATGAACTTCACCAAATCTACTTCGAAAAGGTCCATCCGTCGATTCCAATGATACACAAATATCGATATTTAGCCGCCATGAACCTGTGCGTCAATTCGATTCCTGTCTTAGGAATGACTGGGGTCGTCCCAAGTGCTGACCTGATATCCACAGAGCTCCAAACCAACGGCCACCCGTCTGTCTGCGCTATGCCATGTGGACCTTGGCCTGTACCATAACAGACAAATATGCCGACCTCAAGGATTTGTTCTACCGGAGGGCGCGCAAGTACGTCGAAGCCGACTACATCAAGGGCTACGGAGAGCACATGATCTCCATTGCTCACTGCCAGACGCACATTCTCCTGTCTTCATATGAGATGAAGATGATGTACTTTCCCAGAGCTTGGGTCAACACAGGCTCGGCGATTCGCTTAGCTCAGATGTATGTACCTCAACCCCTGGATGTTTGTATGCGGCAAACTAATTCTCGTATTAGGACTGGCCTTCACCGACTAGACGGCACGGGACTGGACGTCAAGCAATGCCTCGCCCCTCCCAAGGACTGGACAGAGCGTGAGGAGCGACGCCGGACCTTTTGGATGGCATTCTGCCAAGACCGATATGCCAGCATCGGCACTGGCTGGCCCATGACGATTGACGAACGTGACATCATGACCAATCTCCCCGCCTCCGAGGAGGCTTACGACATGAGCCGACCAGAGCAGACGCAGTCCCTCAACGAATGCACAAGCCCGACGGGCGCAGGCAAGCTATCGGCGTACGGTGGCATCGTGCTCATGGCCTGTTTATTCGGACGAAACCTGGTGCATCTACACCGACCCGACGCTGATGACCTCGACCACGATCTGAACGGCCCATTCTGGAAACGCCACCGTCAGATGGACAACATTCTCCTCAACACTTCTCTCTGCCTTCCCTCCCACCTCAAGCTCCCTGCGGGGTTGTCAAACGCCAACATCGTTTTCACAAACATGAGCATCCACACCTCCACCATCTGCCTACATCAAGCTGCCATCTTCAAGGCGGAGAAGAACAAGCTCCCTGGGTCTGTTAGTGCGGAGAGCAAGGTTCGGTGCATCACTGCTGCCAATGAAATTGCCAGCATCATGAGAATGATTTCCCACATGGACCTTTCGACGGTAAGACGGCTCACGTGTCCTGTTTGAAGTATGAAACTTGCTAACAGATATAGGTCAACCCGTTCATATCGTTCTGCTTGTATGTTTCGGCAAGAGTATTTGTGCAGTACCTCAAAAGTCGACCAGATGACAGCCAGACGGCGGACTCGTTGAGATTTCTCCTTTCGGCGATGAACGCACTGAAGCGGAGGAACCCTCTGACTGAATCGTTCTTGGTTCAGCTGGATGTTGATCTGGAGGCACTTTCATTGCGTATTCCCAAGCTCAAGAATGCATTCCCACGCAGCAGCGATAGTGTAAGTCAACATGAACTCAGTGACTGTTTTAGTTGGTTTCTAACGCGACCTAGCCTGGACCCAACAATTCTGGTCTTGGGACGAAGCCTCCGGTTTGCGACAACCCCGAAGGTGTGCAAGGCATCTTGGCATACCGAAACGAGTGTCATTTTATGAAAATGGCGGGTGACGATGGGAACGCGGCCAATGCCCCCGACATTGTGGAACCCAACACCGAGTCTCAAGGTTTGAACGCCTCGAACGCTGGCGGCTTTGGGGGACAAGCGTGGATATCACCAGATCAACAGCTTCCTATCCTCACGCCTAGTTCCGGAGCCACATTCGAGAAGAACGGGTCGGCGACTGGACCGATGTCATTTGGGGAGGGGAGCGGAGAAAGCCAAGAGACGTCAGGGTCGCCAGACGGAGCGCAGTCGAACCGGCCAACACCAAACTCGAGCACAGGCGGATCTGACCAACGAGTACACCTGGCTCCGGGACAGGTGGGTGGATCAGGGCACAACTCATTCCAAGCAAGCCCGATCTCGCCGAATCAAACATTGATGAACCCCGGTTCACTCGATGGGAGCACTCAGGGATTCTTTACTGCGGACGCGAATGGGTTCACGATGCAAACTACGATGTCAGACCAACAAGGATCATTTGTGCTGCCCGAGGGATGGGGTGACATCCAGGGCCAGACCGGAGTGACCCCAGTGGGTGAAGGCGTTTTGAGGGCATTGATGAACATGGGACCGATGGATGCAATGGACCTATCGTCTTGGGACACGGGGAACAATCAAGGATAATCTAGGTGGAGCATTTGGTGGGTTTCTGCAGGGCGATGAAAACACGATTGAATCAGATGACGACTTTGGGTTACATGGGTAATGGGAAGACAAGACTCGAAACCGAGTTGGCAAGGACGGGCGTCTTGGAGGGGATCCGCTTGGATCACACTGTATACTATGGGTTGGGAACTCTCAAGTATTGGGGTCATGTCGACGGGATGTCAGGCACATATGAACAATACCCTATTTGTCTGAATATGGAATGGAACACCTCCATCTTTACTGATTTCTTCTTGACCTCTTCACTTGATTCCAACTTTTGTCGAATATGTCATCATCGTTCAAATCGTCAAATTCAATTATGTCACGACACGGTAAGTGAACTCTCTTATTAGTGGCAAGACTCTTAACAAAACGCAACGGTGTATCCAGACGAAAGGCCATAACCAGTCACACGCAGGCTTTCATATTAAACCCTCGTTATCTTTCGACGTAGGACACTATTATCGGTAATTCCTCGCATCCATCTTGAGGCCCTACACTGGTCCCTATACTCTTTCCGCCCCTCTCCGGGCGCCCCCACCACCAACACTCCACCATGACGGGGGAGACCGAGAAGACCCGCGCCTTTATCTTCCCTCTTCTCCCCATATCCATCTTTGAGAACATCTCATTACGGACGCTGAAATGACCCAGAATCCGCGCTCGCGCCAGACGATGCCACATGTCAACGGCTTTACGAAGACCGCAACGCCATCGGATAAGACCCCAGCGTCCCCCGCATGGCCTGAGCTATGCTATGTCTTGCGACACAAGGTGATTGCCTTCTTAGGGAAGCAAGAGGATAGTGAGGTCATTCAAAGTACGCAGAGCCATATTCTTGCCGCGATCGGGGTTATAGAAGAGGCGATTCGGCGGTATAGGTGCGTACCTTGTCATCCTCGTTGAACACTCGCTGGGTGGGCAATGCCGAATATCGCCATTATCAACACGTTGCTTGCCATTTCTAGACCTGAAGAGATATCCCTGTCATATAATGGCGGAAAGGATTGTCTCGTTTTGCTTGTATTAATATTGGCCTCCTTGCCTGCGTCGAGTTAGCCATCGCCTACATCTAGATGGGCTGTGAGTATGGCCATATTCTGCCTTTGATTTCCGATATTACTTTACCTCTCTCCAACGCGAATAAGCTACAGCGGTAGAAAATAGGATATGAAAAGTTCTAAGAGGCAAAACTGACACAAGTAGTTCATCCGAGGCCTTGACATTCCCTACTGTGGCTTGTACGACCAGGGCTTCTCGTCGCTCGGTGGTATCCATAATACACGTCCGAATCCAGAATTAGCGCTGGACGCAGCAGGAAAGACGTTTCAGCCGGCATATGAGTTGGTACGCGACGACGAAGAGCGCTTGGGACGAGGTCGACAGACGGCTTTGCACAGGCCGATCCCCTAAGCCTCCGGTTCAGGTTTCAGGGTGAGCAGGAGTTATTCAAGTTATTTGTTTGTATGAACAACATGCAATCTACTAGAGTATAGATTATCCTAACATTATGGGTGCCTGGGATATTATAAGCCAATTTTACTCTTGAATGGGACTCCTTCTGTATAAGCGGTTTTCTTTGACAGAATGACTAACCGCTTCTATGACATTGACTTAACTCTGCAATGACATTTCTTCATTTCCATGACATTTCAATTTCTATTCGTGCCAGAAATAGATACTCGAATGATAAACCACTCATGCACCCGTAATCAATGCCCATCAAGTCAGATCAAAGCGACTGTATGAAAACAAGCGCGCACGAGATGGCGTGGATGATGCTAGTCTAGAAACCGACCAATCAAGCAGTGGAGGGAAGAGCGCCCGTAGTCTGTTTTCTGGTGGTCCGTGCGGTGGTTGCCGCCTTGTGACGGCGGCTTAAAACTGACGACATGCCTCGTAAATCAGCAAGGGGGCCAACACGCTCCGCGACGTCTTAAAAGCAGCAACGCAAATCCCACGGGCAAAGCAAAACCCCGGTTGACACCCATCAGGGAAGCGGACTCGGAGGCCATCGATCGGGCCGGACCCACTCTCTCAAGCTCCCGCTCCGCATGGCCGCGCCGCAACCGCCGCCGCCCTCCGGACCCCCGGCATCGGGGCCGCCGGGCTCTTTCGGCTCGTCCGCGCCCGGGATGCCGCAGCACTCGCATCCGCATCCGCATCCGCATCCACATCCGCATCCTCATGCGGCCGTGGCGCACTATCCCGTGGCTCTGGGGATGGGCCTCCACGGGTACGCCGGTCTCGAGGACGCGTACCGTTCCACCGCTGCCGCCCATGGCCTCGCGGCTCATGACGCTCAACAGGCGGCGTTTGATCGTCTGCACCCCCATGCTCCTCCGCACTCCGCTGGGCCCGTTACCGCAGCGCCGCCGGGCGGTGGCCAGTTCGGCATCCTCGCGCCGACGCCTGTGCCGGTCGTAGTGCCGCAACCTCTGGCTGGCATGTTTGGGGCTGCTGCGGGATCGATGATGCAGAATCAGGGGCAGGAGGTTGAGCGGTCCAACGGCCAGTTGAGTGGTAAGCTCGTCGCAGATCCACCGGACCTAGAGGCGTGGCGGGAGAAGCTCTTCAACGTTGATGAGACAATTGTTCTTACGCATGAGGAGTATGACACCTTTGATCTTCTCCCATTTACTTCCCTCTCTCCGCCTCTGCTAACCCGTGTCTCTTTTCTCCGCCTATAGATTCGAAACATACTTTCCACACGTTGACAATGTCTACTCCCACCGCTCCACGCAGCGGTACAAGCGCAAGCCTTTCGTCTCACACTACTGGGACTGCCGCATGAAGGGCCGTCCCCCCGGCACCCCCAAGTCTGACGACCCCAACAAGAAGAAGCGCAAGCGTAACGCCCGCGAGCGTGACCTTTGCGACGTCAAGATCAAGATCACCGAGTACTTCCCTGGCGCGCCGCTGCAGCTAGAAGACCTGCCCGCGGTCGGCGTGGGGCAGTCCGTCTTTGTTTCCGGACCAGTGAACCAGATGGTTACGGCGGGCCATCGCGTCTGGACCATTCAGAGGGTCAATGGAAACGGCGGTAATGGGAAGGGGGATGGCGTTGCGGGACCGCATAAGCATACGCTAGAGAAAAGTGACGACATTAAGAAGAACAGTGTGCAGCGGCTCCTTGCGCGGCAGGAGAAGGAGACCAGGAAGGCCCAGGTACGTCAGACATATCGCATCAAGACGATACTATTTCAGATGGGAAACTGACTGGACATTGGGGGTAGAAACCGATTATCCGAAAGGCCACAGGCGCAGCACTAGCGACCGTCAAGAAGCACACCAAAGACAGTGACCTGAAGCTATATTCGGCATGTTTCTGGTGAGCCTCCATCTTACTCCCTCCTTATGAATATAGACCCATCCACGACGAACCATGAGGTGCTAACAACTCCTCACAGTCCGTTTTCTCAACGCGTGTGGATCGCTCTTGAAGCAAAGGGCCTAGCATATCAGTACTGCGAGATGGATCCCTTCCGCCGTCCCGCGCCGCCTCAGTTGCTCGAAGCGAACCCGCGTGGATGCGTGCCCGCAATCCGGCAGGGCGACTGGGCGTGTGCTGAGAGCAGTGTGATACTAGAATATGTAAGTCTTCGCCATAGCTGGTTTGTTTCTCCGTGGGGGGCGTGGCTGATAACTTGCGTAGCTCGAGGACTTTGATCAAGGCGTGCCGCTTTATCCTACCGATCCACGGCTCAAAGCCAATTGCCGCCTTTGGATTGACCATGTAAGTATTCGGCGGTTGATTCCGAGAAGGATTCGCATCTTTAAAGAGCCAATGCTAACAACTCGATCCAGATCAACACCCGTGTCGTCCCGGCATTCTACGCCCTCCTCCAAGCTCAAGATCCAACAGCCCAAAGCGAAGCAACTGACCGCCTCCACAACACCATCAAGACCCTCGTCCAAGCCGCCGACGAACAAGTACGCTCTCCCCTAGCCTCCATCCTCAAGCCCCACGAAAGCTAACCTCCTTCCAGGGCCCATTCTTCCTCGGCGCAACTCTCTCCCTCGTCGATATCCACCTCGCACCCTTCGCCCTCCGCCTCCCACGTATCCTTGCCTCCCTCTGCAGCTGGCCAATCCCCTCACCAGGGTCTCGTCTGGTTCGCTGGCTCGAGGCGCTCGAGGATGATACACATGTGCGTGCGACAACGAGTAACGATGAGCTGTATACCGAGACGACGGACTTATTGGCTCTCCCTATGGTTGGCGGCGGAGGGGTTTGAGGGAACCATGCGACGCAAGCTTTGCTAGATGTTTGTCTCTTATGGGAGTTTGGGCTAGTATACTAAGGCATTATGATTCTGAGAGGAAATGATGGCAGGTTAAGCGATGATACAAATGAGAAATGGCGTATGGAGAAAGGTTGTATTAAGATCAATAACATTGAATGCTCATGGGGTATCCCGTTCTGTCCTTGAATTATCCTGTACAATGCCCCTTCCCGGAGGCTCATCGCAAAATCGTTATCTATCAACATCTCTTAAACATTCGGATTCTATCAGGTGTCAGGCAGCGGAACGGAACCTTCCCCTCTATGCGATCCCCTATTCCTTCTCCTAAGCTCGTCCACCTTTTCGTTGAGAGTAACCGTTTCGCCCGACAGCCGGGCTTTGACCCTGCCCTCGCCAAGTTCTTCGAGCGTCTTTGCTTCGAGACGCTTGTGACCATCGTCCTCGACCCAGCGCTGGACGTTGGGCAGGTAAGCCCAAGAAAAGATGGCACCGACGGCGGCCACCGAACCAAATAGGAGGAAAATGAGGCCCTGTCTGGTCTTGCTATCATATGACTGGTTGATGCCGTAAACGACGAGGACAGCCACGATACTGCCTAGTTTTCCGGCAGCCGCAGAAATTCCGTGACAGGTACATCGGTAGCAAGTCGGGAAAATCTCGGCGGGTATCATGAAGGTCAACGTGTTGGCGCCTGGAGAATGATGTTAGTGCTTGTTGTAGGGAAGACAGCGCAAATCTCGACTCCACTTACCGAAGTTGAACATGAAGTGGCAAATAGCCACAAATACAACCGTAGCAGGTGCTCCCTCCTGCTGGTGTACGCCGTAGTAGACGCAGCCGGTTACGACAAAGAAGAGAGTAAGGACGAGGAACGAGCCCGTGAGCCACATGCGTCGCGGGATACGGTTAGCAAGGAGGACAAAGCAAGCACTACCAGCGATAGATGCGAGCGAAACTGTGAGGAGATACTGCTTCGTTTGCTCGATTAACACGTCGTAGATAGTGTTACACGGGTGTGTGGCGTCGGTCGACCAGATTGGCAGTCCCTTCTCCACCCATGAGGGCACGGTCGAGTTGCCTCCTGGCAAAGACGAGTTCCAACAGGATAGCTGGTCATTGATAGGAGTTGATTTCTTCGTTGCCCACATGCCTGACAAAGTGCCTCTGTTATCAAGTGACATACCATAAAAGCTCACATCGAGGAAAAACCATGTTGCAGCAGTCCCGAGGAGGTATGCCCAGTTTCCATCCCGGATGAAGTAGTTGTGGAGGTCCTCCTTTGAGAATTGGAGTGGCATTGCCTGAGGTGAGTTAGACTGGTGCATGGGATTTTGACCATTCATTTGGTATGAGTTCATGGTATGGGCACCGTTGGGCGGGTTCATCTGGTACGATGTCGTCATATGGTTACCGCCGTTGGATTGGTTCATAGGGTATCCGTTCGGTGTGTTCTGGCTGTGCCCGAAGCCATCTGGAGGTCCTCCATTTGGAACACTTCCATGTGGAGCACCATATATCCTCTGAGTATTCATTAGAGCAACGGCCGGCTTGTTGCGGACCTCGAGACTGTAGATGCCGCAGTCAAATAGGAAGAACCGGAAAATGATGGCGAGCAGAGCCGGGACAGCTCCGGAGCCAATGACGATGCGCCAGATCCCATCCAGTGCCTTTTTGCATTCCTCTTGGTGCAATGTATCGAGACCGCAGCGCATCTCGCGAAGGTTGTGACTCTTCTCGAAGCCAAGTAGAACAAATAGGCCGACGATTTGCGCCAGGGCTTGGCCGACGGGCTGCATCATGAAGACGCTTGCGAGCATTTTACCTCTAGATTGAGTGCTCGCCCACTCAGAGGTTATGACTGCGCTTAAGGGGTATTCGGCACCGATGCCTGTGTCATAGAGCTATCAGTAATGACTCTTTTAGGTGGTGGGAGAGGTGGGGTGCAACTCACCTATTCCCATTACAAAACGCCACCACACGAAGAGGCCAAGGAACGAGAGGTCCTGATAGCCATGACTACTTGTGGCAACGCCAATGGTCGAGACGATTACGAGGACCAGCTCAATACCGTAAAGACGAGTTCGGCCATATCGATCGGCAAGGTACCCAAACAAGAGTTGGCCGATGACGGAGCCAAGCAGTGTGAAGAAGTTGATGAGCAAGCCATACAAGTCACCACCTTCGGGCCAGTAAACGAAAGCGATGGAGGCAAGAATGACGTTGGTGGAAAATAGATTATAACTGGAACAGATGGCGGACAATCATCAGCATCATTACAAGAGGTGGTGGACGTTTGCTAAGGCAGGAGAAAGACGCACGAGTCTGTCAGGAAGCCTGAAGCGGCAACGCCCCAAATGCGGAGGTTCCAGGAGTTGAGGTCAAGTTCATATCTCAATTGCTGACGATCCTATTTTACGAGGGAATTGGAGTTAGCTTTAATGCCCGTGAGAGGACAGGACAGGGTATCCATCGCCTTTGCCTCGATGGGCGAGCAAGCGCACGGATCGAGACGGATGCGACGGCGACGGCGACGGCGACGGCACAAGCACTGAATGTAGTTGCTCACCTGTGCATCTTGAGCTGGCAAGGCTGAGCTGTCGGAACCCAGAAAGCCGCGGTTCGGGCGCATCGAATACCTCGAAAAGATGGACATGATTTGCGACGACGGGGATGCGGCGATGCGACGCGTCGCAGGGTGCACCGGCTCCGAAATTGAATGGCCTGAGCGGAGCTCACAGGCGCAGGGCTCAGCGGGAGCTGGCGGCCAAAAGACCGAGACGGGTATGGGGAGGCGGACAGGAAAGGCCCGGTGAGAATAATAAATCGACAAGAATGGTCATGGCCGTACCTCAGCGAGAGCGGGAGGAAGCAGAAAGACAGAGATATGTTGTCGTTAGGATCGAGCAAGGCTGAGCGGGAGTGGTGCGGGAGGCCGGGAGGCCATCGTAGAACAGTGCGGGCGCAGTGGTCCGACGGTACGCCAGGCGGTGGCCGACTCGCGGTGGCGTCCGGGCAGCTATGGCTGTTGAGCTTGGCTCGCGCCTTGGCTGGTTTGTGTCTAGTGGATGGCCAAGGTGGGCTTGACCTTGGCGGGCACTTGGTCGTGAGGGACGAAATGAGACGTTGGACGAGGGCGCGAGGAGGCGAGAACGAGTGCTGGAAGACGGCGAGGAGCAACAGGCTTAACCGGCCTGACTTGTCAATCTGTCAGGCTGGTGGAGGGTTCCTCCGTACCGTGTTCAGACTGCAAAGTGTCAATCTGGACAGAGCACAGGGCGTCGGATCGAGGATGGGGTGAATCTCCCGGGGGACCGGTTTGCGCGCGTTCAATAGTTCGGGGTTGGCCTAGGAGGGAGGGGGGACCCTTGGAGAGGTGCAAATCATGCGGTTGGTGTCGATAGCTGGTAGTCTGCATGCTCCGGTACATGCGGATGATGGTCCAGACGTTCTCCGTACTTGAACTGTATTGGACCAGGGGAACAAGAGACGGAGGATTTCCGGCCTGTCCAGGCTGCACCACTCCCAGCCAGCCTGGGAACCCCTGGAGCTGTTGCAGATGCAGAGTACAGAGTGCAGACCAAGGGCCAACTTTTCCAAGGGCCCCCAATTGGCAAAGAAATGTGGCGTCAGGGGACATATCGGTGGGCGCCAGAGAAGCGAAGTGAGCAGGGTCTTGATGGTCGAATCGTGTGGGTTCTCACCACTACGAGACAGTCAACGTCGAAGAGACGGGCACGTGGTGTTGAGCCACCGCGAGAAAGCCAAAGAGCGTGGGGGAGCCCGGCATTACATAATCCTCTGGGGTACCTGCCTGCCACACTGCGTGAGCCCACACTACCTACCGTAGTTGCTGAAGCCCAAAGGTAGCGTGACACAAGATGGATGGGAAGGAGTGCTTTCTTTTTCCAGTTTGGGGGAGGAGCGAGGTACTGACTGCCCTGCATTCCGAAAGCAGGTAGGTGCCTAAGTACCTTCAATGTACGTACGGAGTAAAACAACGCCCAGATCGCAAGTCTCAAGCCCCTCCCACCTCCACCCTCGGAAGAAAAAGAAATCCACGACGCCGACAGGGAAAACGACGTGAGAAAGAGGCGTAGAAGGAAATCCGTCCTACACGCGGTTAACTCCTGTGTCCGTCCGTGTCCTGGTCAATGCCAATCTACAAGACATATCTCTGTGCCCGAGTGCCTCAGACTTGCTCGATCCGGAGGGGCACGACACGCCGCGTCGCCACAATCAACCAAGCAACCTTTAACGACACCTCCACCATTCATCTACCACTTGTTGATGACGAAACGAGGCCGCCGGGGCCCAGACAGTCGGGAATTGCAGCGGGAACCTGACCCGAGGCGAAAGCTTCACCCCCATCACCAAACGACAAGCCGCAAACGTCCCACGCGAGCTAACGCTTCGGAGTTGAAAGGACGCACGCATGCTGCCGGGATAGTCCTCGAACAGAAGAGAGCCAGTAGTTATTAGTGCCCAGACACCAGCGACTGGCAGCCGCAATGGCAGGCGACAGACAGCTGGCTGCACAGGCTAAGACGCCAAGCAACCCAAGCAACCCAAGCAATCTGTGTCCTTCTTAGCCCCGGCACAAGCCTTGCTCAGTCGTGCTGGGGTTGACTAGTCGCTCTGGTAGACGGCCCCCAAGCCCACCCATCAGAGAGCCTCCTGGACCCCCGTGCTCGATGTTCCCGTCTTAAGTGGACCACCAATCGACGACAAGCTTCCCTCCATGTGGCGCCGACCCTTGGTTCTCCGGCTCTGATCCGTTTCTGAACTTTCTGGTCCCTCCTGGCCCCTCCTTGTCGCTGGCCGTGTCTTGCGTCTGGGCGACCGGGGCCCAGTTGCTTGTGTGCGCCGCTGCTGCTGTGTGCCTGCCCGTTGTGTGCCTGTCTGCATCTGCGGGGAGTTTGATTGACGAGTCGTCCCTCAGACTCGAGTCGAGCGCGCGCGTGCCCCTCGTTCCACCACCATATGGATTTCTCGTCAACGAACACGATGGAAGATGCTTGGCCACGGCTGGCCTAGCTCGCCCGACGACCACCGATACTACGCCCACGACGCTTGCCGCAGCGGTCTGCAGGTCCACGACATTGTCATCCATTGTCATCTTGACATTGGGTCCGGCCTTCCGCCAAGCAGCATCGTGTGAGCGCCCGGGTCTGCCTCTCCAACTGCGAGTTCCATTGCGACCGCGACTGCATCCATCTGGGCCTGTCCGCATCCGTGGTCATCTCGTTGGGGTAGGTACTGCACTACTGCCCGCATCCAAGTAGACCTACCTACCCATGCCCATCTGCGCCCAAGTGTGTGCTTGTGTCTTGAGAGTGGGCTCTGGGTTGTCTGCAAAAGGCGTGCGTGCGTGCGTCTCTCGCTCTAGGTGAACGTGAGCTCGTGCTTGAGCTCGAGGCGTGAGAGAAACAAACTTCTGCTGCCCTCTGCGTATTTGCTTTGCATCTTCACCAGTCCTCATCCATCTGCTCGTCCTCGTTGCCTAACTCCAAGGGCGGTGCGGAACTCGGCCACGCGCACCTCCGTCCCGATGATTCGGATCTTCAAGACGGCGCCAGCACAAACCACCTGCCAGCTTCTCATCGTTGTGACCGTGTCATGACATGTCCCCACCGCTCGGTCAGTCAGCTTGCCCTCGACTGCCACCTGCGACAGCATGTCCTCCTCGGGCTCCTCCTTTACCTCGTCGTCGCTCGGTCGCCCGCCAACGTATGGGCGTACTTACGCCAGTCCAGTTGACTCGACTTGGACCCCGACCTCGGGCATCTCGACCATATCTGCTCCCACCACCGAGGGCTCAGTCACACAAACTTCCACCCTCGACCTCGGCCCTCCCGGCTTCCAAGCAACAATGTACGTTCAACAATCCCGTCCGGCGCCTTCCTGCTTTGTTCAATCTTCTCGGGGTCCCAATTGTTGCTTCACCATCTCTGACCTTGGTCTCCTCCAGAATTCTCTTCCAGGACACCCCCGACGAGCGTGTCGTCTATCTCGGCCCCTGGGAAGTTGTGGGCTCTGAACAGCGCCGCATCCTTTGGCAGGGCAGCTACCAGAACGAACTCCTCGAGCACTACCGTGAGCCTACCCTCCGTCCACTTCCTATCATCCCGGCGCATTAGCTAATACTCGGCTCCAGTGCCCTCCGACATTCCCTCAGATATCCACCCTCATACCCTCCACTCACGTCATCGCCCCTACTACGACCCCGCGGACATGGAACGATATCTGACCTTTCAGGAACCCCATCGAATTCGATACACGACGGACGAAGGCGTCTGTATCCACGACCAGTATATCAAGGTTCGGTACGAATTCACCACGGTCGAAGGCTCTATCCAGTTCCAGGGCGATGTCCGCAGAAAAGACCTCGTCGACTTCTACGACGTGGATGTGATTTGGACCAATGTTCACGGCCGCACTGATAGTTTTGGGAAAGTCAAGGGCATTGGAGCCATCCAACGGCTCAAGCTATGGAGAGACCGATATACGACCTTTCACTCGCTCAGCGTCTGGGCCAATAAGACCGACGGCCAGTACCGCGAATACGAGATACACAACTTCGAAGGGGAGGTTCGGGGGCGAGACGATCGTGCGAAACAGCTCAAACTCATGGCCCATGGTCGACGCCGCAGCTCGACTGACGACCATCAACACCGCCGTTTCAACCTGGCTCATCGAATCCGTCCTCGGGTGAGGACTGGCAGTTCTTCGGAGCCCAGCCCGTCTCAACAGTCGCTGGACATACGATACCTGGCCATCCAGTTTACCGAACGCCAAGGTAATTACGTTCCAGGGCATTGCTCCTTCTTATCACAACCAAACCGGTTTCCAGTCGGCTAACCATCACCCCAGCGTATCGGCGGTTCCTAGAGACGTGGCTCTATTGCCACAGTACTGACCGCGAGTTTAACGGCATCCCCTTCCCACCTAACCACTTTGAGCTACCCTCGCCGCAAATAATGCCGGGACACTCTCCAGATCTCCCGGTGTCGGAGTGGCAGAACCGCACCCTCGATAGCATCGCAGAGCCCTCGGGCTCAGGCGATGCAGTGGCAACGCCCTGAACGGCCACGCAGCCAGTAGCACCACCAACCCGAGCCACATGCCTGCAGCAGCATGCAGGTGGGGTGACAGCCTTTGCAGGACACACAACGACGCAAGCGACAGTCTCGCTTGCAAGACCTGTAGAGTGCCTGGGCCGGTGGGATTTCGGCGCGGTTTGGGGGGGTGACGGCAGATATTGCGGCGGAATGCGCGTCCATCAGCAAACCACATGCCACAGCCGTGGCCAGACTGCGGCCAGACTGCCCGGAGCGACACCACCCCCACCTTGACCCCGCGGTGTCAGACCACGGTGTGTCGTCATTCAGCAGCGCACCTCGCCGAGCTCACATATCATGATCATATAACTAGCGCCCATTGCCGGCTCAACGGTATCGATGTCAATCCATTGACTCTACTCGTTTCTTCTATTGCCATTGCGGCCATGAAGGTTATCCTCGCCATCAACGCTGGCTCCAGCTCGGTCAAAATCTCCGTCTTCACGGCCGACAAGGATGCATTGCCCCGCCAGATCGCCGACACTCAGATCAGCGGCCTCACTGCCCCGCCCGCCCAGCTAACATATGTCCGCCTCGGCGAGACGCTCATCAAGGCCAAGGAGGTCGCTGATGAGGTCAAAAGCCAGGACGACGCCTTTGATTTGCTGCTCAAGACACTCGTCGACGATGACGGCCTGCAAGAGATTCGCTCCAAGGCCGACATCTCCATTGCCTGTCATCGCATTGTTCACGGCGGCGACTACGACAGGTCTCAGATCATAACTCAGGACACATATCATCACCTTGAAGAGCTGAGCGATTTAGCGCCGCTGCACAACGGCGTCGCGCTTGGCATCGTGGACACGTGCATCCGGCTTCTCCCCGACGCTGTCAACGTCGCCTGCTTCGACTCGCAGTTCCATACTACCCTCCCGCCACACATCTACACATATCCCATCAACCCCAAAATTGCAAAGAGCAATCGCTTGCGCAAGTATGGTTTCCACGGCATCAGTTATGCTTTCATTACGCGATCCGTCGCCGAGTTCCTGAACAAGGATGTCGCCTCCCTCAACATCATCGCCCTCCACCTCGGTAGCGGCGCGAGTGCGTGTGCCATCAAGGAAGGCAAGAGCTATGACACTAGCATGGGATTGACTCCGTTGGCGGGTCTTCCCGGTGCCACGCGAAGCGGCAGTGTCGATCCAAGGTAAGTCCAGCTATACCTACTGGTACACCAACCGCAGGTCGTCGGCAAGGCTCCCCCGAGCCATTGACGATAACTCAGAGAGGTCAAAGAAACGTTGCTAACCTACCGCGACTTCAGCCTTGTCTTTCACTACGCCAGTGATGTGGGTAAGCTCTCTCCTGCATCAACCAAGCACCTCCACATCTCAGTCGCCGAGGAGATCCTCAACAAGCAAAGCGGCTGGAAAGCCATGACGGGCACCACCAACTTCGGCGTTGTCGCCGCTTCCGACGATCCCGCCTGCCGCCTTGCATTCGACATCTTCGTTGACCGCATCTGCGGCTTCGTTGGCTCGTATTACATCACACTTGGTGGCCGCGTCGACGCCTTGGTCTTCGCTGGCGGCATTGGCGAGCGCAGCGCCAAACTCCGCGCCGCCGTCGTCGATCGTCTCGCCTGTCTCGGCTTCACTCTCGACGAGGCCCGGAACGCCAAACCCATCACCAGCATCGTCCAGGATCTTGGTGCTGAAGGATCCGAACATGGCATTCTCGTCTGCCAGACTGATGAGCAGCTTGAGATGGCTAGACTGTGCGCCGAGAAGGAGGACTTGTGGAAATAGATTCATGTTGCGGCTCTTGCGTGTCTCAGTCGCGAGAATATTAGCCCGGGGAGAGGATAGAGATGGACATTTTGCTTATAGATACTTCCGTTCTTGGGGAGCTCAATGTGATCGCGCGGAGGCCGATGGCCATGTACTTTACAAGTTGTTCAACCAATCACAACTCAGAAAACCAATAGAAATGAATATTTAAGTGAAGATCAAAGTGGTATCAATTCACCCCATGAAGCGCCTCTATCAAGGGCCTTCAACTATATATAACCCAGCAAGCAACGAAAAAATCGATTTTGCTGCAACTTTCGTCAAAACCACAGCTATGTAATTGCGGCGTATCTGCCCAGGGGTTATGCCTCATGACCCAATGGCCTCATCAAGACCAGAGTGTTCGTACTCCTTGTCGCGAGACAGGCTCAGGGCCGCCTTCGCCGACGAGGGCACAACTCAACAGAAGATAAGATAAAATCAAGAATCGCCCAACGCCGTGCCTTTTCACTCCATAGAATATCCCCAATGGTTTCCTGTCGTCATATATCTAAAAACCAGATGAGATGGAAAATCATGCCCGGCGCCATTTCGTGTACTTTTGACACCGCCCATGTTCACAAAATCCCCATGAAAAAGATAAGCACCGGAAGAAAACGCCTTTCCCTTAGGATTGCCTTTCGTGTATTCGTACATCCCGCAGCCAACAAGATCAGTAGCCGAAAAAAGGAAGAAAAAATCATGCTTCGTATGTAAGGGTGTGTGGTGGTGTCGTGTCTGGTAAGGCGAGGTTGGTTGCGGTGAGGATCAGGTGGAGTTTTGGCGCGGTCGATGAGTAAGATTAGAATTATCAACTAGGGCGGATTGCGGTTTGGTGATGGATGGTGAGGGGTGACGTGGGATGTAAGTCGGGTGTCAACCAGTTAGAGCCGAAGAAGCTCAGGAACCACCCTCTTGACAGGCCACCGCCATTGCAAGGGCGTCCAGTCCACTGGGGGTCCTGCCAGCGACTGGGCGGTTAAGCAGGGGGAGGTTGAGACCGCGCATGTCCCATGCTCCACTAGCAAGACTCGGTGAGGGCTGCGGGGGGGTAGGAAGAGGGTACTGGTTTGTCGTCTCCCAGTGGGATTTGGAGTCCCTGGAAGCAGCTGAGCGACTGGACGCGGAGCTACGCCCCGACGAAGAGTTGCGGCGGGCTTCGGCGAGGGAGGTCTTGTGGCCTCGTTGACTCGAGGATCGCGTCTTCTCTTTGTAGTGTGTCTCCAGGTGTTGCTTCATGTTGTCGGCGCGGGTGAACTTTTTCTGGCAGCCTGGGAAAGTGCAGTGAACAGCTTTCTCAGCGGTGTGGATCTTGGAATGGCGCGAGGCGTGGCCCGAGGTAGTAAATGTCTTTTCGCAGCCGTGGCTGTCGCGATAGCGACATGGGTAGCGCTTGCTGGGCCGGTCGGGCATGGGCGATGCGGCGGGTTGGTTGGAGAGGTCATCGTCAAAGGATGCGGAGCGAGAGCTCTCGGCGTAGGCTGCGGGCTTGGCTGAGTGGGCATCGACGCCATACTCGTGGGGGATGGAGTAAACGGATTGATGTCGCGGATAATAGTCGACGTTGGGAGTCAAAGGCGAAACGGGGTCGTTGCTCATTTGGGAGTCGTATGAGTCGGAACGCAGAAGCTCGGGAGTGTTGGGCGAGGAAGCGGCGCTTCCGGAGACGGAGTATTGTTGCGCGAGGGCATGGTTAGAGTGGTAGCTTAGGGGTCTCTGGGCCAGGTAGCCGGCACCATCGTCGTTGAGGAGCGAGACCTTTCGGCCTGAAGCGTCTCGAGCTTGCATCGCGAAAAGAGAGGCTGGCGTTTGTGGTTCGAACGAGCTCTGGCCGCGAGATTTGGAGAAACCGGAAGCAGCGGGTTTGAAGGTCTAAGGTAAGGAAACGAGGTGAGGCGAGCGCGAGGCGGAGCAGAGTCAAGCAAGGTGCCTGGGGGTGACCAGGGGGGGTGGAAGTGACCGGGTACCGAGGCGAAGCCAGGGGGGGCGGGCCACTGGGGAAGCGGGAAGCGGGAGGCTTGGAAGCTGGGAAGCTGAGAAGCTGTCGGCTGGAAAATGAGGACGGGAGACTTTGGAACGGAGTCGTTGTCTCGCAACTGGATGTCTCAAAAAAGGACTGCTTCTTGGGACGTGGTCCGGTTCTTTTCTTTTCTTTTCTTCTTCTTCTCTTTGATGAAATTGAGTCAGGCGCGAGGCCGGTTCAGAACAAAGCACCGACACCGGGTTGTGTTTTATTGAAGAGCGAGTCTAGCGAGGGGACCAGGGGACGAGTCACCGGGAGTGTTTTCGAGGTTCGTAGTTTCAATCGTAGTCAAAGTCGTGGTATTATTTCGCCAGGTTCGCGAGAACGGCGATGGTGTTGATGGAATGGAAATGAGCACTAGTCGTCAGACGTCGGCGACATATGATCTGACGAGATGTGATGGAATAGTTGTCCGATGGCGCTGGATGAGCAGATGAACAGTCCCAAAAGGGAAAGCAAACGTAAATGGAGGACCGACGGCGACGAGGCGGGAAGGGTGGGAGATTGGGCGATGCGCTCAAGCCAGGCAAGACAAGGTACGACGGTTGGGGTCCGAGAGTCCAAGGTCCTTCTAGGGAGGGAGGGAGGAAATAAGAAAGCCACCAGAGACAAGAGAGACAAGAGAGAGAGGAGATGCTCCAGTGGGGAGGATCAGCAAGAACGATGATCTGAGGAATTGATACGTCTTCGGAGACCAGGGCAAGGCGAAGCCAGGCGAGGAAGGCTGGGCTTGGAGCTTTATTAGGTTTTCAAACCGTCAACCGAAGGGGCCAGGGTCTGGAGGTATGGAGACGTACGGACGTGGAGAAGACCATGGGAGTATGTCGAGCAAGACCCGAAAAGTCCACGCACAGAGTCACCGAGTCGCAAAGTCGCAAAGCCACGGGGCCACAGGGGGTAGAGAAAGTGGAGAGGGGGGTGTGTGGAAGGCGAAGAGAAAGAAAAGAGGCACGGATATCCGTATAGGCGTATAAGCGGCGGCGGTATGGAGCGAGTTGAACTGTAAGGAGTGCGGTTAGGTACCTGAGAATGGGGTATGCGCTGGATGGGCTGTGATGGGCTGTGATGTGATGGGATGAGATGGGACTGGATGGCACAGGAAGGGCTTTGCGCATGCACGCATGGAACCCACAATCGATCGACGGGATCGAGAAAGTCGCGAGAGCGACCTGGGTTCTCTTGCCTCTCTGGCGTCGGCGGTCGGCCACCCCTGCCCTGCTCTGCCTTGCCCTTGCCTTGCGAAAATCCCAAGCTCCAAGCTCCCGCTCCCCAGCGTGTGGGAGTGACCGGGGCCAGTTCGACCGGGGTGGAGATGGAGTGGGGATGTAGTGGGCCGGTGTGGGTGGGGCAATCTTCCCCCAGGGACATGGATTTATTGACACGGCCGACAGGGAAGAGGGAAGGCAAGGGTCTTTGCTTGAGTTTTGCTTTGCACTCTTGGGGCAAGGCGGGCAAGGGCAGGGGCCCCACCAAGGGTCCGACCAGGGGACGCAACTGCCTCCAAAAGCGTGCAACCCCTCTTGGCTGCGCAGGCTCCTTGGCTCCGGGCTCAGTACCCTGGCGCCTTCAAGTCTCTCCCTTGTATATTGTAGCCTCCGCAGGTCAGCGACTCCACAGTCCGCAGGTAGCACAAGCCCGCGTGTTTGCTCCATCCACCTTTTTCGGGGACTCGAACTGGGAACATCGCCAAGTGGGCAGGGCAGCAAGGCAGCAGCAGGGCAACCGTGCCAGTTCGCGTCCCAAAGGAGCACATAATCATGTCAATCACCAACTTCGCGTCGCTGCGCATTGCATCACAGCCTTGTCCGTCGCACCACCACTGCCCGGCCCCCCGAGTCGTCCCCCGAAATCTTGCTGACACCTCCCTGGCCCAGCTCCGACCGACGACCACCGCAGCCGTCTTCTGTCGCCTGTTGTCGCGAGATTCCCATACATGTTTCGAGTTCGCCTTTTTCTTCGCACCACTATTGTTCCAAAATGCCCCGTCTCGCTCCAGGGTCCAGTCTTCTCAACTCACCATCTCGTGATAGACACAACGCCGGTCGGCCGCGGTGTCGCGACTGAGCGCGTCAGCTTACAGATACGGAACGGGACTCCGGTGCCTGGACCCCGACTTCCCACCCGTAATCTCGATCCCTACTCTCCGTCGATGCTGTGGACTGTGTAAACGACTAGTAACCGTCATAGTGACGGATGACGGGGACCGCACCAGCCCGGTCGAGGGGGGCCAAGAGCCCCAAGACCCCTTTGACCCTCCTGGTCACACCATGGTGACGTCAAGCTCATGACAACAAGTCGCCAGCCTGGACCCTGACATCTGTTGGCTGGGAACCTTCAGCGCTCCGCTATTGCTGTTGATATCAAGCCGGCGCATGAGGGAGTCAACCATGCAGGCTTCTCCTCGTCAACGTCGCGCTCTAGAAGGCCCCCCCCCCGGCACTCACTCCAATCTGTGACTCTCCGGGGAGCCGCCGTTTGCCAAAAGATCCGAACGTCCCATTCGGCAGACGCATTGAGGCCTGTTCAAGGGCTTGGAGGCAAGGATAGAGGCGGAGTCGCCGCGGAACCGGGTGATTGATAATTGAGCGTCGATCTCTGTCAGCACGAATTAGGTTTTCCACAAAGGCAAAATCGAAGACCCAACCACAGAGGGCCCAGACTCGAGCCTTGTCAAAAAGTCGCCGTCGTGGCGACAAGCGGGATTGAGCCTGGAAAGCTTAGGCGCCCAAAAGGTTCCCCAGCCCGCAGCCTCTGCTCTTTGTCCTCCATGGGGAAGGCACCGTCCCATCCTCCATCCACCATCAGCCGGGTGCGGTTGCGGGCGCCGAGAAGGGGAACGGTGAGGAGCCAGCCGACCCGCTTAACGTTAGGCGGGGGCCCACCCTTAAGCTCTCCGCCAGACACTACCAGCTACAGAGGACGCTACAGTGGCTACAGAAGGTGGAGGCAGCGGGGGCGGGCAAAGTCCCCTAAGCGTTGACGCTCCAAGGGTCGCTTCCAGGGTCCCTCCAACCCTCAGGTCCTCTCAGGTCCGGGACGTCCACAGCCAATAATCGGAGAGATCGGGGGGGGGGACGAGAAGGTGGGCAGTTTGACCGGCGCCGGCTCCAACACAAGCATTGCTGCACCAGCATCAGTCATCAAAGGGCGCCAGAACCAACGCCAACACCAGCGCCAGTGTCAGTGCCACCCGTGGAGAAGCGCAGCATTCGGTACTGACTGACTGCATACACACGATAGGAATATGTAATCGATCGCGCTCGCCGGTCGCCGATGGCCGGGGGTCCGGGGTGAAACGAAACGAAAGAGTCCGTCGCGCCTTGATTCCGCCTTTGGCTGGCATGGCTTCGGTTGTTTTTTTTGCTCTGGCCCGTCTGAGCGACGCCATCCCCGAGGCTCGAGGCTCTGTGCTCCTCGTCTAGCCGACGCCATCGACTCCAGCGCATCGACAATAACACCTCACATGCGTAGTCGAGAGCACTAAACTGCAAATTTAGAAACTCTATTATATCTCTAGGCTCTCTGTCGCCTCCGCGCCCTGTCTTTTCGGCGCGGAGGAGGCTGCCGGGCCCGACGGACGGACGGTGGTCTGGCGAGTGGCGAGTTGCCTGGCGAGTTACCTTGCGAGTTACTTGGCGGTGACCTTTGGGATGCAGGGGTCCTTCATGGAACTGTCCTGGCCAACCTCGGTACGTAGCGTATCTGGGCCTATCCTACCGTCCCATCCACACCGGCCGCTGCTAACTGCGTACCCAAGTGCCTTCAGCGTGCAATTGCTGTGCTAAATTGCTGTGCTACCGACGGACACCACCCAAAGGTCCCCGCCCCGGCCATCCCTGCCCACCTGGCCAAGACCAACCTTACCCTGACTTTTTTCGAATACCCTGGCCTGACAAAGAACCTCGAGACACACCAAGTGCTGCAGACACGCTGCAGCACTGCTAAGGACACGTCCTCGGTGGCCGAGAGGCGCTTTGGGGATGCCATTCTTGCACAACACCATGACCCGTGGATGGTTTTCTGGCTCATCTCCGCCCGGCCTCCCTTCTATGACGGCACGTTGACTCTGCTTTGTCTACCAGGATGCCAGCCTGATTAAACCCTTCCCAGGCCTTGTATTGAACCATGCTCCGGTCAATTTGCTCCGGCCCATACATACCCTTCCTCCTCCTCATGTCACTGTGTCGTGCACCCAGCCATGTCGCAGGTTTTCAGGGTCCTACTGTGTAGTACGCGTCAATCCCGACTGGACTGAAGCCACCAGCACGTCAAACGTCACCACATTTGGCCGCCACCTTTGGCAACCACCTTGGTCGCCTTCTTGCCTGTCAAAGCACTCAAGCTCGATGCGGCGTCCTGCAGCGCCCGCAAGATGGCTCCTACCCCCTCCACTCCGGCTACAACCCAAATGCGACTGAGATGCGCCCATGAACCGAACGTTCCGCAGCAATAATACGTGGTACGTAACAATAGATGGCGACCTGCTGAGCGACCTGCTGAGCGGGAACTACTACACCGGGTGGGCATAATAAGCGTTCTGTCGGGAATTCAAATATGGAAAGTACTTTGCCTGGACAGTCCGGAGTAAACTTACCTACGGCTTGCTAACTCCGGGGCCGGTCGGGGAATTGGGTGCGTGCGAGAGCTTCACTGCGTCATTGCTTGTTTGCTTGCTTGCTTGCTTGCTCGCTTGCTCGCTGGTGCCGTTCCCGAGAAAATTCGGGCCTCAACGGTGCAGAAACGCTGGGACCAAGGCTAGGCCAATAGCCCGAACGGCTTTGCCGCCTAGTCGTATCTTGCATGGGCTTGCCTGGGGCCTGCCTGTGCCATTTCTGGCCATTTCGAGCTGGACTGAACGACGATGACTGAACGACGATGGATGGCGTTTCAAAGCTGCCATCTGCGGCGCGGGACAATCTGGAGGGGGGTGAGTGGACCTAAGCCAAGCAGAGTCAACCCTGATCAAGGGGAGCTCCAAGTTTGGATACATAGGTAGGTACGTACCTAGACGACGGACGGACCCGGTTTCCAGGATATCGGGGTCTCGGGGTCCCATCATGGCAGCTGTGGGCACGGCATAGAGTCAACGAAGTTCGCTCGGGATCTCAACTTTCGCGGGGGATCGGCTCTCTGCTTGGTGCTGGGCTTAGCTTGCATGCCTTGTGGGTACTTCGTCCAGCCTCACGCGCCCCCGCCCGTGTGGCTGGTGGGGCATACCCTCTACGCCCTACCCCCCCTACCCCCCTACCCCCCTTGCCCCCCCCCTCTATCCCCTCTCCCCCCTCCCCGGACCGACTTGGAGAAGAGGGTGTTCCTAGCGGGTCGCCAGGTCCCATCGATCTACCATGTAACAATCACGAAAGGGATCCAAGCAAGGGCAAGACGTCCTGTATCAGGGTGCGTCCGAGGGGCTCCCAACATGTGGCCGCCACTTTGCTCAGACAGATGCCGTCAGCCGTCAGCAGAGGATATCACGGCAACTGCACGAGGTCATCCATCCATCACTCACTCGCTACCAATCCTCAACCTTCACGCCATCCGTCCTTGGCATTGATTGTCAGGTACCATCCCCCGGAGCGGTGGCTTGACCGGCCGAGACGGAGTGGACTGGATGGACTCTGGATAAGGAGATCATCTAACTTGTGCCAACGGCTTGTCAGAGCCTCAACCGAAGTGCTCTTGTCCACAACCGGCATCGACTCTCCATATTCTCATTCGTTGTCGCACATCTCGACGCTCCCACCTAACGCTGGGGTTACACGGCCAGGGTCGAGATCCCTTATTTACGCCATGCCATAGGTCATGCCGAAAGGGACGTCGTAATTCGCTCCCTGCTTCAATCTCAGTCATTTGGTGCGAGTTTTCACGAGCTCGTTCTACATTGATATCAAACCCCAGGTCACACCTTTCCTTGTGTAAAACCTGGCTTATGGAAGCTTAAGCCTTACACCGGATGAACGACCATGCTGTCTCTTCGAACGTCGTTCCATAAAGTCATAAAGTGCAAGTTGCACGTCAGAGGGACGTCTGCCAACCAGGGCTTCCCCCATACCCTTGTTTCTTTTTTCTTTTTGCTTCCCTTGCAAAGCACGATGAATCTTAATCAAGCCACTGGCTTACTAGTTCCCCGCTTCGCCGCCATGCGCTTCCACGTCATAGCGTTGTCATTGTTGTCATTGTCTCTCTTCTGGCTTTTCGCACATGCTCGTGGAGAGGAAAATTTATTAGAGTTGCGTTGGGGCATGCCCAATAACGTTTTGCCCCAAAGCGAGTCATACCAAGAACAGTGTCTCCGGTTTATATCCTCGGGGTCTGGTCTCAGCTCATGCAATGCCTGCATTGTGGCGATTCACTCGGAACGAATAACAACCCGCAGGTCATAGCTTAACAACCATGTCCTGGATGAGCACGTGTGGTCGTCCAATACCCAGTATCCCTTCATGCCATCGGATCTACAGCCAAACTACTTCCTCTTCGATGCAAAGAACGGTCACAGATTACGATCGGCTGGTACGGGCCCTGGTCAGGGCGATCGGATCAAGATGGCGCAGAGTAAGCGTCGAGATGCAAAAGCAAAGCTGCCTTTGTTGGGCGTTCATTGCCGCCAAGATTCCGCACTCCCTGGCAAACAACGCATATCTATGGAGTATTATTCCAGCTACTCCCAATAACCCACAGCCACACTCGCGCCACAGTCTTCGCGCCTATTTAGCGCGCTACCTGAGTTATTATGTAGCGTCCTTGAATCTCGATGATCGATGCCTCTGAAACATTGTCTTCTGGCGGTGAAAGTGCTCCGAGCAAGGCTAAGACATGCACACCAAACCCATAATGCTAGTGTTGGTACTTGATTTCCCTTTTGGAGCACGTTGGTCGTATACGCCGGCTCTCCGGCCCGTGACGCTTTGATATGTGCATTTGTCACGTTGCCATAATCCGTGCTAGAGTTCGGACAGATTCTTGGCAGATTAAAAACGTACGAGCATGAATTACCACTAGTATTTACATCATCATACTCGGCCATCTTGGTTTATGCATGCATTACAGTCTCGGGGTTGTTCATAGGACGAATGTAAGACAGTTGCCCCTCATCATGGCTTGTACGCACTGGTTAAGGTGGATGTGTATCTCCAGTCACGCCCTACCATCCTACCCTGTTCCAGATCGGGGACGAAGCATGCTAAAGACCAAGGATGCGGCAGATCTTAGCAAATTGTGGTCATCCATTGTGCCTGAGATCTGACATTTGCAACTACATCTTGTAATGTCACATTGACCCTCCCTCTCACACGATCAGCAAATGCATCCACCAACCGTCTAACGGCAAGGATCTAGGATTTGCGGGTTGATCGTGTATATCCTGACATGTCTTGCAATAAAAAAGCAACTACGACGCCACCCAGGTTTCAACGAAGTTCATGATGATGATTGTTTCTGTTTTACCAAGTACATTGTAAGCTAGTTGCCCTGTTAAGTCACTCGGAACAGTCAACCTAGATTGTTTCCCTGAACGCCTTGTTCGCCTGCAATCCTTCCCGGCCCGTGGATCTCTCGTCTCGGGTGATTCTTGCCTCTCAGTATAACCTGTGACTAATAATATCCGTCACAATATTTCTTCGGATGATGGTGTTGCGCTCCCGTTGCCTTCCCGTAATCTATTCTCGCGTCTCCTAGCAAGCCTCATCATGACTTGCGCGCCGCCGGAGGTCCCATCTTCGTCGCTCCGGTGTCGACACGCTTAGCTGATGGCAGGTCCGGTACCTTGAAGCCGCTGGATGAACCGCTAGCCTGAGTGAAGGTACCGCCTTTGAACCATCGATCTTCCTCAACCTTTCGCTTCTTACTGAGTTCGGCCTGCATCTTGGGATCGACGAGTTCGAGGCCTTGAACGGGTGTGAAAGCGAGAGACGAGGCTGTACCGCCCGTGGCCGAGCCGACCGTGCTACCTACACCCGAGGCCCTCAAGCCTTTGCCGCGCAGGTCGATGCCGGCCGACTGGCCGAAGCCACCGATAGACGAAGCCGCGCCGCCCACAGTGCTGGCACCGCCCCAGCCCTTGTTCTTGGCGCTAAGTTTCGCTCGCGTTCGCTGATCAACCTGGATGCCGCGGATCCGGCCGTCGTTGGACTGTCCGATCATTCCCATGCCTATCGTTGATTCGCCCGTGCCGTACCCAACCTCCTTCTCCTCCTTGCCAAATGTCATCCTGTTCTGGGCCTTCCTTAGGTCTGTCATGGCGAGAGCCTCCTTGGCTTTGCGGGCACGTCGTCCACCTCGCTTTCGGGAGAGTTTGTCGTCTGGGACTGGCAGTGCTCGCTTTCCCTTGTTTGGCGGCGGCTCCGTGAGCTTCTCGAGTCGCTCCAGGCAAGCAGATTTCAGATCCTCTCCCGTAGACCCGTCAGCGCTTGAGTGTATGCGATCGACTCGGGCGGCTAGGACGAGCTTGGCTGAGACGATTCTCATAGCCTGCTTCTTGAGATCGTTGGGGATACCACGGATCATTTCCGAGTTGTAGAGATATCCTTGCTGCCGGATACCAATGTTTGTTGCTAGCCCAGACTGCTTCTTCTTGGAACCCCATGATGGAATATTGCAGGCTGGTGTCTTGGACAGACCAGTGAGTCCACCGGCGGCGTTGAGGAGCTGCGCGGCGGTAAGAGAGCCGATGAGGGCTGTCAGGTTAGGTGCAAAGATATTCATACGCGACTGGACGTATTCCGTCAGAGTCTGCTTCGCCTTGTGGAGCGAGATGACCATGTGACAGGCCTGGATAACCCGCTGTATCTCCTCAGTCGTCATCTCATGGCCCTTTGACGTCGTCGCCTCCACAGTGACGATCATGAGAGACGGGCCGTCCAGCACAGACTTTAAGCTTGTCCCCAAAGGGTTGTCTGTCGAGGTCTGAAGGGCCTTGATACTGTCCGAGTCCAGGGGGCCGTTTCCGAGGATGGCCACTACCTTAGCATACTCCAGGGGAGTCGTCACGAGTCTTTCCAGCTCCGGGAATCGGGTTGAGTAATGGTCGCGGATGAATTTGTGCACCAAGACTACCTCGCCATCGATCATGGTGGAGAGGCTGTTGGACTGCGTGAGGAGGTGGTACTCGGGATGATCCTCAATGTTTCCGACGTTCGTGCTCTGCGTCGCGGCTTGTGATCGATAGTGTGTAATTTTCTGTAGCGTCCGAACCAACACGTCAGGGCTATCCCTCAAAAGAACAGATGTAAACGAATCGTCCATCAAGACGCGGCCGCCATGTCGGCGGCCAGGGGAAGTACTAACCTCGAGGACAGGCTCCATTGTCTGCATCAGGCTTGCGACACTGCGCACGTCCTTAACCGCGCCGAGTTGCATCTTCTCGATCTTTGCTTTTGTAGCCTCCGCATCTTCGACGTCGTTAAGGTCGTTTTCTGGCTTGCCATCAAGTCGGTCGTCCTCGTCCGCGGCGTCGCCGTCCACTTCCATGGCGTCGCGGTCGCGGTCGCCGTTGGACTCGTCCTCGTGGATAAGGCCATTGTTGTTTTCGACATCCTCAGCCTCATCGCCGGAGCTTCCGAAGTCGTTAAGCAAGTCGTCCGCGACAGTCGTCATATTGGCGGCAGATGGCTGATGAACGTGATGAAATGAATGTGGTTCGCGACAGGCCGTGCCTGGGCGCAAGGGTTACAAATATTTGCCAGGCTGCAAGGCTGAGCAGACGCCACACTAGAAGGCCCGTGCGCCACAAACAAAATCTTATCGACGATAGTCAGCCACTTGCCCAATTTTTTGAGCCTTGTTGATGTCGCGTCTGCTCGCTTCCACTTCATCAACCACAGCAACGTCAGATCAACCCCATCTATACACCTCTCACCACTTCCATCTTCGTATCTCTGCAAAGAGCACTCGCCGCGCAAGATGGAGTCGTCGAGGGGCCCCCCGAGGGTCAAGAACAAGGCCGCTGCGCCCGTTCAGATCAGCGCCGAACAGCTACTCCGCGAAGCCGTCGACCGACAGGAAGTTGATCTCCAGGCCCCGACCCAGCGGTTTGCCGATCTCGAAGAGCTCCATGAGTACCAGGGCAGGAAGCGCAAGGAGTTTGAAGACTATGTGCGACGAAACCGGGTCAACCTCAACAATTGGATGCGCTATGCGGGATGGGAGCTGGAACAAAAGGAGTTTGCGCGTGCGCGATCCGTCTTCGAGCGCGCACTCGATGTGCATCCCAACTCGGTTCCACTCTGGATTCGATACATCGAGTCGGAGATGAAGGCGAGAAACATCAATCATGCCCGGAACTTGCTCGACCGTGCCATCACGCGCCAGCCGCGAGTCGACAAGCTATGGTATAAATACGTCTACATGGAGGAGATGCTCGGGAACGTTCCCGGAACCCGACAAGTCTTCGATCGTTGGATGCAGTGGCAGCCAGATGAGGCGGCATGGAGCTCATACATCAAGCTCGAGAAGCGATATGGCGAGTTCGACCGGGCCCGTGACATCTTCCGGACCTTCACCATGATTCACCCAGAGCCCCGGAACTGGATCAAGTGGGCCAAATTTGAGGAGGAGTACGGTACCAGCGACCTCGTTCGGGAAGTTTTCGGGACCGCAGTGGAGGCCCTAGGCGATGAATTTGTCGATGAGAAGCTGTTCATCGCGTACGCCCGTTTCGAGGCTAAACTGAAGGAGTACGAGCGATCCAGGGCGATTTACAAGTATGCCCTCGATCGCCTACCGCGATCCAAGTCAATGATCCTCCACAAGGCCTACACGACATTCGAGAAGCAGTTTGGTGACAAAGACGGTGTTGAAGATGTCATTCTGTCGAAGAGGAGAGTGTACTACGAGGACCAGGTCCGAGAGAACCCCAAGAATTACGATGCTTGGTTTGACTACGCCAAGCTGGAGGAGTCGTCCCAGGATGTTGATCGCATCCGGGATGTCTACGAGAGGGCCGTTGCCCAAGTCCCACCGACACAGGAAAAGCGTCACTGGCGACGGTATATCTACCTCTGGGTTTTCTACGCCATCTGGGAGGAGATGGAGGGACGAGATGTGGAGCGGACGCGACAGATTTACAACACTTGCTTGGGCCTAATCCCCCACAAAAAGTTTACCTTTGCCAAAATCTGGCTCATGGCGGCGCAGTTTGAGATGCGACAAGGCGAGCTCACGGCCGCGAGGAAGCTTCTCGGCCGGGCCATCGGCATGTGCCCGAAGGACAAGATCTTTAACGGCTACGTCGACTTGGAGCGCAGGCTCTTCGAGTTTGTGCGGTGTCGCACATTGTACGAGAAGCATATCGAGTACAACCCGGCCAACTGCCAGACGTGGATCAAGTTCGCGGAGCTGGAGCGCGGCCTTGACGACCTGGAGCGCACGCGGGCCATTTTCGAGCTCGCGGTACAGCAGGTGCAGCTTGACATGCCGGAGCTGTTGTGGAAGGCATACATCGACTTCGAGGAAGAGGAGGGCGAGTATGAGCGAACGCGCGAGCTCTATGAGCGGCTGCTGGAGAAGACGGACCACGTCAAGGTCTGGATCAGCTATGCGCACTTTGAGCTCAACATCCCCGAGGACGATGAGGATGAGGAGGCGGAGGAGGAGCAGCCGGTCAGTGAGGAGGCCAAGGCGCGAGCGCGCAAGGTTTTTGAGCGGGCGCACAAGAGCATGCGTGACAAGGACCTGAAGGACGAGCGCGTGTCGCTGCTCAACGCGTGGTTGTCGTTTGAGCGGACGCACGGCGGTGAGGAGGACATTGAGTCGGTGCAGAAGCAGATGCCGCGCAAGACGAAGCGTCGGCGCCGGCTCGACGACGATTCGTGGGAGGAGTACATCGATTATATCTTCCCGGCCGACGACCAACAGGCCACGAATCTGTCCAATGTCATGGCCCTGGCGCAGAAGTGGAAGCAGCAGACAGGCGGCGACCTGTCGGGCGTATGAGAAGGTTTCGGGGTGCCGTCTTCGGCTCCGGCCCGGCCTCGTCCCGTCCCGTCTCTTTGTCATCACGCGGCTCCGTTGCTCTCTCATCCGATGGGCGACTTGGCCATCTTCTCAGTCCCGTCTTCCAGTGGCCCAGAGCCTGTTCTGCTATCTGCGTACATAATAGATATCCACGCAATCCACCCATGCAAACATTTACTTATTACATGCACCCAAATGTGGCCTCCTGCACAAACGCCGCGCTCCTGCATGCTGTATAACCACCATGAGCGAGCACCCAGCGCTTCAAGATTGTATCGGCACCCGCCAACCGGAAGCCGTCGTTCACTCGTCGATGGGGAGTTGCGTGTTGCCGGCCTTACCATGCGGGCGTGCGTGCGGCTGAGATCACCTCTGCCAAGGCGGCCAACGCCCAACGTCAGGGATTCGGCATGACATCATCATGATCGCCCGGCTGATGACGGCACGCATCGACACCAAACCAAATCCCCTAAATATCTAGCCCCAAATACCTCTAATGCCAAGCCACCCTCCCCTTTGGTACAACAACCAAGGAATACAGTCTAACGCCCGACGAGACCCCGTCGCCTGGTCAGACGCCCACACTAAAGCAGCCAGAGCGAGGCGTACCCTTGCATGTCTGTCCACACGTCACCACAAAGAGGTTTCATTCCTTGCTTGTGTTTGCGTACTTTTCATCTGTTTCAACCAGGTGGGCTTTGGACTTTGGTCTACACAATGGTCCGGTACATGGATGTACAGTAGCTACACAAGCAGTACGGAGACGGCAAGGTACCGCAGCCAACGCATCACACTAGCAAGAGAGGATGGCTGTAACCAAGTCTGGAGCCATCTAGAACATCGTAATACGTCGTTATTCGTCGTTTGCCTTAATTCTAGCCAAAATGTTCCACCCAAAACAGTTAAGAAAGTAAAAAGAAATAAGTGCCAACCTAGCGAAATAAGCCAGCCACCCACACAAGAAAGTCTCCTTTACAACATGGTACCTTATCTTACCTTGTCTCAACCGGTTTCCGTGCTTTCACTAACACCCCACCCAATCGTAGTCGTCATTTCTGATTCCACGAAGCCGTGCTTCCCGAGCCCGGGCAAGCCACGCTTGCACATTCATCATCATGCATGCCATAACACCCAGCTCACTTCCATCGTGATCCTCGTACACCGCCCACGATCTAGCTCCACTCACACCCATCGCGCAATCTGCCCGTGGGATCGCTGACATCTTCTCTGTCACGAAGCTGCATTACGCCGCTGCTGGTCTCCTAGGAGGGTGGGTTCATCGCCATTTCTGGGGGTGAGAACCGTTATTGGTTCAGCGTCGCCCATGATCTGCACAATTGTCCGAAATTAGTGTCCAGTCTTGATGCACTTGTTGAAATGTGATGTGAAAGGAGAAAGGAAGAAAGCATCTCTGCTCGTTCTATCTGAGGCAGGGGAGTTCGCCATCAAAGGATTCCACACAGCACAGCAAGTCGTCTCGTTTTGAGGTTCCTTATTCCTGAAAGATGACCATTTCCTGCTCTTTGTTCCTTTCCTCTCACGCCACCGAACAGGGGCCAAGCAGTCTCAGAGCTCAGTTCATGTCGTCATAAGTCGTAATGTTGAAGTGTTTAGAAAGGCGGAGGGAAGGCCCAACCGCCACGAGAGTGGTGCGAGGCGGTGATGTGAGACAGTGGTCCCAGTCAAGCGGCTTTAGCAATATGCCGAAGGGCCGGATCGCCACTACCACCCGCCTCCAAGAGGAGGGGCGGGTAGAGGGCCGCCACTATAGGGATTGCCCCTAGAGTAGCGAGGGTTCAACTCGACATCCGAGTCATATCCGCCGCCCCGTGGCCGGGATGACGGTCCCCAGCTGTCCGCTCGTCGTGTGCCATCGACAGACTTGTGCCGGCGCTTCTTCGCGCGCTTCTCATGTCGGCGGGCCTTCTCGGCTTGGAATTCCTTGCACTCGTGCGTCAAGTGCTTGGCCTCTTTGAGCTCTGAGACAGCCCCCTTTATTCCCATAGCGGCAATACCAACCGATGCAGCATCTTGCATGATGGCCTTGGTTTTGAGCTTCCTGGCCTCAGCAGGGCTGAGACGCCCCTCACTGACAGCCTTCTGCCTTGCGCTTCTCTTCTCCATACTCTGATAGACTTCATGTGCTGCGTGGATGGTGGCTACGGCCGCGAGGCCAGTTGTGAGAATTTGCTTACCTTTCATTTTCTTCGCCCTCTTCTCATCTTCTGAGGAGTCCCCCAGATCAGATTCAGATCCGTAGTCAGATCGTCCACCCCTCCTATCTGAACGATTTCCGTGGTTGCTCCGGTACGAGCGTTCATCATCGTAGTAGTCCCGGGCGCTGCCATGTCGGCGGTCGCCATCGTGGGCGTCATCCTCATGTCGGCGAGACCGGTGTGAGCCACGGTCGCTAAAGTCGTCTTGGTCGCGGCGATGATACTCTTCAGCAGCACCCGCAGCACCGGCGCCAAGGCCGAGCTTCGCAAGGCTGTTGCGGGCCTTGTCAACAACACTGCGACTTCGGCTACGGCTTCGACGACGGCGTCGCTCCGGAGAGGGGCTGTAGGAGTCGTCACGTCCACGGCGGCTGCGGCTCCGGGATCGTGAGTGATCCATGGCCTTCTTAGCACCAAGGACACCCAGAGCACCGGTCAGGGCAGCAATGGCGCCGCTACCGCTACCGCCTCCGCCTTGAGACTTGGATCGAGCCCTCGAACGGGAACGGCTGCGTCCAGTCAACTTGTCTTCCTCGATCTCATTCTTGGAACCGTTGATCAAACGGTTGCCGACCAAACCACCAATTACCGACTCGGCCAGACCCAACTTGCCGTGTTTGTCGTCAGTAGCCGCATCGACGGTGGCAGCACCAGCAGCGGCAGTCAGAATTCGCTTCGTCTTCTCACCCTTCCAGCCGCCGGGCTCCTTGGAGACGCGGAAAGCTTCAGTGGCACCAGCTAAGAGCGAGGCCATGGCTGCCTTCTGGATCTTGTTGCTACCGCCCTGGGAGCGGGATCGGTCACTGGAGGGGCTGCCTCCTCGGCGGCTCCTGGTGTCGGATCTGTGGTCATCGCCGCCACCGGTGAGGGTCTTGACAGCAGCACCCAGACCGGTTGCAGCCAGAGCACTTTCGAGGAAGTTCTTGTGGCCCTTTCTCTCCTTGGGACCTTCGTCCTCGTCTGAGTAGTACTCGTTGATATGGCCGTCGCGGCCGCGGTGCAGGATGTAGTTGGTCTTCTGGTCCTTCTTGGCCTGCTGTTTGGTGTAGAACTCGGCACCTTGGTAGGCGGCTAGGGCACCAACACCAGCGAGAGCAATAGAGGAGAGAGGGTTGCGCTGAACTTCGGTGCCATCCTCCTTGGCCTCGTGGCGGTCGAAAAGCTCCTTTCCTCCGGCAAGGAGGGCCGCTCCAGCAACGGCGGCGATAATCTTTTCTTGCTTGGACATGCCCTTGGACTTGGACTTGCGCTCATCGTCGTCGTAGTATGTGCTACCGGGGCTCCGGCGGGAACGGCGATCATATTCACGGTCGTAGCGGGAGTCGTAGCCGCGGCGTTGTTCGTACTCTTCCTCATAGTAACGGGGCTCTGCGGGCCGGGCGTGGCGGAGGTCACGGCCGACGGGAGGAGGGAAATCCCGATGGACCTCCTCAACTGACAGTTCGCTGTCCTCGCGGGCCCGAGGAACGATCTCGCGGGTGGTGTGAACCTTGGTGTAAGACTCACGGGGGTCGCGGGGGTCGCGTTCGTCCCTACGCTCCTCTCGCACGTAGCGGCGGGAGTATTCCCGCTCGTACGGGTCGTAGCTCGCCATAGGCAGGGCTGGGGGAGTAAACGGGGGTAGATTTGGTGTGTAGAGGCGGATGTATTTCTCTCAGTGGTTGTTGTGGTAGTCTTCTGGGGGGTGACTCCAATCGATGCGGGAGGAGTTGCACAAGTACCTGGTAGGTGTAGATTGTTTGCAAGGTGTAAAAATGGTGAAAGACGAGAGATGCGAGAGGGGGAAACCAGTAGAAGAAGAACAGAATGCAGGACCAGGAAACAGGGTCTACCAGTCAGTATTGGAGGGAGCAAAGCAAAGTGGGCAGTGGGCAGTGGGCTGAGTGACTGAGTGACCAAGCGGGAAGGGGAAGTGGATGGGAATGGGCATCAAGTCAAGAGATGCATGCATGGAAGGCAGCAATCGAGGCGGCCACTTCCCTGCTAGCCCGTACTGGTCGTCGCGGAAAGTACCTCTGTACAAGTTCTACACTGCATGGAAGGTACCTGCCAACTAGCTCCACTGCTGTACGGTACATGACGCAAACTGCCCCCCCGGTACCTCAAGCGACTTGGGCGGGCCCAACGACGTAATGATGAGAGCGGGGAGGCAAATCGACAGCACTGACGCTATCGATGGGACCAGGGTCAGGGGTCAAGGGTCAGGCTGTCACGGTTCCCACTGCCACGGCACTCACCCAAGTTCCAGTGGGCTCCAGGGCATTTCAACAGGCAAAACTGCCTTTTGGATACAGACTTGCGCGATGGATGCCCAATTACCAGCATCCGACTGAAAATCTGTACTCCATGCTGCCTTGTAGACTCCTGAAATAACCGTAACCACGGAGCAGAACCCTGACTTGCCTGACTTGCCTGACTTGTCGTAGCCATCTGTTTTGCTTGACTTCGAGGTGAAGTCGAAAAAGGAGTGAATAAACGCTACGGCTATGCGCCATTCTACTCAGGCGAACAGCAACCTGGTGCTCCTTACTTACAAGGCACTCGATCCCCATACGTTTCCACTGGGAAATGTTCCATCGTAGCACACAGCCGCATTCCCTTTTTCCCCGGGCAAATTCAACTTCCCCCGCCGAGCAGCTGCGCCACACCCCAAGAAGTCCCAAGACCTTCTAAAGCTGCCGGTAACCCCGAACATCAGTTTCCATCACGTTATAGACAAACTGTGGTGCATTGGCTCGCCTCTGGTCTAGTCACCCGTTTGTTACCTTTATCTCCCGCGGGCGATTCTAGAAACATAGTGTGTGTTCCTGTGGGGAGAGGAATTTGTCCAAAGCTAGGGCTGCCCTGTGGCGTGGGTTCCCTGCTGCTTGGTAACAACCAAGGTTGGTGGTACCTGTGGACGTCTTTACGACGGTGGTCCTTGTTTGCGAGGTGGACGAGGTGGACCTCTTTCAAGCCGCTTGCGCTGTGCAGACGAGGCACCGATTGAAGTACTACGATGAGTTGTCTCCCCATTGTACGGCCTGTCCATGCGGTGCTGCATGAGGCTCTGTTGGCGTTGACCCTCAGTCATCAGGTCAGTCATTCTTTGTCATTCTCCCATTCTCCCCAATAAACTTCCCAGGATACGGCATCCATTCATTTGACAAGAGTCAAAACCACAGCTGTGTGCTATTCCCCGTGGCGCCCACAGCTGTGTTGGTCAAGAAGGGAGGGAGGTGAGGCCTCTGAGACGCTGCGTCACCTCGCTCTCGGTGGGACCAAAGGTCTCTCCTTGCAGCCCGCCAGCCTCGCCTCATCTAGCACAGCAGAGGCAATCAGACAGCCTGGGCGCTCTTTTCTCCCCGTGGGTGTGTGAGCAAGATCCATTTTCTCGGGTGTGACCCTGGTTCATGACCCCAGCCACACTATCCCTCCATCCCAAAGCGCCTTGGTCACAAGCCCCAGTCAGCCACAGCCAGGCAGTCCACACGCCCCGCCCGGTGACGCCTAGTTTGGCGATGATGTCACCGAATCACCCCGCGGCCCAGTTCGCCTCATTCCCCCGCGCTCTGGATTCTGCGCTTCACTGTCCACTCGGGCGATCCGACCACCACCACGTTCCTCGATTCCGGTGAAGCCATGACTATAGATAGCAGCCAGTATTTCGTGCATGTGCCAGATTGAAAGCATCTCCGCGCAGGTCTCCGCCGGCTCTAAGTTGAAGCCGGCTCTGGCCCTATTGGTCGCGACAGTGTCATGAGTCTCAACGGTTGCGCCAGAACCATGTTTGGCTTCTCCCGTGCGCCGACCCAGCCAAGGGACCGTTTTCTATCTTTCAAACTTTGTTTGGTCGTCCACATTCAGCCACTGCCGTCTAGGACCCTGAATCTGAAGCCCTTCATGCCGATTGAATTCTAGTGGGAGGGCGACCATCCATGACACACCGAGCTTGTTGGCTGCGAGAAAAAAAAAAGACCCAAACGTGCAATTATTAAAAGTACCCAGCGCAGCCGACGTACGAATTCTAAACACACACAGTTTAATAAATCCATACACACCGCAATCCCACTGTGCATTCCTTGGTGGCCGGCGTCATGTTATCCAAATTTACCCTACATATACCCCTCCAACGACGACCCCGCCATACCCCGCAACACCATGACCACAGTCTGCGGTCCAAACAAGCAAAATATGCACTCGCCTTTGCAAAACTCAAATTTTGGCAGAATTCCTGAGCATGCGCGACCAAGTGAAGAGAAATTGATATTTGAGGGTCATTCACCATCCCTCAAGTCGTATAAACCCCTCGCATACACAAGTCCAACATCAACCCCTCACGTTCGAACCCACCCATGATGAGCTAGCATTTGCATTAGCGAGCCCTAACAAAAGCATCGTGGAGGGGAGTTTTCCCGTCCGCACCTCACAGAACCCGCCCAGGTGACCTATGGACGAGTCGAGGAGCGAAGGGGTTTGTTCGACTTTTTAGTATTTTTCTCTGGCAACTATCGTACATTGTCAAAAATCAAGAAACACCTGGTAAGTTTGGAGAGGCCCGTCTAACATCAAAAATCCTTGAGAAAAGCAAACCGCCCGTAGAACCCCTCAGAAATGCAGTCCCAGAAAGATCCGTGTCGTGGCTCAATAACATGCATGTGCTTTTTTTCGTCCCTGTCTTTTCTTTCTGTCTCTTCCTCCACCGTTCTCTGCTCCACAGTCCGACGCCGCTCGTGGACAAGTCTTTTCCTTCGACTCCACGGGACGTCATCCACAGAAATCCTTGGTCCTGCCATGAGGTCCCCGAGACTGGCCCAATGGCCTCTCTAAGAGAAAATAAAAAAAAACTGCACGGCTTTCCAACAGAGCGCTGGTAGAGACCGGGGGTCTCGCCAATGTTGCCCAGATTCCGCCCTGAAAAGCCAATATGTCAAGGATTGAGCCAACCGTACCCCAGTCCTACCGCCAGTTTGCGTGAGCAGTCCATCCCCTCGATCCTTCGGGCCAGGCAAAGCAGGATATCGTCGTAGATGGGTATTCATCGTTCCTTCGCTCTCCAGCTTCCGTCGATTTGGTCATCCACCTGGAAAACGCATGTGGCCTCATCGTATATCGTGGTCCTTGTCTTCCGTGCCTGTCGACATCCGGTCACGGATAACTCCTTTCCAGCCCCCTGATCCTGATATCCCCCCGTTCAAAGCAATGCAGCAGTCCGGTCCATCTGCGCTTGCAACATCCTCGTGCACATTCGAGTGCAGAAACCTTCAAATTCCCATACATTCATTCTCTCGAAAATCGTGAACCAAGAATGCGACCGCAACTAATACAACGCCGTCGCTCATGGCGTTATCGTAGCCGAGGGCGCGTCATGCCCTGAACACCATATGAACCGGATCCGGGACGTCCATATTCCCTAGATCCCGTCTAAAAAAGACAACAACCCGCTCTTGTCTACGTGGCGAACAAGCCTGTGACCGATTGTAGCCTGGCATGTCGCGACAAGATCAACCACTTACCCAAGCCTCACCGCCGTAGGTGCCACCCCCATTTCTGAGGCTAGCTTACGACTGGATGACTCAGTGCTCCTCAGCGTGCACACCGTTGGTTAGGGGAACCTCGACGTGGCCATTCGTCAACTCCGAGGATGCACTCTTGCCTCCAGTCTCAATCGCTGGGATAACGCCAGATGGTGAGAAATCCGGAACTTCGGCAGAGAGCTGGGTGGTACCATTGCCATTGACTAGCCCATTAACAGCGGGCGCCACTTGGGCACCATCGACGTACTGCTGGAAGGAAGGGTCGTTGGGGTAGGCACCGTATGGGACTCCGTTGAACTGGTTGCCAAATGCATATGCCCGGTTCTTGTAGGTCAAATGCGCGGGGCCGTGGTTGCGAGCCAGCTCATCCCGGTCCTCCATGGGCAGGACGAACTTCTGCCAGTCCTCGCGACGACGCAGGCGCTCGCAGTCATCCTCGCCAACAATGTACTCGACATCAATGGACTCCTCACACACGGCACGGATAAGTCCCAGATCGGGGGACAGATCTCGCATTCGCTTGAAGGCTGAAATGAAGTGCAGAGGGACGAAACCCTGCGAATCCATGCGTGCTCGGAGGTACATATCCTTGCAGAGGTTCTCAATGGAGAAGTAGTACTCGATTTGGCTCTTCAGCATAGGAACAACCATGTTGTCCCAGTAAGGGTGAGGCTGGAAGGGCATGCCCGCCATAGGAGGGATCGAGTAGTCGTAGGGACCGAACTGAGCCTGGACAGTAGGCATCCTCGTCTGGCCGTTAGGCAGAGACATGCGATGGTAGTTTCCAGCGCCATTGCGGCCGCCCCGACCTCGCTGAGCGGGAGGCATGAACATTTGACCGTGAGCACCCTGGCGAAGAGGGGGGCTGTAAGGGCCCTGGGCCCGGGGAGCAGCTTGGCTGCTGAATCCGGCGGTTCCATTGACCGAGGCTGAGTGTTGGTGTTGCGACTGGCCATTGACGGGGTGGCCACGTCCACGGTAGTTGCCTCGTCCTCTCTCACCACGACCCTCTGGCCGAGAAGCTTGGGCGTTTTCCTACAGGATCAAAACGTGTTAGTGAGGGCCTTTACACAGCGTAGACAAGGGACACATGTGCATAATAAAATTGTGCGACTTGGGAAGAAATTAGGGCATGTCACTTACGGTTGACTGGGTCGTTGAGTCCTTGACCTTGTCGGCATTCGCAGAAGCCTTCTTCTGGCCATTGGCGGCATCAAGCGATCCGCGCTTGGCAGCAGGGGGTTGGGCTGAGGCGCCGTTGGTGCCGTTGACCTCTCGCGGCTTGGTCTCGCTGGCCTTGTTCAAGGGAGCAACCAGGGCCTTGTCAGTGACGCCATTCGTAGCCGACCGGGCACCAGCCTCGCGGCTGCTTCGGGCACCACCCCGGGGTTTGGAGCTGCGCATCTGAGGCAGCTGGGTCTCGAAGCTGACGGTAGGAACGTAGTCGTATGTCACCCACTTCTCCTTCTGTCGCGACTTGCCCTGGGCGTCATCTTGAGAATCCTTGTCGGATTGGCTGGATCGCTCGACAGGCTTCTTCTTGTCGTCCTTGACTTCCTTGATGGCAGTCTCCGGAGTAGGCCATGAAGCGGCGTCATCAACCGATGGGGGCACATCCTTGCCATCCTTCTCCGACACCCTGGAACCACGGGGTCCATTCCGCTCAGGGCGGGCAGCATCCACGGGCTTGCGCTGGGGCTTGACACCGTTGGTAATGGGGCCGTTCTGAGAAATAACCTCTTCGGCAGCCTTTGCGGACGCCTTGGTTTCCTCCTGCTGGCCATTGACCAGCTCATCGGAAGGCTTGCCCTTGGCCTGGTGAGCCTCTTTGCGCTGATGCCAGATGTTGACACTAGGGATGGGCGCCTCAGACAGCTCAACCTTGGGGGGCTCGGGGACGGCTTCCTGCTCCTTATCCACGGAAGTCGCTTGATCGCCGGTCTGCTTCTCAGAGCCCTTGCCCTTCTTGCTTCTCCGAGCCTTTCGAGAATCCTGTTCATCCGTAGACCGTGTTGTGGTGCTGGAGGACCTTGCTGTCTTGTCACTGCGTCGCCATGGGCGATCTAATCTCGAGGCGTCATCATCGCGACTCGAATCCGGGCGCCTCTCCTGTGTGGACTCGGATCGGGTATCACTCTCAGATCCGGGAGCGTTGTCGAGGTCCTGCTTTTCGGGAGCAGCCGACTGGGCATCAAGGCCGTCGGCGGTCTCGGAGACCTCGGTCGACTTGGGCTGCTCGACGTCAGGCGCGGCAGCGTCGATGGGAGCAGCATCTGCAGCAGCAGCAACCTCAGGAGCCTGGGCGTCCTGAGGCTGGGAGACGGCGGTGGCAGAAGTATTCGAGTCAGGGACGGCGCCCTGACCTTTCGCAGCTTGTGCGTAGGAGAAGGTGGAGGCGGCCGACATCTCGGTAGAGTTCGCGGTTGCTACTGAAGTCATGTCAAGGTGAGCCGTAGAGCACGGGCTGACGGCTGGACTGGACGGGAAATGTGGTGAGCCAGAGGTGTTTCTTCACCTGGGGCCACCAGCTGAGGCAAAGGGAGGTATCTCAACCCCCTCAGCACACGGGAGTCGCAGTGCAGTCGCTATTCGGGATCTCCCAACTGGTGAGGGAGTCGGCGGCGGTCGGTTCTGTCGCGGTTTCTGTCGCGAGAGTCGTGTGCCTTACTTCAGGTAGGCAACGGCGTCGAGGGGAGTGGAAGTGGAGGGTTGGGTGGGAGGGCAGGTCCGCAGGGCCGAGGACCTGGGGAAAGCGGGCGCGGGATTCGGGGAAGACGAGACTGGATTGTTGAGCAGAACAAACAAGTCTGCGCAAGAGTATTTGGTTTCTCAAAGCGGTACGGCTGAGGCGAGTTCGACAGAGGGAGGACGGGCAAAAAAAGAGACCGGCTCGGCACGACGTCGAGGCAACAACCACGGGTGGGAGTGACGAATCGATGCAGGGGAGCGACGGTGCTTCCTCAGGCTCGGGCTCAGGCTTTCAACACGAGACGAGGGTTGTAAGCGCAGGCCAGGTGGCGAGGAAATCGACAGCAAAGGAAGACTTGGGGGGGGAAACACGACAGCGGCAATTCGAATAGAATTGGGGCCGACGAAGAATTGTGGTATGAAAGGAGGGCACGGCTCAGACAGAGAGAAAATCAGTGTCGGAGGTTATTTTTGCGTTGTGTGAATAATAAATTTTTTTCTGCCTTTTTTTCCCCTCTCCGCAGAGGTACCGGGCGGGATCCCTGGAAGCGGATACGGATACTTTCTAGGCGCTGTCTAGCGGCCGGAGAAGGTGGTCCAGCAATGAATCGGCGTTGCGCCAGCGCTGGTGATGGGGAACAGGCGGGCAGTGGTGGTGCACCCGGGGCTTGCTTTACCTCCCCCTGGCTCAGCGGGCTCCAGCGGGCTCCAGCGGGCTACAGGCCTCCTCCTTCAGAGGCATGACTCCTTGCGTCGAGGCCGGTTCAGCGCCATGGCGGCCGGCGACCACCCACTGTGGCCCACCCGGAACGCCGTGATGGGCTGGTGGGGATGCGCGAATATAAATCGGCTCAGGCCGGCCGCAGGCCCTATCAGGCCCTGTCTGGTTACCCATGTTGTGTGCGCCTTTGATTACGCCGATGCTGATTGAGTGAACTGATGCCAGGCGGGCAGGGCAAGGAAGGGCCTGTCGTCACTTGTACTTGTCACTGTGACGAGATGCCTATTGTGTACATGGCATTGGGGGCACGTTGGGATCCAACGTTGGATCCATCATTGCCGGCCTGGGAAGGTCATCCGTCCGAGCCAAGTAACATCAAATTGGGTTGACAGGGCGAGCCTAGCATGCGGCGTCGTAGTCATTGTGACATGGCCATGCAAAACATGGGAGCCTACGGAGTACATACATGCCTTAGTGATATAATGTGTGTGATTTGCGGTGCGTGAGGCCCGACGTCGCTACCATGAATCCGCTTTGGTGCCGGCAAGCCAAGGCTCCCGTCGGTGCGTGACTGATCGCGCCTACATGCACAGACACGCTTCGGGCCACAGGCCGGTTACAACCCAGCCAAGCGAATGACAGAAGCGGGAAATTGGAGCCGTACTTAAGGGAGCGGCTCGCAATGGGTGTACGGTACTTCGTGCAATGCTGCCTGCCCGCGATGGCATGTAATGTACCACCTCCGCGGACGGGGAGGGCAAGCCACGCATAACACTGTGACGACGACAAAAATTGCCGAACCGGAAGCTTGTAAGACCACCGAGGCACGTGCTTGACGGGAGAATAACTCGTGTTACAAATACGGCCGGTCTGGACACGGTGTTGGCTGACATTATCCATTCACCCCGATATTGGGGCTGGGCTGATACTTGGAACAAGAATACAGTGGATGTGTGCTCGCTCGGGGTCGACCGAGCTCCCGCATCACCGGACGGCAACCCGAGGTTCTCCCCTTCAGGAAAGGGCACGGCACTGGAAGGATGGAAGCCCTGTATTTCCGAGTCTCCGCTGGGCCCAATTCCGGCCGGGCCAGGGCTAACTTACCTATTGCATGCGTCACCCATGGCTCTGGGACCCGACCTGCTTTCCTTCGATTCCCGTTGAACGAATGCTTCAAGCCCAGCCCGGGGCAGAACCCTGCAGGCCGAGGCCCCATTATTAGCGGCCGGCACCGCGCTCATTGGGCGCCGCGCTTAAAAGCCTGCCCGTTTAGTGCCAGATCCCGGAGGATACCTGCGGTCGCGTCGGTGGGCAGCAGGAAACGAGGTACCCCTCATCGGAATCATGAGTCGTTCGGTACTTGGGACTAATATCGAAGGGGGTTATGAAGAGATTTTTAAAGATTCATGACAGGCAGATTCCATGCGTATTAGTTCATGCATAATCCCTTACCATCGAAACTCTATTGCTTATATGAAACATCAGCCAACAGCCTCCGAGCTTGAGCGCGCAATGCTTTCATGACTTCTCGTCATGGCAAGCAAGGATGCGGAGCGGGAACGTCCGCGCTCGAGTCCGTATTTCCTGGTGCCGTGCATGATTCGACGGCTGCATCGGATGAACGACGTCACCGCTTGGTATTCAAATGGCCTATTCTCCGAAAATACATTCTCAACATGCTAGTTTATCTTTTTCGATTCCTATTCCGACTGGGTTGGGAACACACGAGTATTGCATATATACAACCTCAGAGTGCTGAATGTGGATGGGTGTTTGAGTAATGCTCATCAAAGTGACATTGTCAATTCTGTCTGAGATCCTAGAGTCTAGTTCTTTAAAAAGACAACCTATCCAAACAAACTGACATTTTGCACCGTCTCAAATAGTTCTACTGATACACACTATGTGGTTATGGTACATATAGACAATTACGGTCCTGAGAGATGCCAGGACTTGGTGTACGGCTTCGTAGGATTGCACCAGAAGATACCGCAAGGGGACGCCGAAGCACAACTTTCCCAAACACTTCGCCCCTTTTAGCCACTCATCCAAGAGGTCGCTTGTCTCGCACCAAACGATGTGGCAAGGCGCAAGCCAGTGGACCCCATAGGGAAGTAGCTGATCAGATACCACACCAGACAGGCGAGTTGGAGGATAGCTGAGAAGAGTGTGAGGATGGTGCTGTGAAGCTGTGGTATTGGTTAGCACGATTCCTTCCATGCTAAACTTGCGACACTTACCTTCAGGGCGAACACGAGCGTCAAGATGATGGAACCAAAGTACGCCGCGGTGAACGGCAGTCGAGGGGCTGAGAAGAGATGGTAGAAATAGTTCATCGGTCCCATCATGGCCGCAAATGATGCTAAGAACATCATGGATCCGACGGACCACCTATGGGGTGTTAGCATCTAGCACGGGAAGCTATCTTTCCATTCAAAATCCACAACATGATGGTATGGAAAAAGGAAAGGTCACGGCACTCGGACGCCATGGTACTAGCCGGGGCGCGTGACCCAGAAAGGGGGCGAAGATGGAGCTGTATGGGTCATTGACTTACAAGATGACAAACTTGCGAGGCCTCATGGAGAGGACTGGAAAGAGGGTGAAGCATATGACGAAACAGGCAAGGGCTGCGAGGTTGCAAGCACCAAAGACCATCAAACGATCCCATCGACTAACTGCGACTTGGGTTAGCTTCTCCTACCCACGAGGCGTGTCATCCACATCACATGCATGATCTAAGGCATGGCTGAGATGCAATGCACATGTCCCGCTGCAGGGGTGCCGAAGGACCATGGATCGGAATACTGTCAGGTTGACTCACGAACAAACCAGCCTTCTTCCTCCTCGCGGCGGGTTGGCTGGGGCAGGGGGGCACCGGGACCCTCGGTGGTGGGGAGGCGAACATAGCCACGATCGCCGAACGGATTTAGGCTCTGGATGGAGGAGAGGAGGCCGTTCTGCTGGGAGGTGTTGACGGGCTCATCGCGGCGACTCCAACCAAGGGAGTTGATGGAGTCTCGGAAGGTATTCGAAGCCATGGCGGCGGGGACCAGGGGGGCGGGTTCGACGGGGGACGGGGGACGGAACGGCTACGTCGATCGCGCTGCGGCAGGTTCGTGATCGGGATGGAGGGTGGGAGGAGCGCGTCGAGGAGAAGAGGTGAGGCGGGCGGGAGGAGAGAGCAGCTCCACCCTGGCTTTGGTCAGTCGACGGCTGTCTATGATATACGGCATTCTCTGAAGGGGGGGTGGGAAGGCCTACGTCGATGTTGGCCGCTGACGACGCCGTTGGGACAAGGCAACGATGGTAGCGGGTTGGCGGTTGGGGCTTGGGCAGGCGACCGCGCGTTGCGCACGAAATCCGCGATGACGACAGGCGGCGACGGCGGCGACAGCGACGGGCGATAGGCGATAAGCAGCGAGTGATGGGCAACGCGCGACGCCTTGGGATGGGAGACAAAGAGGACAGATGGGAAGCCTGGGCAGTTGGGGAACGTGTGTCGTCGATGTGGATGTGTGGAGGGCGGCACTAGCGACATGAAGCTCGCTGGGTAGGGGGTGGTGTGGCCGTGAACGAGTCTGTAGGTGCTATCGTCCAGTATCCGACCAACTGGAGGCCTGGCCTTGCGGCGCCTTGTCCTGCCTGGGGTGGCATGCACCAGCTGGAGGGGGCCACATGATTGGCAGCCTCCCAAGGTCCAGTGCGTACCGTCTGCGGCGCTGCGATTCTGCACGGCCTTGGCCACCCCCGGACGACCTTGATCCAGTTGCGACAGCGTCGTGAGACGTGAGAGGTCACACCGGAATGGGAATGGGAATGGGATGGAGGGAGGTTTACCTCCGACCGGGCGCCATCAACGTGGGGAGACCCAGACCCGGGCCCGCGACCCGGAGCCTTGGGGCGTCGAGGGGCGTCGAGGGGCGCCGAGGGGAGACTGAGACGAGGCTGGATGTTCCAGGCCCCCGAGGCTGGCTCGCATAGCAGAGTAGCTGAACTGCCTCCCATACTCCGTACCGTCCTCCTCTCCCGCGCGAGCGCAACACAAAATCCGCCTAGAGATATGAACCCGCCGGATGAGGCGGATAGACGGGCGGCTAGACGGGCTAAGCTCTGGTTTACGAGGGCGGACCGTGGAGGGCCGGACACGACCCGTTGGTAGGGAACACCATGAAAGCCAAGGACAAGGGATTAGCTTGATACGATGGCGGAGTAGGCAACACCTCCAAGGACCTCCAAGGACGACCAAGGCAGCCAGCCTTGCATCGTGCATGTGTTTTAGGCCGTTGGTCGTATGGATACCACCAAGACGGGCGTCAAACGTGCTTACGGGATGCCGTGCGCAGAGAACCGCTCCAGAAAAGAAGATGGTGTCCCTCGGCGAGGCGCGTGGCCAAGGAGCACGCCGCGGATGGGAAACGCTCCAACGCATGACCGCGCAAGGGGGAGGCGAGGTGGGAGACTGAGGGGGGAGTCGATTCCATGTTGCATCCCGAGGAGACCCTAGAGTCCAGCAACAGGTTTGCCTTGGTGTCTTAAATCCCGAGTCACGCTCAACCTGGCGCCCACACACACACACACACCCACCCTCCTCGACCTGGCGGGCTTCTATCAGCACGGCGGGCACGGTGGGGATAATGGACACTGGCGTCTACCACCATCATCATCACCACCACCACCACCACCATCAGCAGTTGACTGCCATGAAATGGCCAAAGCCCAAGGACTAAAGCCCCAACTGTCGTCCGCTATACCTAGAGCATGGCGGGTCAGAAGATGATGAGCCTCGTACAGATGACTTTGCTGGAGGGCTGGTATTTTTAGCTAGCTGGGGCGAGTATAAAATGGAGGTACTTCGCTCTGTGTTGGGGCCTAGAAGCCGATCCGCCATTAACTTGCAGCTGTTGGTGACACACCGAAACCGAAACGTAAAGGACAAACAAGCAAGATCGGAAGAAGAAGACGCGCGAGAGATCAAGAGCCAAACGCCATCAACGTACCTACCTACCTTAGCCAGGCCTCTCGTTTTGCGCCCAACGTTTCGGACGCCGCTTGACAGTCACCCACACTGGCCGCCACCTCCAATCGCCCACCGCCAATCGTGTGTCTACCGAGAGAGTGCGCATAAGTGCAAATCAAGACGCACCTCCAGGACCAAACTAGCCTCGCCATCGTCAAGAAGCGGTCACAGCTCAGATCCCCGTCGGTCGCCCTGTCGCCTGTCGCGTCGCACAGGAGCCTCTCTGGCTAGAACCTCTCCAGGTCCATCACTTACACTGCACCTTGGCGTCCCCTCTGCCTCCATTCCTGGCCGCCAGCAACCACCACCACCACCACCACCTACACCACCTCCTTCAGCTCTCAGCCCCCGTTCATCAGCCCGTGGCGCCGCGCCAGAATACCATAAAACGTCAGACCGCCTGCTGGATATCCGGCACTTGCACCGTCAACCGCACATCTCACGCCTATCATCACCGTATCCCGTTCGCGCCCCCGCCGCTTCTCGTCCCATACCGAACCGGACCAAACCTGAGGATCCTCCGGGACGCCCATCAGCAGTAGTTGAGAATAGACACGGGAAACGCAACAAAACAACGCCGTCGAGTGTCATCATCACTGCCTCCTTCACCTCACCTCACCTCACCTCACCTTAAGTTAACCTACCCCGGGAACCTGCGCCTCTCCATCGCTGCTCATCGCTGGCCATCGCTGTCCGTCTCATTCGCTCTGTGCCTCTCAGCCTCACCGGTTAGCGATTCGCTCACGCAATCCATCTGGCCCGCCCCGCCCCGGTCGACTACCCCGTTGGATGCACTGCTGCACCGCTGCTGTCGCTCATACCCAACGCAGACAAGACGGACTTGGCCGTGTTGCGCCTCCCCCAGAGTACCTGGATTTCTTAGTACCTCTCCCCGATATCCAAGGTACCTCCTACGAGCTTCCGTCCCCAGAAGGAGACAGAGCTGAGAGCAAGGGAGCATCGAGTGCTGTACCGTATACAATAATAGTCTCTCTACGGCATCAACTCGCAGTCTACCAACCCTCATCCCCCCAAACTCTACCAACCCGGACGGACTTCGTCATCGTCCGCCATCACCTCGTCTATTATACTTGCTCTCGTCCCGGCTGTGCAACCCAACCCACCTCGTCTCTCCCGACGCAGCCGAACCAAAGCGACAGTTTCCATGCTTCCGGACTGTCGTCAACGAACCAGTGGTGAGTAACAGAGCAAGCCCGTTTCCTCTCCCCCCCTCCCCCATCTTTCACGACACCTCGCTTTACTTCCCCTTCTCCGAGTTTCCCTGCGCATCACCGCTCTTCTCCCTTTCCTACGCCACCACTCCCTCGATAACCCCCCCTCCTCCTGCTTCTCCCTATCCCTCCCCCGCCGTTGGCTGTTGGCTGCGGCTGGCTATGTCCCTACCCGACGCTTTCATCCTCCTCCCGCGCGCGCGCATTCGCTGACTGGTGGCCACGATTCCAAGAACAGCCACTTTCGTGAACAGACGCCCGACACCGCCTGCCTTCCCTAGCGCTTCAGCCACTAAGACAGGCAGCGTCCAACCCGAGCCAGAGCCTGAGCAGCCAACACCTGAGGTGTCTCTGCCTCTGTCTCTCTCTCCTGTTTCCTCCCTCGACGCTACGAGTCTCCCCCTGCAGTCCCCTATCCTTGCACTCCCGCGCCAACTCGACCACCGCTGCGACCACGTAAAGCCGCCTACGACCCCCACCCCTGATCCTCCTACCATCCACTGGGGCTAGCACCACCCTACAGTGTCGCAAGCCCGTGCGTACCCCAAAGAAAGGGCCCCCTCCCCCAAGTCCAAGCCCACACCCGCACCAACGCCCCAGAACCTGGCCTGAGTCCCGCCATTTCAACCACAAGCTCTCTCCGCCCGCCTCCCTCCGACTCCGACTCAGACTCACCCACAATCCCTCTCTTGCGACCACCGACTCCGACGTCGCTTCCACCATCGTCACCGCGAGCCGACCCCTCTCGACTGCTCTCGTCCTGGCGATTCTCTTGATGGCCTCCAAGTAGCCGCCTGCTTCGTTCCTACGTCACCCTCCCCAGCGCCTCAGCTGCCTGCGAGGTGAGTCCTGACTCCTAGCCCTTGGCGCTCGCTCCCCGCCACTCTCCTGGCTGTGTCCTCGAGCGGGAGCCGGAGCGGGCATTCCAGCTGTCCCCTTCGCTGCCCCGAGGCTGCCTCGTCCGCCATCTCCCCGCTCTGCTGCAGTCACTCTGGGATGCTGATGCAATAATCCAAACAGGTTCCCAATAACCAATAAACCTTCTGACTATTCCGACGAGTTTTTTTTGCCGAACTGGCGCGCACCCACAATATTCTGCCATATTCTGCCCACATACCTTCCTCTAGGGCAACAACATCTGATCTAGCATCCACCCCAAGCCTAGTCTCGCCATCACTTACGATGGCCCAGCACGGCTTCAACCAATTTGGCTCCGGCCACAACGCCGGTAGTATTGACCCCAACGACCTCAACATGGGCAGCGGCTACCCTGCCTCCTACTCCAACAATAACAATAACAACAATAACAACTTCAACTCGAATTCTGGTACCGGCACAAACGGATTTTCTAGCGGCTCCGCCTTGTTCGGCGATGATGAGCTCCTTGATGGCCTCACCAGTCCCGCAGATGCCCAGCCCGTCATGTCAGGCCAGGGTCAAGATTTCTCCGGTATCATGGGCTTCTCCCAGGGAGGGTTTGCTCAACCCCATATGAACGGCTACTCAAACACCCCCGATGGGGACCCCATCCAGAGCCCCTACGCAGCCGGCTTTACCAATCAGTTCCGCCAAATGCAACCCGGCCACTCACTTGGTACCTCTCTGCACTCCCCCCTGTCCTATTCCAACTCCCCCTTGGCAGACATGAACGCCGACGACCCAAACCTCCTCAAGGCTCGCGCCCGGATGTCCCAGCAGATGCAGCGAAAAGCGTCTAGCAGCCGCAGCCCCATGACCCCAAAGACCGCCAGCCTCCATGGAATGAACATCGGATCCCAAGACTCCCAAGGCTTTGGGGCACAGCCCATCCGGACTACCGGTATGCATGAGAAGTCGCCTTCTGGCCAGTGGATGAACACCCCGACCGGTAGCATTCCTGCCTCGTACAACTCCGGTTTCTCCTCGCCCATGCAACCATCCATGGGCCAGATCAATGAAGTCATGATGAAGGGGGGCACTTCAATGCCCGCCAAGCTCGGCGTGCCTCCAGCCGCCGTCTCATCACAGGAAATGAAGCGGAAACGACGCCGGGAGTCCCACAATCTGGTAGAGCGCCGTCGACGTGACAACATCAATGAGAGGATACAGGACCTTAGCAGATTGGTTCCCACTCACCGCCTGGAGGACGAGAAGATCCGAAAACTCATCCAGAACGGGACTCCACTTTCTCCCACGCTCACCGGCATCCCCAGTCCATCCCAGGCGACCTCAAGTCTTGCCGGCCCCGGCGCGCGGAGAGCGGCTGGAGCCAGCGCTGGCAACATCACCACTGGCCTCCCGCTCGAAGAGAAGGACAAGGGCCCAAACAAGGGCGACATCCTCAACGGTTCTGTTAGCTGGACCCGGGATCTCATGTGGATGCTCCACCTCAAGCTTCAACAGCAAGAGGAAATGATGAACACGATCGCTGAGCTTGGCGGTCATTTCCCATTCGAGCAGACCGAGGATGAACGACGCATGCAAACCGAACTTATGGATGCCATCAGCAAGAACGAGCCCGGCATGCTCTCTTACTCTCGCACCGCTGGATCCGGTCTTCGTGTGCCTCACCACACCGACTATCGAGGCGAGCCGGTTGATGGCTTGGGTGGAGGTGTCGACCCCCTCTCGATCAGCCCAGATGAGAATGGAAGTGGTGTCATGGCCGGTGGCCTGGGAGATGCCGACCAGTATTGGCACGATCCCGATGACAACGGCAGCGGACGAGCTTCCCTTAATTTTAAAGAGGAAGACGAGTACGACATGGACCTTACTCAGTAGTTGACCAGTTGAGCTCGACCATCATTTTCTCCAAACGGTCATATCTTGAGAAGGGCAGTCCCTCAGCCTGGGAATCCCAGATAGGCCGAGGTGGAGACGATGGATCTTGGCCTCTTGCTTGCATTGTTTGCTTTCGGCGTTCGCATCATCATGGCATCTCCGCCCTCCTCTCCAGCTTTGCTCAGCATTTAGGGGCACCGCTTTGAGGGCTGTGGCTCCTTCGGCGTTGGGTTTATTTGCGACCCAGCAGGGTTGTTCTGGTTTGTTTGACGTTTTCCCCCCCGAGGAGCGATTTCGGGGTGTCAGGGCGTGGGTAAGGTATGGTATATAGGCATGCTTATACAGAGCTGGGGGCATATCCGAACTATTTTCTACCATTGTCCTTTTTCTGGGGTTTCGCTATGGATTTTTATCTTCACGCTGGGGTTTGTTCGTTTTTGCGTTGCGAATACCTTTGTGCTCAATCAAGGGCGGAGGATGGAAGACAGGGGATTGGGAGCATATGGGCTTTTCTTCTTATTTTATCGTGTCGTTGTTTAATCCATGGTACTGCCGAGTTCTTGTTCCTGCTTGACGATTCTAGCGATGGGGATTTGCTTCATTGTACGGATTTCTCGGGCGGGACTCGAGCGTCAGGCATCTGCATTTGTGTATTTATCATAGTTTTACATCCTTTTTTATCATTATGTTTGCTCAGATACCAGCAGCGAGCTACCTATTATACAATCATATTCCAACTCTTCATGCCTCTCGAGTCCCGGTATTCAAGAAATTTGTGCCCTCTTTTGTAGCAAATGAGTGTAATGCGACAAAATGCAAGGCCCAATCACCAATGCCGGGCACATAGTAGGTGTTCACTCATGGCGGTGAGCATGTTCCAGACCTCCTTGCGTTTCATTTCCTCCTGCAGGGCGATGCGTTCAAGGGCGCATTGGCCATCAAAGTACTTGGACAGCCGCTGCCAACCCGTGCGGAGCTTGTCATCGGTGAAGCGTCGTGCGATGGCGGAAAGGTAGCGTGACTCCTTGCCGGTGGCCTTCTTGGTGTCAAGGATGATGTGCGGTGTCAGGCCAGCGAGGTGAGCATGGTCGTTGACGGACGGGTGGGCGGTGGCTATGGGGACAGTCTTGCGGGCGTGGGCAGTGGCTTTCTCGGCTGCTTCGCGATGGGCTTTGGAGGCGATGCGCTCGAGTCGGGCCTTTTCTGCGGCCTGCTCCGTCATGGTGGGGACGTTGGAACCGTCGGTGCCGGAATGATCCTCGGAGGACTCGGAGGTGCGGGGCGGGGCTGCGCCGGACGAGTCCTCGGAGCGGGCCCCGTCAGCGTCGGTCGCAGCGCGGAGGTCCTCGGCCTCCATCTCGTAATCAACCTCGTAGAGGATCTCAGGCCAGACGACGACGTAGGCAAAGGTGCACAGCTGGGTGACCCAGCCGCGTCGCATGAGCCAGGCGAGCATGAGGAGGTAGGTTGGCCGATGGGCCTTGCTCGGGGAGAACCCTTTATAAGGCCGCGGGCACTGGGAGAGCTCGGCGAGGAAGTTGGGGAGGGGCGGGGCAAGGGGAAATGCACGTTGCCATTCAAGTGTGTCCTGGGGGAGCTGCGTGTAGTCCGCATTGGGAGACCCGATATACTGGTCGCGCGCGTGGAGGGGCGGGATAGCGATGGCGCGACGCCAGAAGATGAAGTGCTGGGCATACTTGCGGACCTGTCCTACGGTGAGAATATTGCTCTGGCCTACTTGATGGAAGCTGCGAGACTCATGTTAGCACTGGGGTCGAACAATGGAGATGTATGTGGACATGGATTCAATGGTGATTTTGGGACTTGCACGTACGACATTGTTGGTTTGGAGAGTCGCACAAACTCAACCATAGAAGCGGTTGTTGGATCTGGGTCAGCTTGAAGCTCTGAGATGATCTTCTTTTCGTCATCCAGAAGTAAGAGGGCGAAATTGCGGTCGAGGAAGCCAGGTTCCTCAAAGGCGTCTTGACTCATAAACGAGTTGGCAGTGGTGATCCAGAGGCCGCGCTGAGCCGGTGCCTCGCCCTGGGGAAGATCGTCGACGTAGAAGGGTACAGGGATCTGAACTGAGGGTGTGAGGGAGCCTGCGGCAGTTTCGAGATGGAGTGTCGCGATCCGGTTCTGCGACACGCCCTCGTAGATGTCATGCATGGCAGCGGCCAGTGACGAGCTCTGCAGTATTTCCTTCCATAGCACGTTCATCTTTTTGCCTGTGTTTGATATCAGTCAACGTGCTCAAGTGAGTCAGGAGGAGATCAGAGGGACATACGCTCTTCGCGGGCTTTGTCCTTGGCGACGAGGATGCGCTTCGACTCCTTCCAGACGAATTCGCTATGCTGTTGGCTATATTTAAAGGCCTTGCTGATCTTCTTGACGAGGTGATCATAAACAGCGTCGATGACCTCCTTGACCTCGTTGCTCTTGGGGTTAAGGATGAAGACGAGGTTGAACATGGTCATGGAGCTGCGCTTCTCGTCGTCCTCATCCTTCTTGCCGTCCTTATCCTTCTTACCATCCTTATCCTTGGGTGGTTGTTCAGTTGCCTTGCCGGTAGCGGATCCATCCTGCTCCTGGGAGGCGGTCAGGTCATCGGTGTAGGCAGAACGCTTGGAGGACTTGGTTGTCTTCTTGGGCTTCTTCCACTTGCCATTCTCGGGGACATGAATGGGATAGGAAACGCAGTATAGGGGATCTAATGATAGCTGGAAGAGGCGTTTGTGGTATGAACGCGCTGGGGTGAGAATTCCAGCAAGATCACGGGAAGGGAATCCAGCGACACGCTCCCAGGGGACGATCTGGGTACCAGACTCGGTGAAGTAGTGCTCTTCTGGGTTGCGGGCTTGCCTGGAAGTCGCGTCGTCGTCGTCGACATCCTGGTGGCCCGGCTGGGAGAGGCGCTCAAGGAGGATATCCTCGAAATCAACCGGAGCTTGGGAAGTGCCGGAGCTAGGTTGGACGTGAGGGGGATAGTGGAAGACAAAGGCCGGGCCATCACGAGAGCGGTTGATGATGAGGGCGATGGCAAGGAAGTTGTCGGTGGTGACAAATGGTGTGGCCATGGTGCGGGTCACATGGCCCCGTGGGGGCGGGGAACGTCTTTAGCCGTCAATTATCGACGCCAGCCGTCGTGTGTGACTTCGTTGCTTGCAGACTGAGGCCGTGAGATGATGCACCGTGAACGGTTGTCCAATGATGAGAGCTTCAGTGAGAGTGGAGATAGATGAATTGAAGTTGATGAGGCTGGGAGCGCTGAGCCACAGCAGCCACAGCAGCCACACAGCACCGCTTGTCGATAAGTCGATAAGATAAGAGCTGGTGGGGTTGGCCGGCACAAATGTGGCAGTGACAAGGCCGAGCTTGATTAGCTCGCCCACCCCCAAAGGCATGGCGCCCACCTAAGAAGGGTCCATCCTCCTTTCAGGGTCCCTCTTTCGAGTGAGAATACGCAGGTGGGTGGGTTGTTTTGGCTTTTAGCGGGGCCTGCGTCGCTGTAATTCTACGGCGGTCGATGAGATGGAGATTTGGGGATATGGGATTGGAGGGCTTCAGGACCTGGGCACTGCGGGAGAAGACAAGAACGCATGCCGGGTGCCACCGGGCCGCTCTATTAGCTCAAAAGGCCCAAAGACCCCATGCCCGTGGGATGGGGTTTTTGGAATATTTTGCAATTTGCCAGCTGGAGCCCTGGAGGCATCGATCACATGTCTGCGAGCAACAACTTCCGGTGTGCGAAGGCCGCTAAAGTTGACCGCTGCTAGACGAAACGAACGAGTGGAAATATGGGTGGAAAATCCGCGGACGTCGAAAGGCCTAGGCTGTCAAGCCCAACAGAATTCCCAACACATTGGGACCAAGACCAGGAGTGAATTAATCTTCGTTAAATTGCGCTGCCCTTGCATTTGCCTGCCTACCCGCGTACTACGGCGATTAGGTGTAGACCTTGCCGGCACCAAGCTCCAGGAAACACCTGCTTGTCACCCGATAGCCACCACACCGCCGCGTATCCTCGAACTACCAAAGGCCACCTCTTTGACCCCAAAACAGGTTTTCCGGATTTGTGCCAACCAGCCGTAGATCATTGCGTCTGATTTCCCAGCGACCTGGCCCCCGGTAGAGCCGCCTCGCGTCCCTAGGTCACCTGCTACGTCTTGTTGCGTCGTCGAAAGCTGTCAAACAAACGGTGGCGGCGAACGGCCTTCACATGGTCTCGACCGTTCATCTCACTGGCCCACCCGCTCAACTTTTGCCCACAAAACTCACCGTCTCGTCTCCCGACTGGAAGGGCAACAGGTCGTGTGCTTCTACCAACTTCATCCGCCCCGTCACCGTCCCGTCATCGTCGCCCGAGCCTCAGCCTGTCCTCCGCCTCGCCGCCTAGGCCCCGTCTCATCGCCTGTCCTCGCTCCGGCGCCCCCATCTCCACTGTCCACGCCCGCCGGTCGCCCTCTGTCGGTCCCGGATCCCGCCCCAGGAGCCCCTGAACCCCTGGAAATGACGACGAATTGAACGCTGCTCCCCTTCTCGCCTTCGCCCTCCCTCGAACCTCACTGGAGGTGCCCCGGCCTTATAGCCCTCTAGCTCTGCATCTCTGCATCTCTGCATCTGTGCATCTCTGCATCTACCCTTTGGTTCTCTGCACTGCGCTGCCGCATCTTGGGTCGTAGTTACCTCCGCCGCCCCCGCGACCGTCCCCTCTGTTTCCCCCGCCTACCTCATCGACTCCGCGTGTGTGTGCGCGCCTCCGTCCGCAACCATGTCGCCGTCAGCTTCCAACAGTCAGATCGGCCAGGACGGCCAGAACGGCCATGTTCCCTTCCTTCCTCTGACCTACGACAACAATGACTCTCAAAACTCGGGCCTAAAGATCATCCTAACGCTCGCCCCCGACTGGACCAGCGAGGACTCGCGCGTGGATTTTGTGCGCTTCACCGATGGCATCACCAACACGCTGCTCAAAGCCGTCAACCGCCGGCCCGGGCTTTCCAAGGAGGACATCGACCGGGAGTCCATCCTGCTCCGGGCTTACGGTAACGGGACCGCCATCCTCATCGACCGTGAGCGCGAGGCCGCGAACCACGAGCTGCTCTGGAAGCACGGCCTCGCCACCGAACTGCTTGCTCGCTTCCAAAATGGCATGCTGTACCGCTTTATCCCCGGCACCGTTGCCCGCGCCCAGGACCTCAGCGATCCGCCTATCCTGACTGCTGTTGCACGACACCTTGCGCAGTGGCACGCGACAGTGCCCTGTCTTCCGAGCCCGGTCCCTAGCCATGGTGGCCCCAACGGCCACACTAACGGCGACTCCAAGACCACGACCAACGGTCATGCGAATGGAGACGGCCAGAAGTCGCACCAGGAAATGATTGACAACGCCGCCCCGGGGAAGCCCCCGCCTAACATGTGGACAACGATGCAGAAGTGGATTCTCGCCCTGCCCACCGATACCGATGCTCAGCGTGAGAGGCAAGCTCTACTTCAACATGAGCTGGAGGAGATGAGTGAGAAGCTCAGCCAGCGTCCTGGACTCGGTAACAACGGGGTATGTGAGATGGTCGACGAGACCCTCTGAACGGTGTATCAGTTTGCTAACACGTTGACTGTTTAGCTTGTCTTTGCTCACTGCGATCTGCTGTGTGCCAACGTCATTATTCACCGCCATGAAGATGCGGAAACATCGGTGAGCTTTATCGATTACGAGTATGCGACGCCATCGCCAGCTGCGTTTGATGTGTCAAACCACTTTGCAGAGTGGGTTGGGTACGACTGCGACTACGCAGCCGTACCCACTCGAAGCCAGCGAGCGGCCTTTATCCGAGAGTACGTCAAGACGTACTTCAAGCTCACAGGAGAGGAGGTCGACGAGGAGGAGGAAGTGCGCAAGCTCACGGAAGAGGTTGACGTGTACCGAGGGGTACCCGGATTCTACTGGGGCATCTGGTCGATGATCCAGGCCGTCATCTCCAAGATTGACTTCGACTATGCCTCGTACGCCGAGCTGCGACTGGGCGAATACTGGGCGTGCAAAGCCGAGACCGACGGGAGCCGGGAGGCGTCAGGGAAGGAGATGCCACTGCGGGAGAAGACGTGGTGGAGCGAGTAAGGGTTGCATGTGAAGCGGCCCAACGATCGGCTGAGCACGCGGGTTAAGTGAGAAACGACTCGATCGAATTAGTGGCCGATTTGAGCGTTGAGCAGGCTGGGACGCAGGTGAGCGAACCAGCAGGTGACCGAACCAAAGGATTGGGTATGCAAAGAACGGATACACAGAAAGGGCGTTTGGGGTTCTCAACCGGCCGGTGACCTCCTCGTGGGCCCCTGTTCCCGCTCCTCCCGGCTTTTCCATTTCGACCAGAGACGTCGCTCACCCGCCCCTCGTTTCTTTTTTCAGTTTTCTTCTTCGGATCATGATGATACAAATTAGCTCAACTAGCACGACGGGAATGGCCAAAATGGGGGGCAGCCATTCAACATGAGCTATGTACGGCATACGAAGTTTGCGTCGGGCATCATACCAGACATAGCAGTCTACACCTACCTACCTACACACCTATAATAAAGTACATTTTATGACCGAACCATTGGGAAATGACGAAGCTTGCAGCCGCAGCAGCTGCAGCAGTCAGCCTCTTGATACATACGTTGCGTTGCAGTGCCAGCCCGCAGCTGCGTGCCATGCCGCGTTCGCTTGTGCCGGCAGCACCCCGATGTCTCTCTCTCTCTGTCTCGTCTGCCACCTATCTAACCGTGGCACCTCAACCCTCCATCTACTGCGGACGGACTAACAACAACCCCTCCATGATGGGTGGGGTGTCACCAGCGCGGACACCCATAGCCGGGGCGAGACCCGAAGATGGTCTGGGGCGGAAGCTGTGGCTTGAGGGCGAGGGATAAAAGTGGCTGTTGAGCCGTGGTGCGGCCAGACAATCTGGCCAAGGTGGTGGCCATGTTTGGCGAGGTGCATCTGATCTGGTTTCGTCCCGTCTCGTCCGTGTCCGCGTCCGCGTCCCGTCTGCGCAGCTGGCAGCTGTCACAGCTCGGTTCCGTGTCTAGGTCATTAATTTAAGTAGGCGGGTCCGGATCCAGCAAGTCGTATGTGTGTACTAGGTAGGTATAGCTGTTTGTATGTATGTACGCAGCAATTATGTGATGCTCTCAAGGCGAGATGCAATGTGATGAGACTAGTCTTCAAAGGCAACAACGAGAAACGAGGCGAGATGAGAGGGTCGCGCCCCAGCAGCGTGGCTAGCATGGCTAGCATGGCTAAAACCACCGTGGCTACATACCTAGAGGGCTAGAGGGGCTCCGGCTGTGAGGTAGCAATAGCATGGCAATTAAGAGTGGTACTCCTTGCGGACGTCGCCTCATGTACTCCGTACTTGGTAGCTTCATTCTGTAAGTTAAGTTACCTTGCACAGCGCTGGATGGACGGATACTACTTACAGTGGGGAGCCCGTTTGGCGTTTGAGGGGGGGCGATTGAGGCTTTTGGGGCGAGTCTCGAGGCGCCGGGACGGTGAAGAAGCGGGGATCGCGTGACGGCCAGTGCGCCAACGCCAGCGCCAGCTCAACGGTTCCGCCCTTTGCATCCAATCCCTTGTCTAGGCCCTTGTCTCGTCTTGTCTTGGGACGAGGTCCATTTTTCAGGGTTGGAATTTTTTTTTTTTTGATTTGATTTTTTATTCTTCCGGCTCAGACGCCTTGTTGTCGGAGAGTGGAAGGAGTCATATTCCCGTCGGGTCCAGGGTTCGTTGTTTACGAGTCCCCCGTTTCATCCGTCCCGCCCAATGCTGTCTCTCAGCTCATCGTTTAGCCATTCACCCATGTGCCAATTGATTAGCCAACATCTGATTCATTGATTCACGCATTTGCATTTCCCTGGTCTCCGAGCACGGTCCATCTCTTTTCCATCCACCATCCCTCATCCCTACCTCTTTCCCCATGTCCACCCACAGTGAACAGTCCAGTCCGCAGCCCGGGCGGGCACAGACAGCCCAAAACGCCACACACAGACTCTGTTTTCCCTCCCCCCACTCCATGTCTCCCGGGCTTAGTACTCCGTAGCTACTGCGCAGTACTACGTAGTACGGACTAACACGCGTTCCTCGACTGCACAACCGCCTTTACGCTGCCCGGACTTATCTCTCTCATATTAACCAGCCACTATTTCGACTGGTGACACGCACTAGGCGCGTCGTGGCTGTTGGTCACCTCCTGGCAATCCCCCAATCCTCCCCCCAATCTCCAATTCTCCATGTACTCACTGCATCTCGCATGGCTGACCACCGCCGATGCTTATTACATCCCGACGGGGAAAGACAGTCGCGGACTCGCGGCAGACACCCAGACACAGCAATTAGCGTCCACTGGCCCAGAGCAGGGGCATCACGGTGGCACCATCCTGCCGCCGCCGCTCCCATTGGCCTCTTTGGCCCGTCTACTCCGTCAGTCTGTCTCTTCTCTTTGGCTCTCAGACTCGGGCTCTGGCCGTCTGACCCTCGGATCTCTCAGACTCTGTCCGGCGTTCTCTCTGGCGCTCCCGTTCTCCGGCTCTCTGGCTCTCGGGCTTGCCAAGCTATGCGGTACGGCATTCAAACTCGCGCACTCATTGGGCCCGAACCCTGAAGAAGCTTACGTCCGCCCCAGGAGGTAACTCCCGTCTGCAACATCCTGACTGTACATGTACATGTGAACCTGGTGCTGACTAGTACCTACCAACGAATACCTACCTTACCTACCTACCTACCTCTACGACGTAGTAGTGCTCTTTGGCTGCCATCGAAAGCCTTCCCGACGGGTTCCCGCACAAGAGCACACGCCGTCAGCAAGCAAGCAAAGTGACCTGGCCCCACAGGCGGTCCCGTACGGAGCGAACCCCAGTCCAGCAGACGCGTGGACAGACGCCGTTCAAGTTTCGGCGAGACACAACGGCGCATCGAGGAGGAAGAAGCAAACGCAAACTCACGACCAGCACCAGTAGCCACCGCTGTGGCACAAACCGCTGTAACATCGCAGGCGGTACTTGTTGCAGCGGTTGACATGGGCCTGGGCCCTTCCCTTCCCATGCCCCCCCTCCCCCCCGGTTCCCTGGGCAGGCTTCCGCACCTTCAGCAGCTTCAGCACCTTCCATGACAGGGCTACCGCGAGTCCGTGACAGGGCACCCTCGGCAGGGCCACCACTCGCCGTACAATACGTACTGAGCAAGTGTGCGTGTGCATACTGACAGATCAGAGTGACAGGGTCTCTGTGGTGTCTGTGAACTCTGTGGACCCTGTGGTCTCTCGGCCTCTGCGGGCCTCTGCGGCCTCTGCAGCCTGTCTCTCGCTGGGATGGGGCTTGCGCGGGTCCAAGGCGAACAGGGTGGGTGGAGGATGTGGAAAACGCTCGTGCTGGTGCGGTGCTGGTCTTGGTCCTGGTGCTATGGTCGTGCTGATGATGGCTCGTGGCCGGGACCGGGACCCGGTTGGTAGCTCCCCGCTGGCCTGCCGGCGTCGGGATACTGTACATGCTTCGGTCTCCCAATACGTGCGGCCAGACCGACTCGGGGTCGAACCCACACTGCGTCTTCTCACACGCAACGGCCGCGGCCATACCGTGCCTCGTCGAGGGAAGAGACACGGCGCAGGTGTTTGTGTCCAATGTCCAATGCCCAAGGACCAGCATCCAGTATCCAATCTCTAGTGTCCAACCGCTCAAACGCATGAGAAGTACATCCGACATACCTTGCCACGAGTGAGCCACCAGTCCGTCCACCACTCAGTCACTCGCGGGCACTTACATGCTATTACTATCCCTCCCTCCATCCCCTCCCACCCTCTCATACTGGGTAGGTACCCTGCGGTCCCTGCCTGCCTGCGGTCCCCGGGTGGTTCCCTAACCTGGTCCAGCCAGGGCTCCAGGGCCTCCATCCAGGGCCTCCATCCAGGGCCTCCAGGGCTCCAGTGCGCTTCCAGGACCACTCGCATCGTCGTCGGCACTATCTCCAAATCTGCCGCGCCGGGGAGCTGCCCCACCTTCGCGCACTCTCCTCTCGTCCCTTCCTCCCTCACTCACACATGCCGCCCCAAGGGCCACGGGGGTCCCAGCACAATGTCGTGCCCGTCGATAAAACCTAGTTCTTTCATTCCCATCGATTCCACCTCGCTGCCCGAGTCTCAGGAGTGATTCCGTCCAGATCCCGCCCAGATCCCGTCCCAGGGCCCCTTCCTCGTCCCCTCCCGCCGGTCTCCGGCTGCCCACCTCCGTCTCTTGCCTGTTCTCCGTTGTCTGTTGTGTTTCCGTCCTGGGCAGGCAAGGGCCGCTGGCCGACTATAGCTTCCCGCAACACAGTCGGACAGCCCGCCATGCTCATGCTCGGCAGCCCAGCCCAGCACAACAGCAAAAACTCGACAAGACGAGACGAGATGAGGTGACCCGATCCAGATATGAGCAGGGATGAGTCCACTCCGTCGACCATGTCCGGTCCGGAGCCCAATCTCGACCGAGCCGTCCATCGCCTGCCGCCTCAGCATGTTCAGCACTCTCAGCAGTACACTCAGCAGCACTCTCAGCAGCACCCTCAGCACGCCGCCGTCACTTCTTCTTCTACTGCTTCTTCCGCTGTTGCTTCTGCTACTACTGCTGCTGTTGCTGACCTGGGACCACCGAGGCCACTCGCCGCCTCCTCTCCCTCACGGCATGCCCGCCATGTCACCCTCGACGTTACTCTCGAGGTTGACATGTTGCGTCATAAGCTACGACTCCTCGAAGCTGCTGTTGAACGCCACGGTTTGTCTTGTCCCGCCTTGCCTTCTGCTTGTACTCCCCTCCACCGTTGCTTTGACCTGCGTGTATCTGCGTCAATGCCCAGTGCTCAGCCTGCTTACTGCTCCCCCGCCCAGGCATCGCGTCACGCATCCCTACTCTCTCCGAGGCCGAAGAGGCCCGGGCCTTGCAGTACCGGTGCGAGTGCCTCGAAGCCGCCTTTTCTCAGCAAGGTAAGTTGGCATCTCCAGGCCCGTGGATTTGCAAATTCAAAATGCTTGGACCTGAGGGAAAACTAACAAAACAGCCTTGGATGTGGCTGGCATCTTGGCACACCCACCTCCAGACCAGGTACTGCCAGGCTTCGCCCCATGGCTCGACAACCACTTCGCACTTACCCGTCACGAGAACGTGAACCCCCTCTTGCCTTCTCGAGATGCCGTCTTGTCTCGGGCCCGTTCACGAGCATCCTTCAAGTGCTCCCATGACCAATGTATCCACTACATCTACGGATTTGCAACTCGGATCGACCGAGACAACCACGCTCGACTCCACTCCTCTCCGCTGACTCGGAACCCCGACCCTCCACTGGGAACCAGACGACCTATGTCGTCAACGGATCAATCGCCAGTGAAACCCCCCGATTCCCTTTCACGGACCCGGATGTCCTCTGTTCAACCCCCAGGCCCTCTTGTGACCACCAACTTGCCGCCTCTTCCTCTACCGACCCCATCTACCGCGAGCACGGGGACGAGAGACTCGGCATCGAGCTTCACCTTTCCAGAGAATCGCTCTTCGCTTGTGCGAGGCTTGATAGACACTGATGTCGATCCTCAACTGCCCCCTCTAAAACGAGCTCGAGTCGGCCACCACCGCCTAAAATCTATTGGCGAGCTGCAACTTTTGCGGGAAAACGAGCCTTGTCTTCGATGTCGTGCTTTAAACAGACAAGTAAGCGCATCCCGAGCTTCGATTTTTCGGTTTCCTTTTTCGTAGACTTATATCTCTCTAGTGTGATTCTAGTCACCCCTGCGGATCCTGCTCGGATCTGCCCCCATCAGAGAACGAGGCTCACTGGAGCTCCCTTGGCTGCTATCGCGGATCTGTGGTGTCCCTAGTTGACAAAATTCTTCCAGGTAACAAGAAGCCCCGTTATCTAGTTTCGTTTCCAGGATTGATCGAGAACCAGGACCCCTATCGACCTCTCCAACTCGAACTCCAATCACGCCACCTCATCCCCGCCACGGTAGTGTCAATGACTACATTTTGAGGGTGTACCCCTCTCTAGCAAATGGGGCATCGACTGGACCCTTTAGACTCGATTTCCAGGATAGATTTTGGTGGTCAGAGGGTGACCTTGATCTGGGTCAACGTTCGAGTACTCAATTACCCGCCGAAGCAACGACGATGCCCCCGATTCTCCGAGTCATCAGCACGAGTTGGAACTGCCAGGATACGGCCTACGATCTTCTCGAGCTGATAACTGTCAGTGGTCAACTATCTTCTTCCCGTGATATGGAAATGACGACCTATCCTACCCTCTTTCGAGCGAAGCAGCTACTACGGGAGGTGGCCTTTTACGATGTTTTGCAACCGCGCCCAGCCCTCCGCCCGGGACCGAACCACCCCCGAAATCCGTCTGCTGAGGAAGCTACTTTCCCGGAACGCAGCCACCTCTTGAGGTCTTTTACAATGCGGTTCTTGAGCTCGTTTGACCTCGTCGTTTCGGACGACTCAAACTTGAATCTAAGGCGCTGGTTGGGTGTTTTCATATCTCTCTGCATATTCAGCGCCGTGCAGACAATACTTATCGATACTGCTCTCCCATCCATTCAGGGGTACTATCCGCCAAAATATCTAGGGACGACACCGATGGAAGCAGCTATTCATAGCGTATACAAGGTCCTCGTTGGCTTGTTCGCCGCCTCGAGTGACGCGTTTTTCAACAGCTTGACACCAGACGAAGGGCAATTACTACAACAAACCAATCGTGTCATTCGACGAGAAACGTGGCCGTCGCGGGATATGTCGACGAGCTTTGATTTCCTCATGAACCTCGGCAAGGGCGAAAACGAGGGGTATGGGTTTAACGGATTTATTCGATCAGGGAAATTGGACGAAGCAAATCAAGCTACCGCTCTTCTCCCCTCGCTCCTCACGCAAGATTCGACATCCAGACAGCCTTTCCCGCCATTCGAATCCGCACCCGGTCCCTGGAAAACAGAGTCGGCGAGCTTCGCCAACAGGCCGGAGCGCCATACTTCAGAGCAGTTCAACCCATCCCATGACGCCCCAGGACGGACTCGAAGACACACGGTGGGAGAAGACGTTTCGTCGATATTGGAACCACGACGACCTCTGGGAGAACCGATCCCTCCCCCTAAATTTCGGCCCTCGTACCAGAAGCCTTCGTTACGTCGAGTGTACTGTGACAAATGCAACGAGCATCCGGACGGATTTCGGGGGGAGCATGAACTTAGGCGCCACATCGATGCCAAACACTCCCCAATGGTCAAGCGATGGATCTGCAAGGAGCCCAAGCACTCGAACTCATCCTCGCCTCAGCCCGTTATTCCTCTATCTCGCTGCAAGGCATGCCTGGCACAGAAGCGCTACGGGGCATACTACAATGCTGCCGCCCACCTTCGTCGCGCACACTTTCGGCCTCATCGAGCCGGTAAGGCCAGTGGCGACTGGCCGTCCATGGCAGTTCTGAAGAATTGGATGCGAGAGGTGCAACAAACTGCCGATACGAACGACGATGCATCCTCCAGTGGCGGCGAGGATACGGATCTCAGGAGTGTAGCAGGCTACACTGATGCTAACCAACAGCACTCACCGATGGCCGAACCTCCTCGGCTCGCGACGGCAACCGTTCCAACACAGCTCTCGTCGTCCTCGGTCGAACCACCGGTCCCGATCGACCGCATCAGCCCGTCGCGACGGCCAATCGAGAACCGCACGCGATGCCCTCACCCTGACTGCGGCCGCGTCTTCCGTGACCTCGCCGCCCACATGCTTACGCACCAGGAGGAACGCCCCGAGAAGTGCCCCATCGTAACGTGTGAGTATCACATAAAGGGTTTTGCCAGGAAGTACGACAAAAACCGCCACGCTCTCACCCACTACCGCGGTTCCATGACATGTCCCTTTTGTCCTGGCGCTGGAACCCCTTTCGAGAAGGCCTTTAACCGAGCCGACGTTTTTAAGAGACATTTAACGGCCGCACATCACGTTGACCAGGCCGGCCCCGGCGGTCGTCGATTCTTCGGCGGTGAGGACCCAATTGGGACGAGGGCCCGCTGTTCTATATGTCATGGCGAGTTCCCAACCGCTCAGGACTTCTATGAACACCTCGACGACTGCGTCTTGAGCGTTATAGTCCCGGCAGTCAGCAACCCGGCACATCAGAACCCCTTAAATCCGCCGCTGCTACATCAGCATCAACCCCAACATCCGCAACATTCGCAACATCTACAACGCCCGCCACAACACCCCCAGCAACATCCACAACAACATTCACAACATCCGCAACATCCACAACACCACCAAGCCGCAGTGTCAGGGCCGTCTCGGGCCCAGGCTGCAGATAACCAAAGTAGGAGAGACACAGACGTAGCAGAAACTGGGCCGCAAGGACCGCACATGAGGACGGAGTCACACTGAGTGTTTTTATTATAGGAATGGGCGGCAATCTGCAGTTTGTTTTTGTTGAATATCGGTAGTTTTTCTTGCGTTGCCTTGCTTGTATTGATACCACCAGAGCAGGCGTCTCTCGGTCTTTTCCATCGTCCTAGGTTGCAAGGCATGCTGGAAAACCCAAACGCTCTTTCTCGAGGAAAGGGGTCAAACGAAAACGAGAACATGGGGCATGACTTGGCTTAGATGAATGAAGGAACTACTTTTCAATATCTTGTATTAAATTTAACTGAGCAGGCTGCGCAAAGGCAGTCAGCTCCATTGACGATGCTTGGTTTCGATGCTATTTGTCAACTCTCCAGCGATCGTAGACATGCCATGACGTAACTCCAATATACCCAAGCTGAGCAGTGTAATAAGCAATGCAGTGCTGTATAACGAGAGTAAATACAGCGATAAAGAAAAAAGAGGTATAACAAAGAGGGTAATGGAAACAATAAACGCCATTGCCATGCTTATACAAGTCTCGCTACCGCTCCGTCAGATGTCATTGATGCGCCACAACAAAATCAAGTAGGAAAAGGAAATGAGGACTTTTGTTGGTTTTAGTTGGAAGATGACTTCTCGTTGACGGAGTCGTTGACCATGAGGGACTCGTTGCGATTGCGGGTCTTGGGGCTAGAGCGCTTGAAGAAGTCGTGAATTTCGGGGGAGAACTCGCCGTCGTCAGGCATGGCGGCCTCGGTCTCCTTGGGGCTCATGGTGGCCTGGACAGACTCCCACTCGGTTCGCATGTCCTCAATCTTGGTCTTCCAGTCCATTTCGGGGTTGTACGTCTTGCCGAGGCCACGGAGGTTCTCCCAAACACTCAAGTGCGCGGGGTTGACAGCAACGCCGTGGTACTCCTCGGCCTTGTTGGCACGGATGTAGCTCCAGCGGCGCTCCTGCTCCTTGAGGTCGAGGCCGGTGGTGTCGGGGAGGAACAGCCAGGTGAGGAGCATGCCAGCGAGGCCGAACCAGGGAACGACGTAGAACTTGGTCTGGGTGTCGATGTAGTTGTAGAGGACGGAGGCGAGGAGGGCTCCCGACTTGCCGATACAGGCGGCGAAACCGTGGGCGGTGGCTCGGACGGGGGTGGGGAAGACCTCAGCGGCGACGAGGAAGGTGACGGAATTGGGGCCGAACTGGTTGAAGAAGGACGAGATGAAGTACATGGCCTGGAAGGCGTGGATGCCGGCGGGGCTGGTGTAGTACTTGAAGTTGAAGGCGGGGATGACGAACATGAGGAAGCACATGAAGAAGCCGACCTGCTGCATCATCTTGCGGCCGTAGAGCTTGTTGTCAATGAAGAGAGAGGCAAGGTAGTAGCCGCACAGGGAGACAACAATGTTGACAAGGTTCCAGGACCAGGTGGTCAGGAGGGAGTCGGGGTTGCTGGAAATGACCTTGATGAACTGACTCTGGAAGAGCTTGTTGCCGTAGAAGAAGACATCGTTACAGAACCAAGTACCAGCGGTGGCGGTGAGACGTCCGCCGAAGTGCTTAAAGCAGTAGCCTAGGGAGTTGATGTCGTAGCCAGTGACGTTTGAGCGCTTCTTGGCCTCGGCGAGCTGCTTGGAGGCGTTGGGCATACGGTAGGTACGGTAGTAGAGAAGCCAGAGAGTGCCGACGGCAGGGAAGGCAAAGGACAAGCGGAAGGTGTACTGAGCGGCGGAGACGCTGTAAGGGCCCGAGCCGTTGCCCTTGTTGAAGATGACGAGGAGGACGATGAGGACGACCTGGTTGACAAACTGGCCCCAACCCTGCATCAAGAAGGCGGTGGTGACACGGCGACCACGGTGCAGACGATCCTCGCGGGTAGAGATCTTGCCACCAGTGGAAGCGCCCTCAAGGGACGAGGTAGCAGTAATGGGGTACTCGCCACCGACACCGATGCCGTAGAAGAAAAGAGACCAAGCGTAGCAGATAATCCAGCCCTGGAGAGTGAGACCCCAAGAGGCAGTGAGCATGAGCAGACCAATGAACATGATGGCGGCATCCTGAATGAGACCCCATCGTCGACCAATCCAGTCACCAATGACCTGTAAACCAACAATTAGCGAAATCCATGATATGATTGAGAATTGCCTAAAATGGAAGCGAAGACAGAGGCAATAGGCGCGAGCAACAAAGCTTAAAGCACCCATAGATAGCCAAGATAAGGGTGGGAAAGTGGGAAAGTGGGAAAGCGGGGGGAGGGGGGGGACTTACACCGACAAAGGCCTGACCAACCATGATACCAATGATTTCCAGGTAGGTAACACTGAAAACCCAGTTCTTGCTGCAGACAGAGTGGTCACCCCAGCATTCAGGCCACGCAGCCTTGAACAGAGGCTCGAGGTTGCCAATAGAGAAGAGGACATAACCCTCGAGACCAAGGCCGGCACCGGGGATGACAGCATGGCGGAAGTACCAGGCCAAGGGAGAGAGAGGGTCCGTCTTGAACATGCTCCAGGCAGACTTGGCCTCCTCGACGGCGGCGTCGTTGTCGACCTTGGAGACAAACTTCACACGCTTGGCCAGAGGCAGATCGGCCCAGTAGACACCGTCCTCGTCGTAAGAGTCGGACGGGCGAGTGACATGGCTGAAGATGCGGCGCTCGGCATCGTTGAGGCCAGGGAACTCATCTGGGTCGTCGCTGTCGGGTGGCCCATGGGGGACGGGGATCTCGCCGGGGATGGCGTCGACATGGTGCTGGTGGACCATGGCGAATTATGTCTTAATCCGGGGGGGGGTTTATGGTTCTTTTTGGACGAAAAATGCTGAGAATGTGGTTGGCTGGCACCTGAGAGATGTGTGGGAGGGACTGGCGAGTGGTGGTTGGTGAGGGGTGCAAGTATAGGCGACTGTCTAAGTGACTGTCTAAGCGATGGCTCAATACCAAGACTGGAAAGAGACGGAGAGCGACTGGATAAAAGCCAAGTCGACTGAAGAGGAAGGATTGAAGTCGATCCAAGGATGGTGAGCTTGTCTCGGCAAGATAGAGACTCCAGAAACAGCAGCGACGGTGGGCAGTATTTGAACAAGACGGCGGCGTCGAGGACCAAAGTCAATGGCATGCGACAAGACGCACCTGGGCGAAGCATCGCGAGCTGGAAGCAGCCAGTCAGAGGCAGCAGAGCAACACCGTGGGCAATCCTCTGGCTCGCAGCAGCTTCTGCAAAGGCCTTTGCCCGAGCGGACGGCGAGTGGTCCATCAGATCCATGGTACATAGTACGGGCCTAGGACCGGGAAGCAGGGGGGCAAACGCCGAGAGATCCAGGCGAGATCCCAGGCATGGACAAGCATTGGCAGACTCGAGCAGGCGTGGGCAGGCCATTCGCATTGCTGGTTCCCCACCGCGCTGGGGCCGTGGATTTGGAGGAATGGAGCACAACGGCGGGCCCTATGACGAAGCCGGCCGAGTGGTAGCAGAGCGGCGCGGACGAAGAGGGCAAATGCGCGCGTGACCGGCTAGAACGGCACAGTTTCGAGCGGGCCCGACGACCAGGAGGCGAGCGCCGGTGGACAATTGGGAAGGATCTTCGCAGGAGTAGCTGGGAAGAGCTGGCATCGTCTGCATCCTTTGGACCCTCTGGACCCTCTGGACCCTCTAGAAGTACCCGTCGTCAGCCAATTCGCATCTCGCAGCCCTCGCATCACGCCGAAAATGGCCCTCAGCTAGCCCACATGAACGACGCCCACGACGCCCACGACGCCCACGGACACATCCAAAAGCGTGTTTCACGTCAGACAGACGGGATTCAGACACACGCAACCTCTCGGTGTCCCAATCCAGCGACCGGCGGGAGGCAAACCGGCGCCATCTGAAGGCACATGCGGCAGCTGGCGTGCAAAGGCCCTTTAACAATTTCTCTCTCCAAATGCTTCAGCTCGGTGAGCCCGGCAGTGGCGGCAGTGGCGGCAGTGGCAGCGCGACCGATGGCCCTAGGCCCGTGCGTGCGGAAACAATAGCTCGGCATCAAAGACGGAAAGACAGAAGGGCCAAAGGAAAGTCGACAAACGTGAGCAGAGCGACAACGAAGAAAAAAAACCAAGGGCAAATCGGACAAGGATGCTATGCACGTGTTTGCTTGGCTGCATTCTAGGCGTCTTGGCCAGAACGACGTTGCCCCGCTGCCCCATCTTTGACGGCCCAAGTGGGAAAGACATCACACGAGCACTTTCCGTGCTCGCTCGCGTGCGCTGCACCTGCCTGCCCGACGACACTCCCGCACCACATGCAACGCACGAGACTCTTTCTTCACCCGCAAAGTACCACCCAACCGCCCGACTCGCCGCCACACCTTCCAATTCGCTTACGATATACCTCCTAGTCTCTAAGTTTGTTAATCTCGCAACGTCGGATGCTGCCCGTTGAAACCTTGAGCTGTTCCTTTCGGTGAACCAAAACGGTCGTCTAGTTGGTCATCAATCAAGCCATCATCATCAATAGGTAGTCAATCCTATCCCGTGAAATCATTGCCATTGCACCTCTCCCGTCCGACTTTCCTCTGTCCCTCTTCTTTCCATCTTGAATCTTGAATCTTTCACATCCCCTCCGTTCTCTCTCTGCTTGTTCCCTTTCCCTCACCCCTCTCCCTCTCCCTCTCCCTCATCGCGACTTTAACCATTACGTACCCACCCACCGCCACCCCAGCTCCCCAGAACTGCATGCCACCCACACACTACAAAGATGCCCACGCTCACATGCTCACTCGTACATGCAAACTGATTGGCAACTTTCCCTCTCTGACATCTGAGCTGGAATATCCTCTCTTCCCGGCTTCATCTCCCCTCCTCTCTTATGCTTCCGGGTCATATTTTTGCCTACATGACCCGACCATCACAGCTCCGCAAAGGCGCGCCATCCCTCTCATCCTCGCAGCATCCAATGCGGGCTGATCCACCATATGCCCTCGTGATGCTCCTACAGAGTTGCATCGTCTCGGGGAATCTAACTCAATCTCAAAGGGAAAAATACCCATATCCATTCTCCTCCACTCGTCAGAGAGAAGAAACGCACCTGGAGAAGTCATCCGAGCCCGCTGACTGGACTGGACTGAACCGACCATCCCCGTGTCTCATCTCCACACAAATCTACGGGCTATTGATAACCATAACGCCATGCTTGCTTCCACGTCTGCATTTGACAGCCGCCTAGCTCGGGGTCCCTTGAACAATTGAGGAGGAATCCTCTCCACGGCTAGACGGGGATTGGCTTGATAACGGCATTGCAAAAGTCATACCGGGGTTGGACAAATCACAACGGTTATCAACCCGGGCCGGTGTCCATCAAAGCGGCATTTCTTCGTCGGCACCTTTGCTACTCGGTTCGCGGACCTTTCTCTCCCCTGCTCCATCATTCCTGGCTCTCCCCTCCTCGCTCTTCTCCGGTCTTGCCTTTTTTCTCCACTCACAATTGCTCTCACACTCCTCTCCGCAAGATTGTGCGAGAAGGCTATAACATACCTACATCACTCTCTCTCGGCAATTGATGGATGGAGGCGTATATATAGTAAGTATGTATCGTATCTTGGTCTCTCATACACTGCTGGCAGGAGCCGCCTGTCACAATGGCAACGGCGGTGGCAATGGAAATAGAAGTGGATGCGGTGGAGACGTCTTGACTGTTCTCTTCTCCTCGTCCCATCTCGTCTCCGCAAAATCACCGCCACCTCGACCCCCATCACGCCCAAGCTCGTCACCACTAAGAAGAAAAAATGACCGCCGCCTCATCATCGTCCGCAGCACTAGACACGCTCGTGCTCTGATGCTCTTTTCCTCCCTTGACTTATCTGCTTGTCCAAGTCTCAAAAACCAACACGACAAAAATGATCAAACTCCGTCCGATTCCGTTTGCCTGATAGATGCTTACTCGGTTCTTTGACGCGAATTCCAGTCTTGTCGCTCTGCGATGCTCTCTCCCCTGCATCACCTGCATCACCTTCCACCTGCCATTTTCTTCCTTCCTAGCTACCCCCACAACGATACATCTGTGCGCTTTGATGAGAGGACTGCTTCACAATACAGCTCAGCTCAGCTCAGCTCAGGCCTCTCCACGCAAACGCCACGCTACAATCCAGACATAGGAAAAATCATATGAGAAGAATAAGAGAAATGAATGAATGAAACCAGATTGTGTAGATATTCCGGCAAGATCCCGCAGAGGAACATCTTTTACTTCACCGGTCGGGGTGTAACCTCCTCGGCGTCTTCGTCGATGCCAGCCCGCGTTGCCAGAGGCCGCGGCGTGGCATCAACGCTGTCTGACCCCGTTTTGGCGGCGAAGCCCTCACTCTTGTGACTTGGGTCCGGTGGAGTCTGCGCTGACGCGGTAAGCCCGCCCTCCAGCAATCCCATTTCCATCTCTTTGGAAGGCGTAGTCACCACCTGCGTCACAGCCTCGGACGTACTCTCAGACCCCATTGTGATACTGTCGTGACTGTTGGCACGCATCATTTCGATGCCGAGCTTTGAGCTGGGGAGGCCTGCCTTGCCGAGCAATTGTTGGCTGCTGCGTCCGAGCTGCTTCTCCCGGCTAGTTCCCAGCTCATCGTCCTCGTCATCTGCGGACTCAGTACCCTCCGGTGCCAGTCGTTCTGTCGCGTCTTTCCTTGCTTTTTTCTCCAGCGACCGCGGTTCGTGCTCCATCAATGGAGGGGCCGATTGCTGGGTGAGTAGGTGCGGGATGGGCTTCCCTAGCACCTCAAACGCGTTCGCGACGTCATTGTCAGTGGTGATACCCAAGCCACCTTCGTCCCATTCATTTGTCGTCTTGCGACTAATGACAACCGGGACATCATCTGTCGTTACCGACTCCGAGTCGCCAAACAGTGATGAGCTGATGGAATCTTCTCGGCTCGACATCATTGCCGTGCCCAGGCGCCCGGCGTAGATTGACGATGTTGATGTTGGGCTATCTTCCACTCGAGCGTTGGCCTTACGGATACCCAACGGCACTGGTCTGGGCATGCCTGTCGTTGTGCCCGGTCCGGGCGACTCTGGTCGCCATTGGCACAAGCCTCGCAAGACCTCAATCAGCTTTGATGAACTGATGGGCTTCTCGATGAGCGAGTCAAAGTAGTGTGGCGCTTGGAGTTCCTTCAGGTAAGCCGTGATGGCGACAATTGGGGTGTGCGAATTGGCATTCTTCGTCTCTCGAATCATGCGTGCCACATCTGCTCCGCTGATTTGAGGCAGCTGATACTCCAGGAAGATGACATCAAATTTGATCTCGCTCATCGAGTATCGAACCGCCTCGGATCCATTGGCCACAGAAATGGTTCGACATCGCAGTTTCTCCAACAGCTTCTCCATCACCATCCGCGATACAGGATGATCTTCGCAAATGAGAACATCCAACGGTCGGAAGGTGGGTCCTGCATCAAACGCAATCTGGGACAGTCGTCGTGAGCTCTGCCTGCGTCGCTGAACTCGAAGGAGTGCGTTATGCTTCTCTCCCTCGTTATCCGAAGATGAGGGAGACATATCAAACACCTGGCTCCTTCGGTTTCGATGGTGATGCAAAATGTCAGACGCAATAGGGCTGCCGTCTTGCGACTGGGATCCCACGGTCAAAGACCGCGATCGACCAGTAGAAGAGTTGCTTGACTGTCGTGGAGTTGAAACAGTCTTTTGTGGCGACAAGGAGAGGGGAGGCGGAGGTCCCGTCCCTCGGCTCTTGGCAGGGGATGCCCCCACTGAGGTAGCGGCCTTCTGGAGGCTGGGCGGAACCTTTGGTATCTCGAATGCCGAGTTTGGCTGGAGCGATGCACCTGATTGGTGGGAAAGACTCGACGAGTTACTGGATGCTTTTCTTCGTCCCTCACCCCCTTGTCCAGCCACGAACGAAACAAGTAACGGAGAGGATGGCTGGGAAATCCGACTTGGAGAGGCGTTTGAATGGTTGAAGCCAGACGGCGACTGTGGCCGGTTCGTTGCTTTGGCATTGGAGATGGTCCTTTGGATCGGGTTGGAGAGAACGGGGCTTCCTTCAAGTGACGGTCCTGGCGAGATGCCGCCAGCACCTCCGGAACTAACGGAAGACGGCTTGCTCTGGGCGGCCAGCGCCTCTGCCCGCAGTTTCTGGATCACGTCTTTGTTGGCCTTCTCTAGGACAGGAAGATTCTTAAAGGTAAAGTTCCCGAAATCATCCACGGCGACTGGTTCACTCAGTCGCCTGGACTTCAAGTCTCGCACATGGGGCGGAATATGCAGAGGCATGAGTTTCCGATTCATCGAGTTGACCTGCGATCGTACTCTAGAAAGGGCATCATGCGGCCGTTCAGGGTACTCGGAGCCAGCCGTAGAGGACGGCGGTGAGGTTTGGTCTTCCATCTCCTCCGCAAATGATTGCAAGACTGCGCCTCTGGCGTCAAAGTATTCTGTGTCCTCGGGATTCTCTGGCTCGGGTACAAATTGAGCCTCGTCCTCAACAAGCGTTTCCCAATTCACATCTTGGAACCATGAATGGTTACGGATTTCCTCTCCACCAGAAGAGAACTTGTCGTCCAGGTTAGAGCCCAGGCGCTGTTGAGGCTCCATGCACAGTAGTTTGTTGATGAGGTCCTTCGCTTCTTCGGACACAGGCTCGCACTCGTTCTCGTCCGGCCATTGGATTTTACGTGCGAGAATGTTTTCGAAAACGTGTTCGGCCTCCCCGGCGTGGAAAGGCGGAATTCCGTAAAGGAACTCAAACAGGATGCAGCCTACGGACCACCAATCGCTAGTCTCGTCCTGTTTATCACCCTTCACGGTTTCAGGGGCCAGATAGTCGGGAGTGCCCACAAATCGACGATTCGTGTCCTCCGGGTTGAAAAGGGCCATGGGGGGAGGCATCATGTTTGCTGTCGGGAGAGAGTTCCTGTGGCCAGCATCCATGCTCATACGGTGAGCGAAATGCGCTGGCAGATCCGGTGAGCCTTGTGCAATTGCTTCTTCGTCCAATGGCGATTTCAGGCTGTTTGCCTGCGATCCTGCCTCGGAATCGTTCAGAGAGAAGTTCGTGACCATGTGTGCCAGTGACTCGCTTCCACCACTGTCGCTCCGGCGACTACCAGAAACCCGGCGAGTTTCTTGGCCCAGACTAAAATAGGACGGCTGGAAGCTACCGACATCCGGAGTCATCTGTGGTGTCATGCTTGGGGAATTAGCATGACCGTGTAAGTCCAGGGAGGTGGATCGCGAGGACGCAATTGATGTTGACCGGGCAAACGGCCCTTGCTTGAGCAAGTCAGGCGTCCCATCAGAATTCTCGCTATTCAGAGCTCGCTTCTGTCGTCCCACCAAACCCATGCGAGACAATCCAAAATCAGTGAGCTTGAGGTGGCCTTTCTGGTCGATCAAGAGGTTGTCTGGTTTCAAATCTCGATGGATAATGCCTCGACTGTGAAGATGCTCAACACCCAAGACAACTTCACCCAAATACTTCTTGACCCAATCCTCAGGAAGGCCGCCCAGAACTTTGATCAGGGAAGCACAATCACCACCATTGAGATATTCCATGACAAGGTAGAGGTAGTCTTTGCTGGAAAATGTCCAGTAAAGCTTAGCAACAAACTCGCTTTCTCCTTGCCACATCATGATGGCACGCTCAGCCTTGACGTTACCGACTTGATTCTTTGCAACCATGTCTGCCTTCTTGAGAACCTTGATTGCAAAGTACTCTCCTGTGGACTTCTTCTTGGAAAGATAGACACTTCCGAAAGCTCCCTTGCTGATTGGCTTGATGATCTCGAAATCTTTGATCGAAGGTTGTGTCGGTCGGGGTTGAGGAGGAGCTTGGTTTGGACCTAGGCGTGGTGAAAGTGGTGGCTTCATAACAAAGTCAGATATGGCAGCTGAGGACTGCCTTCGATGGTGCTTGGTAGGGATTGGAGCGGGAGAACTAAAGTCACTGCCCGGGAGCATGGGTGACGCTTCAGGAGAAACAATGCCGTCTTGGGCCATGGGGAAACCTCGGGCCTTGATCCGCAAAGGGGAAGCAGGCGGATGGGGTCGGGAAGGTGATTCCTGACGTCGAGGAGACGTGGCTCCAGGAAGGATCAGGCTTCGCCGATGGCGTTGCCTAGTGCTAGCAGCTCGTCTGAGGTCTCCAAACTCAGAAATAGGGGACTCGGTCCTGGGGTAGTTGCGGGATGCAACTGACGAGGATCGCATGCTCCCTTCGCTGTCTGCAGTCTCGCTCTCGAGATAGATCGAGTCTCTACGATTATCCCGAAGCTGAGGTCCCAAGCCACTGGGGCCGCCGAAGTGGGATCGAGGGGTCGGGCACTCCTTGGGGCTGCTCGATCTCGTTGAGGCAATGAACGAAGTTGGTCGTGAACGATTGCGTCGGTCGGATATATCCATCTGACGCAAAGCCGCAGCCAGAACAGAAGGACTGTTCAAAGGTTCAGCGTAGGTGTCATCTTCATGGGGTTCACGAGAGACTTCCGCTTCTCCTGCTTCTTGGTCACACTCCTCATATGTTTCATGGAGCTCGTCATCTCCATCCTCCGTCGAGTCCGTGAGCTCGCCAGCAGCAATACGAGCCGCCTTCCTCAACGCCTCATCTATGCAGTCTTGAACAAGAACCGCCAGCTCGATCCGAATACGCTCTGCATATTCAATGATCTTCCTGTGACGAAATACGGCATCAACCTTGGACCTGGCGACTTTTTCTGTATCAGAACACAAGAGAGCCAGCCCTTGCTCTTGCTCCAGCGTGTTTGTACTCGGTGACTGCCAATGGAGAACTTGCGAAATCCGTGATTCCGATTGTGGTGATTGTGTGCGGAAATCGCCGTTCGCTTGTTGAGTGGAGGACTCCTTGATGGCGGGTGTGCTAACTTCGATGGCTGTGTCACACAGGTCCATCAATAGTTCAACAATTCGAGCCTGTGGTCGTCGAATGGCAAATGAACGGGCCCTAGCATGCCCAAATCCACCGGACCGCTCTCTTGAACGAGGGAGGGAACTACCAGGCGAAGATTGTGTCGACGGTGGTGGTCCGATGGGCAATCCCTTGTACTCGGCGTTCGGGATCGAGGATGGCTCACCGGTCGTGGAGCGGCTTTTGCGAGCTTCCAAGGCATCGAGGACCTTGACAATGGAGTGGCGGTGCTCGGTCAAGTTTTCTTGAGCCATCTGTACGTCCATCTCGGCTCGGTGTTCTTGGAGGCATAGATCGGTGTGCTTCTCGAACCACCAACGTGGGATCTTGCGCTCACAGATGCGGCAAAGCACCGGAGGTGGGGGGTCTTGTTCCTCGGGGTCATCTAAGCCACAGTCTGCAAGTTGGGTTAGGTAGCCGGCAAGAACTTCAGCACCAGAGCCCAGCGAGTTAACAATGACGGTGGGGAGGTCAATTTTGATCTCTCGAGGCGCGATCCACGGACGCAGCATCCACATGGTCTAGAAAAGGACTCATCAGCATTTCGATGACGGTTAGGCCAATGCATGTATATAAAAGACTTACGTGACTCTCACCGCCCGATACACTGTCGTACACCATGATCCCTTGGGCTTCGAGGTCGAGGGCCTGCAACTGCGGGTTCTCGGATTCAGGGTCGGCATCTTCAACCTCTTGTTTTGACAGGAGTTTCGAGAGGGGCCCAAGTTGGATAGCAAAGCGTACTCGATGGCTGCGGGAGTCGTCCTTCTGCATAGACTCGACGACGTCGGTAAAGACAGATTTGTTGTCGCTCACGATCAGGTCTGATATAGGGAGGCCGTTGACGGATTCGAACTCTGTGCCGACAACGTCGGTCCAGGATGGGCTAACCCATTTGATAGTCCCGTCGAGATTGAGGTCAACAATGGTATTGAGGGTCTGCTCGGCGGCCTCGCGAAGTTCCTCCCGTTCCTCCCGAATGTCCTGGCTCAAGGACCTTTCCATAACGCCGGCCTGTTGCCCTCGCAAAGAGGCAACAGCGGGGGGGGCCAGCGTGGCGCCCACGGGAGAATCCATCATGTCTCGCAGTTGTCAGGGCCGGGGAGGCGGTCCTGCAGAGGTGTGTGCGTGGTGTTGGGTGACGGGCCGTGTGATGTCGGCCGTGTGCCTGGCGAAGGAGTCGGTGGTGGGTGGTGGGCTGTGGGCCAGCGGGAAGCACAAGTGGGAGACTCGGGGTCTGGCAAGGGCGCCAGAACTACAGACCCGCGAGACTCGAAGACATGACTGAGGGTCGGCGGCGAGGAAAGTCTCGGGCTGACGGGTTGGGGGTTTGGACGTGGACGTGGACGTGAGCGTGGACGTGAGCGTGGACGTTGACGTGGTGGGAAAATCGGAGTCGGAGTCAACCGTCACAGGGTGCGAGCGAGAGCGGGAGCGGGAGCGGGCGCGGGCGTAGTCGCGGGCATGGACCGGGGCAAGGCGAAGGGACGAGCAACGGCAAAGGGCGGACGACAGGGCCGGTCGGAGGCCGATTGACAAGGCCGGGCTCTTGTGCGTCGCTGAGGAGCTTGACGAGGTCAGAAAACACAGAAGCCGCAGGGTTGTCGGGACGCTCGTCGCCGTTGAAGGGGGAGGAAGACAAAGTTCAGCCCAGGCGCCTCACCAAGGTCGACCAAGCCGTGGCTCGCGTTCCTCTCATGATACAATAAGCGGGGAAGGCGGCGCAGGGTCCAATCACCACCCACCATCCCCGGGGGCTACTACGTAGTAGCTTCTAGTCTGCTGAGCCTGCTTTGCTTTCGGGGTGGATGCACGCTGGTGTCTTGCGCTTCTCACATTTCTCGCATTTCTCACATTTCTCACGCTCCAGCTGGATTATTACTAACGCGGCAACGCGGGTACAGAAGTCACAGCCTGCCGAATGCCTCTCCTCAAGCCAAACCAGCCAAGCGCAGCACGCACGCTAAAACTACTACGGTACTTCATCCTGCGCTGCCTGCTGCACTGCAACAGCGGGCGGATACGTTGATGTGCTCCGCCGTGTGCGGTGCGCTGTTGTCTGTGTGTTCGTGTGTGTGTGTGTGTGCGTGTGCGTGTCCGGGTGCGTGTGCCAGTGCGTGTTTCTACGTGTGCTCTGTGTTTCCTTCCGGGGTGCGCGCGAGAACGACGACTCCCTCACCTCACCTCACCTCACCCACCACCAAACGGAGTCGCTTGAGCCCTTGAACATTCAAGCCCAGTCAGTCAACCGGCTCTGGATTCCTTCCTCGCTTGGTTGGTAATCTTATTAGGTCCCCATCTCACTCAAGCTGACTGGCGATTCTCGCCCAACGCCTCCACTCAGGGCTGGAATCTACGTGACTTGTATACCTGGGGGGGGAGACCCTGTACATACGTAGTAATACCCCGTAAACCATGCTTGGACGTCAAGTCTCAATCTGGACAGCCTCTCTGGCGATAGAATGGGAAGCACGAGACAAGATGTAATACACATATTACCTATGTAACCCTCATCCGGCATATCCATCAGGTGCCCAGAAGAAAATGATAAAAAAAGACAGAGAGGAGGGGGTTAGAACAAACCAGAACTAACAAGGGAAAAACGCAGAAGATCGCTTCTGGTTTCGCCCTCTTCCGGCTTCTACAGATTGAGGCGTCCCCTTCCCCCCACCCCGAGTCTCACCCTGGACCATACCCGCACATTGTTTCTCCCTCTGCGAGTCTGCATCCCTCCCCATGACCTCCGCCAACCGACAACGGGCGTCGCGGAAACGGGCCGGGGGGGTTGTGTGATGTGTGCTAATAGCATTTCTAGTCAAGTGCCTAACTTACTGCTAGCAAAGGCGGGTACCGGCGCACATCAGCACATCCAAATGCATGAAGACGACCATCAACAAACAAGATTGTCTCACTGGGGCCGAACATCTCCTCCCCGGTGAGCATGAGGCGCCCTCCCTACCTACCGTTCCGTGGCGGGACCTGCAATTGGACACAGCGCCCTCATGCATTCCCAATGCTTGTGCTTGGTCTCTCCAGGCTTGGTCTCCTCGGGTTCCCCTCGTGTCGTCCAGGTGCATATATCACTCACAGCTCCAGTGCTGCAGCGTGCTACCGATCGAACGACTTGGGCCATTAATCACGGGCGGTAGCACTGTGAGTCACCTTTCCCCCCCCATGGTGCCAAGGGCCAGCCGGCCGAAGCAGCTTCGCATTGATGGACTCCGAGTCTGTGAGTCTCTTCACCGCCGTCCCAATATTTCCCGTCTGCTACGCCGTGACCCGAATCCCACCCATCGAGCCGCTCAAACACTCGACTTGGTCTCATCACGGCTGCATCAATGAGCTGATTTGGCTTCTCTCCCCCGACTCCGTAGCCATTTACCTTGCCATTTCCCTTCCCATCAGTCACATTCACCATGATCATCGCCCCTGATCAACCGGCTGTATCGTCGTACCTGGACTACGTACCCTACCATCCATCATCTCCTCCCGGCTTCCGACTTTCCCACCTCCGCAGGACGGAGGTAGGTTCGTAGACCAATCTCCAGGGTTCCAGGGCCGGGATTGCAGGATTGCAGGATATTCCGACGCATCCACCTCCAACTGCCGGGGCTTTTCAAGCATGGAGTTGATCCGTACCGTATCGTCATCGTTGGAGATTGCATTCGAGCCCGTCACATGCGCTACTGTCTGCTCACTCTGCTTATACTGCCCTTCCTATAAGCCCCCAGCACCGCCCGGCTGCAGCCTCTGGCGAATTGACCCTCTCACTATCGAGCGTCTCATTCCCCTCCCACCCTCTGCCGATGGGGGTTAACTCCGCCACGGGGTTCCCCCCTCGCAGGAGCCGACACGTTTGACCGAACAGAAGTAGGGTGGCAGAACAGATGCTGAAAATAGCAGCCATCAGTTCGCGCCGCTCCTGGGCAGAACGACATGATGATAAGCACGAGACCTGGGGCCTTTGATCATGTCGAATCCGCACCATCAAGTGCCCATTCTTGTCTCTGTTCTTCGAGCCACTCCCCTTTCTCTATCCAGAGCTGTTCTAGCCATGTTGCCAGGTCCTCGTCCTTGGTGGGGAGGGAATCAATAGGGAATCGCCGAGCGCGCACGTGGAACTTGTATCCGCTTTGGTCGCTTATTTCCGGGGCGCTGAGCGTTTCCCAAATAGAGGGTGCCTTCTGAAATGACCCTTGATGTTGATATGCAATGGTGAAATCATACACTGCCTTGACGTGCGGCGCCTTTCGAAGGTGCTGCACCGTAGTTATGAAGCCCTTGGTGCGCGGGTAGAGCAGATGCATCGGCTGCCGCCGACCTCCCGTCTTACAAAAGTCCAGCGATTCGTCGTACTTGCGTTTTGTGAAACGAGTACCCTCGCTGTAGCTGATAAGCCCTGCGTGCAATGTCAGTCCCGCCAATGGGTCGGCCTCGAGGTACTCACATGTCGGAAAGGCTCTCTGAACGATGTTGGAGAACACATTGTCCAGCTCGGTCTTATCTTTGAGCCAGTTGCGAGTCACTAGAGGCATCCCCATGGCCCAAAGCCCCCATCCAAGGAAGGGCACCATGCGCAGCTGAGCCTTGGCAAAGTACCTGCATCGCCCCAGCATGCCAGATCTCTGGGCCAGGGCTTGGATGAGATAGAAGTCGGACCAAGCCACATGGTTGGCTACGACGATCGCTGACTCGCCCGGAGGAAGAAGGTCGCCAGAAATGCGGATGTGAGCCCCATTCACGAGGACGAAGATGGCCTGTACCCAGGACCAAATGGACAGGGCGATGATGGAGGATGCATCATACACACGGCGAGGCGAGATGAGTTTCAGTGGCAACAAGAGCGACAGGGCGATGTCAGCCACGAAGAGAGAGAACACCCATGGGACCGTGAGGACGAGGCCCCGAAAGATGGTTTGGAGAGACCCGAACTGCGTCATAATTTCGGATATCAGAAGAGGGCCCTCCCGTCGGTATTATTTCTTCGGGGTTCTCAAAACAGGCAGGGTTCCAAACAGCAACGGTTGAGACAATCGATGGTGATGACGACACCATTCCAGCGTCCTTGGGGGAGAGTCAGCGGCTGAGATGGACTCGAAAAAGGACCAGCCTCGGTCAGCCCCGACTTCCTATTGGCCCATACCTGAGGCCAAAGAGGGGCTGCAGTGTGACTTCGCCCAGTGCACCTGAACCACGCTCTAATAGCCAACGGCACCGCGGCTTCGATTCTTGAATCCTTCGTCCGATTCAGAAGCCTCGTGCCTGGTGCCTCAAAGGGTCCAGATCCAGGTCCAGGTCTGGGTCCAGATCCAGCGCAACATTCTCCATATATAGCCGAACGGCCTTTTTTCCCATTCGCCCGGGTCGTGGTCAAGGCCGTGAACGGTACGCTGCTCCAACTGGCTCAAGTGCGGCGAGCTACCTTAGGTAGGTAGGTACCTAGGCGGTCCATCTGCAGTGGAATACGAGTGTCCTGCTTACGTACTCCGATGGCGGGGTTCTCAACGAGGCTGCCCTATCGGGTTTGGAGGGTTCAGGTCAACGTCTGTAGGGGGCTGTGCGCTCTTGGGTGCCGCTTGAAGACGCATCTCCGGCGCGTCCATGTCCTCCTGAGTCCTGACTCTGGACAGCCTGGGTTTTTCGTCGCGATTACTTCAATTTGTCTCCCTTTCCCTGTCTCGCCGTCTCTCTCGAGGCCTGTCTCGCCTGCGCACTGTCCTCGACCTCCCCGCGGCCTTCCAAACGTCACTGACTGCCATCCCCGCGCCTCCACCCGTGCTTATATCTCCCCTCCACGACACTAATCGATCAGCCTTACGTACCTACCTGTTGTACCTTGTCTGCTGCCAGACAGAGCTGGTGGGTACGGAGCTACGGAAAATTGGCCTCAAATTACCTCTGACGCTCCTGCCTTACCTAATCTCCTTTCGCCGACCACTAAACGCCGTTCGGTGACTCTGCTGGTCACTGCACAGAGCGCCGACGCACCGTCGTTTCATCTTCAAGGCATCGCCAGATCTCCCCACAGCGTCGCATGACGCACCGTTTAAGACTTGCGTGCAAACTGCCGACGTCCTCGTCAAGAACAATCGCCTCATTGGGGACTCTGTTTGCAAGGGCGTCAATCCGCTATCTGACAGAATCAGCGCGCTAGACACGACACTGTAGGTCAGCACATGTCCACGCGGCAGCGCAAACCCCGGTCTGCGACAGCGTTCCGTTGCGCCCTCGCCTTGCACATCTACCTAGTCGCTCTACCGCCGTTTCCTAGAACTAACCAATCTTCCAGGACGTCGATCGGCCTCTAACCGAGGCCAGCCATGTCTTTCTCTGCGTCACACATCCCCGCCGTTTCACAACGCTCCATGTCCTCGTCAATGTCTCCAGACCGCGGGGACGGCGGGACTGGAGCCCTAACTTCGGATGGGGAAGACAAGGCCGGCTCCTCGGGTCCCGATCTAAGCATCCTTCAGACCCTTGCCGACAAGAGGACGACCCGTGGTAAGGACATATCTATTCTCGACTGCAAACTCAGCCGTTCAGCAACTAATACCCGGGATCAGAGGGAAATCCGCCAAAGAAGCGTGGTCCTAAGCCCAACAGCAAGCCAGCTTTGACAAGGCGCCAGGAGCTGAATCGACAAGCTCAGAGGTATGTTTGACAGTCTTCTCCCAATCACACCGCCCAATCTCATGTCCACTCACTAGGACACATCGGGAGAGAAAGGAGCTGTACATCAAGGCCCTTGAGGATGAGGTCCTTAGACTCAAGGAAATCTTCAGCAATGTCTCTCTGGATAGAGAGAGGTTGGCCGAAGAAAACAGGCACCTACGAGATGCATTGGTAGAGAACGGCATCCCATTCGGTAGTCCCGGGAGCGGAACCAGTCACGCCCCTGGATCCAGTGCATTCACGCCACCTATGACTACACACTCCACCACGCCATCAATGACTTCGTCAAGTCATGCGCCGGCCGATCGCCAGCAGCAGATTGGCGGCCATCAGCTTCGAGACATGACACAACAAGCTTCGGGCCAAGGCATGGATGTGGAACAGGCGGGCATTGATTTCGTTTTAACGTACGACAACCTCCCTTCCAAATCCAAGGCCTACCCCCAGTGATTTGATGGGAGTCTCATCATGTCACGAATGGGCGGGGGACCGGGTTATGCATCGTCATCGGGCTGGCTAACGCATTCGATTTCGTCGAGGGGTCATGTAGTCTAGAGAAACCCTGTAAAGCACACCTTCAGTTTTTGCTCGAACGAAAAGATGAGCCAGGAGGAGAGCCGTGTGGTCATGCACTCATGGCGTCGTGTCCGCCAGAACCCTTCCCGGAGTCGAGACCAGACCTCCCCTTCGGCCACGCTCACCTCCAGGGTGACGCAGTGTGGGGACATGGAACTTGGCAGCCTACTAAGGCTGACCTCTCGACGCTGCTAGATCTCAGCAAGAAACTCGACCTCGATGGCGAGGTTACTCCTGTCATGGCGTGGGGGATGTTGTTGGCTCATCCCAGGGCACAGGAGCTCGGGGCCCAGGATTTTCAGAGACTAGCGGATGAGTTGGTCCGAAAAGTGAGATGCTACGGGTAAGCCTACACCAGCGCCTTTTTGTGATATGTTTTGCTAACTAGAGTTCATAGTTTTGGCGCTGTCATGGAGGAGTTTGAGGTGAGAGACGCATTGGATAGCCTATTTACCTGGCAGCCTGCTATGGTTCTTGCGTAATTTGATGGGTTGGGCGTTTATGTGCGCTATTGGGAGTATGGGTGGGTTGAGACTAGGTATCCTCTCTGGAGTGTTGGGGGCAATGGTATTGTTAGGGGGGGGGTGTAGGATAGGAGCAATCGGTACCAGATTCATTCATTTGGACACTACGCAACAATATACGAGACAACACTCCTCACATGAAGACATAAAGAACTCGAAACTTAGATATTGACTTAACACCACATACTTGGGGAGCCAACGACGATATCCCCATTTTGATTTACAGGCTCAAGCATCTCAGTTACGTTCCTGAGATATTTCCTCGGGAACCTTGATCTGAGTGGTTGAGGTTGATATCTAGCTGTAGCAGTTTACCCTACACCCACAAAACGGTACCGTTGGGGGAGGGGGGCAAAACGGTGTGGCGGTGCTGTGGCTGGTGAATAGCCCACAACCACGCACCACGCACCAGTCTCACAGGCTTATAGTGGTGTGCCGCGGGGCTTGGGACATTTTTTTTCGCCACGCCAGGGTGCCCCACACTCCACCCCACCACAAATTCATCGTCGACGTCCAAATTCAAGCATCGCCGGTGATAAAGCGCAACTCCTCGTCTCCCCCCACCCGCACGCGCACGTCGAAGCCGCATCACAAACCACCCAACATGGCGGACTCACTCGACTACGTTCAGATCTGCGAAAGCTGCCCCTCCGGCGACGGCTGGGGTCCTTCCGTCACCACCGAGACCACCCTCAACGGCGTTCCCTATGCGCCCTTCTCCAAGGGCGACAAGCTGGGCCGCATGGCTGACTGGACCACCGAGGGCAAGGACCGCGAGGGACGCGGTGGCCGCGCGCAGTACAACCGCAGCTTCCGAGGTATGGGTTTTTTTTTTTGATATTTCGTCTCGCTATTTCAACGTCTCTTCTCCATCCATGTATACTGACGCCTTGTCCCCGCAGACCAGCAAGTCTACGGCTCCAGCCACGCCATCACCTTCAACGCCCCCCCCGCCGAGGACGAGTCCAGCTTCTCCGTCGTCAGCAACACCCGAGACTCAACCAAGACTAGATTCGGCCGCGGTGCTGTCTTCACCCGTGGCCGCGGCCAGCGTGGTGCCGCCACCAACGCTCGTGGTGGCCGACAGGCCCTGCAGAGGACCGACAACCGTGGCGGCCGACAGGGCGGCTACGGAGGCTACAACGACCGGGGCGGCCAGCGTGGTGGTGGCCGTGGTGGTCGCCGCTTTGGCTGGAAGGACTACGACAAGCCTGCTCGCAACCGTGATGCCAGTGTCAACATCAAGGCCGAGTGGAAGCTGCTGGAGGAGATTGACTTCAACCGTCTGGCCAAGCTGAACCTCGAGACCGACGAGGGTGAGGACCTGGACGACTACGGTTTCCTCTACTACTATGACCGCACCTACGACAAGCAGCCTGTCAAGGGAACCGAGAGGAAGCTCACCCCTATCGACCGTGCCGCCTACAACGTCACCACCTCTTCCGATCCCGTTATCCAGGAGCTCGCCGACAAGGACGAGGCCACAATCTTCGCCACCGACAGCATTCTCTCCATGCTCATGTGCTCGCCCCGCTCAGTCTACCCCTGGGATATTGTCATCTCTCGACAGGGCAACAAGATCTTCTTGGACAAGCGTGATAACGCTGCTCTTGACATGGTGACCGTCAATGAGAACGCCGCCGACGCCCCTCTCGATGCCGCCGATGGCAGCAAGGACACCATCAACCAGCCCACCGCCCTGGCCGAGGAGGCTACCTACATCAACCACAACTTCGCCAACCAGGTTGTCAATGAGAACGAGTCCTCCAAGGTGCAGATGGCTCACGCCAACCCCTTCTACAACTCCTCCGAGGACACCGACCCTCCCGCCAGCAAGGCCTACAAGTACCGACGTTTCGATCTCTCGACCAACGACGAGGAGCCTGTCTACCTGATTGTGCGAACCGAGGTCGACGCCGTGCAGAAGAACGGCATCAGCGGCGAGGATCAGCACATGACCATCAAGGCGCTCAACGAGTTCGATAACAAGGCTCAGGGCAGTGGTGGCGCCCTCGACTGGCGAAGCAAGCTCGTCACCCAGCGCGGTGCCGTCGTTGCTACTGAGATGAAGAACAACAGCTGCAAGCTGGCCCGATGGACCGTGCAGAGCATCCTGGCCAAGGCCGACGTGATGAAGCTTGGGTATGTCCTCCTGAATCTTACCATGTGAATCCCCGTGAAGCTAACTTCCATCTTCTAGTTTCGTCTCCCGTCTGAGCCCCCGCTCTAACGACAAGCACGTCGTCCTGGGCGTTGTTGGCTGGAAGCCCCGGGACTTCGCTAACCAAATGAACCTGTCGCTGTCCAACGGTTGGGGTATCGTCCGTACCATCGCCGACATGTGCCTGAACAGCTCTGAGGAGGATAGCAAGTTCGTCCTCGTCAAGGACCCCAACAAGTCCATTCTCCGCCTGTACGAGGTCCCTACTGGCAGCTTCGACCAGGACGAGGACGAGGAGGAGGTGGAGGCGCCCCAACCCGAGGAGGGCGCAGAGCAGTAGATTTTCGGAGGAGTTCTCATGATTGGGCAACGGCATGGGTAGGAGGATGGGAAAAGATTGCAGGTAGAAAGAGAACTTACCCAGCAGTCCTCACGTTCTAATGATTTGAAACGGTGGGCGCGGTCTCTTATGAAGAAGTCTGTACATTTTTGGTTGCGGCTGAAGCAGCCTGGTACGAAAAGAATACGTGATTGTCATAATCCTGGTATTTGGAAATATTGTGCTACGTTGATGAGTGTCGCATTTGGTAGTGATGGATCGGCTCTCCTCGAGATCGCCTTGCAATCCTTGATTCTAGGTGGGAACTCGGTGGATATGTGAGCTCACGAGCATGGTACAGACTAGAGGGACTGCCCATCTAACGGGATCTGTGTTTCCAATCTTCATGATCCCCGTCTGTGCGGATGAGATTTTAATCAACCCAACGAGCTATGAGCTCATGGTACTTTCCGGCTTCTCTTGATAACTCGCAATGGCTCTCAAACACAGCACATACGACCATAGCTCTTAGAAAATACGGGATCCCGTCCGCTCTCCCTTAGTCAAGCTGAGAAGCGGCGAATTAGTACTCGGGTCGGTGACGACCGGGGAATCCTCGCTGTTGTATGTTTCTCTCTTTTGCATCTCTTTCCTTTTTGTATGTGACTCTCGAATGATATTTGTTGACACAGGCGCGGTCACGACGCCTTCGACACCACATCTGAGGGGGGAGACAACCGCAGGAACCATGTTCTACCATGTGTTTGGTGGCTCTTCTCGCTCATCCCAACGTTTTCCTGTCCCCTTTATTTATATCCTACGTTCCCCGTGTTTGCTTATTTACGGGTACTGGGCTTTATATGCACGACATTAAGATCTGAGACAGATGGTTCGTGCCTCGGTGGGGGGTGTTTGTGTTGCAAGGGGCTAGGAGTGATTGGTCTATGCAGACCCAGTATAGGGGCTCCGCTCCAACGTACTAGACGGCGGCAGACCGCCCTTTGCTCTGTTAGAAATTAAGGCTTATTTATACTATTATTGGTATATACTTATTGGGATAATTGCACAGCTTGTAACAGTTATAAGCTTAAGTAGTATTATATACTAGTAACTTTTATTTAAGACTTAATAAGCTAATCTCTCTCTCTCTCTCTTTCTTATTTAACCCTAATAAATTCTTTCTCTCTAATTAAATAAATACCTTAAGTATAGCTCCCCTAAGTATATAATAATATAAGTAATATTTAGAATTATAGAGAGTATATATAAATTTTCTAAGATAGTTATAATAACCTTTATAGATTAATAAATTAAATAGATTATAATATTTTAAATAAATACCTACTCTATAGAAAGATAGAAAGTAGTTAACTTTAATAGAAAAAATCTATTTATTAATATAATAAAGATAGTAATATTCTTTATTTTTAAAAATCTTAAAAAGATAATAATTATATATTTAGATAATAATAAGCTAAAGCTAATTTAAATAGAAGTCTATTAAATATATTAAATTAAGAAAAAAAAAGCTAAATATATAAACTATATATATAATTATATTAATAAGTAGAATATAGCTTTATATAACTAAATAATAGCTACTATAAACTGAATATCTTTAGAAGGTATTATAAGCAGCTTAATTAAAAACCTATTATACTATATAATTAAATAACTTATTAAAGTCTTAAAGAAGATTTTTACTTTAAGTAAGCTTAAAATAATAAAAAAGATTAAATAATAATATAATATTATATTTAATAAAGCTTAAAATTCTTATATAAAGATAGCTATTTAATATAAAAAATAGTATTAAGTCTATTAATAAGATATTTACTATAAGATTTATAAGATTTAAAATATAATAGTAATTTCTAACTTTCTTAAAGCTATTAGCTATTAATATACTATATAGTAATTAAAAATTAAGCTAAATAAGCTTATTAAAGTTAAATATAGAGAAAGAAATATTAATAATCTAAAGAAATATATTTTAATCTTTTTAAGTATTATCTAGTAGTAGCTATAGTATAGAAAGAAATTTATAGTCTATATAATACTAAATAACTACTTTAATAATATAAAAAGCTTAACTTTAAAATTAAAAAAAGAAAAGAAATATTTCTACTATTAAGTAAGTAAATATAAGTAGCTATTAGTAAAGTATAATACTTTAAAGTATACTATTATAAAAAAGATATTATAAACTAACTATAAGTCTCTACTATTAGAGTAATATATAAATATTAAAAAGAGGCTTACTATAAATAGATAGAAGTCTCTTTAAAAGCAGCTAGTAAAAAAAAACTAAATACTAAATACTAATATAATAATTATACTAGAAAATAGTAATTTCCCTAAGTTAATTTAATTATAAGAATTAGCTTTACTAGAGTAATATATAAGAATCTAAAGGTAGAGTCCACTATATTATAAAGTATTTACTTATTAAGTATAGAAATTACACTTAATAAATAGAGCTATAGATACTATATTATATAATCTTACTTTAATATAGAGTAAGGCACTATTTCTTATTACTCTAACTCTTATAATTATCCTCCCCTCTTTAAAGCTTTATCTTAAGGTATACTTCTTTAGATATTTTAATTTATAATTAGAAGTATAATCTTTAATATACTTTAGTAGTATTCTATTTTTTTTTTTAAAAGGGGTTAGCTATAGTAGGGTTTATTGTTATTATTAGTCTAAATATTCAGCGTATAGAGTATATTCAGTTACTAAACCCCACTTTAAAGTTAATATTTATTTTACCTTTAGTTTCCTCTACTTCTTTTTTTTCTCTCTTAATACTACTGTTAATACTTTTCTTTATATTTACTATTATATTTCTCTCTTTTTATTAAATTTTTTTATTTTTAATATACCTTTCTTTTTTACCGACTAATCTCTCTATACCTATTATATTATTCTTAAGATAGCTATTCTTACTACTATATAGAAGGTACTATCTATTTTTAAGTTTTAAACTTAAGAGGAGTTTCTATTCCCTAATAATAAATTTTAGGGTATAAAAGGTAGAGTTACACTATATTCTTACTATTTAGTATAGAAGTACTATAACTTTACTTATATCTATACCTATAGCTCTCTATTATCTTATTATACTATTTATAAGGTATTAAACTAGAAGTATAGTACTATAAATCTTATTTGGTATCTATTATCTATTTACTATATAGTCTAATCTTTTTCTAGATTCTAATAGAGCTAGTAGGTACTACCTAATAGTATTAAAATTACCTTTATTAGTAGGCTTATTATAATTAGAATAACTATTAAGATTTCCTTTTTAACCTAAAATACTGGTATATTATATAAGCTATTAAGATAGCTTTTACTATATAGTGCTATCTTCTTAATTTTATTAAGAATTCAGTAAGTATATAGAATATAAAGTCTAATTTTACTATTTTTTTTTACTAGAAGAACTTATATATAGTCTAGCTGGCTAAACTTTAAACTGACTATTAAGTAAGTCTATCTATCTCTATATATCTTTTAGCTATTAACTGTATTATAGCTTAAGTTACTATCTGGTATATCTATTAAGGAGTTATAGAAATACTCTAATTTTACTACTTCTCTCTACTATTAAGAGTCTATCTGTATCTATACCCTTCAGGTAGTATTCTATTATTTAGTACTTATTAAGAAGACTACTATAAAGAAGGTATCTATTAAGGGATCTTTATTTTTATTCTCTAATAATTTTTTTAGGTCTATTAAGGCTATTATTCTTAAGTACTATAGTAATAATTCTTTTAAGCCTTCTATTATTTTTACTGATACTCCCTCTATCTGCTATAGTACTATAGGAGGTTTATCTATAGGTTCTGGGGTTATATATTTATTAGGTAAATACTATACTCTCTATAATTTCTTTTCTAATAAGAAGGATATTCTCCCTTTAGAGGATAACCTTAAAGAGAAAGCCTAGCTTTATAAGAAGGCTGAGGAGATTATTACTACTTAGGTAAAAAGGTTATAGAATTAAGTCCGGCTTTATCTAGAGGAGAAATAGAAAAAGCTTAATAATACTGCTAGTATTAAGATAGCTACTAGACTTCTTTTTACCTGAAGAGAGTAAGTAGTACTAAAGTAATATAAACTTAAGGAGGTTACTTATTAATTAGTAGATAAGCTATTTACTTAAGGTTAAAACCAGAAGAAAGAGTTTAAGAATAAAATTAAAAATAAAGATATTAAGAGCCTAATAGCTAAGCTGCTATAGAAGAATAAAAAGGTTATCTATAAGAAGGCTGCTTATAGAATAAGTACTTATTATACTGAATTTAAATAAAGCTTTACCCCTTATTATAGTATCTATATCCTTAGTAAGCAGTAAGTTTATATATTTTAATATTCTCTCTATTATAAATAATTATTCTTTTAGGGCCTTAATACTATATTATCTTTAAGTAGGCTAAATTTAAATAGTTAGTTTAGCTTAATATAGTAATTTATCTAAATTTATATACTTATTATATATCTATTAAGTAACTTCTAAATTACCTATTATTTTATTTCTTATAATATTATTTCTTTTATTAAAGGTATTTCTATACCAGCTTAAAAATATTATTTAAATACTTAAATAGTTTCTATATATTATATTCTACAGGCTATTCTATCTATTTAATAAGGTAGAAGGTATTATCTTTAATCTTCTTATTAGATATAACTTCTTTTACTTTCTACTTATTTTTCTTTTCTTTTAGCTTTAGTAGATTTAGTAGCTATTTGCCTATTATATATTAAGCTTTTAGCTATAATTCTAAAAGAATTACTAAGAATATATTATATATCTATTAGTATTTTTTAGGTAGATAGACTTAATAGGCTTATTTTCTAATTCTCTTTATTACTGCTACCTTAATAAATTTAAATACTAGCTTTTAGTATTTAAACTGAAAGTTCCTTATTAATAGGCCTACTATTTATTCTATTTTATACTTCTATTTCTAATATTATTTATTATAGTATTTAGCTTAGAACTTAATTACTTATTACTAAGCTTCTCTAGCCTTAATATATACTTATTAAATATTTATAATATATTTAGCCACTCTTTATACTATAGTCTTAAAGTATTTTAAAGTGTATTTTATAATTCTAAAGTAGTAGCTATATAATACCTCTATAGGGAATACTCTAATTATACTATATCTACTATTATTATAGATAAAAGCTGCTTTAGGCAGTTATATAGCCTATCTTATTAGAGCCTTTATAGTATAGATATAAAGATATCTTTTTAGTATCTAGTTTATTCTTTCTATCTAACTATCTATCTGCAGGTAATATATAGTAGATAGTTACTATTTAGTTACTTATTATACTATTAGCTTTATTTAGAATTAACTGGTAAAAAGCTTATCTTTATTACTAATAATTCCCTTTAGTATTCCATATTAATACTTAATATATTTATAGATTAAAACTGCTAGTTAAGTAGCTATTAGAATCTTCTTATATAGTAGGAAGATTATAAACTTTATTATTTAGCAGACTATTACTAAAATTATATTATACTTCTTACTGTCTGCTTATATACTAGTTAGTAAGTCTATAATAAAATCTATACTAATCTCTTAGAAGGGATATATTAGTAGTAATAAGAATTATAGCTTCTTATAAGGTCTATATCTCAGGATATATACCCTTAGATACTATTAGTATTAGGAGGTATATTTAACTATATCCTCCCCAATTTAATTCTAATAGAACTTTCTATTAATAAGCTTTAGGGTCTTTTAAGTTTCTATATAACCAGCCCTAAAGTTATTATAGTATCTATATAGAATCTTTTTTCTTAGTAACTCTTCTATAGGAATTATAAGCCTACTCTTAAAGAAGAGGGTACTCTATAGGTTATAATAGTATCCTTCTAACTTTCTGGCTGCTTTTTATACTTTCCTTAAATATTATTAATAGAATTTATTATTAGCTTACAGTCCTCAGACTAATTCTTCTAACTTTATAGAAAGTTATAAGAGAAATACTATTTTACCCTCTATTAATTTCTTTATAATAGGATGTAGGATATATTACTCCAGATTAATAATTCCAGCTTTAAGTAAATCCTTCTAACTTCTAGAAGTAGTTAGCTCTTACTAAATATTCTCTATTTAATCTTTAGCTATATATTTAGTTCTAATACTTCTTATAGTAATAAAGATAGATACCTTCTATATCTAACCTTCTTTAGTAGTATTTTACTTTTAGTTATAAAATAAAGATACCTATTTTTTACCCTATAGTCCTATAGAGCCTATTAGGCTTATTCTTACAGCTTAGATATATACCTTAATAATATCTCTCTATCTCTATACTCTACTAATAATATATTAGATATTTAGTAGCAGCTTATTAACTAGTTAGAATTTTACAGCTAGAGTGGGGAGTATATTATTATACTTTACTTCCCCTTCTATATAGTTAGGTTATTAGAATAGTCTATTAGTAGGATTTAGCTTTTCTAGCCGGTATTTAATATTAAAGTTAAATAGAGCTAACTGGTAGACCTATCTAATTAATCTTTCTTAAAGATTTCTAGCTAGTATCTTTATAACCCCCTTTAGAGCCTTATAGTCAGTTAGCAGTAGAAACTTCTCTAATAGGCCTAAAAGGTAGTAGCTTTAGTATTTTAGGCTCTTAATTACTATAAGCAGCTCTTACTGGCTAATACCCTATTATTACTCAGTATTTTCTAGCTTTTAAGACCAGTATACTATTAGTCTCTATTAGTTTTTATTTAGCTGGATTAAAATACCTAAAACTGCCTAAGGAGATATATCTATTTTTACTCTAAATTACAGTTTAAGGTTTTAATATCTTAAAATAGTTACTAAGTAGAAAGTGGATTTTAGCTCTTAAAATACCTCTTCCTACTCTTATTTCTAAGAGAATTCTACTTGTTTTTTTTCTATTTTTAGTAGCTTTATAAGAAGTATTATAATCTTTAAGTATTTAAAAATAAACTTATAGTAGAAGTTATAGAAACCTTAGAAGATTTATATTTTCTTAATACTTTTAGGCAGTAGCTATTTACTAATTATACAGACTTTATTTAGTTCTATCTTTAGTTCTTTTTATATAATAATATATTCTAGAAATTTAACTTCTTATTAGTAAAAAGTATATTTTAATAATTTAATATAAAGCTGGAAGTTCTATAGTCTCTTTAAGATTTCTCTAATAATTTTAGTATATTCCTCTTTTATCTGGGAGTATATAATAATATTATCTAAATATATAATATAATAAATATCTAGTAATTCGGTAAGTGTATAATAAATATATACCTAAAAGGTAGCTAGAGTATTAATTAGACTGAAGGGTATAATAGTATATTTAAAGTAGCTATATTTTATATAGAAAGCTATCTTCTAGCAGTTTTCTTTTTTAATTTAAATTTAGTAATAGATATTTTAAATATTAAGCTTTATAAATTATTTTACTTCTACCAGTCTGTCTAGAAGTTCTCTAATTAATAGCAGTGGGTAGTAATTCTTTATTATTATAGTATTTAGACTCTAATAATCTATATAGATTCTAATTCCTCTATTCTTCTTCAGTATAAATAGAATAAATACTTCTATACTACTTATAGAGTATTTAACTTATCTACTTACTATATTCTTAATAAGATATTTACAAATAATAGCAGCTTATTTCTTATTAGTTAGATATATTTATTCTAATAGAGGTTCTTTTTCCTTCTGTAATTTAATTAAGTATTCTACTTCTTTAAGAAGTAATAATATCTTAGCTACTTTCTTACTAAAGGTTTTATACTCTAATTTAAATTTAGAAGGTAAAATTCCTACTTTCTCTTTTTAGCTTTTACCTAAAGTAGCTATAGGCTGTTTATTTAGTAAGAGGGCTATATATATATATATTATAAAGGCTCTCTTATTATTCTCTATTAGATCTTTTATAAAAGACTTTAGGTTCTAAATTAATACCTCTTTATAGGTCTATAAATAGATTTAGATATTAATAATAATCTCTTCTTCTTTTATTACTTAAGATAATAGTAGTAAGTTACTAGCTCCTTCTGGATATATAGCTTTAATAAATAGTTAGTAGATTTTCTATAGAAACTCTTTATAGTTTATTAGGAAGAAGATTAACCAGTATATTAGTAGTAATAGTATAAGTACTTTATTAAAGCTTTTTAAGTTTAGAGCCTTCTACTTCTTACTGGCCTTTAGATTTAGTTTTTATATTAGTTTCTAGCTAATAAGTAATACTTATATATAAGTATCTATATCTATACTAACTTCTTTCTTATTAAGTACTTAAATTATAAGTATTTAACTTTAAATAATCTGGCTAATAGATACTGTTAGAGGTTATAAGGCAGTGGAATAAAGTAATATAATTATAAAAGAGATATCCTAATAAAGGATATAAGGTTAAGGGGTATATAAAGATAAGAGGTAGATAGTATAAGATAGTATAAGATAGTGTATTAATAGTGTATTGTATAGTAATAAAAATAATATAAAAATAAGTCTGGAATTACCCAGAGGGTCTCAGCCTTTTTATAGACAATTTGCTTAAAATCCAGCTATTATATTAAGACAATATATATACCATTGGAAAGCCTAAAATTCCAGCTTTCTTATGGTACTGCATTTATCCTTATGGGTACTTTCCTTATTGAGTAATATTGATTCCAAATAGTATATACTTTAAAATTAACTGATTTTAAAGTGCGGATAGATTAATAAGCCGATTCGGGCTGATTAGTTATACAGTATGAATATCAGTAATAATACTGTATTTTAGTATCTTCTTATAAGAATTTTTATAGGATTTTTAAGCTATATTTTAAAGCTTAAAGCTTAAAGCTTAATCTTATAAAGAAGTTATAAAGTTATATATTTATAGACTTTAACAATAGTTATAGTATTTAACTTTATTAGAGTTACTTTCTGTAGTTTATTTATTAGGTATTTAGGTTTTAATCTTTCTGAAGTAGTCTTATTAGTAATTTTACCCTCTAGCTGGAGTGTATTAGTAGCTTTTACCCCTTAAGAGGTAACCTTTATTCCTGGGGGCTCTATATAAGGAATCTAACCTTAGAGTTTTTAACTTTCTCTTCTAAGGTTGGTTTAAGTTGCTTCTCTTTTAGTTTTATAGAAGGCTAGTATTACTAAAGTATTACTATAGTTAGTAGGCTTTTTAAGCTAGTTTTTAAACTTAAAGGATATTAATTCTTATCTTATAGATCTCTTTTTTTACTTAAGGTTAAAATTTAAAGTAGTACTAATAGATTAAAACTGGGTTATTCTCTATATAAGCTATATTTAGAGCTATATAAATTACCCTTTAGGTATTAAAGTAGTCTATTAGAGACTGGTCTATAAGTTATTATAATTTTATTAAGCTATCTTTAAGCTTAATCTCTTTTTAATTTAAGTCTATATATTACTTCTATAAGAAAGCTATAAAGTCTTCCTACTTTAGATTTATTAAGCTTTTAGTATATACCTACTATTATATCTATAAGAAGATATAAAGTTTAATACTTAACTAGCTAATCTTCTGGTAGTTTTTAGCTGTAATTCTTATATTATTAGCCTCTTTAATAGTATAGATTTAGTTATCTATCTCTATACTAATTGTATTTTCTTAAAGAATTATATAGATATATTATAGGGGCCTCTTATATTCCTTTAGAAGTCTTAATTCTAATATTCTTACTATCTATTTATGTAGGTATATCTAGAAGGTATAGTCTTTCTGCTTTTAAGCTTTAAAGTATTTTTTAGTAGCAGCCTATTAGGCTGTTATAACTAACAGTAGAATTTAAATTAATATAGAATTGCAAGTAGGCTTATATACTTATTAAGCGCCTAATAAATACTCCCTTAAGCCTAATCTATAGAACTGTATCTCTTAGGATCCTGAGTATTCCAATTTAAAGAATTAACTTCTAGTTCTACTATATATAGCCAGATTCAGCCTATTAACTATTAGTATATTGGGTTGATATTCTCAGATGAGTTTATTTAATTTATCTTTAATATCAGGTTGGGGTTTATTTCTTCTTTCTATACTTAATAGTTTGAGATTTTCTTTTTATATACCAATAAGTAGCTGGATCTTACTTACAGTCTGGCTGCTTTACTTAAGAGTACTTTATATACCTTATATTTTATATAATATACTAGTAATTCAGTAGGATATAAAAGTAAATAAATTATAAGGGTTAGCTTTATTAGGGTAATATATAAGAATCTAAAGATAGAGTCTACTATATTATAAAGTGTTTACTTATTGAGTATAGAGATTGCACTTAATAAATAAAGCTATAGATACTATATTATATAACCTCACTTTAATATAGGGCGAGATACTATCTCTTATTACTCTAACTCTTATATTAGTATACTATTTTTAATTTTAAATTTATATATAGAGTTTAAAAGCTAATAAATATCTTTACTATAATATAAATATCTATTTATCTACTTTTAAAAAGTACTCTACTTAATAATTACAGTATTATTTATCTTATTAATATTCTTAAGTAATTAGTATTTAGCTTTTTTATCTTTATAAAGAGTAACTTTATAAAAATTAATAACTAACTTTATAATAAAAAAAGTTAGAAAGTATCTAATAATTAATCTACTTTATAGTATAAAGAGATTAAATTTAGTAAATTTAGATCTTATCAATATTATAGTTATAAAAGGATTTTATATAAATATTATCTTAAAAGTACTTCTTAGGGAGTTAAATATATAGTATTTAGGCTATAACTACTTTCTATACTTTAAACTAATAGAGAAAAGTATAATACTTATATAGTTAATTAAAAAGTAAAATATTACTATTTTTTAATATATTTCAGTCTCTTTTTATTTTAATATAAATAGCTAAATAATTAATTTTATAATACTAAATAGCTTAATAGGTATATAAATAAGTATTTATATAAATTAATTATCTAATTAATATTCTAATTAAAGATAGAGACGGTTATTTAATTTACTGCTATTAAGATTTAATTTAGAGGAGCTTTAATATCTTTAAGTAAAGTATCTATTAAAAGATATACTTTAAGAGCTTATTAGAAATACCTATAATATATAGATTAAGGAAATAATATAGATTAACTATAAGATATATACTATAATATATATTCAGTAGGTAATATTATACTATAAGTTAGAGTATTAATCTTTAAGACTATTTTAATATATTAATTAGAATCTTTAAGATCTTTTAGAAGAATATAATAGCTTAAATTAACTTTTAGTTATAAAGAATAAATTTAGCAGCTAGCTGTATATACTATTAATTACTGAAAAAGACTATATAACTCTATTTAATACTCTATTTTATTTTAAATATTAAATAAAGAGATAATTTCAGCTTTTAATCTGTATTATATAATAAGATAATAATATAGATATTATAGTAATATAAAAAATTATATAATATTAGATTTAAACTTAATTTAAAGGTATTATCCTTAAGTTTATTTTATTTTATATCTATAAGTTTAATAGTAGGTTAAAATATATAGGTTAAAAGATAGTTATTAAGTTAAATATAATACTTAATAGAGTAAATCTTTCTAGAGAATTATAGCTATAGAGTATAATAGCTACTATTTATTTAATTAATTAAAACTCTATAAAAAGAAATAAGTAGAAATCCCCAGTTAAAATTTTAAATATATAATTTAGATACTATACTTTATTATAAATAAAAAAGCCTAATATTAATCTATAGTCTAATTAGAGTGCAGTTTATATCTATAGATACTATATTTATTCTCTAATAAGAAATAAAAAGGCTATAAGAAATAAAAAAAAGATAAAAGTTAGCTTTAAAGAATATATAGAATACCTTATTAGCTATATAGTAAGTAATATATATTATATATAGATTCTTCAGCTAGAAAAAGTTATTATAATAAGAAATATATATTTTAATAAAAATATCTTCTATAATAGTAGGGTAAAAGCTACTATTAAATAGCTAATTTATAAGTTAACTAATTAGATATTAAAAATTAAAAAAGATAATATTTAGAATATTATTTTAAGTAACTTAATATTAGCTTCTTTATTAATAGATTTAAACTTAAAGATAGAAGTATCTATAAGTAGTAAAATTATATTATTAAATATAGAAAAAAAACCTAAATATATATTAAGCTAGATACTATTAATTAGACTTTAAATACTAAAATATACTTTAAAATCTATAAGTATATAAATTAAAAACCTAATAAGTACTTAAAAGAGTATTAATTTACTATTAAAAATACTTAAGTTACTATAAAAGAGTATTATAAATAGAAATAATAAAGTAAGTATATTAAGCTTAGGGGTATAAACTTTAAAAAAAGAATTATAATTTATATTATTAAAGTTACTTTAGTAGTAAATTAATATTTAGAAAGTAAAAAAGCTATTAGCTAAAGCTATTTTTAATCTAATTAAGCTATAAATAAAGAAATCTATTAAGAAGTTTTATCTAACTGAATCTACTTTAAAAAGAAGAAAAAAAAAATTAAAAGATAGAGTATAAACCTAATTTATTAGTTTAATATATATTAGTATATAAATTAATAACTAAAGAGCTTATAGATATATAACTATATTTAACTTTAGAACTTATATACTAAATAAATAAAATAAAAATTAAGAGGCTAATATCTTCTTTTTAATTAATTATTAGAAATTAAAATAATTTAATTCTTAGAGTATTTAAATAGTCTTTTTAGTAATTATAAAAGTAGTAAATTAAAAATAAGTAATAAGAAAAAACGTAATATTAAATAAGCTGGCTCTTTATTAAGATAACTTAATTAAATTATCTTAAAATTAAAAGAAGCTTATAATCTACCTAATATATAAGCAGTTTAAAGAAGCTATATATATAGAGATAGAAGCTCTATATAAAAAGAATATATAAAAAGAAATTAAACAGTTAGAAATAAAGATAAAACCTCTATTATTAAAATAGATATTTATATATAAATTTAATTAGAATAGTTTTCTTAAATACTATAAAGTATATCTATATATTTATAGTAATTTATAGAAAAGCTTAATAATTAAATATATCTATATAGTAATACTTATAGTATAGTTATTTTATATAGTTATAACTCTTACTATTTAATTTAACCTTAAGATTAAATAGCTTAATATTATTAATATCTTTATTAATATAACTTAAAGTAATTAGAATAAGCTAGTAATATATAAGCTATCTAATAGATATAAGCAGTTAGATATCTATATTAAGCTTAATAGAGTACTATATAGACTTTAAAACTTATTATAATTATAGTTTAAGAAGTTCTTATTAATTCTTATAGAGCTAAAAATAGAAGTTAATAAAGAAAAGTTCTACTTATTCTATATATAAGCTAGAGATACTTTTTTAGTATTCTTTATAGATAATATTTTAATATTATATTATAGAGATAATTTAATAGCTATTTAAACTATTATTAATAGAATTAAAACTAAATATAAGCTTATTAATAAAAATAATATATAATAATTTCTTAATATTAAGATTATCTAAAATTATATTAAGTATAGAATATACTTAAGCTATAATATATATATTAAGAAAGTAGCAGTTTATTTTAAAGTAAATACTTAAAATATCTATCTAACTATTTTAATTTTAATTATAAAGTATAAAAAATAATTAGATTAGATAACTATATTTAAAATTAAAATTTATTAAGAAAAAATTAAAATCTATTAAGAAAAAAATAATTCTTTACTCTATATAGTAATTATAATATAACTAAATATTATCTTTATAGTATTAATACTATTATAATTTCTTACTAACTTAAATAAGAAATATTAAAAAGCTATAAATTAAGTACTTTACTATTTATATCTTACTTATAATCTTACTATTTAATATAGTATAAGCTTTAAATTATAAATTATAGTAATTATTAGTAATACTCTTTTTACTAATAATACTAATATATAAAAATTCTCTTAAGGATATCTTATTAATCTATTTAACAGTCTAATTATCTAAAAGGCTATAAGATAAATAATAGTAACTATATTTATAATTAAAATTAAACTGCTTATTTTAAAGTAAATAGTAAAAGAAACTATAGGTTTAAAGTAACTATTTAAGAAAATAAACTTTAAATTTAGTATTCTATAGAATATTCTTTATAATAATTAATAGACTATTTATTTAGTTATTAAAAAGAATATACAGATTAATATTTATCTATACTATATAGATATTATAAATATATAGTTATATAAAAAATACTAAAAGGAATTATTTAAGATAATCTATCTTCTAATAGAGTAAATATCTATAGATAGATTTATTAAAGTTTTATTCTAATAGTACTTTAAGTATTTTAGAATATTACTTAATTTAATTAATTTTTATAAATTAGAGTATTTAAAAGGTATAAGTAAAAAGGTATTATTTTAGGCCAGTAAAACTAAAGGAGCTATATCTAGCTTTAATTTTATTTATACTATTAAATTACTATTTCTTTAAATAATTAAAATATTTACTATCTAAAAGAGTAAAATATAGATTTACTTATAATAAGTAGTTAGATTTTTACTACTAATAATATTATTATTATTAATATTAGTAGCTTTTTAAGTAATTAATTTATTAGTATTTTACTTAAAGAGTTTAAATTTCTTAATTAATAACTCTATCTAAATATAGAGAATAGACTTAAAGTAGCTAGCTAACTGCTTATATAATTAGTATAGTATAGTAAACTAACTTAAAATATACTTATCTTCTTTTTATTTAAGCCCTTAATAAGAATATATACTAAATAATAAGTAAATAGTAGGAAAACTTAGTAGTTAGTAATTTATATTAATATTTAAACTGCACTAAAAAGAGAAATAAAGCTTACTATAGAATATAGATATAATTATTAATCTAGCAATTAGTATAGTATTTAAAGTGCCTTTTAGACTTAATATACTGTAAAAAATTACTCTTTTTTAAGATAGCTAAATATAGATAATTTTTATAGAGAGAGTTAAAAATAATAGAAGTAGTATCTAATTTAAAGAATATAAATTAAGTAATAGTTTTTTACTTATTTATTAGTAAAGATATAGATAGCAGCTAGAGGAATAATTAGTTAATATACCTTAAGCTTTTTAGTCTTTTTTTTTTACTTTTTCTTAAGAGGCTTAAGAGTAAACTTAAAAGCTTTTTTAGTAGTAGCTAAATATATAGAATTAATAAAAGAAGTAAGTCTATAGAGATAAAGAAGTATAGAAGGTAAATCTAATATATTCTAATTAAAGAGTACCAGCTTAATAATAAATTTAGTAGTAAAATTAGCAGTAAGCTTAACAGTAGGGTTAATAGTAGATAAAAATATAAAAAAAATAATAAAAATATTAAAAAGAGGAGTTTAATATTTAGCTAAAAGTTAAGAAGACTTTTATATTATTTTTTTTAGCAGTAAATAGTACTATATATAATATAGTAGTATATATAGTAGAGATAGAATAAATTTAAATACTAAAAGGCTATTCTAAATATTAATAAAGTACTCTATATAGTAAAAGAAAACTTAAAGTAAGTAAAAAAAAATAGTTATATTATAATTAATAATAAGATTAAAAGGAAAAAAAAAAGAAAAATTAAAATATTAAGCCTAAAAGCTTTTATTTATAGTAAGATAATTTACTAAAAGTATAATATTAATTAATTTAGTACTATTATTCTATACTAACTAAATAGTATTTCCTTTTATTATCTAATTTATTCTATTATTCTAATTTTAAAGTTATTATAAGTATTTAAATACTATATTAAATACTGCACTTAAATAGAGGGTATATTATAAGAGGCTAGAAGTAATTAGTCTATATAGACCCACTATAGAGGCTCTACTCTAATATACTAAATAGCAGCAGACTGCCTTTTACTCTATTAGAAATTAAGGCTTATTTATACTATTATTAATATATACTTATTGGGATAATTATACAGCTTGTAACAGTTTAACCGTCACGTGGAAGCAACAACCAATCAGTGTTGTTCGTCGAATTCTCAACGAACTCGCGGCCAACCACATACTGGTAAATACTTGGCGACACAGGATGAAATACGCAGATCATTATCCGTCCCGTTTTCCGAGTGCGTCCGGTCGCACGCAGCCTCTTCGTTTGAGTAATTGATGTCCTTGTTTCAGTGTTGGTAGGATATACATGGCTGTCTTGTTGGTGACGCTCATACTTGAAGGAACAGCTAGCAGCTCATCATCACCCTCACCATAATCATCGTCACCAAGCGTTGCATCATTAGTCCGCAAAAGGATGGCTCTATTCCCTTCATCTCTTCATCATCGCCCGTTTTATGAACCCAACCCGCATCCTCCGTGATTAGTACGATCTCCCACCACAAGAGTGTTGTTGTTCGCATGCAAATCCATTGCTATTTGCACTCATTCGATATGTGACTCCCAGATGGGTGCATCACCTTTAGGTATCTCATCCGAACTTTTATGCACGTGTGCGTTTGAAATATAATTAAGGAAATGAATGATCTCTAGACACTAAGGTAATTATTTTCATGTAAAAGCCCTCCATAGTGCAATGAGACAAGGAAGGGTTGTTAATACATTTCTTGATTTAATTTGTATTACGAGAGATATTGTAGTTAGTAGCTAAATTTTAAGCAGTAGGCATATTTTGCACGCGTGAACACGAAGGGTAATGCCCAATCGTAATTCACTTACATCCTCTCCAATTCGTATATCCTAAGCTTATCATCCACTCCCCCCCAAACATTGGCATTGATTCATGAACGTTCCGGGATTGCCTGACCGCTTTCCTTTGTAGTTTATCAGCCCTCCTCACGATGTGGTCTCTATCCGAACAGTGATTCCGTCTCCCCCAAATAGCTCCGCATCATGTCCCTCTGTTTGGACTCGATGTCTGTCCTGTTCGCACATAAAAGGATCCCCATCGACCCCAAACACCCGGCCAATTCCTTTACACAAACAGCTTCCTTTTTTTCGAGTGCTCACTTCACTTTTCCTGCTACATATATACCACCGTCGCTATATCCTCTAGGTAGAATCCTGGGAGAGATCTCTTCCCCTGTTTCGTCACACCTAGCAGCCGGGAATGGCATATCAGCTCAGAGACGAAGGCCCCTCTGAGTCGGGGCCATCTGAAGCTCCTCAGCCCTCTCAAGTCGACCAACCCCAACCCCAGGTTCCTCAAGATGTTGTCGCCGTTACCGAGGGTCGAACTCCTCTCCCAGGCTCAGCCGCGCCAACTCGCCCCCCACACTCGGGCTGGGAGAGCTCTAGCATTGCAATGGCCAAATGCGACTTCTGCGACAAGCGTGGGCGAGGAACTGTCCACCGATGCAAGGAGTGCCGGCTCTCAATCTGCAAAGAATGCTATGACAACGGCTGTCTAGACCAAGACTCCAGACACACCCTCGACGGCAACTCGGTCGACTGGGACCTTCATCTTCAGAACAAATCCAAGAGAGCGAAGAAGATTGCGACTACAAACACCAGCACTCGGGGCCGCGGAGCCACCCGCGCGAGAGGTCGGGGTGGTCGAGCAAGACGGACGGTTTCTTCGCGAGCAATCACCGCTGAAGCTGGGGCTGCCAGCCCAACGGCGACAATAGCCAGCTACGATGAGAGCATGGTAGAGGTAGGGGACGCACCGGAACAAGAAGTCCTCGTTAGCATCGCCCCAAGCCGACCTTCTTCGCAACAGCCCGCTGCCGCCACACAGGAGCAGAGTGGTGCACAACTGGCTCCAGCCTACCCCATTGAAATGCAACAGGTAACATCAAGACAAAGTACGAGTAGTATTCATTCACTAACACTGAGTCAGGTCCAGGCTCGCGGTGCACCACAGCCAAGCCCGTCAGGGGTACGACCTCTACTCCCAATCCAGCCCTCTTATAGAGAAAGGCCTGCCGAGTTCAGACGTGGTCCTCTGCCATCCGTGATGCAAGACAACAGGCCCATGCAACAGCAACAGCCTCGCACTACTGCTCATCGACCAATTATGCCTCGACCGAGCCAGTACCAGCAGCAGAGTGCTCCATTCACTCCACGACCCCAAGCAACCCGCTCCCACAACGGATCTATGACCCGCTTCCAGGATCAGGATAGTCGAGGTCCAGTAGGTTACCAGGGATACGCAACCCATCGGGACAGAGGATACCGCTACCAACCCTACAGACTGTATTCTCCTCGCCCAGGTCTAGCATCGCATACTCGGGATGGAAACCAGAGCGCTTACGATTACCGCCCTTCTGCGCCATTCTCGCAGAACAGCATCCCACCCATTTATCCTGTTCAGGCTGGGCCGTCCACTGCGGTCTGGCCCAACAACAACTTAAGCGCCCGCCAACAGGAGCCGCTTCAAAGAAACAATTACTCCCTTCCGCCTCTCCGAGACATCCATCACTCAGCCCATCCCGTCACTAACCATCTTCCTCCAATACGACAGCACGGGGAGTATCAGCAACCCCCGCGTCCCGAGCCGCTGATCCATCGCATCGGCAGCCAACTCGAGACTGATACACTCGCCACACACGCCGACTGCCCAGCTTGGCCCCTCGACCAATGCCTCCGTCACGAAGTCGCTCGCACCTGGTCTCGTCGCGGCGCACAGGCGAGTCTGCTTCGCGAGGCCCTACCTCCCAACGGCCCTGAAAACATTGGCGATACCTTCCGCGTCCTCCTTGGCGCAACCTACTTCGCCGCCATCCACCTCCAGCTCAAAATGCAAAACACCGCGCGCATGTGGCTGGTTGAGATGGAAAGGCAGCTGTGTGACGAGGGGCTCATGATGCCTGTGCGGGCGGGCTACCAGTGACCTATATGTTGATCAAGCTTGGGTGGAGGTTACGGTGTGCGCGTTGATACCCAGTAGCATGTTAGTCAGTTTGATTTGGTCAGTTGGTTTGGCCAGTTTGGTTTGGCCAGTTTGGTTTGGCCAGTTTGGTTTGGTTTGGCCAGTTTGGTTTGGTTTGGCCAGCCTGGTTCGGCCAGCCTGGTTTCGGGCTTGTCTGTATAGTAGCAGAATCAAGATATACGAGAACAAAATGAGTGTTATACTTTACGTGCGTACTTGTGAGGAAAGGAACCATACATCTCATGCGTGCGAATCACAACATGCAAAATGATGGTAGGTCAACTTGTCTCGACTACATGGCTGATGCGTGGGATGACGTACATACAAAGCCGTTGTACATAATGGTAAACAAAGGGATCATGGGAATTTATAACCTATAACATAACAAGGATCTACCCCGGAACAAGGGAATCGTCGGGGTGCGCTAGAAGAGCCGAAGAGCCTCAGAACGCAGGTGACGGAACGAAAATAATAATTACGTCGTCGGCAGCGATGCCAAGCCTCGACCAAAAAAAAGTCCCGAGCGTGTGTGTGGCACCCGGTAAAAACGGCACGGCCAACGCGGGCTCTTGGCAGGCGACTGGCCGTCCGATGGCCGATGGCCGATGGCGAGGTTACGTGTCGACAGCCACACACAAGTGGAGCTGCGAGGGTAGACGAGTGTGGCTGTTCGGAATCTGGGTCATGGGGAGTGCTGGGAATAACTTATTCGGTAACGGTGAGCCGAGTCAGATGTAGAAGGTCTTGGCTCTGATTGTGTTGTTGAGATGCGTAGAGGTAGGCACCCAGAGTCATCAACATCTACCTCGGCCAATTCGGGTGCAGAAGGCTAACTAGAGACGTAACGTCAAGTTACCTATTCCGGACGAACTGGTCCTTTCTGGGCAGACCACTCGTTTCCTATACTTAGATCCATAGGCCATCTGCCAACAAGTATCATCGCTTGGCATCGCACCGTTCATCGGTTGTCAGCCGCGACCACCATCAGCAGCCAGCCAACCAACCGCCCACCTGGGCTTAGAGCGGGCTACGATCGCGCGTAGTGCGCATCGGATGTGGCTTGGCTTCGTCGTCGGCGGTTTGTTGTCCCACCCCGCCATCCATTGTGTACTATGTACAACACACCGTAGGTTCACGTGTAGAAAGGGTAGGGAGTATTTAGAGTGCCGTCCCAACAGCCGGCGCAAGCTGCCTCGCACGGAGGCCGGAGCTCTGGTTCTGGTGCTGGGGAGCTCAGCCCTGGAACTGGCCACAGCGCTCAGCAGCACATGGATGGGATGTTTTCTTCTTTTTAGTGGAGTCATGACGATATCTGCCCAGTGAAGGAAGAAAAGAGAGAAAGTAACTTACCGCCCGATGCTGGCTTCAAACTGTAGTGGGTTGCAGGAGGGAGCTTCGAGTCGCATGGAGCAGGTACCCTGCACAGCCACTCCACTGCAGCCCACTGCCGCGTGCCTCTAACCGCTAGCGACTAACTACCTACTACGTAGTACCTACCTTAGGTACCTAGAGGTACGCCCAAAGATCCCCCGACCTGACGGTCACCCCGACCCCGACCCAGACTCGGGATGGACCTAATTACAGCACCCACCTGGGCACTGACTTGACCGCGCTGCCGCCGCCATCCCCAGCTCGTCTCATCATCCCAGAGTCATCCGCAGCATTTCTTCCCTCACTTCTTCTCCGCTCCCCCATCCCGTTTTCTTCCTTATATTTATATCGCCCGCCGGTTTTCTCCCATCCGCCCATCTCATCCACGTCGTCCACGTCGTCCACGTCGTCCATAACCCGTCCATCAACAATGTCCAACCAAGACTACTACCAGAACCAGGGAGGCTATCCCCAGCACCCCCAAGCCGTAAGCAAACACCACCACCACCTGCACCGCCCGCTACGCCATTGAGTCTCTGCCATTGCGTCTCCTCCATCGCCCTCTCGATGCCCGATGCTCGACAATGGCGCTTGCTGCACGACGCATCACAACTCAACCAGGCGCATTTAGCCCACCCAGCTCACCCAGCTGACTCTCCTCCCAGTCCTACGGCCCTCCTCAAGGCGGTCCTCCCCAGGGCCAGTACGGTCCCCCCCAGGGCCAGTACTACGGTCCCCCACAGGGCCAGCAGCCCATGCAGTACCAACAGGCGCCCCCGCAACAGCAGCAGAAGGGCAATGGTGGCGGCGGCAACTGTCTCACGGCCTGTCTCGCCGCTCTCTGCTGTTGTTGTGTCTGTGAAGAGACCTGCGAATGCTGGTACGTCTTTTTATTAGTTCTTGCCCATTGCATTCTTGCCGCGCCGCAATCATCTGCCGCGCGCATCGTTGGCGCAAGCTCAGCGCCGGTCCCGTCCTGTCCTGCGCTGCGCTGGCGCCCCACGCTCTCCCCAACAACGCTACGCTTCGCATGCCATTCCGGGGCCCCTTTTGCTGACACCGCTCTAGTTTCGAATGCTGCGAGTGTCTCTGCTAAGATAGCCTCGCCTAAAACGATCGCCACGACGCCGACGCCAAATGCTTGACTGCCGTGACAGATGACCCCGTCGCCAGCGCCTAGGATCTGACCCATCCCAGATACCCCCCGGTCCCTGGTGTTTGCGACAGGTGGAGCGGCGCGGGTGGAGAAGTACATGAAGAGGAGGATCAGTGGGAACCGGAACACGGCAGACGGAATACGAGAGATGAGACATGCAAGAGACCCTGTGTATGTGCTGTGTGTCGTTGGAAATACGTATCAATGAGGCGCGTCTCACTCTAGAGCGGCCTCGAGGAGCTTAATGGTCGTTTTCAGCTTGCTTTCTTGTTTTCCATGTCCAACCTAAAGAGTTCAATATTCTTCTTCTACCTACCTTGGCGTACGGATGCCGCTCGCGACTTGAGCACATTGGAGGTTGTCACTTCAAACTGGCGGGGGGACATTGGGGTCGTCCCATGGGAATTGATTGCTTGCTTTTCATAATACCATGACCACAGACCTTTTCTTTCCACGTTCTTCTCAGTGCTCAACTGTCAGCCTATCCACCTCGTACAGACAATCAACGGCCCCTTCCTCAAGAGTCCAGCTGCACATAGTTGGCTGGGAAGAGACCAGAGTTTCCAGCATAGTGTCCAAACCACCAATCCTCGTCAGGGAACTCGAGTCCGGTCACCGTCGCGTCCTCAGGGAAGCTCAGCTCTGCGTCGCATTGTTAGCATTTATCATCTCTCAACATATATATCTTAGATAAAGACACCAACTTACCATTGTCTTCTGCGGCCTCGTAGTCGTACAGGGCCGTCGCGGTGGGTCCGGCCGCACCGGCCGGCTCGGGGACCGGCGCCTGGGGCTCCGGAACCGGGTCAGCCGCGGGGGGTGGCGGTGGCAACTCGGGAGCTTGAGCCTCGGCTTCTCCATCCTCCACAATTTCGACGTAGTTGCTCGGGAAGAGACCGCTGTGGCCCTTGGAGTTGGTGCCCATCCACCAGTCGTCGTCAACCATTTCAATGTTCGTCACGTACTCGCCCTCGACCAACTCGATCTCGTTGTCCTCGGCTCGTTCGTAGTCGTACTGGACTACAGCTCGGTAGCCTTCCTGGGCCGGTGCTTGTGGCTCCGGCTCTGGCTCAGACTCCTCAAGCACTTGGTGGGCTACAGCCACCGCTCCCGCACCAACAGCAACACCAGCAACCGCAGCACCGGCAGCTCGAGCCGCGTGCGACGATTCCTTTTGATCGGGCAGATCTTGCTCCTTGGGCACATCAATCTGGCTGGGATGGAGAGGGGGAGGGGCTCGCTCCTCCGGGGGAGTTACGATTGGAGGCTCCGGGCCACGGCTGACGGGAACGGCGATTCGAACAGGGGATTGTTCTCGCTGAGCCACAGGTTCGTATGCACCAGGGTCCTCGGGCTCGTTGTCTTGTTCCACGGCAGCTGGTCGGCTGGGGAGGCCAGGAAGTGCAAAGCCCCCAGACGGTCTCGAGCCAGGAACAGGTGGCGGCGCTGGCTCATCGTCAACAGGACGAGGCCCATGGGGAGGCGGCGCAGATCCAATGGGGGCCGTATCCTTGAATCGATCACGCATGGCAGACACACCGCCGGACGGCGATGTTGGTGTCTCGACGCCCGCATCAGCCTCGCCCGTGTTGTGCTGGCTCACCTCATCACTTGCGCCGTGGCCGAAGCTAGAGGGCTGAACCGTCGCCCAGCTCTTGCCAGTGTATCCGCTCTTCCACTCTCCTCCACTCTTTTGAGCCGTGACGGGTGCCGCGCTGGGCGCAGAAACGGTGCCTCCGGCATTTCCACCTTGCTTGGCCTTCTTCTCGGCCCAAAGTTGAGCAGGAGTCTTGCCGCCCTGGTCCGCAAAGGTACGGCTGGCAGCACCGACGGGGGCAGCAGCAGGAGCAGCTGGGGATCCAAGGCCCAGTGCGCCGGGAGTGGGCGCCTTGGTCCCCGAGAAGCTCGCTGCGGCGCCGAACTTGTTTGCGACCTTGGGTTTGGGAAGCGATGTCATTCGCTCGGACTGGGCGGGTTGAGAGAAGGCAGCCTTGCGTTCGGCGAGAGGTCGCGGCTCCTCCTCAGGGGCTTCAGCGGCAGGCTTCTGGGCCTTGGCTCGGATGGCGGCAATATCAACTTTTCCGACGGGCTCGTAGGCTCCCTTGACAATGGTTGGCCGATCGTCTTCGGTTTTCTTCGCCTGAGCGCGGATGGCCGCAATGTCAATCTTCCCAACTGGCTGGTAGCCACCCCTGACGACATGGTCTGGCACATCATCTTTGAAGCCAAAGCTGCTGCTGGCCGTCGTTGCGCTGGGCTCCTTTGTGAGGTCGGCCAGGTTTACTTTGGTAGGCTTGTAAGCGGATTCGACCTTCTCTAGCTGGCTCCTGGTAACTGGAGGGGCGTCAGCACCCCAACCGTCCGCATCGACGTTCTCCTCTCTCCTAGATCGAGCGGCGACAAGGGGGTTGGCTCCGCGACTGCTTGTCGTGGGGGTGAATACAGGCTTCGATTTGACCGGAGGTGGCGCGGCAGCGCGAGGAGCGGAGGTCCCGGCGGAGTATTTGGCGCCGGATGCGTCGGCGACCTTTTGCATGATAGAGTCGATCTCGAGGTCGCTGTCGGAGCGAGCAGTGACCTGAACGTGGTATCCGTGGAGGACCTTTGAAACGGCGGCCAGGTGACTGGTGAAGTAGCCCTTGGTCCGCTCGGGGACACCGCCTCCGCACCAGGCAATCAAGATGCTCTTGGGCAGACCGCTGTTGGGGTCCTTGACCTTGGCAAAGGCGAATTGCATGCGGCCCTCGCTGAAGTCCTCAACAAGGTCGGCGAGCTCGCCATCTGTCGTCATGTTAGCGAGACAAGGCCACTTAGTAGCTTGTAATGGTTGGCATACCGCCGGTGCCCTGCACTTTGAGGATGCTCTCCTTGGCGCCACTATCCTGAAAAGCATTTAGGAGAGGTGCCTGCACCGAGAACAAAGCCCACTGGGCATGAGTGGGAGAGCTGGAGGAGGGCGCGGGGCCGTTGACGACGCCATTATAGCTGCTCTTTATGGAAGGCCCGTTTATCGACAGATTCAGGGACGCCATGTTGTGCGCTGTTGTCGGATGACGAGGGCAGAGAAGATGGTGAGGTTGGATGACGGGGGTTGGGGTGACGTTGACACCTGGTTGCTGCGGCGAGCAGCTCCACAGAGACGGACGGTCGGAGGCGGCGGAGTTCCGGAGATGCGGGAAGTGGACGCGGAGCGCGACGAGACAGGCGGGAAGAGGATGAAGAGGACCCCTCACACCTGAGGAAGTAGAGAGTTGGAGGGTTGCAGTCCGTTGGGAGTTGGGACAAGTTGCAAGACCGGAAAGCTGGTCGGAGGGACGAGTTGGGAGTGGGCAATGTGGCTGATGATGTAGCTCCGTACGGGACTGCATGAAGGTGCCTAACTGGTGCCAACTGGGGCTGACTGGGGCGGGGTGAGCTGGGCTTCGGCTTAGTTGCATGCCCAGCGGCTTGGGATTTCTTCAGGATTCTGTAATGCATGTAACGGGGCAAACTGTGTCATGGAGTCCAGCCAAAATGACGCAAGCGCGACAGAGCCCCTCCGTGCCACTTGCCCCGCCAAAATTCGAACTTCAACCTCGCCCGGCGTGGATCGACACCAACTGCCGCCCAGTCTCACACAACATTCAACCCGCTACCATGTCGACCATCTCCGAAGTCACCAGCGTCCCCGAGTGGGAGCAGGTGCTGGCGTCCGTTCCACCCACGACTCTCGTTGTTGTCTCCTTCCACGCTCCCTGGGCTGCTCCCTGCGCCCAGATGGCCACGGTCCTGTCGACTCTTGCCTCCGAGTACCCGGTTGCCGAGCCCCTGGCGACCAAGTGGGTGTCCATTAACGCGGAGGATCTTAGCGATATCAGCGAGGCCTACGATGTCACTGCAGTTCCGTTCCTGGTTCTGCTGAAGAACGGCAAGGTCCTCGAGACCGTTAGCGGCAGCAGCGCTCTCAAGGTTCGGACCGCCATCGAAACTCATGCCCAACAATCTGGACCAGAAGCCCCGGCAGAGGTTACTGCGAACGGTATGGATGTCGACAGTACGCCGGTGGAGGAACAGGATCCCGAGAAGAAGAAGGAGGAGTTATTCAAGCGCCTTGGCGACTTAGTAAAGGCTGCCTCTGTGATGCTCTTCATGAAGGGTACACCTAGTTCACCGCAGTGTGGATTCTCGCGCCAGATGGTTGGCCTTTTGCGAGAGAACTCTGTCAAGTACGGTTTCTTCAACATCCTGGCCGATGACGAAGTCCGCCAGGGACTCAAGGAGTACGCCGACTGGCCGACCTACCCCCAGCTCTGGATTGACGGAGAGCTCGTCGGCGGATTGGACATTGTGAGTAATAATCATGGAGGGCTTGACATGTACTTGGACTCACAGTTTCACAGGTCAAGGATGAAATGAGCAACAACGAGGAGTTTTTCAAGCCTTACAGCGTGGGAACTGGCGAAACAGCTGCTTGAATGGGACACTTTTCAAAGAAAGATTGCAGCCGTGCACATTTCCCTCCAACGACGTGAAACCCTGGCGGTCATTGCTGAGCACCGAGCCGTGGAGTCATGAGTCAATATTCCGCTACCAGTGAAGGGCTGCGGAGGCAGCCAGATGCAAACCCTACGGGCTGAAGATGTGGAAGTTATAATGATTCAGGGACGGGGTCGTGAGTAAAAAGCCACTAGAGACCAACGAGGTACAGCGCAGTTGAATGGGAGAAATGTCGATGATGATGAGGATGAAGAAGAAGAAGTTTGCCGTCTGAACAGCAAAATGCCTGTCTAATCAAGCCCAACAACCAGTTATGGTGGTTACACTTCCCGACTCAGTTCCCCTTGGACAATCGCGGACGAACGCACGCCCATACCTACTGTAACATTAGGCCACGTGCCAGAGGCGCCGCGATGTAGGAACGTAAGATTGATTAGTCCTCGGACGTCTATTGCCCAAAAAAATAAAAACTTGCTTTGTCGTCGTTGGCGTTGTTGGCGTTGGCGTTGGCGTTGAGGTTGGCGCGTTTGAGACGAAGCCATGACATGGTTCCCTGCAATGCGCCTGGACCAGTTTCGTGGGTGACAAGAGCTGACAAATGGCACGGACGGTCTAGGCCCGTATTCCGACTCTGCCGTTGCGTACTACGTAACGATTGGGACGTGCAATTATTGGCCGTGCTCAACGGGGCTGATGACTCACAGCTTAGATGCAACCCCACCTTTTCCCGCTGGCTGAAGCTCATGATTTATTTGCTGATGGTTGTTCAGCGCCAATACCAGTGCCAAGCGGTCCCAACCAGATTGCTGAGCATGACGACAGCTCCCTTTCTTGGTAGCCCCGACGCGTTATTTTAGGAGAGATCGGGTCAAGGGACGAGACGGGGTTCACCGACTTATCTGTTAGAACGTAGCAGGTAAGTTACTCGCTTGATCGGTTTTGCCTCCATGTACGTCGTACGCCTCGTGTGCTTGTTCGGCGGCCTCGGGTGCAGGAGGGTAACATTAAAGCGTTCGGATTCATCTCTCTCTACAGTAACCATAGAAGCTAGCTATGTTCCGGAAAGGAACACGTCGCATAATAGCCAATCCCAGCCGCCACGCTGCGTGAAATCTAGGCACACAGTGGCGTACGTACGTGGTATTCTTTTAAACAGGTGCCTATTCTGTCCCTGCCCCCTACCTACGTAGGCGGCGCCGGTGCCACCCCGGCCGACGGCTCCGGGCGTCCAAAGCACACCATGTTGACTGTACTCCGTGCCCTCACAGCTCAGGGAGCGATCCGCGGCACCAGCATCAACCCAACGCAGTGGGCCCGGCCCCGTCTTGTGCATCACCCCCACCATCGTAGATTAGGAAAACTGCGGTACCGTCCCGGTGCGAGAGCGAGTGACCTCCACCTCAAGTCCGGCGTTAATCAGGCTGACTGACGCTGACGTCCCGGGACAAAACTAAGCATCGCAAATCCAAGTTTCCTCCCAACTCTTCTCCTGCCACCATACCGGCCTCTCCGACACCCTTCGTCCTGCCCAAGACAGCCTGTGTCGCTGGCGATTGGTAAGGACCCCCCGTCCTGCTGTGCCTGCTGCGAAATGCTGAGTGATCTCCTAGCCCCGAAGCTTGACTTGGCTTTCGCCTTCGAGACCTGCCATCGCCTTCCACAACCCTTGCCTCCGGATCCTAGTCGCATACTGAGCCTCTAGCTCCCGCGCGCATAGTTGTTCGCCGCTCAGGCGCACCTGCCGCACCACCGATACGTCCACGGGCGACCACGGGCGAATCTCCTGCCTCGCTGTAATCCGCCACCTCACGACAACTTGCGCCGCGCTGCTGCGCATCAAAGACCGAGGCACCGAGGCGTAGCCAGCGCAGGCAGCAGTTCCGGTGGAAGCACCGGAGAGAACCCATCAGAAGAGAGCGACTGGCTCTGAACTCGGCCTGAGACTCGAGAACGTGCTGGACATACCGCAAACCACCCTAGAGCCTAGGCCATCCGGATATTGAGACTTCAAACACCGCCCCACACCAACCGCGGACGGGATCTATCTTCTAGACTCGGGGCTTGAGACTACTGCTCGCTTCCATCTCCACTATCCCCAGAGCAAGCTCCTGGTCCCTTGTCCGGGACTCGGCAGTGATATATTGACGTCGGCTCCCCGGGGCTGGCGTCCATTTGCGTCTTTCCACATCGGCACACCTCCCCACGATCCCACCTTGTCTCTTGAGATACCCCCAAGTCTCTTGCCCATTCTCCAATCACAATGACTCCAACACCCCCCTCGACCAACTCCTCCCAGGGCGGCCGCTCGCCTGAGGAGCAGTTTCGCGTCGTAAGGAAGAGGAACCGCGTCCCGCTCAGCTGCTATCCATGCAGGACGAGGAAGTAAGTCAACCATGCATGCCTCACAACGCCAGCGCTAACCATGCCGACAGATTGTAAGCAAAGAAAAGGCATCACCAAACATCTCGTCAGGCCTTACTAACATACCATAGAAAATGTGATAGGAGTCAACCTTGCAGCAACTGTACAAAGCGAGAGGGCATGGGTACCACGTCCTGCTCCTACGCTACCCCAGTTGCTCGCAAGAAGAACCAAAGTCAAGGAGACTCAAGTCCCGATGACATGCAGAATCGTATTGACCGTTTGGAAGGCCTAGTTTTATCTCTAATGCATGGAGGCGCCAATATAGACGCCGCAACAGCTGCCGCTGCTGCGGCCACGACACAATCCACCACTGACAGCGGCTCGTCTGCCAAGATTAGCCGTGGGGACGAAGCTGTCATGGTGGACAACGACGACGACGACGAAAGCGATACCGAAGAGGGCCTAGCGGCCTCGTTGGGCTTCTTAAAGGTCGATACTGACAAGGGCAAATCCCTATATGTTGGGCAGGAACACTGGCACACGATCCTCGCGGATATTTCAGAGGTAAAGAACTACTTCACCTCTCATAAGAAGGAATTAGAGACGAGCTACGAGCGGGTCATGTCATCAAAACCCATGGCCGCTCGGGAGGGGCCTACACTCCTCTTTGGAGCCATTCCAGCCTCAGAGATCGAAATTCGGGCCGAGCTACCCCCCAAATCAAGCGTTTTAACGCTCTGTGGACGTTACTTCAACTCTATGGACAACGCTGTCAACATCATCCACGGACCGACATTCCAGAAGCAACTGCGAATCCACTGGCAGGATCCCTCAAAGACCCCTATCATGTGGTTAGGCCTGCTCTATTCTATCCTCTGTCTTGCGATGCTGAGTTACCACAAAGTTGGGGATGAGCCGCCTGAGTGGAAAGGCCGAACCCTCGAGTTGGCCAATGAATATCGGTTGCGCACCGTCCAGTGCCTCATAAAGTCGGACTACACCAAACCCGTTGAGTACACGGTCGAGACTATGATTCTCTACGTGTTTGGAGAATATTCGTCTCGCTGGGACGCTGATCTGGGCCTGTGGCTGATCGTGTCCTTGATAACACGGATTGCATTCCGCATGGGGTACCACCGCGATGCGAAGTGGTTCCCCTCCCTCACCCCTTTCCAAGCAGTAAGTACATGTCCCCCGAGGAGCCACTCACGTCTCCAACTTTGTACCAGCATCTCACACCTTCATAGGAGATGAGGCGACGGACATGGGCTCTTGTTCGAATGTCAGACGTCATATTTTCTCATCAAGTGTCACTGCCTAGCATGATATATGAGCATGACTGCGATACTCAACTTCCCAACAATGTCTTTGACGACGAGTTCCATCCCGACATCAAAGCTATGCCACCCTCTCGACCTCCAACAGAGCCAACTCCAATCGCTTATATGATTGCCAAGTCCAGACTCTGCAATGAACTTGGCAATATTCTCCAAGCCACCAACCGAGTGGGTAAGCATGTGCCGTACGATGAAATTATTCGGTTCGATGCCAAGCTTCGTCAGGTGATGCAGGAGCTGCCACCTCATCTGAAGTTAACTTCGTTGGAGAGCTCGCATGATCCTGTGACATTGATCATCGCCCGGTTCAATGTGGACATTCTGTATCAGAAGATTCTCTGTCTGCTCCATAGAAAGTACCTCCCGAGGGCGAGGCAGAGCGCAAGGTACGCGCACTCGCGACGAAGCGCCATCGAAGCATCGTTGCAGGCTCTGGACCATCTTGCAATTCTTCATCGCGAGTCCCACTCGAATGGTAGGCTGAGGTCTGTCCAGTGGTATGTCAAGTCCATCGCAACCAAGGACTTCATCCTGCCCGCGATGCTTGTTATATTGGACTTGCATTTCGACAACATTGCGACACAAGCTTCGATTAAATCAGAGCATGAAGGAACATTCCTATACACCCAAGAGCAGCGGTCAAGGATGATAGAGAGTTTGGAGACTGCCAGAGAAATCTGGAAAACGCTTGCAGACACATCGATGGAGGCGTTCAAGGCGACTAAGATTATTGAAATCATGTTGGAGAAGATTAAAAACCCCGAACCAGGCGGGCAGATCTCTCTAAGCTTACAGCCGGAGCCGATGCAAGATTTAGCTTCGAACATGGGTATCGATCCGTCCCCGAGCATGACTCCTGGCCTCATTGCCCCCCACGGTCTACCGGAGTTCAACACTGGGATGAATCCGTTCTCGACGCCCAACCCTGCTCCGTTTATGGGGATGGACTTTGGGCTATCGGCTGCCCCAGAGGGCGTCGATATGCAAACCGATGGATTCGGCGCTGGAGCCCCAGCTTCTCCGTTTTCCTCCATGTTTAACAACATGGGAAGTGGCTCCAGCACTGGAATCGACCTGAACACCAACTTTGACTGGGTAAGTGAACCATGTTGATACTTACGAAGTAACTGTAGCTAATCATCTGAGTAGAATGCTTTTGAGAGCTACACACAAATGGCCAACTGGGGCGCCGACCAGAGCTTCCAGATCTATGGGGCTGAAGGAGATCCGTCTTCCCCTCATAAGAGTTCAGCGAGCGGTGGCGCCGGGGGATCCGGAGCTGGAGGAGCTGGGGGAAGCACAGCTGGGGGAGGTGGAGGATCTGGTGGGATGAACATGTAGTGATGAAAAAGCCTTGTACAATATGCTGGGATTCATCCGGCTCATGTTGATGATTATACGTTAGGGTCACGGAAAACAAAACACTCAACACTTGAAATATAATTGAAACCATTCTGGACACATAAAACGACATCCAATCTGCGTATATCTCTTTTCTATTCTTATTTCCTTGAAAATGTATTGCTGAGGTTCTGCGACGAAGTGCCGTGGTGTGCAGCTGCTTACGTCATAATAGGAGCCATCGGCCTTTTCATCGATTTGCGACCTGCCTGGTGCCTTCAACCACCAACCAACAGCATCCCTCTCGTCACGTCCCAACCAACTTCACCCATCACAATTCCTTCCAACGTTGTCGCAAAACAATCATGGTCTTAGAAAGGACATAAGGGACGCGCCAGTCCCTTGATCCTTAGCCCATGCAACGATTGAAATAGCATCGTCGCAACCAGCCAACCCTGCCTGACAAGTGTTACTTCCCCGATGCTTGCAGCCTGATCCCGCAAGCGTCGTCTCCTTTTCTTCTCTCCACCTTCTTCTCCCAGTGCCGCATTTGTGTGAAGCAATGTCTCTTCCTGGAACAGGAGATTCGGGGGAATCTGCCCCGGATGCAATGCTCACCCAAGCCGCACAGGTCGACGACGATCCATACAGCCCAGACATTTCTACTCCTGCCGACGACGACACTGAACCCACGGACGATGCCAACACCAATTCCATCGCGTCGCCGCGAAATGGGACCCCGAAGCCCGATGAGTCCCTGAACAACAAGCGCAAATCACCGCCAGGGTCCCCAAACCCAAGCCAACCCCAGCTTGCGAAGAGGGTGAGAATAGAAGACGAGCCAAGATGCTCAAATGTTGCCCTAGACTCTGCGGTGGATCGGGCGAAACAACTCCCAGCGGAGATATGGCACCATATCTTCACCTTTCTTCCACCCAGAGCTCTGGGTCGTTTGTTGCTTGTCAACAAACTCTTCCATACTTGTCTCCATCCTTGCCCCTCTGTCTGCTTTTCGTCCTGTCACTCTACTCCACACGGTGCTCTTCAGCCCTTAAAGCCTGATTCAATATGGCAGACTTCAAGGCGGCTATTCTGGCCCCGTATGCCTGCCCCGTTGAAGGGCAAGTCAGAGCTGGAGATGTGGCGCCTTGCCTGCTCCCCTTCCTGTCAGTCTTGTGCTTCCAAGGGTGATTTGCAGAGCTCTACGGCCGGCGATCAGTGGCATCGTGGGCCAGGCGCCAAGGGCGTCTCCCCTGTCTTTCCGTTTTCTGTGTCTACATGTGGAAGTTGTCTTACTAGCAAGAGCGTCAAGGTATGTACTAGTTTGTGTGTTGCAAACTCCACTATCTTACCGTTCCCACAGGAAATCGACATTATCTTGTCATCTTCGATTCCATCGCTCCTCCTTCCAGCTCTCCCCGTGGTGTTGATTATGGACCAGCTGCATGTGATACCTCCATGTGTTATGCAGACTGGGACTTTACCTTCACAATCACAGGTCACAAAGGTTTTCTGGTCACACCACCTTGAGGAAATCAAGTCGGAATTCGAGTCGGTTAAGTTGCTGGGCTCTGCGGCGGCCGAGGAATGGATAAAGGGCCTCGAGGCTCGAGGGAAGCAAGCCTTGGCCGACGCATCCCGTTGGGAGAAATGGGACTTGGCTGGAGGAATTCATCGTATGCGGGCATCCCTAAGTTCTGTTTCCTCGTCTCTACTGGAATCCACCAAGATGAACAGTAGTGGCCCTTTTTCCTCACACCCAGCCTCTGACCACAATTTGGAACACTTACACCAAAATAACCGCCATACTGAGCATCAGCGGCAAGCGTCAGATCAGAACGGAATTCCAGGTCTAATGATGAAGGTCGATGCCGATAACGTCCCATCACGCCCACAAGGACTGCAGAAGCGAACTAAAGAAGAAGTGGCCGAGTTGAAGCTTGCGAGACGCCTCCAGATTGAACAGCGCGCATGGCAACTTGACCCTCCTCTCGAGCCAAGTGTACTTGCTCATATTCCATCCTTTCAAGCTGCTCTACAGATCATCACTCCCCTTGACGACAACGCCTGGGGGCTGTTGAAGCCGCGAATCCTTGCCCAGAGACAAGAAGCCGAGTTAAGGGAAAAGGAAAAGATCGCGAATGCTCGAGCCCTTCAAGAAAGACTGGAAATAAACAAAGAAGGGGCGGCAGTCTCGAAAGAGCCCCGAGAAGTCTCTGATAAGGATTGGGACGACATTCAAGGCCCTCTTCGTGCTCGAATATCAAATTTTGCGGACGAGATCATACGAGACGGCTGGAACGACGGCGACAAAGTTAAGAAGAAGAATAGCCCACAGTTCGCAGTTGACGTTCTCCTCTATGTTCGCAAGAGATTCTATGCTGAGGTTGCGAAAGACGCGGCAGCAGCTGTGGCAGCTGGCTTGGTACCAGTTCTGGACCCTCCAGAGGGCCCATGGACACAGAAATTAACCTTGGAAAACATGAAGTGGATTTTTGACGTCAAGATTAAATCACATACGGAACCGTACCGCAAAGAGCTTTTTCTTTGCAATGGTTGCATAGGAAATGTCAAGTTCTATGGATTTGAAGGGGTCATTCAGCACTACGCCGCGAAGCACACAAGCGCCCTTAGTGTAGGCAGCGTCGTTGTTCACTGGAGAGCGGAATGGCCAGAAGTACCTCCTTTTAGTCCAGATACACGCCTTCCAGAAATTCCTCGCCACAGTCAACCTCCTGGAACATCACTTTCTTCTACCGCTGTACAGCCTTACGCGGCTTATGGGGCATACCACTCTGGCCTGCCAGCTGGATATCCGACACCGAGCTACGGAGCTCCAGTGCCTCCTCATCAATTCGTCTCCGGACAGCCGGCGCCTTTCTCACCAGCGAACGTCCATGACCCACGTGGGCCATCGGCATTTGGTGCACCTCATCATATTCCGCACTATGCACAGGATGGAGGCTATGCTTCATATCCTCCAAGGCCATCTTACGGAGCTCCAAATCACGTCAGTGATCCACCCGGGGGTTATGGATATGCTAGTTCAGCACCTCATGGCTTCAACTACGGTCCATATCCTGTCCCACGAGGGCCGTACGGCAAGCTGCAGCCACCAGGAGGTCTCTATGGCACACGGCTCGACACTATGATCAGGGTTGCAAGGGAGGCCTGGAAAAAGATATCGGGTGTGAAGGACCTCCCTCCATCCGTGAAGATCTGTGTAGTTGTTCATTGTATCGCAAAGACATTCCAGGATGCATTTGCCGAACCTGCGCCTTTGGAAATGCTAATAGATGGACTGTCAAACCATAAGGAAATGCGACCTATCCGGAATACCAACGGGCTAGACTGCAAGGCTTGTTCCATGGGTCATAGTGTTGCAGAGAAGACAAACTTCTCTCTGCCGCAGTTGGTAAACCACTTCAATAAGAGCCACATCGAAGGACTAGTGTCTCAAGGCCTTCCCCCAATGGATTGGCGAATCGAGATGATCTTATTGCCCGACATGTCTGTTCTGCAAGGATTGAAAAGAATTCTGGAGAATAATCGCCCTGCTTATGAGTTGGTTGCATCAACTCTCCCATGGGCTTTCGAAGAAGAGCAGCCCGGTCACCACTCCAAGAGAATGCCATGGTCAAGGTCGATCGATCAGCCATTGAACGGGATGCAACATGAAACAGATGATCATCCTCCCGCGCGAGCCAGCCACTATGATACTCATAGACATGAATCGGATGTTCATGAGGTCAACGGAATACCCTCAGCAATAAAAGACTCTCGGCGTAACGGACATGAGCGCACTCGGGAGCCAGAGATTCTGGGCGACCAGATAACCCATGTTACCCAAACACATAGCCCAACGTCCCACGAAATACCGAATCTGCGACCAGCTAGTGAAGTCTACGCTCGGGCAAAGGGCAGAGTCAATCAGATGCAAGGCAGGCACCCTCACGAAGTCTCTCGTCGAGATTCACCTCGTGCAGATCGCTACCCGGGTCCAGATGCTGTTCGGGCAGAACAGGGTGACCGACGAGGAGTATCAGCTGATCATGGTCGTTCTGGCTCTTCCCACGACCATCACATGGCCTATGTCCGAGACGGCCATGGCCTTGATTATCGCGATGCTGAATCGCAACGATATGCAAGCAGAGCTCACCCCCGTGACAGAGCTGTTGCTCTTAGTGACCGTCGTGACAGAGCTCTTCCTCCTAGTGAAAGATGGGAGGAGCAGCCTCGGCGGTTAGAAAGACCGTTGGAAGCACCTCCTGTGACAACCCATCCGGAGGATGATGGGTTTGGCCTCCTAGACGCTCTCGAGTCTCACCTCGAAATGGCACACGAAGAGATCGTGTACGTCGATCAATCAGGCCGAGAAATCGGACGAACAACCCGGCCTCTGGAAGCACATCCTATCCCTGCCCAGTTTCCCCGATTCAGGTACCGCGATGACCCGGGTCGAGGCCCTGATATGCATCATCGCCCTCCATCCCCCCGATATGACGAGCACCCTATGACGGGCTATCAAGAACGGGATCCTGGACCAAAATATGCCCCGCAAACATACCGCCACGAACCAGAACCCGTTCCACGCCGGGTGTACTACGACGACCCGCGTCCTCCGCCTGGACCCCCAGGGGATGCCTATGAGCTTGTTGAAGTCCGTGATCCTCAAGGCGATTACTTTATCAAGCGTCCTATCCGGAGGGGCGAACACGAACCTTACGCTTACGAAGCCCGCCCCGTACCCCGAGATTCAGGGGTATATCCGCCATATGGCCCCATTAGCGACTACCCGACCACTAGGACACATGGATACGTAACGGCCCCACGACCAGTGTCGCTAGCACCAGGTCGACCGAAGTCGAGGATGGAATGCGATGAGTACGATCCGCGGTATCCCGCAACAGGCCCTGGAGAGCCCGCACAACGTGAGAGTAGACGTTAAGTGTATGAGAGCGGCTTCCTAGGACGTGCACGTTTGCCGTTTCTGACAAGGGCATATTGGGAGCATCAGATGTAGAATGGGAGATGGATAGTATATACTATTACCATGTTTAAGCCAGCTGGCTGAACCCGTGCTGCTGTATCTTTCTATCATGCTCTGGGCATCGCTATCAGCAATCTCTGTGCCTCTTTAGCTAGCCGAGTGGAAGCTTTCTTTGTCCGTGCCACTCATCTATTACATTGGCATGGGTCGCCTCCCCATCCTGTCATAAGTTGAACGAGTAATACGTTGTATTCTGATAATAATGAGGATGACGAGCCGAGTTGTGTTTTACATACAAGCCCTCCTCTTCTTCGCGGGCACATATAGCTGAGTGGCAAAAATCGAATGCCGATGGTGGTGTGGTGTACAAAATGGACAAGTTTACAACAGACCTCCCTCCCATGAGCAGTCCTGCAAATAAGTATTTTGCAGTCGCTGTGAAATGCGATCAGTTCAACACGCGCCGTCATGTTTCTCCCATGTGTCTAAACTCCGTGACGCTCATTACTGCATTCGCCTCCCTTCTGGTCGTGGATGCCTTACAGCACCTCGCCAATGATCTTGGCAGCTTCCCGGTAGGTCTGGAGGAGACGCTCGCACTTCTCACGCTCCTTCTTGACGGTGTCATCCTCGTAGAGGAGCTCCTCAAAGAGAGTCTCCTTGTAGAGCTCGCTCACTAATCGGTTCTGGACCACGTCCTTGCAGTGGTTCACAAGCAGGTGCATGACTGCCTTGGGGACCTGGTCAGCGATGGACTCGCGGACGATGTTAAAGTACGAGGAGATGAGGGCCCTGATGAGTTCTGTCTCCATGGCCTCGCGTTCAGTCATGGCAGGCTCGTTAGATTCGCCCTGTGGAGGAGTCAGCAGCTGTTATTCACATAGACACGCGGATTAGGCCACTTACGAGGTGCGAAGCCAGGCCGTAGCTCTTCTGTGTTCGATCATAATCATCATCTTGAGCGGTGGACGGTCGCTTCTCCTCCCTGCGGACAACGGGGAAGCCGATTTCAGAAACCTGGCTGCTATGTCGCCCGTTGATCGGGCTAGGCAGGGGCCCACCAATGGTCGTCCCATCCTTACCAAAGAAGTAGTTCAGGAAGGAGTCCTTGGCACCGCCCAGGCCTTGTTGCTGGTTGAACCTAGCTGGCGATGCTGATCGGATGCCGTTCATGGTGGTTGAGCCCATTGCCGCTGCCAAACTGCCAGTACCGTTTTCCCTGGCAGGAGGTGACAGGCTGCGAGGAGGTTTCGTCATCTTGGTTCGGGTGGTAACAGGCTCTGCCTTGTCGCCAGGTGCAACAACACCATCCTCATTCTCAGGGCCATCGCCGTTAGCCTCGAGCTCTTTCATTCGTCGCTTCTCCCGACGGTCACGCTCCTCCTGGATCAGTCTTTTTCGCTCACGCTCCTGCTTGGCGCTGACGACATGGCTCATGGCAGCAGCGGCGCCAAGGAAGTTAGGGTGGTTAGTGTTGATGTAAGCGCGCTGGATCGAAATCAGGGACTCGACATAGGATGAAGCAGGGCCCAGCCTCTCGCGGAGGAGGTCTGAGACAGTCTCGATAAGCTTAGCTTGTAATCTCGGGTACCGTGAGAGCTCTGTTGAGCCGCAGGTGTGGCAGATCTTGATGAGCTCCTCGTAGACCAGTTCAACACAACGCTGACTAGGAATTTCCAGGAGCTTGATCTGAGGCTTCACCAGTAGGTCAAAGGCCATCTCTGGGACGAAGAGACTAGGTCGGGGACCAGTCGAGTTTCGGATTGCCGTTCGAATGTCGAGGGCGGAAAGGTTGCAGGTAGGGTCGATGGTATCGAGTGAGCTCCCGAACACAGAGTTGAAGATGTAGTAGATACGAGCACCACCACAGAGCTCCTTGGTCGATATCTCGGTCGAGGTACCATCGATGGAGGAGATGAAAGACGTGGCAAAGCGAGTCATTTGTTGGAGGATAAGAGAGCCGCGATGTTCCTTGCCGCTAAAGTGCATGTCGCCATAGCTAGCCAGCTCCTGCTGGGTCTGGCCCATGAGGGTATTGAGTCGGGCCTTGATATCGGGCAATCGCTCCCGGATGTGAGCCATCAAAGTCGTGTTAAGCGTCTTTGCGAGGAACTGGGTACCGCATCGGTTCGAAATGTTGCGATAGGCAGGGTGGTGCTTGAAAAAGTCGGTCTCAGCCTGAAGAGCGTCCTCCATGGGCTTGCTTCCTAGGATATCCTGCTGGGAGCGGTTGACGGCGCCAATGAATCCAAGCTTCAAAGGGTAGACACGACCCGAGAGAATATCGAGGGCGTTGGTGCCATGGTCCATCAGGTCAACCTTGGTGAGGACACCGATGGTCCTCCTGCCGAGAGGGTCGACATGTCGGGCCAACTTCAGAGCTTCCGAGTTGACGATATCGACGTTCGCAGGAGACACGGCAAGGATAATACTGTTAGGCTTCGCAATATATTCGGAAATGAGGTTTCGGGTCTGCTTCTCGATGTCGGTCGGCTGGTCTCCAATGGGGACCTGTACAAAATGTTTGTCAGTGGGGCGGCTCTATGACGAGGGCAGCACAAGGACCCAAGGAGGCCTCACCTTTGTCAAACCGGGAAGATCAACCAGGGTCAGGTTGAGGACGAAGGGAGAGTAGATTTTCAGGTTGATGGGCTGTCTGTTGATGCCCTTGTTGCTGCCGGCGACCCGGGCCGTCTCGTTCTCGATCTCTCGCTTGACATCGGAAAAGTCGTTGAATCGTCGATTGGGAATGTGATGGAATTCTGCCCACTCGGAGCGGCGGGCGGCACCGGGGGAACGATAGGGGTCGGACGCGGGATCGGGGGCGCCCTCTTCGTCGGGGACGTTGATGAGCTGGAGGATCAGGGGGCGGCGAGTGACGATACCGCTTCCTCGTGGTAGGAAGTCCCGGCCAACAATGTTTTCAAGCACCGACGACTTTCCCGCTGACTGGGATCCAACGACAACCTGGACGCGTGTCAGCCAAAAGGCGCAAAATCAATCAGGGGAAGCATGCGGCGTACGATCTGGGGCAGATCAAGCGAGTCACTGCCAATGGTGTTGAAGACCAGATCTTGCAGCTTGTTGACTGTGGTGAGTAGATCCTCGCCGAGAGCAGCCATTGTGACGAGCGGGACGGTACGAGGCCGAGAGAAGACAACAGGACAAAAACAGCACGCGGGCTCGCGGAGATGACTTGAAGCTGGAATCAGAGGTCCGCTGGCTGGCCAGGACACGGAGTTTTGATCTGCGCGTGTCGCTGTCGCTATCAATCAATTCCAAGAATTCATGCGTTGATGCAGGCTTCCAAGGGTGCGGCGTTGGCGTCGGGTTCACGTGTGTCCAGGTGCGGTAAGGCACGGTGTAATACGGTATATTTTGGCACAATGTATCCACCGGGGCTTTTCGGCTCTGCGGTACTCGAGGTACTTAGGTACCTATCGCAATGCGGACCATGTTTCAATGCACGCGTCAGAGGTCCGGGACCCCCGTGCCACACCGCCAGCCACAGTTGCACAGCGCCGTATGTCGTTAGGCAGTACGGTCCGTTCGCTGTACCGGGGCGTCATACTCGGCCCAGTGGCACGACTTTTACATTTGGGACATGGCCATGAGAGCCGAAGAGTGTGCTCTAGGAACAGCTAGACGCCCAATTCAGAGTCATGAGTACCTTTGGAAGCCCCGGACCGCTGCCGACGACGAAGCCTAAGCCGTGAGTGACTCTGGCTCCGTGTTTCTGGTAGCTTCTTTGTTCCTGCATGATTGACTAACCCTCCCGGTACAGGCCGCAGCGTGGCAGCTTCCCGCTCGATCATGACGGTTTGTGGCATTGCCCGCTAGGTTCCGTTTCAAGCAAACTGACCGATCCGTTTTCCCTACAGGCGAGTGTACTACGATAATGACCAACTACCTGGCATGCATGAAGAAGGTGCGCGGCGTCAACGAAGATGAGTGCCGCGACCTCGCAAAGTCATATCTTGGATGCAGGATGGACAAGTAAGAACCCGAAATACCCACTGACACAACATGACACGGCACCCGCATGGCGGAAAAAGACGGACTAACCGATGACTCAGAAACCTGATGGCCAGGGACGAATTCAAAAACCTTGGATTTGCCGAGCCTCCCCCTCCTCCAAAGGAGCCCGAGAAAGGCGTCAAGGGCGAATTGCGGTGGTAGTTTGCAGCTGGGCAAATGAGAGGCAGACACGACAAATAGGGCCACGCCCCGCTCTTCCAGCTTGTCCGTTGAGACAAGCCATGTACAATAAATACTCAAGCATAATCCCGCCGGCCTGGCAATGCAGACTATGATCAACGTTTTAAGCGCTTCTTTCGTCAAGTGTTTGCGCTTTGGCTTGTGTTGCATAGTGGTGACATAGTTGATATCGTTAAGGATGGCCATGGCGGCGGTTGTCTGGCCAACCCCGCACATAGCTCACCCGTGTGGTTGCCCATATACATACAAAAGTGCCCGCCCTCACACCACCTCCGGTCAACTATCCCTTGACTCACCGAGCTTTTACACACCGTACAGGACATTTTATTGATTTCTTTTTCCACAGCAGGTCCTGCGGTCAAAATGCCAGTCACAGGGAAGCTTAGCGACAACAAGTCGCGTAAGGTGACGCCGCCGTCGCCTTCCTATATGTCCAACGATCAGTTTGGTATGCATGACACGTGGACATGTTCATGGCCTCCCCAGCTAACCCGACTTCTTTTCGCAGCGAGCTATCTTGCAGAGCTCCGTTCCAACCGCGTTGCCCGGCCTGGCGGTGCAAGACCCCAACCCGCCGGAGCCCGTCCAGCCCCCAGCCGCACAAGCACCCACCGATCGAGCATGCACCGATCGAGCAACGGCCGTTTCAGCCCCGATGCCGTCTCGCAGGCCGACAGCCTGAACAGCCAAGTCCCCAGCGTAGCTGCTGGTAGCATGACCTCTCGCTATTCTACCACTAGTAGGCGAGCCCGTGACTCCCTTCCGGCATCGGGGTCTACGCCTCTGAAGCCTGGAGAAGTGGTTCCATCTGCCACCTACATTGAGCGAGGACAACGATGGATGGAAAAGGAGGAGGTTAGCTCGCTGCGTGATGCTATGGACGAAATGGACTTGAGGAAGAGCACCAAGGGAACACCAACTCCACAAGACAACCCCGACGATGAGACCCGCATATACACGGCTGCGCTGGACGAAGCCGCTGAGCTCGTCTGGAAGCATCAACATGGCAAAACATCCCCACCACCTGATGCCCCATATCGATACCGACCACCACACCTCAAAAAGAACAGTTATGCACTTGCTCGCACCGCCAGTGTCGGGGATGGGTCAGTCGGGAAACAAGGCACCCGCTCTTTCTCAGGCAGTTCTACAGATAGTGAGGGTCGTCCCTCGTTAGATCAAAGCCAGTCAGGGGAACAGTCAAGCCGCAAAACCAAGACCTACGGCAGTGTCGGGAGCCGCTCTGGTCAATTCTCCGAGCAACGGCGTCATGGCAGCCTGAAGCGGAACATCAGCGGAGAGGTTGAGCGACCCTTCTCTGGGGATCAAATCTGGGAGGAACCTGAGTCATCTCCAGAAAAGGGGGGCGTCCCATCTGGTCGTGCGTCGCCTGAGAAGCTGAGCAGCCGGCCCCAGAATCCCACGAACCGCGTTCGCTTTGAGCCTGTGGAGGAGGAGGAGTCTGTCAAAAACAAGCGCCTCGAGCGAGTCGAGATCTACCGCAACCCCCCTACTCGGTCACGCAACGCCCAGTACACAACCAATTCTGTGTCTCAGACGCCTGCTCCGGTGGACGATACCGTGGAGACAAAGGATGGAAAAGAGATTCGCAGCGAGGACATTCGCGCCGCAACCAGCATGCGGTTGAAGGATCGCAGCCCAAACCTCCCGGAGCCTACCGCCGTCAGTGACAGTCCGGGACGGCCCATTGTAAGCTTCGATGCTAGTTGGAAAGCCCCGGACGAGTCAACTGATATCACCCCAGACCGGTCAATCCCGGCCGCCTCCAGCTCCTCCTTCCAACCGAAGGCCAAACCCATGGAGATACCTAGTATCGTTGTGGCAGAGGAGAGTGCGCCGATGTCGTCAAGTGCGAACATCCCATCAATCTCAGTAGCCGGTCCCGACGATGGGCCAAGAGGCTCGATACCTTCGATCAACGTCCCAACGATCAACATTCCCACCATCGCTGTGGATGAAGCGCCTGGTGGTTCTAGTGTCCCAGCCATTGTGACGCCAGACGACAAGCCATCTTCCGGCGCCCGTCCACTTCCTACCCCTCGGGCTACTGGCCCTCCTCGACGGGCTCAACGTCCAAGGGGCCATTGGTCTCCCGCCCCTGGGAGCACGGGGCGCGTCAACGCCATCTGCCATGAGTGCGACTACCCTATCGAAGGGAGATTCGTAGCTCTGGCCGGTGGCTCCGAGCGATTCCACCCTCAGTGCTTCAGCTGTTACTCGTGTGGCACGGGCCTGGAAGCAATGGAGATCAGCCCGGAGCCACTCAAGATGCGCCACGAGCGACTTGAGCGCATTCGCCGTCGCACTGCTGGCGAGGTTCTCGATGAGATACCTGGAATGACCATGGCTGAAGATGGTGATGAGCGCCTACGCTTCTTTTGCCATCTTGACTGGCACGAGTTGTTTGCGCCCCGTTGCAAGCACTGCCATACGCCCATCCTAGGTGAGCATATCGTAGCTCTCGGAGAGCACTGGCACTATGGTCACTTCTTCTGCGCCGAATGCGGCGACCCATTTGAACACGGCATGACGCACATTGAGAAGGACGGCTATGCCTGGTGTATTAACTGTCAGACCAGGCGCACCGAACGACGGGCGCCCAAGTGTAAGAAATGTAAGACGGCCGTCATCGGGCAGTACATTCAGGCACTAGGTGGTGAGTGGCACGAAGCCTGCTTCCGCTGCGCCGAGTGCCAGGGCGGTTTCGATGACGGCCAAATCTTCCCCAAGGAAGTTGACGGCATGTTTGTGGTGCTCTGCACCGGTTGCCGATCGATGGAACTCAAGGCGTGATTCAGAATTTGATTTTTGGTGTTTTGCGGACTTGGAGGGAGTGTCAGGATAATGGGTAGTCGCTTGTTTTTAGTTGTTGGTTCGGTCGAGGGAAGGGTGGCGTTGCGTGAATGTGTGAGTTGGATGGGCTTGGGGTTCGGTTTGGACTAGATTGGCACAGCATGCGCACTTTGATTTGGCTTGGCTTTGACAGATAATGCATCGGTTTCGGACAATTACAGGGGAACATCAGATCACTCATGGTGAATCTCTGTCGTAAATTATCGGTGAACTTGTTTCCTTCTCTCTCCTTTGATGTACACGAGCCCTACTGCCTAGGAAAGAAATCCAGCCTGGGATCTCTTTCCAACTCGTCTCGAACCTAGCACCCTCCAACCTGCTCCTGGTGAACCTCAAGCGTATCACCATCTTGCATCTCGAGCTACGGGTGGTCTGTCAGCATCTGGTTCCAAACGCGGGGATGGGAGGGCATCTGGACGTACTGCATCGGGGGTGTCTGAAGCCTGGACACGGGTGCCGTCGAAGAGAAACCGGACAGAGCTAAGAGCCTTGCCTTGGCGCTCGCAGAAGGCACCCATCAGCTTCTCCAGCTTGGTGGTGCGCTTGATCTTGAAGAAGACCTCGTTATTGTTGTCGGTGACCTTGATGTTGAGGTGTTCGGTGTTTCCGGGGCCCTGTTCGCCACCGGGGGCGCCGTTCTCGTTCTCGCCTGACATTGTTGATGCGACGGGGGTGGCTGAAAGCTGCGCGGACGTTGGGGATCAGCACACGACTTGGGCGAGTGACGGTTCTCGTCGGTTTCACCGTACCAACCTTTGGGTAGTGTCCGTGTCAAGTGGGGTGCGCCGAGGGGTCGTCGATAAGATGCGATGCTTAGTGCAACGTCAAGCTGGGGAGCGACGTCTGTGGAAGAAAGAAGAGGTTGCGGGCGACGAAAGTGGGAAAGGAGAAGAGAGAGGGCTCTCGGCCTTTTGTTGTGCGTGTTGCGGGAAGAGGAGACGAGTGCGTGCGTGAGGTGAAGTGAAGGCGGCCCAGTCGCAAACGAGGCACAGAGAAGGCACCGGAAGGTGGGGAGCGCCACACACTATTGGCTGCCCAGCCACCAGGCTGGTGCACGGAGGCTGTGAGACCAGTAACAGAGTGCTGACCTCAGCGTGCGAAACAGACGGAACTCTGTTGCGTTTGCTGGGAATGCCGAGTTCTAGGTATCCATGACATCCGGTGTTGTCTCTTCAATCTCGCGTCCCGACATATGCAGTCTCGCGTTAGCTCTCTTCTCTGCCTCTAGTAGTTACAGTGCATACCATTGTCTCTGGCTCTTCCCAATTCCAATCGACTCTTGCTATCCGCGCCCAAGAAGATGCAAATGGTACCCTCAGCCATAACATCTTCAGGAATAATTCTTACAAACCCTATACAAATATCCACTTCTTAATATGATATACGAGGGCTCAGGGAAGTTCATGCTGAAGAAATGAGAGGTACATGCAGTCTGTAGACGTTGTATTGCTGTACTAAGTGTGGCTGTCGTCTGTGGAACGGTGTGGCTTATGATGTGGCGACGTCTATCCGTGGCTTTGTTCGTCGAAAGAAACCAGTTGCACGCTCGCTTTCTTGCTCCCGCGTCATTCACGCGCCCGTTCCAATATCCGTCGAAAACAGACAGCTACAATGGTACGTATACACAATGCCACACCCATGGCTTCTCTCCCGCTGATGTAATTCCACAAAGGCATCCACGAAGACTCCCAAGGATGATGCTGAGGCAAAGCCTGCTTGCCTTCCTCGCGCGGTGAGTTCAGAAGCCACACATCACTCAAAGGTTCGAGGACGTGACTGATCTGTCTTCTTGATGCAGTGCGCAATTCAAGGTGTGCAGACTCTGTGAATCCACAACCCAGCCAGCGGTTTGCTCACTCTGACCTTGACAGATTGCCTCACGCGCAACAATTACAACGACGCTAAGTGCCAGACTGCCATAAAGGCGCTTTACGAGTGCTGTGAGGTCTTCTACGAACGCAACGGGGACGAGGGAACTACTCCATGCTGTCCGAAGCCTAATTTGCTGCGGCTGAAGATGCAACAGCTGAGGGAGGGGAATTGATATGTAACGCTCATCGTTATTACGTCCGCCGGTATGGATAACTCAGGCAACTGAATTGAGGAGCGCCGAAGCTTTTCTAGGCGATCATTGAGCACGCAAGAGACCCTCAAGGGATCTGAACAAGCATTGAGGTGTCCTGTTCCGAGACTCTAATATGAATGCCGATGACATTAATAATGAGAGAAGAAGAAAAAGAGAAAAACCGAAGCTGAGTGGGGCCGTAGATGAAGTATAACAGTGCTTTTAGTCAAACTAAACACTGTAATACACTGTGCTTCACTGCCTCAGGTACACGCCCGCCGTCGCGCCAACCCGCGGCTGCGCTTGCTGCCGGGCAGCCAGGCACGGAGGTACGTACCGACCCAGGAAAAGCTCCCAGCAGCAGGCGCGCCAGACAAAGCAACATAACATTTTGCGTCGAGCATCAACTCGCGACAAGCTCCCACGAATTCACCACGATTGAGTCGACGATTCCACCTCTGCAATCTATATACACGCGACTTCCATCCTGCACCCAGGTCTGGGTATGCATGCGACCCTAAACGAGCACACGCCTTAGACCCCAGCGGCCGACCAAGCCGATTAGGGTCAACCACTCGACTGCGTTGCCCAAGACTTCCTTCACATCTGAGCGCCGCTGGAGCTTCGATCCGATATTTCTCTCGAAACATAACCATCTACGCAGCCAAAATGGAGGTCATTGCCGAAAACGATATCCCCCCTCCCGTTAACGCGGGCCCCGAGGTCGAAGAGTTCGCCAACGTTCTAGACGATTGCTTGTCTCCTCTCCAGTCACCCTCAGACAAGCGAAACCGAATACTCGCGCTCCCTCAAAAGTACTACGAGAACACCCTGCGACGACTAGCGCACGCACGGCCGAGAATAACGCGTGAAGGCACCCATGATGATGCCGACATGGATGTGGATGAGGCCGAGACTGGCACTGTCAACCACGCCTCCACCACGCACATCAAGCGCCTTGAGAGGGAGGCTCAGACTTGGGATCTAGTGCGCCGACTTCTGCCGCTGAGATACCCAAGCTCAACCGCATATTCTTCGGCTTTCAGTTCTTCCAAAGCTGCGCCTGCCGACTTGCTAAACGATTTCCTGGAAACCGACTCGCTAGCGAAGGAACGCCGAGCTGTCATCCAGTGGTTGCAGAGCAATGCTGCCTCGGGCCCAGATATTGATGAGTTAGCGCGTGAACTTCAACAGAATGCGGATAGAGGGGACATCATCGCCCACGGTTGGCTCCACACGCGCTCGTCCATCAAGCTGAGGAAAAGCGTCACTGCCTGGCCGCACCTTCTGGACCGCCAATCCCCGAACATCGCAAACTCCCATCTCAACTCCGACGGCGCCCCCCTGGTCACACAGTTGGACCCCGATGCCGCCACTCGCCAAGGCCGCAAGCTCGAACCTCAAGACGAGTACTTTGAGCGAGCTATCTGGCTTGGGTGCTTCGAACATCTCCGCCGAGGATCCAACCTAGATACGATTCGCGAATGGTGCCAGGAACGAACAGAGATGTGGCGAGCCATCTCTGCGTCCGCTATGCTGCTATCAACGGACAACAGCAAAGGCAGCCCTGTAACCAACCCAGAATCGCTCGCACTCTGGCGGCGCATGTGCTACGGCCTTGCTCGCCAAGGTGGCTGTGACGATTACGAGCGTGCTGTTTACGGCGTGCTCTCCGGCGACATTCCCAGTGTCGAAAAGGTTGCCCTTACCTGGGACGACTTCCTCTTTGCCAACTACAATGCTCTCCTGCGCACACAGCTTGACACATTCATCCTAGATCAATGTCCGCCTGAAGTCGTATCGAATTTGAAACAGTCTTTTTTGTCTTTTGACGCTGTTCATGCACACGGCGATCCGGAGACTGTCGAGAAGCGCCTGATTCGCTCTCTTGAGTCCAACCCACAGGTCCGCAACGAAGCCTTCGAACCTAACAAGGCCATCCAGGCCTCGCTAATCGCAAGGGAGATTGATCATCATCTTTATGAGCAGGGCTTGGTCATCTCTGCAGGCGCAGACAACAAGGGTACTTCGAAGCTCCTTTACCGGTCTGAGACCAATGGCCTCCCTATGAATAATGACAAGTTTTTCAAGTCGGATGAGCATCACGGACTCCGCATTGTTGCTCATGTTTACCTGCTCATCACACTGCTTGAGAAGCTTGGCTCTGAGGGGGACTCCTTAGCTCTTCGGTCTTCGCCTCCAGAATGGAGACGAGCCCAAGAAAATATCCTGGCGGGGTACACGAACTACTTGCGACTTGCTCAAATGCAGGAGCTAATACCCTTGTACTGCTCTATCTTAGAGCCGCCGAGGTCCTATGAGGTGCTCAGCTACAACCTCATCTCCGAAAATGACCCGAAGCAGCGCATGATGCAGCTCAAGCTGATCAAGAAGGCTGGAATCGATGTGTTGACATTTGTGAAGACTCAAGCTTGGCTCATGTATGATGATCTCGGCCCTGTTAAGAGCACGTTCCCGGCCAAGGGCTCATTCACCATCATCCAACCTGGACCGCCCACATCTCGACGCGGACGACCAATCAGGGCAGACTTTTTCGGAGACGAGGAAGACATCATTGAAGTCCGACATGAGCATCTAATTCGTTCACTGGAGTGGTTGCTCTTAGTGGACGAAACATGGCCAAATGTCTTTTCCGTTGGTACCAAGGTTTACAAGTTCTTCCTCAGTATGTGCCACCACAATGTGACGGGCTAAAGTATAGACTAACATCTCAATAGGAAACATGCATCTCAACGCTGCACGACAGCTGATGAAAAGGGTACCTTTTGTCGATGTCCTCACGGGTTTCACCGAGCAAGACGAGGCTGGAACTTGGTTTGAGGATAATGAGCTATGGACTCAGCAGCTTGAGCGAAGCGGAATCACCGGCGTAACAGCTGAGCAGGTGGCCGCGGATGCGAGAAACTTCCGTGAATTGGAATCCCTAGTCCGAGCTCTAGACAGCCTGGAGACGATTGCCTCACTTGTTGAACTCTCGGGAGAGTAAGTCAAGTAAACATCTGAGACAGATATCGAAATACTAACAGAACATAGACTTCCGGCCTCGAACCGCGGTTTCTGGGACCAGGTGGGCAATGAGATCAAGAATACAAAGGAGAACATGCAACCCCTCCTCAACAATTGGCTTCTTGTGGGCATCGAAGGTAACATCGACCCTGTCCAACCGACAATTTCAACCATTAACATCGATATAGAGGGCGATGAAGAGTTGCGAGAGCTCCGCCAGGCGTATCTCCCCGAGACAATTCTGGCATATGTCAGTGCATTGCACTTTGCGGGCACAGGTCTGTCGCGAGACAACCTGTTGGAGTGCATGGAGTTGGCGGCGATAATCGCGGAGCGGGGATCGGACCTTTCCACGGCTTTCATCGCAGCTGGGCGGATGAAGGAGTTGCTTGAGGTGTTTGCCGCTTGCAGCAAAGCTCTGGCTATCAGCACTGGAGAGAAGAGGGCCAACAGCTCAGGCAGCAAGAAGCTGCGAGAGATGGGGTGGTCCCGGGATCTGTGGTCGGTGAAGCAGTAATTTCCTGATAATGGATATGGGCTTGGTTGTTTGTTACCAGTACGTGCTTGCTGCCTTGGGCGTTGATAGATACTTAACAACTGGGGGTATGGATGTAACATAGGGGACTGGTAAAATATGAAAGCTTTAGGTTGACGAGAGAGATACCCACCCCTAGAGGCAAGATGCCATGCCGTCTTTCGACTCAAGATATCGTGTGATTCATTTACTTCAATGTTACCGCGATCTACCGTAGACTTCCTATCATTTAACAACTGCCATTCTCTTAGACAACCCCATATGAAGTAGCTTGTTCGACAGTCCCTGTAGGGTGGGTACTTGCAGCTGTCTCCGTCTGTGCGGTGCTGCAGCCAACTTTAGCACCAAACCCCCACGTTCCGCCGAATCCCCACCTTCAACTTCCAACGTCCAACCTCTAGGCAGTTCCGTCATCGAAGACACTGACAACGACAAAGCTGCGGGCGTTACCTAGCGATTACCATGGCCAGCTTCACACCCGAGCTACAGGCCCAAACGCCTCCCGTCTTGCCGCCAAAGCCTGGAAGCCACGAGACCAGCCGCATCGCCACTCCCAACTCCGTAGCCTTCCCGCCGCCGCCTGATGCCGGGAGTCGTCTACCTGGCGCTGTCGCGGCTGCCCCAGTCGCTATCCCCGACCCAGGCGATCAATGGCTGCCGCAGATGCTCCAGGAGAAGCCGTTCGTTTCCCTGTATCTTCCTTCGTGCTCCCTGTTGTGCGCTAACAGTTCCTATGCAGAAAGCAGGACTTAGCCGAGATCCTTTCCAACCCGTCTCTACTCAACGCCATCACCCACGCCTCCGACTCGATCCACCCATCCCTCCAAGCCTCCCACCAAGCCCTATCAGCCGCGCTGCGTGACAATATCGACCTTGCCGAGCAACTGGCCGACATGGAGGCGCGGCTCATTCACCAACGCGAAACAACACAGGGGCAAATCCTCTCGACGCACGCCCTCGAGCGGCAATGGCGCCAGAAGCAGTCGGGTATGGACCATGCGCTCGCATCCTTCTCCCCCGCGGCGCTATATCAACAACTCGGACAGGGCGTGCAAGAGCAGGCCCTTGTGTGCGAGGCTATGGAGGAGAGCTTTCTCGATGGTGAGGGCGAGGGTGCGCCTGGTACGGAGCGTGAGGTGACGGATTGGGTTCGACGGTATCGCGAGGCTAAGCTACTGTTCTACCTACGGCAAGAGCGAAAAGAGAGGTGGGACGAGGGACGGGTTGGGGGCTGGAGGTAAGGAGTGGATATATCTTTGGCCGGGTTGGCATAGAAATGTCGGGTTGTCTCTTATTTACCTACACATTTACGACGAGGAGCGTGTTCATACCCCGAAAGCATTGTCGCAGATTTATATAACGAATTGACGCTCAATATAATGCTCTTGGATCCCTTGACACTGCCGCCTCCATGTTGGTCTTTTTTTATAACTCCATTTCTCTTAACACATACTAGATGTATATTCGTTCCTTCGTTAAAGAAAACCACTTTCACCTCGCTCTTGATGTGTATCCAAAACTAGTTATGTGACACCCTGCAGTCTGTGGCATGCCCCCATCATCGTCAGCCAGGCAGAGCTACAGGAGTTGAAATGATATGACGGTGAAGAGAAAGGCGAGAATGAGACAGGATATGTCGAAAGGCAAGTGACGCTCGCGCCCAGGGGGGAACCGGGATGACTTGGGTTTCTGAGTCGGTCAGTGACTCGGCTCTGCTTCTCCTATAACCTTACAGCGCGCTGAAGGGACTCTTTTTCATGTCCGGGCTGCGCGGGCTAAGGGGGAGGGCGAAGAGATCATCCTCCGGATCCTGGCGGTCTAGCCGGACGGGAGCCGAGACAGTAGCAGTGATATCGCCACGAAGGGCGGCGTTCAGAGATAGGGGACCAGTTGGCGCGTTGCTAGTCATGGCGGAGAAGGACGAGACGGCGATATCAGCGCCCTGGGGAGAGAGGGTGTGAGACTGACTACCAGCAGCAGTGAAGGTGTTGGCTATTCGTTGAGCATTAGTCAGGGGCTTGGTGATCCAAGTTGATTATATGCAGGTTTCTTACCGGACAAGCTTGGTGTTAGATCCGCTGGGGAAGTCGCTAACTTGAGGCCCCTGAGCTTATCCCCCAGCCTGCTGGCAACAGGAGACCTCGATGAAACAGGACTGTGCCGGGGAGGGGCCTTGAGGAACGTATCCTGGATCCATTGCTTCTCAGCGAGGGCCATCTCCAAACCAACGCTCTCAGCATTAGCTCGCAACTCATCCGCCATCTCACGGTCTAGGGCAGCCAGCCGGCGGCGGGCCCAAATGGTGTGCAGGACACCGCGGATGCCCGCCTCGGCGTCGAAGCCGGGAGGAAATATGGCTGGCAGGGGCTTGAGGGTTAGGCTGGAACGAGGGTCGCCGGCAGGCGGGGTGAGTGTGATAGTTGCGGGGACCGGGGCCTCCGGCGGTAGGAGGAAGTAGACGCGGCGGCGAGTGGAGTTGTGGTCAACAAGGGATGAGGAGGAGGCCGGGGGAGAGTCAGAGTCAGCATCGGCAGCGCGGAGGACAGTGGTCTTGCCAGGCCATGAGACCTCCCAGTTAGAGGAGGAGGAAGTCGAGGCAAGCCGACGGCTAGTACTAGCATCGCCGGTTGCCTTAGTAGTGCCGGCTAGGGCAGAGCCGGGGTGGGCATCAGAGCCCGGAGCCGGAGCCGGAGCGGAGACGTCATGGAAGTCGGCGGCTGGGACGGAGTCGGGAGCTTCAGCAGAAACGGCGGCGGCGGTAGACTTCTCCACGACGGCGCCGGGATACCACTCGACCATGAGGATCTTGGTGCCGGCATCGCTGAATTCAAACCTCGCTAGGTGGGCGGTGGCGATAGGGGAATCCTCGGCCGCCGGTGGCTGTAGGGCAGGCCGAGGAGGCCCCGAAGACGGGTCCATGAGCAGGCGAAGTTTGTGGTTTTGGGTTGGTTTTAATTGCTCCCTTCCGGCGATTGCGACGGGGCGGTGGCGGCGGGGAGAGTCCAGACAGTCCAGACAGTCCAGACAGTCCAGACCAGATCTAATCGAGCCAGGGAAAAGAACAAAAAAGGGAATAATGGGAAAATGGCACACTGAATTGATTGCTGGGATGGTGTAGGATGGGCCGAGTCGGGGTTCGGTCCGGTGTGATTCTGACCTTCGGGGGTTCCCACTTCGCACAGCTCCGCTCGCGCCGTCTGGAGTTTGTTCGGTCCGTTTTGCTGGTCAGCGGTCACGTCACTTCAAGGTCACGTCACCGATATCTCGAGCAAATGCAAAGGGCGACGGGCAGCAGGGACGACGAAATAGCACGCGCCGGGGAAGGGAACTTAGGGAAGGGGCGTGGAGGGGTTGGTCAGTCAGGGGACGACGGTGAGGGACATTGTTGGTGGAGGAGCGTTGCAAAGGCGTGATGCTGCGCTGGGGGGAAGACTGGGGGAGGGAGCCGACGTGGACGCGGCCGCGGGAAAGGCGTATGTGCGCTGGCGGGTAGCATACGCGGGTTACGAGTTACGGGGTTGAAATTGCTGGGGGTTACGCGTGCTGCTGGCGGAGCATGATAATGCCAAGAGCGAGAGTATACTGTATGTACAGTCTGCTTAGTACTTGGGTGTCGTCTGTTGGTTGCTGCTGAGAGGGGAGAGAGAACCAGTAGCAATCCATTATCAGTCCAGCAAGAGCAAAAACCCTGGCAAGTATAGCCACTACAGTGTCCTCGGGTTCGCAGCTTGAATGGAGCCCGCGGGAAGCGTGGACGTGCGGATACGCCGTGCAACGATTAGCTACAACGTACGAAGTACTGGACCGATGTGGCTAACTCTGTAACAGCCAATCCATAAATTCTCCAACATTGTCAAAGAGCGTCCGTGTCCCATAGAAAACGGGGCGGTGCATGCCGCATGCCTACTGGCTTGCCCTACGACCTAGCACGGCGTATGGCCGGGGGGCCGGAGCCAGTGCGGTCACAATTCGGCAGCATCGGAGCATTTATCTTTAATTTGGTTTTGGTGAGAGTTGCCTTTGCCTCGCTGATCACTTAGTCCAGGTCGTTCTGAAGCAGATCTATCGGCGCAGAGCCTCGGGTTTGGCAAATCTCTCTTCGGCCCATGACCTGTCTGATGTAACTGCGGGCCGGGCGGACTTATTTCTCTTCGTCAGGCGGGTACGTAGGCACGTAGGTTCGTAAGTGGCCCAAGGTTGCATACACAGCTACGAGTTACAGACAACGCATCCAAAGCACGTTCCAAACTTGCTGTTACAGGCCAACACTTGACAGCCAGACAAAGGATGACGGGTGACTCGGCGGCTACGAGATCTTTCCGGGCCGGGGAATTTCAAAAACATGTGCTGCTGATGCGAGTGCCGAATGGACGGCAGGTTCGCTATCCGCCGATCCCATCGATCCAGCCAATGCAGGGCGCCAAGCGGCCAGTCCGGATGGTATAAAAATAAAGAAGAAGAAAAAACCTCCGACACGTCCGACACGTCCGACACCACGTACGGGGGGCATGCACACAAGACGTCAACGTGGTGTGGTGTGGTAAGTTGAGGTGAGATGAGGTGAGGTAGGTGAGATGAAGTCTGGAAAGATTCAAAACACCATCACTATCAACTAGTCGCATACATGACGAAACCACCGTCGGCCCTTTGCGTTTCTCTCCCTCGTTTACAGAACGGTACCTGCCCAGTGCGAACCAACCAATCCGTTGGGATTTCGGATCGGCGTCGACGAGACAGTGGACATTGGCCTGTCGCGGATGGGCCAGGCTTTTTGCCCAAAACGACCGGAGTAGGGCCGCGCCGCTAAATCAACGCCTGGGGGTACGTCGCGCACGGGTTTTTCATCCCATCTCTCGCTCACGGACACGCTCGCACCCTCTGTATAATCAGCGCTGGGTCATTGTCATTATCGCCTCATACTCAAGCCTCCCTCCATCCTGCTCATTGTCTCTCGTCCGTGTGTAAGAAACGACAGTGGCCCGGCCACGTGTGAGGCACCGCCGGGTATCTACCCTTGCATTACGGAGCAGTCAGCGGCCCGTTTCATTTGCAAGGTGGATGCGGCTGGCCACGGTGTGTCTTATCGACGACCTGATGGCCGCGACATCGATGACACCGAGTGACAACCAGACGCTGCTGGCAGAGGAGGACACGAATGGGGGACCTCCGCAGACCGGCCGGGACTGATCGATGGGATGCGGATGATGGGTAAAATAAAATCAATGGACGCGGGTGTGGCATGGCAAATGGTGCCATGGATCATGGGTGCACCTTGCGCGTCCCGATGTCGAGAGATTTGGGCAGAGGGCACGCGGTTGAACATCCGGATAGCCCTTTTGCCACTCCCACACTATCCGAACGCTACAGTGCAACCCCATATTCCCCCATCTTCCTTGCTTCTCAAGCCACCCTCGATTGGGTGGCGTGCCTGTTGATGTAAGATGTTTTTGTTGGTGGCCGCTCAGCAACATACTCTTGGGCAGAAAGCCACCCGAGAGTGTAAGTTACTATCTACATGCCGACCTAGGTCGAATCTCTCAAGCAGTCATCTGTACCTGGCCATGGGGTTCACGATAAATCGTCACCATCTCGACATCTGGTGATCCGTGATGCAATCGGAGATACCCCATCCGGCCGGAATAACCACCGACCCCATCCAACCCCCAATGTACCGCACAATAGGGTCATCGATGGATTGCGCCGGGACCGGGGTCAGAGACTGGGCGAGGGCGACTTGGGCGCGACCTAGAGCCCGTTTGGCTTTCGATAAACCTGTCGCTGGACTATTTGCTCTCGCATCACCACCTGGACACCCAGCGACTCGCACGCTCCATTGGGCATGTACTTGGTGCCTTTTCTTACTCCATGTCGGAGGGCCGATCTCTCTCCCTACTCGGTTCGGTCCTTCCAATTCTAGTTCCAAATCCGTCGGTCGCCATCGGGATCAACTCGGCCGCCGGGTCTTGACCACATGCTACGTTGCCCATGGTGTCCTGGACGAGGGCGGGAACCCTCGTGGAGGCTCTTGCAAGCGTCAACCACGGACATCGCACGCCAAGTACTCTCCTTGCGCAAAAAGGCTCAAGTGGACTCAACTCAAACCCCAGCTTTCTCGGCTAAATAGATATAGAATCTTGGGAGAGGCCGAGATACGTACGGCCGAGGGCGTCGCCCCCGGGAGGGCCAAGACGCTCCAGGCCCCGGCCCAGGCCAAATCCCAGGGGTCATGTAAGCCCCCTCCCGAAGCCTGTCACCGTGCGGATCTGCGGACGGGCCTACTGTGCAGCTGATGGCCATTTATGGCAATTCTTAGCCTGCGTGCTCCGTAGGCACCGCACTTACAGGGCCCGGCGGGGGCAATAGCGAGATGTTGGTGCGGAGAAATGTGACGAGGCAGGGGCCCGTTGTAAGGCCGGCCAATTGGGCCGACTCCGGGAGGATGGGCGATGGCTGCACGTCGCACTGTACGGCGCCCGCCCACACGGGTGGCAGAGCGCCTCGCCCGTCGGAACTGGAGATGATGCGAGTGCGACTGCGATGGGCGCGATACGGGGGCCATCTGCATCAACAACGGCGAAACAAAGTCAACAACTGGGTTCAGACTGAACACATCGATATGCGATAGTGGGCTCCGATCTAGCCTCGTATGTCTTGTCTGGCGTGGCAAGCACTTGATCCGACTACCTCACTTCCGGAAGGGGAGCACTTTAGCGAAAAAGGGTTCAGATTCTCAAATCCAGAAGGGGACTCGGAACGAAAGGGACGAGGAACGAGGAAGGAGGGGCGTGGACGCTGATGGGTTAATCGACGTTCCCTTGCGGATTCGTTCTGGGCGGCTTCTTCTGGGGGCGCCAACCTGGGCTCGGGGGTCCGTCTCCCCACAGTTACGCCGGCCAAACCGCCGCCTGGGACGAACCAACGCTGCCCGTCACGCCTGCACTTGCACGCACTTGCACGCTTGCACGCCAATTCTGCTTGTCTGCTGCTGCCCGCTGCCACGCCAGGCCCCTGCTGGGTCGGTCGGTCCGTCCCCATCCTGAGTTGAGGGACCCTCCACACCACCCATGCACCCACCCATCCACTATCCATCCACTACCCACCCACTACCCATCCACCATCCAGCTGGCCATCATCGTCAACCTCATGTTCCTGCTTCGTCGCCGCCCGCTCAAATCAAATCGCTATCACGCGGGCGCAGGCGCAGGCTCAGATAGACATGAACACGCTTTCTTGCGACGATGCTGATGAGGCCAAAGCACCTGTTATCTCGGGTTTGGTTCCTACTAGCATGGTTTCGCAGCACCTTGTCTTGACTCACTTTCCATCCGCTTTTTCCTGTCCTTCGCACATAAAAAGGTAGTATGCCACTGCAGTAGTAAGTACAGTGCAGTGCGGTTCTGCGCACTTCGTACCTACCGGCCCCATCATCCACACGACCCCCCGCCGTCCGCTGCTCCTCCACAGCACTGCACTCGGGCATCGTCATCGGGTTTACAGTGGGTAAATACAGTGCCCCAGGTACCCTTCCCGCGTGGAAAGCGCCCGAGGAAGGACCCTCCTGCTGGCGGTACCTGCACCCCCAGCCTGGCCTGGCCACTGTCGCAGGTACCTCGGCGCTCCCCACCGCGTTGGAAGGAGCAGCAAGGTACATGCTGTACGGGCTGAGTTGACGGGGAACACCCCTGCGTCGCACTCCCCCCACGTTCCACTAAAAGCCAGACCCTGGCACATCGGCCGCACACACGCCCCTCCCTTCCGTCGTCGTCTCCATTCTCCATCCTCCATTCTCCAGACCTATACTAGCTGGGCCCCGTGCTGAGGCAGGCCACCAGTCGCTCTTGCCTCGCCTTGGCCTGTACCATCCCTTCCCCCATCTTTCCGTCCCGTCACTCACCCAACTTATCCCGCCCCGTCCAATCCAATCCAATCCAAACCACCTCGAAACACCACGCCAGCGATTCTCACGATATCTGCCCACTCGGGTCCAGCATCGCCGTCACTCTCGTTTTCATACCAACTCCTCCCGCGCTCTCGTCCTCGACTGCCGTGCGCCCGCGCCCGCGCTCTCTCACTCGCTCTCGCGGCCAACTCTCCGCCCGATCCCGATCCCGCGTTGTCCGCCGCCCTTGCTCCCGCCATGTCGAGCCGATGCTCGCCTCGTGCACTGCAATAGAGACGGACGCCCGCTGTCATCCGGGCTCGTCGACCAGATCCTTCTCGTCGCCGCCACCCCAAAGATAGTCTCTCTCTCCCGCCGCCGCTTGATTGCCGACGTCCACCATGGCAGAGCAGAGTGAACGGGCGCCCCGGCCCATGGCCATGGATCCGCCTCACATTACCGAGTTCGCTTCGGAGCGGTATTTCGAGAAGCTCAGCCAGCTCAACGCTCAGCAACAACATCAACCTCCAGTCCCCGATTCCCTCGAACCCTCCAAATCCACACCGGCCTCGAGATTCATCCTCCCGTTGCGAGAATCCAAGGTCGTCGATGTAGAAACCGTCAAGCCTTCAGACCACAAGAAGGAGAAGGGTCTCCTCTTCTCCCTCCGCCACAAGGTCTCTCGTCTACACTCCAAATCATCTGCTCCGCAAACCTTTGCACCGTCTGTATTTCGACCTCAACTACGCTCCTCAGTCGAGGCGGCCCGCCAAATGTACACCCACCCACTTGCATGTTGTTATCATTGTTTCATTGCTAACGCTAACCCGCGTAGTCTACCTTTTGACCAACTGTTCCTCGCCCTGCCCAACGAGTTGCAGATTCAAATCATCTCCTCCCTTCCCTTGACTGACATCCTAAACCTCCGACTCGCATCTAAGTCATGGCACGCCCTCATCACCCTCAACGAAAACACCATCGCCCGATACCACCTCGAGAATCATATCCCCGCATACGCTGCCCGTCTCTACCCCGTCGCGGACACAACCGAAATTAACTTCCATTATCTTTGCGGGCTCTGGCATCGCTTACACGTCGCCGCCAAGCTTGCTTTCCTCATGTGTGAATGGATTACAACAGATATCTTCCTACGTCAGACGGAAGCACAACGGTTGGCCTTTGCGCCTCAACACGAGCGCATGCGACGACGACTAATACCGCTTCTCTTCACCATATTTCACTTCTTCGAGACCTACCGAAAGCTTCACCTACAGCACTTGGCCGAGAATGGAGGACACGGCCTACAACGAGAGCCGTACACCCTCAACCCGATCGAGGCCGAAATTATGAAGATGTACGATGACAAGACGTTATTACGGGTTCACGAGGTTTTCCCCCTTGTCATCTCATCATTCTGTCGACGACTACGACCTCCGACATACGTGGGCCGTGTTGAACGGTCATTGCGAGGATACATTAGGGAGAAGCCTTCTGACGATGCTCATGTCGCTATCCTATGTATTGGCGGACTACGAGAGGTTGAGAGGTTATGGGAAATCAAGGGCTACAACTCCCGGCGTGGTGCCGTAGACACATTTTGCCATGGCCTCACCAAGGATCACCATCCGGTCGACTCGTCGACAAAATCGAAACGGGGTCTTATGGGCTTCGGCCGTAAGAAGTCGACAAGTGGTGTTGACCTAGCTCGATCCTCGAACGATGGTCTGAATAGGGTCAGGAGTCCATCGGGTTCGATTGACGGTAACGTGGGGTTTGACGCCGGCTTGATTTTTAACACGAGCTTGGCCGCCGGTGCCCCTATGTCCCCCCTCAGCCGACAAGATGCCCAGGCCCTCCTGGGCGATCTCCCCGTCCTACAACAAATATGGCTCGTCACGGCCGAGGCTGTCCTGCATCAGCGAAGGGTGGTAGAACGACCACAAGATATCAAGCGCAACCAGCAGGTCATGCTCGATCTGATCCGTGAAGACGGCATCGACGAGGAGGACGAGTGGTGGTACGGCCGCAACATCCCCGATTCCGTGCGGCCTCCCGCCGGTGCGACCGATGACGATGCGGATTGAACGACTTTTGTTCACTAGACCGACTATTTTTCTTTCACTTTGTTTAACACCATGGTCTCCTCGATTTTTTTTTATACTTCAACTACTATTGGGCTGTTTGTCAAAGAGGATTATGAGCATTTACAAGGCGTTTTATGGCTGGAGGGAAAGGATACCGTGCTACCTAGTGTAACACCGGAAGGGAGCACCGGGCAAATTATACCGATTGTCTTCTTTTTTTTATTATTATTATCAGTCTTGTTGCTCAGGGGGGCCATATTGGGATGGACGCTGCAAGCTTGGGGGTCCTGGGTTCTGCATGGGATCAACTTGGGACGGATAGATATCGCGGGCACGCATCTTGGTCTCTTTTGTCAAAACATTATATCACATCATAGCACATCAGGTATCTGGTACGGGGAAGAAACAGAGGTTACCTCAGATCCAAAAATTCGATGCTATTCCAGGGTATCTATCTTAACGGCCTCTGGGCCGCGCTGCTGTTAAACTCTGTGGACCCTTTCCCGTGCATACATATTCGCCATGTGTATCTTAAATTAAACATTGTTGTCTCGTAAGCAAACCACTTGCCGATTTCGCAGACAAAAATCAATCCCAGGCTCTAAAAATGACCCTGCTGTTAACGCCTGCCGAACCTTATCGTTATATCCATAGCATTCATAGTCCATCAAGGGAGTCCGGAGATTCCTTTTTGTTGGTTGGTATCGCTTAGAACCGTGTGCCGTATACGTACCCATCCTTGTCCTCGTCACTTTGTAGCCCTTTAGTCGTCAAACTATATAAGTCTACACACGCAAACACGCTTGGCCCTAGCGCAACTCTTATTGACGGCCAATAGCGTGGTATAGACGCTCACGCAGGTTGGGCTCTGCGAGCGCCGCTTCGAGCTGGGTGTGCCCGCCAAAGGCTGCAGCGGCGGCGGCGTCCGTTGCTTCGCCGGGGTAGTCAATATCCATGTAGTTAGAGTCATTGTAGCTCTGGAACGAGGCCATAGGATTCGATGATCCGGAGAGTTGCTGTGACTGTTGCTGTGGCTGTTGCTGCGGCTGTTGCTGCGGCTGATTACGCAAGCTGGGCGATGGGTTCATCCTGTTCTGGTGGAACTGGCCGGTGTTCATGCTACGTCCGAAACGGTCGCCGGAGCTGCCGTCCTGCCTATACTGGGTTGTCATCTGCTGTTGTTGATAAAACGGCTGAGCAGCCATGTTGGCCTGTGGACGCCCTTGCGCTCCTAAACCTTGGTTTTGTTGCCTGCCTAGCTCCGGAGAAGGGCCCGGAGTCTGACTGGACCCCTGGAGCGCGGTATTAGGCGACTGCTGCTGTTGTTGTTTTTGTGCCATTTGGTTGAGGTTGCTCCTCGAACTCTTCATCTGGGACTGGGACCCAAGACTGCTTGATATGGTCAGAGGTTGTCCAGCAGCTGGAGGGTTTGGAGATGTCGTTATCTCAGCACCAGATTGTGGCTCAATATTGCCTAAGCTAGGGTTCTGGCTGGTTCCCTTGGAGACCTGACGCCGTTTAACTCGTTGAACCTGAGAGGAATTGTTTTGCCCAACGACAGAATCTGATGGTTGCGAGTCCTCGCTGGTCTGTATCGTTGCTTGGTTTCTGGTTTGTGAGGGCTTTTTTCTCTTGCGCGAAGGCACATTGGGAGTTGACTTGTCATTTTGGCTGCCAGGTTCAGAGGGTTGCGTTTCCTGAGTTCGATTACTGTTCGTTTCTGGGGAGGCGACTTGTTCAGCAAGGGGGACTTGCCCCGGAGTGCTTTGTTGCGTAGCATTAGTAGCTATTGCATCTGTCCCAGTCTCAGTGCTTCTTTCGCTGCCGTGATTCAATTGTCCTCGTCGGTTCGTAGATGTTTTGTGGGCTAGAGGAGAATCTACCACGGGGTGTTGAGATTGGGATGTGGTCCTTGCCTCTGTGGAACCAGCGATGTCATCATTCGCACCAGACTTTGACTTTGGTTTATTCTTAGAACCTTTGGGACGGCCTCGTTTCTTGGAACCCGGTGTGGTGAGCGACGAGCCGGTGCCAACTTGTTCCCTCAATGCCGCCTGGGCGATAACGCTGGCTTGGTTTTCGGGTTGGACCGTCCCAGCAACATCGTTGTTCGACTGCGAAGCGTCAGTGGGCGGATTCGCCAACGGCGGCTGTGTTGCATCCGGTTCATTAACTGAAGCAAGCCCCGATGCAGCAGCTCCTGACGCAGCAGCACTCGATATTGCGGCACCCAACTTCCTCACCCCCTTGTCTTTGCGAGCCTTGGAGCTTTTGCTTCCTTTGGGACGTCCCCGAGTTCGCCTCGCTGGGACTGAAAGTGCTCTGACGGAAGAAGATGCACCTGTGCTTCCAATAGCAGGGATCACCGGGGGGTTTTGGTTTTTGGCACGTTCCCTGGCGGCATCCAATTCTGGAAAGATTTCAGCAACCCATCCCACAAAGAGGGAGCCAGGGCCATTCGCTGAAGCACTGTCGGGGAAGGCGCCGTTGGCAGGTGCTGGTGCTCCTGGAATGCCGCCAAAGTAGGCCAGTGCCTTGCAGATTTGGTCCACCACAAGCACGGGGTGGAGGCTTCTGAGAAGGGTAAGGAGACGAGCTTGCTCGGTCTTTGTTTGCTGCGGTGTTGGACTGGTGAGGGCCTGTGAGGGGGGAGCAGCTGTAGGAATCACTTCAGGGGTCGCTGATTCTCCTGCTGTTGCAGCTGGACGATGATCTGGTGCGAGAACTGGGATGATCGCTGGAGGTGCATATGGTGCAGAGCCCGACGCGACAACCGCGGCAGCAGCTGGGGAAGCAGTCGTACGGGTCGTTGGAGAAGCGGTCGGACGGCCAGCGGCAAGCATAGCTGGAGTGGGATGAGGAGGGGGGATATTGAAACATCCCGGCGCCGGCACCGGCACCGGCACCGGCGCAGCCAAAGGGAGCAGCGGAGGATATGGCCTGGATTCTTTTCGGGGATACCATGCGAGTCGGGTCCGTTTTACGGGACGATAGCCGTCCTTGCTGGCGAGCTTCGCGGCGGCTGCAGTCCCCTCGCTCGAGCGCTTGGCTGCCAGGTCGCGCTCAGCCACCTCTGGGCGAGGGTTACCCATCAGCATCACGCCGAAGTTTCCGTTCCGTCCATCAACCTTGCCCTTCAGCTTGCTGGGAATGGGATTCCCGACACGGCCATCGTAGAAGTCACCATTGAGCTGAGGGTTCGCGGGTGCAGCAGTTACTGCAGGCGCATGCCCGCTACCGTCGTCTGTATCTGCATGGATGCAATAAGCAAGTGTACCGCCCCCGGAGGAGTGTTATCTCGGCATACCTCGACCTTGGCTGAGCACCGGCGGCGTCGTTGTTGGGGTTGTCGAGGATGGGGTCGGGGTTGGACGTGGAGCCAGATCAATGTCGGTAGATTGGCCGGGGGGTAGTGGAGGACTCGATGGGGTTGTCGCAGCGGCGGATGCTATGTATTCGGGTCAGAATCACCGCGGTGGGAGAGTGTCTGCGAGGGGAACCACATACGAGCAATCAAGGCCATGGCATCGGCGGCGCAAGGAATCCGGGTCCCAGTGCGCCAACAGACCTACATGCCCCAAAATGAAGGACGAGCAGGTAAAGAATCGCGTGCGCCGGTAGCAAATACGCCAAAACCACTCGGCCTTGAGGATGCTGAATCAATGGGCCACGGGTTGTTGGAGCACGATTGCAGAAGAGTTTGCCGTGTCGTGTTGTTGATGGTGGTGTTGGTGTTAGTGGGCTGAACAGTAGTGGCAGGGTCCCCCCGTGACAGCGGCCAGCAGCTCCTCCTCAGCCAGAGCAGAACAGGGCGAATGCGTACTGTACCTGGATGTACGTACCTCCTCCACCCCAGCTCTGGCGCCTTGCCGAATCAGGCAACCGGTCTGGAGGCGTGGGGCTCCCGCTGTGCGTAGGTACCTACCCAGGCACACTCCAGCTTTGGATAACCTTTCGGATAGAGAGATGCCGCTTCCATCAAGGCTCCATGCATCTAATGCATCTAACGGTGAGGCTGCCTCAGCCCCACCAGCCACCATCCATGCCAAGTTGACGTGCCCCGACCTGGCGTAGAGCTACGACTGCTGCTCGGAGCTGGCTCATCAGCAGGCAAGACGATCTAGACATCAATCCCTCAAGTCGCAAAGCAACCCCCAAATTCCAATCAATGAGTGCGTGATCCCGACACACGCCGAACGCTACAGCTCCCGGGGTTAGAGCATCAGTTGCTCCTCGCCGTCGTCCCTCCTCGCCGTCGCCATCTCCGCTCCTCGATTACCCTCCTTCATCCTCCACTCTCAACCTCCCTGACGGGACCTATCCATCAGCCTCCCTCCCTCCGAATCCAACGCCATGTCGACCAGGTACGCCCTACTGTCGCTGCCTCTCGGCATCTTTGACTCCAGCGACCGAAGCGGTGCCATCTCCGCCCTCAGCGCCACAGTGTCCCCCGACAACGGCACCGTTGTGCCTTTCAACGTCCCGGACTTCAAGATTGGAACCCTCGATGGTCTGGTTCAGCAAGCCGATGACTTGACCAAACTCGAGGCCTCGTGCCAGGCTGTCGTTGCCAAGGTCGCCGATTCATTGCGGACAGTCCTTGACGGTGATGATGATCGCATCGCCCAGTACAAGATGGTCAACGACAGTGGGTAGCGCTGATGCCCCCGAGCCATGCTCCATCGCTGATAGCCATCCCAGAGCCCACCGACCAGTACCTGAACAGCTTCAGCTGGAACAAAATCCGATACCGAGCTGACAAACCCCTCGGCGAGCTCATCAGCACCCTACAAAAGGCACGGTGTAGCTCTTTTCCTGCCTATTCAAGCTACGTTCGCTAACTGCTACGGTTCAGGAGCTTGTCACAGTCGATAACGATGTCAAAACCAAGTTCACCCAGTATAACTCGGTCAAGACGAACCTCGCCACTCTGCAGCGTCGCCAGACGTAAGCCTATACAACATGTGAAACCAACCATCTTCGATAACTAACCTGCCGGTATTTTAGTGGCAACCTGGCGACCAAGTCCCTCACCCCCATTGTCGACCCATCTCTCCTCATTCAGGATTCGGAGTACATCGAAACACATCTTATTGTCGTGCCCGGGAACTCGAAGAAGGAATTCATCAAGAGCTACGAGACTCTTGCTCCCATGGTTGTCCCCCGATCTTCTATCCAGCTCGCCCAGGATGATGAGTTCGTCCTATTCGCCGTTGCCACGTTCAAGAAGCACAGTGCCGAGTTCCTCCAGAAGTGCAGAGAACAGAAGTGGACGCCACGCCAGTTCAAGCACGTCCAGGGTGGCAGAGAAGAGGAGCAGCGTGAGCTGGACCGCGTGACCAACGAGGAGCGCAAGGTGTGCGGAGAGGCTCTGCGCATGGGACGCACGGGATGGAGCGAGAGCGTCATGGTCTGGATGCACGTCCTGACGTTGAGGGTTTTCGTCGAGGCGGTTCTCCGATACGGCCTGCCCCTTGATTACGTGTCTGCGCTTGTCAAGGTATGTTGTTTTCTTAGATTATCTATCCCTTTACGCATGGGCCATGGCCCCGGCTGACGACGACTACAGACGACATCCAAGCTGTCACCCAAGGTCAAGACAGCGCTCGATTCGAATTACTCGTACCTGGGCGGCAACGCATTCGGAAGGGATAAGCGCGGCAAGATCACCAAGGATGATGCCGAATTGAGCTCCGAGATGGCAGCAGCTGGACTAGGAACTGGGGAGGGTCACGAATACACGGCTTACGTTTACTATGAGGTTGAGTTTCCTTGATTATGAGGGGGAACTTGGAAGCTTAGGGAGGGAACGAGAGATCCGCATGCATGAACGCCTGTATTCAACTCTATCATGCCCAGGAGTGATGACTGGGAGCGCAATGGCAGTAATATCCAATCCTCTTTTAACACTTTTCAATCCTTCTTTGAACACCTTTAACAAACTAGCAATTTAAGCAGACTTGGTGAGGTAGCCCTTCTCGGTGAGCCAGCTGACAATCTGAGCCACGCACTCCTCGACAGTGTTCTCGTGGGTCTTGATGGTGATCTCGGGGTTCTTGGGCTCCTCGTAGGGGGCGGAGATGCCAGTGAAGTTGGGGATCTCACCAGCGCGCGCCTTGGCGTAGAGGCCCTTGGGGTCGCGCTGCTCGGCGACGGCGAGGGGAACGTCAACGTAGACCTCGACGAAGGGGATGGCCTCGTCGTCCTCCTGGCCAGACTTGGCGTGGAGGTCGCGGGCAACCTCACGGTCGGCGCGGTAGGGGGAGATGAAGGAGGTGATGGCGATGGTGGAGGCGTCAGCGAAGAGCTTGGCGACCTCGGAAATGCGGCGGATGTTCTCGTTGCGGTCCTTCTCGGAGAAGCCCAGGTCCTTGTTGAGCCCGAAGCGGACGTTGTCGCCGTCGAGGCGGTAGGCGTTGACGCCGAGTTGCAGCAGGTGCTGCTCGAGGGCTGTGGCGACGGTGGACTTGCCCGAGGCCGAGAGACCGGTCAGCCACAGGGTGAGGCCGCGCTGGCCGTTGAGCTGGTTGCGCTCGGTGCGCGAGAGGGTAGGGTGCCAGGTGATGTTGCTGTACTGCGTTAGTGAGATGCGGCGTTGGTGTTTTTTTTTTTTCGCTTTCCTCACTGCGAACGAGGTGGGATGAAAGGAGGGATGGCGGGGTAGTGTTTTTTTTTTGGAGGGGAGGGGGGTTGAGAAGGGGAAGAACTGGAGGGGGAAGTTGAGACAGAGGAGATACTCACGTAGCCATTGTGATGATTGGATCGGGAAGATGTATATGCCAGGGAGGAGGTTTAGAGGTGGATTGGAGAAGAAGAGGAAAGGAAAGAGAAGCAGGTTGCCGTCCGATGCCGGCTTTTGTTTGGCGTTGTTACGTGGGTGTGGTGAGGGAGTGCGTGTGCCAGTTACGTGGTGCTTGTCTCTGGGATATTAAACCAGCGATGCGCATCCCTACCAATTACCAGAGCTCTCTCTCCGGGCGCGCTTCCTCATCTTACTATGTAGTTCTCCTGGATCCATCGCTTCCCACTTGGCGCCTTCCAATTGCCAATTGCCAACGGCGCAGCTGCTGATCGGTCACTGAACTGAACTGGATGGATGGATGGACGGGTGGACGGATGGCGCCTTCAATGGCGCACATGGCAGTTCCAGTGGGTGTGCGCCATTACCGTGCATTCTATACTGGACCACCCCCTACTACGTAGTACACTACAGGCTGGACCCCCACTGTAACTCGACTCTATCCTCGACCCTCGCTTTCTATAGGCAGACGGGCCCGATGACACCATCGATACCCACCCCGACCTTCCATCTCGGCGGCTCCAACACGCCGGAAGTCGGCCGCCCCACCGGCTGTAGCGCGCTCTCTCTCCCTCTCTCTCTCTCTCTAACGCTGCGCCGCGCCGAACCAAATCCCCTCGATCAATCATCTGCCAAGAAAACGCCTCTATTTCAAGATCCAACGGCGGGGTCTGACTTTGTCTAATATCTCATGCATATGGCATCATGCATGCATGCCCCTCCCTCTATATTCGTCGTTCAGTTGTCTCGTCTCGTCTCGTCTCGTCTCGTCCCATCTAGGTAATCTTAGGCATCATCTATACAGCACGTTAGTCCGGTGTCCTCACTTCGAATAAAGCCAAACCACCTACCGCCGCATATTTGGGCGAGATAAACAGCCCCGTAGCCTCGGTCAGAACCTCGGGTGTCTCCCCGGGGTCCGCCAGCTGCTCCATGTGGCCCTTGACCCACGCCTTGCGGCCATCAACCTTTGTCGTCGTGGCCCGGAGCACCAAGAAACTGCCCGCCGGCGTTGGCTTTCGGTAGTCGACGTTGAGGTTGGCCGTCACGGCAATGTTATGTGGCAGCGCACCGAAGCAGCACCTCGCCAGGCCTTCGTCCAGCATCGTCGCCAAGAAGCCTCCGTGGACGATGCCCGGGTGACCGCACAGGTCTTCGCCAACATACGAGATGCACACGATGGACTTGCCACCATCCTCGAGCCACACGTACGGCGGCACCACCATCTTGCCCTCTCCCGCCAGCGCACCGCCCGTCAGGGTATGGCTGCGGTAAGACACGGGCATCTTCATATGCGGTCGCGATTCGGTCAGCTTGGGGTTCGCGCGCAGCTCTGCCACCAGCGGGTGATTGTTGATGGTATCCTCGACCATTCGCGCCTCGTCGTCGCTCGGGACGAACCGCTTCAAACTGTCCTCGTCCGAGTAGAAGCCCATGCCGCTCTGCTGCATCGTGTACCACGTACCCGCGGCACCCACTGTGCTAAACGTCAGGCCCGCGAGCGCTATGGACGTCGCCCGTCGAAAGCCGCCGCCCGATGATGCTGCTGCATTTCCCAACATGTCAGTACCGAGGTCTCGACAGTGTAAGTGCTGACGGGTTGCCTGCCACTGGACTCACCTGGAGTTGCGTAACCCCGTACCGGGGCAGTCCGGGCCAGTCGCCGGGCTACCTGGCCAACATGGCGGGCGTTGCGACCAATCTGTTGAGTGAACATGGTGTTGTGTCGCCCCTTTCTTCGTCTGCGTCCAAGTCTAGTTTCAAGCCGAAAGAGGACCCTAGATCGGCGCTGATTAGATTTATCGTCGCTACCGCGGCAAATCAAGCTCGCATTGTTGAATTGACGTCGGCCGGTTTATGCACTTAGCCAGCACCGATCCCGTCATTGCCTCGGTTCGAAGCCACGGGAGCGACGCCACAGTGGCTGTTGTAGACGCAAGTCTGAGGCATGACACGGCAAACATGTCAACCGAAGGTACTCGACAAGAATTAAGATTCTAGCCGTAGGGAATAGTTCTATCTATTTATCGCTTGCAAGGTGATGTTTGGTATTTTCAAATTCTGGGAAGCCGACCTGCGTTTGACGTACGAGCCTCGCATCTGACTGCGCTCTAGTCACCGTTGAGGTAATCTGATAGATCATATCCCTGACCATTTGTGTCAAAGTGATTGCTACATAATACTTGGTTATTTACGCCCTGGAAAAGTCTACACGCTTCGTCATCGGTACCGCCATGGCAGTGTCACAGCGCGTGTTTGTTGTGAGGGGAAGTTTGCATGATTTATACCCCTACCCTGGATCACACCTGTGACGTTGGCGCCAACCAACCAGGCCGCGAATGAGACCGTGTGCACCACCAGCACATCACCACGGCCACAGGCTGGTGACATCATGCTTCTAGAAACCTGTGACAGGGCATGTTCCGAGTTTAAATACAGCTTCACCTTCCATCATTGATACCCCGCAGATCTCATCTATCAAGAACCTGACTTTAGATACCCGCTCACAATGGTACAGCGCCATGATGTCCTTGGCTCACGAGAGGAAGTGCTAACGACGGCTGTGTAGGCAACTGCTGATACCGTCGATCTGGGCCCAGCCCATCCTCCCAAGGAGGACTCCATCATTGTCTTCTCAGAGATCCTCCCGGAGCTCAAGAAGTCGCTGGTCCATCTCCGCCACGATTACAACAGTGCGCACACCTATCCCCCCAGCTACCGCAATCAGCGCTCAATCAGCTAACTCCGTCCAACCACTAGAGCATGAGCCTGAGTACTTTGCCGCTGTGGTACGCAACCCACGCATTTCGCATCGTTGCCCACGAGACTGACATACAAAAGGAACACCTCAGCAACACTGACTTGGTCGGCTTCACAGTCGAAAACGTCGAGGCCGTCCGTGTCGCCACGTCCGCGTACGGCATTCACCTCTTCGCTAAGCTCCGCATCCCCGCGATGCCTGCTGACGGCCCGGCCTACGTCCACTTCCGCGCCTTTACTGCGGGCAGCGATGAGCCTCCGAAGCTTCACAGCATTCACACGGAGGAAAAGGACGAGCCCGATGGCGGCAAGACATACCGCGCCATCTTCACCAATGCCGACGAGCTGGAGTGGTTTGACACTTGAAATGCGTACTTGTTCTCTTTCTATTCGCGACTCGCGAGGCACCATCTATCTTGATGCCCTCCCAGCGCCTGTACCCGTAATGTGGAAATTGATTATATGCCCGCTTCTTACATGTCCTCTTCTCCCGCCAGGAGCTCCGCGTAGTCGTCGACAGATGCAAACATGGGGAGATCCTTGATCTGTCTGCGCCTTGACTTGGGCTTGCTGCTCGCCGCTTCCTTGACTTCGAATCCATCCTCATCCTCGCTCAGCATAGCACCACCCTCCTCGTCATCAGTGCCCTCGATGTCGACATCCATTTCGTCATCGTCATCCATATCCAGATCGCTCTCCAGATCCAAGTCTGGTTCCGATCCGTCAGAAGTCATATCCGAATCGTTAAGATCATCAAAGCCCATGTCAGAACCCTCATCATCGGGATCAACACCTGGCTGAGCCGAGACAAGCGCCTTCCAAATCTCATCCTCCTGTTCATCCTCATCCTCACCCTCGCCGGCCGTCGGTGCCTTCTTCTTAGGCTCCTTACCCTCCTTGGAAACCTGCTGGAAGTACTCGTGGAAGAAGACGTCTTCCGCCGCCACATCCTGGACCTTCTTCTTCCAGAAGGAGGCGTTGTTGACTGAAGGCGAAGCCGCTCCGGGTCCTTTGCTTCCCAGCCAAATGTCACCGAGGTCCTTGGCTGATCGGAGAGGCTGCATGATCGAGACACCCTTGGACGCATCGCCAGCCTTGGGGTTTCGGTAGACGAACTTGTCCAAGAAGCGGATAAGAGAATGGCTGTCCATGTCGGGCTTCTTTGCCTTCTCACTGGGCTTCGACATAGACGCCGCGAAGACAGTCACCGAAGGGTGGAAATGTCCTTGCAGAGGAATCTATGTGAATGTTAGAATATTGGACTCTGTACTTCGGGTGCATTACTTACCATCTCCCACAGACAGCTTCGGTTGGCATTGCTGTGCTCGGGATCTCTTTTTCGACCGTCGTAGACCGGGCGCTCGCTCTCGGGCTCATCGTCGAAGACCGACTCCTCAGGCTCATCAATCAATGTTGAGAGGTCAGGGAATGTCTCACGGAGGTGCGAGACAACATATAGCAAGCCGCAAACGAATGGAGGCTGGTGTAGACCTGAGATCTGAAGCATTCGCTTGGCGAATGCCTTTACTCGCCGGGTGTCGACATCGCTCTTGAGGGCACGGAGGAGCAGGTTAAGGTAGAGCGACTGCTTAGAAGAAGTGACCAGCCGAGGATCCAGTAGAGACTCATAGAGAGTTCTGTAGAATCGATCGCTGGCGATGCTCTTTGATGAGGAGATTTGCTGGATTAGGAGTAGGGACTGAATACCAGTGTTGAAGTTGGCAGAGTGAGCAATCTTGAAAAGTGTATCGAGGTGGGTTTCCATGCTAGTAAAATGTTAGCCAGGCTATACATAGAGAGTGTGAAACAAGAGATAATGTCATACACAGCGTCGTTGCCGGTCATGAAAGGTGCCGCTCGGTTGACTCCAGTCAGGATGGCTGAGACAAGTTTGTCGGCCGCCTCGGTCTCTGGCTCGGTTGCGACAGGTGTAGAGGTCTTGCCACCACGAGGTCTTCGTCGGTTTTTGTGGTTTCTGTCGAATGCCTCCTTGGGTTCATCGCCGGGCTGTGATTCAACTGGAACCGCGATGCCCAGCTTTCCAGTCTTGAGGATGATCGTGAACAGCTCGAAGTAGATTCGCATGAGAGCCTCGGCAAGAGCAGGCTCCCTGTTGCTGAGGATAGTCTGATTGAGGGTGTTGATGGCGTAGTATCTTGAGCGATGGTCTTGAGAAGGGTGGAGCAGAATCTCCTGCTCAATCATACGCACAATGATTGGCTTCATTCCGGGGTGTGAGTTTTGCAACTGGAGCAAGAGATACGAGGCGCGAGATGAGATCTTGCGATCCCGATCACCGAGCTTGTGAACCAAGAGGCGAAGCAAATTTGACTCCTGCTCCGGCTTCTCCTTGAGGAGTCCATAGACAAAATCGAGAGCCCGCGTACGGGAGTACTCAATCTCGTCAGAGCACCAGTTCTCGAGAAGCTGAATGATGCGGAAGTACGTCTCCTTCAGCCAGTCCTCGTAAAGCCAGGCGATCAGATGGGCGTCCGTGATCTTGCCAGGCAAGGGCTTTCCCGCAGCCCAGCTGGCCGCAGGGTTTCGTTGGAGCGTTCCAATCAGGCCGGGCTGGGTATGGAAGGTTCGGAGGCGACGATCGGAAGGTAGCAGAGTTCCAGGCCCTAACAAATCGACGAGCGCACCGATGGCACCAAGAGCTTGACCTCGGCTCTTCTTCGAAGCGAGGGTCATGAGTGCATCAAATGCTCGGATGTTGTGAACAGGGGATTCTTGGACAGCCAAGGTCAGCGCAGAGACCTTGTCAGTGAGAGTACCCGATGTCATGATGGTCGACAAGAACTTGTGGGAGGACGAAGCGAAGAAGCTGGCCCTGTACTTGGTAATGTCCTGGTCCAAGAGTGTTCTGGCATGTTCTTTCAGAGCCTCTACGGACCACTTGAAGGAGTTGGGCTCGTCGTTGGATGGCGTCGGTAGCTTGGCCAGCTCGGCGGCATGCCATTCTGCCATGGGCTGGAAAGCCTAGTTTACTGCGTTAGCCGTCAGAGACGCCCCAAATAACCTGACTTGACTTACCAATCCCGCAATCTTGAGAGGGGCTGCTTCCTTGGGCTTGGGAGCCTGCTTCACTTCCTCCTCCTCCTCCGCATCTTCCTCATCGTCGTCCTCAACGTCCTCCTCGGAATCGTCACCCTCGTCCTGATCGCTGGCTTCGCTCAGCTCAACCTCCGCAAAACCAAGCTGCTTCGAGAGAGCGGCGAGCTCATCCTTCAAGCTCTTGTCGACAGGTCCCTTGGAAGTCGGAGCGAAGGTTTCATCCTCAGAGTCGATGTCTTTGATGAGCGCCAGGTCGCTCTCGTCGCCGCCCAAAGCCTTGATCTCCTCGAGAAGCACATCGTTGTCAATTTTAGAGCTACCCTTCTCAGCGCCGGAGCCTTGGGAATTGCGTTGCCTCTTCTGATGCTGGTCACCAGCAGTCTTGGTAGGTGGCTGTTTGCGCTTGTGATCTTTGGAGTTCAAGCTCTGATCAATTTTGGCCGTGATCTGATTGAGGGAGCTGTCGTCGAGTCCCCGGGAATCTTGGGAGCGTCGAGGGCCTTTGCCCTTCTTGGAAGGCTTGGGCATGTTCGCAAAGTTGCGTGGAGGATTGAAAATCTCAATTGGAAATTCTCAGCAGACGTCACGGCAACTTTTTTTTGGGAATTTTCCAGAGATGCCCCACGTTATCGTTATCGCGCTTGGCGCGTTTAGTGGCGCCAATGCGGCCGGCGGCTTGCAGCGGCCGAGCCCCACCCTGTCTCTGGAAGCTGGCGATTCGACCAAACCATTCTCAAGATACTTCCACGACGATTAAACAATCTTTCAACAGCAACAGAAACAGGCAATCGCAGAGCATGAATTAAAACCCCGAGATATCTGCCGCTTGAAACGAAATGCTCCAACCAAGGCTGGTTCGCTTCAACAGCGCCATCTCTCGAAGGAGCCAGTTCGGCCTTCAGCTCCGAGCTCTCTCCAGCTCAACTGTTGCCAGGCCTGATCGGCCTCGGTCAACCTTATCGACAATATGGTTTCCTACTGGCGGTATAACTGCTGGCGAGGATGAGTGTAAGAACTTGAGTTGCTTTCGTGGAGGAAATGGAAGCTAATTGAGACTTCAGCCGGCCATGAGAAACTCATCCGAGCCGGGTTCCTGCGCCAAGTGCGTGATGATCTCCGACAGCTAAAGTCAGGGTTATACTGATAAAATTATGCAGGCCCACTCTGGAATTTTCCAATTGCTTCCCCTAGGTCTTAGAGTGCAGGATAAGATTGAGAAACTCATCGATAAGCACATGCAGTCAGTTGGTTCGCGGCCCTCTTTGACTCAGCTAGAGGCTTGTGCTCATACCAGGATCCTAAAGGCGCATCTCGGCTCTCCCTCTCTACTATCTCATCCGAGGATTTATGGCGGAAGAGTGGACGGCTAGACCTGGTGGCGTCAGAAGTATGCTTTTCTTTGTTCTTTCACTCGGACTTGGACTGACCGGCCTAGCTTTTCCGTGTTGCTGATCGCAAGGAGAACCCCCTCATTCTCTCTCCCACACACGAGGAAGAAATCACTACTCTTGTGGCCGGGACGCTGAAGTCATATAAAGACCTCCCTATCAGGCTTTACCAGATCAGTAAGGTTACCTGCACCGCCTTCAACGGGCCCATTTCTCTAATACGGCATTATAGCGCGCAAATATAGAGATGAACGGCGCCCTCGCCATGGCCTATTGCGTTCCCGAGAATTCCTCATGAAGGATCTTTACACTTTTGACCTAACTGTTAGCTCTGCCATTGAGACATACCGAGAGGTGTCCGCAGCATACCGTGCTTTTTTTACCGAATTGAAATTACCATTCCTAGTCGCCGAGGCCAGCTCGGGAGACATGGGAGGTGACCTTAGCCACGAGTATCACCTGCCCAGCGCTGTCGGTGAAGATATCGTCGTTAACTGTGGCTCCTGCGGGTATGCTGCCAATGACGAGGTTGCCACTGCGCGAACACCATCGACGTCAAAGGACACAATCACACCAGCGTCTCAAATCCGTGTGTGGCGTGGTATCTCTCAAGACAGAAACACCCTTATCAATGCTTGGTATCCCGAAGCTGATGTTGCGCAATCTGATTCTGGCCCTAATCTCCATGCAATCAAATCTGCTGTTCCAGAGCTAGATACAAGCATAGACACTCCTTTGCCCTTCTGGGGAGATGCTCTTTCGGGCGGAAAGGCGAGGGTTATCAATGTCATCGATACTCGGATAGCTCCCACCTTCGATAACCTGCGAGAAAGGCTACCATTACTGCCAGACGGCTTGGAATCTCACGACGTTCAGCATTCTTTCCTGGGTAATGCGGGAGAAGACAAGGGCTTGAACCTAGTGCGTCTTGCCGATGGCGATGGATGCCCCAGGTGCGAGGAAGGGACTCTCAAGATCCATCGAGCTCTGGAGGTTGGCCACACATTCCACCTGGGAACTCGATATTCAGTTCCCCTCGAGGCATGCGTGACGATCCCGACCCAACTGCCAGAAACCATTAGTGAAGGACTGGTACCAGGAAGCCGCACCCCGGTGCAGATGGGATGTCACGGAGTGGGTGTTTCCCGAATTTTCGGCGCCGTGGCAGAAGTACTCGGCAATGAGATAGGCCTGAATTGGCCACGAGCTATCGCTCCCTTCGAGATCGCCATCATCTCAACTCCGGGAACCGAACAGGACTCTCTGGACCTATATGACACCCTTGCAGGCCGCAACGGCTCGGAATCTAGCTTTGACGTTATTCTCGACGATCGCAAGCATTCCTTTGTATGGAAGATGCAGGATGCTGAGATGGTTGGGTACCCCGTTGTGGTGATCATGGGCAAGTCATGGAAGAACGACGGCACTTGTGAGGTTCGGTGCAGGAGACTCTCGGTCAAGGAGAATGTGTCTGTTGAAGCGCTTCCCGCGTTTGTGTCTGGCTTATTGGACCAGCTGTAGTGAAAACACATCACCGTATTCTATTAACTTGGGCAACCCGACTCCCTTGTAATTTATGTACCAAAAAATAAATACACACAATCGTCGCTTTTAGAAAAAAAAAACCCCTTTTGGTACTCTACGATTATGCTGTCGTTGAGTTGGCTGATTGGGGTTGTTGGTACCTGATGGTGGGTGGTGGCAGACATCCCCCGTTAGTAGAATTCCACAACCCCACGTCATAATATTCACGAAGCGAAACTTTGGAGGGGATCACGGCCAGCAACCACTCCAGACGACAAACACCTGTGGGCAACCTAGCAAACGCAATCATGGCCGGAAAGCAGGAAATGAGTGAGTATATTCCTTTGCCTCACAGCTTGGAGACGGCCTGCTAACCGCCCCCGCGCGCCTACAGTCAATCTCGACACGCTCGAGCCTCAGCAACTCGCTCAGGTCAAGAAGCAGCTCGACGAGGAGCTTGAGCACCTGACGTCGTCGTTTGCTCAGCTCCATGGCGCCCAGAACAAGTTCAAGGAGTGCCTGCGATGCGTCCAGAGCCGATCCGCCTCCAAAGACGGTACATACCCCCGCGAGGCTCTTGCGCCGAACCCCACAGAGCGAAACGAGACGAGACGGCAAATGAAGCGACGCCTAACATGTGATAGGATCCAAGTCCGTCCTGGTCCCGCTGACCAACTCCCTATACGTCCGAGGAGAACTCGCCGATGCTGATACCGTTCTGGTGGACGTTGGAACTGGCTTCCTGGTGGAAAAGGTCGAACACTCTGCCATCTTGATTGAATCGCGACCCCGCTAACTGGTGCACAGAAGCTCAATGCTGCGGAGCAATTCTACGAGAGCAAGGTAGATGAGCTTGGAAACAACTTGAAAGACCTCGAGACGATCGTACAAAGAAAGCAAACGAACGCGCGCATGATTGAAGAAGGTTTGTTTCCGACCCTCACCCTATCAAGACCTCAACTGACTGTCCTGCGCACTAGTCCTAAGGCAAAAGATCATGGCTGCTCAGGGGCAACAAGGTGGACAGCAGGCGGCATGAAAAACTCGAAAAGAAAAGAAACTCCTCCGCGATAGTAGCTAGATGGGAGCTGGATTACAAACACCAGGGGAGAATTCGGCCGATGGACATGCAACCATATACCCGCCATGGCGATCTCATATTGGGCATGCTCCGTCTAAGAGGGCCTGGATCTCCAGAATGGTTCCCAGGAACTCCCCAAATCTAGGCTCGAGACGCGGCTCGTCGCCCGGCCACATATGTTTGAGTCCTTGGCCCCAATCCTTGCGATGATCACCTCCGCTGATATGCATGATGCTCTCGTCCCAGTGAGCCGCATAGAATTCGATGCCCCAAGTAATTTCTGGTGTGTCGGCCGTGCATGTACCCTTCCATACCTTAGTGACGTTGACCTCAATGACGTATGGCGTCGTCTTGTATGGGATTATTGCCGAAGACTTGAGTCTGAGTTGTCCGATACTGTCCCGTACATTCCCGAGTTTGTGAGTACTGACATGAGGGATCCTGATCAGGTCTGAGCCGGCTTGGTTGCTGTCCACTGTGAGCAGTAGTTTTTGTGAAAGGTCCTTGAATTCAACTGGGACCTCCTCATTATCCCAGGCGTCTACTCGCAAGTTCCAGTCGTATTGCCTATGGGACGAGACCACATTAGTTGCTGAAAGCTTTTCAAGAGGGGTGTACTTGCATGTCTGGGGCCGCCACCGTCCAGTTCAGACGTCCCCAAGCCTCAGATCTCATGGCCCTGACCATGGACAACTGCATCTTTTTGCCCATGGGATCCATGGCATCGGTTTTGATCTCCAAGCCCTTGGTGACTAACGTGACCTCGCAGCCTTGTGTAATCTCCTGGTGACTACTGTAAATTCCCTGTGCGGGATTCACAAGATACCGCATGACTTCCTCGGCTCGGGTTGCTTCTGGGAGTCTGACAGCGGTTAGATCAGGTAGGAAACCTGGGCAAGCTACTTACTTGGTTCCAAGACTGGCTCCTCCTCGGACAGAATACATGTTCAGCAGCTTGACGAACTCGTCATGAGTGATTTCGTCGCGGCCCTGCGTGTTTCGCGAACGAACATCCAGATGTCCGAAGTTGACACGCATTCTCATGTTCTTACTCAGAGCCATCAAAGTGTCAGCTGAAGTTGGCATATCGACAGCAAGTCGATGGAGATGTTTGTCCATAGCCGAGGAATTGCTGACAAGTGTAGAACTTCGAGAAGTAAACCGTGGTCGCGACCCAATCTCAACCCTGACCATATCATTCATGTCTGAGTTGGTGGGTTCTTGAAGCAGGAATCTGACGGGGGGATGTTCATTGGAGAGACGGAGATCATGGATAGCCCAGTTCAAGGCATGGACGGCTTGTTGCATGCGGGGCATGGATTCGCAGTGGATGTCGAGAATGTTTGGTTGGACATGGGTGATGTAAACCTTGTGTGCTTTGCGAATATCATCGAGTGCCCAGGGCTCATCCAAACCACGGGGCAACATGTGTTTTCCTGGGAGAACGACACGGGTCGGTAAATTGTTAGAACCGGCCTTCGCTTGGGGTTGTGTGCCTCTGGACCGAGGACTTACTAGGATCAGATCTCGACCTGGAGGTGGTGAACCAAGATACTCGTCATCCTCAGCTCGACGAGCCTTCTGACGACCATGATCTACCATAGATTTCGCAGTTCCCATGGCCTTCTCCTTGGACCAAGATTTCTCCCCAGCGGCTTTGGGAGCATAAGGTCTCCCTCCGGCGCCACCTCGTCCCCGATTCTGTGGCGGCTTCCCGCGTCTTGAAGGTCGATCCATGGTGACTTGATAATCGTCGTTGTGAAGCCTGAAAAAAAAAAAACGGGTTGACAAAGGGAGGTTGTGTAACGACAGTGGTTGGGCACTGCTAAGTGGTGGTGGCAGTTGCGAGTGAAAGGTCAGTGGCACTTGCCTTTTAAATAGGTAACCTGCGCCCGTGACCCTCGGAAAATTCGGAAGGCACTGATTCACTGCCCTAATAAATTCGAGGCAACTTACCTTAATTACCGATATGTTTGCTTGCCTGCTTACTTGTTTGCTTGTTCAAGCCTCTAGCGGAGTCAGTTGGACGAACTACCATTTTATTTGCCTGACGGATCTTGTAAACAACAAACTCTTGTATTTTAAAAGAATGGTCCCTATCAACAGCCTTGAACTGCGCATATTACAACAGTAAAAGACCTATTACTTTGTAATCATAGGATTGTTTAGCAGCCAAGATTGTCCAAGTACCTACTCGACGGAAGCAGGCGACACCTGTACGTGCAACTCCCCGGTATATGCATACAACCTGGCAACCAGCAACCTCTAAGTACGTCGCGTCTCCCAGACGCGTAAATTGTTCAAGCTGTCGCAGAGCAGCAACGACATTTCGATGGCGCCCAATTCCTCAGCAGCAAAGGCCGCGGAGCCTTCATTACGGCGCAAACGAGTTCCCGCGGGCGTCTCGAGGACCGATTCTGACGACGAGCTCGTCGTCGACGATGTTCCATGGGAGTGGATCTACAATACTGAGCCAGCTGCCGAGGACCAACCCAACGAAGCGCAGAGCGATCGGAAAAGGAGAAAGGTGTCAGGAGACAAGATTGTGGGCGCGCGGATCGGCCAGTTCGAGTGCCGAGTCGGAGACTGCGTTCTGCTGAAGGCGGATGGGTCGAATGAAGCTTGGGTAGCCCTCATCTGCGAGTTCGTCGATGATGACGGCGATGGGGAGAAGGCGGCCAATTTCATGTGGTTCTCAACCGAGAAGGAGATCCGAAACAAGGACAAGAAGCGCTCCGACTTCCACTGGGTACCGACACTGCACAACAACACATTCGCGAGAGAATACTAGGCTGACCGGTTTCTAGAACGAGCTCTACGTCTCGCCATCATGGGACATCAACCCCCTGGCCTCGATCAACGGCAAGGCCAAGGTTACCTCCCTCGATGTCTTCCTTTCGAAATACCCACAAGGCCGTATCCCACGTCAATCTCCCGACTTTGGCAAGACCTTTGTCTGCCGCCGAGGCTGCAACACTCGTACGGCCACCTACACCGACGAGTTCATATGGGAGGAGGTTTACCGTAGCGAGGACGACATTTATTCTCTGATAGAGCTAGTGGAAAATGGAACCAAGGCGACTCGAAAAAAGAGAAAGGTTCGGAGTCCGTCTCCCCAAGACGCTCCCTACCACCCTCCTCCTCAGACACCGACGAAGACAGGCCGGGGTGTGGCAACGACACCACAGTCCCGGAGAAGTCAAGCCGAGCCGGGATCGCGGGTAAAAAGGTTTGTGAAAGCTCCCCTTGTATATCACTATTTGGTATTGACCAGTGACTGCAGGAGCGCCAGCAAAAGGCTCGAATTTACCCCATTAGCTACCCGAAAGCTCTCACCAAGCAACATCGAATCGTCACCATTTCAAATAGCCCGCTCTCGACTCCATGTTTCCTCTGTCCCAACCAGTCTCCCCTGCCGAGAAGGCGAATTCTCTCTCGTTTACTCCCATCTTGAGGCCGCCATCACCGATGGAACTGGAAACTGCATCTACATCTCTGGCACGCCTGGAACCGGCAAGACGGCCACGGTCCGCGAAGTCATCTCGCGACTCGAGGAGGCTGTGGGTTCCGACGAACTCGATGACTTCATCTTCGTCGAGATTAACGGTATGAAGATCACCGATCCTCATCAGTCTTATACGCTACTGTGGGAGGCCCTCAAAGGCGAACGAGCGAGTCCTGCACAGGCTCTTGATCTCTTGGAGCGGGAGTTCAGCAATCCCAGTCCGCGACGAATTCCGTGTGTTGTTCTGATGGATGAGCTTGATCAGCTGGTCACCAAGAATCAGGCTGTCATGTATAATTTCTTCAACTGGCCGACACTGCGGCACAGTCGTTTAATCGTTCTCGCCGTCGCCAACACTATGGATCTTCCCGAGCGAACGCTCAGTAACAAGATCAGTAGTCGTCTAGGTATCTCACCAAAGTCAACAGTGTCCACTACGTTTACTAATCACTCTCGATAGGTCTCACTCGAATCACTTTTCCCGGATACAACCACGAGCAACTTATGAGGATTATTCAGTCACGTCTGGAGGGAGTTCCTGGCAAGATTGTAGACCCGGATGCTATTCAGTTCGCTAGTCGAAAAGTGGCGGCCGTCAGCGGAGATGCCCGTCGAGCATTGGACATTTGCCGCCGAGCTGTCGAGCTCGCCGAAGCCGACGTCCCTGGCGATCCCACCACGCCCAGCAAGCGAGAGCGACTGGCAGAGTCCCAGGGGCAACTACGGGGCATCGGACGAGTAACTATTGCCACTATCAAAAAGGCCATTAACGAGGCCACCACCAATCCCATTCAGCAACACCTCCGCGGTCTTCCTGTCATGTCCAAACTCCTCATGGCAGCGCTGCTATTGCGTACCCGTCGGGCGGGCCTGGCCGAGACGACATTTGGCGAGACTCTCGATGAGATTCACCGGGCCTACCTCCGAGCTCCGCCTGCGTTGCCCGGTATGGCACAAGTCCTTTCCAATGGCCTGAAGGGAACACAAACCAGCGGACACCGCCAGATGTCGAGGCCTGGCCATATCCATGCGGCGGCTCTCGACCTGGTGGCGGCTGGCCTCATAAACCTCGAGGCCCATCGCGCGGAGCGGTCAAGCAAGCTGCGTCTGGCCATCGCAGACGACGAAGTGAAGATGGCACTCCGTGACGACGGAGATCTTAGAGCCTTGGGTATTGGTGTATGATGTATGTAATAATAAGAGGCTTAGAGAGGGCTGATCCGGAGCATGATTTAGCAATCCGGACATTGATTAGATGGGAGCCTCGCTGGTGTCTAAAACTTCCGATGTCCCAGAGTTGGCTTCCAGTCCAAGGGATGCGTCTCCTCAGTTGCAGTTTCATCCTGCTTCCAGATTTTGACTATAGATTTCATTAGTAAATAATAGAATGTGATTGAATTGAGTAGAATGCTTACTTGTCTTGTCGGCCTCACCGCAAATTAGACGCAGTCCAGAGCGGTCAAAGGTCGAGCTCATGATTCCTGCCTCAGCGTCCAGTGAGCCAGGCTGTGCGGTGGTGTCGAGTGACTGGAAGCGGTGACCAGACTTCCAGTCCCAGAAGCTCATGGAGCCGTTGTCGGCTGCAAAAAGAGTCAGTACGATGTCTATGCGCGACGGTCACGGCGGAGGACAGAGGAAATACGTACCTCCAGAGAAGAAAACATTCTGCTCATTGACGCTCATCGTGTTGATGATGGCGTTGTGGCCCTCAAAGTTCTGCATGAAAGCACCCTCGGGACACTTCCACTGCTTGATGCTTCCGGTGCTGCCACTGGCAAACGTGAACTCGGAAGGGTGCACGGCGAGGGCTCGAACACCCTTCTTATGGTGGGTGAGGACGCCCATTGTCTTTCCAGCAGCGAGATCCCACATTCTCACAGTCGAGTCGAGCGAGCCGGTGATGACCTGAGGGTCAGCCTCCTGGCAGACGAGGTCGGAGACGGTCTGTGTATGTCCCGAGAGGACGTGGATGTTGCTTCTGGTGCGCATGTCCCAAACTCGGGCGACGCCGTCTCGGCCACCGGTAACTAGGACATCGAGTGTAGGGTGAAGGGCGAGGGTGTAGACACCACTCAGATGGCCGTGGTAGTGGCGAATGACCTTGTTCGTCTCGAGATCCCAGCACTTGACCATCTTGTCCTCACCGCAGGAGAATAGGTAAGGGTGTCGGGGGGACACAGCCAGGCCGCGCACGGTACTGATATGACCGGTAAGCGTCAACCTCAGTGATCCTGACGCCAGGTCCCAGATCTTGATGGTGCGATCGCCAGCACCGCTGGCAAACCACTTGTTGCCGGGCTCGACAGCAAGACTGCGCACCCAGCCCAGATGACCGGATATGACCCTCATCAGCTTCCAAGGCGCGTGCCACTCCGGCTTCGGTTGTTGAATAGCCGACATCCCCCTCATCGTCAGACTCATGTTCTGGTGCTCGTTGCTCGCTGTGGACGCAGGCGCCGACACGGCCTTGGATCCTGGAGCAGCCTCGAGGAGTTTGGGAGCTGGGCGACCGGGCGCGCCGGGCCTTGCGACCTTTCTGCCGGGCTGTTTCGTCGGCAACTTGGCGGTGATTGAGGGCGGGAGGGTCTCGACATCGGCGTACTCTGTGCGGAAGCGGCGCTTCAGAAGGGGATCCTCGGACGCGTCGTCGAGCTTCTGGCGCTTTGCGTACTGGTTTTCGGGGGCGTGGGCGAAGAGGCCGCGCGACGCCGTGGCGTTCTGGGCGGCGAGGGCGCTGAGCTGGAGCGCATCCTGGGGCACCTCGGGAGTCTCCATTGTGCGTGGTGGTGCGGCGGCGGAGATGTCGTCGTCGTCGTGGCAGATGGAAAAGTTGGCGCCTTTCAAAAGTTGCGACGGGATTGACGTGAAGGCTGTGCAGCCGCGTGTGGCGCGAGGTGGTGGTGCGCCACAGGCCTTAACAAGGGTTGGTCTGCCTGTAGCCAGGCAAGCTGTCAGTGATACTTGTACATACACACATACGTAACAGAGCTACCTGCCTGGTAACCATTCCCAGTAGCCCTGTACATGGCTTGATCTTTGTTCAACATCACCATAATTTTCTCGCATTTCAGGGCCCATCCTTCTTTCATAGTGGAAAAAATGGACCTGATGGACACCGACAACGATCGCTTTCCTCTGCACACTGCGGCCCGTGAAGGGCGGGGTGAGTATCTATCCCACTCTCCCGGTATCATAAGAGCAAGACTAACAATTTCATAGCCACGGTTGCGGAAGCCTTGCTAAAGGTCAGAGGAAAATCCATCAGCTATCTTGATATCCATAGACTAACGGGAACCACTCAAAAGGCCGACCCTAGGCTCTCGCAGCGCAAGGATGACGATGGCCGGTATCCGGTCCACTGGGCGGCATCCTCCAACAACTTAGACATTATGCTCCTGCTCGCCAACCAGCGGAGTTTCGACCCAGATGTCCAGGTAATAGCGATATCACCAACTATGGTCGATCTATGGCGAAGCTGACACTGTGGGCTTCCCAGGATGAGAGCGGATGGTCTCCGCTCATGATTTCCGCCAGCGTTCCCGACAGTGAACCCATCCTCAAGCTGCTTATCCAGAGGGACGCCGACATTAACCTCAAGAGTAAAACATCCGCTCCCCGAAATGATATCCTACAACTAATGCAGACGAATTTGCGCAGCCGCTAATGGACAGGTAAACTCCCCCCTGGCCCCTCTCCCGGCTGCTCCTCAAGACTTATGACTTGTCTCAACAGACTGCCCTCCACTTCGTGGCTTCCAAGAAGAACTTGGATGTCGCCCGTCTTCTCATCGAAAGCAAACCTCCAGCATCCACTCGCGTCCGCGACCGTCGTGGTCAGTACCCCATCCATCGCGCCGCCGCCGCCGGTTCCGCGCCCATGGTGCTCCTCCTTCTCAAGAACAGGAGCCCCCTGAACGCCGCCGACAGCGAGGGCTACACACCCCTTCACCACGCTATTGCCGAGGGCCACGGTAAGAATGCACCGTCTATCTTATTTTAAATCCAGCCCTTGGCTCCGCTGACACTGTGCGCATAGGAGACACAGCCGTCGCCCTGCTTAAGGAGGGTGCCGACTTTACACTCAAGACAGGCGAAGAGATCTTGGCCATTGATCTGGCTCCAGATAAAGAAGTATGTGCAATTGGAAGATATAAAACCCGTCTTGGCCTCTACCCCCCTTCTTTCCGACCTAAAAAGAAACTCCATCTAACTCTTGATAAAAGGTACGCCAATATGTCATACAGGGTGCCGAGCGGGAGGGTATTGAGCTGTCGGGGTAGCTATGAATACAAGCAAGAAAAAAAAAGACGAAGTGAATCAAAAAGGTCATCCATCTAAGAAACCTCTATCCGCTCATTTGACAGTTCGCTCAACTAGTTCGCGGTACATGGCCTTGACGTCTTGCACATCTGCCTTGAGCTCCTCAACGAGCTCGCTCTTCTCGCCTAGCATTTCCAACGTAGTCTGATATCTTGAGTTGATATTGTTAACCTCGACCTCGAGCTCCGTCACACGCGAGGTGGCCGATTTGGCGGCCTCCAGGTCCTTCATTAATCCGACCATGTCGGTTCTCGCCTCGTCTCGCTGGCCGCACACACGAACCATCTCCTCCTTTGCAGCTACCTTTTCGGCTTCTAGTCGGCGGATTGCAGCGCTCATCCGTTCAACTAGTTGCACCGATGGGCCAGCTCCCACCGTTGACACCGATATCATATCCTGCGCCACATTTCGTGGGGCAGATGAATCGAGGTCGTCGTCTCGGTCTGCCGGGGGCGAGGTAGCTCGAGGTGACTCGCTGAGCGGTTCGAATGGGGACAACGGAGGGGGTGGTATTCCCGTACCCAAAGTAGAAAGTGTGCTGGTTCGAAGAGGAGGCTGGTTCGAGAGTCGTCGACCGAAGAACATGCTCTCGGCAGGGCTGTCGGGGATGCTACTAGGAGTAGGGGACCGTCGTGGCGGTCGGCCGGGCACAGGAAGGCCAATCAAGTCGGAGCTGAAGGTTCGAGGCACGGAGAGCAGTGGTGATTCGGGGCGGCTCTGGCCTCTGAACATTGATCCAGCAACATCATCCGCCCACTGCCGCCGCTCGACCTCGACTGCTAGATCTTTACTGATGGAGCGTTGTTGTTTCTCCAGGTCTGCTCGTGCTTGTTCGAGGGCTGTCTCGGTGCTCATGGATTGGACGCGTAGAGCAGCGAGTTGTTCACGGCATGTCTCAAGCTCCTGCTGGGCAGTTGAGAGTGCGGGGTTTACATCCTGTAACTCATCTTCAAGACGTCTGCAGCGACTGGCCTATAAAGGAGTAAGTACTGGGCTAAGTCAGTACTCCAGGGAGGACTTGGCTAACTTACCGAATCTCGAGCCTTCTTTCGCATTTCCGACTCTCGTCGCTGGGCCTCGTCCCTCTCCTTTTCGAGATTTGACACCTTGGTCAGTAGGGAGGCTTCGATACCTTGCCAGTTATCGCTGGCTGAGGCATACTGTGACTGCAAGGTCTCGATCTGCCGGATCAGCTTAATCTGGGACTCGCCTCCAAAGCCCGACGACGCCTCCTCAGCAGTCGCTCGCATCGCTTCTAGTTTGCTTTCGGACGCCAGAAGCTCCAGTTTGAGCTCCTCTTCCACATTGCGGTTGCGTTCGACAGCACGGTCCAACTTCTCCTGCCACTCTAAGCTGTCTAGACGCGCCTTGTTTGATAGCGTTTCGTTTTCTTTCTGTAGACTTGAAATGGTATCTTCAAGCTCCTTTTGCCTGGCTCGCTCCACGGCTAGCGCTTTGGCACGGGCTTCAATGCTCGCCAGCTCGGCCTGTTCAGCATTCGCCTTCGAGTCCTGTTCTAGCCGTCTGTAGGCCGCGTCTTTGGCCACATTGTCCTTTTTCAGAGCATCAATCTCCTTTTGTAGAGCAGCGCTCACTTTTCGCACCTCTTCATTTAGCTTCTCTTGCTCCTCGTTGCTATTCATGTGGTTGCGTATGGCCTCAGCCTCTGCAGATGCCTTCTCTTTTCCCTTCTTGAGTTCATCAAGCTGCTTCTCATTGTCCGTAAGCTGAACGCGCAGCTTTCGGATGGCGGTTCGAAACTTTTGCTCGGAGGTGGAGAGTTTCCGACCCTCCTCCATTAGTAGCGCAATCTTCTCATCCTTTTCGGCTAGTTTCCACTCGACGCTGCCAGACGGGGCGGCCGCTTTGCTTTTCTTTGCGGTTTCCGTAGCATTCTTAGACAGGTATTGCAGCTTGGCCTGGAGGGTGTCTATTCGCTCGACGTATTCTTGAATCTCCTCTTGCTGACGGGCCTGGATGGTCTCGAAGTCCTCATTGGATTGTGAAGTATTGGCCTGACGTTCAGTAGGGGGCGCTAGTGTTGGACTATCCTTCGGGGCGTCCTGCCGCTGACTATCTTGCTTTATGGTGTCCCTAAGTGTATCCTGGTTCTTGGATTGTTGCTCTTGAATATCTTGCTCCTTCGTCGCCTGGGGTTCTTGCCTCTTGGTTTCCTGCTTCTGGGAATCTTCTTTTTTGGTGTCGTCGATGCTCACTTGCTCCTCAGGTTCCCGTTTTTGGGTGACGGGCTCGGACTGACTCTCGGATTTGGTTTCGGGCTTGACTTCATGCTGGGATTTCACTTCGTTGGCAGCCTCATGGTTTGTGGGAGGTTCAGGTGTGGATTTGGGAGCAAGCTCGGGCATGGATTGCTTGGGAGGTTCCTGCTTGACGGTGACATCCCCATTTTTGGAGTTCGTGGAGGCATCTGGCGTCGGTGTCGCCGAGCGCTCGAGATCAGGCGGAGCATGTTTAGACTTGTTCGTCTCGGGAGTCTCCTTGGTAGGCGGCGTCTCGGGAGAAGGGCCTTTGTCCATCGAGGCGCGAGCCGATGAGGTGGGGCTGGGTTGGTCAACGGAGCTGCGCGGGGAACCTCCGGCCTGGGCGTTCCTGGCGGCGACGGCCTTGGCTAGGCGAGCTTGTAGACGGTCGTTGGCTCGGGAGGCGGGTTTGTTGGGGGCTGTGAGGGTGAAGGATTAGCTGGTGGCCACGTCGCGAAGACGACTAGAGGAGAGGGACCGCAGGGACGGGACAAGAAGCTCGCGGAGACCACGACAACGGAAGAGCAACGCACCAGGAGCTGGTTTGGCAGCTTGCATAGCGGGCTGGGGAGCAGGTTTGGCGGCAGCTGCGGGCTTCGCGGCGGCCTGCAGTTGGCGCTGGCGCTCGGCTTCCTCGCCCTCGGTGAGCATGTTGTCAAGCCGGGATTCGACGCCAGCGACAGCCTGCGAGAGGAATGAACCCCAGCGCGACGCCGGCTGCTTGCCCGGCGCGGCCATGATGGAGGAGGATGGGTTGACGATCTGGACTGTCGGGGACGGCGGGCGGGCGGGTGCCTGGTCGTGTTGCCTCGTATCGGGCGGGTTGGTTGTCGAGCTGACTGGTTGTCGAGCTGGCTGGTTGTCGGGCAGTCGGGTAGTCTTGTCAAGTTGTCTCGTCGTGTCGCCTTTGTGCAGCGCGGTTGCGTGGTCGGTCGTCAACCCTCAGCGGTCGGCCATCTGTCGCTCGAAGATGGGGGTCGGGAGGTGAGGAGAGAAGAGAGCGCAGAGGATCGGGGCGGAGGGTCGATCGTTGGTCGTTCAATCATGCAGGAGCTGGAGGAGGATGTGGCTTCGGGGCTCGGCCAGCAAACTACACGAGGTGTCGTCAGCCCTGCGACTGGGGTACGTGTTGAGTGTGAGAGGTTGACGTGGAGTGGTGGGACGGATTTGGTTGATTAATACCTACTCAGCACGAAGTACTGGTTGCCTACACTACCTGAGGTATGCGCGTCATGTACCGCAGAAATGAGGTATCCATTTACACTGCCGACAGAGAAGAGTCGCATTACAGAAGAACACCGAGGGTCAGAGGAGGTCAATCAACTGAGAAACGTACGAGGTATTACCTGCTAAATACCTCGATATTTATCCCCAAGTCAACTCAGATGCCCCCTTAATACTTGAGTTATAGGGCAGACGTTCAATGTGTTTTTTTGGGGGGGTTTTTTTTTGGGGGGGGGGGGGGGCTTCAGGCGCTTCCTTGCTACTGCTGTATGATGCGTGCCAAGTTCGGAAAGGTCTCTCCTACTATCTAATTTAGGTCGACAGACCAACCAACCTTAGGTGGAAAGTCAATAGATTCCACTGTTCCAGGTACCAGAGCGAAGCTCTACTTCGGGCACAACCGTGACAACCATGGCAACCACACTTCTCCGCCCTCCCGCTCCGGCCCGAGCAGCCGAATCTCTCCTGGACTCTCTTAGCACCCACTAACTTACATCGTCTACTCTGGCAAGATCCGCAACATGTTCATAATGTTCATCAATAAGTCACAGTCAGGTTCAACGCCAAGTCTTCGGAGTTTTCAAAAACAACAATAAGCAATAAATTTCGTTCTTCTTCGGGCTACAGAAAACCCAAAGTCGGTATCGTACTAGGCTGCTGCTGTATGGATACACCATACTCGTACAACACAAGAGCTAAAGCCACCTTCGGCATGCAGTTGGAAGGTAAGATAAGGTAAGGGAGAATATGTTGCCATTGCCGATAACAGCAGCATCTCTCCCTCTATATCCTCTCATTCCACCATGTCCATCTCATGCACCGCTCACTCACTCACTCACTCACTCACACGCCGCAGCTTCCCCGGGGTATACACGCCGTGTCGTCAACGCCCTCAACCCTATCCCTTTCCCGGCAACGGCGAATGCCAAAAGGGGGTGAAGAGAAGGATGGACTGCCGCAGAACCATTCATCCCATGCTAAACTCCCGAAAAGACGCGCTGCGTGCCCTGCACAATGCCCAAAATCCAAAACTCTCAAATCAAACATCGGGTCCCTTATATTTCCTGCCCTGTCCCAGCGACAAGCGACAATGCCGTGAAGGCTGGTAGTCGTCATGTTGGTTTGGTCGTCGTCATGTGGTTCGTCATAGTTGTCGTGGTAGTGATGGAAAACAATTAAAAAAAAACACTCAGAAACTCGCTCGCTCAGTAGTACATCCCATGTATCCGTCGCCCATGCTATCCCAAACTTGATCTTTCTTTATCCTGTCATCTTCCTCCACCAGCTGGTCCGAGTCGGCTGGGGCTCGACATACGTCGAGCTGCGACGGCTCTGGTAACGCTCGTCGCTTCCCTCAGATCGTTTCTCACGATCCTCTCGCCTCACTCGCCGCCGCGGCTGATCGTCCGTGTCCTCCGGCGTCCCATCTCCCATCTTGCCTCGCCGCCGGGCTCGCCGACGTTCACGGGCTGCCTGCTCGTCCTCTCCAGCGTCCTCGGCCTGTCCGCTTTCCTCCGGTGGCGGCGGTGCATCCGAGACTTCCTTGACCCAGGAGGACGTTCCAGAATGCGGCCATGCTGGGGGCTCTCGCTCCTCACGCCGTCGGGAACTTCGTTTGCCGTATTCATCGGCTGACTCGCCGCCCTGTCGACGGTTTCCGCGGCGGTAGGCCTCCCCGATCTCCTCGGGCTCCTCTGCTTGGGCTGCCCTTCTGGCCTCACGTCGGCGACGGCGTTCAGGGTCTTCTTCGGGGGGGTCGACTTGGCGAGATCGTCGACGATCGCGTCTGGCGGCCCTGCGGGCCTCCTCCTCCTCCTCCGCTGCTGCGGCGGCGGCTGCAGCCTCTTCCTTCTCTTTCCGCAAACGACGCCTCTCCTCTCGCCGAGCCTCACGGTCCTCTTCAACCTGCCGTTCCTCCTCTTCACGTTGACGAGCAGCCCGTCGCTCTGCGCGACGCGCATCTCTCTCCTCCTGCTTCCGCGCCTCCCTTCCCTCATCCCTTCGAGCATCAGTCTCGGGATCGCGGCGTCGGTGGCGCTCACGCCGGACGTCGTCTCTATCACGCCTTGGTTCCTCTTCCGCACGACCACCAGCCTCACGTTCAGCCCGCTTAGCTCTGCGGGCGGCGCGTCGGGCCTCTCGCTCAGGATCGATAACTTCTGCGTCGCCATCCATCTGTGCGGCGCGCAAGGCCTCGTCATCGGTCGTTGCGTAGGTATTGCGGCGCCTTAGTGGCTCTGGACGGTCAGAACGCTCTGCCTTGGACGCCCTGAGCCCTGCGAAGAGACCAGTGAAGCCGGCCTTCTTCGTGCTCGATAAGCCGCGCTTGAGAGGGATTTCGGAAGGGCCGTCGGCATCGACCATGACGATGTCTTCATCGGGTGGGGATCGCCTTGACCGTCGGCGTTCAGGCTTTTCGGGGCTTTCAGGATCCAGAGCTCCGGACATTTCAATATCTTCGTCTTCTGGTCGCGTTTTGCGGGACCTTCTCCTGCTCGACCTGTCCTTGTCCATGCCGAGGATCTTGCTTGCCTTGTCGGGGACATCTTCAGGAGGCGGGGATGCGAGGCCACGAGCCGATGCTGAGTTGCGGCGCTTATTGCTCATGCTGCCCCTTTTCTCACGCGTTGACGGTTGGCGAGTGATGGGCGGCGTGCTGAACATGGGGGGCACCCGAGATCGTGCTGGGGTCTTGTCCGAGGAAGATCCCTTGGAGGATACCATCTCCTCCTGGTCCATTCGCTTGCCTGACTTGGATTTGGACTTCGACTTGGAGGACCTCCTCTTCTCCTCGCGCGGGATGGCGGTTGAAGCGGCGGTTGCGGCGGCGGTTGCGGCGGCAGCGGCTGACCACTTGTTCCACGAAGATCCCTCGCGGTTGGACTTGGGCCGCTCCTTCCTAGAGGATCTCGGCTCGGGCGGAGGTGTCAACGGAGGGTCCGTTGGCGGATCGGGAACGGGTGGTGGCACTTCGATAGCTCGTCGGGGTTTGCTCTTCCGACTCTTCTTGGGCCTCCTGGGCGCCTCGATTACCTCCATGACCTGAGGCTCCTCCTCTGCAGGGTCCTCCTCTGGCTCCTCTGGCTCTTCTGGCTCATCAGCGGGAGGTTCTTCCTCAGCAACTTCAGGGGCTTCCCTGTCGGCGACCTCCTCGTCGTCGTCGTCATCGTCTTCTTCCTCTTCCTCTTCAACAACCGCTTTTTCTGCAATTTCCTCTTCAGCATCAACGTCCTCTTCATCGACCTCCTCGTCCTCTTCAACTTCCTCTTCGTCAGCGGGCGATGCGGCGGCGGGCTCCTCGTCAGCAGCTTCCTCTTCAACGGCAACCTCCTCCTCCTCCTCCTCCTCCTCCTGTTCCTCCTCCTGTCCCTCCTCTTCTTCCTCCTCTTCATCCCCACCCTCATCAGGAGTCTCATATGATTCATCTTCATCCCGAGCTCCACCCTTCTCTCCAGCCTTGAGGATTTCTTCAATCTCGTCCGGGTCGAGGTCGAGGTCGATATCCAAATCGGGATCCGCTTCAGCTTCAGCCTCCGCCTCCATTGCGGCAGCCTCCTCAGCCCGCTGGGTGGTGTTTTCGGTCAGTATGTTGAACCGTTCTGTGTCTTTCCTGCCAAGCTTGCCCTTCTTTGCCTTCTTGGCTGTCAGGGTCGCAAGCTCAGCATCCTCGGCTTCAGCGATTGCGGCGGCTTCCGCCTCAGCTGCTTCTCGCGCAGCCGCCTCCTCTGCCTCCGCGGCGGCGGCGGCTTCAGCGGCGGCAGCTTCCTCAGCTTCTAATGCAGCTCGCTCCTCGGCTTCAGCAATGGCGGCGGCTTCAGCTTCAGCAGCGGCAGCTTCAGCTTCGGCAGCAGCCTGCTCCTCAGCGCGCTTAGAGGCATTCTCTGACAGGATATTAAATCTTTCCATATCTTTCCTACCAAGCTTTCCCCTCTTGGCTTTCTTTGCGTTTAATATTTCAAGCTCAGCCTCCTCCTCCTCAATACGAGCAGCAGCTTCAGCCTCAGCCGCCTCTGCAGCAGCAGCCTCCTCTGCAGCGGCAGCCTCCGCAGCGGCAGCCTTTTCAGCGGCGGCGGCCTCGGCAGCAGCTTCTGCAGCAGCAGCTTCTTCTGCGTCCCTGGCAGCTTGCTCTTCAGCACGCTTGTCAGCCCTCTCTGTGAGGGTGGCAAACCTCTCAGTATCTTTCCTGCCAAGCTTACCCTTCTTCACCTTCTTCGCCTTCAAGTCAGCAAGTTCGGCCGCTTCTTTCTCAATCTTAGCGGCAGCGGCTTCAATCTTAGCGGCAGCGGCTTCAATAGCAGCAGCTGCCGCAGCTTCAGCAGCAGCAGCTTCGGCCTCGGCAGCCTCCTCAGCAGCGGCAGCTTCGGCAGCGGCGGCAGCTTCGGCAGCAGCAGCTTCTTCTTCGGCAGCAGCTTCTGCAGCGGCGGCGGCTTCTTCAGGGTCTTCAACAACTTCGACTTCTTCAGCCTCCTCGTCGGCTGGTTCCTCAGCCTCTGCGGCTTCCTTGGCAGCATGCTCCTCAGCGCGTATGGCCGCATTCTCGGTCAGAATATTGAATCTCTCGGTATCCTTGCGACCCAATTTTCCTTTCTTGGCCTTTTTCGCTGATAGGGCTGTAAGCTCTGCTTCTTCTTCTGCAGCGATGGCGGCAGCCTCGGCGTCGGCAGCCTCTTTCGCCGCAGCTTCTTCATCGGCGGCGGCAGATTCATCGTCAGCGTCGGGAGCTGCTTCTTCAGGTTCTTCTCCAGGCGGATCTTCATCTTCTGGAGGAGCTTCTTCCTCAGCCTCCTCAGCCTCCTCCTCCTCCTCCTCCTCCTCCTCCTCAGCCTCAACAGGCTCCGGGGCTTCCTCCGGGTCAACTACTTCTTCTGCAAGAACGGCCTCTTCTGCTTCGCGGGCGGCCTTTGCCTCGGCACGCTGAGCAGCATTGTCAGTCAGAATATTGAACCTCTCCGTATCTTTCCGACCAAGTTTGCCCTTCTTGGCCTTCTTGGCTGACAATGCGGAAAGCTCCTCTTCTTCGATCGCGATAGCAGCGGCCTCCTCTGCCGCAGCGGCTTCTGCTGCCGCAGCCTCCTCGGCCTCTGCTGCTGCTGCTGCTTCTGCTGCCGCAGAAGCCTCCTCGGCCTCCTTTGCTGCTTGTTCTTCCGCGGCCTTCGCGGCTCTTTGGTTGGCATTATCCGTGAGGAGGTTGAAGCGTTCAGTGTCTTTCCTGCCAAGTTTGCCTTTCTTTTCCTTCTTAGCAATAAGAGTGGCTAGCTCTTCTTCTTCAGCAGCAATTATAGCAGTCTCTTCTGCTTCAGCAGCCTCGGCAGCCTCAGCAGCAGCAGCCTCCTCAGCAGCAGCAGCCTCCTCAGCAGCAGCAGCTTCGGCAACAGCAACATCTTCGGCGGCAGCATCTTCGGCAGCCGCAGCTTCTGCAGCGGCTGTATCTTCCGCATCTCTAGCAGCTTGTTCATCTGCTGCCTGCCTGGATCTCTGGGCGGCATTGTCGATAAGGATGTTGTATCGGTCTGTGTCTTTCTTGCCCAGCCTGCCCTTCTTGACTTTCTTTGCCTCCAAGGCGGCCAACTCGGCCTCCTCTTCAGCAAGAGCAGCAGCAGCTTCAACCTCTGCAGCTTCCTTGGCGGCAGCTTCTTCGGCTTCAGCAGCTTCTTGAGCAGCAGCCTCCTCAGCAGCAGCAGCCTCCTCAGCAGCGGCTTCTTCTGCCGCAGCGGCCTCTGCGGCGGCGGCTTCTTCTGCCTCGACCGCAGCTTGTGCTTCAGCTGCCCGCTCAGCTCTCTGAGTGGCGTGTTCGGTCAGGATATTATAACGATCTGTATCCTTCTTGCCCAGCCTGCCTTTCTTTACCTTCTTAGCCTCAAGGGCAGATAGCTCGGCTTCTTCCTCTGCGGCCACAGCAGCTTCCGCCTCTGCTGCTTCTGCAGCAGCAATTTCTGCAGCAGCAGCTTCTTCAGCGGCCAGAGCCTCTGCCTCTGCCTCTGCAGCCTCCTGAGCAGCAGCCTCCACGGCAGCAGCAGCTTCTTCGTCAACAATGAGTTCTTCAGGGATTGAATCTTCTGCATCTTCAAACACATCTACATCGTCGCCATCGTCCTCGGGGGGGCCGTCCTCAGGAGCAGCGTCGTCCTCAGGGGTAGCGTCATCCTCGGCTGCAGCGTCGTCCTCGGGCTCAGCAGCTGCATTAGCAGCAGCTTCCTCGTCTGCAAGTCTCTGGGCTCTCTGGGCGGCATTGTCGGTAAGGATATTGTAGCGATCTGTATCCTTCCTACCCAGTTTGCCCTTTCTTTCCTTCTTGGCTTCAAGGGCAGCTAGTTCTGCTTCCTCTTCGGCGACAATAGCAGCTTCGGCCTCAGCAGCCTCAGCAGCAGCAGCCTCTTCAGCTTCCTTAGCAGCTTGCTCCTCAGCAGCTGCTGCGGCAGCCTGGGCAGCAGCTTCTTCCTCGGCTACCTTCGCAGCCCGAGTCGCAGCGTTTTCACTGAGGATATTGAATCGATCTGTATCTTTCCTGCCCAGCTTGCCCTTCCTCTCTTTCTTTGCTTCAAGGGCAGCTAGCTCTGCATCTTCTGCTGCAATAGTAGCGGCTTCAGCCTCAGCAGCTTCATTTGCGGCAGCTTCCTCAGCAGCGGCAGCTTCAGCGGCAGCAATCTCCTCCTCCGCCGCCGCAGCCTCTTCTGCTGCAGCTGCCTCTGCAGCGGCGGCTTCTTCTGCCTCTGCAGCGGCGGCGGCTTCTTCTGCCTGCAGAGCTGCTTTCGCCTCAGCCTCAGCCTCAGCTCGTTTCGCAGCGTTCTCAGTCAGAATGTTGAAACGATCAATATCCTTCTTGATAAGCTTGCCTTTCCTTGCCTTCTTACTAGTCAGAGCTGCCAGCTCTGCCGCTTCCTCAGCAATAGCAGCAGCTTCAGCCTCCTTTGCAGCAGCTTCAGCCTCCATCGCAGCGGCTTCTTCAGCTTCGGCAGCTCCCTGAGCAGCAGCTTCGGCTGCAGCAGCAGCTTCGGCGGCAGCAACTTCTTCGGCGGCAGCGGCCTCTGCAGCAGCGGCCTCTTCTGCTTCTGCAGCGGCAGCAGCCTCGGCGGCAACGGCGGCAGCCTCGGCCTCAGCAGCAGCAATCTCTTCCGCCTCTTTGGCGGCATAATCTTCGGCGTCTCTGGTTGCTTGCCCAGCACGTTGGTTGGCGTTCTCAGTCAAAACATTAAACCGTTCAGTGTCCTTCTTGGTAAGCTTGCCTCTCTTCGCCTTCTTAGAAGCCAAGGCAGCTAGTTCTGCCTCTTCCTCGGCGATGGCGGCGGCCTCGGCCTCCTTGGCGGCAGCAGCTTCTGCTTCGGCGATGGCGGCGGCTTCGGCGGCGGCAGCAGCTTCAGCAGCGGCGGCCTCTGCTGCAGCACTTTCTTCAGCCTCCTTAGCTGCCATCTCTGCACGTTGGTTTGCGTTTTCAGTAAGGACATTGAAGCGGTCCGTATCTTTCTTGCCAAGCTTGCCCCTTTTCGCCTTCTTAGCAACTAAAGCAGCCAACTCCGCCTCCTCTTCGGCAAAAACTGCAGCCTCTGCCTCCTTAGCAGCGGCAGCTTCATCAACAACAACGTCCTCAGAATCTGCGGGTGGGCCTTCTGCTGGAGGATCCTCCACTGGGGGCTCTTCTACCAACTCCTCGACTAGAGGCTCAGTGGGTTCCTCTGGTGGTGGCTCGTCGACGACAGTCGCCTCTGCTAGTGGGACTTCTTCCACTTCCTGAGGTGTTTGAGCTTCTACTCGTAGGGTGGCCTTCTCAGTGAGGATGTTGAAGCGTTCCGTATCCTTCTTGGTCAATTTCCCTTTCTTGAGCTTCTTGGCTGTTAAAGCTGCAAGTTCCTCGTCCTCCTTGGCGATCTCTGCTGCTGCCGCCTCTGCGGCTTCGCGGGCAGCAGCTTCTTCGGCTTCGCGAGCAGCCTGCTCCTCTCCCTCACGAGCGGCAGCCTCTTCAGCCTCCTTGGCAGCTTGTTCCTCAGCTTCCTTAGCAGCAGTCTCTTCTCGCTCCTTGGTGGCCTTCTCCTGAGCTCGTTTCACGGCTTGGCCGACGAGGACCGTGAACCGGGCCGTGTCTTTCTTGGTCAACTTGCCATTTTTCGCTTTCTTCGCTTTAAGGGTTTCGAGTTCCTCCACTTCCTTGGCAAGTTCGGCGGCCTCGGCATCGGCGGCCACAGCCTGAGCAGCTGCTTCTGCCTCGGCTGCCTCCTGGGCGGCGGCCTCCTCGGCGGCGGCAGCTTCGGCAGCAGCAGCTTCTTCGGCATCCTTGGCCGCCTGTACCTCAGCGTCCTGAGCAGCCTGCTCGGCATCGTTGCCACCTTGCTCTGCGGCTCTCTTAGCGGAAGCTTCGAAAAGGATGCTGAATCGATCCTGATCCTTCTTGAGTAGTTTGCCGTTCCTTTTCATCTTCTTGATCGTCAGGGCGGCAAGTTCCTCTTCCTCCTCGGCAATCGTAGCTGCTTCAGTATCAGCAGCCACTTGCGCGGCAGCATCAGCCGCGGCAACCTCTGCAGCCGCAACCTCCTCAGCCGCCGCGGCGGAGGCAGCGACCTCAGCGGCTTCAGCATCCTTTGCAGCTTGTTTTTCAGCTCGCTTGTCAAACTTGGATTGGAGGGCATTGAGACGCTCCTGGTCTTTCTTGATCAGTTTGCCATTCTTTTTCAACTTCTTTGCCGTCAGGGTTGCGAATTCCTCCTCTTCCTTGGCGACTTTGGCTGCTTTGGCATCGGCAGCCTCTTGTGCGGCAGCTTCGGCGGCAACAGCCTCGGCGGCAGCGGCTTCCTCGGCGGCGGCGGCGGCAGCGGCTTCAGCGGCGACGGCTTCTTCTGCTTCCCTAGCAACCTTTTCCTCCGCCTCGCGACTAGAACGTTCATCGGCCCTGGTGGCAGCGCTTTCTTGAAGGAGATTCAGTCGTTCGGTATCCTTTCTCAGGAGCTTTCCTCCTCGTTTGGCTTTCTTTTCGAGCAAGCTAGCAATCTCTTTGTCTTCAGCTGCCGCCTCAGCTTCCTCTGCTTGACGCGCGGCAATCTCTTCGGCCTCCCTGGCAGCTTGTGCTTCAGCTGCCCGTACTTCGGCGAGTGGGTCGGCTGTTTATTGGTCTGGTTAGCAATGTCTACACCAAGAGTGGTTGGGGATAGAGGAGGTAGTCCAGTCAAGGCGCCGTTCTGAGTATTTGGCCTTGTGTTGGAGAAATAATTCCAATACAAGCTATCGTACTTGGCAACCTTGCTGTCCATGCACTCCTCGACATAGTTAGGCTTAATTATCTCACCATTATTGTCTTGTAGGAATTCTAGGGGATCGTCTTTCTTCTTACCAACGGAGTTCCAGAACTCGTCACTGGGCTCCTCGATAGCATTCGGCTTCCACGGGGCAGGCTCGGGAGCCTTTTTCTTCCTACCCAGACCCCAGGAGCTAAAGAACCCACCGCCTTCGCCTCCAGAAGACTCGACGGGTTCAGGCGCAGGGGGGGGGACCTCGTCCAAGCTGATAAGATCGGATTTCTTCTTCTTTCCGGTTCCCCACAGATCCCAGCCGTCATCTCCGGGTTTTGGGGCTTCCTCGGCTTTGTCGTCGCCAAACTCCGGAAATATTGACGTCGATTTCTTGCCAACCTTTTTCGCAAGGCCCCAAGCCGACCACCCGTCTGCAGGTTTCTCCTCTGGCGGTGGCTGAACCTCTGGTACAGGACTCTTTTTCTTGTTACCGAAGGCGTTCCAGAAGTCATCGTTCTCGTTCTTGTCGTTGTCTTGGGTTGGTGGATCTGGTGCTGGTACGGGCACGTCGCTTTCGCCCCAGATTGAAGATTTCTTCTTATCCTTCTTAGACCAGCCATCGCCACCCCACAAGTCATCTGACGGTGGCGGATCGGGTGCGGGCATCGGTGGTTCAGAGACATCGTCCATAATGCCCTTCTTCTTCGCCCTGTCTTTCTTTGAGATTCCCCATGTATCCCAGATATCTTCGGTCTCCTTCTTCGCTGCCGCTGGTTCGGGTGGCGGCTTCTTCTTAGAAGTACCCCAACCCCATGGATCAGGCTCACCAATTGGGTCTTTCTTTTCCTCGATAGGGTCGGATCCCCAAATACTCGGATCCTTTTTCTTCTTGGTGTCCTTTTTGGCGCCGAAACCCCAGGGGTCCTCCTTCTCATCCGGCTTGGCCACCTCGGTGTGCTCCTCCACGTCGCCGAATTCACCGAATGAGAGGCTCGACTTTCCGGCCTTCTTAGGTTTTCCGCGGTTGATGCCCCATGAGCTCTCTTCGATTTTTGTGTCGGCTGTTGCTGTCATGGGGTCGTTTCCGCCTGCGCCGGACCAGTCCCAACCACTGCCTCCTCCCGCACCTCCTCCTGCATCTCCGCCTCCGCCCTCGGCCCCGGGATTCCATTTGGTTCCCCATGTGCCAAATCCCTTGCCGTCCGGGGGACCGAGACCCAGGTCAAGTTTCCCTCCAAGATCATCCCCCAGCTTAATTTCATCGAAAGCGTCGGCGCTGAAGTCAGCGGTGGGTATGCTGGGGAGACCCACGTCAAGTTCGTCCTTGCCCTTCTTCTTTTTCGGCTTGGCTGTGGCGAAGTCTCCCCAGCCGGCATCAGCACCATTCCCACCGTCACCACCACCAGCACCGCCAGCGGCATCGCCGCCATTGCTATCAGCACCAGCACCACCATCCTTGTTGCCCTCGTCGGCAGGAGGTGGCGGGGGTGCGGGAGGCGGCGGGGGAGGTAGTGACTGTTTCGCGGCGCCACCCTTCTTCTTCTTTGCCATCTCGTAGAACCCCTCCTGTGAGTTGAAGTCGACGGAGACATCGAAGGCTGGATCGCTGAGAAGATCATCGGTGGAGCGGCGCTTTCGGGGGGGATCGGATGAGGGAGGTAGTGAGAAAGCATCCATCCATGCCGGCTGATGCGGTCGTGCGTAGTCGTCGGGGTCGTTGGGGTCCATGATGCGATTGGAGGAATCGGGGGGTTCACACGTGCGGGGGATGCAGCGCAACCATTTCGGGGACAAATCAGGGATTATCAGGGCCTTCGCGGCCACATGTCGATGATGTGAAGAAGAGGTCGGGAAGTTCTGAGAGATGGAATGTTAGATAACCTTTGAGGAGGTCGCGTTCCCGTCGTGGTGGGTAACGGGAGGTGGCGTCACAGGTTCCCCTCCGAGAGGGGTCGACCGTTGCGCGCCACCGATGAAGCAGTTAAGCTTTGAGAATGACTCGAGATAGCCAACTGCGCTTGCAACGGCTGCGGCCCGGGAAGGCGGGTGAAGTAAATAATGAAATAAAGCCTAGACATACCTGCCTGCGAGAGCTCTGCGCAATCCATGCATGGGCAATTGTCCCCAGCTGGACACGCAGAGATCGCTCATCCCACCCAGTCGGCGAATGCTGGATCGTTGACCAGCCATATCCGCTTCCTATCCAGCTTTCTGTGAACGCCAAAACGTCGGCCGCGGCCATTGTGGAAGATGGAGCTCGTGCGAAGGCGATGCGACGTCACAATCATGGACGCTGTGGATGGCGGGGGCCGGACGGGAATCGAGGCGGGGATGCTGGGTTGGGAACCCAGGCGAGTTGAAAATGCTGTTTCGAAACGAGGTCGAAATGTCGATGTCGCTTATGGATGATGTTCGTATAAGTGGGCGAAGAGGGTTGGAGAAGGTCGTGCGGAATGTGGTGCGAGTCTCGGGGAATCGTAACGAATCGTGATGCAATGTCGCGCAGGAGAGTGTCGATGTCTTCGACTGTATTTGGTGTCGGACTGCAGCCGACGCGGGGGCACCAGGAAAAAAAAAAAAAGAGGTCGGGTCAGAGTTGGCGTCGTCGATAATTAGTCCTAGGTAACCGGGTAACTATCAATATCCCAGGCGACAGACTCGTCAGCGGCGCCGTCGCTCTTGGGCCAACGCCTAGTTGTGAGTTGTGGGATGCCTTGGGTGGTTGAGCGCTGGACGCACGATGGTCTCGCTCTCTGGCCGGGGTCCTCAGCTCATGCGATGTCAAGTCGAGTTGAACCGCGCCGGGCAGAGGCAGACAAATGGCCAGCGACTTTCTCCCAGATCAAGAGAACGGGATGAGAGGTAAAGGGGAGAATAACCCGGGGCCTTGGAGAGCACAAGTCGAAAAAAGGCCCCAAGACCAAGACAGGCGGGTAGCGCCACGGGCCAATGACGCCGGTGTGCTTGTTTGGATCGTCGGCAAGGCGAATGTCAGTCGCACCAAGCGTAATGCAACGGAGCGACTGGCGGGTGTGATTCGACAGGGCGCCGCCCCATCAACAGCAGCGAGCAAGGCGGGAGGCGATGACTGGCAAGCGAGCGGGTGTTTAATTGCCAGTCGTCTTATCTGTATGTGCCGTTAGTTTGTCTGTCCGTCTGTCTGGCGCGGATTTTGTGTAAAAGCATGTAAGCCATGCGCAACCACAGAAGTCGCCCGTTAAACGTGGGAAGGATCCTAATGCCCCGGGTGGAGCGAGGTTAGGCGATGATGGGTAAGGTACCTACCGCTATTTGACCGGGTCAGGTGAAGATGGGAGGTTGGGTGTAATTATTAGAACAACAAGCGAGTCGAGAAGAATGGAAGTTGGAAAAGAGGGACAGGCCCGTGACTCCTCGATGTCCAGGAGCCACGATTTTCTCTGTCGTTTTTCTCTCTCGACACTTTTCCTTCCTCTCCCTCACTCACTATTTCACTCTTCGTCTCGATTTCCCACCCCCTTGTTGCCAAAGTAGGTGATAATGGCATATGGCAACGCCGGATGCGATTCGAGATGGGGACGGGTGCGTTCAAGCGACGAGGGAAAAAAAAAAGGGGAGTCGTCGAGGTACTTGCCACGAGGGAGGAGCACATATGTATGTGTAGGTACTTTCTGGATGGGGCAGCCATTAAGAAGCGTCGGCGTCGTCGAAGATGCACAACGCACAACGCGCAGCAGCGTGAGTGGCCGGGGAGGGTGTGAGAGCGCGTGCGAGGGAGTAAGGAGTCACGCATAACATTGACGGCATTGGCCCAACCCACCACCAGCCCATTTCTGCCCACCCACCGTCCGTTCGTCGACACACACCATCCACACACCATTGATTCCATTACCACCCACCGAGCAACCAGCTGCTGCAACAGCAGGATAATCCTCCTCCCTCTTCTTGCACGTACCGCACGCCCGTGATCCACCTCGCAAGCAAGCCACCCAGACCTGCAGTCCCTAGCACCTCGACCAACCAGACCCGACGTGGTTGATGCTGCCAGGCCTCCATCTGCAGGGCCAGGCCAGTCAGGCGCTCGCCCTGCTTCGTTGGACCCGATCTTCGCCCCTGCCTAGGCAAATGAAATGCGCCTATGGGCCGTCACCTTCGTTGACTCCATTCCCAACCACCCATATTAGAGACTCGGCATAATCCTGACTTACATACTCGACTCGACCAAATACCGTCCAACAAAGGGTCCAAACTCCAGTAACCACTCTGGCCATATTAAACTTTCTGAGCCGGCGCCGATACTAGAAACAGATACGACGACAGTCCATGGGGGTGTTGGCCGAGGTGCCGGGATGTCCCCTCAAGCATCGGCAGACGCCTTGTTGCCCAACTTGCAAGGCTGCTACCTAATCGCTTCACGCACCATGGAAGGGATATACCCGTTTCTTCCTTATTAGTGTGCACACGTACTTGTTAGTTATTGCAAACCTCTGCCGCCATGGATCTTTAACACAGATCCAGACTTCTTGTCAAGTCTGACGACTTCTAGGGTGATCCTCTGTCTTCCTCCCGACGCCATCAACCGTCCCTTGTTCACCCCTCCGAAAGACCCTGGCCCCGTGGTTCGATCTCCGTGACATCACGCGGGGCCTAGCTTAGACAACCTAACCCAGCCCAGGTCAGCCAGCTGTCGTCGCCGCCAGCGGGCCGAAATATCAAACAAGGTAACAGCCTGAGACATGTATCTGTCGTGTGGCATCTTCTCTGTCTGTGTTCGGACAGTCGTTCTCGGCTAAGGAGGGGTAAAGTCGATGTGTGCGCACACTCCATTTCAAAAACCCTGGTCGCATCTGGCTGTGTGCCCTTATCCATCACTGCGCGCCGTTGAACCATCCGGGGGAAACTCGTCACAGGGCGGGAATATTGCCGAATCTTTCTCTTCCCCACGTCCGCGATCACCCCTTAGACCCTTCTACGCAGATGTTGGCCTCGGATTATGGTGGGACTGGACTCTGGCTGGATCCGTTCCCTCGACGACCGACCAGCCGACTCCAGGGCGCCCAATTCGCACCGGAAGGCCCTTGTCCATCACTCCAACAACCAATATCGACTAGCGGCTGCGGGTAAGGAAAGGGACCATTAAACCTCAACCGCTAACTAGTGGCCACCCCCAGCCCAGTCCTGCCCAGCCGATTTGACTGACGGGAGACCTGGATCGCAGCAAAGACGCACAGGAGATGCACAAGAGACGCACGAAGTCGAGGGTACCAGGTACCGCTACAAGCGGCACTGGGCATCAATACCGCCAACGCAGAAGTACAGTTCCGCTGTGGCATCGTGTAGCCCAGTCGCAGTTGAGTCCAATCCCTCCTCCCAGCCACGAACCCACTGGCGTCCTGCGGCCTGCGGGCAAGATGCAGACGTCGGGAACTAACTGGCGTGTGCTTGGCTGCTATGGGTCCCAGCCCGCCCCACCAGTCCCTGAGTCTCTTAGCCTCGTGCAGCATCCCACAGATTTTGACCCGAACAGGCATCGTCAACTCTCACCGCTTCAACTTGCCATGCCTCTAAAAGCCGCAAATTTTCTGCCGTCCGGGGGGAGGGGCACCAGACGCGTTGTCTTGCTTCCAAAACAGTACCCATGAGCACCCTTGCCCATCCAATCCCGCCCAACCTCTTGTGGCGGTCAGACCCGAAGACGTCCACCTTCGTCATCGCACAGCCTCAGCAGAGGGAGAGACGCAGAGGGAAGGCATGTGTTTTGCGTTTCTGCATCTTGCTGCGTCTCGCTCTGGCTGTCAGTGAGTAGGAGCTATGTCTACTTGACATGCCACCCTTGTCTCTCTTGGCGACGGGAACTGAGGAAACCCTACCTATCAGTCGCATAAGCCTTTCATCCATGCTCTGACCCGCTGGGGGATGCACATGCGTAATATAGCGTCCTTGTTGTTTAAATCTCCGTCTCGATTCCTACGTGGCTCCCGTAAGCCATCAAGTTGGTATGAACAGAGGAGGTCAAGTTCATGCTGCCAACGGAGTTGGTGGACGAGATGGTGCCCGCCACCCTGGAATCGGAAGGCCACGACACTGGTTACAAAGTCTATGTTCCCGTTCGTCAGTTCGTTAAGAACTGCACTGCAATTCCAGACAGGGAATGCCATCCCTCATTGAGCCATTTGTGGTACATGCCATGTGCTACATTAGGAGTGTGAGTCAGTAAAATGGGCGGAGAGATCAACGCTGCTCCACTGCACTTGGCCATCTGATTTCTTATCACGATCCCACTGCGTCAGGTAAGGGTCGTCCCTAAATATGGTTATACAGATCGAAGGGCTATTGTTAGCTTCGATGTTGGCCGGGCCTGTAGTCACTAAGATGCTTATTCCACAGTAGCACGTACATAGTACGAAGGACACTGCAGCATGTGAGTGATCCCGGATAGAGGCAGGGCTGGTGTTCTGCTGGCCAGCGCGCTGTACGTACATACTGCGCAGCATGTAAGTCCATCCATTCTTAGTAGGGTGCGCCCAAATGTCAAACGTCATGCAGGGCCCCTGCAGCCTCACGCAACCCCGACGATGGTTTTCCAGCCTAAGCCAAAACGACTCTGGCGATTCAAAGCAACCAACGAACCACGCTTGCAGATATCTCATATGTTCTGCAAAGAGATACGGTAGTGCAGCTGCGAAATAGATGTTTCTAGCATGTTTCCAACCCACACTGTCTCGGCATGTCATGGGATAACCCCCTCACTCACGGGGCGGACGGAGGACTTAGGACGGAGGATGGACTCGGGGGGTGGTATGGAATTGCATAGGATTGGGCTCCATAATTACTGTATGCTCATTACTTCGATTGCAAACCCCATCTGGGCTAGCCCTTGTCCTATCAATAACACAGGCGCTGTCCATGGCGATGCTGCAGGCTCACTTCAAACTTTGACTGAAGCCTCCTGTTTTGCGCCACTGAAAAGAGACCGCATGCTTTTGCCCCTCTTCAATTTACGTAGGGCTTCGCTCCCAAGAAGAATTGTACATGAATTGACTTGCTGAGAAGGGTGGAATCAGGAGGAGGACGCCGGTGTGTTTATGATCCTGGCATTTCCAGGAGATTTCGACCCATATCTGGCAACTATCCGCAGATGAATTTCCTTTGGCAGAAGAATCCCCGGCGACCTCGGGCATAGATTCGGCGCCAGCGGAGTTCGCCCTACTATAATGGCTTGGCCGCGGGAGGGAAAGGCCCGTGGTGGAAAATGGCAGGACCAAGCGGCACGGGATCCCTCTCAAGTCCGTCCTATCCGAAGGTCATATGGCCCTCTCCTCCCCCCCGAGAAGTAGAAAAATACAACGTTGTATATTTATTAATGATGGTTGTTGCACCGCCCCTTTCTCACATGCCTCCAGTCTCCTCAGCCACGCGCCAAAAGTTAAGCTACCGCCCGAACCGTCCCGGTACGTAGCGGTACAGTAGTGCCAGCGGCAGCGGCAGCGGCAGACGGGTATTTTTATCTCCACTGGAGTGCGCTGGGTGCTCTTCAGCCACGCTCCACGTCCTTCGGCAGATCCGCCCGCCACAGTTCCCCCAATCGGCGGTCGCCTCACTGTCTCATCGCCCTCGTCCTCACTCCATTCATTTCTCACCACCACCACGGGAACGCGATTGACGGCGCCTGTGCTGCAATTGCCATTGCGTGCCCTCCCCTCCCCCCAGTCGCCCGTCCCGCTGCCGGGCGTTGACCTGAGCCACAATCCCGGATCCTCTCCTCTCCGTGCTCCCGTTGATGACCGCAGAGTCGTGCATCGTCGGATCGCACTGAGGCCGAAAGATTCCCCCACTGCCCGTACTGCCCGTGTCCCAAAACGGCGCGCCAGGCTGGGGTCCCGTCATCTTCGGCCCCCGCGGTCTGCTCACTCCCGGGTCTCTGCCTTGCATCAGCCCTGTACCGCGCCTCGCCAAAGGCCGGCAGACCGTTCTCACTGGCAGCAAGATTAAAGCAATTGCTTGGTGTTGTGCGTTGGGGTTGTTGATAATCATCACCATGTCCACGAGGGCAGGCCTCACCTTGCCAGATCATTGCAGCCATCGTTGTCAGCCTCACCACCTCACTCATATTAATATTCATCATTCTCACCATTTACAACTACCATAACTTGGAATCGGCAACATCGTTAACAGAGAAGAGGGACCATAGAGAAGAAGGGCCTCTTAAACCCGCGGTTTCCCTCCGTCTTTGTTACCAAATCACCTCACAACTGCTATCCATTCACGTCTACAACACACGCCACCGGGGCTTTAGTTCAAACCACACACCATGAGATCTCAACGCCTATTAAGCCACTCTATCGCCATCCCCGGCAACCTCCCCCCGGCGGTCCTCATCACTAGCGTCCAATCCTTTATCCCCTTCCTCAGCAACCACAAAACTATGACCCGCTATAGCGAAAACACCCCGTATCCCGAAGCGATCGCCAACGACCCTTTCTTCGACCCCCCTTGGGACGACTCCATCCGCTTCTTCCAAGTCACCGAGCTTGTCACCCTCGCACCGGGCATCAGCAAGGAAGTCACCTATCAGGTCGTCTTTCAACGCATCCCCGACGGCATGCGCTCACGTGCCGAAGCCCCGGCTGGCGTTGTCATCCGCGCCGAGTACACCGTCCGGCCCCGCCCAGGGCCCACGTCCCCCGCCGGATCTGACAGCACCGGCAGCACGGCAACCGCCGTGGGAGACGAATACGAGATCCATGAGGATGTCGCCGTCGAATCCAACTCTCTTATGATGCCCTTCATTGTTGGGTCTGTAGTAACAGCTCATCAAGCTATCTGCAACGGCGTCATTGACGAAGTGTGCAAGAGTTACTTTGGCACTGGAGACCAGTAAACTCCTGCTGGAGAACATAAAGCAACACTCGATGGTGCTAATCTCTCAAAAGAGCCGGACTCGACAGAGGAACAGAGGAAGAATAGGGTAGATGGGTTTCGTTTCTACGTATGGCAAGGGTGCCGGGTGGGTAAACAACTTTTTTTGGTCCAAATGCGGGATGGGGGATTTGGATATCGCACGGCGTTGGGTTGCTTTGGGTAATACGGGGTTGTTGTCTTTGAAGATATCCTGGAAGGCCGCTCGCCTCTACCAAACGGACATGGGAATGGGAAGAGAGCACACGGTTGAGTGGTGGCGAACACTCTTTACTTAGTTGGGAAGAGTAAAATGACATAGACGAGGGGTTGGGGGTGAGATTCCTTGTTTCTCTTCCTATATAGATAATTCAGCCGATTACTTGGCAGGTGAACAGTTATATTTTTGATTAGTTACCAAGGGTGAGAGGCATGGTGTTTCCTAAAGATAACAAGTCTATACCACCTTCGCATTGTGATGTTGAGTTTTTTTTTCCACATCCGTGCTCTCACATCATGACGAGGACCTCGGTAAGCCGAGTGCATGGTGGAAGTGTTGGGATGCGAACGTATCATGTTATCCATCTGATGAGGACTCACAACATCTCCTATATCTAAAATCGTCACAACGCGGTGAAGCGAAACTCGCAGTTAAAACTAGATAAGAAGACAAACATACTCAGTTTGGTATCTATACGCAGTACCGTCTATCCCCGAGCCCTCCCAAGAAAACCAAAGCATTCACATTTACACCGTCCTGTCCAGCCACAGAGGTGTTTTCCTAAGTCGCCGTCATCGGCGCCGAGTCCGTCCGGTATACATCAAAAACAGAGCCATCCAAAAATCCAAAGGCAGATCGCTTATAACAAAGTAAAAGGATGCATCCGTCATCTCCACCATTGTTGGCGGCTGTTAAGGAGCACGAGAAGAGAAGAGAAACCACAGGCAACTGCCATCCGAGTGGGCGCAAACTAGCGACCACCAAAGTCGCTCGCATATCCCATCTCGCCAAAGTTTTGGTTCATTCCCCCTTCACCATAGCCTGTCCCGGGTCCGCTTACGTAGCCGCCGTCGTCAGCTTCGTCGAGGTCGCTAGCATCGAACGACGATCGGCCACTCATTTCATCGTCCATACTTCCACCAACGTCAGGCCCAGACCAGTTCATTTGAGCCAAGACAGGGTATTGCGCAAGCAATGCCGCAGGCAGCATGTAGTTGCCAGTGGCATCCATGGGGTACGCGGTAGAGGGATCCATGCCCATGGCACCAGGAGGAGGGGCCATGTTGTGAGCCATGTTCTGCTGCATCCTCTGCTCCTGCCAGAGTCTCTGCCGTTCCATCATCTCTTCATCCAACAAAGGCTTGATACAGATACGACCAGCCTCAGACCGGAAATGACGACCGAGAGCGTCAGCACGGGCGAACCGCCGTCCACATCCCCATTGGCCACCGACCTTGAGATCACCCTTGCAGACGAACTTCTTCTCACCCGAGTGCAAACTCTCGTGTCGCTTACGGTCATGCTGTCGCGCAAAGGCTTTGCCACATACGGTACACACGAACGGTCGCTCGTCGGTATGGGTCCGTAAATGCGAACGCAAGTTGTAGGCGCGAGTGAATCGCTTGGGGCACAGGGTACACTGGAACGTAGCGGGGTGCTTCTGGACACGCTTGGCCGCACCGCTGTCCTGACTGTTCTGATACTCGGGGTCTGCCAGGCGCAGCGCAATGACATTGTTGGGCACTGCCGACGTAGACTGTCTTCTCCGCGAAGGCGAGGCCGTTGCCTGTCTATCAAGTGGCGAGAGTGACCTGGAGGCATCCGATCGCATTCCTAGGTCAGCACCAAGGGACGTGGACATGCCGTTGCCATTGCTAGGGCGGTTCAACAGTCCGCCACCAGGGTGGAAGGGATCTGTGACAGCTCGAGGCCGGGATCTGGGGCGACCTAGGGAAATGTTAGACAAGTTTCATGTGGTCAAGACGAGGAAACCTACCTCGGTCGGGGGGCGTCAAGGAGTCTTGGTCCATGCGCGGTTTGGGAGCCTCAAATGTGCTGGGCTTGGAGTTCGTCGGCGCAAAATCAATGTTGATTGCCGGAGGCGCCATCTGGGATAAGTCGGGTCCACTGGACTGGAGGGTAGGGAAAGCCTCAACGGACCCCGGCATGTCTGGGTATCCGGAAGGCGCTCCATATCCATGGTTCATGGGTGCCAGACCGAAGCTAGGCTGCTGGGTCATATCGGGCATTTGTTGCGGGACTATGCGAGGGCTGATGGCCGGGCTATGGGACGGGCTTCGGCCCTGGTGACCAGGGCTGTTGTCCGAAATACTGAAGTTGTTCATACCCATTACAGACTCGTACATGCCGCTGTCCGTGGGACGCTGGTTGGGAGAGTGGCCACCAACATCTCCATCAAAGGTATCGGAGCTGACGAGGTTTGGAGATGGGGCAACTGAAGACACGTCCGAGTACTCTGAGGGAGTGCGACGGTGGCCCTGGAACTGAGGCTGGGCCCAGTCGCTCATGTGATTCGAGAGCATTGCTGCCTCGGGGCCGAGTGAAGCATGTCTCGAGTGACCGCCGGGTGGGGAGGAGAACTGGTGCTGGTTGAAGGCGGGCGACTGATGGGCCGAGCCGGGATGGTGGCCGTCGGGTTGGAGGAGATGAGGGGGGGTCGGAGAGTGATGGGTCTGCGGGGACGTCATGTTGTTGATGTCACTTGGATTGAGTGTAGGTTGATCGAACAAAGGAGCGTTGAAGTGATCGCTCTGACCGCCAGAGGGCGGGAAGAGTGAAAAATCACCGTCGTTCAGGTTAGGAGACAGGTAGGCGGGTTGCGCCTGAGCGTTGTAAGGCAGCGTGGTATCGGAGCCGGTGGTCGGCGCCGGCTGGCCAAAGGGAGAGGTGTTGTTGGGATCGAAGGCAGCGGGGTCGGCGAGGCTGGCCTGGGCGAAGGGGCTCTGTTGCTGCTGGGGGGGCGGCAGTGAGGGGGACAGCTGGGGGCTAAGGAAGCCGTTATTCCCGTTGTAAGAGTCGAAGGAGTTATTGTTTGCGGTCGTGAAGGGCTGCTGAGCGGATTGATCCAAGCCGAGACCAAGACCGACTGATGACTCGTTGGGTGGGTATGGGGTCGGCGATGGGGAGTGAGATTGACTTATATGAGGCTGATGATGGCCGGCCGAAGGTGACCGGCCTCGTTGAGCTTGTTGATCCATGATGTTGCCGAGTTTAGAAGCAGACGAGGCAGACTCCCGAGTCAGCCTTCAGGCACCGTGGCGATGCCGGGGGGCTGTGCGCTCACGGGTGATGCAATGGGCGGGGGAACGGTCCTATCGCAGCAGCCGGACGCGTGGATGGGGGGGTGAGGCGCTTTGGAGGGGCCTTGTTTCGAACAGATAGATGCGACGTTGGGGAAAAGGATTGCGGGCGCTGCAGAGACGGCCTTTGAAGGTTCTGGCTCCTTGGGGAGGTTGGGCGCGTTGGCGAGCAGCGGTGGTGTTGGTGTTGGTGTTTGGTTTGGTGCGGGAACAGCAAGTCGGGCGACAGACAGGTTGGGAGCGAGAGCTCTGGCTGCTGGGCGAGCTGGGTGAGCGGGCGGGCAGGTTGCTGGCTCCGGTGACACTGGCGGCTAGATGCGACAAGGCGGGCACTGGGGACACGGGGCACAGGTGCTAGAGACTGGGCACAAGGGCAGTGGGAGAGCACTTGGGACGTAGCGGCGGAGACGGTATTGTAACTGGGGGAGTGGAAATTCCCATGGAAGGGTGGAAGGGCGGAGAGAAACGGGGGGCGGGCGTGTCGACGGCGTGTGAATGGCAGGCGAGAAGCAATCGGTGCGGCGGGCGGCGAGGCTGTGCAAAGCGACCGACAGAGACACGTCGAGCGAATGGGGCTGCCCAAGCGGCTAGTTTGCTGGACAGCGGACAGTGGGTTGGATCACCTTGCCGGGGTTGTGCGAGAGCGAGACAGGGCAGGCCACCAGGGACGTCAAACGGGCCTTGTTTCTGTGACGGCGGGTCAGGGACACTGCGCACAACGACAGCCCTGCTAAATTTATCGCGGTTCGGGGGCGGTTGGGTGATGTTGGTGGTGGTGCTTTAGTAGCGCTGCCAGCGAGGCGGAGGTGGATTCCTTTGGTGTTGAGCAGTTTGGGTTTTGGGTTTGGTGTGGGGGATGGGGGATGGGGGATGGGATGAGGAGAACACCGAGTGAGCGACTGCCCACAGAATGCGGAAGACGACAACAGGCAGGAGCAAGGAGGTGCTACGTCCAGAAAAAGGCAACCACGATGGACAGTTGGCAAGCACAATATTGGAGGTGCAGTATTGGAGGTGCGGTGGTCAAGTACCGTCCCAGGCTTAGGAACATGTGAATACCTTTACCGATGATGCGCACCTGTCTAGGGACTACCTTAATGCTTGATGTTTCCAAGTACATCCCCCTCTCAATTTACTTGCCCACTTAAGGAACGCCGACAGGGGAGGTACTTTTGGGAGGTACCGTCGCTACAGAATGGACCTACCTAACCTACGCTAGAAACATCCAAATCTGTTAAACACGAGGTGGATTTGCGCGTAGCCAGAGTTGTATAATTCTCAGGCCATATCTGAGGCTGACTGTGCACATGGAGTTACTATGCCCGTATCTACATTTCTGTTAAGGATGCACGAATAGGTACCTACCTGCCCAGGGAGGTAGGTAAGGTAGGTGCCATATGCTCAGAATGGCGGCGGCTGCCGCCTTGGTACAGGATACCAACACACAACTTGTCTGGTAGACACAAAAGGAGGGGGAGGGGTGGTAGAGGCGACAAGGACGGTGGGGACCCGAGCATGATTCTCGCATACGATTGGTCCCACCGTACGACCAACTCAGCACAGCAATGCAAAACAGACACCAGCAGTGGATGATATTGGCACGGGAAACCAACCAACTTATCCACAGGTTTCATTGAGCGGGCGACCAATATTATCCATGTCCAGAGAATGACAGTGATGGGTTCAGGGCGGCTACGACAGAGTCAGCAGTACGCCGTATGCCCTGGACAAGATCATCTCAAATCATCCACCAACACACATAACCTGACGACTAGAAGATGTCGGCAGAACAAGACACAGCCAGCATCAGCAACCCTGAGACATCCTTGCCCTGCTCATCCTTCCCAAGGTTCCTTTGCGAAGCTGCCTCTAATTAGTTGCGCATGTTCCCACCGAATGGAGCTCGGGATACCTATCACCTACTTACAAACTCTAGTTCGACAAGAAGGGAAATCACCGAGGCTGTGCATCACATTTCAACTGCTGGCTTCCCTCTGGTCACTCAATTTCCATGGGCATCATTTCCGGGGCGCTAAGAAACAAGGCTGGGAGGCCGGGGCGCGACTGGGGAGCCTTTTGAGTGATCCGAGCAATGAAATTGGAGGCGTCTCTCCACTTTCATACTAGGTACGTCGGAGCTTGCTTTGACCTCTCCTTGCTTTGACGGCAATGAGCATGACCGTTGTTGTGCCGCCACAAGCCTCGATTCGCTGGCGTTTCGTGACGATGAAACTCATCTGACGATTGGCTCAGCGATGGAATCGCGAGAGCACCATCCAGCCTCCGACAAGCATCTAATGCGCGACCCGCATCATCACATCTCCATCACGCCTCCGTCGACCAGGTTCCCGTCCATTATTCATCTTCATCTTATCTCGTCACTGAATGCACAAGAATAGAATTAGATTTGTCTGGGCCCCGGTGGCTCGGGATCCCTGGAGCCCTGATGCCCTGGATCCCCATCATCAGATGGATCCTTCTGCCAACACCGCCCCCCTCGAAACGTCCCCTACCTATCGGCATCGTCCCCTCCAAGACTTGAGGCTAGGTGTGGGGGCGTGTTAGAGAATACGCGCTCTGCACTGTGGCCCTGCGGTGTGTGCTTCAGAAATTCCGAACTAATAAACCCACCACCAGACATCCCGCGAGGTCGATCACCTTGTCTGTCTCGACTACTGTCCGTTCGCTCACCCAAGCTACTTTGTTCCATGCGACTCCGCCCCAGCCTTACACGCGGCCCGCGATGGGATCTGCTGGTTCCCCACAACTCAAGGCTGTGCTGTGCCCTACTCTAATGTCGGCTGCGAGCCGGGTACCTACTGATACAGTGATACTGGAGTTGCTGATGCTGGAGCTGCTGGATGCTGGTGGGTACTGAGCGCCGAATGTCACCTTCGGGGGCAGTACCGCATGCCCCCAGTTCTTCCCACTGACCGATGGCTGCTTTGATGACATCAGTTTCAGCTGCCCACTGCACATCTCAAGCATCCGTAGGGCTTTGGGGCGGGCTGCGGTTACGCGGCCCAGAAGAAGCTTAACCATGTTCGCTCCGGAATAGGTAGGTCAAGAGACATAGCTCGTGTCTCGTACATCAACTTACGCGCTACTTTCTGCGCCATGTCACTTCCGGAGCAGCTTCAACCACCTCCGTCGGTGAACTCGTCCCGGTAATCAGTCTCATTAATTTTTTTTTTTTTAACAGCCACACTGCACTTTCGGCCTGAAGAGTGAGGCGACCAGGCGACGACCAGTTATGAGGCCATCTCGCTCGTACGCGGTAAGGCAACCATTTTCGCAGAGGCGGTGCAATTGTGCAAGGCCCCTTTGTGGTCTGACACATCTGGCTTCTTGACTGATCAGCGTCTGCATGAGGATCTCTCTATGACGACGAACGGGATCCATCTTGTAGTAAGCCGTAGTCCTTTCTGCCTCGCACACACCGGCCCTTTGGCTGGTATTGACTTTCTTCGTTCGCACAGCCACACTGAGATTGGGTCTTCACTGGTTCGAAAATCGTGTTCCTGATTTTAGAAAGTTCTCTGGCTCCAAACCATCTGGGACTAGTCGATCATCTAGGGGCGCTGTGACACTCGCGCCTATATCAAAGAGTTGGGATTTGGGACCCCAAAGCTGCCAAACAACATAGGAAATAACAAATACAAAAACGCCTTGGGGCTCATAACGCCAGTGTCCAGTGGTATCATCCGTCTATCCTACAACCGCCATTTTTTTCCACGCGTGAACAAAGGAAACGGACATTTAATACAGATTGCGTGGAATAAGTGTGTAGTGCCATCGTGGCTGTGTTGTGTGACTTAGATAACATCAGCACGCTCGTATCCAGCGGGCTTGAGTGCGGGCTTCGGTATATCGCGGTCCTTGAACTCGCTGACGAATGGGTTCGGGTCCTCATTCTGGTTGAGATTGCCCAGGGTGTGGTTGACGCCGCGGTGGACTGCCTCGTCGGCTCGAATGTAGAGGACGAGATCCTTCATCGTGCGGTGGCCCTCGGGGATGTTCCAGTACTAGTTTAGAATTTTGTCAGCATAAATGCAGCTCCGTGGAAGCGGTTGCAGGAGAAGCTCACCTGAATAGCGATGTCAGGAATGCGGAACTCGGGGTCTGTCCACCTGGGGAGGTGGCCGTCTTCAATCTCCTTGATGCATCGCGTGTAAGTGTGGACAGCCTCCTCCTCGAGGTATCCGACGAAACGGTGCACAATCTTGGGTGAAATGAGGTACGAGACGAAAAGGCCGTTAAAGAAAACGCCTTGTGCGCCGATGATCATCATCTTCATGAACCACCCAGGCTCACACATTTTCATGAACGTCAAAAGGTGCATTCGTTCATTGTAGCTCTCCTCGAGGAGTGTCTCGATCCAGCCGTTGTCTCGCTTCATTCGGCGGAGGCTGCCGAGATGGCGTAGCATTCCGCCAACCATTCCGGGCACACCAGCAATGCTTTCAAGAAATATGAATCGAATCAACTAGCATCACATGTTAATCCTCCAGTGTCGATGGCAAACGATTATGTGGGAGAATGATACGTACCCATTGCGCTTCAGTCAAGGGCTTTGATGCCTCTACAGAAGTGGTTGGGTGCTTCTTATCAACCTGCTGAGCGCGGTCCATGCCTGTGGCCTTGTCCATGCAGTACCTGGCAAATCGCACAATCTTCCAGGCTGCCCAGTCACCCATTCCTCGAGGCTCACGATGGGCCGGGACCACCGAGATCATCTCCTCGTAGGATTGAGTGTGGTGAGGCCATGCTGGCTTGGTAACCTGGATATGGGGAGTATCCTTGGCTGGGAAGAAGTCTCGTAGCTGGGCAACGGAAGTCGTCGAGAATGCTCGTGAGGATTGATGGTGTTGGGACGCAGCGCAGGCTAACCTTAGACCAGCGGGGGATCGAAGAAGGGAGGATGAGGAGGACGAGGCCGAACGGACGAATCCAAGCGCCGCAGCTTTACCCAGCTGAGCAGCTTGTCTCGAGGCGTGGGCGTGGGTATGGATCTGAGTAGAGAGCATCGAGGCGAAGGGGAAGACTAGTCAAGTCGTTGATGGAACAGGTGTGAGTATATCGGGTATGCCAAAGTGAGGCTTCTGATTGTTTGATACAGTATACAACATGGCAAAGGTCATGCCTGACAAGGCTTGAGCAAGTCTTATATATACGGGTGTCTCGGAGTCAGGCACGGGCGATCCAAGTCTTACACTACAGGTCTACGCCCGTTGTCCAGGAGCAGGTATGAGCGGAATGCATGTGCGCTAGCAGAAACCTCGCTGACTAGACGCTACACGAGTCCACGAAGACAGACCGGATGGCCTCGGTGTGGCCTGAGCGTCTCCGAGGAGGCGGCGGCGGCGGCGGCACCGAGTTGCGGGCGGCGGGCCGTGAGGCTCAAGGACGAGCTGGGCGAGGCGTTCGTCACAGGCTTGTTTGGGTGGCCACGTGAGAGGGTGCCGTCGGGAGGAGTCGGAAGTTGGCTTTGTTCCTGAGCCTGCGCCGTCGGACTGGGTCGGATTCAGGTGACGGAAGCCCCAAATAGGAAAAACCATCTGTGTCATTCCAACGAGTCGGGGCTTGGCGGAGATGGGTCCTCCGGAGCAAGTTTAACACGAAAAAAGATTGCTCGTCTCGCCTCGCGCTCACTTCTCGTCGCGAAGCGAAGCCGCGAGGTCATCTTTGGTTTGACGATCTCTGATTTGACGAGGGAACGGGGCCGTGATGGTCATGGGTACACTGGAACATGGGGGGCCATGGATTGGCTATCTACACACGCCTCAGCTCACTTATTAAACTGGGGATAAGGATGAACCTACTGCCCATCAGGGGAATAAATTCGTAATTGTTCATGCTGAGGAATCATGACTACTGCTTTGAGGCTTTTTGAATCAGAATCCATACGGACATAGCAACGGCGGTGCCAGGGCAGATTCGAAGCTTCCCGCTAGCATCGCATGCATTGATACAAGGACATCATGACATGAAATTCATGAACATCCGCCTTGGGAACAAGACATCATGAGCCTTGCTCCTTGCCAGGGATCTGGAAAATGGGACATTGTGCTAAAAGAGAATAAAGACACCCTCAGGGTAGAAAAAATAGTGCCTTGCTTGATCCGGGCAGTATGTATAGAGATTTGGAGGGCCATGAGTTACGTCGGGTTGCGTAGAGTGTCTGCATATGCACAGGATAGCACACCTCATATTCGGGATGGCCGTTGTGTTGTGTAACGGTTTTTTCCCTAGCACCATGTGTACTACGTAGTAAGCAGCGAGCGAAGGCGTCAGTGTCCATTCAATGTCGACTTGGATAGCATCATCTCTTACTCGCACCCTTTTTCCATCTCTCTTTCTCTCTCCCCGACATTCAAGTAATTATGAACAACTTGAATAAACAACAAAGCGGGCTGTCATGACCACATGCCGCAGTGGCCGCAAGGGGCCGCACGGGATGAGGGTGGATACCTAGGTACCTACCTATCCATAAATGGACCGCAGTAACAAGTCTCGACTTGCGCAACAGGTGAGTCATCAGCCATATCATGGTCCCCGAAGGCCAGTGCTGAGCATGCCAAATGCCTCATTTACATCATCAAGTCGGCGACCTTGATTCTTCGGCCTTGGTAACGACACAAACCCCGTGCAACTGGGGAGATCTTGGCGGGCCGTCTTCGGGACAGTTTTTTTTTGGCGGGTGGGACGCCTGTTGGTGGGGGAATGCGTCTATTAGTGACGACCAGCATGGATGTGGATGTGGATGTGGATGTTCTTCCTTTCTATGGACTAAGAATTATCTATAAAGGACGTGACCCTCCGAGAGGGGAACCTTAGAATGGAGGCATGGGATGGAAATGCCAACTGTCCATGGTGATTAACGCCATGCGCAGCACCATCGTCATGACGCCAGCCTCACAATGAACGTCTGGACGCATGCGCGCAAAGTTTTGTTAATTATTTAGGAGGCGACGCGCTATAAGGAGAAAAAAGCGCCAGAAAAAAAAGAATTTACCCCTCCAAGTACGAAGTGGGATGCGCCAAATGCTGCCCCTCCTTCCTTGCTTCTTGTCCCTCGGCGGCCCCCCTCGCGCCGTTCATCGGGTTCAGGCGGCCACGGTCACAGCCATAATTGGTGCCTCAACTGCGTGTCTTTGTGCCTGACCCGAACTTAACCCTCTCTTTCACTTCCACCTTTCTCGGATCCAACCACAAACATCTTCCTCCTCTCCTCCTAGAACCGGCCCTACCGTCGCCTCTAAACCTCGCTACCTGCTTCTGTCTGTCCCAGTCAAATCACGACTCGATCCATCTCGATCCGAAACAGTTCTGACGCCCACGACCGAACGACTCGAGCCCACACAAATTTACACCAAAATCCACCACATTTCCACGACCGATATCATGCCTCCTAAGCAATGGGGTAAGACATCGCCACTCTCCTGTTTACCGCACTCCCTATAATGCACTATCCTCGTTCCTCCAGAGATTCTCTTTTTTCCTCTCCTCTCATCCGTGGGGTCGTCGCAATATGCCCACCCTTCGACCTTCGGCAGTACCCTCCATTTATCTCGCAACCTCCAGCTAACTTGGTTCTTCTGTAGACGACGAGGAGAGCGACTCTGATAGCTCGAGTTCCACCCCCGCCGTTGGTGTTCCTGGTGCCGCCGCCCGCCGCAAGTTTGACGACGAGGAGGATGACAGCGATGTAAGTCACATATCGCGCACCTCCCCTATACCATAACTCCCAAACTAATCATATTTTTACTGTCACCAGGTTCTCGACTCGTGGGATGCCGATGACTCCGAGGCAGAAGCTGAGAAGGCTAAGAAGGCTGCCGAAGCCAAGGCCAAGGCTGATGCCGAGGCTGCCGCCAAGAAGGTGCCCAAGGGTGAGCGCATCGCGCAGCTCAAGGCCAAGCGTGCCGTTCAGGCTGTCTTGGACGATGATGATGACTATGAAGATGAGACGGAGGCCGAGCGCCGTGAACGTCTCCGCCGCACCGAGCAGGATGCGGATTTGGCCCACGCCGCCGACATGTTTGGAAACGCTGGTTTGAGCGCTGGCCGTGCCAAGACCAAGACTGCTGCCGTCGCCATCGACAGCAAGGACCCTACCAACACTGTCGATATCGCCAAGCTGCCCCTCTTCGACCCCAAGACAAAGGGCCAGTTCGAAGTCCTTCGCATGACTATCGGCCCCGTCATCGCGGCCCACTCTAAGAAGGCTCATTACAGCCTCTTCCTTCAGGAGTTCACCAAGACCTTGGCTCGTGATATGCCCAGCGACCAGATCAAGAAGCTCGCCAGCGGTCTCACTGCTCTCAGCAACGAGAAGATGAAGGAGGAGAAAGCTGCCGACAAGGGCGGTAAGAAGACCAAGGCCGCCAAGACGAAGACTTCCCTTGTCACTGGTCGTGCCAACGCTGCTGATACCGCCGCGTACGACGACGACGGCTTTGGAGAGTTCGTACCCCCATGATTCATAACAAGACCATATGTGATACTAACCATGTCCTCAGTGATGATTTTATGTGAAGCGGCTTTCTATACGGCCACAGAGCCATGCGACACCTCCATCACTTACACGGCGCCAACATCATCAGTGCCGGGTTGTGCATCTCAGGCCGCGCCTAGCGAGCCTACCCCTTCCCTATATGAGAAGATGCAACATCCCGACGAAGCTATCCTCCTGCACGCCGATTTCCATGGCTCCGCCTCGACGCGCCCAGACACAGGCAGGTGTCGGGGCAGTGCCTGGAAGGCGTCGGGAGGGTGGTGTGGTTGGAGGGAGAGGTAATGGTGGTTGGATGGTGACGAATCAAGCGAGAATAAGGTGTTTCGGATAGGAATGGGTTTTGCTTGGATCTGCAAATGGTCCTTTCATGCATCTGCGTTGTTTGCATAGGCGTTTAGACAAGACTCTGTCAGCCGTGCTGGGATCTTGTATCCCCGCGGCTGATTCCTCACAGCCTGATCATATGAGGACGTTTAGAACGCAAACATACATCTGATTGATTCTAAGTCAAAATCTCTGCAATGCCATGCAGATGTCCAACCGTATCTACTTGCACAATGGACACTTGACGCTCTCTTGATGAACATGCCGGGCGTAGCAGGGGTATCTTCATCAGCCACCATCGTGACCACCTAGAGTAGGGACTCTGATGGCCATCATGGGACAATTCTTCATTCAAAAATCAAACCCGTTGAACTCCTCGGGAGATATCCCGTCCTGCACAAACCCGACGCCTTATCCTTTCCGTTTACATTGTCGCATCCCGTCCCGTTCCGTCCCAAATAAATATGTGCCGCGTCGTCCGTAGGTTCGTCAACGCCTCGTCTCAAAACAAAACAGAACCAAAAGCAATAGAGTAGAGTATAGTAGGGTGGTTGGTATTCGGCTCAAACGACGTTGCCCGCCATTCCCATGAAGAGGGCGTGGACGGCTAGAGATAGCGTCCAGAAACCGACCTTCTTGAATCGTCGGACGCGGCTTTGCTGGTCCTCGACGTCCTTGGCAAAGGCCACGTAAGTCTCGGCGGACATGTCATTCATGAGTCCGCAGTCAAAGATGGACCAGCTGCCTTCAAAGTCGCTAGCTCGCTTGACGATGCGGCAGCCAATTGGGATGTAGGTCTTCTTTGCATTGATGTATGCCACAATGGGGCGCACCAGGGCCTGGTTCACGTATGACATATCCTTGGTGAACAAGGGCACCGCGGCTTTGACATCGTTCATGTGAATGCGGAGGTCCATGATGAGATACCGACGTTCGTCGTCGAGGGGTGTCGTCTCCGGTAGATCCTCGCTCTGGTCCAGACCAGAGTCTGAGAGGTGACCGGAGGTGAGGAGCGCAGGAGCTTGCTCCCTAACGTTCCTGAGAAATCGGTGACGATTCTGGATGACAACTTCTTCAAGTTGATCATAAAAGTCCGTCATGACCTTGGTAATTCCCTCGTCAGTATCAGCCGGGAACATGACATCTGCCACGATGTCGACGTTCCCCTCGTAGATCCACCCAAAGGGTCCCTCAACCCCGCGGTTGAGGTGGTCAATCTTTAGGCCATCAATTCGAAGTCTGCTGAACTTCTTCCAAGCCTTGGGGTCCCCAAATCCCAATACCGAGGCTTGATCTTGACTGGGAACGACACCATGAACCTGTCGAGGATGGATCGTGAATAGCGAGCCATCGAAGGAGCCAGACATGTGGTTGGCAGAGAGGAAATCGTAAAAGAGCCACTGTTTTCGCAGTTGTGGCAGCTCGCATGAGAAGATGCTGACTGAAAATGGACGGAAGCCAGCAGGTTGATGAACGGTGAGCAAGAGATCCTCCATCTTGAATTTTTCAATCTCAAAGTCTCCGGGTTGGTGTTCGTGGCGGTAAGACAACGGGGGGAGTAGCTGTTGGGGCCAGACCACGGAGGTACGGTCAATAACACCTCGAACGCCTTTGACCTCAACGTCTTGCAAGAGGCCTTTCCCGTTCCACCAGTTTAGAAAAGACAATGTAACATTGACAGTTGCAATGGTTACATCAAATTGGGTGTAGTTGCCGTCGTCTTCTTCAGCGGAGCTATCTGGTTTTGCCAGTCGGTCCGCGGCGGCAACCGCGGCGGCATCTGAGGATCCCTTGCTGACCGACGATTCGCCTTGGCCTGGCCGGCGAGAGACAAACACATTTCGAAAGGAAATGACGCCATCGCCCCATTTGGGAACAATGGCAGACTCGAAGATGACTGTGATACCGGCAGATTGAGTCAGGTAGTCGCCAATCCACTGGGCCAGGGTTTCTATGATTTGTTTAGCAAACATTCAGATGAGTTCATGACGAGACGTGTCATACCTTGAGCAAGTACGGTGTTGATGGAAAGGATGACGATGGAGAAGAAGGTCGTTGTCCCCAAAAGAATCCAGACAATGTGACCCAGCATGAACCATGATACAAATGCACCCCATTCATCAGCATTCCAGGGTCTCATGCTCCTGATTGACATCCACTTTAGTCGAACCTTCGATCTATCCCAGAACCCATTGGCCGCGGCCAGGAGCTCTTCCTTGGTTGGCCGATGGGGCATCTTCGGTAGATGCGGAAGATGTAAGTACTTGGACATGGATGAGGCGATTGATTCGGAATCTGCATCTGATACGACGGGTTTTTCGACTTCGGGTGTATCGTTTGGTTTTCCTTTTAGTGCTTCCTTTAGATCTGGGTTTTCGGGTTTCCTGGCATGATTCACAGTCTTTGCCTCCTCGGGATGCTTTTCCGCAACTCCCTTCCCACAGGAACATCTGGGCGCTTTTCCATCATCGCTATAACATCTATGCTGCCGCATCCAAGGAGGTGAGCGAGCCGAATCGTAGCTTGTGCCTCGTGTATTTGAAAGAAGGATTGGGCGCCCAGCAAAGGTGATCATTGGAAGCCCCAGAAGCCCTTGACGAACTGGGGTCGGGAGTCCGGTTGTGCATGTTCCGAAGCCACGAGCTGGGATGAGGGGTTCCCATTTCGCCTTATTATGGATGGATCGGTGCGTTGAGGATTTGATCGGCGTCGGTGACGCTGGCGGTGATCGACCAGGTGATGCGAAGACGCGGAGAGTGGGCGAGGATTCGGATATAGTGGAGATGGATGTCCCGAAGCGGCGCCATATGGGAAGTGAGGGAATGCCCTTAGCCATCATGCCAGTACATGGTGCCCGCCCCCAGGACAAGAATGACACCAGAGATATGACGGAGCAAGTTCCTCGCGGCGAGGGTTGTAGGAGCAAGGTTGGAGTGGGAGTGGGTGGGAGGAGTTGGCAGCTAGTTCAGCAATGCAAGCCGTAGCACCAGCCATGGAAAAGTCACTCCATGACGCGCCGCCGCAGTCTCGGGGCCGGGCCAATGGATAAGCCGCGATAAGAAACCACAAATTTTTGATCGGTGTGTGAAAGTTGCCTTCGAGCCCCCACCACAGACCTTCATACTTTGATGTAATCCCGACCACGACCATTTTTGTCTGTTGCGCGCCTCGAAAAACCCTACCTGTGGTCCTGTTGCCTTGCCCTGTCACTCAACTCTTGTTTATATTCCGTGGTTGCCGTCAAAATGCCCGCGCCAACCGCCCTGAAGCAGGCGGAGGATACCCCGCTTGCCACCAGTGTTCCACTCCCAGCAGGTAAAAACCTTTCCAAGTCCAACCGACGCTTCCACGTGTGCTGATATCCCGTCCAGATAACGATGAGGAATTCCTGCTAGATGCGCCAGACGCTCTGCCGGAGGATGGCAGCGCCTTTGCGGTTATGGAAGAAGGCAGCAGCGACGATGGTATGGCCATCGATGAGGAGGGACGGCCTCGATTTGCGCCCGCCAAGGACATTGTAAGATCATGTCAAATGGACTGAGAGACCATGGTTCTAACTTTTATCGCAGGACCCGGTTACCCGAGTCGAGACTCGCAAGATCCCTATCCCCCCTCACCGAATGACACCACTGAAGAAGTCGTGGCCGACCATCTACCCTCCCCTCGTCGAGCACCTGAAGCTGCAATGCCGAATGAACATCAAGCGAAAGACTGTCGAGCTGAGGACCTCAAAGCACACTTCGGATACAGGTGCGCTTCAAAAGGGCGAGGATTTTGTCAAGGCCTTTACCCTTGGCTTCGATGTGGACGACGCCATTGCCCTGCTCCGACTCGACGACCTCTACATCGAGACCTTTGAGATCAAGGATGTGAGGACGATGCACGGCGATAGCGGGGCTCGAGCTATTGGTCGTATTGCCGGCAAGGACGGAAAGACCAAGTTTGCGATTGAGAACGCCAGCCGGACCCGAATTGATTGTGCTTGCCGACTCCAAGATCCACATTTTGGGTGGATTCAAGAACATTCACATTGCTCGGGAGTCGGTCGTCAGCTTGATTCTCGGAAAGCCTCCTGGAAAGGTCTACGGCAACTTGAGGACGGTGGCTGCGCGCATGAAGGAGCGCTTCTAGCTGGTGCTAGCGATAGACTTGGGTTGATCCGGCGTTTGGGTGGGGAGCATTTATGATTCTGAGTTCCGGGCTCCTTGAAAAGAGGCAAGGCATGGCATGTCGATAACGATACATTGGGATGATCAATTTGATGTTTCGTGGATACCCACACACATAACTGGACTGACATGTTCTCGCGGCTGCCGTGATATGCTGTTTGTGGCCACTTGATAAAGCATACAGACACCCTCTATCTCGCACGGGCAGTGACATTAACACGAAAACACGGAAAGGGGGTGATGGTCTCGCCGGAGTTCGGTAGTACTACTCGTTTAGAGCCGGGGAGTTGCAGAGGCGCCGGCCATCGATGTGCAAAGGCATCTGTCCATTCGTGGCTCTTGCGCAGGCGCCCTGCCCATCCAGGTCCCGTCATTGCATCGACTGATACTCGTTCGCTGACCGACTGTTTAAACAACGTCCGAGGTCCAAATGCATGGTTGGACGCGGCTCCGTATCTCTCCATGGCCCATGCAGGTTCCCGGGACTACGGAGGCCCGCGGCCATCTTCCAGGCGTCGTCCCGGGTGTCCCCCTCCTAGTTTCCGATCGGGACGGGGGATTGTCCAACCGGAAGAGGCCCCTCAGCCGGGCACGGTGAGAGCTGGAACCTAGGAAGGCTGGGACAAGCGAGGGAAGGGCCGCATGCCCGGGAACGAACGGGAGGGAGCGAGAGAGGGAACGAGGGAGGGAACGAGGCAAGCAAGGGAATGGCTGGCTACGTGGGCGGCGCCGAGTGCATGGGATGGGCTGGCCGAGTGGGTTGGTGGTGGATTGGGGTTGGCTGGGTGCACGCGTGGGTGCGTGTATGTGAAGTGGTGTGTGGTGGGCGAGTGGTGTGTGTGAGTAGGGACGTGCTTGGAGGCTTGGGTGCTGAGGTGCTTGGATGCTTAATGAAAGTTCGGCGTATAAGGCGTCAGGACAGGTGAGAAGTGAGGAGATGAGCTTTCCAGCCCATTAACCCTCCGAGGTGAACCCTATTGGTGAGGTCGGTGGAGGTGGTGGGATGTGCACTTGGTAGTGGCGAGGGCCAAGGTGGGAGGGTCGTGGGAGGAGGGTATCTGAGCAGGGCGCAGAGATAGGTGGTAGGTACCTACATTACCTACGTACACCAGATACCAGATACCGCATCGTGGCATCGTGGGTGGCATGCGTAGCGGGGTACTCTTGGCGACCGCCTCACCATGGCCGCGACAGGGGTACCCCTCTAACAGCTGGTGCGAGATTGTGAGATCATTTTCACCCCTCCCCTCCCCTCCATCGAACCTGCTGCCCCACCTCGTCGAGTTATCCTGACCTGTGCCGTGCTGTCATGTCCTGCGCAGCGCAGCGAGTCGCAGCTGTAGCAACGTGCCCGCGCCAAACGGAGGACGGAGAGCGGGAGAGTGCGTGAGTACATCTTTCGTGTCATCGACCGTTTGCTCATCTCTCCTTCTCCTCCTCTCCTCTCCCGTTTTTCATATAAACTCTCGCCACATCCTCGTCCCTCTTCTTCACTCTTCCCTCTGTTCTTTATCCCTCCCTCCCAGACCAGACTTCTCCTTGTCGGTTCTGCCCTCGCACCATCCCACGCTTCTCAAGGTGAGTGAGCTCGAGCTTCCTGCCCCTCCTTCCCTCACCTTGCCTCCCCTACCAGCCGCCGCCCAATTCTGCCCTGCTGCCCCCTCCTTCCCCGCCATGCTCGCCGTGCTCGCCCAGCTCGCCCAAATTTACCCCACCAAAACAGCTTGGTGCTATCTGATGAGCAACACCAAAAACACTGTTGTTGAGTTGAGGCATATTCCAACCGCCCCGTTGTCCACACCAGTCATTTATTTCGCCGCGCAATAGCCCGCCCGAAATTCTTGATTCCCATATCTTCCTCTCCCACCTTTTCTCCTCCTTCCAGCTCTTCCTTCCTCCCTCACCCCATCTTCTGTTCGCAGCAATCTACGCACGAACCTCCATCGACTAATACATCAGCCCATCCTCTAGTACCACTCCATCAACTCACCCATCACACCACCTTTCAAAATGGCCATCACCAAGGTCTTCGCTCGTTCCGTCTACGACTCCCGCGGTAACCCCACCGTCGAGGTTGACGTCGTTACCGAGACCGGTCTCCACCGTGCCATTGTCCCTTCTGGCGCCTCTACCGGTTCGTCCCGATCCTCCCCGGATCTTCCTGCATGCTACAGCCAAAGTAACCCATCATCTAGGTCAGCACGAGGCCTGCGAGCTCCGAGATGGCGACAAGACCAAGTGGGGCGGCAAGGGCGTCACCAAGGCCGTCGACAACGTCAACACCGTCATTGCCCCCGCCCTGATCGAGAAGAACATTGATGTCAAGGACCAGTCCGCTGTCGATGCCTTCCTTAACGAGCTCGACGGTACCCCCAACAAGACCAAGCTCGGCGCCAACGCCATCCTCGGTGTTTCTCTGGCCGTCGCCAAGGCCGGTGCCGCCGAGAAGGTCAGTTACAGATCCCTCTTGGGCGGTTTTTCCATGTGCTAACCTGCAGCAGGGTGTTCCTCTGTACGCCCACGTTTCCGACCTTGCCGGAACCAAGAAGCCCTATGTCCTCCCCGTTCCCTTCATGAACGTCCTCAACGGCGGGTAAGCTCTCCCTATGACAACGCGAACCGACAACCTTGTACTGACATGTCATGTTAGCTCCCACGCCGGTGGCCGTCTTGCCTTCCAGGAGTTCATGATTGTCCCCACGTAAGTAGCACCTTCCATCGCCCAACTGGGCAAGCTTGCTAACGTCTTGCAGTGATGCCCCCACCTTCTCTGAGGCTCTTCGCCAGGGTGCTGAGGTTTACCAGGCCCTTAAGGGTCTGGCCAAGAAGCGCTACGGCCAGTCCGCCGGCAACGTCGGTGACGAGGGTGGTGTTGCCCCCGATATCCAGACCGCCGAAGAGGCTCTCGAGCTCATCACCGATGCCATTGAGCAAGTTGGCTACACTGGCCAGATGAAGATTGCCATGGACGTTGCTTCCAGCGAGTTCTACAAGGAGGAGGAGAAGAAGTACGACCTTGACTTCAAGAACCCCGAGAGCGACCCCACCAAGTGGATCACCTACGAGGAGCTCGCTGCTCTCTACGGTGAGCTCTGCAAGAAGTACCCCATTGTCTCCATCGAGGACCCCTTCGCCGAGGACGACTGGGAGGCCTGGAGCTACTTCTCCAAGGCCCAGGACATCCAGGTTGTCGGTGATGACTTGACCGTCACCAACCCTCTCCGCATCAAGAAGGCCATTGAGCTCAAGTCTTGCAACGCTCTCCTTCTCAAGGTTAACCAGATCGGTACCCTGACCGAGTCCATCCAGGCCGCCAAGGACTCCTACGCCGACGGCTGGGGTGTCATGGTCTCTCACCGATCTGGTGAGACTGAGGATGTCACCATTGCCGACATTGCTGTCGGTCTCCGAGCTGGTGAGATCAAGACCGGTGCCCCCGCCCGATCTGAGCGTCTGGCCAAGCTTAACCAGATCCTCCGCATTGAGGAGGAGCTCGCTGGCGAGGCCATCTACCCCGGTGCCAAGTTCCGCAACTCTGTTAACCTGTAAATGGGGACTGAGCTCTCTTATCAAAACAGAACAACTGCCTTTGGGTCCTTAGCGTCGGAGCGCGTGGGATGGTATTCCAAGAGGCAAAATTGAAAGTAATAGAGGCCGAAAACAAAAGTGATTTAGGCTCGTATCAATGAAAAAAAATACCTCGTTTGAGTTCAAGACGCGTTCCTTTACAACATGTTGTGAATTGATTTTGTTCGCTGCCACTACGTAACTTAATTGTGTACTAGACTTGGATGTTGGGCACCACGTGCGTTAGACGAAGGTTGGGGTTCAGAAGTCGGGGTACGTACCATCAGCCCCTTGTGGCTGTTGGCACAGCAACGGTGCCACGCAAATGCATGATAACATCAACATTTCCCGACCGGGGCAAGCACCCCACGGTTCAACCCACCTCATTAACAACACACCAACCGATCGTGATACTCGACAGCTGCTTTTGAGAAGTCGATGCTTCTCAGTCGACGCGAGTACTAATCCAACATGGCAGCTTCAGAAGATCTGATCAACTTCGACTTGATCGAGGGACAGAAGGAGAACATTCAGTCATTGCCTGGCGGCCGTTCAGCCAAGAAGCTGGCGGAACTGTATTCGCCCTCCCCCCTTCACAAGCGCGCAACACCGACACCATCCGATACGCGAAATGTCAACGACTGCATCCGTGCCGAGTACGAGGCTGAGGTCGACAACATTGCAGAGTCGGATGACCCTCTTGACGTCTTTGACCGATATGTGCGTTGGACGCTAGACGCATATCCCTCCGCCCAAGCAACTCCTCAGTCACAGCTTCATACACTGCTTGAGCGCGCAACCAAGGCGTTCATTGGCGCACCCCAATACAAGAACGATCCTAGATACCTCAAGCTCTGGGTGCACTACATTCACTTCTTCTCCGATTCGCCTCGGGAGACGTACATGTTCCTCTCCCGACAAAGCATCGGCGAGGGCCTCGCCCTATACTACGAAGAGTATGCCGCTTGGCTTGAGGGCGCCTCGCGATGGGCTCAGGCGGAGGAGGTCTACAAGCTGGGCATCGAGCGCGAGGCTCGACCCGTTCAGCGGCTCCTGCGCAAGTTCAAGGAGTTTGAGGAGAGGGTAGCCCAGCAGCCAGATGTCATGGACGAGCCGTCGTCTCCTGCTCTACCTTCCATCCGGCCTGCCCTGGCAGCCAAAGTAGATCCCTTCTCTGCCGCCTCGCGGCCTGCAGATCCGCAGGCACCACGACCAGCCAGCGGAGGAAGCTCGAAGCCAGCCAAGTCCAAGCTGGCCATCTTTTCCGATACTGATGCTCAGCCAAGTGCGATGTCCTCGCGAGGGCCCACCTCGAAGGGATGGGACACCATCGGATCCCTGGCGGATCGAAAGAAGGAAAACGTTGTGGAGGCAAAACCCTGGGCGGGTGAAACACTAAAGGCTGGTGGAAAGAAGAGCGCTGCTCCCAAGATGGCAGTGTTTAGGGATCTGGTAAGTGACTATCTCGCTTCCCCTAATCGCCTAAATGTTGATGGTCATAGGACTAATGATGGATATATTGGCGTTCATGTAATACAGTCTCTTTCACAAATTCAGAACATTGTAGTTGTTCCGTCCAAGTGCCAAATTTCCGTTCACCCTCAAACGGGGAAGAAGGAACGCGTTTTTGTTGACCTAGCTGCCATATACCCAACACCGGAGGAGCAGGGTACTGAACTCAGCTTTGAAGAGATCATGGCTGGCAACCGAGGTTGGTTAGACTGCGCTTGGGAGGACGAGTCGATTGACGAGAACCTTGTCGCGGAGCCAGTTCTTGTTCCCTTGAGAGATATTGAGGAGATCAGCAAGGGAACCAGTCAAAAGCTGGTCATTCACCAAGATCCTGTTCATTATGACGAGAACTTTGTCTCGGAGCCAGTTCTTGTTCCCTTGAGAGATGCCGAGGAGATCAACAAGGGAGTCGGTCAGAAGCTGGTCATTCATCAGGACTCTGTCCATTATGACGAGAACGGCGCTGTAATGGAGCAGCCTCGGGCACCACGAGGAGGAAAGAAGAAGAAAGTGATTGAGGTCAATGAGACCCAAATCAGTAAGCATCGTGGTGAACCTATCTGCTCTTCGAGAAACTCACAATTTGAACAGTCAAGGCAAAGCTCGACTCACCATCCAGGCCAAAACTTCGCAAGAAGAACACCTCCGAGCCCACCATGACCCTCCACACCAAATCTGCTACTGACGACATCTACGACATTTTCAACGCTCCCCTCAAGCCCGCTGGTCTGGAGGAGGAGAGTGCTGACGAGGATGATTACGAGAGTGACGACAACTACACCACTGACGCTGAGAGTACATGTACCACCAGACAGATCGATGCTAGTGAGGTTGATGACGATGAAGTTGGTGACGATGAGGCTGGCGATGAGACGACCGAGGTCAAAAGTGTCAGCGAATGGTCTGATTTCTCAACCCGCAGGCATGTCCCAGATATTGACGGGGATGTACCTGAAGGCGAGCTCGACAACACTCAGGTGTCTGATTTGATCGATGCCAGTATCCCCGAGCCGGAGCAGTCTGGATCCCTGGGAGAGATGACTAGGTCTCAGGAAGAAGAGGATGAAGATGCAGAAGAGGAGGAGGAAGCCGGAACCCCCGTGTCAGAGGATTTCTCCCCTATAACACTAACCTCGTTCATCCCCATCCCTCCTGAGGATTACGATCCGCCAACTCGGCCATATAGGGATCCGGTCGAGGCGGCCAACAACCGACTACCCTTTATGACTCCCATCACGGAACGGACCGAGGTTTCTCTCGATGTTTATAGAGCTGACCAGTACAAAACGCCTTGCAAGCGAGACGAAGCATCAATACTGGACGAAGAGGAGAGCTCGGATCTTGAGCCCATGAGCAGCCCCTTACGCGAGATCGTCAATGATGCTCGCCCGACACCCAAGATCTCTGCGCCCTTGGCTCCCAAGTCGGTCGGACCTCTAGGAAAGGCCATTCCTTCCAAGCCGCTGCCTCCCAAGGGCCCTATAATCAAGGACGTTCAGTGCAACCCCGTTGATGAAGCGGTGCGCTCCGAGATTATCGCCAACATGCAGCCCCCACTCAACTCTTATGCTGGCTTCTACGACCACCGACAGGACAAGTTCGAGCGCGGTGGTGAGATTCGCAAGTTCGCTAAAGCCCTGACCAAAGCCAGCAAAGCTGGCGCCGACAGGACTGGACCCGTGACGACGCCCGTTGTGATCGAGTTCCCCAACACCAAGTCTATATACACGGTGAAGAAGGAGCTCGGCGCTGGTGCCTTTGCCCCTGTCTACCTCGTAGAGAACTCGTCTCCGCAGGGTGAGAACGACGAGAACGACGAGAACGCGGTGGTGGCCATGGGCAAGGGTGCTTTTGCCGTCAACCATCGCAGCGAGATTGAGGCTCTCAAGATGGAGACGCCACCTACGCCGTGGGAGTTCCACATGATGCGCGTGGCTCACACTCGGCTAGGACCACAGCATCGCGCGTCGGCGTCGCTCTCCGTAGCTCACGAGATGCACCTCTACCAAGATGAGGCATTCCTCTTCCTGCCCTATCACCCTCACGGCACCCTGCTGGATGTCGTCAACTGGTTCCGAGCCGAGCCCTCTGCCGTCATGGACGAGCAGCTGGCCATGTTCTTCACGGTTGAGCTGATGCGAACCGTCGAGGCCCTGCACTCCAAGGGTGTCCTGCACGGTGACCTGAAGGCAGACAACTGTCTGCTCCGCCTGGACTCAATGCCAGGCGACTCCCTCGCCAGCCAATGGCACCCCGACGGCAGCGGCGGGTGGTCGTCGCGGGGCGTCGTACTCATCGACTTTGGCCGCGGCATCGACATGCGCGCCTTCGTCCCCGACGTCGAGTTCATCGCCGATTGGAAGACGAGTGCGCAAGACTGTGCCGAGATGCGCGAGGGCCGCCCGTGGACGTGGCAGATCGACTACCACGGCCTAGCCGGCACCATCCACTGCCTGCTCTTCGGCAAGTACATCGAGACCGTACGCTGCGACCAGGGCGGTCTCGGCAAGACGGGACGCAAGTACCGCATCCGTGAGAGCCTCAAGCGCTATTGGCAGACGGACCTGTGGGCCGACTGCTTCGAGCTGCTGCTGAACCCGGGCTCGTTTGTCGCCGCCGAAGATGGCGCCAGCATGCCCGTGTTGCGCTCTATGCGCGCTGTCCGCGAGCGCATGGAGGCGTGGCTCGAGGCCAACTGCGAGAGGGGCGTCGGGCTCAAGTCCCTGGTCAGCAAGCTTGAGGCGTTTGCCAGGAGCCGCAAGTGAAGAGGAGAAGGGGAGTCGTGGAAGGATGGGTGGATGATGTTATCGCTGTTATGGCTTGGCGTTGTGGAGGTCGGAATGGGATAGAAGCGTCGAGTTTTGTTTGGATTGTGTGGCCCCGGTTGTTCTTTTTGATGTCTTTCCCTCCCTCGCTCTCGGGTGAAGAGAATTGTATGCATGATGAAATACCCTCCGTCAAGATACTATACGTACACATATACACTCCCCTTTAATATTTATTACACTGCGATCTCAAGCCCTCTAGAGCTGGGCAGGACCTGAATTACAGGCATCCAATGCCACCCCCCTACTCGCTGTCATCATCCGAGTCGACCTTCTTCTTCTTCTTGGCAGGGGCCTTCTTCCCCCGCGTTCCCTTCTTTGAATCCTTCTCCGCCTTGCGATCCACCTGGTCCTGGATCTTGTTCCGCTCTTCCGTGCCCCTGGCCTGCAACTCCTCCTCGAGGGTTGCGAACTCGTCGCTCTCGGCGTCCATGCCAACGAGGCGCTCGAGGAGTTTGATCTCGTCCGCCCAGACCTGCTTGTCCTCGACGGACTTGCCGTCAGGGCCCTTGCGGTCGATAGGCGTCTCGAGGACCATGGGCATACCCTGGAAGGCCTCGTGGTTCATGATGCTGTGGAAGGCGCGTAGGCCAAGGAAACCAGTGCCGATGTTGGCATGGAGATCACGGTTCGAGTTGAACGGGGCTTTGCTATCGTTCACTGGATAAAGAGTATCTAGATTAGCCGCTGTGACGTTATGGACGGGGAGTGATAGGGGGCATACGGTGGAATGCCTTCAGGTACTTTTCGCCGACAATGTCATTGAAGGCGTCGATGGTCTTCTTGAAGGCCTCCGGTGTCCGCATATCATGTCCAGCTGCAAAGGCGTGGCAGGTGTCGATGCAGACACCCACACGGCCCTTATCCTCAACCAACTCGATGATGTCCCGCAGATCCTCCCAGGTTGCGCCAATGACATTACCGCTTCCCGCCATATTCTCCAGCACGGTAATCACCGTCTTGGTCGCCTTGTGGGACTTGTTCAGCTGCGCGGCAATGCGTCCGATAGCAGCGGGCCTGGAGTCACCGTTCGTCGAGCCCGGGTGGAAGTTGTACAGGCGGATGCCGAGCTGTTCGCAGCGATCCAGGTCGTCGACGAAGCTGGAGTAGGCCTGGTCGGCCTTGGTCTCGTCGGCCTGTGCGAGGTTGACGAGATAGGAGCCGTGGGGGAGGGCATGTTCAGCGGCGCTGTAGCTGTGGTGCTTGCACTGACTGATGAATTGCGTCTTGGCGGCTGGATCAAGGGGCGGGTTGGTCCATTTGCGCTGCGATTTGAGGAAGAGGGCGAATGAGTTGGCGCCGATTTGGACGGCATTGGCGACGGAGTTCTGGACGCCTGCGAGAATTATCAGAAAATGACGAGGCAACATTCAGTCGGGGTAAGGGCACAAACCTCCCGCAGCACTGACATGGGCGCCAATGTACATGGCCTTCTTGAGTGACGGCACGGCGGTGCGGTCGGCGAGCGGCATGGCGTCCTCGTCTTTGGCCTTGGTCTTGCGCTTCTTGGTCGTCTTGGTCGCCGGTGCGGGTGCCTCGTTCTCGGGCTCCGGTTCAGCCTTGCGCTTCACGGCAGCCTTGGAAATGGCACCAGTGTGTACGCTGACTGTTCTTCGAGGGGCGGGCTTGGAGACGGGCTTGACGTCCTCGTCGTGATCTTCGTTGTAGCTGACGACTTGCCTCTTGCGCGGCGATGAGCGAGCCATTGTTGGTCCTAAGCGCAATGGATATAGTATTCGTTTATTCTCCGAGATGATGAGGCGAGCTTGCTGGTGAAGAAGGAATTCGTTCCAAGTCTTCCGGTGGAGGGTTGCGACTGGAAAAGCAATGTCCACTTAGACTGCGCTGGGTGACGCGAATGACGCGGTGCGCCCTAGTGATGACCAAGCGCGCAGTCACCTGACTTTTACATCCATCGCAACACAGTGCTGGTCGTCACCATCAAGTTCATCTCAAGGAAGTCGTCAGGGTCATATTCCAGTAATTATTATCCTACTCGCAATCCTCTAGTTTCGAATGATCTCCACGGAGGACGAAGCGCTAGACGGTCGAGTCTATCAAAATTCCCATACACATATAAAACTCCTATACCTGCCAACCTCCTGCCCACCTCCTGCCCACCTCCTGCCCAACCAGTCCATTGACAATGTCATTCCCCAGTCACCAACATAGAAAAGTTCATTTTGTTTAGTATACATCTGACATAGGAGAAGAAAGACTAGGAAATTATTTCCAACTCGACACCAGCTGCAAACTGGTCCTTGTACGTTGCCCACAGCTTCTCGATCTCCTGGACGTATTTCTCATGGAGCAGATCAATTTCCTGTTGCTCTGGCTGCGGACCATGCGCCCTGTCCACTCGGATCGGCTTCCCAACCACGATGTTGACTGGTCGCCGGTATGGCATGAAGCCGACGTCGTAGTTCATCACGCCACGACCATGGAGCGCGGGTACAGTGAACTTGAACACCTTGAGGAAGATCATCTGCAGCTGGTGCACGAGAGGGTGCGTCTTGGGGCTCAGCTGGTCATACAGATCGTTCTCTCCGAAACCAATGACCGGCACCAAGTCTGCTCCAGTGCGAAGCGCCATCTTAACGAAGCCTTTGCGGCCCTTGAGAATCAGTCGCAGAGTCCCTGGTTGAGCCTCAAGCGACTCCCGAGCGCCTCCGACGACAATAGTGACAGCACGGCCCTGACCATCATTCTTGGGGCCACCCTTGTTCAGAATATTCCAGATGGACTCTTTCGACACAGATTGAAGCCCCATGAGCAAAATCCAGTCTCGATTGAATGGGAGGCGGAAGTTGGAGTCGAGTGTGAGCAAAGTGTTGGTGATGCCCGGGAACAGGTCTGCGAACCCAAGAGCGTTCGTGACGAAGGCGGCCCAGGCACCATGGGAGATGATTCCATGGGGATGGTATCCAAAGATGTACTTCCTCTTTGGGTCAAGGTCGTATGTCTTGTGCAGCTTCATGGGGAAGTATCCGACAAAGAGCTTCCAGAGCGGCAGGCTTCGCATATACTCAGATCGATAAGACAGCTTTCCGTTAGTTGCCGCGGTGGAGAGGGTAAGGTGAATGAGATATGGCACCAGGATTGGCCATGTCAGAGGGTTGGCACAAATCAACCAAAAGATGGACACGAAGAGACCGATGGACATGCAGTGAAAGAGCACGGCGCCTGTCTGCATTCGGCGGATCATAGGAACGCGCAAGGGAGCAAAGTGAATGCCTCCGGCCCGCCAGCCCTCCCGCTCGCGCCTGATCTCATCGAGGGTAGGCAATTTGGGGTACGTATGGTGGTCGTGCTCGATGACAGCTCCATCGGCTGGTTTTCCGGCGACGACGGCCGCGTATGTCTTCGGCGCGCCATTGGAGGGAGGCGCCGACCGTTTCGTTTTACCATTGACCTTAGGGGTGTTCGTCCGGGCTTCCGGGTCTGTGGGCTTTGGGCTCTCTGGGAGAGTCTGTTTGTGATCGTCAGTTTGGGACTTTTTGGAAGGGATGCAGATGGGCCTACGGAGGCAGCTTTGACATGTGAAGAAGGCTCTCGTGGTCGGGACTGGTCGGTCTCGGGGTTATCAATAGTCACCACCTTCTCATTCGATTCAGCTAGAAGAGATCCTGCTGCTATGTTAGCACTGACTACAATATGGAGAACGATTCCATCAAGAATTCCCTGTGTTCGTAGACGAAGGCTGGCCACTAGGTGTCGCCTAGGAGGTCGCGCGACGCCCTTGCAACATGATGACACGGCGAGCCGCCGGTCAAGCCGATGCGCTGCACTGCGCAACCTGATCGCTGGCCCAGGCGTCGCATCAATAAGCAGCACACTGGACTCACCATTCTCAATCTGAACGCCAGACTCGACCCCAGCGTTTGCCATGTCGTCGTGGTGGGCAATGTCGTTGTCCGTCTGGAGGGGTTCAAAGTAAGAGTGTGGTGCGGGCAGCCTCTAGAGGGCCAAGGACAGCAGTGGTAGAACAGCTAGGGCACAGCCACGGCTCCAATAAGCATTGGATGACATGCAACAAATGGAGAATTCAGGATGTAGGCCGAGCGTGCATGATACGGGCAATAGGCGCCATAACCATGATACGGGTGCTGCAGCTTTGGGCAAGATCAAGGGATGGTGGGCCGGTTTCATACCCAGTTCGAGGAGAGACCGAGAGGAACCCGATCAAAAGGCCCGTTGCCATTTGCGATGACGTCGCGCGCGCTTGCGCCTCGACACGTGAAGTCGGAGAGCTCTCCAACTCATCGGTCCATGGTCCGTGCGTCACTCCCAAAGCCTCGGCAGCTGTCTACTTGGATGGGATGCACGTCTTTACCAAAGAAAAAGGAAAAACATCTGTGCGACTGTCACTAAACGAGGTATTCAGGTTGATAGGCCATAAAACGCCGCATATATCATCTGCAGTCTGCAGGGTTCTCAAAGGAACATGCATCCCTAATTAATGATTCAAGCTATGCGCCCCTAACCCCTAAGTACAGTAAACTCAGGTCAAATCACAAGCTCTGTCTCCCACAGCTTGCTGCTCATTACCCTCGCCGAGTCCAGCAAACCAATGTGGAATTCCCCTACCCCTTCTGCTGGATGCTGCCACGAGGCATACTATCTGAAGAAGCAAGTGTTTGTAATGTACAGCACAATGCGAGTGCCAATTCATAAAAAATCCCGCGGCCATCTTTTAGGTGGAGGTCCCTACCGTCCACGACCAAATTCCCAAGGTCCCAAACGCCTTCAATCAGTACCATGCCAAATCCAGTTTTTCAACATAACGAAAGGGCGTCTCAGTATGCCTATAACAAGACGAAAAATCCATCAGGTCCCCTCCATCACGCTCTGGCGGCCGCCTCTTGGTTCTCAATCTGCTGCTTCAGGCCAGTAACCTCATGGTCCAGCGATACAACCTTGTCTGATAGTAACTTGACCTTCTCCTCCAAAGTCTGTATATATGCCCACACGCTCGGGTCGCTCTGCGCAAACATGTTGCCGCTCTCGCCGCTTGCCTGTGCTCCACTCCCGCTTCGCGCATGCGTGAATCCCGACGAGCTTGGTGCGGCAAAGCCAGGGTGAGACAGCCCAGGGAGTTTGGGCCGAGGCTGCCCGCTATGCGGTGATTGCAGGTCTGACGCCCGTCGACCATATTGCTGTTGCTGGAGCTGTTGCGATAGACTCGGCGATCGTTGTCGAGCAATATTGGTCGAGTCGTGGGCAGGCACACCGGGACTCAGCGGTTTCGGGCTCTCCGTCATGCCGGTTTGGGGGTACATGACAGCCGTAGCCGCAGCAACAGGCATAGAAGAGATGCTCGTGCTGGGGGTGTGGCTGCTCGCCAGGCTGTTTGTCACGCTGGGTGATGCATTGGAGCTTGCCTGACTCTGGTTTACATTTGGAGGGTATAATCCGCTGGTACCAGGTCGAGCGCCTGTAGGTGGATACGTTCGAGAATGAGCAACATACGCATCCGTTGGTGTTCCAGCGACATGCTGAGGGTTGATGCTGGGCAGACTCTGCCGCCTCAGTTCATCCTCTTCTCCTTCGTAAGGGAGGCACGACATGGTGGAATCGTCCGCATCGACCATGCTGCCGTCCAACTCGTCGCCATCAGCGAAACTGCCCATGCTTGACCGTCGCCCTGCACATCCACCAGCTCCCTTGCTGTGACGAGCCAAGGCATCACCACGGGCAAATTTGCGATCGCATTTTGGACAAATGTGAGGTTTCTCGCCAGTGTGCAGTTTGCCATGGCGCTTCAGGTCATGGAGACGACGGAAGCGCATCTGACAATCGGTGCAGACATAAGGCTTCTCCTGGCTGTGAGTCAAGAGATGGCTCTTGAGATTATGGTGGCGCGTAAATTCGGTGTTACAGTATGGGCACTTGTGCTTCTTTGACGCAGATCCCGGGGGAGATGTCTGGCCCGAGGAGGGCATAGGAAAGCTCATTCCACGAACTGGTGGCTCTGGTAGATGACCACTTGACTGGAGAGACCCCGGGTACGACAAAGACCCCGGCTGAGGCCTCTCTTCTTGACCGACAACTTGTTGCGACGTCTGGGGATCGACTTTGGTGTCAATATCCATTGGGGCCGGGCTCTCTGTGACAGTAACTCCGACGCTGGTTGCACTTTGAGGGCTCGTTTCGCCACGCTCGACAATCTGGGCAGCCGCAGTTTGCGCCAGTGATACGGGATTCGGCGCCTTGGGGGAGGCTTCCATGGGTGCCGTAGGAGCTGCCTGGGGTATGTCCACCGGGCGACTCATGGCTTGGACCGCTCCGGACATGAGGGAAGCGAGAGCCTTATGGCCGGGGTTTTCGCTAGTTGGGAGAGGATTTTGGACGTGGATATCTTCGTCGTCGATGTTGTCGTCGCGTCGCCGGCGCTCGTCCTCAAGCGCGGCGGCACCCGTCAAGGGCGGTGGGGAGGGTCCGGTCGCAAGAGCCAGGCGAGCGGCTTTTGTCGGAGAGCCGATGGATATGATGTGATGCGACTGGGAGCGCGGCGAGGCAGGCGAAGGTGAGCGAGGCCGCTTCAACAGTCTCACTGGATCGTCTGAAGGGATGAAGTCGGGAGGGGTTGGACCTGGGCGCGTTGCGAGAGGGGCGTCGGTCGCGGCAAAGGCGGAGGCGTCCGAGGCCATAGACGCAACTACGGAGAGTGGAATTGAAGTGGGAGAAAGGCGAGGAATTGCAGCATTCAGCCAGTCTAATGAGGTCGACGTCGCCGTAGCCTTGGGTCAAAGGCACATGTCGGGGCGGGTGGTGATGGTATGTGTGGCTGGAGAGCGTGGCGAGAGCTGGATATTTTTCTCCCAGGTAGGCAAGGCAGCGCGAGTGATGAGGCGACGCGGCGGACAAAAAGCAGCGAGCAAACCAGAGAGTGGCTCAGCTGGCAACGACAATGAATTGCGACTCGGCAGCTTAAAGAATCAGGCTGAAGGCGCGGGTTGATGCGAGAAAGTTGGGAAATGGTGATTGCGATGATGGAACTGAACCAGACAAGGCGACGGATGGAGAGGAGAGAGGTGTGAGTACGAGTCGAGAGCGCAGTGTGAGCGAGGTGTGAGGCAAAGGTGGGTGGGCGAGTGAGCGGGCGGGTGGGCGAATGGGCGGGAGGTGGCGGGTGGGTGGAATAGAGAAGCAGCGGGTGTGGCAGTCGTCGACTCTGGCAGTCAAGCAAGCGCAGCCTGCCTAGCAAAGCAGTCAGTCAGCCCGCCAGCTAGCCAGCCAACCAAGTGGTCGCTGTGCGTCTTGTGTTTTGACAGCTGCCGGACGTGGGGCTGTCCTTCAGTGACCTCGGTGGTGACTTTAGTGACTTGCCAGCGCTTGGCCTTCAGGTGGGAACCTTGGAACGTCGAGAAGGCCGGGGGGATGGGTATATTGGGATAATGGGGCGTATTGGGGCGCGTCTGTAGGGAGCAAGCACGGGAGGGGAGAGAGAAGAAGGGGGAAGGAACGTGCTCCGGGAGGAGGCGGCGACCAAAAAAACCCGAACAGGGCGAGAGCGGGCGGTGCGTATACGTTTTGGGGAAGACCAACGGGGCTTTGTTTCTTGGGGGGAGCATGGGTGCGAGGTCCGGTGTACATGGTGCGCAAGTTCCGCAGGTACCTGCCGTATGGGAGAGGTACCTCCTTCGCTCAGCAACAATCAGACGATCCTCCAATATCGGTCAGGTTCTATCATTGTCAGCCCGAAGAAGCCTGTGTGTGCCTGTCAGACGCGCCAGGAAACTGCAGTTCCAAGGCAGTCTTAATCTGTTTTCGGCTGCCGTAAGCTCGAAGTAGACGCAGTTAAGCCAACGCTTCTTCATATTGGTGAGGCAATCCCAGCCTCGCCCTACAACCGCTAATCACTCACCTACATCATACTTAAGTGTGTGTAAGGCGTCCCCCACTCGGCAGGGCCGTTAAGAAATAAAGCAAGTGTACAAACACCTATCATACGCTTTGATGGAAGCACCAACCCAAAGAAAGAGGCCACCATGTGACACGTCCAAAAGTGACTGTCCAGCTTCTGTCCAGCTTCTGTCCAGCTTCTGCAGTCGTCGAAGGCTCGGAGGCAGGAAACACCAGAACCGAACACGGCACTGCTGGGGCGACTGCTGCCGTCGAAGGCACTTTGGACACGCTAAACCAGATATGGCTGAGACCCACGAAACTGGACGTGTCGAGGTCGAGTTGTCAACAAGGTAGGCCCCACTGCCCTCCAGGACTATCGATGAGAGAGTCAGACGGCGAGACCAGAGGCTGCGAGACTTTGATCCGGCGACCCGCCAGCTGTTTGAGATGGACTCCTAGTGCTTCCAAAGAGAATGCCACCTTCCGGTATCCTACGAATTGCAACACAAGGCTAGGGGGACACGGCTTTGTCCAAATGCATCAGTCATCATCTTATTCTTATTATTGAATTTTTCAACGCGCCTTGGTTCACTTCGTATAAGGCTCTTACTGGTGCCAGCTGAAAATGAACCAACCTGAGCCGGTTGTCAGCCCTCCAGGCAAGCCCTCGAAGTGGGTACCAGAGTGGCGGTGCAGTGATGGGCCCATCAGTAGCAAGCCGCTGCAGATGGAACGGCGCGCCGCAATCCTAGAAAAACCTGAGGCTGGCTGGGGTGATGGTGGGCAACCCCGGCGACTTCCATGCCTGGCTCAGGTGTAGAGAGCCATTTGCCAGTGAGCAGGTTTGCTCACTTGAGTGTGGCTGACCGACCCTAGCCCTGGCTCCGCCACTCTGTATTCATCGTGGCCGCCGCTACCTTTTGTCCACCCGGCCACGGCCACACAGGTCACAGGGTCGCGAACCACACCCAGGCGCGCCAGGTCAAGCGGGCTGCGGCGTGCCTCGTGTCAATGGCTCAAGCCCTCGATGCTGGCTGATGCTGGCTGATGCTGGCTGGTGCTTGCGGCCCTTGACTGGCCAAACAAACAGTGGCCATCCTTGTCTCCAGAAGGCGCCACGATGCGCCACGTTCAGGTAGTCCGTCAGCAAGCCACGGAAGCCACGGCAGTCGCCCTGCTCCCCTTGCTGATTGTCTCCTGCATTGAGGGTCCTGGGCCAATCCCAGGGGCTGCTGGTGGGATTCAACGTTAATAGCCTTGGGCTTTAGGCTCCGTCTTGCTCCCATGTCCATCCAGTCGAAGGTTTCATCCTCCCGCTTCTACATGATGATACTGCTGCAGGCTTTTGCCCTATTGGGTTTAAGCGAACCAGGCCGCGAGGTCCTCAGGAACTGTACAACATCGGGCAAGAAGTCACTACCTTAAGTACGCAGTACAAATGCCAAAAGCCTCTGCAGGGCTCAGGGCATCAATACCTAGTCGAGGACGGTCCGCCCCCACCACACCGGCAAGCCAAGCCCATGCTGGTTCTCACTCGCGTCCGAGGCTGTGAAACAGTCCAGTCCCCTCCAGGCCACGCGAAGTGCGCAAGTCCATGGGGGAGAGATGCGACTTTTGGGAGGAAAGATACCCCTGTTCGAAGTACCCTGTACTCCTTGCCGGCTTAGCTCCTCAGCTTGTCATCGGGCCAATGACGGAACCCGGTCGCAGAAGAGTGACGTTATCGCGGTCCATGATCTCATCGAGCTGCCCAAACCTCAGGTCCTCAAGTCGTCAGGCCTCTGATAAAAGCCTTCTCAGGTCGCATCTCAGGTCACATCTTGCGCGCGTGGCGCATTGCCTGGGCGCGGATCCTGGTGGTCTGCTCCGTCAATCCTAATCATCCGCCATCTCATTTAGATACTGGAATCGACTGCCGCGCCACGGGATGGATGCATGGTGTACTTGGGGATCGGCTGTCCAGGGGGCTGCTCCGGGATGATGACCTCTACACCTACAGGATCTTCCATGTCGGCTAACAACGTCTGCGGTGACCAATCGACATCGACGGCACTGCAGAGCTTTCCTGTCGCTCATCTCTTGTCGCATGGGACCTCGTACCGCACCCCATCTTGCGCCTCGGTTGGATGCTGGGGAGGTTCAGCAGTAGTTGAGCAGCAGTTCAGCAGCGGTGCTGCAGGCGCCAACCCGCCCCAATGCACGAATTGGTGAGACTCTCCCATAAGCCAATTCGACGTGTCACTGCGCTGTGGGTTTAGGAAAGCTGAGGCCTGCAGCCACAACAACGCGGATTGGACTCATTGGAGATGCCTTATTCATTTCAGCTCACTTCAGCTGATGATGGATCCGTGTGACGAGCATGCGAGTGCCTCTGTGGCGCCCGTGATGGAACACTTCAGGTCCCTGCGGAAAGCCACAGCTGATCGGTACGTCGTAGTGTTCGTCGGTGTCGCGTGGTAGCCATGGATGCATATCCGCTTTATGTGAACTATCGATATTGTGTCTTGTTGGTGTCGTAGTGGCGTAAATTGTTGTGCTTCTTTCCTCGGCCCAGCTTACTATGTACGGTCCCATGTCACATTGTAATTCCTGCACACCCTGCGGATGTCCATTGTCGATTTAGCAAAGCCACCAATAAGCCCAAGCCTCTAGAAACCAACCCATGGCACCAATACACGTCGATTATCTTCGTTTCTCATCTAGCGACAGTGGCAGTGTTTGCCCTCCGCCCTTTGCTGGATTGGGCGAGGCATTCAGTCCTCTATTATTAGCTTCATCCTGTGGCGGTTCGCTGTCTCATATCTGGGTCTTCTGGCCTACCCTGGACCGGTTGACCACATATGATGCGATTCCATGTTAACATAAAATTCAACCATTTTCAATCTAATGGCTCTTTGCGAATGAACTTGGGTGATTTGTTGGTGAAGTTTTTGAAATTTTCAGGTGTGAATGGTATGTGATTGCTGTTATCCACCCATCTATCCATCCTGTATCCCTAGTTTCGCTTACCATCGAAGACTCTCTGTTCCCGAACAAACGACGAAGGGAATATAGCCCGGGCCCTTGCCATCAAAACTGACTGGAACGCTTCTCAACTAGGCCACAATCTCGCTGCGGCTCCGTGGTTGGAATTACTGCGTTCTGCTGACGACCCGCATTCCAATGACCTCTGCTGTGAATCATTCGACGCCAAGACGAACTGAGCAGATACCACGCCAGTCCAGTTTGTAGGGAAATATAGGGACCACGATCAACTCTTGGCATTCCATGCAACGTCACAGGTTGAGTCAATCGATCACATTCCGTGACCGAATGCGGCATTGTTGCCGCCGTTGCAGCGTGTCTTTGGCGTGTTATTGGTCTCATATCACTTCTGTGAAATCTAGATACGGACGTCATTCGGGAGTTTACCGTCTCATCGGGATCGTCGTTGTTTCGACCGGCCACGCTCCTTGTTCCTCTTGCGACTCGAGGCATTGTATTGGGCACAACTTCTAAGTCTAGGCGTTTGACGTGGGGTGGTTGCCGTTGTTGGTATGTTGTTGTAACATACCATTGTCTAAGCACATGGCTCGCTTTATTGAGACGAAGTGGCTATACCAATGCCATCTACCCACAACACTAAATTTCAGGATACATCAACACCACGGGATGATATCCATACATCACCACATGCACGTGAGGGTTTAGGGTTGGAATGTTACAATACTAGCCTCGAACGACTGTCTGGAGCCGAGAAAATGTTGGATCCAGGGTAGCTTTATAATTGGATATATGATATCCAAGGTTGGATATTCAACTACTTATAAAAGTTCAGAATGTATCAATTGCGATCTGCTAGTTCCGAATTAACCACAGAAGGGGAGACAACCGACGGCGTAGTGGAAAGGGTGTTGTGAATACACGAACCTCTTGCCCACGACTAGTTGTTCTCACCAGTGACCAGTATCAGATAACTAGCTCCAGGATGCTGACCCAGGGTGGATTAACCAACACCCAAGAGCATTTCGCGACATATCTAAGCCGAGCTGCGCATTTAGGCTCAAGCATCCTCAGATTAACATCGGGTTCTCGTGTACTTCTAGATGAGTGACCTCAATATGGTCCAAACAGGGACATGACTAGACAACCAAAGAGGGCGACAAGAGCCACGAGAACTTCCGTGTTATCGAAATCACACTTCGATCTGGATTTTGCTGGATAAATAGACAGCCAGTGCATGTGGTGTCACACAGGGACGTTCGTGGCCTGGGATCAGTAGAAGAAACAACAATAGACAGCACTTGCATCATCAGTTTTTGTTCCAGGTTCCACACTGCCTGCGCGGCCTGGCGAAACTGAAATAAGAGCATTTGACATGCCCGTAGAGAGTCTGTCACTGCAGAGCATCACACAACGATCCTGACAGGCCCATATCGACCCATCCGAGACAGGGCCTAGGGTTAACTGACCCGTGCCAGAGCTACGCTATAAGGCTGCCCACCGGCCATGCCAGCTGGAAGAGGAAGCCCACGAGTGGGATTCATCATCGGTAGACGCGTACTAATTTCGAAGATCCGCTGCCATACTGCTAACGCCGGCGGCGGGAAATAGCCGTCGTCTCAGCCACTGGACCAGAACAACTCGACTGGAAGCCGCGTCCTCATCTTTAATTGCCGCGATGGGCAAATAAAATAATCCCATGAGCGATTTTGAGAACGGAACCAACAACAATGGCAACTCACGGAACATGCGCTTTGGGCTTAAGTTCGGCCCTATACTGAACCCCATGTCTGCGACACAGATGATGAGGGAGAGAAGGGTGGAGAAGGATAAGTTGGCTACCAGGGCAGTAACATATCCGCTTTCAAAGAGTCGTGGTTCTGATAGCATCGGCATCAAGAGACTGGGATACGTAAACATGTGAAATGGAGAGTTGTGTCTGTGAGACGAGACGGAGGACAGGCGAATGGCCAAATGACTTATCTGCGTGGCCGCTCACCCGCCCAGCGACTATTGACGATTGGCTGTGCGTCCACAATACCGTTGCCACACTCATTCGCCGGAACAGGCGCGAGTACATGTCCCAAAGGCGAGACTGGGGAGATGAGGTGAAGTGTCGTCTCGGCTTGTGTGTCGGGATGTCGGCAGACCTAAGACCCATGGAGCACGGCCGGGTTGGGCAATCCCGTTCAGCTGACGTACACTGACCGACTGGATCAGCTATCAAGCAACACCTAAAAAACAAGATGAGATTGGGATCCCACCGACAGCTCCGTACTTACTATGTAGTAGTATGATCCGGTTCACCGGAGAATGGGTGTTTGATCGACAATGGCTTCTTGGCAACAGGTTAACGGTGGATAGAGATAAGACGCGGCGTCGAGTGTCTAACACCAGCATCGAACCGAATCCATTCCGATTCGATTTATCGTACTTTTATTATTAGATACCGGGTGTCAGGTTACCCAACCTGGCAAGGTCGGCGGTAGATGGGGCCAAGGAAAGGAAACAATCTCAGGCCGCCAGCCGTACGTAGTACGCAGTAGTACACCGTCCATAGTTATGGGGCCGAAGGATCTAGCCCCACTGCGTGACCCAGCAAAAGTCTTGTGAGGTTGAGAAAGGAGAAAGGAGAAAGGGGAGCAGGCAAAGGTGGCAGAGACGAGGCCGGGGGAGAAATTAGGTGCTGACGCGTGCCGTGTGGTACTACGCACCGAGTAGTACGAGGTGGCAACCGGGCCAAGGCTGCAAGGTTGCAGGCACAAACTACAGGAGAAGCAAGGCGCTATGGCTTGACATGCTTGACATGCTTGACAGGCTTGACAGGCTTGACAGGCTTGACAGACCCCGACATGTCGCAATATCGAGGACGACCAAACAAAGCCATGTCTCTTCGACTACGTATTATGGGCCGCTGAAAAGGCGGGAAATCCAGGCACTCTGTAGCAGGAGAGTGCTGCAGCAAAGGCAGATCCGGTGCGGATCTCATTTGGCACTGGCCCGCTGCCGTCTCTATTTTCCGAGAGTAACGACAGGGGCTCAATGAGCTTGTTCATGCTGCTTTTAAGGACGGCCAGGTATGTAACCGAGCTAACAAGGTGTTGCACTGTTTCCTGCAGTTAGGCGCAGGCCTGTAGGATATTCGTAACCAACGACGGAGCCTGAGGAGGGAGTAATATGACTGGTATGCAGTTTTGTCCAGGCGCCGGAGCCACTTCGCGAATTCTCCGAACTCGGTCCCCTCATTATGTGGCGGCTATTGCTGAGGAGAAATGATATCGGACGAAACAACTTTGACGAATAACAGCACGGTCCGGCCTTACCAAACATTAGCAGGATGTTTGCTGGTAGGGATTGACAGTCAAATCGTAATAACCGTAAATTGTACAGTAATTGCGGTGATGGTGGCTCTGGCTCTGGGGAAACGCACTCCTAATAATTGGAGCCTCGTCACTCAGACCGAGGGTACGTAATTAATCGTCAACTAACCGCCAACCACCAACAAGGAGGGATCGTGGCCGGGGTTGGAGTCATGGTTGATATCGGTGATGGAGAAGACGGGGTTGATGGTTCTGGACTGGATGAGAGATGAGGCCCTATTTCGCCTTGCCCTGTTTCGGCAGCATCGCCTGTGACTTCCAAGCCCAATGGAGCACCGCTGGAGAGTGAAGAGGCAGCCACGGGTACGCTGATTGGCTCAGGAGCTGGTATTGGCAGGACAAAGGAGGTGTGCCAAAATGGACTAGCGCCAGGTACCCGAGTGCAACTGCAGAGGCAATCTGCGGGAGGGGGAGTGTTCTGGGCTCTTGAGCTGGTGACTGGCTGGATCCCCTGGTAGAAGGTGCATTTGGAGGGACCCGGCGTGTACGTACCGCAAAACAGTGTGTGGCTGAATCAGAACGCACGACGCGACTGGTGGGCAATGGACTGACCAAATGGGGTAGGTACCCAGCTTCTGCCCCAATTGCATGACCTTCACGGCCCATGAATTACGAGGGCGTGTTTCGCATTTTGGCCATCATCTCTGTTTTTCCCACCCACTGGCATTGTCTCTGGCAGACGTTTGGTCGCCTGAAGCAGAGTGTGCCTGGAAGAGGGGCGAATAATATTCAGCCAAGGCGTTCTCGACCCCTATCGGATTTCGCTCTCCTCAAGTCATTGACCGCTCTCGCTTGTTTCTTGGCAAGAGGCGCTCAACCAAGAAGCGCCAGACGAGGCGGCCTGGGCAGGCCATGGACCGAAGGAAGGCTGGTGGAAACCGATGAACGAGCCGGTGCGGTGCGGTGCGGTTTGGTGGTGGCAGTGGTGCTGGCGTTGCTGGCGCACAAGCCTCTACCTCCTGTTGATCCGGGCTGACCGTAGAGCAGGGGCCGGGGGTCTGGTTTGCTCATCTCAATGCCATGATGATGATGATTGACGACGCAGCCGCTGAACGTGCTATAGCAGACGCGGAGCAGCGAACGAGCGACGCGGACGACTGAGCTAGAAAGAGACGAGCGAGCTGGACCCGAAACGAAGCGACGATCGCATTTCTGGGCATCCCGCACATTGCGCCCCCCTTCGGCCAAGTGCTCTTGTGCGCTTTGGCAGCCATGCACGCCCAATCTCGCTGGACATCGTGCGCGCTGCAACTATCGATTGATTTAGATACTTTCGCGCAATATCGAAATTCGCTGACCATCCGCCGGTTGCTTGCTGTCTGGGATGCCGTGTGAGCCGTGCATCCAGCGAGCACCTTCGTATTGAGTGACAGCTCTTCCCCAAAGAGTCGTAGGAGTGCGTGGCGTGTTTCTTAGCAGTGCTGGTTCGGGTGGCCCACGGAGCAAGGACCAGGTGCACGCTTGACTGTGGCGGGCATCCACCGGGGGGCGCTGGCGCTGGGGACTGACGGTGCGCGGGTGGCCAACGGGTGGAGGGAGAGCAGGGCGGCGAAGGGAGAGAATGCACTCGCGGGCCATGTGAACCCACTGACGACAAGCTAATTTCCCGCTGAGGGTCTGCCTCGGGAGGTGTGAGGTGGCCCTATGGATGAGGAGTAATTATTAGTAGAATCAGTACGTATGCGCTCCTGGGACGGGCTCCTAACTTACCACGTACGTAGCACTCGTTCAAATTCGGGTACGTGGTAGACGGAGCCATCCATGACTTGAGGTTGCAAGCTTGTTGCCACTCCCCTGAATGTGGTCTCCGAGACTGCCCAAGTGCCCTACCTAGGCCCCCTAGACGTCCTAGAGCTAAGGGATTGCCCCTAGAATTGTCCGCGTTGGTGCCCCTGTGCCCCTGCCCCTCCACTGACCTCCGCTCCACTGGGGCCCGTGAAACCCTGGAACAGACCCCCTAACAGACGCCCAACCGGTTATGGGCGCCCCAACCCTTGTCTTTCCCCTGGCCCCGGCTCGCTCGTCTCCCTCACCACCCCGGGCGACCTGTCTAGTCAAGACGCTGGCCTGCCTCCTCCCCTTTCGTCTCCGCTCCAGGCGCTTGCTTCTCTTGCTTCTCATCGTGCTTCCTTGCTAAATCGAGAGTTCTTTCTTCTCTCTACCACGCTCCTTTATTTTGGTCCTTTGCACCACCACGTTCGTTTCATCGTTGTCGTTCGCTACGCCCGGGGCAGGGACATTTACATTCCAATACCCTCACAACAGGTCAGTCAGTGAAGAAAAAGACAGCCGAATCAGTGTCCAGGCCGCCGAGGGAGAGAGACAGACTGCGAGAGTGTGAACAGGAGTGATCGCAGAGGCTGGGAGCGAAATCCGAGCGCCGACCTGCGCCTGGGAAGGATTTCAAGAGCAAGCGAACGAGGAGTCCTACTATCAACCACGAGAACAACGACGCCCAGCTTCTTGGCAATTCATGCTTCGTCACCAGAACAACACGCCAGCTCCTTTGATATACTGTCGTTAACCGTCTCTCTTTCTCGGGGTCTCCATCACTTATTCAGGACGGGGATGACTGTGGCTTAGGCCGCAATAATAACATCGCTAGATTGTGACTATCAAGATTCATATAGCTAACCAACAAGCCTGCAGATTCTGTAGCCGCACCACTGATACATCGTCCTATTACAATCCACCGCCACGATGAAGAACCTCATTACTTACACCCTCGCCGCGACCCTGGTCGCTGGCGCCACCGCCCAGCACCAGCACAGGCACCAGCACGTCCGCCGCGGTGGCTCCAAGGTCGTCAAGCGCGATCCCGCCGTTGTCACCGAGTATGTTGTCGCCGCCACCGAGACTATCTACGAGCTTGAGGGCAAGAAGCTTTCCAACGACGAGGCCAAGGCCGGAATCCAGGAAGGCAACCTCGTCGTTGTTGGCGAGTCCAACCCTACTTACACCGCCCCCGTCGTGGTCGAGACCTCCACCTCTGCCGTTGAGACCTCTACCTCTGCGGAGGCCAGCCTGGGCGCCCAGTTCTACGAGTCCAAGTCCGCCGATCCCACTACCTCGACGACCCCGATCCCCACCACGTCGTCTACCTCGACCTCGGCTGCTGCCACCTCGACCCAGGAGGTTTCCATCTCATCCGAGTCCAGCTCGTCGTCGTCTTCCAGCGGCTCTGGAGTTTCCAGCAAGTTCCCCAGCGGCACCATTAAGTGCAGCGAGTTCCCTTCGTCTTACGGTGCCGTTGCCCTTGATTGGATGAAATTCGGTGGCTGGTCTGGTATCCAGTACGTCCCTGACTACACCATTGGTGACATCTCCATCTCACTCATCAACACCGCCGTCTCTGGCGACTCTTGCACCAAGAATGCCATGTGCTCGTACGCCTGCCCCGTCGGCTACCAGAAGACCCAGTGGCCCGATGCCCAGGGCTCCACCAAGCAGTCCATTGGTGGTCTTTACTGCAACAGCGAGGGTTACCTCGAGCTGACCCGTGATGGTTACTCCACCCTCTGCGAGCAGGGCGCTGGCGGCGTCACCATCAAGAACGAGCTCTCCGAGGGCGTTGCCACCTGCCGAACCGATTACCCCGGAACCGAGAACATGGTCATTCCCGCCTGGGCTGATGCTGGCAGCACCATCAGTGTCTGCAACCCCATCCAGGAGAAGTACTACATCTGGGACGGCTCTGGCACCTCTGCTCAGTACTATGTCAACAAGAAGGGTTACAGCAACGAGGAGGCTTGCGTCTGGACCAGCTCCACCGATTCTGATGGTGCTGGTAACTGGGCCCCCATCGTCCTTGGTGTTGGCCAGGCTTCCGATGGTAACACCTACATCTCCATCTTCCAGAACTTGCCCACCAGCACTGCCACGCTCGACTTCAACATTGAGATCAAGGGCGGCAGCAGCAAGTGCTCGTACATTGACGGTGTCTGGACTGGCGGCTCCTCTGGCTGCACCGTAAGTTGAAAACGCCACCTCTAAAAGTTGAGAACGATAACTAACGTGTGTGATTGCAGACTACCATCACTGATGGTGGCTCAGCTGTTGTCCGATACTTCTAAATTATCGGCTCGGGTCGTGATGTAGGGAATTGCGCTTTTGGATCTTCTTGTGGATATTCCGGGTGGCAAAGATAGGGGCCCTTCGGATCACCGGCCACGGACACGACAGACAAGTATCCGCTGATAGGACGAGCTGGAAATGACGGCGTCGACCTTCCCGTCGAACCGTGGCTGGATACGGAGCCAAGGATCTCTCTTTTGTCGAGTTTGGAGGCTAGATTTTTGAATATGGGATGAAGGATCGCCAGGGGTAGAAAGAAGTTTTTGGTGGACTCATCTATGTGCCATTTTTGTTTTGTGAGCATTGCTTTTTTGTTTTCCTTGCCTCATGGTCTTGCTAGCTGCATGTGTCGCATTTCTACCTGTATTCTCTTTCTGGCTGCCAACCCTAGTGCCACGACGAAGGACGGAGGACGAAGATGTTTTTGAGCATTGGGGGATGGGACCCGGCGGCGTTTCCGAGGAGAGGCGGTGCGAGTTCTCTATCGGTTGAGGAGTGATGTCGGCGGCCGGCCCGACACAACCACGCCGTTTTAAGGCCATGTAATGTCTGTGAACCTAGTACTGCAGTGTCTTTAGGCTTCTTGCAATCGACCTCATCTTTCTTATAGGCTGGTGCTACCCTGTGATGTGAGTGAAGACTTTATGTAAGACCATTGGCTAACGGGCCGGCGGCGGCGATATGGTTTGTGGGGAAGGGAGCTACGGAGGTCCGGAGACGGAGGGGGCGGAGGATGTTTGGGGGCCGAAACTCTCGTTGTGAGGCAAGGAATCGATGAGGTAGTGAGGTTGACGTCCGTTAGCGGAAGGATATGGCATGGCATGGCACCTGAGGTAAGGGACGGCAATACAACGCAATGTAACACAAAAGATACAGAATCGGGCGGGCGCATCACTCCTCAGTCGGCGACGCAGCAGTCCCGGGGGTCGTAGAAGCGCGATGCCGGCGGGCCAATCGCCGTGGCCAATCTCTCACTCTTTTCTACATGTCACTGCAGTTCGTCACGATGGCCGGCCGGCGGGGGGCGGGGGATCCATTCATGCAGCGAGACGGGGATGGTGGTTGGCCCGGCGTTGTGCGCTTACTTGGTCAGATGCAAGCTTTGAGTTTTGGACGATATCGTCACCGGACGGCGATTCTTCTATCTCTTTGTCCTGCAAGCGACGCAACCCAAACCGTAGGTCTGGCACCTAGCAGGCGTTAGCTTGGGGGCCTGCTTATCGCATATCGAAGTGCAGTGTATCCCCGTGTGGCATCGGCTTTCGCATATCTCATATCTCGTTCGCATATCTCGTTCGGATCTCTGCATCGGGCATCGCGCTGTGGTGCGCATCGCCTACGGCCAATCCGCCGCGCGCGCCGCCCTCCCCTCCGGGCCTCTGCGGGCTTGGCTTGCGCGCGTGGGTGATGTGCGTGCATGCGGCATGTACTGAGCGAAGTGTAGATGGATCGTTGCCACTCGGATTGCCAGATAAGGGAGATGGGGCCCGGGGATGGCTGGATGCTGGATGCGAGATGCTGGATGCTAGAGGGCGGGGGTGTAGAACGGCCGAGGATAGGACGATGGGGACGGGCTTAGCTATAACTAACTGCTAACCCAGCGGGCGTTGGTTTATCTTATTTACTTTCTGAATACGTGAATACTCACCATTGAGTGCGTCTCAGACAGAGAACTTGCCCAATCGAGTCTTTTACTTTTCGTGGCTGTCCACCCTCGACTGGCTTTGGGTGGCGCATCATCACGATCCCGCCATCCAAGTCCCCGCCAACCCTTCCAAGTTCCCTTGCCTCCCTTCCCCTCACTCCTCGTCCCGTGGCCACTACCGGCCGGGCGGGATTCCATTCCCAAGCTTGGTCGCTCTCTCGACTCTTTCCCGGCGGAAACATCAATCGGTTCAGTCGCTTGCCAGCCATGTCGTTGAACCGCGTCGCCAGTCTCGAGACGCTCGCCGTGCCGCCGGGCCATTCCCATGACGTCCGCGATAGGCGCGTCAGCGATGCGAGCCGCCGCGTGCGCCGCCTGAGCTTCAACCCCGTGCCGCAGGATTGGGAGTCGGTGTCGCTGCGGCCCGATGATCCTTATGTCGACACCGTCGGCGCCTTTGAGGTACCTCAGTGGAAGCGACTGGGTAAGTGGTTGATCGACGTCTAGTCATGATGGGAGTTGATGTCCGGTACTCCAGTCATGATAGCGCCCGTGCTCATCATGATGGAAACCCATTACTCCAACCAGCAACCTCCTCTCGCTAACCAACTCTGTCTGTCTAGTCCAGATTGCCGCTGCCGTCATCAACTGCCTCTTCGCTGCCGGCATCGTCTTCGGCTATGCCGCCCTCAAGCCGGTCCTCAAGCAGGAGGGCGCCTACGCCGACTCGTGCCCGGAGTACCCCAGCGACGGCGAGGGCAGCGATAGCTTCGCCCTGATGCCCCGCGACACCTGCGTCGAGATCCGCCTCAACCTCATGTTCACCGTGGCCGCTGTCGGCACAAACGTCGCCGCCCTGCCTGTCGGTGCGATCCTAGATCACTACGGCCCTCGCGCCTGCGGCGTCATCGGCAGCGTGTTCCTCACCATCGGTGCCCTCCTAATGGCCTACGAGGCGGCGCTGCCGTTTGATGGCCTCCTCCCGGGTTATCTCTTCCTTGCCCTTGGGGGACCTTTTACCTACATCTCGTCCTTCCAGCTCTCCAATGCCTTCCCGCGCCGGTCCGGCCTTATCCTGGCTCTCTTGACGGGCGCCTTCGACGCCTCCAGCGCCCTCTTCCTCGTGTACCGCATCCTGTTCAACGCCACCGACGGCGCCTTCAACCTGCGACGATTCTTCCTCGTCTACCTCGCTGTCCCCGCTGTCATCCTCGTCGTCCAGTTAACCATCATGCCCACCCAGTCCTACAAGACGGTTGGCGAGCTGGTCGATCAGGCAGACGAGGCCGACGCCGCCTACGAGGCCCTCGGTGGGACCCCCGAGGACCAGATCGACGAACACACGGCCCTGTTGCAGGAGGAACGGTTCGAGGAGCGCCAGCGCCGCCAGTCTGTCATGGCTGACATCGAGACGTTACTGGGGTCTGCTAAGGGTGGAGATCAGGTCGAGGCCCAGGAACGCAAGATCGCTGCCTCGGGCGTCTGGGGCGTCATGCACGACAACACGGTGCTGCAGCAGATCACGTCGCCGTGGTTCATCCTTGTGTGCCTCTTCACCATCGTCCAGATGACGCGCATCAACTTCTTCGTCGCCACCATCCGCCCGCAGTACGAGGCCATCTTTGGCGACCACGAGCTCGCTGTCCAGATCAATACTTTCTTCGACGTCGCCCTGCCAGTCGGTGGTCTCGTGTCCATTCCCTTCATCGGCACCGCCCTCGACCACTTCGGCACCGTCGTCGTGCTTGCTGCCCTCGTCTCTACGGGTACGCTGATCGGCGTGCTAGGCGTGCTGCCCTACACCTGGGCTGCCTACGGCAACATCATCCTTTTCGTGCTATACCGGCCTTTCTACTACACGGCTGTGTCCGACTACAGTGCAAAGGTATTTGGCTTCCGCACCTTTGGTACTGTCTACGGCCTCATCATCTGCCTGTCGGGGCTCTTCAATTTCTCCCAGTCGGGCCTCGACGTCCTGTTCCACCAGACCTTCCACGGCAACCCTGTGCCTGTCGACATTATGTTGCTGCTGCTAGGCTTGATCATTGGCGTTGCCCTTGTCTCTTTCGTTGCCGTGCAGGTCCGGAGGATAAACCAAAAGAACCGAGGGGGAGTGTCGTACAACTGATAAGTGGGTGTACATCTGAAGTGAATGTTGGGTCATGTTCATTTTTGGAAACAAGGTTGGAAATCACGGAGTAGCCATCTCGTCGGCGTTGCTTGAGAAGATGATAATATTTACAAGAATATACCTGTGATTTATCTTACATCATATACATAAATCATGCATTTCGTGAACGCGACCTCAGCTCTGAACATTTCCAGTACACGATTCGCTTACTCGTACTCAGCCTCAGGAGTACGGTAGGATTTACCAATGCAGTATTCGCCCCACCCGTCAAGCTGAGCAGATGCCCACTTGAGGACTTTGCTGAAGTTTTTATCGCCGGGCTCGGCGTTGCAGTAGAAACTCTTGTCAGATGTACTCAGGGTGCCGTCGGACAAGCTAACTGAGGGGGGATACTCGATCTGGAGCACGGGCTTATCGGCGTCGATGTAAGCCTGAAAGTCGGAGCAGAATGAGTAAGTCTCGTCGCTCTCGTCGCTGCTGCCACGGCACTGCTCAAGGACGGCAAAGTCAAGGGTCGAGACCAGGTCCGCCGCGATTTCCGGGGCGTTCTTCTGGCCGACCAGGAGAGACTTGCCTTCCTGCGTCGTCAATGAGTGGGCATACTCGGCCATGTTCTTGAGGTACGTGGCGTAGTCGGAAGTCTTGAGGCTGAAGCCTGTGGGGTCGTCGCCGTCTTGTACCCAAGCATCGACGTTGTCAGGGTCGACACCGTCACAACCGACATCGACGGCTGAGTCCAGTCGTGCCTTCATGATATCAAGCACGCGTTCGTCTCGGATATCGACATAAAACTCGTCAACGCCGTAGGGATAGTCCAGGGCTTTTCCGACAATGTCATCGGGGAATTGGGCCTTGTCCTCGTCCCAGGATTGAACAGCACCAGCGTTGAAGTAACAAATCACGAACTTCCCTGCTTTCTACGCGAGATGTCAGCACGATGTTACCATTCTGCTGTATTTTGCTGTACCGACTGACCTTCATCATGGGAATCATGTCGGGGAACTCGTGAGCGTGTCCAAGGTCAATGTCCCAGACCTTGGCCGCGACTGGGACGAAGTCGTCGACGCTGTCGTGCTTGATGGGGTGGTCGATGCAGATATCCCACTTGACGCCGGGCTTGAAGTCGGATTCGATACCGCTGCTGGCACTCGTAGCCGAGGCGCTTGCCTCAGTCGACGTCGCCTTAGTCGTAGTTGACGTTGTCTTAATTACAGACGACGTTGCCTCGGCCTCAGTCGTCGTTGTTACCAAGCCAATGTCACTGCCATAACTGGGCGTGATAATGGAAGTGATAATGGTGACGATCGCCTTGGAGGTTTCTGTCAAAGGAGAGGAGGTAGGCAAGAAGGTGGCAGACCCAGGAGCAGAGTTGGAAGCAATGGATGTATACCAACCATGCCCATGGCCATGGTCATGGCGGTGACGACGGGCACTAGCAGGAGTGCCAAGAGCGAGCGCCGCCAGGGCGAACCGAGTCACGGAAACCATTGTTATCGGTTCGACTGGGGTGTGAATGAAAGTTGAAGAGTCACCAGTTGTTCCCGGAACAAGTACTTTAAAAATAATGAACCTGGCAAACGGCCGGTTAAGGAGTGTAACGAATGGATATGGAGTCGTAAAGGAACGTGATTGTAAAGAAAAGAATGGATGATGCCCAGGCCAGCCAAGGATGGATACAGAGAATGAGACAAGTGGAAAAGGGAGGTTCACCCCATGATTATATAGCGTGGCCAAGTCAGTACTAACTGTTGGATGAGGAGTATCTGAAATTGCTAAAAATCCTATCAGCCCCTGGCTACACAAAAGCTTGACGGCGAAGCATATCCTGCGGGGACTCTACATTGGCTAGACCCTGGAAGAATCCTCGATGTCGTCCTCTTATGCGACCCAACACCAACACTGCAACCAACCAACGTTGGGCGCAACCTGGAACCAACACCGATCCAAACAAGCGGGTTTGCCTTGGTCAGATGGGGCAAAGACGGAGCGCCAGGGGTGTTTCTGAGAGCAATACCCTGGAAACAGCGCATGTTGATGCGACATCATGGTGGTGATTTGCGCAGGGGGTCGGAGATGGGATGATGGGGAAGCACGTTTTCATATTGTGAGGGTGAAACCTGGCTGCGGAACGGAGACTTTCATAAGCATGGCGTTGCGCCGGAGGATCCGCTGTTGGATGCCGGGGCGGAGTTCCACTGCTCCGTTGGCTCGCTTGGGCCTAGGCAGTGGGAATGGGCTGAGGGCGGATGAAAGTCAAGCGGCACCGAAACAGTTGCGTCGGAACTCCTGGTACTCCTGGTACTCCTGTTTCCCTGTTCCCCTATTTATTTGATGCGCGCGAGGGATGCTTTGATTGACCAGGACCAACGGTCTACTCTAGCCCTGTATGTTGGAGTGGTTAATCGCTTGGCTTCGTTGCAGCACCCGCTGGGCATGGGATTCAGCGAGCCTCGCCAACCTTGACCGCGCGTCACTTGGCGCTTCGGGGACCAACCGCAAGTACCCTGCGCCTGTTGCTCGCGTGGGTGGCTCGCTATCCTGATACACTCAAAGTTCCATGGCCGTGCCCACCGCGGCCTCACGCGCCCTGCGCACCTCATCATGTCTTTCATCATTCTCCTCCTTCAACCGTGCTTCCACGTCGTCTCGGATCGCCCCGATATCGGGCGGGATGTTTTGGAATTGAACACTCGGGGCCGCTGCCACGAACCGGAGCTGTTCCGTGATGTGCTGCACAACGTCCTGCAAGCGTTTTTGGGGATTGCGATTCTGTCGCGGCTCGCCCAGGATCTGCTCCAGGGTGGGGAAGAGTGTTTCCTGTCGAAACTGGTCCCGCCAGGGAGCGTGTTGTGGTAGGATCGGGTCGATTTTGTCCTGACAGTCGATGGCGATGCTAGTCTCGTAGGTCCAGGCCCGGGCTACATTCCTTGGAGTGTATCCACCGCCGCCGAACAAAATCATGGGAATGCGCATTTTCTTGCAAAACTCGACGCATGCACCATGTCCCTGCACTTGTAGGTTAAAGCGACCCAGACGATCACCGGCCAACGAGTCAGCACCGCACTGCAGCGCGATGGCCCCTGGCCGGAACTTTTCCACAATCTTGCCAATGACGGTGTTGAAGAGGTTATCGTATTGCTCATCCGTAATACCATCGTTCAGCGGAACGTTGAAGGCGTGGTGCGAGCCCGGATTGTGCTCGCTCTTAGGACCGTTGTCGTCGAGGGCACCGGTGCCGGGGAAGAAGTTGTTGGGGTCGTACTTGTGAAACGAGACCGTCATGACTCTATCGGTAGAGAAAAAAGCCTCCTCGACGCCATCTCCGTGATGGACATCAATGTCAATGTACAAGACCCGCGGATAGTAGCGCAGCAGCTGGAGGATGGCGAGGACGATGTCGTTGATGTAGCAAAAGCCAGAGGCCTCGGCCCTCTTGGCATGGTGCAGGCCGCCTCCCCAGGAGATGGCGATGTCGGATTGTTGGTTGCAGATCTTCCGCGCAGCATCGAGCGACCCACCAGCAGACAGAGAGCAGTAGTCGTAGAGGCCATCGAAAAGAGGGCAATCTGAGCCACCTAGGTTGAACTTGAGGTCTAGGTTTTGGTTCTCAAGATCTCGCGGCACCGGCTCGGGAAGCACAGTGCCGAGAAAATCGATGTAATCTGTTGAATGAAAAGATGCCAGCTCCTCGTATGTGGCGGCTCTTGATATGTAGTTGTCCATGGCAAAGGACATGCCGTAAGAGTAGATAAGGCTCTTAGAAAGAGTGAGGCGCCATGGCTTCATGGGATGAGTGACGCCAAAGTGGTGCTTTTCAATATCGGGGTTGCAATGAAAGGATACGTTGTACCCCTTGGGCCGTGTAATGCCCGACTCCTCGGCGAGACGCTTGCACTTGTTGTAAAACTTGGCGTTGTCCATTTCACTCGCGAGGCCAAGCGGCGTGTTGTACTCCTCGATGATGGACTCATCGCGGTCGACATCTATGTTGTGAGGAAGATAGTTGGGTTTGGGCACCCGATATCTGTACGAGTCTATATCCATGGCTGTGTGCGAGCAGAGGCACCTGGACCCAGCTCACGATATGGGAACGAGATGAGGATGAGATGAGATTGGCGATCGTGAGTAAGCAACGCCGGCTGCCCGGAATGAGGGCAGAGAGGTTGAAAGGGGTTTGCGACGCCGGATCAGATGGTTAGCCTCAAGCGTGAGTTCGAAAGAAGCGTCGTTCAGATGGTCGTGTTGTAAAAGTTGCGTTGGCGAGGTTGAGGTGGGAGGAGGATGTCTTCGGCAAGTTCAAGTCCTGGTCTTTGAGAATCGAAAATGGCCCAAGATGCATGTGGTTGGTTAGCGGCAACGGAACGGTGTGGAAGCTGGGGGAGGTAGTGATGGTGTACACACGGGCCTAATCCACACCAAATTGGCACCATTTTAGCTTCTCGGTAGACTTTAGAGATACATGGATTAACAAGGTGAGCAGGTACCCGTTGAGAGCCTCCATGCAGAACCCCCACTTGTGCTGTCCGAGGCCCTGAGTTGGGACTAGCGGTTTCCTGATTGAGGCTTGCGTCTGAAATCATGGAGGGGGAACTGTGGCTTGCCCCCCCCCAAGGCTGGTGCCTGATGAAGAGACACCCTTTCGGCTGGACTTTTCTCCTGCCTTCCTCAAACCCTACATCGCTTCTCATCGTCACACGCCCTCCACTATCGTTGCAATCGCAACGCAACCTCTTCCCGCCGCTGACATCTCAAGCACCGCAACAGCGCCAAGAGCCCCCTCACCTGCCCCCAAGTCTCCGCAAGCAGCAGGCCTTTTTTTGTGTCGTCCGAGGTGAGCCGAGTCATTCACTTCGAGTTGCTCTCTGCGCCGTCACTAAAACGAGCCTATCACCGTGTTGCGCGTTGCTCGTGACAACCCATCCCTCCCCTGCCCTGCTCTGGGCCCTCTGGGACCACTTCTTTCTCTTCCTCCCCGCCCTAGCCTTGCTTGACCAACCACCAGACGTCTTGTCTACCATCTGGCCTGTCTGTTTCTCTTGTCTCGTTCTTATATTGCTATCTGCGTCTGCGTCTGCGTGCCGCGTCCGTTCGTCCGTCCCATGGGGCTTGAGAGCTACGACGTCATCGCTCTCCAAGCTCATGTCGCTGTCGTTCGACCAACCCATCGTTAACAGTCATGCCTAGAGACGACTTGTCCATCGACTTCGTCAAGAGGATGCCTCAGACCGAGCCCCTCGACCCAGGCTTGATCCTGGACGACTGGATCAATCGCGTCCAGAATCTTCCCGAGGAGATCCGATTCATCCAGGAGGAGATTTCCGACAAGGATCGCCAGTATGCCGAATGCATTCGCATGGTCGAGGATCGCGACGGCAAGATCCAGAAATGGATCAAAACCAATGGCAGCCACGAACCAAACCCTAAAGAGGATTTGCTACGCGCGCAGGTTCGCGAGAATTATGCGAAAGCCGACCAGCTATCTCAGGACAAGATGACCCTGATGCAGAAGCTGCAAGTCATAATGGACAAGCACCTCCGCAGCCTCGATATCCAGGTTAAGCTCCTCTACGACCGGGCTGAGCCTGGCTTCACCGATCCTGACGAAGTGCCCTCTTTGCTCAGAGCTAGCGCCGCCAACCAAACCGTTCCCAACATTCGCTCCCTCAACTTGACGAGCACAATCACCACGGCAGGCCCAGCTGCTGTGCCCCTAACGACAGTCCCAACCTCGTCCAACCCCGCCCTCGCTCGACTCCCTAGCCACCCGAACGTTCGACACGCCCAAGGCCAACCGCATCCCTCATCCGCCCCCGCTACTCCGGCAGCCAGCATGATCCTCAACAGACAACGCGAAAGCTCTGCAGGGCCAATAACGAAACGGGGTCCTCGCGCCAACCCAGCCCTAGGCAGCATCCCCGTCACATCCAGCGGTCTAGCAAGGCATGCGTCGTTGGGACCAGGCACTCCTAAGGGAAGTGTTCCCAATGGACCAGGCTCTCTTACTAGAGCTGGGAGTGCTGGTCCAAGATCGAGTTCGGTCAAGTCGACAGGAATGGCCGTCGGTCGTCGAGGCACCCCGACTGCTGGTTCACGGAAGAAGCCAATCAACAAGTCTTCGCTGTCGCGAGTCAAGAAGGCATCCAATAGAAACTCACCCGCGCCGACTGCCGACAGCGAGCTCTCTGACCCAGAAAGCGGGAGTGGAGATGACGAAGATGGCGGCGACGGACGATCTAGGGGGACGCCCGCTGCGGATGGCAAAGACGGGGACGGGGATGACGTGCTAGGCGACGCCGATGATGACGACGACGATGGAGGTGACGATAAAAAGTACTGCCTTTGTCATAACGTGAGCTATGGCGACATGGTTGCCTGCGACAACGACAATTGTCCCTATGAGTGGTTCCACTGGTCGTGCGTTGGACTTAAGAGCGAACCGAACGGTACATGGTACTGTCCAGTCTGTACCGAGAAGTTTCAAAAGAAAAGCATCAAGTAGCTTCGCGGAGTTGGAATCAGGAGATATGGTGCACAGGGACAATGTGACACCTTGGCACTGAGAATTGTGTACATAGTATAGATAAGAACACGACATGAAAATGTCTGGCGTTTGGAAGGCAAAATATACCCAGCTTCGCTTTTTTTATTTGGAACCCTTAACCTGCGGCGTGCAGTCTACGATGCGTGAAATGGAACGTTATTTAATTTGAACTTGATATTTTACGTCTATGTTGGCCTAAGAATACATTGAACAACGCCTCGCCTTACACCCTCTGTCTCCTCTCGGACTTGGTCAACGACGGCGCCCTTTCCGCGAGCTTTGTCGATGAAATCATCCAACGACCCACCCACGCCAAAGTACAGCCTCTTGGCGCCGATATATGCCCCTGCCTCGCTGCCCGGAGTGTCTCTTTCTCTCTCGAGGATGGTGAAGATGGTCTCCGTAAAGGCCTGTAGGGCAAATGGGGAGTAGATCGTCTCTGCTCCTAGGAGCAGAGTGCTAGTCGACTGGCCGTCTCCTGTGGGCAATGTGTACAGCAGGTCGACGAACGCCTTGGACCAGGCACCCGAGGCGAAAGACAGGGTGATGTTGGATGCCTGCAGGTACTGCCGGAAAGCGGTGATGACATCAAGGCCAAGCTCGACCTCGCCATCGATAGAGAAGGCATCCTTCAGGGCCGGCGTTTGCGGGTTGTTGAGGGCCCAGGCGAGGATGAAGTTGGGTAAGGTGACGAGCTGGAGGACTGTGGGATTGTAGTCTGCTAGGATTAAAGACAGGGGGCGCCTCTCTGACGGCAAGGACATGGTCCATTGGAAGAGGGCTACGGATGGCAGCGCAGTACCGCATCCGAGCTGTTGACGATAGTGTTAGATGTTAAATGCCTACGAGCTTGGGGCTTTGCTGGTTTCTCAGTCTACATACCTCAATCACTCGTACTGGCGACTGCAGAAGAGCTGATATGGAATTGTTCGCCGCCAACACCTTGACCAGATCCACGCTGCTCTCCCAGCTCTTAAAGCCGCCCTCGTACACGCCCGTCTTGACATCGTGGGTGCCCAGACCCTCGGCGGCGGCCTGGCCGCTGATCTCCTCCTCCTCGGCCATCAGCTGCACGCGCACATCCCACAGCTCGCGGCGGGGGATCTTGATGACCGCTCCGTCGTCCAAAGTCACGTCCAGCGTGCTGTAGGCGATCTTGGACGGCAGCTGCGCGAGCATGTTGGCGAGCTCATGGAGCGTGGGCGGGAGCTGCGGTTTGCCCGGGACAGGGAAGGCGCTGGCGGCCGGGGCCGGGGCCGGAGCCGGAGCCGCCTTGGGGCCCGGAGCATGCTGCTCGTCGTCGGAGATGTCCTCGCCGGCGAAGCCGAATGAAAAGGACATGATTGCGGCTGGTGTCGTGGTTCACTAGACGGACTTTGAGGGTCTTGACAAAAAGTTATGAGTTTGTGCACTGTGCAGTGGGGCCTGCATCTCGCCCCGTCAACTTTCCGGGCACTGTGTGCAAGTCTTCGGCAGCCATTCGAAATCTCGCTGTTCGTCATCAAAACTGACACGAAAGGCTTCACAACGTCCACGGCGCCCGGCGCTCGCATTCCTTAAGCGTATTTGAAACACAATTGGCTATTCCGCACACCGACATTTTCTAATATGCGCCCATCTGCTCTGAGGTTGGCCGTGGCCGCCACGCGCGGCGGTCTCAGACCCAACTCGGTTGCTCTTCTGCCGCCTGTCCACCTGTACCGTCGCCTCCTTCGCGCCCACCGCAAGCATCTCCCTACCGATATGAGGCTTCTCGGCGACGAGTACATCAAGGCCGAGTTTAGGGCTCATAGGAAAGTCGACAACCCAGCCCATCTGGTACGTCAATTCCACCCAAGAATGGGCTGATGGCTCGGCTAATGTGACTCAAGATTGGATTTCTGACCGAGTGGCAACTCTACGCCCAGAAGATTGAGGGTGACTCCTGGGTTGGCGAGAAGCTCGACGAGGGGAAACTCCAGAAAATGAGCGGTGAGTGAAGCCAGGACTAGTACTCTAACCTTGCTTGATACTGACGGAAAAAATAGATGAGCAAATAGCCCAATTGTACGAGTTGATGCAGGCAATTCAAAAGAGAAACATGGGCGAGGAGCCCCAATCATAAACACAAGCATGTATCATATGTAAAATAGAGTCAATATACATCTAAGCCTGGCCTCGGCCACCATCTTTGAATCACCTGCCCTCCAAGGCCTCCGCAATCCAAGTCGCTTGGATCGCGCTGACCTTCTTGGCGTAGTTCTTATTGGTATAAACGTGCTCCAAGAACATGATGGCCTCCTTTTTTTGCCCGTGCAACACACTCGCGGGATGGATAGCGACGACATGCTTGCCGTGAACAGTGACGAAGCTACTATCTGGCGCCAACATAGCCGTCTTCAACGCGAACCCGCGGAGGAAGCACTTGAGAAGTTGCTCGGCTCTCTCTGGAGCAAGAGGGACGAATGGCTGGGGATCAGGTTGAGGGGCCTCGGAAAGCAACTTCTCCTTGAGGCACATGCCTCGGAGTTGCCTGCGGATATTCAAGGCCTGTCTCATATTGCGCATGTTGATCTTTCGATGCTTGCACCAATCCACCCTGTTCGCGTTTTCGGCTGTATACAGTTGCATGGTGGTCAGGTATGTCATGATATCTCCCTCACGACGATGGAGCTCTTTCCTGGCCGCTTCTACCTCTTCCTGCGCCTCTTCTGACTGCACCTGAAGGAAGATGTCGTCTCCAGACGTGATGCATGAGATAATATCGATGGCCTCAGTCACACAGTCGAACTCAGGTTTTGCGGCAGCCAGAAGGACCGCTCCCAGAGGAGCCGAGATGGGGAGTCGAGCCATCTTCTCCCCAACAGCTGTAATCGACCCATCGTCATTCAACGCACCCAGAAAGTGCAAGTGAACCAAAGCCTTCTCAATTGATTCAGGCTCTGGTGGGTCCATCAGAGGAAACGCGAGAACATCCTGGATCCCACGCGCCTTCATGGTCAAGACCGCCCCTAGGACATCATTTCGAAGGATCTCAGGAAGATCCGCGTCTTGGAGACCCTTAAACGCCTCTTCTGTATAGAGTCGGAAACATTTTCCTGGCCCTTCACGGCCGGCTCGCCCAGTTCGTTGCACAGCTGATGACTTCGAGATCGGTTTGGCGAGGAGCGACTCCATGCCGAGTCGTGCGCGATACTGTTTCAACTTGGCCTTGCCAGAGTCCACAACATATCTCACTCCTGGGACCGTGACTGAAGTCTCGGCAATGTTTGTCGCTAGTACAATCTTTCGCGTGAACGAGGCCTTGACGGGCAAGAAAGCCTGACGTTGGGCCTCCATCGATAGTTGGCCGTACAAAGGGAAGACCTTGATTTTAGGAACGTTGGACGCCAGAGTCTCCGCATACTCCTCAATCAGTTTCTGAGCTGACTCAATTTCCTCCTGACCAGTCAGAAAAGCGAGGATATCTCCAGGCAGTTGCTCCTGGAGATGAATCTTAAAGATGGTCTTGAGAAGAGCGTCCTGTAGATCGGCCACTGGTTTCGGTTCATGAGTGAGCTCCACAGGATACTGTCGTCCCTTGATTCGAAGGAGTTGTGTGGGGTTTGCGTCCTTGATTTCTGGGTGAACATCCTTGAAGAAGTTCTGAATGCCATCCACATCGGCCGTTGCACTCATGATGACCACCTTAAGTGGAATGCCGCCGCGGCCAGCACGATCTCCCGCTAGAATTTGTTTCAGGAAACCGACAAGCAGATCAACATCCAAACTCCGCTCGTGGATTTCGTCAACGATGATGGCGCTGTAACTCCGGAGGTTGGGATCCCGTAGTAGCTCCTGCAGCAGCATTCCTTCCGTCAAGAACTTGATCTTAGTTCCTTTCGGAACAAGATGATCGAATCGGACGGAGTAACCGACAAGGCCGTCGGGCCGTCCCTTTCCCAGAGGAGTACCGGCTTCTTGAGACACTCGATGGGCCAATGTCGTAGCAGCGACTCGTCTTGGCTGAGTGATGGCGATCATACCGCCCACGGAGACCTCTTCGTCGGATCCGGGAACTTTGACCTTTTGTCGTCTGCACCAGGATTCCTGGTAAAGAAACTGAGGAACCTGGGTACTTTTACCCGAGCCGGTTTCACCGACCAAGATAAGTACATCGCTGTCGGACTTGCGCATGGCATTTTGGATGTGGTCGCGATACCGCCAGATGGGAAGTTCCTTGCGCGTCTTGAGCAGGCCACGGTCCTCCCGACTTCGGGTCCTGTCAGAGTCGCGGGACCGAAACGGCTTCTTTGAGCCAGAATTAGCCACGTCCTTCTTCGCCGTGGCGACCGCCGGCTCAGCTGCCTGAGGAGTTGGAGCTGGTGTGGCTGGCTCTGAAGCTTCAGCCTTTTTTGCTGGTTTTGGAGCAGGTGCTGTGAGATATCCTTCAAGGGAAATGGCCTTGCCTCCAATGGTAAGTGCATTTGGGTTTGGGCGAGTCTTCCGCCTCTTGGCCGGGTGTGCTGAATTGTTTTCGGACGCCATCTTGGATGCGACTGGGTGTTGTTGATTCACTCTACTTTCTATGCTGGGAAAATTTATTGGCAGGTTTGACGAACAGATATTGTATACAGTATGCATATTATACACACGGTGCATCACACACCCTTCATGGACACGACCTCCGAGTTGAAATATCGTCTTCGACATTTGGCACTCACGCTTCGGGGTTTTCTAAAATGACATTAAAGTCTTCACCGGGTACTCCATATTTAGAGATTGGATAAGGCTATCTACACATATGCAGGCTGGTTGAGTGACGCGACAAGGTAATTGTACCAGCACTCCAGCAACAACCAAGAATGTCATCCCATCATTGCACCTTAGAAGAACTGCAGAATCCATCGCTTGGATTTAGCTGGAGCACACTCTATAGGCGACTAGTCGTCAATTCATTTTCAAAGTTTTGCATAAAAAGCCAAACCTTAGTGGGCAATAACGCTGAGAGGACCTCTCAACTTAGCCACACCAAAGTGCTAGAGGTCAGGAACAGCAAAATAGATATAACCCCGAAGCATCGCTTTCACACCTAAGAGCGTCGGACATAACCAAACGCCACTTGATCCCATCATTGGTGTCATTCTGGCACCGGTTCCAGAGCCTATCTCTACGAGTGCATTGTGTAGAGAATATACAACGGAGGTCAGAATTCCTTCTCCAAACAGATTATGTCGACAGGCCGGACGACAGGCCGAACTAGGCGGCTCCATCAGTGGTCTTTACGACGTCGACCCTTTGTTTTATAATCCTTTACTTAATCCGGGCCAACCGTTCTCGGTTCATCCTGGTCGCATCATCAACAGCGTCGCTCTGCCGAGATGGTTAGTATTAGATGTCAGAGTCAGCAATAGAGTGGTGTCACTTGCCTTGTTCATAATCCTGTCGATCTGCTTGTTCTGAGCGTCCACCTCCTTGCCAATGGCTCTCCCGACCATGTTCATCATGGAGACCTGGCCAGACAGCTCGTCGAGACCGTCGTCAATCTGATCCTCAAGCTCATCGGCGCCTTCTTCATCATCTAGGTTGAACTTGCCATAATCCTTCTTACGAGGCTGCTGTCGTTGCGAACCGCCCTGCTCCATACCCTTGAAGTTGGATTCCATGCGCTGAGTGGCATTAAAGCCGTCACGGCGGGTAGATTCTCGTGCATCCCTCTCGTTTCGGTGACGACTCATGACCTCCTCGTCAGCCTTGAGTTGGCGCGATTTGGAAGTGAAGGGGTTGCCGACATGAACCGCAAACATGCTCCTGTTGAGTGTCTTCAGCTCAGAAGCTCTATCCTGGGCAATCTTGTTCTGGTTGGCGGCCAAATCCAGATGCTTCTCTGTGTTGTTCAACCGTTCGCCCTGGGCACCGAGCCGGGCAAGAGTGGCACGTCCCACTTCATTGGCCTGCCTGGCCATCTGGACCGAGCGGTTGACAGAAGACGCACTCTCTTGCTGAACCTGTCGTTTCTCTGATAGGATGGCCTGGTAGTCGGCCTCCTCCTGCTCCTCAGCAGTCAGCTCTCGAGATTCACCGTATCCACCGTATGAACCTCCATCTCCCCCCGGCTGCTGACCATAGGCGCCGCCAGGAGGGGCCGATGGCGGTTGCTTCTGGGCTTGTCTCTCTGTGGCGCCAGCAAAGAGGGCATCCCGGTTGTCATCGGGCTCGTCTCGACCAAATCCACCATAACCACCAGGGCCTCTGGCCCCGCCGGCCGGGGGGTTTTGTCGATCCTGGCTTCCGGCGTTGTCATATCGATTGCCACCGTAACCACCGCCGGATCCGTATCTGTCGGCACCGTATCCGCTAGGAGGTTGGGAGTTGTGGCCTCCAGGAGGTGCACCGTATGCGTTGGATTGCTGAGGGGGAGGACCGCCACCAGGGGGGCCACCAAGACCGGCTCGAGCCTGTTGGTAGGGCGTCACGTTGGCGTACTTTGCTTCGTCGGCATAGGGATCATTACCACCTGGCTTGGCGTAGGGGTTGCTGGCGGCAGGGGATTGAGAGGACTTCTTGCGGCTGAAGAGGGCATTGCGATTGGCGTCGTCGCCGTCATCGCCCTTCTTTCCAAAGCCGAACTTCTTCATGGCAGCGCGGGCGGCGGTGGATGTCGGTGGATGTCGGCTGTGTAGTTGAATTCGAGGGGATAAAGCAGCCCGGAGTGCGAAATAATACGATCGGTCGGCTTGGAGGAGGAGAAGAAAGTAGCTGGAAGCCGGGTTGGTGGCAAGTCAGCGAGTCTTATGATGCGGTGTCCGACGGCTGGGAGATGGGGGATTGGGGATTGGAGAGTAGTGCACCCCTGTGGGCGGTGACCTTGGACTTTGGAGGGGGCCGGCGGCGGGAGGATTGTTTCGGGAATGGGGGGTGAATCAGGCGTCCGTCAGGAGTGTCAAGCCTAAAGTGAGGGACGGAGGAGGCCACGGCTGGCCATAGTGGCATTGACTACAGGCGCCCAACAAGCGCCCAAAAGCCACTGGGGCTCGCTGGGGCACACTCGCTGTGGGCTTTTATTAGAACGGGCTAGGAATGGATTGCAATGCTGCGGCCTACCCCGGCCCCTCCTGGACCCCTCTATCGGACCCCTCCATTGGGCTTCGCTTCTTTGAGGCAAAGCGAACCCCAGGGAGGACCGAGCTGAGGCGTCTTCGGGGTGTTCCTACGCATACTAAGCTTCAGGCTTTCCAGGGGGCAGTGAATCTGCTCCCGAGCGAGGGATGTGACTGAATCCGATGGATGTGTGGCTTAGCCTGTTGCTTCGTCAGTCAGTGGCGGCGCCGACGTACTTGCTAAGGTCGTCAGCGTCGGGCTGAGAGGAGCTAAGCAGTCAGCTTTGCACTCAATCCCACTCGCAGTTCCATGCTGTCAGCTGGGGAAGGGTAGGACTTTGTCCTTGCCAGCCTCACCTACCTGGATTGACATGGGTGGCCATGGGCAGGTATCTCGGAAGGGGACGGCGACCAGGCAGGCAACCGCATTTCTCTCCCCTGGTGTCGAAATTACGAAGAATCGAACTCCAAAGCCTGCGAGCCGGACCCAATACCCAGAAGTTAAGAATGAATCATCACCATGGAGCTGCTGGCTTTGACCAGAATTCCTCACAAGCCACTTTCATTGAAGTCTCCCTTGGTCGTGATTCACACCTGCCATCAGGATCGATAACTAGGGCAATGGAAGAAAACACACACCCTGTCATGGTTCATCCCATGTATTTTCTGGCCATGGTCAATGTTCATCTCGGTTGAACATCATGAGGAAGCCCCCGGCACGGAACTGAGACCCTGACGTCGCCATGCGCTGTCAGTGAGATCATCGTATTGATCTTCTGCTTCAACGGCCCATCCGCACGAACGATCCGGGACAGTATCAATCGATCACGAAGCCCGGCGTCGTTAGTCACCTATGAACCGATGTCATGTTGAGGCCCTTCTGGTCCGGGATGACTGCTATCTGGGGAATGATCAGTGGATTTTGGGGGAGTGGAGACGCCTGAGCAGGTGGATGGTCCACTAAAGACCACTAAAGACTCCGCGACCAGCTGGAACCTAGGTACGGCTTTCGCATGCGCCCCGTCGACCCGTTGGCCACTGAGGCGACCACTAACTTCCCAGGATCTCACAGCGGCTACTTGATTGGCCCCTTGGCCGATGCGTCACTCCTGACTCGTCACGACTCGCTCTCCATCCCCGTCTCGGCCGGTGGGCAGCCTCAATCGACCAACTATCTATCAACAATACTTAAGCCCGCAAACACCTCGCGCCGTTTCAACACGCCCTCCTTCGACCCCGGAACTCCAAACTCGTGTCGATCCAATTCAGCATCTCCTAAACCTGATTAAGCTACCGCCGTCGTCATGTCTTCGCTCTTCTGAGCTGACCATCTGGCTGTGTCACCCTCTCGTGATCCACTCATCACCATCATCCATACCCTACACAAACGACTTATCAAGATGATACTCCGAATAACTTGCTCTTGCTTCTTCTTTGGGAATACATATATCGGTTCACGGTTTATATTACAGCGGCACCCCTCATTGTACTCAATATCCTAAGCTTGCGTCTAATCTAAAATACACCGCGGTTTCTAATTTCGACTTTCACCTATCGCCGCGCCTACAACATGGCTTCAGTCTTCACCTATGACCCTAACCCTCCAAGGGTCTCATCCCCGTGGATTGCTCCAAGTGACCTGCGCAAGGAAGACGCCGAGAGTGGCCGAGGCCCCCCAATCCCTGGAACAACCCAAGTTCAGCCTGGCTTGCTCTCCGAGTATGGCGTCACTAAATTGGAGGCAGAGCCACAGAGCGGTCCAACTGAATACAAGCTCCACCTACTTCTAAGACAACGGAGAGTGTTCAAGGAGATGAGCACAGCAAAACCAGGATCGCCAGCTTCTCGGTCCCAGGGAGGTGGTTCTTCTAAGCCCCCGACCCCCGGCCTAGTCTCCTCCAGCCAGCCACGCCAGGAAAGACTCCAGCATCTGACTACCCAACTTCTATGGAGATTGCAACAGTCTTCCCCCTATCATGCTTCTAGTTCCAAGGAGCTGGCCCTTCCGAGGCTACCCGACGACGCCGTGGATCTTACCGTCCCAGTCAAGCTCGGCAAGCTCGTTCCTGGTCTTGAGGAGTCGCGAGGTGCTTTGTATGAGATTGGTGTTTCCGATGATGGAACTCTCATTGGTCTTACTAAAGACGAAATGGACGAGAGTATCGCTACCCTCAGGGTCATGGCTGCAAGCCTGGGTTGTTCTGTCGAGGTTCTGCGCATGGTCATCGTCGGAGACTGCGAGTGGGTTGAATCGACAGAATTGATCGACAACTCTGTTACAGCACCAGCTCAAGCCACTCGCAGCGGCAAGTTATGGGTTGCAGAAGCCCTCGTCATGCCCAATCTCGGCTTTGGGGATGACACTGAGGAAAGCTCCTCTCTGACGGCTCTCAAGCCAGGCCAGGCATCCGTAGAGAGCGTTGCTGTTCCCAGCCGTGGGAGCTCCACAACGCCACAGTTGAGAGTCACTTTCACTGGCCCTACGACCTCTGGAAAATCTAGCCTACTTGGCACGCTTTCAACGGGAACCCTGGACAACGGTCGTGGAAAGAGTCGTCTTAGCTTGTTGAAGCACCGACACGAGATCGTCTCCGGAATCACCAGCTCCATAGCCCAGGAGCTTATCGGATACAAGGATCGGGCCATCCTGAACTATTCTCACGGAAACATTGAATCATGGGTGGATATCCACAACTGCTCCGAGGATGGCCGCCTGGTCTTCGTTTCTGATTCGGCAGGACATCCTAGATATCGGCGTACAGTGCTCCGCGGTTTGATGAATTGGGAGCCTCACTGGATTATACTGTGTATCGCTGCGGATGATGCGGATTCGCCCTCCAGTAATTATGGCGCAACATCGTCAGCACAGGATGTGCTCGGCGTCGCTGCAGCGGGGGTGGATCTCGTCAAGGCTCATCTGACGTTGTCACTCAAGATGGAGGTTCCCATGGCCATTGTCATCACAAAACTGGACCTAGCCTCTAAGATAAGTCTTCAAAGAACCATGATCAAGGTCCTAACTGCCATCAAGGACGTTGGGCGAGTGCCCAAGATTCTCCAGCCCGACCAGAGACAGCATGAGGAACTCAAGGAGGTGCCCACGGAGGACCATGTCAAAGTGCAGGAGCTCCTGAAAGGCATCTCTCAAAGCGGCAAATTGACTCAACTTGTTCCGATTGTGCTAACAAGCGCCGTCAAGGGCAGTGGAGTTGGTCTGATGCATGCCCTCTTGGAAAACCTACCGTTGCCTCCTGCGCCCACATCTCGCGATTTCGTGGGCATGGCCTTGAATCCAGAACAACCAAAGTGTCTGTTTCACATCGACGATACGTTCAGCTTGCCGGCTTCCTACAGCGCATTGGCTGGAAACTCAAGAAAACATGCAGACCAAGGTATTGTGGTTTCTGGGCACCTCCGCTTCGGACGTTTCTCTGTTGGCGATAAGATCGTGATTGGACCATTCCCATCCGAAGACGATGATCCGCGGGGCTCAACGCCAGAGGACCGGCCGTCTCCCGGTAGCTATGGACTCTCGATCTCCCATCCGTCCTCCGCGGAGCTGGCCCGAATAGCAATGAAGAACGCAGTATCTGCGTCGACGATTGCGGGAGAGTGGCACGACGCGCAGATTGTCAGCATTCGCAACCTCCGGCTCCCTGTGCTGGCCCTTGAAGCCGGACAAGCTGGTTCGATCGGCCTCGTACTTCAATATTGTTCAGTCAATCAACAAAACGGCACCTCTGGATTAGCACAGCCCTCGGAGGATATTCCCCGCATACGCCGAGGCATGATTCTGGCTATTCCCTCGAAACACATGGCGGACACTGGGCTTAAGCTGCAGGCAGCCAGCGGATTCACTGCAATATTCAATGACCCCGACACTGAGACCCTTGCTATTGGCTCTTTTGTTAACATCTACATTGCCAGTATCAGGACCGTGGCTCGAATCCGTCGTGTCTCTCAGCAAGATCAGGGCTGGGAAGCTGGTGCGGTGGCGACTGACGAAATTGATGATATATTCAATCTCAATGATCCTGCAGTCGAGACTGTGACGGAAATGGGACGAAAGAAAAGCGGAACTGAAGTTTCTTTGGAGTTGCTACATCATCGTGAGTGGATTGAGTTGGGTTCACGGGTGATACTGTTGGAAGGTGGAAGTCAGGATAGATCTGGCTTGGAAGGATTTGTGGGCAAGGTGGTTGAGATTGTTGATTAAAGCTTGTGAGCGTTGTCTGTTTGCGACTTGTGTATTTTTCCAGCGCATGTATTTTGTTGTACGTGGTTTCAATACAAGCATGACTTATTATATCAACCTCCACCCCGAGACAACAGTTGCTCAAGTGATGTTTCCCATAACTCCGCTGACGCCATGTATATGCTCAAAAACTCATGGTGCTAGAAGACCCTTACGCCCTTACCAGACCGTAAAATAAAGTCCACGTCAGGATGAAGCCGGAGATGCCACTGAACGCGCCGCTAAGCCAGAAGTCGAAGACACCGCGGTAGAAGCGGGTGGGGTCAAGAGGAGGGCGACCCTCAGACAGTGACTCGGGAGCGACCTTGAGGACGTAGAATAGGAGAGTGGTGATGAAGGAGAAGACGAAGTAGACGAGGAAGCCGCTGTAAGACTCGAGGCCGAGGACGCCTACGCTGATGCCGAAGAGGGAAGCCGTCAGGCTTTGGAGGTTTGATAGGGCCTACGCAGAGATGGAGATATGTTAGAAAGGTATTCGTTCTGCGTGCGGCGTGCGGCGTGCGGCGTGCGATGGGAGCTGGCGACTGACCTTGGTGTTGTGCATCACCGACTCCTGGACGATGGGGTGGATCTGGAATTCACGTTCGGAAGACATTGTCGCGAATGGGGGCGAGAGTTTGCGCGAACGGGAGGAGGGTTGCAGGGGCTTTCGGGAAGCGTTGCGGTTGCGGGAGTTGCGAGATATTCAGTCGTTAGGCAAAAGCTCAATGTTGGCAGCTGGTCATCTTGAGGTCGCGGGTGACGCTGGCGCGATAGCTCTGGATGGAAGACGACAGCGTGTCGGCCCGACCGTCTCCGGCCAAGGTACAGGGTAAGTAGGCGCAGTGGTGAAGCTACCTGAGGTGGTAAGGTAGTTCCGGGCACCCCGGCTTTCTCAGCGGTACGTACCGTGGGACCCCTCCAGTCAATTGAATTGAACTTTGACTCCCGCAACAAGGCGGCGGGGTAGTTGACTTTCGACTATTCAGCAACACTACAGTTAACGACAATGGAGCACAACTTTGAACCTCTCAAGAACGACCTGTTGCTGCGGGCGGCATGGGGTGGGTTTTCTCCGCGACTGTGAAGATGTGCTGGTTGGCAGCAAGAACAAGCAAAAAGAGCTATACTGAGATTTGTTGTGTTGCGGACAGGTCAGAAAGTTGAGCGTCCTCCCATGTGGGTGATGCGACAGGGTAAGAAGATGGAATCCAACAGGCAGAGGAGATTGAATACATGGGACTGACTCTTTTGGACAGCCGGACGATACCTCCCCGAGTACCATGAGGCCAAGGGTAAGCGCGACTTCTTCGAGTGCTGCCGCGACCCCGAGGTCGCCTCGACGATCACCTTGCAGCCCGTCGAGCGATACACCGGACTCCTCGATGCCGCCATCATCTTTTCCGACATTCTCGTCATCCCACAGGCCATGGGCATGGTCGTCGAGATGGTGGACAAGAAGGGCCCGCACTTCCCGAGCCCGCTCAAGACGCCCGACGACGGGCAATACGGTCAGGTGCTCGCGCGCGACGTCAACGTCGCCGCTGAGCTGGGCTATGTCTACGACGCCATTACCCTGACGCGCAAGAAGCTTGCTGGCCAGGTCCCCCTGATTGGCTTCTGTGGCGCGCCCTGGACTCTCTTCTGTTACATGGTCGAGGGCGGCGGCACTAAGCTGTTTGCGCAAGTCAAGACTTGGATCTACAAGTATCCCGAGGAGTCCAAGAAGTTGCTGAGCAAGATTGCCGACATCTGCGTGGACCACTTGGCGCTGCAGGTCAAGGCCGGAGCACAGGTAGGCGGGGCCCCAACAGAGAGAGATAGAAGGACGGACTGATGGCTGACTATAACTGGGAATAGCTGGTAATGGTCTTTGATTCCTGGGCCGGAGAGCTGGGTCCCTCGTCGTACCGTCAATTCTCGGAGCCTTACCTGGCGCATATTGCTGAGAAGCTGCCCGCCAAGTTGCAGAGCCTCGGCTTGGAGCGTGTGCCCATGACCGTGTTCCCCAAGGGTGCCTGGTATGCGCTCGACTCTGCTTGCAACCTGGGTTACAACGTGGTGGGGATGGACTGGCTGCATGATGCCAAGGACGCCGTCAAGATCCGAGGCGACCGCAACATTGTGTTCCAGGGTAACGCCGACCCCGGCATTTTGTACGGCACCAAGGAGGTCATCACGGCTGCGGTGCAGGAGATGGTTGATGGATTCTGGGTGGGCAACAAGGGATGGATCGCCAATCTTGGCCATGGTATGTTGCTGCTTGGTAGTCGTCGAATGTTTGCACGCTGACCAAGTTATCTAGGAATCACCCCTGGTGTTCATCCGGACAACCTCAAGCACTTTTTCGAGGAGGTCCACCGGCTGACGAAGAACTAAGCGGGTCATGCATGAGCAATTGAGAGCAGGGGAGGAAAGAAGGTAGGAAGAGGCTCTGCTATCAGACGATGGAGTGACGTCCTGCCGCCTTATCTGATATGCTGCTATGTTGGGTTGGGAACCAATCACACATCACCGGGCAAGATAAACAAAAGAGGGGTTGAAGAATATATAAATGCCGTCGTGTAATAGTATAGAAATCATGATCCGTGATACAATCCATCTCAATCCTTTGCATGCTGGTATCTCTTTTCCTCCCTTGACCCGTAAAGAGGCCAATCCATTTGCCCAGAGGCGCCACAACACCAGAAAACACCGAGCTTGGCACACAACCAAAATCAAAGAATCGCCACGCAAAAAAAATCAATTGCTAGGGTGACGAGGAACTATGCCTTCTTGCCAAAGAACCAGTTCTTGCCCTTGGCGACGACGGACTCGGGGCTGTCGTCGACAGCTTGGTCGTTGCTGGCCTTGCGGGCGAGCTCAGCCTCCTCGCCCTTGAAGACGTTGCCGGCACCGCCACGGCCGGCGTGCTGAGCGCTGGAGCTGGCACGTCGAGGGACACTGAAGAGGGAGAGTCAGCACGAAGAAAAAAAAAGAGAATGACTCGAACAACGCAGTTGGGAAACTGAATTGAGGAATTGGGTTGAGGGGGAAACTCACGCTTCGACGTCCTGGCGCAGACGGGTCTCGCGGGGGTCCATGTTCTTGGCCATGTTGCCAGTGCCACCGCGGCCGGTGGTGACGACGGAGCTCTTCAGAGTGGGAGTCAGGAGGTCCTGAGGATCGGTCTTGGGAGTGTGCGCAACATCAGCCATGTTGCCGGCGCCGCCGCGTCCGTGAGAGGCGAGCATTTTGAGAGAAGAAGTTGTGGTGAAAGTGGTGAGGGAGAGGAGAGGGGGTGAAGAGTGACTCCTGGAGAAAGAGGGGGAGGAGGAGCGGGTGGTTGGCTGTTGGTCTCGTTTGTTGAATGACAAGGCGAGGAATCAAGTCAGGACACTGGCTCAGAGTCGCAATGGGACGATGCTTGAAGGGTGCGTGTGTGGTTGGAGCGTTGGAAAGGTGAGGATGGAGGGGGAAATCACGTCAACACCGGCTGGTGACTCTGGATTATATATCCCAACGCCAAGGGGGGGCGGCGCCAGGCTGATGATGTCGGTTTTTTTTCCTTCACTCTCTCTTGGGATTTTCCAAGCGTCCCATGATCACGCACACACACTCACACGCGCACATCCACCGCCCAAAGCCGAACCGGGGCACCGACGGGGGCACGGAGGGGAGCTACGACGACGCCCCCTGGGATCGTCTGCGGCGAGACAGCTTCGCGAGAGGCGGGGGAGCGTACTGGAGCAGCAGCAGGGGACTTGGCGGAAAAGGGCGTGTGGCCAACAGTTTTTTTTTCTTTCTCCTCGCTCTCTGTCGCCCTTCCCCGCCTCACGACAGGCGACGAGACCGCTTCCACTAGGGTTGCCAAGGGTTGGGTTTGTGCCACGGGATCGGGGTCGGCGTCTCCAGGCCCTCGCTCAGGGCACCAGGGCATCAGGCAGGGCTGTAGCGAGCTTTGCTGTTGGCTTGTTGTTAGGCGGATGCGGACCAGAGGCCTTGCAACGTGCGCCCCAGGCCCATGGCAGACCATCACGGGCTAAGCCAAGGCTGCTAAGCCGTCGTCGGCCACTCCTTGACTAACAAAAACGTAATGGATTCGCCCCATCGTGGGTTGTCCTCGTGGTCCGCCAGACTTTGGTTAGCTCCTTGGTTCGATACGTACCTGTCATGCCAGCTGTGTCCAATCAGAGGGCCGCTGTGGCTAGCCTTTTAAGGTTTTTGGGTTTCGGGGGTTAAAACTTGGCCCGCGTTGACTTTGGATGCCTTCCAGAATGTGCTGCATTCGCCCAGGTCCAGAGGGCGGGACATGATTATCACAAGCATATACTATGTTTGCTAAATCACACGCATCTAGGGTCGTGTCTAAGTCGTTCAGGGCGCTGCCCCTTCCATCAAATTGGTTCGCTAGAGCTTCCAAGCTCAAGGGGGGCCAGTTGGCGCCGCGGACCTGCACGCACACGGACCGGGACTGAGGCTGGCGACTAATTAGGTGCCTTCCCGACCTTCAGTCACCTCCGCCTCTGCTTCCGCAAACGGGGCGTGCGCGTCTCAGAAATTCAGAATACATCCCCAGCTGTGAGCCTCATCCTCGCCGTCGCCGGTCTCCGACAGCTGCCACCAACTATGACTTCATTCTTCCCCCATTATCCCTCCTCAGGCACCAACTGTCCATGCTTCGTCGTTGAGGACCAAGACCCTAACCGAGAACCGGTATTTTTAGCCTCAGGTACAAGACTAGGGTTTACGCGCTCGGAAATGCTAAGCACAAAACAGTCTTGTGTCTTTTTGTACTTTCGTAGGTACCAACACTAATCAATGTGAATCATCCTCATCCCTGTTGTGCCGTAGCCTAGAACATGAGGGAATAAAAGTCTCAAATTGCGATGGCACAAAAACCGGGGGCAGACACCGTCTTGAATAGGACATGTGGACTGCGGTGAAGGCAGCATTCGTCATGGGCCCAGCAATAAAAATTCCCTTCACCGCAGCGTGACAATGACGTTGCCAGAGCTATGGCTCCGCCCACGTTCCCTCCTCTCCTGAGTGCAAACTGAGCACCACCTTCAATATTCCTGTCCTGCTCTTCTTCAACTCACTCTGATTTCTCCTTCTTCTTGTCGTTCGCTTCCTATTGCCATGCACACTCGCCTCGCCATTGTCCCTGCCTGGCCAGCTTCATTTTCGCTGCGGCAGCCAATTGAATATTGCACCGGGCGGTGTACTCCCTTTCTCAGCCTCAACCATCGACGAAGCCTTGCCTTCATCGGACAGAGCTGGGCGATCTTTGCCCTTTAGCATATTGGTTCTCGTTCCTCGGTTCTCGCTCCCGCCCGAATTATCTGTCCATCTCAAACATGTCATCGATGGCCGTCTACATTCCCCCCTCTGTTACCGAGGGGAGGATGATGGGCGCTTATTACTTCCTTCAACGACATAACTCCCAGTTACCTCCTGATCTAGTCGGTCTTCTGGCCACAGAGCTGGCAAGTCCCCCTCTTGCTTATTATAACGCCTAATAGCATTGGCTTAGGCCAATCTTCTGGTGCTGTTTACACAGCTTAGGGCTAAGTCATCCTGCAAAGTCATGTCTAAAGCCATGCCATGTTCGTAAGTCCGAGTGCAGTCCATGCTCTTGCTCCATGCTGGTTCCCTTTTGGATTCCCTCCCCGGGGTCGCGCCATCTGTGTCCATGTTCATCTGCACCCCGCATTATCGCATCCTCACCCTAGAGCCCCTGCCCAGATCGCAACCGTGCGGAGCAGCACATCCACCTCCACCACTGCCTCCACTTCTGCCTCCACCCTTGCCGCCGACTTCACCAGGGTCCCCATCCATCGTCGCCGCCGCCTGCAACTCAATACTGTTGTTGTTCTTCCTGACATCCCCGCCCCCGCTGCAACTTTCCCCGCAACCAACAGCATCAAGGTCGTCAATCAACCAAGCGAGACACAACTCCATCCAGCCATTCTAGCTCCATAAAGGTATGGGATTAGAAGGGTAATCCTGGTGCTATGGCCTTTTTTGATATTCATGATTCCAACGGGCGCTAGGTATGGTAAAGAGCAATAACGGAAACGAGGGTAGCGGTGAACCAGCGACAGGCCGAGCCCCGATAAATCAACAAGTCTCTTTGGCAAACCAACCGCAGGTGTTACTCTTCCGCTTATTTTTAGTCATATTCGTCGTCTGCGCCATCTCCTCCCTTGACGTTGGAGTCCTTGCGGATCGGTATCTTGATGCCCTGTGTCGCAAAAGTTTTGCTTAGGGGGGTGCTCTCGCACACGCCAGGGAACTTCTTGGCCGAGTACACATTGAACACCTCGCTGAAGCAAGATGCCAGAATTAGTGCCTTGCCCTGATTGACCTTGGGACCATTCCCGTCCCGGCTAGGTCCGCCTACAGGTCCGACATTGACGAAAGAGAACTTCAATCTACACCGCTGCGTCAGTCTCATCTTCTCTGCCGCTTCCCCGTTGGCGCACTTACCGAAATGGTCCTTCGGTTCGTACGCTAAGATCCTGGAGGACAAACCAAATACCAATATGGTCGTAGATGTCGCTCAGACGAAACGCGCTGGCTGCCAGGCTACCAATGAGGTTTCTCGTAAACATCCCTTGGGGTTGGCCTCCCACAACAGCCATCCTGGTGAGTGCGTTTTGATCTTGCACATATCCAGACTGCGGTCCGTTCCGGTACTGGGCCATGCTGGATTGAGTCGGTACTGGCGGGGGGTCCGCTCGGTAATTATGCTGCGGGTAGTACTGCTGTGCAGGTCCGAACGAGCCATTCTGAGGATACGTCGAAGAAACTGGTCCAGGTCAGCGGGCACTTGCAGGATGTCGTTCTCTTACAAAGACCTACCTGGGGTGTATCCTTGCTGTTGTACGGGGTAGTCCTGTGCATAGGGCACGTTGGAAGACTGGGGATACGCCGAGTCGCGACTCGGAGGCAGGGTTTGCTGCTGGTATTGGACGGGGTTTGAGTCGCCCCCATTGAGGGTGGTGTATGAGTAGGGGGTCGTGGACGAGATGGACGGAGTTCCGGTCGATGACCGGACAAGGTTTACCTCCTGGGTGCCATCTTCGTTCCAGAGATCAACATTGAGAACGAACATGGCGTGGTCAATGTCGCTGCACATATGGAATTAGCTCTCAAGAACGAGCGACTAAGACTGGAGGCTTCATCACACGTACTTGCAGTCAATTTCCTTGCCCGTGGCCATGTCAGTGATGACAAGACGGACACATGGTGGCGGAGTTATGGGGCGTCGGTCCTGTTATGGGTCAGAGAGAGTGCCAGGCGCAATTAGGGATGCTGTCGAGCGCACCTTGTCACCAAAACCGCACATGCGAGCGCGGCGGGGTTGTTGCACAACATCGAGTCTACAAAGACGTATTAGCCAAGTCAAATTCTTGGAGGCACCACACAATGAGCGCAAGACAAGACGCACTGATATTTCCGGCCGGTGCTGTCGTCCACCTTGGAGAAGGGTGTAGGCATCTGCTGAGGGCGGGAGCGCTGGTCGGCCGAGGCGGGCGCGGTGGGGGGCGCGGTGGGGGGTGGGAGGGCCCCATCGTCAGGTCTGGGAGGTTGGTGTTGGTGTTGCTGGTGTTGCTGGTGTTGCTGGTGTTGCTGCTGGTGCGGGTGTGGGAGCGGGTGCTGGGCCTGATGAGGCTGCTGGTGGAGAGAGTGGTGCTGGAGGTGGTGCGAAGACTGGAGTTGCTGTTGTTGAGGCGGCGGCTGTTGTTGGTGATGATGATGGTGAGGCTGCGGCGGGGGAAGCTGGGGATGGTGTTGGAGCTGCGGCGGTTGCTGTTGCTGCTGCTGCTGGTGCGGCGGCGGCTGATGCTGAGAATGCGCCGAGTGCGCGTGCTGGTGCGGTGGCGGGAGCTGGTGCTGCGGGTGTTGGTGTTGGTATGCGTGCATGGCGGGCAGGGCAGAAGTGTAGCCCGATGCTGCACCAGTCGCCATAGGCAGTTGCGGTGGCATGTCTGGCTGGTGGTAGCTGGAGTTCATGGCGACGCGGCGGACGACGGCTTCTCGAGAGAGAGCCCAGGGATGGAGGGCAGAATGCAAGGCGTGACAGAGCAGAGCAAGACTGTGCGGGCGAGCGATTGATGGTGATGGGGCGACAGGGAAGAAGAGAAAGAGGCGGGAAGAGAGAAGAGTGTCGGTAGGTATGTCGTCGTCACGTCGGCGGTAACAAGAAGGCAAGTGGACAAGTGGAGAAGGAATCGGGCTAGCTCAGAAGTGGCGCGGCGGGAGCGCTAAAAAATAACTTGACTGACGCCTTTTGCTGCCCCAGTGCCAGTCCCGGAATGCAAGTTGGTACCACTACAAAGCAGGGAACCGGCCGGGATATTGCCCAGGTTGCACTATTTGACCACTGGCTTGCAAGGTAGTTAATTATCGGGTGTGATATCGCTGCCGGGAAATTTCCCTGATAGGTCACTAAGTGAGTATGCATCCGCAAGTACCGGAGGGGAGGGATGGAGGGAGCCGCGGACCAATGTCTTTTCCAGACTTGTGATTTAAGTTGAACGGCACCTCGATGAAAGTTCAGTTACGTTACTGTCCCCTATTTATGTGCTTCAGCTGAACCGCACAGAAAAGTGCTAAAAAAAGTAAGCCGAGTCAAATCGAATGGAGAAATGGTAAAACGGCCCGTACAGGACAAATAAGACATCAGAACCATCACGGTAGTCGAGGCGTTCGAGACAAGCCGAAGCAAGCCATCATGTAACATCGGATAAGAAAAGGCATAATGAGGGCTCACCGCAAGCAACCACCCGTCACCGCGTCAGGCATGCCGCCCGCACCCGTCAGCTATCACCAATACACCTCCGCAGATCACACACATAAGTCCAAGCGAGGCGACCGACAATGGCCTTGTCCTTGCCACCCCCCGGCCATCATGTTCTGACACGGGCCTTAGCGCGCTTCTTCCCGTGGTACAGTAGATTCCGGCCCCTGTAGCTGGATGGCCTTTTTGGCTGGCGGCATGCCAGCCCAGCCAGCCCAGCCCAACTCAGCGCGTACCCCCAGCGCGGTGCCCCCAGCACAGTCCAACGCAGCCAAACAAGTCCCTTGCATCATCCTACATGTTCGTTTTCACCGCGCTTCCAAAGTGGATTTGTGGATGTATTGCTCCGAGGTTGACTGGCGAAGTGCCTCGAGAGTTTGTCGACACACAGCCTCGTCCTGGAACGATAGGCAGACGTACGTGATCTCGTGTATGCCGTCGCCCGGGCACGAACAAGTTTGCTTTGCTGCACCAATTGCTCCGGGCTGATGCCGTTGCCCGTGTCACCTAAGCTGCTCTGGTGCGAGTTTGCCTGTCTCTGGTTTCAGACCACTGAGAACCGACCGCCCTTGGTTCCGTGATCCTGATGTGTTACCCGTGTGTGACAGCAGGATGGAAACAATATCACATACAAATGCTATACGAGGTACTTGAAGCAGAGGCGACATTACAAGTTACACCACCTGTCGTGCCAAGTTACGGCCAGGCTGTCTGGGTAATTGGTGGCGGGCGTTCCATGTTTGTTCTCCCCTCCACACGTCGACTGACAGTTTTTCGCGTGCTTGTGCCGCCGTATTTACTAACAGTCGATACATGCACAAGGTTAGAAACATTGGCGGATGAGCCCCCTCTAATTTGTTTTTCTTTCATCCATGCCAAGCAGCCCCATATGACGGGCCAAAGCCAAAGGGGTACCGTAGCCAGTCCTTGACGCATATCACGGGGCCTGCTTCTGCCCATTGAACCGACGAATGCGACTGTGATGCGTGTTATCAACTGGCCCTCCTATTGGCGGCAAATATGGAGGTGCCGCCCGCCAGCTAGTAGCGGTCGGCCCTTATCAACCCATGCCCACCGCAGTGCAGCGCAGCGCATCGGCAGTGGTACCTCAGGGGGAAGGGACCACTGAAGTTTGGTACCTGAAAGGCTGAGGGAGAGCCGATTAGCGGGCAACTCCCCGGTGTTAGTGCAACAAACGACGACCCCGCCATCATGTCGAAAGCCCCGCAATCGGAGTCATCCGTTGCGCTCACCACAAGAATAAAATCCCCCACCACGACAGGCGTCCAGTTGTTCACGTCACGTCACGACCTTGACTACCTCAGCCTATCCGCCCTCAGTTGCCCGCCATGGATTTCGTCAATAGGTTTGTCCTAATTCTACCGTGAGGGGAGCTAAAGAGTCTCTCTGACCAGCTCCTCCTCATTCTACGGTTGACAGTCGATGCAGAATCGCTAATGTTGCACCTACTGCAGTCTCGAAGGCCGCCTGCTCTTTGCCGTCCCCAAGAGTGAGTGTGACTTGAACAAGTCCGTACCCATAGTAACCATGTTGCTAACCGTGCTATGCAGAGGGTCGTCTCAACCACGCTACGCTCAACCTCCTCGAAGGCGCCGACATCCAATTCCGTCGCGAGAACCGCCTCGACATCGCCCTTGTCAAGAATCTCCCAATTGCCCTCATCTTCCTCCCGGCCGCCGATATCCCTACCTTTGTCGGCGAAGGCCGTGTCGACCTTGGCATTACCGGATGGGATCAAGTCGAGGAGCACGATGCTGGTGTCCGTGAATACAACCACGCACGTCGCAGCTCTGTAGATGCGGCGGCCACCCTGGACAAGGTTGCCGGAAGCGATAAGGTTATGGAGCTGGGCTTCGGTGCCTGTAAGCTTCAGGTTCAGGTCCCTGAGAAGGGCCAATATGTCGCAGCTAAGGACCTCATCGGCTGTACCATCGGCACTAGCTTTGTGAGCCTGGCAACAGAGTACTTTGCTCGGCTCGAGGCGGGTGATGATGCCCAGGGTGGCGTTTCTCCTCGGAAGATGCGGACCAAGATCATTGAGTTGAGTGGCAGTGTCGAGGCCGCGTGCGCCTTGGGCGTTGCGGACGGCATTGTCGATCTGGTTGGTGAGTACTGCTTATCAAAGGCACCACGAGTGTGCTGCCCCTACAGCCTCAGGCTTGGCGCTGACAATTGAATTGCAGAATCTGGCGAAACCATGAGAGCCGCTGGTCTCAAAGCCATTGATACTGTCGTTGATTCCCAGGCGGTGCTCATCAAATCGAAATCGCCATCTAAGCCTGAGCTGATCGACCTCATTACGTCGCGCATCAAGGGTGTCATCACTGCCCAGCGCTATGTGCTCTGCCAGTACAACATCGAGCGAAAGTTGCTGGGCGAAGCGACCAAGATCACCCCCGGAAAGCGGGCGGCGACGGTCACGACTCTCGATGAGGAAGGTTGGGTTGCGGTGAGCTGCATGGTGGAGAAGAAGAAGATCGCTCTTGTCATGGACGACCTCACCCGCATCGGCGCCCAGGATATCTTGGTGCTCGATATTCACAACGCCCGATAGGGCATCCGCCGAATGGCTGGCGTTTCGCGTGGACATATTGGCATGGGAACTGGGGCGCTGGACAAAGGAATAAAGGATAGAGTCAAAAGTAGGAAGCGGGCTGAGGAGGAGACGTCGAATGGCTACATGTTGGTGCTATGGTAATGAGGTATCCCGTTAGAACTTAAACGACATGTCGAGCGAGGCTTTGCACGTTAGTTGCAATATTCGAAATAAAACATTAAATAAACAACAGCCAAGGTTGAATGCGCTCACTGCGCCGCCCATGGCGCAGCTTCCGGTGCTTCCACCGTGATGGCGAGAAGAAAAGTGGCTTAGCGAAAGCGAGAGCGAATGACCTCACCATACCTGGGTAAGACTACTCGGCCACAATCACCACGGATATTTAGAAGACATCCTCCCAACGCATGTTTCAACCAGAACAGACACTCTATCCTCTACGACCGTACCCCAATCGCTATGACTACCATTACCTCTTCGTGCCCTTCTCCTTCGCCTTCGCCTGTCGATGTTTCTGACAATGGCCCTGGCGCGCAACGTCCGAAACAGCCGTCGACGCTCTTCTCAGTGGGTCCACCTCATCATCGAGCTTCAAACTGCGATGCAATGTTGCTGACGACTCCAGATGGTCATGACGCCAGTCAACCTGGTTGTATTCCTACTGTCGCTGGCCCTAGTGGACCTGCGATACACGCTCGCTCGCACCAGTAACAACCGTGGCGGTGCTGGTGACGCTGCCAGTGGGCTTTTGCCACGGTGGCTGCTTCGATGGCTCCCGGCATTGCTGACCCAACGGCTTGGCCGGTTTGTTTCGTCGCTTCGCGGCCAGCCCTACCGAGACTCCCGGGATGCCTCCGACCGCTGGCACTACCACAGCAAGCAGAAGAAGCTGATCAAGATGGAGGCTGACGAGGCCTTTCGGCTCCGTGGCACTGTCATGACAGTGCTCGCCGTACTTGCAGTAGCCGTCACGATGGTGTTCTACTACGTGGCCAGCCGCGCGTATCACGCTCTCGTCGCTCTAAATCCCGCCCTCAGTTAGATGGCGTGTCATATACTCAAGTTGACCAATAATTGCGATGCACTTGGGATTGCGAAATTGCTCTACAATCGACGGGGTCAAGGGGCCGCATGAGCATTGCGATGGCCTGGAGCAGACCCTAGAAACGACGCAGCACAGCCTTACTGGCCTGACGCCGTTTCTTTTCAGGTGATCCTTTCGCATGAATTTACATCATCTTGCTCCTTGCGTTGAATTAGGTGGGCCTCGACGGTGGCTGTCGCCCGGTGGCCGTCGTCCGGTAGCCACCAGCCGGATGCCTCTGCGATCGAAACCCAGGCACGGTATGGACACATGCTGGTCTGACCTCTCCTGTCATCGCCCCTCCCAAAATAGCGCCGATCATGCTATCGGGCGACGATGGATTGGGGATGACGGTGATTGCGACGCAAATTACAGGAGCTGCGGTGGGTCATGTCTGCTCAAAGAAGTCGTTTCAAACCCCAGGCCTTTACCTTCCTACAGGCTTACGAACGAATGGAGGACCCGTGGCAAATCACTCGGAAGACATGAGACAGGAGGGAAGATGAGAAAAATTGGGTCATATTTTCATTTGGCCCTGTAGGGCATCGCCAAAGAGCGTTGTGTCTAAAGGTCATGCTGTCGTGGAAGTTGTCATACCAGTCCACAAACACATGGAGGAGAAACTTATGTACCGAGACCAATATAACCAACAATAAACGCCCTGTATCCAATTCAATGGATCAGTCTCGGAAGAAATAGAGAAGAATAAACACCATGTGAACCCCAGAGGAGAGCCTCTCCCAAAAATGCGTCATCGTCAAAAAGGTTGGTCGTAAATCCATCAGAAGTGTAGAGATCCCATTCGCTCCTCCACGCTGCCCCAGTACACGATGGGCCGGGGCTCCAGAACGTGCAGCTCGCTGCCGAAGTTGCGGCGCTCCTCCTCCATGCCCACCAAGGACGGCTGGCGGAGGATGATGCTGTTGATGGTCGACGCTGAAGACGAGACGCTCGTGCTGGACGAGTACGAGGCCCGCGCCGCAGACGACCGCGATGAAGATCGGCGGAATGAGTTGCGGAGCTTAGAGGGGGAGAAGCGTCCAGAAACGGTCTCGAATCGGGTGTTGAACATGGTGGCGGTTGGATTGCGGAGAGGGTTGTGATGTGTGTGTGTGTGGATGTAAGTGGTGGCGTGAGGGCGTGAAGACGGAAAACCAGCGTCAAAGAGGCGAAGAGAGAGACAGAACCACCGAAGATTGAAGGTGGGATAAAAAGCAACTTGACCAGCAGTTGACGAACGAATCCAGAAGCAATAGGCACAGCCTGTTGAGTCGCGTTTCGTGGATGTTCAAACGAATGACTGATTGCGTGTGGTGTGGAAGCAGAAAAAAGGACGGACGAAGTGTGGTGATGGCGCCTGAAGACAAGGAACGTGACGACAAACGAGGCCGATAATCTGCGGCCAGGACGACGCCCTTTTAAACGGCCGCTCTGGTGACCACGGCCGTATCATGGCGGCATGAACTACCATAGTACTTCGTATCATGTCTATCCGACGACTAGGGTCTGTTGGCGCACGGCTGTTTCAAGGAATGTCGTCTGTGACCCGCGACTCCACAAGCTGAAACCGTCGGGGCATCCCAGCAGTCCCAGCGCCCCTGCCAGGCAAGCCAACTCTGCCGTGTGATAGAAAATAGAACAAACATTCCCAGGATGAGCCTCCGTCTTCGTCTCCAGGTTCGTCTCAGTCTCCTGTCGCAAGTCTCGCAAGTCTCGTTGATCACACACCAAATATTTCGCATTCGTCTTGTACATCATGTGTGTTTCTATGTTGCCCCCTAGCCCCTAGTTCGTCCGGAACGCCGTGCCTGTCTTGGAAATAGCTCCTGAAAAATACCATCGTTGATGGCGTACAATGATTACGTCTGCCACTCGCAACTGCGTACGTACATATTCCCTCCCCCCCTGCCGATCCTTACTCCAGATCCCCATATCGATACTGGCCCGTCTGCTGTGATCGCCGGACCGTGGCACTTCGTCGGATGCTCTCCACCCACACCGAGTCGTCAAGCATTCCCCGGACTTGCGACGGACTCACAGCAGTAGTCGGTTCCGTATTGTCCACCGCTGCCGAGTGCTCGTGCTCATCTGGGTCCTGGAGCTCAAAGCTAAAGGCCGACGGCGTTGCATGGTGGGATGTTGATGGTGGTGCACCCCGGGGGAAGCTCAGTGGATGGTGCCATGCTGTGTCGTGCAAGGACAGATCTGTAGCCCCGAACCAACTCTGGTGTTGCCCGCCATCGACGCTCGAGTGAGCCGACGACTGCCCAATCGGTGATCGAGGCGCTGCTCCGCCAGTTGTTCCATCTTGACTCTCATCATCCTCAACTAGGATATCAGGGATATCCAAATGTGGAATTGCCGTCATTCGAGACGCCTGCTTCATTTGCAAGTGTTGTTTGAACTTCCTCGACCAGTACCTAAAAAATGTGAGTTGCGTGTCATGTTGAATAAGTTGCCTGACTCATTACTTACAAGGTGTCAAAGAAACCGAGGACGATGCGGCGGCGAACTTGCTCCTCGACGCGTTGAAGTCGTGCCCGGCGCCTCAAGAACTCTTCCAATCTGCATCATGTCAGCACGCTGCCCTCGATACCTAAACTTTCGGGCCACCTACTTCAAGCTTTTGTTATCACTGATGATGTTGTAGTGCGCTAGAATCATTAGTACAGTCGTGAAGGAAATACCCCGGTCTGGGTCCGCAGACACCATGATTTCCTCATAGAAGACGTTGAACCGACGCCGCCGTTCGCGGATCTTCACCACATCTAACTCGGCAATTCGCTGATTGAGCTTGTCAAGGTCCACTCCGGTGGATGCAGTTGTCGTCCCGATAGACATATGCCGGGACGTCTTGGCGTCGTTCTGAACGTCCTCAAGAATCGATCGAACTGAGTCATCAGAATCATAGATGCGCATCTGAAATACTCCTGATAGTTCGCCCAACAACCGTGGGAATGCGTCTTTGGTGATGTAACCAGTGCCAGCCGGGTCCACGCTCCGCCAGGCTTCTTTGAATCGTCGAATTTCATCTCGGTCGACCACGGCCATGCCACTCGAGCGCTGATACACGTAACTGAAGCTCTCGTAGATCAACGACACGAAGAGATTGACGAAAATATACATACTGACAATGTTCCATGCAATGAACAGGAACCTTGCCCATGACTTGCTCCCACAGTCACTGTCAAAGAATCTTGACTCTTCCACGCAGAGAGGCGGTTCGATATTGGCATAATCTTCCATGAGTTGATTCCAGCCTTCGCCGAGACTCATCCTGAAGAGTAAGATCAACGCCTTCGGGACGGTTCGAAAGTTGACATCGTTTGATTCGCTCCCGCCGAACCGTGTTAGACTAAATGCCTGGGTCAACGCGATAGCGAAGACCAGGAAAACCACTAGCCATGTCGCTAGCAAATTGCCAATCACCGTCAGACTGGCCGCAGCGGTCTTGAAAAGTTGATCAAGCGCATCATTGCGGGGAATGAGAAGCAGGACGATGCCCACGAGGAAGACCTTGTGCAGCTGCACATATACTTCAATGTTGGTGCTAGAGATAAGGAGACTGAGGGTTGCAATGAAAGCCCCCCCGACAATCAAGAGCGAGTAGATGTCCCACGAACTTCGGCGGAAACGAGCCCACCCAAGGCCAAGGATGCGGATGGCGATGTTCGTCATGTAAATCAGGATGAAGGCGAAAAAGACAAAGTCTCGAGTACTGGTCCACCAAATCGGCTCATCGCTGAATTCCGACACCAACACACCTAAATGCAGGACAAGGACGACAGTGATTGTTTGATACCACTTGCCTCGCTTCTCGATGGCTCGCTTGTGGCACCATTTTTTCCAACTCTTCTCTGAGTCGTCATACGAGCTCTTGGAAGGTGAGATCTGCCGCAAAATCTTTCGCAGTTCCAACCATGATCGTTGCTCTGCCGTGAGAAAGGCAACTCCCGTCTGCTCCGTGTAGTTGCGCATGAAGACGGAAATGAAGAGAGTAAGCACGAAGACAGTCGCCAACAGGTTGAAGGCAACGAAGAAAAGAGCGTTGCCTTGGGATGCAAGATCCGAGGGCTGCTGGTTACGCCCAGTGATTGCTTGGGAGGCAAAGGACACATCAGTCCAACCTTCTTGACTGACAATTTGAAAGAGAATGAAAAGTGATGATCCAAAGTCATCGAAGTTGAAGTACGGATTTGTCGCAACTCGAGGAGCCAGCATCGGCCAGTCGTCGCTGAATGGCGTGCTGTCGTACTCGCCAAAGCAGTCCGACATGGTACTAATCCCATCACCGCCATCGTTGCAGGTCTGCATCAGACCATTGAATAGGTTCAGACCATAGATTGCAAACGGGATCAGGAGAGACAATGAGACAAAAGCAGCCTAGGTTTGTATCAGTCAATATCAAGATTTTTGTCAAAGCCGGGGTTCCATAACTTACACCAAGAATTTTCCACCATCCGACGATGATCAAATCATGGAATGTATTTCTTGCACTATTGCTGACATTCAACAGGCGCAGAGCTCGAAGAGCCTTGAACGCGCCGATGGCTCTAGAAATGGCGCCGTCGTTGATCAAGAGCGTAACCACGTTGATCCAAAGTGTGATTAACACAACAGCATCCATGAGCCCCCAAGAACTCCGGAGGAAGGCATTCGGCGTCCAGATTAGCCCGTCTGCGATTGTCTTGATCCCCGCCTCGATTGTGAAAACGGCAGCAAAGGCCATATCGGTCCAGATGTACCAGTTTTGGATACTGAATTCATGCTGCTCTTGATACTCCTTCTGATAAAGGGGCGTAGTGACACAGGCAAGAACCACCATGGCCACAATGCAGGCGTAGATAAATATCGTGAAAGTATACCAAGCCACCCTATTTGGTTCAAGGCCATCGAAACGTTCAGGGCCTCGGGCTGGCCCGACCACTCGTTGACAGAGTTTTCGGATTTGATTGTCCGGCTTGAAAATGTAGAGGGAATTGTTGTAGGTCGGGTATCGGGCGAGGTATTCTCTCTGGGCTCTCCGCCGAGCCGATGTAGCAGACACAGCTTGTTGAGCCATCTGTCGTGGATCCTGGGTATCATTTGGACTATCAAATCGAAGATTTGAGTAGAAAGGATTTGGCTCTCTGTGAGTTAGCCGTTTCACAATATTTCCCCAAACGCCTGACATGAATCCAGGCTTGACATCATTGCCTAATAAAGTGGTGGTGCTCCTAGGAAGCGGACGGCGCGGGTCAGCCTCTTCATTAATAGTGTCCATCTTATCATCAAGGAATTCGCGAACCACGGCGTCCTTGAGGAGCATTTCCATTGTTGCTGGTCCGTAGTCGAGTGGGTCTTTATGCCGTCTAGACTTCCCAAAGGTGAAGATAGTAGAGAGCGCCAGGTGGCTCGAAGGGGTTCCGAGGTCTCTCCTTTGAAGGAATGCCTTAACTTGTTGGAGCCGTTTCTCGTCTTCTGATACGTCAAAGTTCTCCTGGATGACAGCAATGAACATGTTGACCAGAATGAAGAACGCGACAATGAACCATCCTATCAGCAGGATTGCGCCGATCCATGATGTCTTGAACGGTCGAGTGTAGGAGGTGACAGTATATAGGATTTCTGTCCAGTTCTCACTGCTCAAAACCTGATACATACCCATAAAGGAGTTGAAGATCTGGTAAAACGAGATGCGATTCAATTCGCCGTCGTCATGGACAGGGATCTCACCCCTGAACAATTGGACTGCGAATATTGCCATCATAAAAGTCATCAGGAAGACAAAAAACATCAGGTTGGCGATACCAGTGGCGTTACCCAGAACAAGTTGAATGAGTTGACGGGTGACAGGGATTGCCAAAACGACTCGGTAAACTCGCACAATTTGGAAGATTGTCAGCCAGTCGTAGGCTCGAGTACCACGGATAGGGGGAATAAGGATGATTGATGTGATGACCGCTAATACCAGGTCCAGGATGTTGCGCCAGCTGCTGTGGAAGTGATGCCAGTCGGTGATAATGCGGATGATCATTTCGATGTCGAGCAAAATGGTCACGACGACTTCAGCGGTGTTAATGAAGGATTCCCGCGACTGCGACATCGTAGAGCTGCGACAAGCTTGGCAGAGGAGTCCGAAGGCAATGATGACGACCCATATTGCCGCTGTCCGATCATAGACGCGCTGTAAGGGCGCACGTCGAAGTCGTTCTTCGGCTCGAGGCTGGGAAAATGGCTCCTGGTCAACTGTGAAAGCACTTGCTTTGCTCTCTTCTCGTATGACTTGGAAGGAGGAGGTGATGACCGCAATAACCAAATTGGTCAACCAAAGCATCATGATCATAATACCAGCACCAAAGAAGAGGGCGGCTTGGGAGTAGTCCGAGCCCATTGTGTAGTACATGAGGTCAGAGAAGGTATTGGCACTCATGATGACGAACACCAGCTCCAGTGAGTTGAAGATGTTGTCAAAGTTGACAGTTCCACCAAAAGGGTTCGTTTGTTGAAGACAGATGGAACCCCGGGGGCAAAGGAAGCCCTTTCCCTCGGTCGATCCTTCTATGAGATTGACCAATGAGTTGGGAGAACTAAACATAACCCACGGCATGGATTTCCCTGTGTCGTTGTCCAAAAAACCACCGCAGAATGACTCGCTGACGGTGTACGAAGCGTCGATGTTCGTGGGATCGAGAGGATCCAACCAAACGCACTGGCGTCTTAAGCTAGCTTTGAAGCTCTGTACTCCAATAATAGCGAAGAGTAGCCAGAAAAATGAAAGAAGAAAGGCAACGCGCACCAGAAGCGGCGCTGCTTTCTTGAGACTTCTGAGGATGATCTGAGTCGCTGTTAGTTGAGGTTGGCTTCGCAAATATTTAGAATGGCGGTCATACCGCGGTGCCATTGGTCAGTGCCAACAGTCTCAAAATACGAAGGCAGCTCATCATTCTAAAAACATAGAGATGATGCTTGGTCTCTAGGCCAGTGGCGCTCAGAAAGAACATGATCCAAAATGAAACGACTGCAACAAAGTCAATTCGATTAAAGGAATGTCGAAGAAAGGCTCGCCGAGCGAGCTGAAACCTTTGCTGTTCCTCAAGGGTCTGCGGCATAGCTTGCTGCCCCTGCATAAATGTCGTGAACGAGCGAGCAATTGTTGAAGGCTCTGCCTGGAATTGGTGTTTGTTCTTGACTGACTTTTGCCGCTCGGGTTGGAAGATAACTCTGTATTGGTCTGCGACCGCAGCGCGGATTCCACGTTTCCGATCAATAGTGCTGAATTCCGCAGCATTCAGAATAAACCCAGACACAATGATTCGTGATACCAGCTCAAATGTGAATATAATAAAGAGCACCAGCATGGCCCAATCAATAGCGCTTCCTTTCCAGTGTTCTGGGCGCCCCTGTCCGTCAGCGGAAATAGGAGGGGCAGCATCTACTGCAAGGAGGATCGTCTGAAGCACGATTAAAAGGAGGAGGAATGGCTCCGTGTAAGGGTTGACAAGGAGGTCGCAAAGGCGGCGTCTCAGAAAGTTATCAGGAGCGAAGATGCCCAGGGACTTTCCCTTAAGAGGGTTCGGGAGAGGTGGTCGAGGGGCGGTTGAGGCGGCGGATTCAGTGATTAAGTATCGAGGTTCCCCCGTCTTCTCCGCGGAAGGATGAACTACCTGTGGCTGGTATGAAGTGTCCACGAGCATTGAAGCTGCAGTATCACGGGAAGTATTTCGATCGAATGCATGGGGAGACTGTGAGCGATGACGTGAGGCTCGATTGTCGACGATTTCGTTTTCTCCGCTGAGGTTGACAACTCGCTGTGACATCGCTCGGACGATTGACCCAGCACGCGATAAAGCCCCCGTGGGAGACCTGGATCGTCTGTATTCGTGAGGGTTGAGAGAGGCACCATAGCTGCGGTGACGGGGACCCCCAAAGTTGGCGCTGAGGTCCTGCCCCAAGCTTCTCCCAGTATCGCGGTTGCGAGCTGGGCTGTTGTCGACGCTCGACACTGTCTGAAAGCTATCTCGAGATCGATCGTCGTGGCGGTTTGGTGTGAGGGAGCCGGAGATGGGCTGGGCACCAGATGTAAGAGGGACCCTATCGGACTCGACATAGTCTGCTCCCGTAGCATCTTCGACATATGGATGAGGAGGATCAAACGTGTTGATGGAGGCGCCAGTTGTCGCAAGTCCGGGGTGGTGGATGTCTGGCGGCAAAGCTGCTTGCAGAGCCATCATGTCTATCGGCGAATGGGGGCTCATGTCGCCGTCGGATTGTGTGTGATATGGTTGTTCCCAGTAGGTCGAGATGCCCGACAGGTTGGCTGCCATCTGGGCCTCAGTCCGCGAAGCAGATTGGGATTGCTGCGGTTGCCCTTGGTCTAATCCATCAGACTGGTAGTCCGTATAGGGGGAGCCGTCCATATTCTGCAGCGGTATTGATTGACGCCGCGACGGGTCGCTGCCCGGGAAGTTCGACGACATTGCGACTGTTCAGGGCGATGGCGGAAGAGTAGCTGCGAATCGCCGACGTGGCCCGTGTCAGGATAAAAACTTCTGGCAAGCGTGTATGCCAGAATGCTGCATTTTCGATGTCTCGTCGGCTCGGGAACGCGAAGATTGCGTCGTATTCATGAGATCTGGATAGTAAGATCTGACAGTCCAGGAGGCCTGGAGCTGAAGGGGACGACGGGGACGATTGTCACAGTACCGGTCGGTCGACACGGGCACTGTCCCGTAATGGCGATTAGGGGTCGCGACACAGGCACATGCCGCAGTTCTTAATATAGAACACGGCCCTGCCACAGTGCGGGCAGCGGCCGCTTCAAAGCTACGTGCATACTTGGCGAGTTGAGTCCGCACCATTGGCTGCTGGCATGTGCTTGTGGCTGACTGCGCCACAGCGTAGCCTTTTCGCGAACTTCCAGCTCCCATTCTCCCGACACAGGAACCGTGACGCGCCAGAGGCATCGCCAGACTCCAGCATCGACACCACCGCCTCGCCAACATGTCGTCACGCAAACGATCCCTCCAAGCCGTCGATGGCGACTCTGGCGACTCGGAGCCATCTCTGCTGCATCGAATCCGAAACATGTGGCAGTTCGCAAACCTATGCCAGTGGATTTACACCTTCGGCAAGGCTGCCAAAATCCCAGACTCCATTGACATTGAGGTACTGCTACTCCTGACTTTATGACTCGACACTCTTTGCTGACACGCGTATCTCACACATAGGAAATCGAAGTCGAGTGCCTCAAACCGATCTCGCCCATGCTAGGGGACATTGCCCTTGCGCTCCTCAAACTCGTATCGTCGCATCGCGGCTTGACGTACGTCTCCGACACATCCATCCGATTCGCGCCTTGCTAACCACGAAATGAAGCCACGATATTTTCGATGACCAAGCACGCAAGCAGTTCCTGGCCAAAGCGCCTGGCGACAACCCGTTTGGTGACGACGAAGTGCCTGCCAAGTTCAGCGATTTCGACGTGTTGACCAAGGTACCCTCTGTCGCATTCAATATTCTTTGAGCCAGAGCTAATGAATGGATCCTTCCTTGGTAGATTCGAGTTTTACAACAGTTGACACAGTGGACGATGATCCACCCTGAACGCATCCGGGACAAGATGGAGGAGCAAAAGGATACTGAGCAAACGAACTGGGTGAGCATTAGGTTTAGCACTCCACGAAACCTCCATCGCTAACTTTTTTTACAAGCGAATCGAGCCGTACGGATGGGACGCGGATGACCGAACGTACTATGTCCTGGACGACAACAGAGTGTATCGCTTGACAGAGGCCCCTCCCTCCGCTCCGACAACGAAGCCAAAAAAGTCAAAAACATACCGCGGCGGGCGTCGATCAAGCAAAAGACGGAGAACAACCATTTCTACCGAAGATGAACTAGCCGATACGGACAATGGAACGAACAGAGAACAAGAAGAGGATAACAGCCTCGGGGGCATGACCTGGGAGTGCGTTGCCGTCACATTGGCTGATGTGCGATCCGTTGTTGACGGATTCCGAAAAACTCGAGATGAGAACGAAAAGATCCTGAGGACCCAGTTAGAAGATCACCTCGTGCCCATTCTGGAAAAACAAGAGGATGGCCGGAAACGGAAGGATTTACAGCGTGAGCGCGAACTGACCAACCTTGCCAAGATGGCCAACGCCAAACGATCAAGCCGCATCGCCGGGAAGGTAGAGCAACAGAAACAAGAAGAACGTGCCAAAGACGAAGAAAAAAACCGCCGACAGGCCGAGGTAGCAAAACGACGCGAAGAAGCGACGAATCTCAAAATGGAGAGGGAGCGGGATAGCAGATTGATATCGCGAGAAAAGCGCCTGCAAGACCGCGATGCCCGCCGCCGTCAGCATGAGGACGAGCTTGCGCAATTGTCCGAGGATAGCAAAAGCATGACAGCTAGCGATGGACGCATATCAGAGCGTCGCCTCCAGGCGGAGATTGAGAGAAACAAGCTAGCTCTCAAGGAGCTCGAGCAAGAAGAAGAGGATTGGGTTTTCGACTGTCTCTGTGGCCTGTACGGACAGGTCGACGACGGAACACACAGCGTCGCGTGCGAGAAATGCAACATCTGGCAGCATAGCAAGTGTCTGGGAATCACCGAAGCAGAGGCTGAACGCCCGGAGTTCCAATTCGTGTGCGGATCTTGCACTCGCCACGAAGAGGCCAAGGCTCGTCCCAGGACAACTATCAAGTTGAAAGTCACCCACCCACACAGCCCGCGCGGACAAGGTCAACCAGCTCAGCAATCAAGCGACACTCCCACGCCTAAGGCTGTCAAGATCTCTCCCAAAAACACGGTACCAGCCGGTGGGATCAACGGCCAGGCGCCGAATGGTGCATCAATGGTTTCTAGCTCGGCCAACGGTTCCATTCTCGATGGCGTTGCCCCATCACCCAACTCAATGTTGGGTACTCCTCAACCAGTCCTGAGTACCCCCCGGGCAATTCCGATTATCCCGGCGCCTATCAAGTTGGATGCCGGTGAGACTGATCGACAGCACCAGGCTGGCAACCCGCAACACAGCGCTACTGCTGCTTCTCCGACGGCATCTGTGAGAACTGCTAGTCCATCTAGCAGTTTCCAGAGCCTCTCAGGTGGTCGATCATTTGAGTCTGCACTAAGTACGCCCAAAATCAGCCGCGATATTTATCGTGCCGCGTATGTGCAGAACGGCACGCTTCCTGCCCAAGCTGGCATCTCGCCTACAAAACACTCACCGCTGCGACCAACAGACCCAGGCAGTGCAAACAAAGTCAGCATCGCAACTCCGATTCTTCCCCCGGTTGCTAGTCTCTCCCCGTCTCCCAGGCCCCAGGTATTGACACCACCATCGAAACCATCAGAGCCGCCCCGGCGCTCCGGGAGTCCCTCTGCCAAGCCTTGACCGGGCTGACTGGTCGGCCATGACTGTATCCTTCGCGTTGTTTTCTGGGAATGTCATGGTCAATGCATCTTTGGGTTCACCATGTTTTGGAGAGATCATGTGTGTTGCGGTAGCCTTCCAAGCATCAGGCGAGGAGGGGCGACCGACCAGTCACAAGCGGCGAAACTTGGTCGATCAGCCACCAGCCACGGAAACACATTGAATAGGAACCAGCTGGCAAAGTCCAGTATTCAGCCGTAACACGCGCACTGTCATAATACGGCCTCCCCGGTACGCCACCTCTTCTCATGCACATTATACAAGCTCAGTCGGCGTCTGGGGTGGGTAGCCAGTCTTGGCACGCACCAACGCCGGTCCTACATCTGGAAAGTGATCTGTCGGCAATACCAGAAGCCGGAATATGAATAGCTGGTCCGAGCTCTGAGTCGATTCGCGGTAAATACCTACATTAGAAGCAGGTATCCGTCTTACAGACAAGGCTACGGTCAAGGCTACAGGGGGTCTAAGTTGGATGATTGGTTGGTCGCCCACACAATCAAACAGACTTTCACAACGAACACTGGGACACTGCGAGGTGCCGGTTGGCTCCCACAAGGAGAATTTGCAAACAAGGCGAGATGAGCCGTTTGACTTTGTCGGCACACACACGACGGACACCAGGGGAAGCACAACTGGCGCCAGGCACCCGGAAGATGGGACAGGTGATGTGTGTTCGCCATCGCCAGCATCAAGGGAGCGACAAGCAGTTGGATGGATGGGTGGGGGAGGCAGGCGGATGTGAATGGAATGCGCCATGGCTTGTGCTAGCGCTGCGCCCAATCGGACGGTGTGGAGTGCCAGACGACGGTGGCTTGCATTCCAGTCGATTGAAGGGAGGGCGCCAGGCGTCTAGCGGCTCACACTTTCAGTTTGCGGAGGCAGACATCAATGGTCACGTCAACTACACCATGACATGACCAGGCGGTGGAGGGGCCGGGCAGCGGCTCCTGCGATGCAGCTTAAGCTCAACTTCGTGGGTGACGGCGCACGGAGTGGTCCGTTTTGCTCGCCCTACCGTCTCCTCAGCCTGGCTCTTTGAACCGAATACGGCACCGCGTTGTTGTCTATTTGTGGTCTATTTGTGGTCGTGGTCCCCGCGTTGCAGACCTGTTCAAGAGTAACAAGGAAGACGGCTAGATGCAATGCATATACATATCCCCCCGTTCTGTATTCTCAAAGAAACGGACTGAGTCCGTTTCTTTTCCTTGTTATAGGCCAAGCTGCATAAGATCGTCCCAGGTACCGTCAATAAAAAGGAGAAAGAAGTCTCCGTTCGCCTTGTATTCTCTTTCACAACCAAAGACGCCTCCCCCTGTCTACCTGAATATCCCCTGACGCCTTCCATCTTCCTCAAACCCAGACCGCAACTCTACTCTCCCACGCCAACCTGAGCTGCCGTCTTGTCGCCCCAGTAAAGTCCGACTACAGACAACCTTCGGCATGGAACAGCCAACACCACCATCACCCGCACCATCTATCGACGGCTTCATTCAGCAGTCCTCTAGAATGAGCCCATCCATGAATACATCGCATCCGAGAGGCGGGATGGCCCCGGGTTCCGAGTTCCTGGGCTACCCGCGCCTGCAGCCGAGACACAGCAGCCCCGGCCAGGAGGCCGATTTCTTAGCCCATGAGCACTCGCTGTACTACTCGCAGAAGAACATCGACATGTCCCTGGTAAGCGCCTAATCTCCTCTCGGTTCTCGACAGCTGGTATTTTAAAGAACCGCCGTCCTAATAAGTATAGCAGACTGGCTACCCCGCTAGACAAGATGCCATCAACTCATATGGTCCCCTCCCCGGGGAGTTGGGCTACAGTGTAAGTTGTTTGCCATACTTTCGAGTAAACACAGCCATAACGGGACATCAGATCCATATGCCATACACGCCAGAGGCATCTCCTCCAACGCCGAGCCCGGTCAACCTTTCGATCGCCACTCGCAGTGGAGTGAGCATCCCCAAGAGATCTGCTGCGCAGAAGTCGTCGGGAATCAAGGGAGGCCGAGTGCAAAAGAGAGTCAAGGACCAGAAGCAACGAAACACATCATCCATCGTCTCGAAACCTCTCACCCAGATCGCCATCGACATGCCACATTTGCCTGTCGCTGATATCGCGACCTTCGTAAACCGATCCACGGAAGAACGACGCCTAGAGACATCTCGCAATAGGAAGCCAGGTCAGATCAAGCGCCCGATGAATGCCTTCATGTTGTACCGCAAGGCGTATCAGGAGGTGGCTAAGACACAGTGCGTCAAGAACAACCACCAGCATGTGTCAAAAGTCTGCGGGGCTGGTTGGTCCTTGGAACCAGCCGAAATCCACGAAGAGTTCAACGAATGGGCCAGGCTCGAACGGTCTAACCATCAACAAGCACACCCGGGATACAAGTTCACACCTTCCAAGACTCGCAAAGGCAGACGGGAGAACGAGGCAGGCGACGATATCTTCTCCGATGTCGACGATCCGGACTGGGGCGTCACCCGTGGACTTCCACGACGCGTGCCACGACAAACAAACACCACCCATGTATCGAGACTAAGCGAGACGCCTTCTTTGACATATGAGCCGGCACCCGGGACAATAGAAGACCACTCAACAGCACCCTATCAGGACCTCCGTACCTATGCGACCCTGGGTCCACCACAATTGCTGCCATACTACCAAGTCGAGTCGTCGCCATACGATCTTCATGTCCATCAATATCCCAACGCTCTTGGTGAAATGCAGCCCGCTGTGGAGAGTAGACACTCATCCCCAAATTTCGAGTACCCTATCGCGCCACTGGAAGGTAGCTCTGGGTTCATTGACAACTACTACCGGGAGGTTGGCTTAGTTACAGACCCTCCAGTTGGCGTCCCATTCCCTGTAGACAGGATGTGCGATGGACTTCCTAGGTCCGACATGCCCCTTGGCACAACCGAGGACCTCTGGCAAGCCCATCTGTGCGGTGGGCCTGACTTGGGAATGGCAATTGCAGAGTACGATGGAGCTTCAGAACACGATGCATATCTTAGAGGCACGCAGGAAGACTGGAAGCTAGAGGAGCTGGATGAGGCAGGTCAGTTTGAGCAGTGGATTTCATGTGATTCGTGAGTGTGAATTTGGCGTTAATGGTTTCGGACTATGGTGGGTTGGGCGGCGCAATTAGCATTATGGACGGATTAAGTTAGAAAATATGTTGCGTGCGTGTAGTATTAGAACAATTCAGGAAATACATATTTGCTTGTGGAAAAACCCTTTACTCGTTCATCGAGGCTCTTGGTCTAACAGTGTGATGTCTTGAGTCAAGGGATGTCAAGGGCATGCTCTCCTCTCGGAGTGGATTCGCTTAGTCAGGCAGCCTCCATGTCCACTTGCAACCAAGCTCGCATCCATGTTGCCAGAGGAATTGCGACTTGTCCCCAAAGAACCCGAATCAACCGCGCGAACAACACAACCCAAGCACACAATGACTTGGATCTCCCGCGCCGTTACTGTGACCGGCCTTGTGCTCCTCGCCCACGCGTACGTCTCCAACTGATTCCGTATGCCACCCAGCTAACCGCCAGAATCTAGGTGCTACTCGGCACAGGAGCACTCAGCCATCGCGTCGGCGTCAGCGCAGCACGCCACGGCACAACAGCTATCAACACACTCCCTACCGATCGATATATCCATCGAGGCATTGGCAGCGACACTGGTCGTGTGCCTAGGGCTAGTTCTGGGATCCCCGAAGCTACGACCGATCCGATGGCACGAGTGGGCTGGCAAGATTGAGCGGGAGGGAGCGGCCGGGTTCCGTTCGGGCAGCGGCGATGTGGACAAGGACTATCAGGGCAACCCATTTGGTGCGCTGGAGACGCGCCCAGGGTTCGTGGATATCCGCAAGCAGCGGCGTGACTTTGCAGACTGGGTCAAGGCTGGCAGCAAGTAATGACGGCACCTTGAGAATGTGTACCAAATACAGATGGATCTTGTGGTCCAGTTATGGCGCATTCGAGATTGTACAACGATCTTGGTCCGGGATCTTCTTCATCGGCTAGTAGTCTTGGGCCTTTCAATAGTCCCAAGGGACATGTCAACTGAGGACGACAAGCTCGCTAGATATCCGCCCCAGGAACCGATCATCCGACACTACTCCAAGCCAACTTATATCCTAGCGTAGACAAGATAAAGCGCCAGTATTGCTATGTAGGCGCACCGGGATCTAGGTACCTGATAGTCAGTGGGCTGTAGCGGTCCACTGACATGCCACCGCACCTTCCCTCTTGCCTCAGCGTCACCTTCCTTGACAAACTCTTAACAACCTTCAACACAAGGCAACAAAATTGGAAATATAACATTCCAAACGCTTTCTCATATCCCTCCCACAATCTTCATCCCAGGTTGAACTGGATTAGTGACTTTGCCCCCCCCCAACGTCTGCAATTCCTTGTAACCCTTCAACCATTCCTTCCCTGCAGCCTGTGACTGGCTCTTCTCGCAAATGCCACCTGTACATTCTTCAAGCGCGTCTGGCTCACGCCAAAGGGGTCGGGGTGGGAGAGCTGGTGGGAGAGCTAGTAGGCACAGCCAGCGGCCCAATCGCAGCAGCACCGTCTCGTCGTCAAGAACAGGCTCAACAAGGCGGCAACCACCGCGGAGATCCATCCCCCCGGTTCAGCGTCGGACACTGTCTTCTAGCCAGTCCTTCCGCTCTCCTCGCCCAGGGAACAGCTCGCAGGTTGATACGCCATCTTCCAGCGTCCGCAACTCAGGTCAACCAGCCTCGGTCGCTAGCGGCCAGGATGTCAGGGACCACAGCAGCCCCGAATCCGTGTTGAATGAAGTCATAATGGCCATTGACATGCGAGAAAAATCCACCATTGGTTGTGCGTACTTTACCACGGAAGAAGGCGTCATACGAATTTCAGAGGACATTCCCATGGCAAATATGGACATCGCCGAACAATTCCTCATTCACGTCCAACCTACCACCCTGCTCATATCAGCCAGAGCTCCTGAAGAATTTCACGTGTATCTTGAAAAGCAATGTGCTTCTTCAGACGAAGGTACAATACTCCCAGCCTACTGTTTATCACCAACAAACATTATTGACCTTGTGTAGGGGGATCCTCTCATGGTGTCATTTTTCGTGGCTTGCAATCTTCTGAATTCTCACTCGACTCCGCTTGTGAAAGATTGCTCAACCTCCAAGTCGCTCATTCACACTCTATCAAAGCGATCTTCTCAGGTGGCATTGACGGCGACCCACATGATGACGGTGTTCGCCAAGCAGATGGAGGTTTGAGACAGGAATCCCGAGTATTCAAGTCTCTCCGCTGTGGTGCATCCATCAATCTCAACAGTCATGTTTCCGTTCGTCGTTCCGAAACGTGTATATGTTGTTCGAAGAACTGATTCCTTCTAGGTCGGTTGCGCTGGTGCTGTGCTAGGTGATCTCCACCGCCGCCGGTCTGCTGGCTTCCTACCCGATGGACAGGTCGCAGGTGTTCTTTTCCGCGTTCAGTCGGTTGAGATGTTTTCGCTTTCAGCTTACATGTTTGTCAGCTCTGATGCTCTCTTATCCCTCCAACTTGTCCAGACCGAACTTCACCCAAACAGCCAGGCATTGGGTCCCAACCCGAACAAAGACAGCACCAAGGAGAGTCTATCGGTCTATGGCCTTTTTCACTATTTAGCGTGTACGCCTCAGGGCCGAACGCGATTACGACAGTTGTTTCTCCGCCCGGTGCGTGATATGGGATTAATCAGGGAGAGGCAGAAGACTATCTCGGCGCTACTCCAGCCCGACAATGCGGACAGTCTTGCCCAAATCACTTCACTCCTACACAAGATCCGAAACATTAGAACAACATTTACTCAATTAAGAAAAGGCATAGAGTTTCCGTCTGCTGGTCAGTCATTCGACAAGGGAGTATGGGCTACCATCCAAAATTTCACGGCTCAGATTTTAGGGCTGAGAGAGGCTGTGACATCGCTGAATGGATGTGCTGGTCTTGAAATAATTGACAAGGTAATTTTCCTGCATCTAAAATACATATTAAAGGAGCGTACTGATTATATCGTTCTGCAGCTCCTCGGTGGTCTTCCTCCCCCTAGTTTCGTTTCGGTCGGTGATATGATCAACAAAACGATTGATTTCGACCAGTCTAAATCTCGCCATCGATCATCTGTCAAGGCTGGAGTGGATCATGAACTTGACGAGCTCAAGAGAAGATATGATGGAATGGACAGCTTCTTGACAGAAGTGGTCAATCACATGAACCGAGAGCTACCAGAATGGGCTTGTCAGTATGTACGCTCTTGTATCTTTCTGCCTCAAATCGGGTTCCTCACTGTCGTTGAGCCGAACCCGGACACCGGCAACGGTCGTTATGAGGGTGAGGGTGCAGCTGGTGGGGCATGGGATAAACTTTTTGAGGCGGAGGGAGCTGTATGCTATAAAAACAGCTACATGAGAGAACTCGACGAAGAGTATGGAGATATGTACTGCCAGATCGGAGGTAAGAAGCTTCATTTTATGCCATCCTCCATACTAACCCCGGACCAGACAGGGAGGTTGAAATCATCCACTCGCTTGCCAACAGAATCATAGAACACGAGGATGCGCTTGTCTCGGCGTCGGATATTTGTGGCGAATTCGATGCCATCATGGCGCTGGCTCTGGGGGCAGACAAGTACGGATGGCGAGCACCCACCATGGTTGAGGCAAGTGTGATTCAGATCGAGGGCGGCCGTCACCCTCTGCAAGAACTCGTTGTGCCGTCTTTCGTACCCAACAACTGCCGCCTCGCATCGGGAGAATCCGATTGCGACGACGACGATCGGGAACTGCCGCAAGCCTTGGTTCTAACTGGGCCAAATCATTCCGGCAAAAGCGTATATCTCAAGCAAGTGGCCATCATCGTCTATCTCGCACATCTTGGTAGCTTTGTGCCTGCTAGCCAGGCCACGATCGGTCTCACAGACAAGATTCTAACATGCATGTCTACAAGAGAGAGCATGTCTGGGGCTGAAAGTGCATTTGCCAGAGACCTGAAGCAAGCGGCGTTGTCGACGAGATGCTCAACTTCACAAAGTCTCGTTTTAGTAGACGAATTCGGGAAGGGGACCAACGCAGATGATGGTTCCGGCTTATTAGCCTCATTATTGAATCACTTTCTAGCCTTGAGGCGAAACTCACCACGGCTCCTAGTAGCAACCCATTATCATGAGATCTTCGAGGGAGGTTACTTACGGGAACACAAGGGTCTGTGTTTGGCCCACCTAGATGTGAGAGTGGACTGGAACGCACCACAGCCCGATGAACAGGTGACATACCTTTTTAGCCTTGCTTATGGACATAGTACCTCGAGTTTTGGGGGCAAGTGCGCAGCGCTGAACGGTGTCCCAAGCACGGTTGTTGAGCGGGCCGACGCGATTGCTTTGCTTCTAGCACAGAATGAGGACATCGGGGCAATTTGTACCCGACTATCACCGCAAGAAGAAAAGAAGCTAGATGAAGCGGAAAGAATAGCCAGAAGGTTTCTAGGTGAGGACTTTGGAGGAGATGGAAGTAACGTAAGCAGGGATGGTGGAAGGTCCGTCAAGAGTGCTTTGGAAGACTTGCTATCATAAGACCCGATGTCTACCGTTGGAGGAGACGCGGGCGTAAATATGGACGGCGAAGGGAGAGCCGTAGTAATATTTCCGGAGGGGGTGTAGGAGCTCATGAGAAGGCTTCATTTCGACGTAGCACAGGGACAAAGGAAAAGAATAATGTGTTCACAACGTCTTTTGAAGAGTACCCGACTGGACTAACTGAGCAATAGCACGGACAAGCAAGTCATGCTCGATAGAGTGGATTCTTGTCTCCAAATCCTCGAGGGAGTCAGACTTGGAGCACTCAACCTCATGAACGAGGATAGGCGCTCCCCTGTCGACCTCAGCGATAACATAGTGCACCATGACGCCAGTCCGGCCATTCTGGAGGGTGCCAGCCTGGCAATCGGCATGAGCACGGGAAATGGCGCCTGCACCATCGTACTTGCCTATAACAAGACCAGTGAGTATATTGTGGCAGCATGATGTGAGTTAGTTAGTAATGAGGAGATACGTACCTGGCAGGGCGGGGTGGAGGTTGATGACGGGAATGCCAACAGCCTGGAGAGGGTCAAGGAAGGCCTTGGTGAAGACGTGCATCCAGCCAGCGAGGACAACCATGTGCGGCTTTTCGGCAGCAATCTTGTTGCCCAGGTCGGCGTCATAACGAGCGCGAGCCTCGTTGACCTTGCCGGCGTCCTTCTCGCCGGCCGCGTGGTAGCCCTTGTTGACGAGGTTGAAGTACTCGGAGGGCACACCAGCCAGCTCGGCGCGCTTGGTAGCGTAGGCCGTCTTGCGGTTGACGATGACTTTGGAGACGCGGGTGTTGGGGATCCGCCCATCGGCACAGGCGTCGAGAATGGCCTGCAAGTTGGACCCGTTGCCGGAGGCCATGACGAGAAGCGTAGTTTCGGCCATGGTGATGGTTGACGGCGATGCGGGACACGATGCGAGACACGATGCGAGATACGATGTAAGGGTTTTCTAGGTGGTCTGCATTATCTTTTTCCAGTGGCCCTGTGGAGGGGAGCCGACATCCTCCGTGGTTCACTGCTGAACGGCTGGTGGATGAGACATTGGAGTAAGCGCCAGACGCCCCGCAAAACTCTGCTACCCAATGCTCAACGGGCGACTTTTCTGTCAGCCAGAAGCAGTTCCGTGATGATTGTGTATAATCCTATGCCTCTGGCACTAATTCGTTCAAAAACGTGTTAACACTATGTTTAGCCAGGCGTATATGTACAACGAATTTGGATCATTCGAGACTGAACCCCGCTATTTGCTTCCTTCAATAAACCTGACGCCAAAATAACAAATTCAAAGCAAAGTCTATGCAAATCAACCCCAGGCCAGATTCTTTTGACCTTGGCCGTGACGTTATCTCCAAGGCAAGATCTCATACTGGACCGTATCCGTCGGCCCAGTTGCCTACCATTGTAGGACTGGGATGGCGTCGTCCTGATGTGAAGCCAACCAAATATTTAAGAAGTCCTGCATCATCATAACTCCCAGAGGTCAGCTAGAGAATGAGCTGCCTCATCAAAAAGACCAAAACGGCCAAAATGGCGCCGTATGAGGGGGACCATGGCATTTACGGCCTCGCCATCATTTTTGTGAACAGTGAACGACGTGTGTGCCGAATGACCCGCTATTTCCCGCACAATACTGCTCCAGGAGAGACAATAGAGTATACAGTACAGGCCATTGTTCTCCAGCCGAGTACCAAGTACTGTCAGCTCGGCGGCTAACCGTGGCTTTGGCCCGTCGCAAAAGCAGGAGGCGGCTACATCAAATAACGACAATAAGCAGGCCGATAGCAATACCAAAGCCAGCTACCAGGACATTAACCCGTGTAGAGAAGGGAGCAGCTGATCCATACTCAGAGCACTGCGTAGCTTCCGAGCAAGCCTTAGAGCTCAAACTCGAACATATTGAGGTTGCCGAAGTGCCCAGGGCAGAACCGTCAGCCTCAACTGTGGTTCCTCCACCGCCGGGCACAGCAATGGTCACACCGTATTGGCCGCCGCTACCGAGGACCGTCACACAGGCATCGTAATTTTCTGAGCACACATCGACGGCAGAGTTGCAGGCGTCGCTATCGGCGTATGAGGTCGGGGCGTACGGGAACGAGAAGTATGAGTTGGAGACGTAGGACGCGATCGCAGTCGGGTTACCGGTAGCTGAGGCCGGTGCTGCTCCGGTACAGACGGCGCTGCGACGAGGTTAGTATAGCGGACGCAAGTTCGGGAAGCCGCACTCACCCGGAAGGGCAACAAGCCGGGCTGTTATCGGCATCGAGAGCGCATGTCTGTCCGTCCTGGCAGCAAATGTCGCTAAATTGAGCACCGAGGTCCTTCGAGCACTGGAATGTATTGGAGGGACATGAATCAGCCCTCCTGAAGAGAAACGAGGCTGCGGGCACGTAAGACGCTGCGGGTACGTCAGAGGCTGTTAGTGTCGCAACGGCAAGGACTGCGATAGCTGAGGGCAGCCGGCCCGCAAGCAATGCCAGCGACAGCCAGCCCTGGCGGATCATGATGACGATGTCGGAGGATGGGGTCAAGAGGTCGAAGCGGTGTGTTCAGAAGATGCCAACGGAGTATGTATGCACTTAGGATGAGGCGAGGGAGATGGATAGATATTTGTGAGTGGCCAAGCAAGAAACAGGGACCATCAGGCGCTGGAACGGCAGCCGGGGGTGGCTTTTTCCTCTTTGCCGTCGCGCGGACTCCGGGTCAGGGTTCTGGGACGATGTCCGACGGTGGGGTGGTGATTGAATGCTTGTCTCGCTGTCCCATCCTGTCGCAGTGCATGGTTGTGCAGCAGGCCTTGGGCTCCTAGGTCGGCTCAGTCTGGGGCTGACCCGACCTGGATACGGGAGGTGACAAGGCGTGGAATGATGTCATTGGTGGTTGGGCCAGTTGACCGAGCAACCCCGCATCCACAGCCCACCAAGCAACCGCTCCCTGGCCGTCAAATGCCTCCTAGTCAACCCTTAGTTCGTAGGTGGTTCATTAATAAGTGTACTATGTAGTAGACTACGTAAAGACAAGGTGAATAATATGCATACAAGGGGGCCCTGTTCCGCCGTGAATCATCATCAATGGCCCCGGACGTGGGCCAGGATCTGTCTCAACCGGTCAAGTGCCTTCGTTTCTGGTGCCTGGGTGGGGACGGCTTCCCTGGAAGACAACTCTTCCACCTCGCGCCGAGCCTCCGCCGCCAGCGGCTCCAGGTCGCCCCAAACCTGGTCAGTGTATGAGGAGAGAACGTCGCTCCATTGATGGAGCCAGATGCTTCGTGCCTCGTCTAGGTTCCTGGTCCCTAGGTGGAGCTGCGCATCCTCGGCCGAGGCAGCCGGCTGGCTGAGAAAGTCCGGGGTGAAGTTGAGCATATCGTCCCAACGGGGCTCGAGATGTGTGGAATTGAAGAGGGCTTCTCGAAGCTTGGCCGCCGCCTCGGGAGATAGATCGTCGTCTTCGGCCGTATCAGTATGAGCTCCCAAGTCAAGCCCATCGTCGGGTCCATCGAGCAGATTGACAACTGCTGCGCCGTCCACCCTCTGTTGCTCGACGAATGATGAATCTCGTTGATATAACTGCTGATGGTGATGCTGTTGCTCAAAGTCCAAAGAAGACCCAGACCCAACAAAATCATTAAACGCCTGAGATGCCGTGCTGGTGTCCAATGATGTTTGCATTCTTATGGAATCGCCCATTCCCGTCGAGTGCAGCCTATGCGCCGATGCCTCACCTGCCGTTGACGAAGCCCTGTCAATGTTGCTGAAGCTCGCCGCGCCCTTTTCCCCAACTTGCTGGCTGGCTAGGTCAGGGCCACCAGTTACTGCGTTGAGCGCCAACCTCCCGGACGCTTGGAGGCGGTTGGCGATGGATCTAGAGGCACTGGTAGATGCATCTTTCTCCTTACCCTTGGTATTGTTGGATATTCTGCCATCGCCCTCCCGCGCATTACTCCCAGTCTTATCATGTTCTTCCATGCTGAAAGTCTCCACTGGTCGACGACGTGGGGGAGACGGGCTGGTGAGTTTCGTTGTGGCTGGATCGAGGAGGAGAAACGTAGATAGTTTGCACGATACTATACGAACCCGGATTTAGAGAGTGGTAGTATTCCGGTAGTCAAGCTAGATTTAAATATAGTTTATGCGACTAGCTTCTCGCCGAGGTGAAGAAGCCGACGTAACTTCCTGCGCATGCATGACAATGGCGGACGAGCGGGTGCGGATCCGGCCGGGTTCTGCTTGTGAGGCCGAGGTCGAGGGAGATAATCGTACGAATGGTAGCAATTCGCACATGCTCGCTTGCCCAATTAGGGAGCTATCTACAGCACCGGAAACGGACACAATCCCCCACGTGCCGACCTACCTTCCCTGGCCACCCTCTATCCTCGTAGGCTCGGCTCGAAGGTCACCCGAGCCACTCGGCTGCAAGCCCATTACATTCGATGCGTCAGGCAGCTAGACAGGGCCGGGTTGCGGTGGGTGAGGTGAGGTGAGGTGAGGTGAGGTGGGCGAGGCGAGGGGTGAGTTGGAGTTGGTCAGGTTCCTGGGTTTTTAGTGGAGGGGGTTTTCCACCCCGCCGTTACCTCTGGCCAGCAGGGAGCAAGCACCTCAGTCAGCATGGAAGGGATGGAAGTTGAGGTGGACCGCCCTCTGAACAGCTGCAGTGGAGGTACCTCCAGCGCCTCGTCCAGGTGGCACCAGCAGCTCCAGCACCCATTGCAGCACTAGGCACAGTGAATGCGTCCAGGCGGGGCACCCAGCAGTCAGTCGTGTGGGAAGCATTGGAGCGGTACCTAAGGCACCGCACCGGAGCGCAGAGCTTCGAGGTACCTCAGGTGTTAACCAAGGATGGACATGCTCTCAGCAGTGCGGTTGGGTACTTCTGGACCCAACCAACCACAAAGCACCCACCCGTACCTCACACCTCATCGAGCACACGCACCAACCCCATCACACCTGTCCCGTCCGATCCCAAATCAAACTTGCACCTCACCCTTGGGCCCTGCTGCGTCACATCCCTCGCCCCAAACTCGTCCTCTCGACCATCTCTCGCTCGCCGCGGCATCCCTTGGCCTTCATCCTCGCTCGCCTCTTCCCCTCCCACGCGGTCCTGTCCGACATAGCGACCGCCTCTCCGCCTTGCCGCCTCTCCGCCACTCCGTGTCGCTGCTGCTAGCTGCTGCTGCCCTCGCGCCCGCCGCCCGCCCACTCTCAACCCACCAACGACCGCCTCGAACGCCGGCCGACCTACATCATCCATCACCACCACCTCCAACACCACCCTTCCGCCTCCACCCCGATCGTCGCCCGTTGCCTACTCCCGCTGAAATACCGGCAGACGACAACCACATCGACGACGACTACGACTGCCAACGACGACACCGCCCGCCTCTTGCAAGACTAGGCGTGTCCTGCTGTAGCTCTTCTCCCGACCATCTCCTTCCACCTTGCCCACGCAAGCTCCGCCGCTCATCCCCAGCAACCTGCCTTGGTCCATCCCCCTCCCTGGCCCCTCGCCCTCACCAGACTTTCTTTCACCTCTCCTCTTCAATCTCTCTAGATACCCGCCCGCACCCCGTCTAGCCCCCGCTATCGCTGCTCCCCAAAATGGTCGATAGCGAAGCGAACTCCCCCACGTGGAAGTTCACTCAGTATGCTCCCACTACCCCACCTATTGTATCTTGGTCTTCGTCTTGCTAAGCTCATGCTCGCAGGTGCTTTGGTGACAAGGGCGATGTTGAGGACATCACTGAAGGTATGTTCTTTGCCCCTCTCCCTGTTTTTTTTTACTTGGATGTGCTGACCGCTCCCCCTCTCCTGCTGTAGCCGACATCATCTCAACGGTCGAGTTCGACCATACTGGCAACTATCTCGCCACGGGAGACAAAGGCGGGCGCGTCGTGTTGTTCGAGCGAAACGAGACGGTATGTTCTTCCTCCCAACTGCCCACCTGACTGCAACCAGTCTCCGCCACTGACACCATTCCGTCACCATTCTCGTCCCTTCCAACCCTGCACTGCCCCATGTATCGCCGTCTCTAACATCCCGATAGAAAAAGACTTGCGAGTACAAGTTTCACACCGAGTTCCAATCCCATGAGCCCGAGTTTGACTACCTAAAGTCCCTCGAGATTGAGGAAAAGATCAACAAAATCAAGTGGTGCCGTCGACAAAACTCCTCTCACTACCTGCTATCCACCAACGACAAGACCATCAAGCTTTGGAAAGTCTTCGAGAAGTCACTCAAAGTCGTGGCTGAAAACAACCTCTCTCACGATGTCACTCCTGGCAGTCTGGCCGGCGGTGGTGGTGCTCCTCGACCCCTCCCAGCCCACCAGTTTCGGAATGCCGCCGATCTAAAGCTGCCTCGTCTCACACATCACGATACCGTCGTCGCCGCCGTGCCGCGCCGAACTTACGCCAACGCCCATGCCTACCACATCAACAGCATTTCTGTCAACAGTGACGGAGAGACCTTCATCAGCAGCGATGATTTGCGCATCAACCTGTGGAACCTCAACATCCAAGACCAGAGCTTTAACATCGTCGACATCAAGCCTGCTAACATGGAGGAGCTGACCGAGGTCATTACAGCTGCCGAGTTCCACCCCATGAGCTGCAACTGGTTCATGTACGCTAGTTCAAAGGGTACAATCAAGCTTGCCGACATGCGAGAGAGCGCCCTGTGCGACCAGCACGCGAAATGTTTGTATCCCCAATCTCGCGTAGGCCTACGATGGGCTAGGAGGGCTCCCGCTGACACATCCCAGTATTCGAGCAAGAGGAGGACCCATCCTCAAGGTCATTCTTTTCTGAAATTATTTCGTCCATCTCCGATGTTCGATTTTCGTACGATGGCCGATATATTCTTTCTCGCGACTACCTCACAGTCAAAATTTGGGATATCAACATGGAGCGACAGCCCGTCAAGACGATACCGATCCACGAGCATCTGCGCCCGCGATTGTGCGACACGTACGAGAACGACAGCATATTTGACAAGTTTGAGGTGGTATTTTCGGGCGATGCCAAGAACGTCATGACGGGCAGCTACAACAACAACTTCATGATTTACCCGTCAGACCCCGACAAGGAGGTCGAGGTCGTTCTCCAAGCCGATAAGTCGGCCTTCAAGGCGAAGAAGGTCGGAGTACCCACCCCCATCAACTCGTCGACGAGCCCGACTTCTACCAATGGCAGTAAGAAGGGTGGCTCACGGGCAGGAAGCCCTGGTGGGCAGGGTCAGAGAATGCGGAAGGAGACGGACGCCGATCAGATCGACTTCAACAAGAAGATCCTACACATGAGCTGGCATCCGTTCGAGGATAGCATTGCAATTGCTGCGACAAACAATGTGAGTTGCGGAAAAGTACGGTACCTAGAAGGTTTGCAGCAGCTAACATGTCGATTGCAGCTCTTCGTCTTCTCAGCACTCTAGATTAGGACAACGGCGTTCATCTTGCAGGTGACTGAGCGTGGGGATTCAAAGGGTGACTTGCCTGGATGGAATGCAAATTTGAAAGACCAGGGCGGGCTCCGTGGCGGTTGGTGGAAGCTGGACTCGCCCTACTCGAGACAAGACTAAGGCATTACCATGGTGCACAGCGAGGGGTTACGGACCATGCGCAGCCTACTATACTTAGAAGAGACCCAGACCGGCGGCACCGTGTCGACAGGTGCATCGTGGAGACGACGGCAAGGGAAGGGCCCTGACCAGGTCGGAGAGAGGATAGCGTCGTGCCAGTCAGCCTACACGGGCGGATGGACGCGGCAGTAGCGGAGGCGAGTGCATGGGACGGCGTTTGGTCGCCACGTGTAGCTGAAACCACACAAAGAGAAGAGACTATTTGAGAATCAAAGACAAATGCCACTCATATGATGAAAGAGACACCAGATCCGGCTCGACTCCATTGTCACCGGCTTCTGTGTTGGTACCTGGTATGACAAGTGTACTCCCTTCTTGGCACGGTCTAGGCTTGGGCCGAGTACCGATCCCTGCTCCGACAGCTACTATTTTGGTGCATTCTGAGGGAGGTGGGGGCACTTGGGATGCTCGACAGCCAGTGAAATGTCATTATCAGGGAGCAAGACCCTGGGCCAATCTAAGTGGCGGCGTGACACCAAGCTGGTGCGAGGAAGGCCGCGAAGTAGCAATATTATTACTCTTGTTCGTCGTCAGCAGAAGGTTCTTGGCGCCACGCTATATATTCTACCAATGTTGTGCCGATAATTCCATCTTTTCTTGTTCGGTCTTGTTGGATGCGTATCGACTGACAAATACCCATAGCAGCCCTCGGCCAATTCGTTCCTGATACTGTAGGCAAGAGCCCAGGTTGCCTTTGATATACCCTTCTGAACCTACTGAGTGAGTCTCAAGTCAATCTACCAGTCTGAAGCCACCTTTCCCCCTTTGTTTCAATGGCCCCGCTCAACTACAGAGCCCGAGGGGAACTTCTCCGTACCCAGCTCTACCACACGAGTTGACACCTATGCACTTTCTCACACTGAGGAGTACGTGCACGAAGCTGTGCAGCAGCTGTTCGAATGTAGTCAGGTCAAGTCAGTGGCGGCGCGCTGGGCGCTACCAGACCTTACGTCCAGGGTGCCACCACAGCCGCTTTCGGTGGTAAGCTTGGTGAGACTGGGCGCGCTAATTAGCGTGTCCTTTTTAGAGCACAGCCGCCCTGCGTACCTGCTTCCCTACCTACCTACCTACCTTATTGCATCGCCCTTCGCGCCCTTGTACCTTGTACCTCGTGTCTCGCTTCATTCGCTCCTCAAACTCATGCCGTCCTCGGCTGACTTGAATCCCAGACAACTTCGACCTGTTGTATCACCGTTCAAAGGGCCACCTCACCCGGCCTCACCCAACCTCTCCGCCGCTGACCCCGTCCCTACGGGAGCGTCCCCCATGTCGACAACTGCTCTCCGGGAGAGAAAGGCGACCAAGGCTCCAGACATGACCCGCCGCGATGATGCCCATCAGAACGCAATTGAGCTGGAGCTGGAGTCTGGGCCGTCCTCGTTGGCGCAGCGCTTCGCCCGTGAGATGGGCCCTTCTCTGCTCTCCGCGGCCACCATGCTCGGCCTGATATTTGGTGGATGCTGCTCCAACGTATGGCTCCCAGGTGTCATGAGTTTCTGCCTCGGCTGCGACACAGGCTGACTTCTTACTCACCCAGGTCTACGCCCTCGAAGCTATCGTGAAGTGAGATGAAACCACCCCGCCCCGGGAACCCCGGGATATCCGGTATTCAGTGCTAATCTGTCGCAGTTTTGAGCCCTCAAGTGGCATGTCATCCCTTCAGAATGACCCGCTCGGAAAGAGAGCTCGGCTGACCATAATCGCAGGGACTCTCCTGACCTTCGTGCAATTCCTCTTTGTAGCCGTTACTGGCTTCATCGCCCAGTTTGACAGGCAAAACCCCTACTTTATTGCCCCCAACAAGGTTCCAATACGTCGCTGGCTTGTCAACATTGTTCTCTTCTTCACCATCAATGTCCTCAACAACCATGCCTTTAGCTACGATATCTCTGTGCCGGTTCACATCATCCTCCGCTCCGGAGGCAGTATCACCACCATGGCCGCTGGGTATCTCTATGGCAAGAGATACACCCGCATGCAGGTCGTGGCCGTTGTTCTGCTGACGCTTGGTGTCATCATGGCCGCGTGGTCAGATTCTCAGGCTAAGGCAAGTCACCATCCCGTGTTCCCGAGTTTCATCCATGGCCCTCATGCTAACATGGTATGCCTTGTATAGGAAGCAAAGGAGAACAGTGACCGGCCGGCTTTCGGCACTGGCCTAGTGATTCTTTTCGTTGCTCAAGTGCTCTCTGCCATCATGGGTCTCTACACGGAGGCTACGTACGTCATTTACGGTCCCCAGTGGCGGGAGAACTTGTTCTACTCCCACGCGCTTTCCCTGCCGCTTTTCTTGCCTTTTTTCCCGTCCATGGCACGTACTCTGAGTCATTTGCTACAGAGCCCGCCCATTCAAATGCCTGGCCTCTTGAGCATAGCCTCTGACTCCATCCCGGTCCCGAGCCAGCTCGTCTACCTGGTTATCAACGTCTTGACCCAGTACGCCTGCATTCGTGGCGTCAACCTCCTGGCCGCAGTCTCCACAGCCCTGACTGTGACCATTGTCCTCAACATTCGAAAACTTGTAAGCCTTCTTCTGAGCATCTGGTTGTTCGGCAACCGTCTCGCACCTGGTACTATGCTCGGCGCCATCATCGTGTTTAGTGCCGGAGGGTTATACACGATGGGCACGAAACGCAAGGTGGAGGAACCGACTGTGACCAATGTACGAGAGGGAAAGACCAGCTGATAGGCGATTATACGGGTGCTCATTCAGGCTTATATTTGACACGTATAGAACAGCATTGCTTGTGTAGCGGTCTACATTCTCGAGCTGTTCCATGCACTCTAATCAATGAGTGAATGAATGTACGAAATAATAGACTTATAGAAGGATATCCACTGGAATAGGCGATGAACGGATGAGTGAGTGATATTCGTCACGATATATCGCATTGCGTTCTGGCCGCGCCTTGAATCGAGAACTCTTGGCATTGGGTTGAAGATAAAGACATCTCAGCAAATTGGCTCCGGCCATTGCCTGTTCGCATTAGTGGGCAGTTATGAAAGTTTAACAAACTCCAATGCACTCCAATCTATTAAGTATGTATTCCCCTACCAAAATCTGTTACTATGCCACCTTCACTCCCGTTACGGATGTTAGTGGGCTACATGTGACTTATTGTCGTCCACCTCGTTGCCTCGCATCACCACACAACACTAGTGGTTGAACAGCTGAGCCACTTCTACACCTTACCATCCAAACCAACAGCTGCTTCAGACCCGCGGTGATTAGACCCATCCTCCTCCATCTCCCGGTGTGAGAATGTCATAGCCTCAACCTTTCCGGACACTTTCTCCTCACCAGCTGCCACTGCATCGACCTCGCCGAAGATTTGATCCATGTACTCCAGGAACACGCATCTGGTGTTTCCCACCAAATGTCTGGTCTCACACCTTCTAGGGGAACATCTCTGAGGCAATGACCGGTGGCACCGGCCCATTGGACTAGCAATAAATCATACCAACGACGACAAGGCAAACGACGCATATGATCGCGGCCGATTTATTACCATTATTAGGGAAGGCAGTTGTCAGCGGAGACAATTTCAGCAGGGCTAGCGCCTAGATCGAGAAGCCCGCAATTAGCAGTGCCCGGCGTCCGAATCAATCCACGGTGAAGATATTGACCAAGACAATAAAGAACTGAAGGACTTCCTTTTACGCATTCCAGGGGACGAGAACAAAGCGCAGTATCCGGTATTGGATTGCTTACGGTATTCGTACGAGGCAGCTACCTCGTGAAACTCTTAGTGGACGTGCTCGAATTCTGGTATACCACTTTGGAGCTGACAGAGAACGTTGAGTGCTGGCTCTGGCAGGTCTCGGCGTTTCTCATACAGCCATCGCGGCGACTGTGAATACCAGCAAGAGATTTTGATGAAAGAAACGCCAATTAGATCTGTATCACGTTAGAAACCCGCTAGGCAATGTTAAACAGCGATTTGTCCAAGGACATCCCATAACCAGCCCAGAACGCGATGAGAGTTCAAGTTAGTAGCCGAATTGAGTGACTATGCCGACAAACTTCCCGCGGAGGGTTCGCGGAGAGCATTCAGTCACCGAAATAAGCAGCACACGAGTGTCTCATAGACAGGGTAGAGCTTTGACTAAATGTATAGACTTGTCGCAATGTAAACGCAACCAAAGCCGAGGCCGCTAGACTTGATAAGCTACGAACCGACACCCAAAACAAGAACCGAGATGACTCACGTCAACACACGTCCGAATATAAGAACTCCGAAGGTATTGGAAAAAGACTGTACTATGGCACCAATGATCATGGCGGTAATGGGAACTCTAAGGCTCATAATCTGTTCACAATTTTGGCCCGCGTGCCGCCAACACAGAGCTGAGCAAAACCCAGAATCTCAAGCGATCTTACCAGTCGTGGTTCAGGGTGCAGTAGCGATGGTACCCTTCCTGTTGGCATCAACATTGTAGTATTAGTTGAACTGGTCATCGGCTAAGATGACAGTCATGATTCCCGCATCATAAACATTGAAGCCCAGAAGCTGTTAGTCGACTTCTCAAAAAAGAAAAAGTTGAACAGCCGAGGCGTCATACGCTCACAAATCCATGCCATACAGCAACAATGCCGCATAGCACTCATTTTCAAGCAAAAAATTTATGGTATAATGAATCGGTCTCGGGCGCGGAGCATGGTCGTCTAAGCTGAACTAACCTGGAGGAGATCTATGGCGGACGATTGCTGTGCAACTAAAACTAATTGAGGATGCGCACATGAGCAGCGATAACTACTTCCCCGCTGCCATGATTACGGTCGCCCAGCTAAAAATGAAGACTGAAGACAGTGTTGTTGACGACTCTCCGGTGGGAGTCCGCCCGGCAGTAGAATCGCGGTGGGCTGATCAGCTCTCCCCGCCCAGTTGTTACCACCCCAGAGTCCTGACTCTCCCCCGAATCTCCAAGCTTCGCTGGCGCAGCGGGGTGCGGAGGATCGTCTCTTTAGAAGTTCAGAGGCGTCAGGCTTGGGCCGCCACGTAGAGCCAGCGCCCACCGGGATGGAACCCCATCACGTTGTGACAGTCTCCGGTGGGAGCATCCCACCATACATCATCTGTCAGTGGCCCGGATCAGGACATGATTTCCACCGGGGACTGAGGTTGGGTGCTTGATAGATGTGTTTGGTACGGGTGGGCCGTCTCCCACCGGGCGTGTGCTGCATCTGACGGGCCATATGAAGGTAATTGTCGAAGCCCCCAAACGCCCAGGATGCTCACCGGAGACCATTAGAAGCACGGGAATGGCTCAGTCCACCTCAACTCATTCACGAGTCCTCAAAACACTCTGCAGCGTAACTCCTAGCCATGGCGCATCCGCAAGTTGCCTTCCGCGAGACGACCTTTACAGGCAAATCGCTACTTTCAACCCGGCGGGCAACCGTCTCGCGCGCCACCGTTCGCGCTCAGCTCGAACAAATTCGATCTACAGGTCGGTACGAATGCTTCACACTCAAGTGGCATTCCATCTACGAAGACAAGTCCATGTGGCCAGTGCCCTTCCATCTTTTCTGGGACAGTGACATTGCGAAATGGATCGAGGGCGCTTGCTACTTCTTGGCCGACGAGTACGACGCCGAGATCGACAGCACAATTCGCGAATTCGTCGATATGATCAGAGGAGCGCAGCAAGAAGATGGTTACTTGAACGTGCACTACACTGTCGTTGAGCCCGGGAAGCGCTGGTCGAACCTCCGGGATATGCATGAACTGTAAGCGGCGAGCAGTCTTGTGTGGGACATTGATACTGACTGGGATTGTGACAGTTACAACGCTGGCCATCTGATCGAGGCTGCGATTGCCCACAGGGATTATTATCGCAACGACCTGTTGATAGCGCCCATCCAAAAGTATGTCAGTCTTATCGGGAAGCAGTTTGGCCCCCGACCAGACCAGATCCATGGCTACCCAGGCCACCCGGAGATCGAACTCGCCCTTTTCCGCCTCTACTCGGCCACTGGAAGCATTGAAGCCTTTGAGCTTGCCCAGTACTTCTTGACCGAACGCGGGAACCCAAAAGGGCAAGATGGGACGCATTACTATGATTGGGAGATGGAGAAGAGAGGTGATGGACCCTGGCTGCGGCCTGACGCGTATCCCGAGAACCGCACCTATTGGTACTGCCAGGCCCATGCGCCCATTATCGAGCAGCCTACCATCGAGGGTCATTCAGTCCGAGCTGTGTACCTCCTTACCGCCGTTGCCGACATGATATACCTCTCTACGGCTGACGATCGACTGTTGCCTGACTCCAAGGCCTGGTCCCAGTCACTCCATAGACTCTGGGACAACATGGTCGAAAAGAAGATGTATCTAACTGGAGGTATCGGGGCCATCAAGCAATGGGAGGGTTTTGGGATCGATTACTTTCTCCCCCAGGGCACTGATGAGGGAGGTTGCTACGCGGAAACGTGCGCCTCCATCGCTGTCATGATGCTCGCCGAACGCCTCTTGCACCTTGACTTGGATGGCCACTACACCGACATCATGGAGTTGAGCCTGTACAACAACATCATGACATCCATGAGCCTTGACGGCAAGACCTTTACGTATGCGAACCAGTTAGCGAGCTCCGAGGCTGACAAGAGCGAACGCCATGAGTGGTTCTGGTGCGCGTGCTGCCCACCGAACGTATCCCGGCTGTTCGGTAGCCTGGGCGGATATATCTGGGACTATGGCGCCGAAGGAGAGGGTGCATTCGTCAACGTGCACTTGTACACTAGTGCCAAGGTTACATTCGATGTCAACGGAGAGTCTATCATCCTGGAGCAGAAGTCGAACTGGCCGTGGGAGGGCAACATCTTGTTCAAGCTTTCCGCTCCCTCGCCATTGCCAGTGGCGATTCGCCTAAGGCTGCCGGCCTGGTCGAATGGGTCATTTATCCTGACACCTTCTCCCCAGTTGGGCACCGTGGAAGTGAAGAAGGGCTACGTCTACCTCGACCCAACGTATACCACAGAAAACCCATCCTTCTCCTTGCAAGTCGGAGGGTTTGAGCCACGATACTTGACGCCGCACCGATACGCAAACCAGCGAACATTGACGCTGGCCCGTGGCCCAATCGTGTACTGCATCGAGGACGTCGACAACTCGGGCGAGAATAACCACTTTAAGGATACGTACTTGAAGGCGGACTCGCATGTTTCCGAGCAAAAGTGCACGGATGAGCAGACCGGCGAGGAATACGTAGCCCTGCAAAGCGTTGGTTGGAACCGCCCAGAAACGAGCGGAGCTTCTTCGGCGGCCGGGGAGGTAGCCGGTGAAGCGAGAGAGTTGGTTTTTATACCTTACTACTTTAGAGCCAACAGAGGAGGAGAGGGGCAAATGAGGGTTGGTCTGTTGAACGGGGGCGACGCGTCTGGCATCGTGTTCCCAGAGCGAAGGGTGGATTCCTGAGTCCACTTGGGCCCACCTCTATGCAGCTCCTCCAGGAGAATCGCTTTAGACAAGGTGGACGCAAGTGTAGAGAGCAAGTTCTTAGGGAAGGCAGAGATAAAGACGGAAGTAGTTAACAGAGACATTTCAACCGTACTAAAGCCTCACGACAAGTTTCTCTGGCGATGGAAGCCGTTGATATTGACAGATCGCCACGGATCAACCTCACTTGGGGTTCATTTCAGTCAGGAAATGCATTACCGAAAACTGGTGTTATTTACAGAGGGGGCGAGAACATGGCCGGAAGCGTTTTCGTAATCTGACAAATCTCGGTTTTTGCTGGGATCAATTGCAGATGGCAGGGCTGATTATCTGTGCCTGCCCCAGGGAGAGATTCTGTAAACAGCTCCGTAATTAGTCGCAGTCTTCCATCGTTCGGCAGAATACCCTTGAAGGGAGCCGCAGTGAGGAGGGTATTTCTTTTCCCCTATTCCTTGCCCCCTTTTACCAGCTCCCTGGAAGCAACGTGTGTCAATGTGATCAGTGTCGGAATTAACCCAGCGGTCAGGCATCTGGGCTGTGGTGTGTCTGGGTATTCGACCAACGCCCGCTGAGTGCGTCTTGGGATTCCAGTGAGACGATGTTGGGCTGAGAAGTAAGCCCACACGGATGTAACACGAGCCAGGATCTTGACAGCGGTCGCTCTCCACACGCTCGCCCGATCCCCCCGTCGGGATGGCGAAGCATCAGGGGTCTTGACAGAAGCGACTCGAGACTCGCTGGAGTCGTTGGACAGGGCTGCAGACGTTGCCGTTGTTGGCCCCCGCCCCCGGAATCCTGCCCCATGATATGTATGATCCTTCCCCGGAGAACCCCGCAGATCCGTTGATTAATTTCGACCCACTCGTCTCGTTGGTGCGCATCGAGCGTCCCGCGTGGCGTGGCTGCGGAGGGCTGCACGGGAGTGGCTTCTCCGACCATTCAGCCTGTGCGAGCGACCAGCAACGCGATGTAGGGTGGCTTTGACGTGCCTCTATGGTGCACTTGGGGTTACTTTGGGATGCATCCTGTTGCAAATCAGGCAAAATTGAGTTTCACATCCCGCAGCTGTCACCATGGGGGGGGGCTCATTGATCGTCCTCCCATATATACCTTACCCGGGTCCGAGTGGGCCAAGTTTGGGCTTTGTATACCGGTTTTCGTAAATCTGCTTGCTCGTCCGACAGTCCGACAGTCCGACTCCATCATGTCCGACGTCGACTTGACCGTCTATTTCCAGTCCAGCTGGGCTATTCTCAGTACCATTGGAATAGGAAATGTTCTCTTCGGCCTAACAGTTATTGGCATCACCAGCCTCTCGGCGGTCTCCCTCATCCCCATCGTCGTGTCCGCCGCGGGTGCCATTGCAAATGGACTGTGTTACTATTACAACTTTGGCGACTATCCTGTCGTTAACTCGGCCGCCGCTTCGGCGGTTGCAGACATCATGTGGATGGTATGCTTGAGCGTCGACCTCGGCGCCGCTTCCTCTTTCACTTTGCTAAGTCTCGAGTTGTCTAGGTTCAAGAGGCGGGCATTTCTTTCTACAGTTACGCCATCTTGGTGCGCATATTGCGCAACCGCGACCGCCTGGTCTTCATTACCATATTCTGGTTCCTCATCATTGTCATTTTTGTCCTCAGAATCTTCATCCTCATTTCTCGGGTCAGGGTCATTCTCGCTGGTCGAGCAATCTTGAGGACCACCATAAACGGGCTCCACATCGGCTACTTCGTCTCCATTGCCCTGGTAGAATGCCTCAGCGCCTACTTCCTGTTGAAGAAGTTTACGACGGCCAAGAAGATCTCCCAGGAGGTTTCCTTGAGGTCTACCCTCTTCCAGCATCTCATGCGAAGCACTGAGATCCGACTGGCCACCCTGGCCATTATCGGCATAACAAGAGCCGTCACTTACTTTTTCCAGCCATCTGTGCAAAAGGCCACAACCCTCACAAGCCAGATTGATCACTTCTTCTATACATTGGAGTGCCTCTTCCCTGTTATGATCTTGTCAGTTCCTTCGTCGCCCTGCCATCCAACCATCTCCCTGTTAAATTCTAACTGAGATTCCCAGTATCGATATCCTCGCCTCCAAGCTGGCACTCTCTAGCAATAACAGCAACCACGCTAATAATAATCACAACAACCCTGATAGTTCATCGTTTCGACTGGCGAACCGGCGACCGTCTCGACACGAAAGACTATATTCGTCGGGTGGAAATGATGCACCGCCATTCTCAGTCTGGGACGGAGTTCAAGATGACGGGTGTCACCCGGAGGTAGACAGTGTCAATTCGTCGTCGTCATCAAAACAGGAAATACTCGAGAGGCAGGGCCAAAGTATGGAGCCAACAACAGAAAGCACTGGTATCAAGAAGACAGTTGAGATTAGTATTCACCATGGGAACCGAGGTGCTTCGGCGTCGTCCGAGGCGGCCAAACTGCCAGCTTAAAATGAGGAAGTCCGGAGTTGGTTGCGGTCAAGGTGGGCGTTGGACTGGTTGGCTAGGTGGTCGGCCAGGTGCTTTGGAAGTCGGTCCTTCAAACAGTTTCTGGTGATTTTCTCATCATGAATCGTAATATATGAGCTCAAAGCGGCTACGAAGCATACAATGTGAACAAGGGTACCGAGCGATCGTGTCAAAAGATAGGCCACACAGGGTGTGTGCTGATGACATCCGACCCGTGTCCTAACATAACGATAGCACGTATTCTATAAGTGAATAAGAATAATTTCCTCCAAACGCAGCTCAAACGCTACCTTTTCAAGTGCCGAAGGTGGGTAGCGTGTAGGGGTGAGGTGCAAAAAATGCAACTGGGCAAAACCGGTTGATATCGAATCACTGCCTCCAAAGGACATGCAGGTCATGCTGCTGCCTCGAACATACCCTGCCCTCCTCTCCCTGGATAATTCGCTGCGTGATCTTGGTTATGTAACCCTAGCTAGCCAGAGACAGACAAAGTCGCGAAGGATGGCATCCGTTTTAGGATTTATTTCCCGCCCAGCCTAATAAACGTTGGAAGAGCATTACTAGAGCTAAGACGAAACCTATCTCTTCTGGATAGGACCAGTTAAAAGAACTGTGTTCTAGAAGTCTTGAATGCCCAAGCGGAGACTTCTTACCACGCTCACATATCCGGACGGTGGCTTGCGCTCGAGTTGGTATTAGCCTTATTCCATATGATGGGTTGGGGAAAAAAGATACCGGTGACTATGAGAATTAAAGGCTATGTCGAGGATATTGTGGGAATATTTGATGTGCAATGTTTATTTATCGCATGAAGTTGTACACTGAATATTTTTCAAATTAATTTTCCCCCAAGTCTTTGTCCAAGTAACCTTGGAAGTGCACGCGACAGCCACTCAGGGTACAGAGACAGACCTCGTAATGCATGCACCTCATCTCCCCGTCGCCGCACGCCGCCGGGCAGCGCGCTCGTCAGAGTCCTCACTGCTGAGACCTCAGGTCACGGTATAGGCGTCTTGTGCCCGTTCGCTGAGTCGGCTACCCTGTGTCTCCAGTCCTGTTGGAGACGGCGTGGGTGAGGGATGCTACTTCTCGGCGCACGGATAATCTTTTCGTTTGTGGCGAACCACCCTTTCCATTTCTAGCATCTAACCGGGGATGGCGCCGAGCCCCTCCTTCGTCTCCTGATCCTAATACAGACGGGATTCTGGCAGAGACATTGGCTTTATTAAGCCCATAATACGTCCCGTTTCGAACACCCTATCGTCTGAAATGGTCCATTTTTCTCTGCTTATTCAATGGCGTCTTCGCCGCACCAGCCCGGGTGGCCCCCGAATGATCGTCACCAGTCCCAGGACGCCGCGCCAAGCTCCAGCTTCCAATGCTCCCAGTGCTCTAGGAATTTCAAGCGAGTTGAGCACCTGAAACGACATGAAAGAGGCCATGAAAGTACAAGAAGATTCACTTGCCCAACCTGTGGAAAGCGCTTTGCCAGAAGGTATGTTGTGTATCCGGAGTCTTCTCCTTCTATGCCACCATCCTAAGCTCTAAACCACCGCGCATTTCGATTTCCACGAGCCTAACGTTATAAAAGCGATGTCTTGACGCGTCACATGCTGATACACAACCCATCCCGGGAGGTGGCCATGTCTCCCAATGCGGGAATGGCAACGACGCAGCGAAGAGCGTGCACACCGTGCTCCAAGGCCCGAGAGAAGTGCAACAAAGGCAACCCCTGCAGTAGGTGCCATGCGAGATTAATTCCCTGTGTATATCCTACATCGAGGATTCAATCTATCAGAAGTAATCAAGCAGATTATGATGAAGGCCCCTCCGATCGGTCGGGCCTTTCTCCGGACTCAACTAAGAGCATGTCCCCAGAACGACAGCCGGCTTTAGGCCCCGGTAATTCTGTCATCCCGAGGGCCTCAATTACTGAAAACATTACGTTCAGTCCGCGTCTCTCTTCAGAACAGGTACCGCATGGGGCAACAGGCCAGCAGCTCATGGCATCCCATGAGAGTCTCCAACAAAGCCAAAATCACCAGAACGCGATACTGGAGGGCAACCACGCGGTTTCAATCCATCAACCCCTCCACGTCTCCTACAGCTCCATGGGAATCAGTGAATTTCAGCAACCCCAATCGATACGTCAGACTCCTCAGATATTCAATCCCGGGCCTAGCGTTCAGACGGCTCATGCCCTAACTCCCGGCTTCCTTGGTCTCGACGTACCTAGCTTCGCGTATCAAAACACAGCCTATGAACCGGATCTGGACCTCCATATTAACTGGCTTCCAACCAACGATACCATCGATTTTGACTATCGATCGATACTAGACTTAACAATGAGTGGGAATGGGCTCGAACCAGAAGGAGCACTACCTGTTGTTCCTATGGATGTTCAGACCTTTTCTGGCTCAACAACCATCCACAACCTATCATCTGCTCTAGGGGAGGGTCACTTCATGGCTCAAGCCCGGCCAGCAACCTCACCATCTGGGACACCGTCAAGCATCTCTTGGACCAGTACTGACAGTCGAGTTGGCAATGTTGCGGAGGGCGAACTGTATGCAACTAGTAAGAACGGGGCTCGCATTCCTTGTACAGTTCGCTCCAAAGTGCCACAGGTTTTGATTCCTGGGACACATCACCAATTCTCAATGTCTGACGGCCCTCGCCCCGAACAGATTCCTTCTACTCCTATTGGATTTCCAAATCTCGACCATTTGGCAACAGATCACGCTTTTGCGGCGGATCAACATGACATTTTGATATGGAAATCGACCTACGAGGAAATCTTTTATCATTTCCGTCGACTTTGCTTGGACTGTGATGGATTTTATCCTTCATATACCAGTCATAACTTTCCCTCTATGCTACATTTCGACCTCTTCATCCGTCTCTTTCTTGCTAGCTTCAACCCAATCGTACCCATAATTCATCAAACTCTTACAACAGTGAACGATTTCTGGATATTGACCCTGGCAATGGCGGCCGTCGGTAGTCAATACACCCGGACCCAGGAGTTCGACGCAATGGTGATACCTTTACACGAATATCTACGAAGGGCGCTTCGAATAGAGATTGAACGTTCTTGCGGCCCAGATCACCAGACCGCCGTCTTTCAGTCTCTGCTCCTGAGTCATATTGGCATGCTTTACTATGGATCGACTCGACTGAGGTCATACGCCGTGACACGTTGTGGAAGCCTTGTTGGCCTCGCCGAGTCGTTTCAATTACTTGGATCAATACTTTCTTCTGAAGAGTCAGATCTTCGCGTCAAAGATACAATCCGGAATGCATCTTTAAATGTTCTGCATGAGCAATGGCAGAACTGGGTTCGACTAGAGACTAAACGTCGCCTTGGATACTTGGCATGGGTATGTGATCTGTGATCGTCTTGGGAATGTCACTAATTGATTAGTTACTTGACTTTATGGGTCAATACCAACATCTCGATTTCCAGTCTCTATTTTCTTTCGACGTACCAACAAGCGATCTGCCCCATGAAGGTCTTTGGAACACAACTAGTGCGCACGAGTGGGCCGAATTATTTCAGCGGACCGATCGTGAGTGATGACCTTCTGACTCTGCTCCAGATCACGGCTGCGGAATTGGTTGTTGAGTTGAAACACTTTCTGATGTGTACAGGAAACCCGTCACTTCAATCGGCAGTACGCAAACTATTTCTGGAACGAAAAGTAAAGTCTGATCTAGGAGAGTCGAGTCGAATCCTTCTCCTACATGGAGTATATCGCGAGATCGACCAAGTCAAGTCTTATTTCCAACGACCACTGTCTTCCTGGATCCCATCTGCTCAACAGGTGCCACGTACCGACTTAGCTTCGCGGGGACACTTGCGAGAAACAGAATTATCCAGCGAGAAATGGCTGAACGAATTACCAACTTTTGCGGCGTGGCGAAATGCGGCACTTGATTGTGTAGATGTTTTACACTGGGCTGCCAATGGGACAATCGCACTTCTTTCTGGAGCCGAGCATCCAACTGTTTTCCATTTGCACTTTTCTCGAGTGATCCTTCTCGTTCCACATCGAGATATTCTCACACTCGTCTTATTTACTGTTGGCTCAGCGGCCGACATTTCAAAGATTCCAACCAGAGAAGAGGCGGGAGCTGCTGAGCAAGAGATTCTCCGGTGGGCACAACGCGATGAGGTAGGCTCTCATTCACGGATAATAGGTTGACACTGACAAAATATATAGTCGAAAGCTCGCCTCGCTGCTGTGCATTGTGGTTGCTTGTACTGGCACATTCGGAGATACTCGACCATGGCATTTTACGAACCGAGCTCTGTCTTTCTCGCTACCTTGACCTTATGGGCTTACAGTTACTACGCGTCACGAGTGGCTCCAATGATACAACCAGACCGTTCTGGTGATGAATATGATCGGAGTGGCAGTCCGTCACGACAATCGTCTCCTTTTGGCAATGTTCCTCAGACAACTGCATCTACATCTGGGCCAGATGCAGGTGCTGCTGAAAATCCAGGCCTAGATTCGGGGGGATCGCCACATATACCCGGCTCCGATCCCACGTTTATCCGACTGGACCGGCCTAATGACGATGAGATGGTACAGCATTTTGTTCGATGTGGCCGGCCTTCAAACATGAGAGCCTACATTACTGGGGTCGGCGATATTTGTGTAGCTAAAGGCCCTGCTCGGATTTTGAGGGAAGGGAGGAAGATTCTCGGGGCTGTGTCCTTGGCGTGGGGCCGTACTCGAGATCATGTAGCCATTCTGAGGGCCCTGGAGAGGGCTATTTCAGGTATAGAGCCGTGTGAGGGCCCTACTCAGGAGTGAGACCGGGGCCTCGCGCATCTCTCTCGAAGATGTGCCAAGCTTGCCTTCATGGAGACGGAATTGACGACGATGATGAATGTGATGGTGCCGATATTGACCAAGAAGGTAGTGAGCACATCGGATCCGAGGACTAGACATTTATTCGTTACACCAGAAGATAAATGGGGTTCGCAGACTAATTACCTGCTTCGCTCGGTTTAAGTTAACCCGCTATCGTACCTTAGGGGCATGGGCGGACCGTCCTTTGGCACCAGACGCGATAGTTCCGTTAAGTACGGCCCGAATACATCCATACCTACGAGGTCGTACTTCTACAGAATCCAGGTTCTGTCGCTTCTACTACTAGTAATAGATGAAGAAACCCTAGGTGAGGTTAATCTGCAACTCATTCTTTATCTATTCGATACCCATTCTTGCCATTCCGTATCGCGTCGATCCCTCCCTCGTACCGTAATCTGCTAGTTCAAGAGCTGGCGGGGTCGGCGCTGCAACTACCGAAGCACCTGGTTTCTCAGGTACCTACGTACCTAAAGAGGGGCGGTCACTTAGCGCGCACAGGGGCCAAACCTAGAACCTCCACATAACGTACTACGTGATTGCATGTACGGGCATCTACACATTAGGTAGGTGGGAAGCCAGCAACAGATGAGCCATTGATCCTAACGTGACAGAGGAAGAGTCGGAGAGAAGACTGATAACGGCAACTTCCTGGTAAGAACGCACCCTTTGCGCCCGAGGGCCCTTCCTGGGTACCTCGGCTGCCTACCTTTCCTACCCAAATACTGTGTATCCGAGCTATCTATTGCTCACCGACGCCGCACTTACCTCCCCACTCTTCCTGTCTACCCCATCTGACAATCCAACCCTAGACCTTTCAACAATTCTGCACTCAACAATCAACCCGGACTGTATCCTGCCCTCAATTCGACCTGCGCCTCGAGCTTGAGCTCACTACCTGGAGAGATCGTCATGGCAGGTATGTACCCTTGCTTCATAGCTCGGCTGGCTCCCTTACCCAAATGACTAGCTAACGGCGGGTCGTGAGTCAATGGGACAAAGAGTTGCCGTCCTCGATGCTAACCTACATAATTATTAGGCCACGCTGTCTTTGATGAGGGCGATGAGTCGTTACTCGCCGTGCGAGCGAGAGAGTCGGACGAGGAGGGCGATGAAGCACGAGATTCTGGTACAACAACTTCCCATGACCAAACGCACCATCAAGCCGAGTCGCAGAACGATAGCGACGAAGACGATCTTGAAGATGGGATGCTGCCGCGAGACCTTCCTAGACGAACGACATTCTACGACCCTGTTGCCGAGCGCCAGATGAGCCAGACAGACGCGAAATTCTTCTATCACCGGAGTAAAGTCGACCTACGAAATGGAGCCCATGCTGGATCCCAACCAACTCCTCATGGTAGTCCATTGGTCACTTCAGGCTCCCATTCAGCCACCGAATATGGCGCTGATTCTTTGATACTCGATCTGGACACCCGCCGGTCAGATGCGAATGGGCCAGTACCAGAGACATCAGGCTCGGGCTTTGACGCTGGCCCAAACTCTGAGTCAGCGGCAAAAATGCATGCTCAGAATGCCCCTCACGCACAGAGCTACCCCTTCCAGCCTCCTGCCCGCGATAACCATGTATTCCATGGCACCAATGCTGACATTCCCGATAACGCCAACGCTGGATTCTCAGGTGGTGGTCTTTTCGACACTGAGCCTCATATCACAACCGAACTTAGTGCTATTTCTCAAGACATCCAACGGATTTTGGATCTGAGACGAAAGTATGTTGCCTTGTCATTGCAAGGTCCCGACGACAATCCTAGGGATGATCCAGGATGGGATGTTTATCCTCCTCCACCTGAGCCGGCCTGGAGGCAGGCTTCCGACCGTCAAACTGGGGTCTCCGATCATGTTTCTGGCCGGGATAACGCTCACTGGCATGGCGCCAAAGACGATATAGGATCATCACCAGCGCAACCACAGGCTGGCCCCCAAGAGGGGAAGAGACCGTTTAGGAAGCGGAAACCAGGTCAGGACATTGGGGAGGACTTCGACATGAGCGATCTGCTTCCATTGCCAAAACCTGACGGCATGAGCTTCAAGCTTGATGACAGTGGAGTGTACCAAGTTTTCGAGGATAACGATTCTCAAACACCTGGTATTCAAGTTCCTACTATCAGAGAGTTTTACATGGACTTGGACGACATCTTGAATGTTTCTTCGGATGGGCCTACCAAGAGCTTTGCTTTTCGTCGACTTCAGTATTTGGAGGGCAAGTTCAACCTCTACGTGCTACTAAATGAATACCAGGAGACAGCCGACAGCAAAAAAGTGCCCCATCGAGACTTTTACAATGTGCGTAAGGTGGATACCCACGTCCATCATTCAGCATGCATGAACCAGAAACATCTCCTGCGCTTCATTAAAAGCAAGATGAAGAAGTTTCCAAATGAAGTGGTGCTCTACCGAGATGGCAGGCATCTGACTTTGGCCGAAGTGTTCGCTAGTATCAACTTGACTGCATATGACCTTAGCATCGATACACTTGATATGCATGTAAGTTGCAGCGGTGCTTTCCAAGACAATCGGGTTTAAAGGGGTGTGATGCTGACTGCCATAGGCCCACACGGATTCGTTCCATCGATTTGACAAGTTCAATCTCAAGTACAACCCTGTTGGCGAGTCACGACTCCGAACCATTTTCCTCAAAACCGACAACTTCATACATGGCCGATACCTGGCCGAAATTACTAAAGAAGTCATTTCAGATCTGGAGTCAAGCAAATATCAAATGGTAGAATGGCGCATTTCCGTTTATGGCAAGACCATCGATGAATGGGACAAACTCGCCGCATGGGTTGTGGATAACAAATTGTTCTCACACAACGTTCGCTGGCTCATCCAGATCCCAAGGTTGTATGACGTGTACAAGGCTACTGGACTAATGGAGACTTTCGAGCAGGTGGTAAGGAATCTGTTCCAGCCCCTGTTTGAAGTAACCAAGGATCCATCAAGCCACCCGAAGCTGCACGTCTTCCTCCAGCGGGTGATAGGATTCGACAGCGTTGACGATGAAAGCAAGATCGAACGTCGCCTGTTCAAGAAGTTTCCGGTTCCAAAAGCGTGGGATACGAAACAGAACCCGCCGTACAGCTACTGGATCTACTACTTGTTCGCGAACATGGTGTCGTTGAACTATTGGCGCAGAAAGCGTGGGTTCAACACTTTTGTTCTACGACCGCACTGCGGAGAAGCTGGAGATAGCGAGCATCTCGCAGTGGCAGCCCTGTGCTGTCATAGCATCAGCCACGGGCTATTGCTTCGCAAGGTACCGCTTCTCCAGTATGTCTTCTACCTTGATCAAATCGGAATTGCCATGTCCCCCCTAAGCAACAATGCCCTATTCCTGACCTACGAGCGCAATCCGTTTCACCAATACTTCAGACGCGGCTTGAATGTGTCATTGTCGACGGATGATCCATTGCAGTTTGCATTCACGAAGGAGCCTCTCATTGAGGAATATGCCGTGGCCGCGCAGATCTACAAACTAAGCCCTGTTGACATGTGTGAATTGGCAAAGAACTCGGTCAAGCAGAGCGGGTATGAACTGTCTATCAAGGAGCAGTGGCTCGGCCCTGGCTGTGATAAGCCTGGTAAAGAAGGGAATACAATGGTCAAGACCAACGTCCCGGATCGAAGGGAGGAATTCCGATACTTCACGTTGTTGCAAGAGAGAGAGGTGTAAGTTACTATTGGAGGCTTCATCTTTTAGAGCCCTATGATGCTAACGCTCCTGTTTAACTAGGCTTGGTCGGTACGTCAACTTCAATGTGAACAACGAGCTCTCGTCCAGCACAACCGGGGTGGGCACCAAGATGGCAGAGTCGGCGGCATCTACAACCCAAGGCGCAACGTCTGGGGATCCAGCCCCTCCATTGGAGTCTCCAGTGCTTATGTCAATGGGATCACCCGCCGGTATAGCATCCCGAGAGCAGGTGTGGTCGAACGACGGCATGGCAGATCTCCACCTCTCAGGAAGCGATCCTAGGATGTTCCCTGGCGTCTTCACCCCGGGGCAGCGAACAGGGAGTTTCCGAAACTTGGGCCAAGCCACCGACGGAAAAGCTGCTTCCGACGACATCTTAGGATCGGAAGCGACATAACAGAGTATCTGCGCAAGCCAAGTCACATTTTCTAGAGCCCGTTATGTGGCTAGGCGAGCTTCGTGCAAGCTGGGAATGTCATGTATATTGACCTTAAACCAAGCAGACCTCGAAGCTTGGGAAAGGGTAAACGACTCGTGCAAATTTCTCGCCCATACCATCCTCAGACCGACTTATGTGAGAACAAAAGTGTCGGAGATGGACAGAAGCTAGCTGGCGCTACCCCAAATCCTTCATAATGTTGGTGAGAAGAGTAAGTTGCGTGAAGGGGGTAGCTATCGAGACGGTGACTACTATATGGCAAGAGGTGACAGCAAGTCTGTAGCTGAGGGTTAGCATGGGAGAGACGGTGCGTAAATGAACAGCCCCGCGGGTTCTAGAAGACAAGGCAGTCAATCAATCGTCGAGTCAAGTGCATGAAGGGCTGCCTAGGCAGATAGGTGGCTATCAAAAGTTGAGTGACATACCCCCAATCAGGAGCGGTTGGGCGCGCAACGCATTGTATCCACCACCAGGTGCCCAGTGCCAAGTGTCAATTACTGGCTCTAGTTAGCACTGACGGCAGCGCGCGTGGCCCACACCAGGCGCGTGCACCTCCACTGCTAAATAAAAAAAAGTGGCACGATTGGGGGAAGGGCGGATGGAAGATGGAAGATGGGGGATGGGGGGGAGATGGATGGACGGGCGGCCAAGCCAAGGGGTAACGGGTAATTGGGACACTTCGTACCGCGCTGTGCGAATTCGGCCAGCGGTGCCATTACCAGGTGCCAGTTGCTGCCATTAACGTCGCCCATGGCCCGGGCAGTGCTGGCCGCTTACCTAGGTACCTACCTAGGCACCCGTCACACGCTGTGCTTACCCTTTCTAGTAAGGCAGCTACGTGCGCGGCGTTGCGTCGGGGCCGCTCCCATGGCTGGCCCGCCAAGCTACGTACCAACTGTAGGTAGCGCACCTCCTGTGCCTCCTGTACCTCTCTCTGGCCCGGGTGGTCCTGGGTTGCTCGCTCCTCAGACAAAACGACGCCGCACTGCGTCACTTCGCATCGCATCGCCTCGTCTCGCCCCGACTTGACTCGAATCGACTCGCTCCACCCCGTCCTGCATCGCATCGTCAAGGTCGCATCCTCTCGAGTCTCCCTCCCGAGCACACGCCCGCGGTGCAGCTCAAAGAGTCACGCTCGACACCATGGGGTTCCTGGGCGTGTACCGGGCCAGTTACGACTACGCCGCCCAGGCCGAAGGCGAGCTGGCCATCACCGAAGGTGACCTGCTGTATGTTCTCGACAAGAAAGGCGACGATGGCTGGTGGAAGGCCAAGAAGAAGGCCGGTGCCGACGACGACGACGAGCCCACTGGCCTCGTGCCCAACAACTATGTCGAGCAGGTATGTCCCCCTCGCCCAGTTATCTCCTTCTCCCCTGATCGAACCGTGATGCTGATGCTGGTGCTACCCTCTTCGCAAAGGCCCCTTCCTTGAGCCACGCCCGTGCTCTCTACGACTACACACGCCAGACCGACGAGGAGCTCTCCTTTCCCGAGGACGCCCAGCTCGATGTCTTCGATGCCACGGATCCCGATTGGATCCTCGTCGGCCTCGACGGCGAATACGGCTTCGTTCCAGCCAACTACATCGATCTGGACGCAGCTGACGAGGCTCCCGCGCCACCCTTGCCCCCAGCTCCCCCACGACTGCCCGCAAGGCCACCACAACCTGAGCCAGCGGTGCCGGATAGTCCGGTCGAGCCATCGCCGCCTCCCGCAAATCCGGCCGCTGCCCTCGCCGGTGTCATGCACGCCCGGGCAGCATCACAACAGGCCTCGCCCCCTCCCCAACCTGCTCGGAACCCCGCCCCGTACCAGGAGCCCGAAGACTTCGACGACCAACCCATTCGATCCCCCGCGCTGCCCACTCAACCACGGCCACTCTCGCCGCCATCACCCACATATGATGAGCCAGGCTCCCCCGTCATCCAGACTCCCCGGGACAATACCCGAACGCCCGGGGGCTTCCACATGTACAATATTAATGAGATGGTCTCGATCATGGGGAAGAGGAAGAAGATGCCCACAACCCTTGGCATAAATCTCTTGACGGGAACGATCCTCGTGGCCCCGGAGCACGTCCAGGATGGTCCCTCGCAAGAGTGGACCGCTGACCGTATGACCCATTACTCGCGTGAGGGTAAACATGTCTTCATGGAACTTGTTCGACCAAGCAAGAGTGTCGATTTCCATGCCGGAGCTAAGGACACTGCCGAGGAGATTGTAAATGCCCTGGGTGAATTGGCTGGTGCCGTGCGTGCTGAAGGACTCCGAGAGGTCATCATGGCGGGCTCTGGTAAGAGCAGAAAGAAGGGTCAGATCCTCTATGACTTCATGGCCCAGGGTGAAGACGAGGTGACGGTTGCTATCGGTGACGAGGTCATCATTCTTGACGATGCCAAGAGTGAGGAGTGGTGGCAAGTGCGGCGCCTCAAGAACGGAAAGGAAGGCGTTGTCCCAAGCAGCTACATCGAGATATCTGGCACTATCACGCCCCCGCCCGGAGGTTACTCGGCCAAGTCCATGGTCGAGCAGAATAGATTGGACGAGATCAGGTTGACAAAGGAGGCTATGAAAGCCAGCAAAGAACCGCAGCAGGTAGGGCCGGGAATGCCCCTTCCTGAACGAGGCAGCAGTCTCATGGCGAGAAAGAATGGTAATAATTCTGGACAGCAGCGAAGTCGGCGAGAGAATGGACGAAGCGACGGCAACGGCCAGCCCAAGTCCAAGCCGAGTAAGTCCTCCTCCATCATCCCCTCCGGGACCCCAGGAGCCCCTTCATATACCATCTTCGCTGAGGGTTGAATAGAGCGCTAACTTAATGACTCTAGAACCGGATGCGTCCAAAGTGCGCACCTGGACAGATCGATCTCAATCATTTAGCGTCGAGGCACAGTTTTTGGGCCTCAAAGATGGCAAGATCCACTTGCACAAGATGAATGGCGTCAAGATCGCAGTCCCCATCACCAAAATGTCCCGCGAAGACCTCGAGTACGTCGAAAACTTTACTGGTATTTCTCTAGAAGACGACAAGCCCCTGGCGGATGTGAAACGGGCTAGAACTGCTGAGAAGAAGGCGCCCGAGAAGGCAGGCGTGACAATTGACAAATCGCCAAAGTCCGACTATGACTGGTTTCAGTTCTTTTTGTCTTGCGAAGTTGCCGTGGGCCTCTGCGAGCGCTATGCCCAAGCCTTTATCAAGGACTCGATGGACGAAAGCGTGCTGCCCGATGTCGACGCCAATACTCTACGAGCTCTGGGCCTCCGCGAGGGCGACATTATCAAAGTCGTGCGTGCCCTAGACGCCAAGTATGGACGCAACCGAGGCGGCAAGCGGAGCGTTAGTTTCGCATCTGACGGCGCGGATGGGGATGGTGCAGCAGGGGGGTTGTTCTCGGGGCCTGGAGGCACGCTGCGAAACAACACACGCAAGGGCCGGCCAGCGCCCGCAGTGCAAACGAGCAATGTCGTCGATGCCAAAGCCTTCTCCAAGTCGGAGCAGTCAGGGGCTAGTGACGACGATGCCAGGTCTCCAGCACCGGCCAGCCCAAGCAACGCGGCCCCCAGCTCTCGCCAAACGGCCACGGGCGGGTTTGACGACGACGCATGGGATGTGAAGCCCAGCAAGCAACAGCCACCCGCAGAATCCAAGCCGAAGCCGCCGCTAGAGGCTTCGTCGGTCACGCCGTCGGCCACCCAAGCCCTGACTGGCTCCATGAAGGAGCTGTCGCTGCTGACAGCGCCCCTTGAGCCGACCAAGACGGAGCCGACGCTGCCGGCAGCCAGGCCTGAACCTGTGACGGAGCAGCCAGCACCAGCCGTAGCTCCTCCGCAATCTTTGCCTGGTGCCAGCCCGTCCTTCTTCTCGGCTGTGTCTCAGTCCCAGCAACCCGCCCATGCCTCACCCCAGGCCATGCTACGGCAGCGACCTACTCCTCCCCAGACACTACAAAACCAAAGCTCTTTGGCACCGCCGCCGCCTCAGCGGCCACTATCGGCTCCGCAGTCAGCCCTACCCAGCGCCTTCTCACCCCCGCCCCTGATGCCCCAGATGACGGGCTCCTTACAGGGACAGGTAGCGCCGCCAGGGCAGAGTCTCCTCGAGATCAACCAGGCTCGCCTTCAGCAGCAGTACACGGCGCAGATGCAGCAGCAACAGCCCTTGCAGCCTATGCAGCCCATGCAGCCGACCATGACCGGGTACCCAACCCAAGGCATGGTCCCGTTCCCTACCGGCGCATCGGCGCAGTTTATGCAGCCCATGATGACGGGCGCACCAGTACCGAATCAGTTCGCACCAATCCCGGGCCAGGCTACTGGCTTCCAGCCCTCATTCCCCGTTGCGCAGTCCATGTACGGCCAACCCGCTCCCGGAGGTGTCAACAGCTACCTCCCTCCGCCACTGGAGCCTCAGCGAACGGGGATGCCTGTTCTCCAGCCCCAGGCAACCGGCCTTGTGGGCATCAACGGCCCAATGCCCCCCCAGCCTCTACAACCGCAGCAGACTGGCCCCGCGCCTGCCATTCGCTTTGGCGTGACAGGCGACGCCAACAAGCTCACTCCCCAGGCAACCGGGCGCAGGGCCAACCTGGCGCAAGCAAGTAAGTCACCCCGTTCCCTCGTACTCCCCACGTGCCCCCTAACACAGACGATAGCTCCTCAAAATCCCTTTGGTTTCTAAAGATTTCCGAAGAATGCAAAGTGCTGGTCATGTGGTTGTGGTTGACTTGAGGTTGGTGGTTGGTATGTTGATTGGTAGTTAGACGTGTGGCTAGTCATCATTCGCAGCCCTTGGTTTGGACATATGCCCTCTCATCTTACATTCATGTCTAGTCAACATCGCGTAGGTACATCTAGATATGTGGGAAGATAATAATATATATCGAGGACCAGCCCGGGCTGGCCTCATCTAATATTTCCTGATCTCTGTATGTCGTCCTCCGCTCCTGAAGGGATTGTCCCAACGGCCGTGTCTCGCGGACGATTAGCTCTAAGCATCGGTATTTGAGTCGCGCGCTTTCATTTCGAGAGTCACATCGCAATGGATGAGCATCCAGGTTTATCTATCCATACACTCATCCAGATGGCCGAGGGTCCTGAAAACCACAACGCCCGCGACAATATCCAAGGCCATCCCAATTCTTAGCCACGTGGACAAGGGGTTCAGTTGAACAACCACAGTCGCAGACAATAAACAAACACTCTTGCATCTGTCGAGGCCGCCGAGGCTTCAGGGGTGCAATCAGGCGGCTCTGGCATGCTTAGTGTGGGGCTCCAGGTCCTCCGATTAAAGCCAGGGCCAAGCCTTAACCTGGGCGCATCCATACTTGCTCAAATCGGCATCCCACATTCTCTAGGAATCTAAAGGCGTAGGATTCAATGGCGTTAGCTAGTTGGATAAGTTAAGCCTTTCGTCTTCGCCCATTGGCTGTGGGTTTCTCCATCGCGGATGCGACCATGGAGGCGTTAATCTCAACCTCGGTGACGGGTTCTGAGGGCTTTCCTGGAACCGCAGAGGGTTCAAATCGCTTGCGAACCGCCTTGATCATCATGAAGAACCAGTAGAAGTTCAAACTGTTCAGCGTCAAGTTGCTGAGAAGATATGTAGCACCAAGCCACAGAGGCACCGTAGATTCTTTGGTCGCAAAGACCATGGTGGACGAGAACTCAAGCTTACTGGGGCTTGGGTTGGCATTAATGCTGGACCAGATATCGTGGAAGACGCGGAAGGAAGAATAAGTGCCGTAGACGAGACGGCATGAGAAAAAGGTGGCGAGAAGCATCATGCCATTGTAAAGCTGCGCACGTGAACCAGTCATGTCCACCTTGTCCATGAACCAGTGAACGTTGAGAAATGGGGTGGAGAGTTCCCAGAGGATGAAGACAGTAGCATAGTAGTTGACGAATGGGCGCTGGAGAGATGTTAGCTGACATGGGACCAGCGAGATGGGAGGGGCGACGAACGAATCCAAGCGAGTAGACGAAGAGGGCCGCAATCGCATGGGCTAGGGTGCCGATGCCGAAGACGTCGAAATTCAGACTGGTGACGACAAGGTCCCAGAGGAAGTAACCAGCGGCAAAGGCTTGAATAAAGCCGGAAGCGCCAGTGTAGCCCCAGACTCGCTCCTCCCAATTCATCTGATTGAGCTCGTCATCAGTGAACATGACCCAGATGGCGAGGCCATTGATGAGGATACACTGGAACATGGAGACCACATGGGCATCCCAGTTGAGGCGGCGCTTGCGGGGCAGCTTAGAGTAATGGGCGGGGGCAAGCCAGTTTGATAGCAATGGCGAGATGGGGTAGAAGACGACCGAGTAGACCACGGCCGCAAAGAGGATCTCGTGGACATGCAGGGGCAGCGTGGGGAGGTCGAAGTAGTCGGCCCAAGGCTGGACTTGCTCCGAGAGCCAGGGGATGGGCGGGAGGAAAAAGGGATCCTTCATGGTGAAGGACGCCTGTCGATGATCTTTGGCTGGAGTAAGCCTTGCGTAGGAGGTAGGCGTTGTGTGCTAGACCTTGGGCGGCAACCGGGGCGAGAGCGGCGATGAGCAAACCCGAGGGCGCGCACAGGTACGGATGTTGGAGAGATATGAGAGCGAACAGGCGGGCGATAGACACGCCCCAGCGGATGGAAAGGCTGGGTTATTTGAAGTAAAGAAGCAAAGAAGCAAAGACAAGGGAGGTCGAGAGGTTCCTCTGGGGCAGGCCCCTGTAGGTTCACGTCTGTTGGGGGTGGGTGGCTCACGTGGACCCTTGGACTTTATCGTTGTGGCTGTGGTGCATGATGTGGCCCTGCTGAGGCGGCCAGTACGTGCACAATTGCACATGCACAAAGGCTGGGAAGCCATGCTGGGCGGGTGCTAGGCGTTGGCAGCATGCGCCTGATGTACACGCTAGGTACCTTAGGTAGTAGGTAACTTAGGTACCAGCGTGGTGGAGTTAGTGGGGGGGGATAGGAGCTCAACCATCAACCACCATCCACCACAGCCTCGAGGCCAGCTGCCACTCATCAGCTCCTCTCCCTATCCTAATATCCTGGTCACCTGCCGCCACAACCACCATCACCGCCAACTCAGGTCCAGATCACACACCCTCGCAACGTCTCACACATCAAACCCACGTGCAAGGGGCCCACGAGAACCCAATCTAATCACCCTCTCCTAACGCGCGTGCCAAGTGCCCGAGCACCCTCAACACGACTCAATTCGAGCCCTCGGCCGCTGAAATACGAAGCACGATACATCATGGCCGAGGCATTGCGAGACCTGCTGGCCCCTCAGCAACAGACAGACGCCCCCGCCCTCGCCTATCTCGCCCACCTCGCAGAGCAGCAGTCAGACGTCCTACAATCATCGGAGCCTCAGCTTCTCTCTCAAGCCTCCCACTCCCTGCTGCTCGCCGTCCAGGCCCTCTCCAAGCGATCGCACAAACCCGTTGTCGAGTCAGCCGCGAGCCATGCCTCTCTACGCCAGACGCTGCCTATCCTCGCCCAGAGAGCCGCGGATCTAACCCAGGCCGTCCCCCGGCTGGATTCACACGCTGAGCACTTCTCGTCCGCCTTTGGCAAGGCCAGCGAGAATAAGCTGCTTGCCCGGAGGAAAGAAGCCTTGCTCCTGCTACGCAACTCTGAGCGCCTAGTCGACGTAATGGAAATGCCACTTCTACTCACCTCGGCCGTCTCGACAGCCCCAGTCAACTACTCGTCGACCCTTGAATTATACGCTCATGTCCGCCGCCTGGCCGCTCTCTACCCCAATTCCCCGGTAGTGTCCTCCGTTTTAGATGAAGCAGATGATGCTATTCGCCAAATGGCTGCGGATCTCGTTGGCACTCTGAAAATCCCAAATCTGAAGCTGGCCGCCGCCGTTCGCACCATGGGTTGGCTAAAGCGCATCGTCCCAGACTTGGTCTCTGGCGCAACCGCCGATGATTCACTTCCAGCCGTCTTCTTGGTCTGTCGCCTTGCTACCCTTTTAACAACACTTGAGGCGTTGGAACCACTCAGAGAACTAGCCGATGAAGAGCGGAGACGACAAGACAAGGCAGCCAACTCATGGTCTGGCGGCCAGCAGACGGAACGCTATCTTAAAAGGTTCATTGAAATCTTCCGTGAGCACAGCTTCAACATTGTGTCCGTGTTCAAGAGCATCAACACCAGCCTTGCGCCACAGTCAGATGACGACGAGGACCCTCTAAGCCCCCTACCCTCGCCCATGGGAAGCTTCCCTCTGCACCTGGTTGAGATGCTCCTTGAGACTCTCCGCATCTACTTGCCAACGGTCAAGGACCAGGCGTCGAGGGAGAGTATACTGACCCAGGTGCTGTACTGCGCTGGCAGCCTGGGACGACTTGGCGCCGACTTTGGAATGCTGCTGGCCACGACGGGCGTCGGGGAGTGGGTTGAGCTGGTCAAGCGTCATCGCCTTCTTGCTGGCCGGCTCGAATCCGTCATTGGCGACTACCGGGGTAGCCACAAAACCCAACCGGTCGGCGCCAACTAGGTAATAGAATAGGCAGATGGCGGAGGCGCGAAATGCAATTATGCGCCAAAGCGAAGCGACATCCGACTACCGGGGCGTTCAACCTGGGCTGGCCTGATTTCGTCCAGTCACGTCACACGTCCACATCTCTGAATATGTGGCCGACATCTGCTTCCAGTCATGGGCGTCAACATTGCTACCCCCCCAACACGACAGGATGAGGTCGCGACAATCACGCCGGTGATTTCACAACGCCCCTCGCGGCAGGCTAACTCAGGTATGTTTACCGATGCTCCCGGTGTAGCTCCCGGCTCAACGCCCTTCCTTCTAACACAGCTCCACAGCCCATCACTTCATCTCCGGCCTCGGCTCTGGAGTTTCCTCAGCGGTTATCTTGCAGCCCCTTGACCTGCTGAAAACGCGGGTTCAACAATCAGGCAACTCATCCCTCACGGCTACCTTGGGCGAACTGAGACAATCGTCCAGTCTGGTCCAGGCCTTGTGGAGAGGCACTGTGCCCTCTGCTCTGCGTACCGGCTTCGGTTCAGCCCTCTATTTCACATCTCTCAATGCGATTCGCCAACATGCTCAGCGCACCGGAATTTTAGGCCGGCGACTCCAGACCCAGAATGGCTCCTCGGCGTTGCCTTCATTAAGCAACTCGGCCAATCTGGTTTCTGGAGCTGTAGCCAGGACTTTTGCTGGCTTCGTACTTATGCCTCTCACCGTCATCAAGGTACGGTTTGAGTCAAGTCTCTATTCGTACCCGTCTATGTTGACCGCGGCTGCCGATATCCGCAGAGCAAATGGCTGGCGTGGATTTTTCTCCGGGTTCGGTGCTACGGCTTTACGAGATGCCCCGTACGCCGGCATGTATGTTCTCTTCTACGAAATGCTTAAGACTCGACTTGGATCTCTAGCCACACAACCTACTTCTACTGGCAACACCCCGGGGAAAATGCAGGCTACATTGGCCAGTTCCGTCAATTTCACATCAGCTATGCTCGCTGGCGGCGCCTGCTCAGTGGTTTCCAATCCTTTCGATGCAGTCAAAACTCGTATTCAACTGCAACCCCAACTCTACCGCAACATATGGCATGCCTGGTACAAAATGGTGACGCAAGAAGGCGTTCGCTCACTCTGGGATGGACTGGCACTACGAATGAGCCGAAAGGCGCTCAGCTCAGCGCTCGCATGGACAGTTTACGAAGAGCTCATTCGCCGAGCTGGGACAATGTAAAATATAAAGAACATGTACAATAGATGTAACAACTCGTCTCATAAACAAAAACGTCATGGCCAAATTCCAGCGCTTAGCAAATCCAACAGACTCCCAACCTCGCCCAGTCGTCACTTCGTGCACGCTCCAGTCGAATCTATGCCTGACGAGCGCCGGCTAGATACATCAGAAGTGAAGGGGACTTGCTCCTCTTGCGATCATGCTTCTTGCGCACCCACTCGAACTCCGGTTCAAGGTTGGGGTGCTTCTTCTCCTCGATCAATAGCGTCTTGCCACGCTTCTCACGAACCTCACGAATGTACTTGGTATGCTTCCACAACTGGTCCTGCTCCCACTCAGGAACCCAACGCTTGATCAAGACATAGTCAGGATCCTAATGACAATGTTAGCTTTGCAATATAGGATGATACCAGTAGTTGGGGGTAGAAGGGGGGTCTCATACCGCATCAAAGTCAAAGTCAACCTGGTAAGACCGCAGAGTCTCGACTGAGAGATGTTTGCGAGCCATGCGAGTGTACGTGGGCCGAGCTGGAGCTATAGACCCGTGCTGGGCCACAGGAACCACCTGGGCGGGGGGAACATAGGGAGCCATTTGGCCGTAGTGTCCAGGGTGCCCATATTGGCCGGTGTTGCCAGAGGGCCCATATTGGCCACTGCCAGAGGGCCCATATTGGCCGGTGTTGCCAGAATGCCCATATTGACCAGTATGGCCGACATGGCCAATATGGCTGATTGGAACCTGTGTCGGTTCAGGCGCTGTTGCTTCCTTCTTCACCTTTTCCTTCTTGAGGATTGCCGCGACGGCCTTATCATCGAGTCCGGATCGTCGCAGGTCCTCCTCAAGACGGCGCTGGTATTCTCGGTCTGTGGCCTCCTTCTCCTCTCTCTCCTTGAGAATGCGATCCCTCTCTGCTTGCTTGTAGCGCTCGACTGCCTCCTTGGCCTCCTTCTCCTTTGCTTCCTCCTCTTTCTTCGCTTTGAGAATGCGATCCCTCTCGGCCTGTTTATATTGTTCCACGGCATCCTTGGCCTCCTTTTCACGTCGATCCTTCTCCTCGTTGACTTCATCCTCTTCTCTAAGACGCTTCAACTCCATCTCCTTCTTGAGACGCTTCTCTTCCTCGGTGCGGGCCTCACGGCCCTTGATGTCGTCCAGTTCACGCTTAGCACGTTGCAGCTCTGCTTCCTCTTGGTACTCCTTAATGAGACGACGCTCGTCTTTCTCACGAGCATTGGAAAGTCTCAAGCCTTCAAGATCTTTGCGAGCCTGTTCGGCCTCCCAATCTTCGCGAGTCATGTGTGACGACGATTGAGAGCGAGAACGGGACCACGACCGGGATCGGTGCCGGTAACGAGAAGAACTGGCCAGTTGCATGCGACGATCGTCATCCTCATCAGAAGAGTGCTCGTTGTAGATTCGGTTGTTGATTATGACGGGGGCCGGTGGTGGGGGACTGCTCGTGCGACGATCGCGAGATCGGGAGCGTTCGCGGGAGCGAGACCTTGCCACCGTCACGAGATGCTCCGGGTCTAGATAGCTAGGACCAGGGGCGGTGTCGTAATAGCTCTGTGGCCGAGAAGGTCTCTGGACATAGCGAACAGGTCGCGGAGACGGTCCACGGTGACGGACATGGATGTCGAGATCATCCTCGTCGTCGTAGTAGGAGCGGCTCATCTTAGTAGCGTGTAGACGGTAGCGCAGCCCTGAAGCCGGCTAGGGTATCGGTTTGGGATTGGGAAGATGGTAGGTGATCAATATGGTGAAATAGCGCGAGAGCGGTCACACGAGAAAAGAAGAGGAGGAAAAAGAAGAAGAGGGTGAGGGTGCGAGAGCGCCAAAGATGAAGGAATCGCTCTCCCGGGGGGGGTTGCCTTCGGACTTATGGTAGGGCTGGAACAGGGAGGGGCGGGGCTGAGACCAGGTGGGGGCCAAAAGAGGCGGAGACAAAAGAGGGAGCTTGCAGTAGACCAGGCACTACAGTCTTTGGTACACCTTGTACATGGCTGATCGAGATACTTAGTGGGCAGACGAGCATCATGGGACGGTGTGGCGGGGTAGTTGGGCCATGACTGGACGGTACGCCGGGTTCCACTATGGTGAGAGCGCGGCCGAGGGTATCCCAACAGGTCACAGCAAGGGTGGACGGGCAGCAAGAGGATGTCAGGTCCTCTACTAAGAAGTTCTTCTATGTAGATACGTATCTAAGGTACGAGAACTCCCACAATCCCGACGACAATTGGGGGCGGACCCGCCTGGTTGGGCAAGTCGCTGCACAGCCAAACCAGCCAAGCAGGCCAGGGTCGTGGCGGTGCGGCACGGTGATAGGGCTGGCCGCGCTGGAGGCGCCAACGTGTGCACCTGCAGGCGGCACCTGAAACTCTTTGAGACTACAGCGGCTCGACGATGGCTCGGACGACTGGGAGGGAGCCGAGAACCCGGGAGTCTGGGAGCCAAGAGGCGGTGCACTGGCGTTGGGCGCTTAGGCTACTTGGTCCGCAGCATCTGCTCAATGTGGTCGCGGCTGTTCTTGTGTGTCGTCTCCAAGTACAATAGCCGCTGGCCCAGCTTGTCCACCTCTGTCTCGAGGGTCTGGGTCTGACCGTCCAGCTTCTGCCGCAAGGAGTCTACAGGCAACGAGACGAACCTGTAAATGGCGCACGCAGCAGCCTTGATGTTAGACAACGAGAGGGCTGTTGGTTGAACGTTGGTTGGTGGAGGGGGGGTTGAGGGGGGTTGAGGAGGCGCCCAAGTAGACTCAATGAGGTGGGGAAGAGGAATGAGGGGCAATGATTCAGGATCTCACAAAGTGTTTTGAGGAGGACCAGGGGGATTACGACGACGACGATGACGACGACGACGACGACAAGCGGGATGGAACCAACGAAGTGTGAGAAGGGGGAAAACATTAAGTCCACGTACATCTTGCCTACGCCCTCATACACGACGGCATCTTCGGGCAGGCTGGCCATCTCGCTGAGGGTAAGTCGCACAAGGCGCTGCTCCCGTTGCTTGGCCGTCATCTGGGTGCGGGCCAGACCAATCTGCTGTTGGGCTGCCACAGCCTGGCTCTCAATCTCGTGCACCAACTACTCTCTGGAGTCAGCGAATACCGCCCTCAGAGGGTTGTGGTTTGCCGTTGCATGGCAAGGCGGGCGCCGGGGCGGACACTGGGTGTCTTGGAAAGGATATCTCTAGACATCTTGAGAAATATCAGGATATCTCAGCCGCGAAACAAGCGGCTGCACCACCCAAAAGCGGCATATAACCGAAATTCTCGATATCTTACCTTCTGCAAAGCCTCGTTAGGAATCGCCATGGCGATGGAACAATAGTGGGACGGTGGAAAAGCTGTAGGTTGTCTGGTTTTGTAGCTCGTTGTTGGCGCCCGCTGGTGCCTTTGTGATGGGTGTTCTCACAAGCATGCCCCGTTTTCTGCATGAGTCAATACATGAATTACACGTACCTTCAGTAATGTACAATGTGCATATATCCACAATGGCATAACCGGAGCTCTGGGTCCGCGCTACGCCCGTAAGTACTGTACATCTGGCCGGCCTTGCAGGGTTTCCTGGTCTCCACCCACTTCCGAAACCATCATTCATCTCGGCTCCCTTTAACTTAGACCGCCCAAAAACGGGAACTCAGTCGATTCGGTCGGTCGAAAATCTCACTTCACACTCTTTCCTGGTAAATCAACCAGCAAGGACACGGTTTGCGGGGTCCTTCCTCGCTGCGCCGAGCGAATCCCGACGTCAGTCGTCCCCAATCGCCCTGCTACCTTCACATGCCTCGTCCAACGCATTGCGTCGCCCGGCCGCTGATTGCCGAAAGATGCCTGTCAACTTCGATAAGCACGCACCCAACAAGTTTAGCCTAGACTGATTCGTATGGCCCGAGTAAGGGGAGCAGGAGCAGGAAGAGCCTGCTTTCACGTGCAACTTACTTCCGGCTCTTCCGGGTTGCACTACTCAATCCGGTCATTGTTGTTTCGCGCTCTGCTGCTTGGCCCGTCGAACTTCGGGGATTGAGGTAAACAAGCGCGGCCAATGCAGCACGTACTCATCATCGTGTCCAGTCAGGCAACGGCGAAGCCAAATACCCCAAGTGATGTAGTAGTACGCTACCGAGGTGAAAGAAAAGGAAACCTCACGTTAGCCCGTTATCATCCAAGTCACAGTAGATCAAGGTCGTGTTACCTCCTGTGCGCCACGTTAGCCAGTACTCGCCCAAACACGTTTCAGCTCACGCGAGAACATACCGAGACCGGTCATCAGATGCCACCATGCATGGCCCTCGAGCAACACTGCCCATGGAAGACCAATAGTGCGCCGCCATCCCGTCACTTGTGGGCAAAACTCATTGTCCAGCGTCCAAAGTAGATATCCGCCTAAGAAGACCAGGAGTCCTTCAACCTTCCGTCAACCTCTACTCACTCGATCAATGTGGCGGGAGGATGCTCTCGACTCACCAGTGATAACCATGGCCCACATTGTCTTGAGCAGCTCGCTCGAATTTTTCCTACCCTGAGCCTCCAGTGCCGGCCGAAGCTGCGACTCCATAACCCACATGCTCCGGAATACAACGAGGGCCGTGAGAAGACCATAGGCGGTCTGATGGAAGTCTGGATCTTTGGTGATGTGGTAGTACAGCTATACCCGTCATCAGCACCCCTCTAATGCATCAGTGTGTGCGACCAACCGTGATGAACCCGGCCAGGCCAAGCAGGCTAACTCCCAGTAGGATCGAGAAAGACCTGGATCTCGAAAAGGAGAAGCTCGCATACATCATGAGGCAAGTAGTGTAAATCATGGAAAGCTCATCCACAAGTTGCATCGGATCTGTCGTTCCAGGTGAGTTCAAATGACATCCAGTTCATCGGCATATCGTGTGCCAGGATTGGCTTACATTTGAGGGTGGCGTGGAAGGATATGGACCCCAATCCCACCACAATGTACCCGGCGTAGGCGACCATGAAAATACTTGGGTGGGAATACTTGATGCAATTGTGAATTCCTTTCGCCCCGAGCCATAAGAACAACCCATTCGTCAATGTCTAAAATACAGTTAGTAGCCGTCGCTCAGTCGAGGAACACCAAGGACCTCACATTACAGAGCTCGGCGCAGTAGAAGGAGAGCACGTAGTCCTGCGAATGTTAGTTTTATTAAATTATTTTAAGAAAATCAACAGGGGCCGTATGTCACCTCTTCGCAAAAATTGAGAGTCGATGTTTGTTCTCCCCAAAAGCCAGGTCCCTGGTCCGGATAAGGAGCCCGGAAGGCTTGGAGGAAATCGAGTGTCGCCATTGAGCTGAGATAGGTACAAGGCGAAGCTACTTGTTGATGTTTCACTTACGATCGAGTGTACTAGTGGCTGATAAATGTTAGGTACATATCGAAAGATAACCCCGTTATTGGAATAGGGGTACATTATACTGGTTATAACAATTTATCTAGCAATTGAAATAATCAATGGGAATATAACAACCTTGCGGTGAGACTACCCATTTCTCCCTTACTGAGCCCGGTGGAAGGGTGATCGATTCTCCAATTACCTAATTTGGTTCGAATTGACCCTGTACTTAATGGCTCCCCACTTCCAGTCAAATGGAGAACGACAAGGTCCAGGCTGATGGTAGGCGACGATCGTGATGGTCCAACCCGAGCTTGTAGACTGATGCTGGGTCCATATGCCCGGCAACACTTTCTTTCGAGGCCTCTGCCGCTCGGGTCGTGCAGTGGTCGGTAAGGCAGATCTTGCACGAGCCAAGGATCTTCCGACACTCGGAGAATAGTTCCTCAGTCTCACCCAATGATGCTATGGTCCTTTTCAGAGCTGCGACTTGTTGGCTGGGATCAACATGGCGGGGAATGAAGTATGTGTATCCCCGGTGGATGATTGATCGGAGAGCGCGGTCAGACATGCCGGAATTGTCGATAGTATGTATGGCGTAGAGAAAGAGCTCGTTCTTGATGACCCTGGCAGACCAGGTCTGCCTCCATTGAGGGACGATTAGGCCAGGCATAGAGGCCGCGTTTAAATTCTGAAGGGGCAAGCCGCACGACGCGCCGTGGAGGTGCCGATTCATCACAAGACGCGCGCGATGGTAGCCGAGATGGTATCTCTCAAGTTGCAGTGAGAAACACAGGTCAGCATAACATAAACGTAAATATCTATATTCACGATTGAACAGCGTATGTTCGTTAGTCAGGAGACCCCAGGACAGCGAGAAGCTGTGCAGAGCGTAGCATATAGGGCAGAAGTAAGCCTAGCCTCCAATGCCAGAGTCTTTCTCAAGAAGAATGAGGAGAGGGTCAGTGCCGATGGAATGAGCAGCTTGCGTGAAGTCTTGCATGTCAATGCAAGAATGAGGACGGACTCTGGAGTCTGACGAAGATATTCCGCCACCAGCAAAATGATTTCCATAGGAAGCTCCAAAAGGAGCGATGCTGAAGCGGAAGGGCGCAGCTCGCCGTAGGAAGAATAGGATGACCTCGATTGGCCCATTACGAAGGACTTTGCGGTGCCGGGAGGAATTGGAAAAGCAGGTTGGAGGTAATGGTCGAGGGACCCAATAAAGTTCGCTGTTATAAATAACCTGTTTAAACTCAATATATAATTAGGCTGATGAGTTTAGCGTGATAACTAAACTGCTATACAGCTAACTATTAAGGGAGAATAAGATAGTAAGATAGTATTAGCTTAATTTTAGTGTTAATAGTCTGGCCTACTAAGCTTAATTAAAGCTATCTATCTATAAATAACCTTTTATTTAAAGTTAGTAAAATAAATTAAAAAATATTCTATAGAAAATAAAGAGATTTTATTAGACTTTAAATATTAATATTTATTTATTTAGTATTTAGTTGTTTTTTTTAGCTTTACTTAATATTATTAAATAGATTAAAGCTATATAGTATTCTTAAATAGTAAAGATAAATAGTAAGTACTATATTTAATATCAGTAGATATAGTAGCTAAATAATAAGATTATTATATATTAGTTTTTATTTTAAGCTTTAATTTAACTTTTTTAACTTTAATTTTACTATCTATAGATAATAAAGTTAGTTAATAACTCTATTATTTACAGTAAATAACCTTACTATCTGCAGTTAATAATCTTAAGATAGAAATCTTATTTTAAGTAATAAAATATAAAAGAGATTAATATCTTTTATTATTAAGAAACTAATTTTCCTTTTAATAATTATTTAATTTTATTAACTTTTATTATAGTAATTACTATTATCTATCTAACTCTTTAAGATTCTACTTATTTAAGATTAAAATATCAGTAATATTTTATATATCTATATAATATTTATAAGAATACTAGCAGATTACTATTAGAACCCTTAGAAATTAGCCTATAAGCTTAAGCTTTAAGTAGGCCTACTTAAAGCTAAAAATTAATATATAGCAGAAAGATAAGCCTCTAGAGATAGACTTATTAAATTAAAGTTTAATTATACTATTTTATCTATTTTAAGTTCTATTTCTTTTTTAGTTTTAGCTTTTAGCTGCTATCTCTTATAATTATTTAACTTCTATTTCTTTTAAAAGATTAATATAAAAATATAGAATAAAAAAGATTATATAAATATCTATTTAGATTGAAGCTTTAGTAAAATCCAGCTGACTAATTACTAAATTTAATTTAGATAAGCTATAGTAATTCTTTAAAGATTCTATAGAGGCCTTATTAATTAATAAGAATAAAGATAAGAGATAAAATTCTATTAAGTAATTAATTATAGAAAAAATAATAATTAGATAAAAATAATAAATATAAAATCTACTAGAAGACTCTAAATATATTAGAGATAGCTTTTAGTTAGAAATATTAAATCTTTAGTAGGGCTGGAAAATTTTTTAAAGATATTTTAAAGTTAACTTATATAATTTAAATTTAATAATAATAATAAAAAACTGTAATTATAGATACTATAGAATCTAATTAAGGTCTCTATAAGGTAAATATTAAGAGAGTTAAAAGAATACTCTAACTTAAATATTTTAAGGCTTATTATAGTAATAAATAGCTTATTTAAAAATACTATATAATATTATTAAAAGACTATAGATTTTATATTAAAAATATAAAAAACCTTTAGCTTATAACTATAAGTTTCTATTTAATAAGACTATTAATATTAAGATTAATAATTAAATTTATATAATTAAATTTAGTAATAATCTCTAATTAGATTTATTAGTAGTATATTAAATTAAATAAGTAATAATTAAGTTTATATATATAATATAAATATAATAGTAAAATTATATTAAAGAATTAAACTATTTAGAATTTATATAAAAGGATTTTTTAATTTTTATTAGAAAATAATATATTAATTTAACTTTATATAAGTAATAGCTTTATAATAAACTTATAGAATTTAAGCAGATTAGTAGATAAATACTAATAGAATATTTTACTATATAGAGTTTTCTATATATTTTTTTTAATATAGTTAAATAGAAAGAAAATTCTACTTTTATTTATTAATATTACTATAGGCTAAAGTAGTAATTAAAAAATAAAATAAATTAAATAAAATTTAAATTTAAGAGATTTTATAAAATAATATATAAAGTAGAGTAATTATAGATATACTTTAATAGAAGTAGTAAATTTATATAGAATAAGAATTATAAAAGAGGCTATTTTAATTAAAATTAAAAGAACTTTAAAAAGTTTTTAAGTTTTAGCTATAAAGGTAAAAATATATAATTTTAAAGCTATTTTTTATTATAGAGCTACTTAAAAGGGGGGATATTATAGAATATAAATTTTAAATCTATAGATATTATATTATAAAGATTAAATAGTAAGCTGCTAATATAAAAAGTTAGAAATAAGATTTTAAACTATATTTATTATAAGTATAATAAATCAGACTATTTTATAAAAGAATATAGAAGAGAATATCTTTAGACCTTAAGAAATACTAATAGATTTATAGTAAATATTTAGAATATAGATATTTAAATAAAGAAATTTAACTTATTAGAAAATAAATAGATATAGAAAAAAAATTAATTTTATTTATATTAAAAAGTAAAATAATACTAATTAGTCTAACTATTAAAAATAAAATATTAATATTAAATATCTATAAGATAGAAAAAATAAGTATAAATATAGATATTTATATATAAGTAGATATTATTAATATCTATTTAATAAAGTAGCTAAAATTAAAGCTATAAGATAACTAATAGGCTTTTATTTTAAGAGTATATAATAGGGAAATTATATTTTTAAATTAAGTATATTAATTAATATTCTTTTTAATTAATAGTATAGACTATCTATATAAAATCTATTAGCTTTTTATAAAAGTAAATTAAAATAAAAATATTAATAACTTACTTTTATTTTTATATTTAATAAGATAAAAAGATATTTAAATTAATATAGCTAAATATATCTAATAGTATAAAGTATTTTTTATTATTACTTTAAAAAATTTTATAAAAAAGATTATAAAAAATAAATAGTAAGTATATATTTATTATACTTTAAGTATATTTTTACTAGATAAATATCTAATAGATATTTTTAATAAAAAATTAAAAATAGTAATATTAATATTACTAATTAAATTAAAAAATAAAAAGAGAATATTTAATAAGAATATAGTTAAAATATTATTACTACTAAAAGAAATTAAATATACTATTAATATTTAAAAAGATAAAAAACTGCTATATGAATTAATTTACCTATTAAATAGAGATTAATATAAGATATTAAGATAATATATTAATAAAAATCTAATAAATAGCTATATTATAAAGTTAGTAAGTAAAATAGAATTTTCTATTTTATTTATATTTAAGAAGAATAAATTAATTTAATTATATATAGACTACTAAAAGCTAAATATTATTACTATTAAAAATTAATATTTTCTTCTTTTTATTAGAAACTTATTAAATTAACTTTTTAAAGTAAAGTAAATTTTAAAAATTAATATTAAAGATATTTACTATTAAATCTAAATTAAATTAAATAACTACTAAAAGACTGCCTTTTAAATATAATATAATTACTATAAATATATAATTATATTATTCAAACTAACTAATATATCTATAATATTCTAGATATATATCTACTAGATATTAATTAGATTACTAAATACTTATTATATTTTCTATTTTAATAATATTATAATTTACTTTAATTTAAGAGAATAATATATAAAGAATATAAAAAAAGTTCTATAAAGATTATATAGTTTCTAGCTATATATAAAGCTATTAAAATATACTTTCTATTAATAAGAAGTTAAATTTTTAAAGTATATTATTAATTAAGATAGTATTAAAATAGATTCTATATAAATTTAAATTATTATTAAATAGAAAATTTTAAGATCTTTTTAAGATATATAGATTTTCCTAAGGTTTTATAATTTCTATTAAAAGTTTATTTTAAAATATATAAAAAATACTAAATTACTCTTATTAATATTTAAAAATAATAAGAAAAAAAAGAAAATAGATAATTTTATATAATTAAAATAAATTATAATAGCTTTTAAAAAACTTAAATAGAAATTCTATTTAATAGATATTCTATAATATTAAAAATTCTAATTATAATAAAAAGAAATAAATCTCTTTATATAAA